>CM034154.1:168956667-170249167 GCA_019776745.2 Taxus chinensis | reverse complement strand
TGTAAGGATAAAAATCATCCCACTAAATTGAGAACAACATGCTCAACTTTTAAACATTTCCCAAATTAAACAACCTCCAAAAATCTCTTCAAAATAGCTCTAACTCCACTTTATCCAAGCTACAAAACACCACAAGTTAATTTCCCGATTTACCTCCCAACCTACAGGCATCATTACATGCCTTCTCTCCAAAGTGATAGCATGCTAGCCTCCCCCAAGCCCATGGTAAAGATGGGTAGCATGCTACTCAAAGATTCCATGTTAAACAAATATTTAAGGAAACTCAAAAAAAGGATAAGCAAGGAAAGACAGGAAACTTCCAAAATCAAATTCCAATTCACAAGAAAACAAGAAAAGGAATGGAAATGGGAAGAGGGGAGAGGGGTCATCAAATATGCCAAAGTATAAATAATTATGGATCTAAATACCAACCTTCAAAATTTATCTCCAAGAATCCATCATCATCCTCCACCCTTATTCCCCCATTTTTCCTCCTTACCAAGGCTTTTCAAGCCTTCTAAGATTCCTTGGTAAGGATAGGAGGAGATTCCCAAACCAAATGGGAATGCCTACTACTTCCCCCAAGGAAGGGAACATCAAAATAGCATTCATGTATTCCCTAAGAATGCATGAGAACAAGGATCCCTTCCCATTCTCAAAACCAAAAATGAAATCTAACCAAATGAGAAGAAAACAAGAACCCACCAACCCAAACCAAAATCAAATTTTTAACTAACATAAAAACATTCAAAAATCACACACATACACATCAATTAATAAACCGAGATAACAAAATAAGTGAGACCTACCTCACTCTCCAAGCACAAGCCCCAAATCTCCAAGCTCTTGGCTACAGTAGCTCCCAAAGAAAATCCTATAAAGACTCGTATCCAAAGTTTCAAAAGCAAAAAACCTCAAAACATCCAGAATTAGGGAATATATAGAAAAAATATCAAAATCACAAACCCATGGGAGGATGACATGTTTCACCCTTCCAACTAAGTAATCCATCCAAGTCACCCATGTCATTTTCAAAGTTCCATCCAAATAATATGCAAGGGGACAAAGATTCAAACTATCCCCCAAAGCCAACAACATAATCCCAAATTCACCGATGTAAGACAAGAGGAGAAGGTGTTGATGGTGACTTATGAGAGGTTGGAGTGAGAAAAGAAATTGGGTTCAAAAAAATCTTCCCTCACCCATGGGTTAGGTCCCAAGGACCATTTTTAAGGTAAGGGAGACCCTTCCCTTTACATATATGCCTTCAAAAATGCCCTTTTTTATCAAATTCGGGCTTTGAGAGTTGAGTGGGATAAACAAGGTGAGAAATGGTCCCCACAAAAATTATTAATAAATCTCAAGGCATCCTTAAACATGTTTAAGAAAAATAAATCACTCCATGAATCAAATCATCAAAAATGAGAACATTAGCACAAATAAATCCTGATTAAGTGAGCAATAAAGTAAAATTAGTTTTACCATGGTGGTCAAGGGTAAGAGGGTAATAAAATGATTTAATACAAATTAAATAAAATGATGAATGGAATCAAGGTCTTGGGCTTGGTGAGTTACAAGTATTTTGTAAACAGAAATCCAAGATACAATCCCATTGATTCCATTGGATGCTTTCAATAAGTGGCCATGGGGACACCTTGAGGTAGGGGTCTAAATTCTCCATATGGACCAAGCGGAACATAGTAAGGTGCTTTGAATGCAGATCACTAAGAGGACATTAAATACTCAAGCCCACCCTCATGTCCCACTAAGATAAATTACTCCTCCACCACTCCAGTTCATAGCTCTGGTATAATAAAATCATTTACCAACCAAAGTTTTTTAGGGATCCTTCATAATGGGGTTGGAAAGAAAATTAAAGCTAAATATCAAAAAAAATAGATCACTCCTCCTCACATCTTCATCAAATTTAATTTCAATGGAGATGTCAAAGGAAAAACCAGGAAAATTGGAATTAGTGGCATCTTTTGAAACTCTTTGGTATAACCTCTCCTAGGCTTCACTAAAGCTTTAGGCATCTGTTCCAATAATTATGCTAAATCCAATTCTCTTTGGCATGGCCTCAAAATTTCCACAAAGAAGGATTGGGAAAATATTATTGTGGAAGGGAATTCACAAATGGTCATCATTGCAATCAAAAAAGGTAAATCTAAATATTGGAATGTACATCATATAGTGGATGAATGCATTTTTATGCTTAATAACACGTGCATCTACCATATCCCTAGAATTGCTAATATGGCTACTGACAAACTTGCTAACTTAGAGGTCGAGAATGATGATAATGAAAGGCTTATCATTATCTATCCCTAAGATTTAATTACCAAATCGGGAGATATATTGGAAGTGAAGGGTTGTCTACATCAGAAAACGTGGTTGACATGGTGTATCCTCGCCTCCTTCAATAATAATTATGTGGATCCTTTTGCTTTACTTCCCACGCTAGTCATTTATGATCATATCTGGTTGGTGCATGTTGGAATATTTACCTTGCATGCACATTGGGGAATTAATACCTACCTCTTCCAAGCATTTGAATCATAAGATTTGAAGCTTTAGTAGGATTATAAAAAAGAAGAAAATCAGTGCCAAGAAGGAGATGACGAATAGAGTTGGGAAAGGAAAGGCCACTGCAAATAATACAATCAAAGAGATGCAGGATTCCTTGGTGCATAGTTACTCCATTAATTATGTCCACTATTCATTCCTAGGTTTGGTTAATGATCTTAAGCTCTGGTAGCTTCTTAATAGCGTATGTCTTCTTGATAAGGGCACTAGGCTCACTACCAAGGAAGTCATGGAATTCTGGCATAATACCCCCATCGATGGCATCAAGAACCCTAAAATTCTAAGGTGGATGGATACCAACATGCTCAGGGTGCAATTGTCCACTAGGCTTGGGGATACAACTGCAGTTGAGGAAGTAGTGAAATCCATGAATTATCCAAGCCAGTCTACTTCTAGACTGGACACTTTAAAGGTTGCTCAGATCATTAACGTGTAGATACTTTTACTAGGAGCCAGTAACTCTTTTTCCATTTATGAAGAAATGGAGAAGCTCAACTTTTATATTGGCCTTCGTCTAGACTTTCTCTAACAACTAAATAAGGATATGGCCATGGAAAGCTTGTTGTAGAGCAAGAAACTTGATGTTATTTTCTCTGTTTTGAGCACTCCCACTGAGAATTTTTATTCCTCCAAGATTACAGACACCCTGATAGCGTTAATGGTTGAAGAGGAGGCTATAAATGTTGACACTCCTATAATGATGGTTATCAGTTCCTTGGATGAGGAAGAAAAATGAAATCTCTGGTTTTTTTGTTATATGTATATAGTTTAGTATAGCTCCTAATGGCTTCTACATATTTCGATGGTTGTTTTGTAAACACTTATCTCTTAAATTGTTAGGATTTTTATATAATATAATAGTGAGGTCCGGTGCCTCTTTTTTTACTGATAATAAAATAATAAAATGATCGACCAAGATCCTCTAAATATAATAATTACCAAAGTACAAGGTGAGGAAAAGGGCTCAGACAATGCGCATTAGGCATCTTTGGTAGTGCTGCCATTGAGTCCCATATTCACCAAGTGGTGTAACCTATAATCTTGCAAACTCAAGGAAAACCACAAATATGTTTGACATGATAAAATATCAATATAAATCATCATCAAAATTAACTATCCTAGGTTGATATGTCAGTCAGATATATATTAGCAGGCATAGACTAATCTGATAAAAAATGTGTCAAGGGCCCTATCTGAACTATGCCCCCCATAGAATAGAGGGGATCCCTATCCCATATATTCAATATTCAATTCCCATCCACCACCCCCCGAACCCCCTCAACTCAAATCTAGGCAGATAAGAGGGTACCCTCATATCTAGATAGGGGTATTCTAAGCTATACATGTGCATCAATTCTATTTATATGAGATGGATGTAATATCATATCTTTATCTCCCTATCTGTAGTATGGGGGAGTTACAATTCTATAGATATGGTGGCTCATCATATCCATAGATAGGGATATCCCCCTATTTATATCTAGGGGGTCTAATATAAATGTCGTCAACCTATCCTCATCATGAAAATCAATTATACTAGATCATTTGAATAATACTCCACCACATCTATCTATCAACGATACATAAAAACATGATCCAATATCAACAATATCTAAATCATAATCAATATCATCAGTAAACTCGATATAGAAACATGATTTATCTAATTTCAATGTCATAATGTCATCATCTCTAATCAACATGAGATGTCCAAAATCAGGAATATAAAATAGTGTCTCAATAATGCCCTATTAAAATAAGAATTCCATATACCATATGATGATAATCATATCAATAACTAATCCAAATCTTAAAAAATCAAGTATTAAATGTCACATATGCAATATCAAACTGATCAAATGAGCCAACAAATCATAGGAAGAGAGAGAAACATTGGTGGGCACTACAATAACATCATGCACAATAAATAAAATTTGACTATATGATGTATTTTTTGGTTTTATGGACTGTAACTACATAATTATCTAAAATTCTTACTTATATGAATGAAGAAGCCTCCTAGAATGATGAATTTATGTAGCCATGTAAGGTACACTGAGAGAAGAAGTGTGAATAACTTGATGAATTGACCATTGAGATCAATGAAGAATGCCCTCTTTCACTTGAACCAATCCATGAAACATTTTCATGCCTTTCTAACCCTCTTGCACTTGATGAGAACTTGAAACAATTACATACACAATGCAACCATGATGATCCTTCCACCTAGGAAACATGGTGACTAATTAAATGTGAGACCGAAAACCTTCTCACCTTGAGATGGGTGAAGCTAGGAGATTGAATGAAGAATGCTTCAGTATTTTGATCAACCCATCCAATCTTATTAGAAAAACTTTGAGACCAAAATTGGAAACCGAGAGGGCTTCCCTTCTTCCTGAGTCACAATTCAACTTCCAATCCTCCATAAGCATGAATTTTTCCTTACCATTCCTATGAGCTAAGATCCAGAGAGATATTCACCACATAGTCATAGCTGGATATTTGAAAATGTTGAGAAGTACCTCTAAGAATGGGGACTTTCATAAATATATTGGTGTTTACCAAGGGTGATTATCTCATGAGGATGGGCCCAAATTACATGATTTGAAAACACCTTCCTAACACCCCAGGATATTTTTTTGAGTGAATAAACTTCTCCTCCATAAGGGATCACATTTTTATGTTCCCCAAGTCCCCTTGTTGTTGGAAAAAAGGGACAAGGGAACGCCAAATGTCCAAAATTTCACCATGGGTCCATTCATCATGAAAAAGTGGTAAAAATGAGTTATCATGAGTTAAAAGCATCTTTCGAACACCTCAAGTGGTGACTTAAGTGACCTAAATATTTTTAACTTCATAATTCACTTCCCTGACCAAGATGTCACCTCATTAGAAACATGCTTATAGTATCTAGACATCTCTTTTTTTATTTCTCCTCATGAAAATAGGTTTCCTACTCCAAATGGAAGGATTAATCCCTGAATGATATGTGAAATAATGTTTGGGGGTGAGTTCCATGTTCTTGACCTCCAAATACATTGAATCAATGCAAAATCCACTCCCTAAATTGCAAGATGTGAGCACATCTCCGAGCATTAATTAATGTTTAGAAGCAATATCAAGAGATATGCACCGTTTGTGAGCTTGAGATGATGGTCATAACCAATCATGGTTATCCTTTCTCATCATTCTCATGATGAGCATTCCCTTGATGACTGTAATTTCAATGAGGTTCTTGATGTTTTAGATCCTTCACAGACCTAATGATTCTCCTAATTGTGCACGTTATTTGAGTGACTGTATTTTATACATATTGACACCATGATCTATTCATTGTCACAGTTTGATCCCCATGATGTCCCTTTTAATTAATTTATTCAACTAAGATTAATCCATTTTTCCATAATTAGGATGAGGTCCCTGGTATCCCCTTTGCACCATGGGGACATAGGAAACAATGGGGCAACCTAGGACACCTGGATGTCTAAATTGTGACATGGGGAGGAGGATGAGGTCACAATTTGGTTTTACATCATGATACCTTTTTCCCATGGGGGATAGAAGGGACACAAGATTTTCTAATGTGTGAATGCACCTAATTTGGAGAGTGAATTTAATCTTGGATGCCTATTTTTAGACGTCGAGCTTGAATTTTTCACCATCTGGGAGTATAGAAAAATGGTTTGGGGTCAATTATTATATAATTTTGACTAAAAATAACATTTACATATCAATGGAAGCATTCCCAAAATTCATTTCTTCATAAAACTCAAAATTTAGGACATATTCTTTCTTAAACTAAGAGGGGCAGCTGAAGAAGTTTGAAATATATCAGGAACTACGTAAGCCTTAGATAAAATTTGATATTTCCCCCTTGTAGAGGATTCCAATATATTTTTGATGCATATTTTTTTCCTCTTAACTCATTTGGGAACTCTCATAATCTTCCAAAGAAGACAACATTCACTATTGAAGCTCTCGTTCCCTACACCCTGAATACCTGTTGTTGAATAGATAGATCCTAAATGAGATTTTATTTCCTAAATATTCCTAAATTTCTTCAAACACCTTCAATTCTCTCCAAAATCACCCTTACATGATTTATAAACCTGAACATTCCTAGAGGGCATTTACCAATTGCAAAATGACCAAAAATGGCCTTTTTAGGCCTTCAAAGGTAGTTGTCTTTCACTAAATATTAGTGAATTAATTTATCACCTTAGGTAATAGTCCCTTAACATTAAAACAAAATTGAAAACCTTGTTAGGAATTTCCTCTGAGCTATGGTAGAGGTTGAATTGAACTTAGGCTAGCCAGAGGAAGGATGCACAGTGACTGGGAAGCCTAATTTGTAATTAAAGGGGCTTAGTTGTCATGCTTAATATTTTCAATTTCTCATGCTAGATATTTTACATGAAAAAAGTGAATTTGGACTTAACTGTACCCCCTAATTATATCATGCATTATGTAGTTAGTTGATTGGTTCAATAAGAGAATAAATATTGATTAAATTGAGCCATGTGAAACTTATTGGAACTATATGATTTGAATTTTTAATTCATCTCTAGGATTAATTAAAAATATAGGCATGGATTAATCAATCATTTCAATTGAAATTGAATCTATTAAATTTTTTATGCATGAGTATCACGAGGGAATTAAATTTTTTACATGATTTTTACTATATTATTTAAGTAAATGGGCACACACAAGGATGGTGAGAAGGATAATGGACAAAGGAACTTGTGCAATACAAAAGTTGGGTGATGGTGACGATTACGCAGGGATTTCACAAATGCGTTATGCAATAGTTGTATTGTATAATGCACATTTAGTACAAAAGTGAAAGATCACAATATGTGCATGAAGTGATTCTATTCTACCATTTGAGGGGATAGAGTGAAAAAGAATAGAGAGACGAGCTGAGTCACACAGAAAAGTGAAACTTTTCAATGGTCATGAAGAAATACCATTGTAATAGCTTTAAGAATTTTGTTGATTTTTGTTATAGTCCCAATAATAGGAGTAGTATTTTTAGATGTCATATGAAAGGATTTTTAAATGAATAAAAAACATGTACATGTGTTTTGTTTTTTATGTATTATAAGGAATTTCATGAGTCCATATATTTGAGTAGTTGTTGTTTCCTTTGAGATTTGTGAGGTTTGTAAAATCTAATTTTGACACATCTAACACTCCTACAAATGTCGGTAAATAATCCAAAAGGCCCAAAAACCTAAACAATGAATATATTCTTTCCCAAAATAGCCATCGATTTTAGAATTTAAACCCTAAAAGCTTTAGGTTGAATGTTGAAATCTTGAAAAATACATATGTATTGACCAGATTAATCTCCTAAACTGTGACTCATGGAATTGTGAGACTAGTTCCATAAGGTGCAGAGTGACCCTAATTTCTTATATTTAGTAAATTAAATTTAATTGATAATAATGAAAACATTATACTTAAACATTTAATTTGGTAAATAGAAGGTTTCCACATACACATATATTACCCATACGAAAAGAGACGTGTATGCATTATAGTGTGTACACGTCACAAAAACCAAACTTTTCTAGGCTTGGAATTTCTTTGGTTTCCCTAACCTGAGCCTTAGACCTGCTACAACACAACATCCTATGTGTTTTTGAAAAATAAATACAAAAACGCACCTTTCACCGTGATTTAAATCCTACAAAATGATTGCAATATTTCTTTAAAAGATTCCTACAACATCAAGAAAACTATCATCTTTCTAAATATATGCATTATATATTTTCTGACTATTATAAGGTTTCCATTTATATTTATTTCAAGTTGTCTTTTAGACCTCTATTTTTAGTGATTGTAAACACTTATCTTTTTTCATGTGTCTTTCGTTTCACTTCTCCAAATTGAAAAAAAATATATATATATATAGTCCCAAACTAGGACCAATTCTATACATATTCAAAAATATATATAATTTTCAATATTTTTTTAGGTAGTTGGGGGGCACAATCGGCTATCCATTATTTTTTAATTTTTAAAACCTTTGTACTTGAAAAATTATAAAAAAAAATAAACACTCACTGAAAAAATCTTAAAAAAATATATCCCAAACTAGATGCTCCTATGTATCTTTCTACGAAAGGGTTTTCAAAAATACTAAATAGTGCTCAAAAAATGGGGGTGACACGACTAATTGTCTACTATGTTTTTCACAAAAATAGGAGCACCTGTTAACATTTTATATTTTTAACCCACTTACACTTAACCATTTTCAAAAATAATAGTAGTTTAGAAACTAGACTCGAAATACTACAATTCATGTTCTTATAACATCTTTAAATTTTGAGGGTGACTATATCAAATAACTAGTACAATTTGAAAATATATATTTTTAAGTAAAAAGTGTCCACTAAAGACCCCCTTTTGGCCCCCCATTTCCATGCACTTACCTTATAATTACCCTCATTACCTTGATCCATTTTTAAGTTACACCATTCCATGATGGATGTTGTATTGATCAACTTCGCACCATTTTTTTACTTCAAATCTTCTCTTGTTAGGGTTCTTTTTGTTAGAACATAATATTAAGTGCCTATAAACCTTAGTTTATAATTGAATAATCAATAATATTCTATTATTTATTATTTAATATAAAGTATATTTTTTTATGTTAATTTATTAGTAATTAATCAATATTTAAATTGGGGTACTTTAAATAAAGTCACAACCCGTCACTTAATGGTTCATGACCCGTGGGGTCAAATAAATATGATCATGTGACATGATCATTTAAATCACTACGGAGGATTGGTGGAGAGAAATGAGGAGGGAGATCTGGATTGTAAAACATGTTTCTCATAAATGGAATTATTTATTTTCATGGTTTTTACCCCTTGGGGGTTTTCCACGTTAAATATGTGTGTCTATGTTATTTTATTTTATTGCACATGTTATAATGTTATTATAGTGTTTGTTATATTAATTTAATTAATTATGAATCTTATTTATTGGTTCATGTGTTTAACCCCTCAGATATGGCATAGTATCAGAGTAGGTTCAAAAGGTTTCAAATAAATTAATCAATTTAATATGATGTTTGGGAGTCTCGAACTACATTTTTAATACCGAAATAATTTTTTTCTTTCTTTTATCACATAAAATTCCATAGATTATTGAATTTTATGGTTTTATATTGAAGGGATTGAATATACCTTTCCAACAAGACCAATTTTTCCTAATTTGGAGTTGTGGAGAGAAAGTTATGTCCATTTAAAGTTGTGCATCTTGGGAGGAACAACAAGTCGACATGTGGCAGCTTTTGATTTGATTCAGGTTTTTCTATGTGCATCTTTGTGATTATTTCATTCTTTACCTCATGTATACCTTTTACCTTCTGTGTGTCTTCTTTGACTACCTCAACCCTACCCGGACCCAAAACCTTTTATTTGAAACCATAGAAACATTTAGTGGCTAATATTCGTAATTTAGCTAAAAGTAAAAATTCTAGAATATGAATTTGGATATTTTTATTATGATAGAAGTGCCCACGTTTCACCCAAAATTTCCACAAAAAATATTTTTTCCCATGCAAATATCCAATGGATCTCTAATCCCAATGTATATTTTTTATTGAATCGCCATGTGATCAACGAGCTAGGATTTTAAAATATTCTTAGATCACCAAGAAATCTATGGAACCTTCTTGGTCATTTGGTCTCATTTGCCAACATGTTTGAGAATATTTTTTTTAATTTGATTAAATTTTTCACACACACACACACACATGCATAGATCTAGATTGTAGAAACTAATCACTAAGTTGAACCCAATCACTTTGAAGAGGGTCGTAATGCCAACACATCTCCCGGCTAATGTTCTTGATCTACACCATGTATCTCCTTCATTATCCATTACATGTCCTTCATTGATCACAGAACCAAGATCTGACCCCAGCTCTAAACCCAAAATTTATATTAATTATGACTTATTTCATGGGATTCAAATCCGCCTAAAGCCTTTTGTTGGGAGATCTCTGGAATGGTGACACATGTCATGTCTTTGGAAGGATTTTGGATGTTTATTGGAGTCTCTGTGACTAGTGGGTCTTTTAAATTCGGTGGCCTTTTAAATGTAAATTCGTCCTCTTCTTGTAAATAATGGTTAAGTCCATAATATGATAAGTTATCCTTCATTCGCCACTCCATCCAAAAATTTCTTCAAAAAATATATCCTATTTCACCAATGCCAAGAATGGTGATTTTAGATAATTCTCCAACCCAATGAATCTAGTTTTTTCCATATTCATCATGATTTCTATAATTTTTTTCAAATGGTTTCCTTAAAATTTTCCTTGTTTGAAACTCAGTTTATTTTATAGACTTGAGGTCCACGAAATACATTTGGTTAAAAATCATGTGGAATTACGCCATGTGCCCCTCCTTTAGCCCTTGTATCATTGACATGTGTCCTCTCTGTTAAATCAATTTATACCTTTATATTATTTACTTTCATTGATCAAATATAATTATATGCACTTTGATTAATAAATCCAGTTAGTATTTAACATATGTGGCCCGTTTAATACTACTAAGCCTTGGTCACAAACCTGAATTTAATATTAATCTTCTTGATCAAGATGGAAATATCGTCATCAATCTGAGTATTCTCAAATCTTATTTAGTTATGTAAATTACTTACTTATTATAAGTAATTTTAACCAATGATCAAAGATAAGTCTTATTAATGACTAGTTAATGGATTTGAAATCAAGATCTAGTTGAGTATTTTAGTATGTGATTACTAAACATAGTATTATATGAATATCGAATGACACTTGGGGACACCTTTGTGTTTGTATTAGAGACGTTCAATACTAGTTACATTTGATATATATTTTTACAAAATTAATATGTTGAAAGTGTTCAACACATTGGTAATATAGCATGGTTAGTTAGTAAGCATATTGTTATTTAAGTTGTTATACAACTTGTGTTTAACCTATCAATGTAAATTTTTATAGATGGTTAAAAGTGATATCAGTAAAGATTTACATGCTTATTTTGATGTCTATATGGATATTATGACTCTAACCATGTTGATGTTGTGTTAGATATAAAATATATTGGATATGTGTTCAAATTTTTGTTACAGGTGCCATTATTTGGAGTAGTAAAAGGTAGCCAAAAGTCTCCATCTCTTCTACTAAGGAAGAGTATAGAAGTGCAATGGAAGTAGTGAAAGAATCCATTTTATTAAACGGTTGTTGGAAGAGATACATATGGAAGCTAAAGGAATTACTCCTCTTCTATGTGATATCTATAGTTGTATTTCTCTTGCTAAGAATCCAGTTGAACATCAGATGAAAAAGCATATACATAATCATATGCACTTTATCCAAGAGAATGTTCTCTATGGTGATATAGATCTCAAGTACTTCCTAAATGGAGATGAAGTTACATATATCTTTATGAAGCCATTGTGTGTTGTAAACTTTTGTCCAATACTTAGCCTTTTAGAGTTTCCATTGAGAGGGATTGTGCATGGCAATGTCACTTCCTAATGGTTGGTCGATTGATATCTCCTTTTCCTCTATAATCTACTCCAATTATAAAGCATTATAAAAATATTCCTATGATTTTTGTAAACTTTTCACTCAAATTTTATGGTGTATAGTCCATTGTATTGCATTTATTTATAAAGGAGTTCTGTGTGTCATAAAAATCTCCTAGAGATGTTGGTTGATATTTTTTCCATGAGAAACTATGAGATGTAGTCACACAAATCATGTTTATCCTAAATCATTCACAACTAATTTATGGATTCCAAATCCTTTTATACTAAAAGGTAATTTGAGCATGATGAAGGTGTATAAATCATTCAAATGTGATATGCTAGCCTAAAACTTCACTATGGTTTATGGATTTGTAAATCCTGTTGTATAAACAGGTAATGTTGATATATGGTTCCCCACTTAATATTAAGGGGGAGTGTTAGAACGTAATATTAAAGGCATATAAACCTTTATGTTTGCTTAGGTTAATTTATTCGTAATTAATCAATATTTAAATCGGGGTGCTTTATATAAAGTCACAACCTGTCACTTAATGGTTCATGACCCGTGGGCTCAAATAAATATGATCATGTGGCATGATCATTCAACTCACTATGGTGGATTGGTGGAGAGAAGGAGGGAGATCTGGATTGTAAAACATGTTTCTCATTAATGGAATTATCTATTTTCATGGTTTTTACCCCTAGGGGCTTTTCCACATTAAATATGTGTGTCTATGTTATTTTATTTTATTGCACATGTTATAATGTTATTTATAGTGTTTTTTATATTAATCTAATTAATGTTGACAACCTGTCACTTAATGGTTCGTGACCCGTGGGCTCAAATAAATATGATCATGTGGCATGATCATTCAACTCACTATGGTGGATTGGTGGAGAGAAGGAGGGAGATCTGGATTGTAAAACATGTTTCTCATTAATGGAATTATCTATTTTCATGGTTTTTACCCCTAGGGGCTTTTCCACATTAAATATGTGTGTCTATGTTATTTTATTTTATTGCACATGTTATAATGTTATTTATAGTGTTTTTTATATTAATCTAATTAATGTTGACAACCTGTCACTTAATGGTTCGTGACCCGTGGGCTCAAATAAATATGATCATGTGGCATGATCATTCAACTCACTATGGTGGATTGGTGGAGAGAAGGAGGGGAGTATCTGGATTGTAAAACATGTTTCTCATTAATGGAATTATCTATTTTCATGGTTTTTACCCCTAGGGCCTTTTCCACATTAAATATGTGTGTCTATGTTATTTTATTTTATTGCACATGTTATAATGTTATTTATAGTGTTTTTTATATTAATCTAATTAATGTTGAATCTTATTTATCGGTTAATGTGTTTAACCCCTCAGATCTAAAACTTTTAACACATTATCCTGCACCATCATGATCCCATTTTCCATGTATAGCCTTATTGAAATTATAAATATGTTGAACACCACTCATCTTATGCATATTTCTCAACCAATAAAACATTCATGAATTCTTTATTTGTGATGTATATTTATCTAACCATATGATGTGTTTACCAAATATGATGTTTCTGTCACTAAAATTAACATAGAATATTTCAAAGAAACTTTTCACAAACTTTGTTCGATATTTTTCCTCCCTCCCTCCATCAATTATAGTGTATAATTATATAAGGCATATACATAGAGATCGATGGTTAGATGAGAATTTCAAGTCATGCAATGACACATTTACTCTTGGTACCATTGTGTCAGTGGTTATAACATATATTTATATACAAAATAAACAACTGAAACAATGGTACCAAGAGTAAATGTGTCATTACATGACTTGAAATTCTCATCTAACCATCGATCTCTATGTATATGCCTTATATAATTATACATTATAATTGATGGAGGAAGGAAGGAAAAATATCTAGAGGGAATATGTGCACATCAAGGAGTTACACTCAACCGAGATGAAGTAGCTTCAAGATTCAAACAAGAACTCAACCATGAAAGTAATGTGCATGCATTAATGGAAACAAGACTCCATTATATTGCTCATAGATCAAGAAGAGATGTACATATAGGGGATTGTTGAGTAACTCCCATGTAGCTAATGATGGAGAAAATGATTTACTTTCCAAAAGGGGAATATAACCCTTATGACACACACTTACACATATGACATATTCCATGATGGAATCTATCATAACTAATAAGACACTTATTATACATATTCCCAACTAAGTGAGATGACTCACCCAGTGAGGTGGAAATATATCTAATAAATAAATAAAATATAAATATTAACACTCACACCAACACCCCCCTTCATCATAACTGATTATGAGGCAAAAATGTCAAAAAAACATGCAAAGAATGAAAAATGGGTCCTGAAAACTAAACCTGATGAGATACCCATACAAAACAAAAATATCAAGTAGTGAAGAAAAAACCAGTGGGAAAAACATCCACTTACAAGAGATAGAAAAACTCCTCCAAAAAACTGAAAAGAAGAAGAAGAGAAGAATAAGTGTTATCCAGCCTCCCAAGAAGATGAACTAGTCATGAGCCACCTTGTACTAAGTGAAGAGAAAGAATAAGATCCTCAAAGTGACAAGGTTTTGTTCCAATCCAAGGAACAATGCTTTTCATGTGAGGTAGAAGATCCAGCTACTCCATGAAGGAATGGTGATCCTGAAGAAGTGGTGATGAAGGAAGGTGGAATGTCCTAAAACTATGAAGAAGTGTGCTCGATTCCTTATGAGTCATGAATCATAATACCTACTCCCTGAAGATTCTGTAGTGGACCAAAATTAGGTAGATCAAGATAAAACTCCTCGATATGTGTCAAGTGATAAGTAGATGGTGTAGGTGGGTCCCATCATCATGACAATTAACTGTGCTAGAAGATATGTCCTTAACATCAAAAATGGGCTTAGAATTATCATCAATTCCAGGTGATTCGGATGAAGAATATGAAGGATGAGAAAAGTGAGAGGAGTACATCCAAGTGTGATGATCATCTATACCAACTGCAAAAATAGTTTCATTGTGTATCTCTCTAACATAAACTAAATTTGGAGTGAACTCAACCCTTATGCCTTGTCTAAGCTGATTGATCTAATAAACTAAAAAGAGATTAGTTGAAAGTGAAGGGATACTAAGAACATTATTGAAAGTACTAACACTCACTTCAATAGACCCTCTCTTGAAAAATTGTGTAGTAGTGTTTTCACCAAGATGAATAGAAGACATGTCACATGGCTCCAATGAATTAAACTCAATATCTGATGAGGCCATATGATGAGTTACACCCGAATCAATGATCCATGTAGGATTAGGTGGCATAAATGTCACTAAATCTCTTACCTTTGGTTTCACCTTGGTTGATTCTTTTTCTTTTGCTTTCTCTTTCACTTTCCCTTTTTTATTGTATTTATCCTTATAACATTCATGAGTCAATGAAGATGATTTGTGAGACTCTGGAACTCTGATGTTGTTCTTCTCAATAAGACTCCTGAGGAGATCAATTTTTTATTCAAACATTTGTCTTCATCATACCTACCATTGCAGTACTCACATTTGATCCCTTCTTTAGGAGGTTTGGAACTGGAAGTGGAAGTGGAAGATTTGGATTTTGGTTGGTTCTTTTTCTCATGATCCTTTTTTTTATTCTCCTTTGAAGCCTTCTATTTTTCCTGATGAGAAATGAGATCATGGGATTTTATGGATTTTAAAGTGCCCATTTTAATCATCTTATCATGTTCACTAATCAAATTAGTAATAAAATCATCAAGTGAGGGCATATTCCAACATTTACCAATTTCCCTTTTTTTTGCATGGAAGGTAGAGACAAAAACAAATTATCTGGGACCATGTTTTACAAGGATGGAAAGAATGAGATGTGGATCCTTTTTGTCTATTCCACAAGCTTCCAATTGCAATCTGAGAGATTTAAATTTGGTGAAGAAGTCCTAAAGGGTATCAAAACCACTGGGACTGAGGATAATTAATTCATTTTCTAGTTCATGCCCTCTTATATCATCCTATTTTCCAAAAAATTTGGCTAAGGCATCAAAACATTCCTTGGGTGATTTGGCGGAGGTAATATAGAAGCACAGTTCTGGAGACATAGAAAAAGACAAAAACTCAATGACTTCATCATATTTATCAGCCACTTTTCCTTTTATGTTGTATCTATAGGTTCCGCTTACAATCTCATGGTTATCTGAAAGAGTTGTTTATGTTTCAAGCAGAAATACATAACATCCAACTATTTGTGATAATTGAAAGGGGTGAGAAAGGGAATTTTATTGGGATCCAAGGTAGAAAAAGGAGAAAAGGAGAATGCAAAAAGAAGAGAACAAAAAATAACACCCCTTGAATGTGGAACTAGAAAGGGGGTCAAAAAGTGAGGCCCACAAAGGCTGTAATAACACCCAAAAAAAAAATCCCTCAAATTTTCTTATCTTTAAATTAGAATTGATATTAATTAATGCTAATTAATCTATAATTAAAACCAGAAAAAAATGGAGAAGGAAAAAAAACTATGCCTTTGGGGTAAAGGGGGTCAGCTCAGCTCAATGATTTGGCTGGTAAGATGGCTCCTAGGATGTTGACTGAGATGAAAGGCAACTCGACGGGGTGAGTTAGGCTAGGGTCTATCCGATCTATGTCATGGTAATGTCAAGCTAGGAATTCAAGTGTCGAGATGAGTCCATGTGGTGTAGCTATGTAGAGCAACCATCAATGAGTTGTTGAACATGGCAGGGGTGTAATGGCTGGAGTTGCAGATCCATGTATACAAGGTCATGTTGGTGCACCAGGGAAGGATCCTTGTGGTAGTATAAATCCATCACATTGTAGGGTTTCACGTGCCAAGTTAAAGGAAGAGAAACAGGTGCACAAACACATAAGGTGGAGTCCACGTGTTGGGATGAAGCTTCAGAGGAGATGCCAAGACAATGAGCTGAGGAAATTGTTAAAAGAGCATGTGGAGGCATGAACACGACACCCAATGTTGAATCTAACCAATTTAAACCAGGTTGAACTACACAGGGTCAAGGATGGATTGGGCCAATGCAAGCTGGGGTAAAGAGAGTGGAAGGAGAATACGGTGCACAAGCACATAGATTTGAGGTGAGCGACACCAAAAACCAATACATGCAAAAGAAACTTGAGATGGTGATCTAATGAAAAGGTAAGAAAAAATGATGTAAAGGAGAGAAAACATGATGCATACAAGAAATTGATTTAAGGTATGCATCAAGAAAATTAGGTCGACGAACAATGCACAACCATGACAATATAGAGCGATTGAATCAATGAGTCAAAAAGGCAAAGCACAAACTACCATCGAATAAAGTGAAAAAAGTTGACTCGAAGATTTAGAGGAGTGATGCGGCCTGTAATGCAATAAGATGTTTGGATAGCTTGGTTCCCATCTCGACGAGTTAGGGCCAAGTTGTTCCTTAAGAAAAAAATTACACTTCCTTTGCAACTCAAACCAACACCCTTTAAACCTGTAATTTCTCTTGCTTTTGAACATAAACAACATTGGTAAGGAGTGCAAACCAACTACAAGAATCCCTTAGAAAATGCAAGTAGAGCACAAAGCAAGGAATTGAGAACTTGCACATGAAACTACAAGATAGAGAGTGGAAAGAAACACTTGCAGCAAGAAACATGATTCCACTCCCCAACCTCTGATACCATGACATAGGGAGTAAGTAAAAAGATCTAAAGGGAATCTGTACACATCAAATAGTTACACTCAACCGAGATGAAGTGGTTTCAAGATTCAAATAAGCACCCAACCATGAAAGAAATGTGCATGCATTAAGGGAAACAAGACTCCATTTTATTTCTCATAGATCAAGAAGATAGATGTACATATAGGGGAGTGCTAAGTAACTCCCATGTAGCTAATGATGGAGAAGAGTAGTTACTTTTCGAAATGGGAATGTAACTCTTATGACACGCACTTACACATATGATAGATTCTATGACACACACTTACACATGTGAAGATAGGTGTATATATAGGGGAGTGTTAAGTAACTCCCATGTAGCTAATGATGGAGAAGAGGAGTTACTTTCTGAAAGGGGAATGTAACTCTTATGACACATACTTACACGTATGACAGATTCCATGATGGAATCTTTCATAACTAATATGAAACTTATGATCCATGCTCTCACCTAAGTGAGATGACTCACCTAATGATGTGGAAATACATCTAATAAATAAATAAAAAATAAATATTACCACTCACACGTACAATATTCTCTCAAAATATAGTCATAATATCTAATATACTTATTTCTTTAATTTCTAATTCAAGCCTATTTGCATCTTTACCATATTTTGAAGTGTATGCCACCAACTTGAATTTCTCAAAAATTATTAGTTTAATTCTGATTGCATTGTATTCTCTATGTGTATACAATTTTGCAAATTTCATAAACCACATAAACTATGATAAGCTTCATAAAAACATGATTTTTTAGTGAATTTTTGTTCTCTTGTATAAACAGCACTTTAGATGAAATATCTTTCTGAATTAGGATGAACGTTTATCATACACTCCTACAAAATATTATTAGCATGCAAAGTAACACACATATGTGGGAAAACATCATAATACATATAAAATTCAACATGAACCCTACAATTAGAAGTAGTCAATCAGTGATTTTATTTAACATAAAAAGGTTTTTCCATTTCAAAATGTCTTTGACTAATTTCTATTTTGGGATAAGTCTCTTTAAACTTATTATAAAATTGTGTCTGTGTCATATCCAAAAAATGTTTAGGATGTGATTTACAATTTCGACAACCAATTTTTCTTTTTAAAATGTATTTTTCATTAGGTGAAACCCTTGCATTAGTTTTCCAAAAATATTCAATTTTATATTTTAACTCTTCAACTATGTTTTTGTCTTTCCATGGGAGTCTACCAGAGAATTCCCATAATTCATTTTTATTGGGATCATCAACTCTTTCATGTCTTATGATAGATTTCAATAGTGTTTTTCTATTTATTTTTAGAGCACTACTTGTTCTCCTAATTAAACTCAATTTGTTTGTTTCTTTTATTACTATAGTTGATGTAATTATTATTATTATTTTTGGTATGTGAGGTTGGACCTATTTCTTGGTATGCATTCTTTAGATTTTTTACAATCAATTTTCACTGTTGGTCTTAGATGTTCTTAGATAAAGGGTCTTTATAGTGGATCTAAATTAATATTTTTCATTATTTCAAAAAAAAAATTGACTTATTCTTGCTTCATTTAAGTCATTAAAAATTATTTCCATATATTATTAGTTTTTATTATACAAGGGCATTCACCACTTTTATTACTTTGGTTTAAAATATTGTCATCAATTTCAAGTAAAAGTCTAAGTGTTTTATACAAAATTTTAACTAGCAATCTTAATGGTAAGTTGGTTGAACATTAGGTAAACATTTTTCATTTCATATATGTTTTTCATCTTCATATTTTGGAAAATTATTTTTCGTTTTGAATAGGTCATTCATTTGGTGTAACATATAAGTTTAAATTTGGCATTGTATCATCATTCATTGAACATTCATTATTTATTGATTTCATTGGTGTTTGAGGATATGTTTCGCTATCAAATTCATTTGGAAGAGATGTTTTATTTTTTCTTCTTTCTTGGCTCTGGTTGATGATAGACAATCTTTGTCAATATCTAATTTCTCTAGAAAATATGTGTTCAATTTTTTTTTCACTCCCTTTTTGCATTTGTTCCCTTTATTTCTTCATCTCCTCAAGTGTTTGCATCAATGGTATCCTCTCCATAAATATCAAATATATATTGAAACATAATATAATTGACACAAAAATGTTTATGAATGTTAAAAATATAAGAGATAGTGAAAAAACGCCCAAATCTCAAACAATGATAAGAAAATTTTCAAAACAATGATTAAAAATAATACAAAAGATATAATAAAAATGTCTATCAATGTAAAAACATAAAAATTACTCAATTACCATAGATAATGTCTTAAAAGAATAAACCATTGCAAGAATGTGTAGAAAAACAATGTATTTCACATACATTGTGAGACCAAAATCACGAGTGATTTTTTTTCATGTTTATGCCTTTTCTGAAGAGGGTATAACATGAGCGCACTAATGCACTCACTTTATAATGTGATTGTATTATGATATCTAAGCCTAACGGTTGGACTGTTTATTCTATGACTAAATCCACGTTTTGTAAAAAATAAGAATCCCAAGTGTATGCCCTAATTTCTCATGTGTTATAAGATAATATTTCAAAAAAACACAACTACGACATCAAGATCTATCTTATGTTTATGTCAATGTATTTCTTTCTAAAATCCGAATAGTTTCGCAAAAACACATTTATTGTTTTTTTACATAATTTTTTACCCTCTCATCTAAGTTTCAATAAACTTAAATTGACACTATATATGTTCCATTTTACACACATTAAAAAATCAATTATGTTTCTCAAAATTAGGGGGTGTATATGTGATTATCCCATTGTCGTGATAGTGCACACTTTGAAAATTAGTAAAAAATAATATATTCATTAAAAAATAGGAAAAATAATTGGGACCTAATACATGATCTTATCTAGCTTTCTACCAAAGGGATTTGTAACATATTTTACAAATATCAAACATGGGGGAGCACACACAAGACACTATGTTATATTTTTAACACAAAAACATGAACACTTTGTGTGCGCACCACATTTGACCCTCTTAATCTCCATCATTAAAAAATAGTATTTTAGAAACTATATTCTAAGCAATATGATTTGGTAAAAAAAATTGTTTTGAATAGGTTAGTCATTTAGTGCAATATATAAGTTTAAATTTTACATTTCATCATCATTCATTGAACATTCATTATTTATTGATTCCATTGATGTTTAGGGATGTGTTTCACTATCAAATTCATTTGGAAGAGATGACATACCTTCACCTCCATACATTAATTTCTTTCTTTTAAAATTTTTTGTACTTGTTCCCTTTTTTTCTTTTTTCTTCTTTCTTGGCTCTGGTTGATGATAGACAATATTTTTCAACATCTAATTTCTCTAGAAAATATGTGTTCAATTTATTTTTCACGCCATTTTTGCATTTGTCACCTTTATTTCTTCATCTCCTCAAGTTTGTTCCTCAGTGGTATCCTCCCCATAATTATCAAATATATATCAGAACATAACATAATTGACACAAAAATGTTTATGAATGTGAAGAATATAAGAGACAATGAAAAAACACCCAAATCTCAAACAATGATAAGAATTTTTTGAAAACAATGATTAAAATTAATACAAACGATACAATAAAAAATTCTATTAATGTAAAAAACACAAAAATTACTCAATTTTCATATGGAATGTCTCAAAAGAATAAAGCTTTACAGGAATGTGCAGAAAATAATGTGTTGCACGTGCATTGTCAGACCAAAATTAGGAGTGATTTTTTTCATGCTTATGTCTTTTCTAAAGAGGGTGTAACATGAGCACACTAATGTGCTCACATTATAATATAGGTGAATTATGTTTGATTTGGGTTAGAAATTACCAACCCTTAGGCTTGGCTTTAGCTATCATATATAAGCCTAAGGGTTGGACTGTTTATTCTATGAATAAATCCATGTTTTGTAAAATACAAGAATCCCAAGTGTATACCCTAATTTCTCATGTGTTATAAGATAATATTCAGAAAAACATGACTATAACGTCAAGATTTATCTTACATTTATGTCAATGTATTTCTCTCTAAAATATGAATAGTTTAAGGTTTTTATCCTTAATTTCATTTAGTAGTGTCTTAATTTTTTTCCAAAACACATGTATTGTTTTTTTACATAATTTTTTACCCTCTCGTCTAAATTTCAAAAAACAATTGACACTGTATGTGCTCCATTTTACACGCATTAAAAAAGAAATTATGTTTCTCAAAATTAGGGGGTGTATATGTGACTATTTCATTTTTGGGATGTGTACACTTTAAAAATTAGTAAAAAAATAAGATATTCATCAAAAAAATAGGAAAAATAAGTGGGACCTAATACATGATCTTATTTATCTTTATACCAAAGGGATTTGTAAAATATTTTATAGAACTCAAACATGGGGGAGCACACACATGACACTATGTTATATTGTTTACACAAAAACATTAACACTTTGTGTGCGCACCACATTTGACCCTCTTAATCTCCACCATTAAAAGAATAGTATTTTAGAAACTAGATTCTAAGCAATATGATTCTTGTTTTTATCAAATTGTCAAATTTTGAGCATAGGCACGTTAAATCACTAATTGAATTCAAAATTTTGTTAATGTCAAGAAAATGTGGCCACTTTTAACCCCATTTTGGTCCCCCATTTCCATGCACATACCCATTTTTTGGATTTTTTTAGTTTTAAACTTTTAAATTGTATGTTAAACTTAACGTTTATAATTATTATTGTTATTTTATTTTAATTACATATGGCCAACATGGGTTTTACTAAAACATTTAGCAATGCAATAGAAAATTTAGATCAATATTTGGAAAAGCATTTGATTCTTCATCTTGAAAATCTATTGGGTGTCAATAATGAGCTAAAATGCACAATTCAACACATTAAAACATATAACCCATATAATAAGGTGAATTTGAGTACATTGTAATATTCATTAGCCAAAAGTGTTAAAGGGACACTTTCTTGGGATGAAGTTAATAACCTTGTGGAGATAAAAGATGTGGAGCTTTTATTTCTAAAATTAAGTTTTTTTATTAGATACGGTAAAAAACAAGGATCGTCTCCCAAGGGCCATTACAAAAGGAGGAACAGAAAACAACAAATAAGAAGGAAACAAAAAAGTCCCAGAAAGGAGTTAAAAATGCTTAACTCTTACATTTAAGAACCAGACTTAGAAGAAAGGTGGGGTAACCAGAGAGAAGGAGAAACAGTCTCCAAAACAACAAAACAATAGAAGTTTGCCAAAATTCTGCCAACAGTCCAGAACCTAAAAGTTAATTTTTTGGGGATTTCCAAAATTAAGTGATCACGAGTGAGTTAAGGCATATTATGTGACTTCTTATGAGGACCTATAAATGACACCTTTAATGTATCCTCGTTGGATAACTTCCCATGGCATGTACCCAAGTAAAGATGCAAGCCCTATTTTATTTTGTTCGATAACTATATGCGGAGTTATATTTAGGGCATTCAGTTGATTATACTTATATTCATAAATATGGAGTAGATGATATATTTTGACTAGATAATGTGTCATCTAATGAAAATAAGAGGCAATAAATGGGTTATATATATATATATATATATATATATATATATATATATATATATATATATATATATATATATATATATATATATATATATATATATATACGATCCATACACACTAATATTAAATGTGATTCAGGATCTATTGGTCATGTGTAGTGTTGCTCATAAAATACTTTTCAATTATATGATGGCATAATCTTTGGTTATTGTTGATTATGGAATTCCGGTCACTTAGATTCAAAAATTTATAGATTAGAGGCTTAGAGAAATCCATGGGCATGATTAAAGGCATCATTCATCTGTTCATTCTATAAATTTTGTAGAGGCATGTGTCAGGGAGCTACCTGGTTATGCACTTGGAAGATTTGAGATATTTTTAACTTCTCATAAAAAAGAATAATTTTCAGAAAATATTAAATCAATTTTTTAATGTGTAGTAATTTACATGGTTTGTGATGTTATGTTGTCTATTAGGCTATTACTCATACTGTTGGAATAGCCACTATGAGAGTACCACAAACTCCATCCACTTTTATAGACCTCAAATTCAATTCACCTACTCTTATTTCTCGCTCTTATATAATAATGTTTTAAGATGATTCAACTTGTTTTGATCTTGTAAGTTCATTTAATATAGTATTTAAATTAAAATCAGTTATACTTGAGTTATATTTAAATTTATCTTTAATGTTGTTTTTGTAATGTAGTCTAGAGTATCCACATATTTACATGTGTCTTATTTCACATTACATGTGTTGGGGTATTTACATGTACCCTATTTTTTTTGAGACATGATCATACCCACATTTAGGGATTATATGAGGTTGTTGTAGGCGTTTAACCATACAAATATAAGATGTTAAATGTTAATAAATTTTTTAAGATTGAATTTTTATATAAAATGCAATACTGATATGAAATTATGTTTCGCATGTTGTATTGACACTGTAGGATGCAAGGAGAGTGAACTCTATGGGATTAGGTGGAGTTGGTAGTCCTTTAGGATCATATGGATAGTCTATAAGTACTGCTAGATTTTTTGTTTCTCCACATTAAGACATATAGTAGGTATATGTGTATTGGAGATTATATTTTTTTACTCATTCAAGACTATATATTTTTGTACTCCTTAGATATGTATTTTTGTACTCATTTGAGGTGGTGTATATTTGTACTTATTTGAGATGTACAATTTTATACTTATCTGAGGCATATTTGTGTACTCATTTGAGATGGACATTGTGTACTTATATAAGATTATTTTTTTACTCATTCAAGATGGACATTTAAGTACTTAATTGAGATGGTAATTATTTGTTTTATCCATGATATTAATGATGATTTTTGGCTAGTGTATTTGTGTGTTTTTTATTCTTATCTATCATTTTTCTCAAAAAAAAAAAAAAAAAAACAAGGCCATGAAATGGAAAATCTTGTTGAAGATTAAAGTTATGTATGTATAATTTCTAGGAATATATATATTTATGTCATGTTTGTAACAGTAATTTGTACATTTTAAATAAGGATAAACCCAAGGAAATGGATATCATTTGTCTATATAATAAAAATGTGTGGTGTCTTAATTAAAATGTATCACAAGTCTAGTTACATGCTAAATTATTTAGTAACCATGAGTTTGTATATGATGTATTTAATAATGATGTGATTACAAATATAGAATATTTAGGGAAGACAATTGGAACTCGTGTGTGGAAAGAAAACATGCATGAATATTAATTTAAAAGTTTCTTAGAATGACCCAAAGATTCTTAAGCTTCCCAATATTTTCGACAAGTTACAATCTCATTTTCTCATCCCTTCACAAGTTTTGTTTAACTATGTTCAATCTCTAAAATCTTAATTGCACTCCATTCTATAGATGGGTGACATATCATCTAGAAATTCCAAAACGAAAGCAGTAAAATTATTAAAGAGACTTGTCATAGTAAAAAAGGGTGGTTTGAAAGCTTGGTTTCACTAGATTTTGAAAAGTTTTTCCATCCCATGGTCATGGAAGGTGTAAGTTCTCTTAAACATTCAATTATAAAAACATCACTAAGAGAACTAAAAAATTTAAATAATATGAAGAAATTAAAAATATTCAAAAAATAATTCCTTCAAAACATGATTTGTTTACAAAAGCATCCAACATAAAATGTAATGACCTTACAGGTTATATTATCAATACAAAATAACCTTCCTTAAAAAAATTCCTTGTACATTGCAACACGCTCAAATTTACCATTCTTTCTTAATCATTTTCAATATAACGGAAGATGAGCTTAAGCAAATGAAACATGAATAAGTATAGTTCATAGGAACTAGTACTGAACAACTTTTTGATCAATGTAATCACTTTACCTTTAGTACAACATATGAAAATATAAATTTATTTGAATCTCATAATGAGAAGAAGTTAATATTAAATACTATTTTATTAATATTTAATATATACCAATGAATATTTCTATTAATTACATAATAAATAATATTAGAGTCTCAAGGATGCATAAATCATCACTAACACAATTATCAAAATATAAAAGATTAGGTAAATAAAATTATTATAATATCATACTTACAAATATTTTAAACAAACATTGAAAACACCAATATATATAGGAATTCATCAATTTATTAACTATTAATATGTTTACAATGAGTCACAAAAAGATACAAAGTGATTAAAGAGTCAATATAGTGTATCAAAAATTATATGTATATTAAAAATGAATAAAAATAATGAAGGGCATCAGGGTCTTTTTTTTCCTTAATAATACCTAAAAATTGCTCATTGTCATCCATATAAAGCTTCCATTTTTATTTCTTACCATGGTTTAACATTGAATTCAAGTGAATACATATAGCAATTGTAAGGTGGTTGTATTGGAGAACCTTCATACGTAACATATAATCAATAAAAATGATTGAACCATTTCTCTTTACATTTACTTGCTTTAAGTAAATACCCTCAATCAAAATCAAACTAGTAGGATATAATTTTCCATCATCATCTACGATAGTATTAAATTTGACTTCACTTTTGTACACCTCAATAATTAATAGTGAATTTTTTTTTCATGGTTTGCCACTATGGTAAAAATTAAAAAAAAATCCTCCACAAGCGTAATACATCAAAAGTAACTACATGGTGCAAGAGCACCCCAAGTTCAAATCCATACTACATATATTTTTGCTAAGTATGGATGCGCGAAAGATTCATAAGGTGTGTGGAGTAAATAGGATGTGCAAATGGTTATGCGCATAAGGGTACAAATTGATGAAGTGTGAAAAATCTTGAAGAGGAATGTGATGAAGTGAAATGTGTGGTAGTTTGGAAACACACAAAAGGAAACAAAGAATGTGCACAAGGTCCGTCAAGAAGCCTCAAGAAGGATCACTGCGTAGGACATAGGGTGCAATGACGTACATAAGGGTTTATGTTACATGGTTAGAGTTTGACTCAACTAAACAGAATGAAGGCATACAAATATTGTGGGTAAAATATACACTGAAGAAAACAACATGGGTAGAATATAAGATTTCCATGGAAACCTTCAAGGATGGAAAATAGGGCGTAGAAGAAAGGAAAAGGGTGGAACTCGAGGACAAGATGTATGAAAAAGTTGGAAGAAAAGTGACGGTTATCAAACATGTCTGATCATGTGGGATGACAAAGACCAATCAATCAAAATGACAGTTATAGAATTCAACCACTAGATTGATGTGGCACTATGAGGAAGGATAGATTATGATAAGGTGGGTAAAGGAATTTATGAGCCTAAGTTCAAATTTTGGATATTAGCAGGAAAATATGGAAAAGACAACCAGGAGAAAGAACTAGGAAAGGAAGATAGATGCATAACTATAAGAGGTCAAGTTCACCATTTTTTTTATTAAAGAGGTTGTTGAAGGGAGACTAATAAAAGGTCATCAAATGTGCATGTGAGAGTGCAAGAACCAGCTAAGAGTAGCTAAGTGTTTTTTAGTCCATATATTCGAGTCAAGAAAGTAACTATTCTAAGTTAGGTCCTTAAGAGAACACTAGAGTTTGTAATAACTCCATGGGATATTTCTGAAACTCCATTGTGAGCCAATATTTATATATGTCATAAGGTCATTGATATAAATATATTTATGCAATTCAGTACAACCCAATTTATAACTCTATAGGTGTGTTGGGGAGTACCCACCCTTTGTTAAGTGGTACCAGAGAAGGTTGGAGATGGAAAAATGTTGAACATGAGGTAGCTAGTTCAGATATATGCGTTCTATAATGTAAAGATAAGGTGGGTAGAGAACACAAGGATATATTGAAGTGTAAAATTAAAGAAATGGGAAGAAACAAGATGTCACCCAGTAAAGGTGAAGCAGATCTAATGATGATGAGGATGTCAGAGGAGATAATGAATGAACTCAATAGTGTATAGACTGGACTAGAAAAAGAAGAGGATCAACAGAAGAATATTGAAATTCACTAAGAGAAAGATAAGGAGATGATGTGAAAAGGTAATACACAACTAGAACATGGAAGGTTTAACACGGAGTTAGGGGCACAAGAATATGAGGTGCTAATCTATAAATCTGGTGAAAAACATCTTGACCTTAGACCCCTATAGGCAGTTTAAATATTGTACCAAATTTACTAAAAAATAAATCAACTTTAAGTAAAAAATGCAATGCAAGATAAAATCACTACACCAAGGTTATAACAGAGTTCAGCCAAAGTTACTATATCTCTGAGTCCAATAGTTGAACCAATCCATTATAAGGATTTGATTATAAGTACATAATAAAATTATAATACTATAATGAATGCTCAACCAAACCTAGTATGTCAATCAGTCCAATAGACCCAGACTAGACTTGAAAGCTCAGTGTTAAGTCTCCACACATCTCCCTGATTTGACACCTCTTATAGCTAAGTTAGTGTGTTGTCATGCTCAATAATCAATCCCATCCAAGGCTACCAAGTAGTATGAATCTAGTATCCAATACCTAGCATAAAGGATCAGAGCTTCAATGTGTCTTCTCCAATGCTTTGTCACATCCCTCGGCTTCACAATTGTGTCTTTGGGCTCCCGCATGAGAATAGGCTTCAATTTTTCATTTATAATGATCAGTGAGTTAAAATAATAACTCATAAATTTACAAGTGCCTATAATAATAGGAATTTTATATCATCTTGTTGGCAAGGAAATTTTTCAGGTGAAAAAACTTGTGGATTCCTTGTCAATGCTCTGGGAATCTAAGTCCCTCTGCTTAACCGGTGCACCTGTTGTATATGCATGCATGTGAAAAGGTGGATTTATGTGGTGGCCTTTTGGTAGGGGGATATAACAGGGGCACTCCACTGACCCTACGGAAAATTCTTGTAATTATTTGCAAGGGGAGAATTTTCTATGAAGTTGGGAAAGGGAGTGAGAATAGGAGTAGGAGAACTAATGTTGTAGGTAGAAAATCATAATCCTACACGCACTAGTTAGAAACTTCATCACATGCACTAAAATTTAGAGGAAACAACCCTACAAATGGCAATAAGACCAAATAGAACTTGATGAACACAAAGTATCATGAAACCCTTCAATCAAAGAAAGCTAGAAAATCCTTCTTCTTGTATTGATGCTTAAATAGAAGTTGTACATAGTGGAGAAATGGAAGAAATTGAGAAAAAGGGGGGGAATGGAAAAAAATGGCTATCTCCTCTATCCTCTCCAAATACAGTATACTCATGAGTTTTCAAGCTCAATTGTCATCCCGTACAATGGCGTGAAGAAGCCATTAAATCTACTCCAAGAAACGGTTATAACTTCTTCTTTATTAGCAAGAAACGGATTACAATTTCTTTTCACTCATTCACATCCATTCAGATTCTTGATTCGCAAAGAAATGCCAATGGTGGAAAAACTAGAATTTTCATGATGCAGCCATCACACTTGTTTTGTAACTTTGAATTTGAATCATTCATCTTGCCTTTGAAACTTTAAATCAGGGTCGTACACATGGGAGAAATTTATTGGAGTGGGTGTGGAGGATTTCTTTTATATTTTGTGACTTTATAGAGATTTAGCATTTTGGAACATTTTGGCACGCTTACCCACTTTTGATATGGTCTTGACAAGTGGCCTCACTTGATTGGCGAAGGATTCGCGGGTCACTTTTATAATTTTACCTTTTTTCAATGTGGGCTCAAAAACACAAATTGCTCCACCGGCCCGCCTCCCCGCTTTGGCTCTTTTGATGTTGGCTTAGTGTTTGAATTTTTCCTTTGCATTTGGTGGGGTTGCGGATTACTTTTTAAATTTTCACCTTTTTTACAAAGAGGCTCAATATCTCAAATCTCCTCGACATTCCACCTCCCTGCTTTGACTTTCCAATGGTGGGCCCAAGATTTGAATTTTTCCTTTATGTTTGGTGGGATTTTTAACTTTTCACCTTTTTCACAACGAGGCTCAAAATATCAAATATCCCCAACAATCTTCCTCCCTGCTTTGACTTACCAACGGCGGGCCCAAGATTTGACTTTTTCCTTTAAGCCTGATCGGGGTTGCAGGTCACTTTTTAAATTTTCACTTTTTTTACAAAGAGGCTAAAAACCTCAAAGCTATCTGCCAACCTGCTTCCAATTAGATATGTCCATGTACCCATGGATGACAGGGCCAAAATTTTACGAGGAATAAAATGCCCATCATTCTCGACTATGGAAAAAATGCAGAGAAGAAGAAAACTCCACCATTTTCCGCTTGATTTTCAAATTTCTTTCGCGAGCCAAGGAATTGAAAACAATACAAGGTTCAACGATCCATGGCCATAGAAATATTGACAATTTCATTCAAATGAGGACAAAAATAAATTTTTCATGCATCTAGATAGGAAAATGGAAAATTTATCAAAACATGTAGACTGGAGAGTTTAAACAACTTCAAAGCATGAATTTCTGTATCTTTTCAGACTTCCAACTTTACTTGAACACTTCTGGAGGGTGTGAGCTCAAAAATTTTGAATTTGACTTAGAAAATGAGGGGGGGATTTTGAGGGTGACAATAGTTGGCTCTAGCTTTGGGACATGACATGGACTGAGCATAGTGAAGACATGACATGGGAATCCAAAATCTCAATTTCTAGACCCTGTAATTCGTTGACCAGTGCCTTATCTATTGGGCCTTTTAGAGTCATATACAACTTCGATAAAGAAATATCATAAGAAGGAAACACACAAGCACAAAAAAGGAAGGAAACACTCGACACGTAATAGAAGGGGAAACAAAACCACACAACGAAAAGGGAAACACACCTAGCAATCACCTATGGTACAAGGAGGGGGACAACCCGCTTTCACTGATAATAAAATTTTAGGTATTTCCCGCTCCGAGGCAATTCCAGTGACATTCCAACCAAATATGAGAGAAGAAAAGCATTCCAGTGGTGCTCCTTAATGCGATCCACCACTTGGAGTCTATTTTCTTCCAGCTTCTCAAGAAAGAGGATCCTCTTGTCAATGGAATCCTTGTACTGACCATCTTTTATTGCCTATAGCAGCTTGAGAGCTGGCATCTCGATTGTGAGAGGAATTTTTGCTTTGACTCCATAAAGTAATTGGAATGGTGAGATACCTATTTCCTTCTTGGGAGTGATCCTATCCACCCACAATGTGTCTTACAAAATTTTTTGCCAATTCCTTTGATTCTCGTCTACAAGCTTGCAGACAATGGTTACAATGTTCTTGTTGCTTGATTTGTTCTGTCCATTTCCTTGTGGATAGTAGTCAAAAGAATGAGCTAGGGAGATTCCGTAGCTATAGAAAAACTCAATCAACTCTCTTGAAGAGAAATAGGTATCATTATCTGTTACAATATTTTGTGGCACTCTAAAATAGACTCTGATATTCTCCTTGATGAAGTTGCATATTTTTTCAGTGTTGGCTTGTTTAGACGGAATGGCTTCCACCCATTTGGTGAAGTAGTTTGTTGCTATGAGTACATAGGTGTGCCTTGCGCTGGAGTGAGGGTTTAGAACACCAATGAAGTCCAACCCCCACTATTGAAATGGTTCTTCAATAACCACATGCCTGAGTGGTAATGCAGCGAGTTGTGGTCTTCCAACGAACTATTGGCATGCTTTGCATTTAGAAACCCAATCTCGAGTGTCTATAAAGATGGTGGGCCAAATATCTTCCTCAAAAGATCTTGTGTGCAATGACCATTGCTGAAAAATGTCCACCACATGCTTGGTCATGGTATGCTTTAAGCAAATTTTATTGTTGCTCTTTATCTACACACCTGAGGAAACAACCATCCAGGTCTCTTTTATAAAGCACATGATTCCAAACTAAAAATTTAGTTACCTTCAGCTTGAGTGTTCTCCTTTGCTTGTAATCAAGATGGGGAGGGCATTCTCCATAAGTCAGGTAATATGTAATATTAGCATACCACTCATCAGTAGTGGTAACAAAGAGAACATGTGGGTTGTCTTCTGAACAAGCTGACCAAGCACAGTTTTATTTTCCATGTTGAAATTTGAGTGTTTCATCCTTAGAAATCAACTTGCACAAGTAATTTCCCCTTTCTGGATTGGAGGGTCGAATCTCCAGTTCATATTCTTGAGTCTTTGCAATCCAATTTCCTCTTTTAGCTTTGAGATCCTGCTATGTCAAGATGGACTTGATTGCACTGTCGGGGACCATCACCACCATATGGGAATTGAGGATGTAAAACTTGAAGTTTTTTAAAGCCTTGACCACTACATAGGCATGCTTCTTCAATTGGTTGTATTTTAGTTCATGATTTTTCAAAGGAAAACTCATGAAAGCAATAGATGCTTCAACACCTTCATCATTTTTCTGAACGAGAATAACAGAGAGTGTATGTTCTAATGCATAACAATACATGATGAATTCTTTGTTAAAATTTGGAGATAAAAGATTCGGAGCCTTGGTAATGGATTTCTTGATCTCTTCAAATTTTCCCTTCCCTTCATTGTTCCAATTGAATTTTTATTGTGGTTTCATCATGGAAGTGACGTGCTTTGTCAACTCAGCAAACTCGGGCACAAAACGACGAAGAAATTTCACCTTTCCAAAGAATGAATGAAATCCTTTCTTACTTGTGGGAAAATCTAATGCTTGAATGGATCTAATCCTCTCAGGATCAATGTGTGCTCCATGTTTGTTCACAATGTGCCCCAATAACTTGCCTTCTGTGATTCCAAAAATGCACTTTTTTGGATTTCGTGATATGTCATGTTTCCTACACCTTGTAAGTACCTGTTCCAAGTGATAGATATGATCTCCCCTCTTCTTTGAAAATATTGTGAGATCATCAAGATATATGACAATGAAATGCTTCATATATTTGAATTCCAAATCCATCACCCTTTATAATGTAACTCCTGCATTGATTAGGCCAAAAGGCATTATTCTGTAGGCAAAAGTGCCCCAAGGTGTTGTAAAGGTTGTCTTGGTGCGGTCTTCCTCTACCACTTTGATTTGATTGTATCCTGAGAATCCATCAAGTAATGAAAGAATTTTAGATCCAATGACTGCTTACAGTATATGGTCCATGATAGGAAGAGGATAATTGTCCTTGAGTGATGTCTAATTCAGGTTGCAAAAATCTACACATATCCTTATTTCACCATTCTTCTTCCACACTAGCACAATGTTAGCCACCCACATTGAATGGTGGATGGGAAAGATGATCCTTGCATTAAGCATCTTCATTACCTCCTCCTTGATGGTATCAACAATATTTGGGTTGTACGGAATTTGTTTCTGCTTAAAGGACTTAACACCCTACTTCAAAGGAATTGAGTGATGCATTTCCTTTAGCTGGAAGGATTCAAGTTCATCATAAGAGTAGGCCAAGACATCTGAGTATTTCTTGAGTAATGAAAAAAACCTTCTTTTTTCTTCAGGAAAGCAACATTTTCCAATATTGACCATCCTTGGCTCCTCCGGGGTACCAATTTTTTCTTTATCAAAATTGGCTGGGCACCGAGAAGATTGCTTTTCTTTCTCTTGAATGAATATGTCATGTTTGTTAAAGTGGTCTTCTAAAGAGACTAGGCCTTTGGGAATTTTGTTCCCTTTCAATTTGATTACTCTCTCATCATCAATCCCTTCAATTCCTTATTTCTCTTCTTTAGGGACTACTTCTCGGTGTGGATTTTCACATCCTTCAAAGAAGAGATTATTGAAATTATCCCTTTGCTCCAAAGAGGATAGAATTTGGTTATCATCATTGAAGACTTGCCAATGATTTGGATTTTCTGGTACACTAGGCCCGAATACCATTTCAATGGTCACTTTTTCTTTACCAAAAGAAGGATGAGGTGTCACTAGGGAAGCTGACACTACAAGAGAATCAGCATTTTCATTTTGTTCCCTTAGACTAGCTTCAATGGAAAATGCATCAAAAGATTCAATGCAATCCCACACTCAGTTTCTGTAATGTTGGAGTCTTGGATTCTTCACCTGATATTGTTGGTGGACCTGCTTTACTACAACCTTTGCATCACCTTGACATCTCATTTTCTTGATTCCCATGTCCTCTATTGCACTCGTGCCTAAGAGTAGTGCTTCATACTTTGTAGTGTTATTTGTATTATCAAATTGCAGCTTGTAGGAAAATGGGTATACGTCATTAGAAGGAGAGTACAATACTACACCAGCTCCCTAGCCCACTCTGGACTAACTACCATAAAATTCCATTGTCCAAATTTGATCTTCATCTTCCAACATGAGAAGTGGCAAGTTCTCCTCTTTTTCTGATGTGAGGAAGTAGCTTCCTAGCCCACAATATTGAAAGAGAATGTTTTCTTTTAAATCATCAGACTTTCGTACTGTGAACTTCACCTTTCTTATTGGTAGCAACTTCTTCATCTTGCCTTTTACTGGGACAGTTGCAGATGACCAATCCATTTTTATCTCTCCACCCAGGTTTCTACAGAAACTCCTACTCAACAGCATACCAAAGGATGCTGGGATGTCGGCTACCAATATGATTAGAAGCACCTTCTTGTCTGGAAAATCAGCTAGTGCTACCTGTGAATCTTTGATTCTTCCTACTAATGGAACTTGTTTGGATTCCATTGAGTAGTAGGTGTCATTTACCTGGGTCAAGGTGAGGCATAGAGCATTTGTGACTTTGACTGGCATCACATTATCTGAGGCTCTGGAATCTATGATACAATTATTTAGCTGGAAGCCTTTAATGAGGAGTGACAGGTATAAAGGTTAAACCCTGTTGGTTTTGGAGGCACTGAGGGCTAGCATGTTTTGGGAAGGTGGCATGGATGGTGTGGGTAGTAATCCTTTAGAATTAGGACTCAAGGATACAGGCTTACCACCACGAACTGTATTAATGAACCTGTCAAACTGGGTAGGATGTGTTTGTACGTATTTTATTTCTGAGAGCTAGACTTTGGTTTTTCTTGCATGTTCCACAAAATCAAATTGGGTTATGGTGAGTGAGGAAGAGGTTCTAGAAATGGAGGAAGATTTAAATGGTAGAGGCTTTGCTATTTTGGGTGTTGAATTCTCCTTTTCGGGTGTAGCTTTTGATTGAACCTTAGATGTTTTTACAGGAACAACATTTAAAGGAGAATTGTTCTAAGCAACTTTTGAGTTAGGAGAAGAATTAGATGACTTACTTGGCATAGTAGCATGATCCCTGGCGACTAGTGACTCTGGTTTTTCTTTGGCTGACTCCATAGAAGGTGGTAATGGTGATCCTTTGCTGATGATTTTATTTTGTGTCACTTCTGGAGGAGAATATTCTTAAAATTATTTGTATCCTTTACCGTAACTGTTAAGGATGAAGCACCTTTCTTGGGTTGTGCATGAGTGAAAACAACACATGAGAAAATTGGAGCTTCTTCATCATCCTCATCTTCATCATCAACGTACTCAATTAGGCCATTGTGCATATCAACTTCTTCGACCTCAAGATAGTTTTCATATTCTTCCATATTTTCTTCTTCAGTTTCATCAATTTCAGCTTCCTCCTCTAGCTCTGTGGTGTCACAGATGGCATTGACTAGTGGTGCTTCAAGAGCAAGCTGACGAGGAGGTGGAGAAATCCTTGGCCTATCTGGAGGGTTTGGTCTCCTTAAAGCATTCTACATTGTGATCTGAGATAGCTGCTTCTTCAAGGTAACCAATTCATTTTCCATTTTTTGGAACATTGGATCTCTGGTGATAGAGTTTGAATTCTAACCCTTTTGTTTCCCATTGGGGCCTCTCACCTTTCCAAAAAGGATTAGATCATCATCGGTTTCTATTGCAAAGTCCTAGTCTTACCTCAATGTTCTTGTTTGGGATCTTCTAAGGAAGAAACCTACTTCTGATGGCAGAGCACTGATGAAAAACCTCTTCAAATTATTTTTGGGAGGCACCACATCTTCAGGGATCCTTCTTATCACTTTATCATATCTTGCTGCAAAGTCCCTCATTGACTAGGAGGTTTCTTTCTTCATTTGTACCAATTGGACCAAAAGATCTTGGTAATCTTCAGTGCTCTTGAACCTGTGTTCAAATGCACTTCTTATAGCTTCCCAACAGGTGATGGACCTCAGGGGTAGCATCTAGAACCATTCGACAGCTTTCTCTTGAAGTGACTCCACAAAGAGTCGGACTGACACATATTCATCCTCAATACCCAACACACCACAAGTAGTGATAAATGCTACTACATGCTCTTCAAGGAGTTGAGAACCATCCTCTCTGAATTTTGGGAAGTTTTTTCTCGAGCCTCTCGGTAGCTCATGAAGTGGTTGAGCAAGAGCCAGTGGACTGGTGTTTCTTCCCCATGGTACATTAGGCCTATGGGCCTCATGGTCACATTCACATTCATGATAACAATCCCCCATTCTATGGTTGTTTCTATCTTTCAACATTACTAAGGCTTCGGCTTGTGTTGTTACTCTTTCATCTACCTTAGCTTGAAGTCTCTTGATTTCTTCGAGTTGAGCTCTTATGTCCTCGTTTGCTCTTGCTTCTCTTTCTCTAGCTTCTTCTTCAGTCTCTATGTCAGTGAAATATTCAAGGTTCTCATTGATGTATGGAAATTCATTGTCCAAAGTATTGGCAACACTCAGGTTCCCAACGTGACTGGTTGTTTGAGAAGGAGGCCTCTGGATTCTGAGTAGCTCTTGTCTCCATTGAAGTTCCTCAAAAATGGAATCAGTTTTTCCTCATTATCTTTGTTGCCGGCTGTATCTTCTATCCGCCAGCTTGAAAATATATACTCTTCTTCGTAGTGCTAGAATTTTTCTTTGCCTCTCCAATTCAGCAACGCGTTCTTCTTCAAGGTCCAGAATTCTCATGGCAAAGAAGCAGTGATTGGCACTTTGTCTATTATGCCAGATAGCTTCCCTCAAATCTGAAGAAATGTCTGCTTGGATGTAGAAGAGCAATTCGGGTATTTTAACAGGAGGTTTTCCTAGAATATCCATGATTTGAATCCATGTGGCTCATATAGGCATTCAAATTCTAGAAATTTTTCTCTTTTTTGGAATTTGAATTTTTCTATTTTTTTACCTTACGGTCACATTAAGGTGTAGATGTTGCTAAATCTTCCCCACGGTGGGCACCAAAACTGTTGGCATGGAAATTTTTTGGGTGGACAATCTTGTGGACTCCTTTCCAATGCTCTGGGAATCTAAGTCCCTCTACTTAACCGGTGCAGCTATCGTATATGCATGTGTGTGAAAAGGTGGATTTTCGTGGTGGCCTTTTGGTCAAGGGGATCCAATACGGGCACTTCACTAACCCTGCAACAAATGCTTGTTGTTATTTGCAAGGGGGTGAAATTTTCTATGAAGGTTCGAAAGGGAGTGAGAATAGGGGTAGGAGAACTAATTTTATAGGTAGAAAATCATATTCTTACACACACTAGTTAGAAACTTCATCACATGCACTAAAATTTAGAGGAAACAACCCTGTAAATGGCAACAAGACCGAATAGAATTTGATGAATACAAAGTATCATGAAACCCTTCAAACAAAGAAAGCTAGAAACTCCTTCTTGTTGTATCGATGCTTAAACAAAAGATGTATATAGTGGAGAAATGGAAGAAATTGAGAAAAAGTGGGGATGGAAGAAAATGGCTATCTCCATTGTCCTATCCAAGTATAGTATACTCATGAGTTTTCAAGATCAATTGCTAGCCCGTACAATGGCATGAAGAAGCCATTAAATATACTCCAAGAAATTGTTACAACTTCTTATTTGTTAGCAAGAAGTGGTTTACAATTTCTTTTCAATCATTTGTGTCCGTTCAGATTCTTGATTCGCAAAGAAATGAAAATGGTGGAAAAACTAGACTTTTCATAATGAAGCCGTCACACTTGTTTTGTAACTTTGAATTTGAATCATTCATCTTGCCTTTGAAACTTTAAATCAGGGTCGTACACGTGGGAGAAATTTACTAGAGCGGGCATGGAGGATTCCTTTTTGCATTTTGTGACTTTATAGAGATTTGGCATTTTGGAACATTTTGGCCCACTTATCCACTTTTGATATGGTCTTGACACGTGGCCTCACTTGATTGGTGAAGGAATCGCAGATCACTTTTATAATTTTATCTTTTTTTCAATGTGGGCTCAAAAGCACAAATTTCTACACCGGCCCGCCTCCCTACTTTGACTCTTTTGATGTGGACTTAGTATTTGACTTTTTCCTTTGTGTTTGGTAGTGCTGCAAATCACTTTTTAAATTTTCACCTTTTTTACAAAGAGGCTCAAAATCTCAAATCTCCCCGATGGTCTACCTCCCTGCTTTGACTTTCCAATGGCGGGCCCAAGATTTAAATTTTTCGTTTATGTTTGGCGGGGCTGCGGATCACTTTTTAACTTTTCACCTTTTTTACAAAGAGGCTCAAAATCTCAAGTTTCCTTGATGGTCCGCCTCCCTACTTTTTCTTTCCAATGGCGGGCCCAAGATTTGACTTTTTCCTTTAAGCCTGATCGGGGCTACGTGTCACTTTTTAACTTTTCACTTTTTTTTACAAAGAGGCTAAAAACCTCAAAGTTTTCCACCGACCCACTTCCAATTATATATGTCCATGTACCCTTGGATGATGGAGCCAAAATTTGAAGGGGAAGAAAACACCCATCGTTCCCGACTGTGGAAAAAATGTAGAGAAGAAGAAAACTCCACCATTTCGCGCCCAATTTTCAAATTTATTTCACGAGCCAAGGAATTGAAAACAATACAAGGTTCGACAATCCATGGCCATAGAAATATTGAAAATTTCATTTAAATGAGGACAACAATAAAATTTTCATGCATTCAGAAAGGAAAACAAAAAATTTATCAAAACATGCAAACTGGAGAGTTTAAACAACTTCAAAGCATGAATTTCTCTATCTTTTCAGACTTCCAACTTTACTTGAACACTTCTGGAGGGTGTGATCTCAAAAATTTCAAATTTGACTTAGAAAATGAGGGGGGGATTTTGATGGTGACAACACATCTTCATGCCCATTAACAATAATAATAGGTCTTCATATCTTCGTAATGCCTATTAAAATAATAGGTCTTAATATTACTCATTTCCTATAATAATATAGATCTTCAAATAATATTCAAATCCATATATAATATTATAGTTCTTTAATCAATTACTTTTGCCTTATTTAAGGCCTTCACATTTCCCTTTTAAGCCTTCTAATACTCCTTTAAGCCTTGAGCTTTGCATTTGAGAGGAGAGGCTTGTTATGTTATGTGGTGTGAGGAGGGGGGATTTAATAGGCCTTAGAGGGCCTGAAACCCATGTTATATCCCTTATATGCAAACTCTCTACATAGCCATCTCAGCTAGCGAGTTACTAAGGGTGTCGAACTTAGAGGAGGCAGGTCCATGGTTCAAAAATCCTTTCATGTGGTTATTTTGTTGACCATTGAGTCATGTTGTTGAATCCACCTTGACCGTACACGATCCCAGTAAACATTACTATCAATCCCTTTTTCAACTTCCCCACTTCGGTTATGTCTGTTTCCCTAAGTCCACGTGTCCCCTTCTACCGCTACGTTAACCTGTTGTGTCGAGTGCTCCCGCAGGTTTTTTTGGGCATGGGGATAAGTCCCACATGCACTGTAGGAGGTTAGGAGAAAGGCTTAAATAATCCTTATCCTCCCCATTGTGTTCGTGGCTTGGGCCATGTAGACCTGCTTCAAAAAAAAATTGTGAGATTCATTAGTGGTTAAGTAGCTTGGTCCGAGCTCGATTGGCTTTTTCATGGGATCGATGAGTTATTTGGAATACCATGTAATGGCTTAGTTGTTCCATTCATGATCATTTGGGGCGAGTTATCCTATCAAATAAATGCATAACCCAATTGAGCTCGGTGCAATGTGGAGTGATGGTGGAAGGCCATGTGGTGGCCTAAGGACCCACCACCTAGTAAATCCTCTAATTGACTCATGGAGAAATTGACGAATATCAGTGGCAAAGGCACCCCTCCAATAAAAGAGTGTGTCTACCCTGGCTGAGGGCCTCCAACCAATAAATAGTGGGGCTCACTCATCTAAAAATGAGTGTTAAATACCAGAGTTCTAACCAAAAAAAATTTCTCTTTCGACCGATTTCATTCCATCACATGTCCCAACATGATTCACCAGTTTCCCTTAATTGTCCTCTTTTAATAGGCATTTTATATGGATGGTATCTTGCTCCAACAGAGTCTATTTTTTGTGTTCTTGTAGGCAACGAAAATATCTCAAAGTCCACTACCTTACTACAATGATATGGGGAGGTTTTGGGAAACTCCGAATGAATTGGCCTCTAGATCACAATTCCCCATTGAGGAGGATTTTTAAACCCAAAAATATTTTTTTCTCCACTCTGGATCCAGAATATTGTATTTCCAATAATATATCTTTGTAGTCAACTCGAGGGTCTTCACACCGCTACTCCACCAATCATACATTCAATTTCTGGCTTGATCCTAGGACCTGTGGCACTTTGTCTCACTGCCTTATGTTCTTCCATGTTGTTATTACCATCCTAAATTTTTCACCTCTTGTTGACCTCCACTCTGTTGCATGGTTTCCCACCTCTACGCAGAGCTAAGTCAGAGTGTGCCTAGTTTCGATGATGATTATCATCTTCCACTCTGTTGTACGGACTCCAACCTCTACGAAGAGCTAAGATCATACCCAGTGTCATCAACAATATCGATAATGATTACGAATCTCTTATGCATCTCCCAAGAAATGATCTTAGTGATATGCCTAGTGTAAAATAATCAGATCTTTATGAATTACTTCATGAGGACCTATAATGGAGTGTTTCTTACCAAATGTTGCAAGGAACACTAGGCATGTTGAACTTATCACGAAGTTTTCACTTGCTTGGTGACTCCAATTTTTTTAAGAAAATATTTGATACTCGACAACACCATGGTGTTAGTGCATAATTTTTCCCTTTTTACAGGGTCTTACAATTGTAAGTATCTCACAATACAAATAATTCCCAAAATGGATCTTTTTATTTTATTATCAAAATAAGAGCATAGGTATATTTAATTTTTATTAAAACCCAATAAAATGCTCAAAAGATACAATTAGAGTAGATGACTTCTTTTATTACCACCTAGATTCTATATTAGTAAATGAATCTAGTGTGGACCTGGCTACTCCAGTGGTGTCTCTACCAATCATGTACGTTATCTAGGACTAGGTGGTCCCTTGGAGAGTATGAGTCAAATGACTTGTTAATAAATCCATTTTCAGGCCTCGTAACCTGACCAGTGTTAAACTCCATAATCATATTTTGATTTAGTCAGAATTCAAGGCCTTATCCTCCATTTGTGATGAATTTTTGGTGATCTACGAGGTCTAAGTTCCCCAAGACTATCTCATCCATCTCCAACAGGATGATGTCAAGATTCAAAGTGTCTAAAAACTTTCCTCCAATAATGTATCACAAGGTGTAAAATCTAGTTGTTATCCCCTAAACACAACTATATCGATTGTCATAGGTTTTATCACGTGGAAGAGGCCTAGTAGGTAGTCCTAGTCAGCTTATTAATTCAGCTATAACATAGCTCATTCTGATGTCCCAATCAAAAATGAACCACACATTGTGTCCTTCATCAATTACCAGAACATTTTGTCTCGAGATCCTTACTAATCATAAAATCAAGTCAAGAAGTCATGTTGGTGTCCTCTATTTTTGCAAGGGTATTGTATACTAACCTACACTAGGAACTCTGGGAGCTTTCGTCTTGGCTGCAGTATTCTTCTAAAACCACCGAGGTTCCTGATCAAGGTTTTGTATCATGAATGTTTTAGAGTAATGGCTACACACTAGCATGTCTGATGATGGGGACCTCTCTCTATGTTTTTTCCTCTTTTAAATTACCTCTATCATCCTATTAGGTGAGGATTTGATATTCCTATATAGCTCAATAATCCATTGATTCTATAGGCATTATCACTCATGGAAATTTTCCAGAGGTGTTTGCAGCTTTGTAATCCAACAAGTTTGGTCTTGGTGACTAGACACCACCATTGGTATCATCGTTCCCAAAAGAGTGAGCACTAGGGGGCATTGGAAAAACTAGTACAATTCCATCACTCTATAATAGTGAGATAGTACAAGAAATAATCATCTCTGATACCAACTTCATTTGTAAATTTGTCCAAAAAAATTCTCGACCTCATACCCCTACAGGAAATTTAAATCTTGTACCTATTTTACTCCAAAACAAATCAACTTTAAGAAAAAAATGTAACACAAGATAAAAGCACCGCACTTAGTTGATAACAGAGTTATTCCAAAGTTCCTACATCTCTAGGTTTAATAGTTGAACCAAGCCATTATAAAAATTTGATTATAAGTACATAATAAACTTATACTACTATAATGAATGCTCAACCAAACCCGGTATGCTAACTATTCTAGTAGACCCAAACTTGTCTTAGAAGCTCAGATTTCATTTTTTGCACAACTTCTTGATGTGACACTTCCCAGAGCTAAGTTGAAGTGTCATCAAGCTCAGTGATCAATCCGCTCCATGGTCGTCAAGTAGCACAAACCTGGTATCCAACTCCCAAAGTAGAGGATCAGAGCTTTAATGTATCGTCTCTAGTGCTTTTTAGGGTCCCTTGGCTTCACAATGACATCTCCAAGCTCCCACATGAGAATAAGGCTTCAATTCAACCTTTACAATAATCTATGAGTTAAAATAATGACTCCTTAATTTACAAGTGCCAATAATAATAGAACGTTTTATATCACCTTCATGCTTATCAACAATAATAATAGATCTTTGTATCTTCATAATTCCTATTAAAATAATAGGTCTTAATATTCTTCATTTCCTATAATCATATAGGTCATCAAATAATCTTCAAATTCTTATAAAATACTATAGGTATTTAATTAAATACTCATACCTTAAGTAAGGCCTTCACATTTCCCTCCTAAGCCTTCTAATACTCCTCTAAGCCTTGAGCTTTACATTTGAGAGGAAAGGATTTATTTTTTATGTGGTGTGGGGGGGATTTTATAGACCTTGGAGGGCCCAAAATAAATGTTATATCCCTTATCCCCCAACTATTTGCATAGCCAAATCAGATGGCGAGTTCATAAGGGCACTAAACATGGAGGAGGAAAGTCTAGGGTTCAAAACTCCCGCCTTGTGGTTATTTTATTGACCCTCGTGTCCCATTGTTGAATCCTTCATGGTCGTCCATGAGTCCAGTGACCACTATTATCGACCTCATTGTCAATTTCCCCACTTTGGTCACATCCGCTACCTTACATCCATGCGTCCTCTACACCCACCACGTCAACCCGCTATGTTAATTCCTTAGACGGTTTTGTTTTGGTGTGGGGATAAGTCCCACATGCACCGCGGGAGGTTGGGGAAAGGCTTTAATAAGCCTTATCATTTCCATTTTATTCATGGATTAGGCCACGTAGACCTATTTAACTATTTTTCTGTGAGATTCTCCGGTGGTTAAATAGCTCATTCAGAGCTTGGTTGGCTCGTTCGTGGGCTCGTTGAGTTCATTGGAATTCCACGTAGTGGCTCGGTTGGTCCATGCATGATTTTTAAGGTAATCTATCCTATCAACTTGATGCATAGCTTGATTTTTCTTAGTGCAATTTGGAGAGATGTTGGCATGTTACATGGTGGCTTGAGGACCCACCATGTGGTAAATCCCTACCAATTGATTTGTGGAAAATTTGACAAAAATCAACAGTAAAGCACCCCTCTGATAAAAGAGTGTGTCAACCTTGGATGAGGTCCACCATCCAGAAAATGGTGAGTTCTACTCATCTAAAAATGAGTGTCGAAACCCAGAGTCACAAAACCGAACTTATTTTTCTTTTTCACCCAATTTTATTTTGGTACGTGTCACACTGTGTTTTGCTAGTTACCCAAAATTGTGTTCTTTCAACTGGCATATTTTTTGGATGGTATCTTGCTCCAATGGAGTCTTTTTTTTCATTTTTATAGGCAACAGAAATCTCTCATAGTCCATTACCATACTATGTTGATATTGGGAGGTTTTGGGAAACTCTGTCCACTAAATTTACCTTTGAATCACATAATATACATAGGATATGTGTGAGAGAGAAGGAGATGCAGTGGAGATTAAGTGTTATAACAAGAAAGGTTGCATGTGGATTATGTGAGTAATACACAAGAAAGAGTAACACAAAATAATCCCTTACTAATAACAGACCAACATGTAATATTTGATGGATGTTATTATGTATGTGAAGAGAGAGTGCATTGAGCAGTTGAATTTTCCACAGTGTGGTTCAGAGATAACCAATGTAATAGAGGTGAGTGCACAGAGAAAACATATTACAAGAAGGATTTGGTTTAGGAAAATGAAGAGCTCCTAGGAGAAGGCCAAGTGTTGAATACAACAAAGGTGGAGTCGTAGGATAATTGGCGATAGATATTTTACACAAGATGTAAGACCAAGGGAAAAAATTTCCTGGTAACGGTTGAAAGTGGAAGCACCAAAAATCTTGTGGTGGAGGAGATGGTGCATAATTTTGGGTTTTCATGAAGAAGGCACCCCAAGCTTTACAGAGTGACCTAGATAATAGAAATTCAAGAGGGCATTATGTGCAAGCAATTATAGGTGGAGACGAATATTGGTATATTCACAATTAGGTTTTGTGTGATATCCTACCGATGGATGCATGTCATGTCCTTCTGGGGAGGCCATGCAAGTATGATCATGAAATGATCTATGATGGGAGATAAAATAAGGTGAAGGTGCACAATGACGGGAAGAAATTTCATATATCCTCGTTGATAAAAAAATTGATGAGAACCAAATATACATAGCAGTGCATGGGATAAATTATATTCAAGATGGTATGAAGGACTAACGGAGTGGTGTGTTGAAGAACATGAAAAAGGAAAAATCAAGATTTGAGAAAAGGGTGAAGGGAGAAGACAGAGTCAACTGGGAGGGAATGACGTTCTTGGGAAAACACAAGAGGAGAATAAATGTAAGTGAGTGCATTTTTGCCTAATGGAAATGTGCAAGAATATTATGTAGGGGGAGAATATCTCACAAAGGACCAAGAGTATACATAGGAGAGTGACTCGATGCCAAATTTTTAGGCCATTGAGCATGAATGGAAATAGTTATATAGATTCCCAACTAAGGGGCCAAGTACTTCAATGTAATGCACAAAGAAATAATTCCAAAAGGAGGAAGGGAAAAAGTATGAAGCAAGATAAACAAGGAATAAGATTCCCATGGAAAGTGAAAAATGTGTGGGATAACATGTGAGAAAATAGGCTCCAAGAGGATTTAGGAAATGCATGAGTTGAGGAAAATGTAGTAATAATTACAACACTAAATAGGAAACAAAGTAATCTGACTCGATTGTGAAAATATGCATGAAACAAACCATACTTGTTAAGGATATCCAGGAAGATATTGGGGAAAATCGTGTGAAAGTGCATGTAAAATAAGAGGAGTGCAATAACCAAAGGAAGTATGATGGTAGCGTAAATCCAAAGGAAGTATGATAGTAGTGTAAAGGTACTACAAGAATACACAAAGGTTAACCTACAGTTAATAGAGGAGGAAAAGGGGAAGGAAAGAGGTTGGGAATGGTTGATCCTAGGAGTGGAAGGAAAGGTGAAGTCCACAGTCACTAAGGAGGATTGTATAGTGAATATACATGATGTTATCTACAACAGAAGGCGTGAATACATTTCTAGAGTGCATGTAAAAAAATAGTGGAATGGATGGTGAAGAGGCTCATAAAGGTCTTAATGAAATGGATAATGCAAAGGAGCATGTGAAGGAAGAAGAACGTGATTGAAATAAGGAATTATGTTAAGGAGAAGTTTCCCTAAAGGAAACTAAGGACAAGCGGTCTAAGATGATACTACATTAGTGCATAGTGTAAAAGGCACATAGGAAAAGGGACACATATAAATGGAAGGGTGTGGTAGTAATGCATAGACACTATGAAACGAAAGGGAAAATTTTAGTGGTGAATATTCGTTAATTCATGAATATTCTATATTTCAAATTTTTGTTTTGGAAAAATTTTAGGGGTCATAAGCTTGTTATTTAACCTAAAGTTTCTAAGTACAAGTTAATATTAGGGGTCAGTTTACCCAACATTTACACCAATAGATGAATTTTTTTATTTAAATCGACATTAGCACAAAATTGAAATTTGTAAAATTCACCTTCATATATATAGTCATTAAAAAATTATAATTTCATATATCAAGTATACAATATATTTTCTTCACAATTCCTTTACTCGTGCTCATGGTCCCATATGCATTAACGATCGAGATTGACTGCATATCGCAACCCTCCAACATTATATGTATTTTAACAGTCAATATTTTATGATGTTGAAGTTGAATATAATGTAAAATGTCAGAAACGGGTGGCAGTAGTAACATAAATATATGTTACCCACCATTAGAATATTGTATACTACTGGCCGGTAGCATACATTTATGCTAGCAGTCGATAACATAAATATATATTATCGGCTGATAGCATAGATATATGCTACCAGACAATAGCATAAATAATTATATCAGCTGATAGCATAATGTATGTTACTGGCCAGCAACATTAAAAATGTTATCGTCCAGTAGCATAAAATATGCTACCATCTAGTAGCATAAAATATGCTACCATCTAGTAGCATATATCTACACTTTCAATCAATATCATAAATTTACGGTAACATGCAGTATACTACTATCCGGTAACATTTTTATAGAGATGTCGATAAAAAATATGGGAATTTTTATTTCTTACACCATATTTTATCATTTTTACTGCTAGCATAAAAAAAATCAAACAAAATCCCAAACAAAACAAGACAAATCTACATTTTTTCACAAAAAATCATTTTCTTTCAATTTTTTTACTCGCACCATATTTTACGAAGACATATTTTGTTGCAACTTGTTGCATTGATGGTTGTTTTCATTGATTTAAATGGAATTGATGGCAAAGGAAGAGTGCAAGAACATGCATATCAGATGGAATTCAATAGTTCTCAGTGATTCAGGATGATATTCAAGAGCTTCAAGCAAGATTCAGTGTCAAAAGGTGATTTCAAGGTGCTTCTACAAGAATAGAATGATAAGATAGGGTATGAAATGATTATAGAAGCATGGGAGAAGATTTGGTAATGTTTCTATAGTGTTTTGGAGAAATTTCATGGCTCAATTCATCTTCTAGAGTCAAAACTCATATTGCACAGAGAAGTGGTCTTGAGAACTAACTATGTTCTCAAAGGTAAATGAGATTGAGTAGAGATTCACAGAAAAACCTAGAGAAAATCACCACATGGAAGGTGTATAGGACTATCTTTCAATGCTCCATGTCAAGTTTCATCAGATTTTGTAAAGGTTTTTTTGAGTTATTCAAGATTTACTTAAATTGTCTTTTTGAGAAGTGCATTTGGAGCAATCTGGTTTTTTAAGGGTCAAAAAAAATTATGGAAATCCTTCCAATAAATCATAGAAAGAATTTTTGGATTAAAATTTCCTAGAAATATTGTGCAAAAATAATTTTCTCAAAAGGAGGTGTAGTTGAAAAGTTATGAGCATTTTAGTGGAGTAGTTTTTCTCTCTCCTAAACTGTGCTATGAATCGATAAGAACAAAAAGGTGAAGTTGTCCTCCAAAACTTGTTTAATCACCTTTATAGTATTTTTATAGTTCAGTCATGGTGTTTCCCAATCTCAAAGTATATTTTAAGGTCATTCTCCTTAAAGGTGCATATAGTTTCTCAAATCATTGTTCATGGTTGTGAATGCTCCTAATATGGGTGTGCACTAGTTGTTATCAGTCGATAACTTGCTCAACAAGAGCCCAGACTCCCTCCATAGGTATTTTTCAATAAATTTGATCATCTACAATGCCTTTTGGTGTAGTTAAACATATAATCTTGGTTGGCATATGCTGTCCTGGAGAGCAAATTGTCTCAATGTTCCTTAAAGACATTATCCTGAGAGCGTCTTCCATTTCAAAAGCATTAATTATTTTAGAAGTACTTCTATAGAGTAAAATGCCTTATTCTATTAAAACATGAAGGATTTGTTTTGAGTGTTAATCACCTATTTGGAAATAATAATTTTTAAATCCTAGTTGCCTAGGTTTAGGGTTGCAAGTTAGAGATCTTCAATGTCCTTTTTCAGTCATGCTCAACCAAGACCATAGAAAAAAAAATTTAAATATGTACCTCCTAGAAATGGAGAAAATCAATTTCAACACCCTTCATGTTCAATGCATATGCCCATTTGGATCAGTGGCTATGTTTCTTATCAAGGTCTCTTGCTCATTGTGTCACTTGTACAGTCAGACTTCAACCTTTGCATGCAAACAATGCTCTATTTCAAGCAAGTACAATCAATTCTATGACTATAATCAATTTGAAAGGAAGGAAATATGGTGTAATAACACTCATAAAATTTCATACTCTATTTTCATGAAATTTTGTTCAATAAATAGCTTTATTTGCCCTCTCGGGTAAGGGATTGTGCATATACCCTGACTTCGGGTTTCTATGAAGAAGATTTTAGCTTTGTGAACGTTTCATCCATTGAAAATCGATGAAACTTGAACAGAATCTCTCCATTACCAATATTAAACTATTGCAAAATAAATTGGATCAAAATATGGTTTATTGAATAAGAATTTCATCTCATATTTTGGAAACAATTGTGCTCAGTCTATCAAAATATCTCCTCTTTGATTTTTCAGTGGTTTTTGAAGCAATTAATGAAAAATATTTTAAGGGAAGACTATGAGAAGAACATATTAATTTTTTAAATTCTCTCCCAATCATGAATGAGCTTGAAATTCATTTAGTTCAATGCCTAAGTGCTCTAAAGCCTATGTCAGTGTCATTTGACTAAGAAAATCATGTTCTTCTCCTTTTCTTAAATGTTGATCATTTCAAATCTATACTTCTTTTGTGCTTGGAGTGATAAGATAGTTTCAAGATTTGAAAACCTTTAAGTGAGTTTGAATAATGGTTACTTCAATCTTGGCAATCCTCAAAGGATATAGACAGTCTCTTGAAGGATACAGAACAAATTCTATGGAAAGATATACCTTGTATTGTCTCACAAATTCAAGTCTTTGTGTTTTCATATGGAGTTTGAAAATCTATAAACAAGTTATTTTCATGAAATTCTCTCAGAGGTCGAATTGAGAAGTTAGAAAGACAATTTTTTTCTTTTCAAAAAAAACCAAAGACTCTTGGTCTTAGAAGAATTATGAAGGTTGAAGATGGTTTAGTTTGGGAAGAAGTCAAATAAATTGTAGGAGTTACAAGAAATAAAGAAAGTGATGCATAGAGATAATATACTAGAACTTCACAAAATAAGATGGCATGATGAAGAATACAAAAGGTCAGAGATATAATTAAGAACAAGATATTGGATAAAATACAAAAGTAAAGGTGTGGGAATGAGATGTATGAATATGTTGTGTATTTGTAAAGTGTAATGTGAGAATGATTTGGTGAATTCTTTTGTTTATACTTATATAGAGAACTCAATGATAAATAAATTGTTTTATAAATGACTTTGACTAAAGTGTGTAAGAAGAAAGAGTGAGGTTTGATTGATTGAAGTATAAATTGTTCTTGAAGACTTTAGGGAGTGATAAAAATAGAGAAATCAGAGTGTTGATAGTTAAAGGGGGGAAAGATACTCAGTATACATGGTTGGTTTGAATTGATATTTTCTAATGAGATGAAGAATATACCGTGGCATGAAATCAGAAACTAAAATGGCAAGAAAATAGATTGCTAAGTGTGTGAGAAGAAATTTTAAACAAGTCTTAGATTGTGTTGATAAGTAAGAAGACTCATCTTGGTATGTGAAGGCATATGACATAGGAGTGGAGAGTTCAGTAGTAATTGAGATAGAGTTTGACATAGCAATAAAGAAAGAGTACATATATATGATCATTATCAAATGTTCAAAGCATCAATTTGAAGAGTGATCAATTCTGAATTGTTTAAGCTGGGTTGTAGCTCAGTTGTACCAGGGAGTTGTTGCTTACTTACAAGTAGTAGCTTACAGAATCTCAGTGGTAGTTGGCTAAATATTTAAGGAAGTTGTTGCTTCCTTGACCAAGTTTTAGCTTGAGTGATACTAAGGTTGTAGCCTCAAGAGTTGAGTTATAGCTCAACAAAGCATTGTGACCCTTTTCCATATAATGAACTGATTCAATGGGTTTTCTCCCAATTTGGGTTTCCGACTTAAAAATAATTGCCTCATGTGTATGTGTGTATGATTTTTTCCTTTTGAATTACTTTTCAGTTTAAGTAATTGATTTAATTGGTTTGGAAAATTTGAATTAAAATCTTATTCACCCTCCCTCTTAGTGTTCCATTTTCTAACATATTTCTCATCGAGACAATCATTTTAACTGTTATTTTTAAATCATTTTTGAAACATTACATATGTTGTTGGCTGACAGCATATACTGCCAGCAAACAACATATACTATCAGTTGCAAATTATTACTGGCTGACACCATTATCAAATGATTTTCCAAACCGTTTGAAATCCATTTCCTTTAGATTCGCCATCATTTCAAAATTCATTTTCACATATTCACCTAGTAATATCTATTATTTTTTTAGGGGGTATAAAAATTTACCCTATGAAATGAAGTGAAGGATTCCCCACAAGCAACAAAAGACGGAAGGGAGAAATAAGAAATATCTTTAGAAGTTTTTCATAATAAAAAGGTGAAAGTGAAGACGAATATGGAAAGGATATGCCATCTAAAGTCATAACGGAAGAGTGTGTTATGATAAAGGTAATGTGAAGGAAATAAGATGGTGGAGTATCTATAAGGAAGTGGATAAGAGAAATCTGAAAACAAGCATCTAATGTCTTGACTAAGCACATGTAGGTGAATTACGGCCCAATATGGGCCAAGAGAAGGAGAAGTGAAGGAGAATCCTATGAGAATATATTTGACAAGGAGATTAATACTATAGGGAGAAATATGTAAATTATATCACACAATAAAATTAATGCACAAATAAGTAGAGCCCTAGGAAGATAGGGTGAAGGTAGAGAAGGAGGCCAAAAGATGAGTGTCTAAATGTGGGTCCAAACCCACCAAAATATACAGAAATAGATGCTCAATATAATCTTGTGAAAGGAAGAGAGACGTGAGGGGTGAGAGTGCAAATAAGAATAAGTGCACAAATCAAATATGCGCAAAGACAAATTATAGTGAGAAGGCAATAGGGGAACATGAGAAGAAAATAAGAAGGTGGGGAAATAATGAAAGCAAGCAGAGACTCGTGAAGGATTGGAAAGGGAGATACATTATGAGGATGTGGTATTTCAATGGTGATAAGAGGTTCAAAAATGTATATGATATATCATGGAGAATTCATAGGGAAGTGACAAAAGAATAGAAGAAGTTCCATAAGAATCATGGAGGCCAGAGCCAGGCTTGTTAGATGAAGTATTTAAGTCTATATACTTGTATAGTCTAAAGGGTGGTTCGACTACTCACTAAGTCTACTTGAGGTGGAACTCAAGTTTCAATTACTCTTGTTGTTTGATGCAAGATCATCCCATTTATAAATCAATCTTTCATATATTGTGGCTAAGTATAGATGCGCACAAGATTTGGAATGTGCATGGAGTAAAGAGGATGTTCAAATGATTATGCACAATAGGATGAAAGGGGAAAATAAAAGGGAACAAATCAAGGAAGAGTGAAAAAGTATTATGAGGAGTGAGATGAAGTGAAATGCACATAAATTTGGTGATACATGAAGGAAATAGAGAGGGAATGAAAGGTCCACCAGGGAGCCTTGAGAAGGAGTCGTGCATGGGGCATAGGGTGTAATGGCACACATAAAGTTTTTAGTTATATCATTGGATGTTTACCTAAATAAGTAAAATTAAGGTGTGAAAATATCATGGGAAAATTATACATCAAAGAAGATAGCATGTGTGGCACATGATATTTTTCTTATAAACCCTAAAGCATTGAAACTAGGGCAAAAAATAAAGGAAGAGGATGGAACTCAAGGAGAAGAAGCATGAAAAAGTTAATTGAAAATTGATAAGTGTCATACATGTTTGATCATGTGGGTGATAGAGAAAAGCCACTTAAAATGTTGGTAAAATAATCCAATCACCATATTGACATGGCACAACAAGAACAACCAAATGGTGATAAGCTGGATAAGGGCATTTATGATCCTGAGTTCAAATTTTGGATCAAAGAAGGAAAATATGGAAGATCCATCTAGGAGAGAGAATCAGGAAAGGAATTCAGGAACATAATTATAAAAGTATGACAAGCTCACCATTTTGTTTTTTGAATGGGTTGTTAAATTGAGACAATGAAGAGGTTGTGAAATGTGCATGTGAGAGTGAAAATGCTAGTTGAGAGTGGTCGAGTCTTTTTTAAGCCATATAGTCAATTCAATAAAGTTACAAATCTAGGTCAAGTGCTTAGGAGAACACTAGAATCTGTAATAACTCCATGAGAGAGTTTAAAAGCTCCATGATTAGTCAATCTTTGTATATTCCATAAGGCCATTGATATAAATATATATCAGTAGTTTAGTGCAGTCCATTGTGTAACTCTAGAGGCATGTTGTGTAGTACTTACCTGCCATCAATACATCATTGCATGTACAATGAAAATATAAATTTTCTAACTCAAAAATTATTTGTACCATTTAAATGAAAAAAATCTAGCTACAGTACCTTCTCAAAAAAATCCAAATACATGATCATAATCAAGAGAAAAAATAAGATCGTGTAAATCAACATCATCATCATACAAGAAATGTCAATTCAATGTATTTGTGAATCCAATCATGTATATATTTTCTAGTAATGTTTTCACACATACTTAGATTTTCATCTCCATGTACGCGATGATCACAAAAACATGAATAACCCCTCACTTTAAATATTTTCAAGGTATTTTGAGTTGTTTTCATCACTTGATGAAACTATCTTATGTCAACAATACTTCTATAACTATATTCCCACAAGAAGTCAGTATTTATCTTGGGAAACCCTTTTGGGTAAAACCCTAGCATAGTAACTTCTCTCTCTTATTGCATAAACTTAATTGTTTGCAATACAATAATGTACTTCCAAGTTCTTCTCTACCCTATATACATGTATAGATTAAAAAAGAAACATATCTATAATCTTGGAAAAATAGGGATCCCATAACATATTATAAAATATGTAGAAAATATGTATAGTGCTAGGTGTAAAATATGCAAAAGATACAAAATATTATAATATTCGCCCACTTGTTGGATATTTTACAAAGGGGGCTACAGTTTTATATAATTAATAACTCAGGGAAGTCAAACCCATCAATTTTCTACACCAATAAAACTTATTAACACTCACAACCTTTTTCATATAGTTACCAACATTATCCTTTGCATCCACCTTAGTAGTATCTTCTTATCCGCCACCATTTCTTTTACAAAATCATATTGAACATCAATATGTTTCATTATTGAATGATAATTAGGGTTATTTTCCATAAAAATTACATGTTTAGTGTCACAATCGATCCTTACATCATTTTGAGTTAACCCAATAGTGGAGATTAGTCTTTGAATCTAAATTATGTATTTACTTGCATGAGTAGTTGTCATATACTCATCCTTTGTGGTGGATATTGTAACACTTACTTGAAATTTACTCAAACAACTTACCAATCCACTAAACAATTTGAACACATACCCATTAGTAGACATGTGCATATCCAAGTCTTCATCCCAGTATCAATCCACAAAATAATGTATATACAATGTTTTAATTTCACAATGTCTACCTTGATAACATATTACATTTTCAGATGTCCCACACAGATAACTGAAGATTCTATTCACCGCAATGTAATGTTAATTTCCATGATTGGACATGAATCTTCTCATTACTCCCACTGCATGTGCAATATCAGTTCTAGTACAAACCATTGCATACATCAAACTGTCAACCACAATAGCATATGGAACATGAGACATTTCCTCTATTTCTTCTTCACTTTTAGTGCATTATTCAAAAGACAAATTTTTACCAATTGGAAAATGAATACTAATAATTTTACGTTAGAATCACAATGTACTGAGGGGGGTGAATCTATCCTTCAAAACTTTATGTAGACACCTAAAATTGGTTACCCAATTTAGTGCCTCCTGTGTTCACTTACCTTCTCAGGTAACCCGAGGCACCTTTATATCACCACTGCTCCCTTAGGGTATTAATTAAATTATCTAATTAAAACACCTATCCTAAGTTTATTTCACTCCATTATATTTCACTCATGTATAATTAAATATTAACTATTTAATTATACCTTTTACATTTTTTCCAACTACTTATTTACCCCATATCACTTCCCAACCTCCCGTACCATTATTATCCATTCATCCCACCTTTTTCTCCCCTCCAAAAACCGTGCAAAGGGATTATTCCCATATTTGAGTCGGAGGGATAATATTCTCATCCTTCCAATTCATTTCTTTTTGCCACTTTGGGAGTCTGTTCCTTGATCCACGCCGACCGTTTCTCGCTTGACGCTGATTTTTTGGAGCAGAAAATTTTTTATCTTGGTCGGCACTGACTATAAAGACACGACCTAAACTCAGTTCTGGTTAGACAAAAAAGAGAGATAGAGAGACTTGAGGAGCAGTGAAAAGTTTGAGCCTTGAACCTAAGAATTGTCAATCGAAAGAAAGAGCATTCTGTCCAGATCAATCCCTGAGAGGTGTACCATTACTCTACCCTTACAGCATTAACCTCGTAAAGGATATTTAACCTTTTGGTAACTTCATTTCTCCATCCATCCAATGCGGAACTCTCTCCATATCTCTACAACTCCTGCAGGTTTCCACGATCCGGTCTACATCAAATAGCAATCAAGTTTCTCGTAATTTTCCCTCGATCAATGCCGACCCAGTCCGGTCGACGCCGATTATCATCAATCGATGTCGATTTACACAAATTGGTGTTGTTTCGAACAATCGAGGTCGATCACAATCTGATCGGCACCGACCAGTCTGTAGGAAGGTATATAATTTAGGTAACACAAATTCAGCTTTGCTTTTACAGTTTCCTATTTTCTTTTAGTTTTTGTTGTGGTTTTTATATTATGTCTTTTGTTTTTAATCATAAAACTTAAACATTTATTTACATCTTTCATCATGTATGTCTTTACTCTTGATTGAAAATGTGAATTGACATCTGCCGAGGAAGCTTATTGCTTTCCAGACCCGCTTTCTGGGCAGTTCACCCATATATCGTCTAATGTCATCTTTTTTTGCCAAGGATTTGTGCATCGCAGGTCTCTTGGATCTACTTTACAGGATTTCTTGTGTGCGCCCATCTTAATTCCATCAGGTTTTCTTTCCATCCACGTATTTGAATCTTTTCCAATCTATCAGGTATCTATTTCATTTTATTTTTTCAGGGTTTTTTTGTTTTTAGTTTGGTACATTAACTTGGATAGGTAACAAGCGTGGAAATTATTGATCTACATTCTGGAACACCCGATGGGACCCCACCAAAGTCCCTTATTGGTAAGTTCATTTCTTTTCCAATTTTGAGCTTTGTTCTTTTTCTTCACTGATTTTCATCAGTTGTTCTTACGCATTTCCTTTCATTGTTTCAGTTTTGCTTCTTTCATTTCTAGTTTCTTAAAATAGAAATTTCCTTTCCACTAGTATCTTGTTGGATTTGTTTGTGTGTTCTACTTAACCCTATTCTGCAGAGTGGTTTGATTGTTCGCGGGATTGTTCAAGGGGAAGAGCTCAACAACGTGCTTTTTGAAGTCCACACACCTTGGAGAGCTAAATCTACAGGTATTTCTATTTTGCAGTGTTTTCTACTTTTTTAAGAACTTAAAAAGAACTTGTTTGTTTGTTTTTATCACACTCAAACACTTTGGTTTTGGTACTTAAAATGAATTAATCGCATTGGGAAAGAACTTGTTTGACTTGTCTTCATCGAAATCAAACACTTCATTTTTAGTGCTTAAAAAGAACTTTTTCTTTTTTCATTTTGTTGTATGCTCTTCATCTAGTTTTCCTAATAGGTTGGAAAATTGATCAAAATCGGTAGTGACACTATTTTATTTTTATTTTTCACCCTTGCACACAAAGCCAAAATCACTAGGTATAAAGAATTTAAACAAAAACTCATTCCCTGGCCTCGCCTACTTGGAAGTGACATCCAAAAGGAAGAGCCTACATGGTACTCAGGGCGCGCTATAAATTTACGGAAGTTCTGGTATATATTGGCAAAGCACCCAACTCCCTTATCACAGCGGTGTGTGAAGTGCAAGGGTAGGCCCCTATATCAAGCCACGTATCAGTCTTTTACTGAAGTGCCTTCGGGACTCCTCACCAAAACATTCCCTAAACCATCCTTAGTTTGGCCAATTGAGTAGTCCCCATCGTAAATAGCCTTCCCTAACATTTTTCTTTCTTAAAAAACATGAAAATTTAAAACAGATAATCACCTACGCTGCTTGATTTGTCTATGCATTATTTAGGTAAATCTCTTTTTGTGTTTGTGTTTGTTTATGACAGTCATCACCCGGTCACAATCTAGAAAAATGGCTCAACTGGCCTCTTCTTCATCCGAACATTGTGAATATTTTATAATCAGTCATCCTACAACTTAGAGATAATTTTATCTCATAAGAAAATACAAGAGAATAGATACTTAACAAAAAAATAAAGATAAACATAAATGAAAATGGCATACACAAGATAGTGCAAGATTTATCTTGGGAAACCCATTTGGGTAAAACCCTAGCATAGTAGCTTCTCTCTCTTATTGCATAAACTTAATTGTTTGCAATACAATAATTTACTTCCAAGTTTTTCTCTACCCTATATACATGTATAGATAAAAAAAAGCAACATATCTATAATCTTGGAAAAATAGGGATCCCATAACATATTATAAAATATGTAGAAAATATGTATAGTGCTAGGTGTAAAATATGCAAAAGATACAAAATATTATAATATTCGCCCACTTGTTGGATATTTTACAAAGGGGGCTACAGTTTTATATAATTAATAACTCAGGGAAGTCAAACCCATCAATTTTCTACACCAATAAAACTTATTAACACTCACAACCTTTTTCATATAGTTACCAACATTATCCTTTGCATCCACCTTAGTAGTATCTTCTTATCCGCCACCATTTCTTTTTACAAAATCATATTGAACATCAATATGTTTCATTATTGAATGATAATTAGGGTTATTTTCCATAAAAATTACATGTTTAGTGTCACAATCGATCCTTACATCATTTTGAGTTAACCCAATAGTGGAGATTAGTCTTTGAATCTAAATTATGTATTTACTTGCATGAGTAGTTGTCATATACTCATCCTTTGTGGTGGATATTGTAACACTTACTTGAAATTTACTCAAACAACTTACCAATCCACTAAACAATTTGAACACATACCCATTAGTAGACATGTGCATATCCAAGTCTTCATCCCAGTATCAATCCACAAAATAATGTATATACAATGTTTTAATTTCACAATGTCTACCTTGATAACATATTACATTTTCAGATGTCCCACACAGATAACTGAAGATTCTATTCACCGCAATGTAATGTTAATTTCCATGATTGGACATGAATCTTCTCATTACTCCCACTGCATGTGCAATATCAAGTCTAGTACAAACCATTGCATACATCAAACTGTCAACCACAATAGCATATGGAACATGAGACATTTCCTCTATTTCTTCTTCACTTTTAGTGCATTATTCAAAAGACAAATTTTTACCAATTGGAAAATGAATACTAATAATTTTACGTTAGAATCACAATGTACTGAGGGGGGTGAATCTATCCTTCAAAACTTTATGTAGACACCTAAAATTGGTTACCCAATTTAGTGTCCCCTGTGTTCACTTACCTTCTCAGGTAACCCGAGGCACCTTTATATCACCACTGCTCCCTTAGGGTATTAATTAAATTATCTAATTAAAACACCTATCCTAAGTTTATTTCACTCCATTATATTTCACTCATGTATAATTAAATATTAACTATTTAATTATACCTTTTACATTTTTTCCAACTACTTATTTACCCCATATCACTTCCCAACCTCCCGTACCATTATTATCCATTCATCCCACCTTTTTCTCCCCTCCAAAAACCGTGCAAAGGGATTATTCCCATATTTGAGTCGGAGGGATAATATTCTCATCCTTCCAATTCATTTCTTTTTGCCACTTTGGGAGTCTGTTCCTTGATCCACGCCGACCGTTTCTCGCTTGACGCTGATTTTTTGGAGCAGAAATTTTTTTATCTTGGTCGGCACTGACTATAAAGACACGACCTAAACTCAGTTCTGGTTAGACAAAAAAGAGAGATAGAGAGACTTGAGGAGCAGTGAAAAGTTTGAGCCTTGAACCTAAGAATTGTCAATCGAAAGAAAGAGCATTCTGTCCAGATCAATCCCTGAGAGGTGTACTATTACTCTACCCTTGCAGCATTAACCTCGTAAAGGATATTTAACCTTTTGGTAACTTCATTTCTCCATCCATCCAATGCGGAACTCTCTCCATATCTCTACAGCTCCTGTAGGTTTCCACGATCCGGTCTACATCAATTAGCAATCAAGTTTCTCATAATTTTCCCTCAATCGATGGCGACCCAGTCCAGTCGATGCCAATTATGATCAATCGATGCCGATTTACACAAATTGGTGTTATTTCGAACAATCGAGGTCGATCACAATCTGATCGGCACCGACCAGTCTGCAGGAAGGTATATAATTTAGGTAACACAAATTCAGCTTTGCTTTTACAGTTTCCTATTTTCTTTTAGTTTTTGTTGTGGTTTTTATATTATGTCTTTTGTTTTTAATCATAAAACTTAAACATTTATTTACATCTTTCATCATGTATGTCTTTACTCTTGATTGAAAATGTGAATTGACATCTGCCGAGGAAGCTTATTGCTTTCCAGACCCGCTTTCTGGGCAGTTCACCCATATATCGTCTAATGTCATCTTTTTTTGCCAAGGATTTGTGCATCGCAGGTCTCTTGGATCTACTTTACAGGATTTCTTGTGTGCGCCCATCTTAATTCCATTAGGTTTTCTTTCCATCCACGTATTTGAATCTTGTCCAATCTATCAGGTATCTATTTCATTTTATTTTTTCAGGGTTTTTTTGTTTTTAGTTTGGTACATTAACTTGGATAGGTAACAAGCGTGGAAATTATTGATCTACATTCTGGAACACCCGATGGGACCCCACCAAAGTCCCTTATTGGTAAGTTCATTTCTTTTCCAATTTTGAGCTTTGTTCTTTTTCTTCACTGATTTTCATCAGTTGTTCTTACGCATTTCCTTTCATTGTTTCAGTTTTGCTTCTTTCATTTCTAGTTTCTTAAAATAGAAATTTCCTTTCCACTAGTATCTTGTTGGATTTGTTTGTGTGTTCTACTTAACCCTATTCTGCAGAGTGGTTTGATTGTTCGCGGGATTGTTCAAGGGGAAGAGCTCAACAACGTGCTTTTTGAACTCCACACACCTTGGAGAGCTAAATCTACAGGTATTTCTATTTTGCAGTGTTTTCTACTTTTTTAAGAACTTAAAAAGAACTTGTTTGTTTGTTTTTATCACACTCAAACACTTTGGTTTTGGTACTTAAAATGAATTAATCGCATTGGGAAAGAACTTGTTTGACTTGTCTTCATCGAAATCAAACACTTCATTTTTAGTGCTTAAAAAGAACTTTTTTCTTTTTCATTTTGTTGTATGCTCTTCATCTAGTTTTCCTAATAGGTTGGAAAATTGATCAAAATCGGTAGTGACACTATTTTATTTTTATTTTTCACCCTTGCACACAAAGCCAAAATCACTAGGTATAAAGAATTTAAACAAAAACTCATTCCCTGGCCTCGCCTACTTGGAAGTGACATCCAAAAGGAAGAGCCTACATGGTACTCAGGGCCTGCTATAAATTTACGGAAGTTCTGGTATATATTGGCAAAGCACCCAACTCCCTTATCACAGTGGTGTGTGAAGTGCAAGGGTAGGCCCCTATATCAAGCCACGTATCAGTCTTTTACTGAAGTGCCTTCGGGACTCCTCACCAAAACATTCCCTAAACCATCCTTAGTTTGGCCAATTGAGTAGTCCCCATCCTAAATAGCCTTCCCTAACATTTTCCTTTCTTAAAAAACATGAAAATTTAAAACAGATAATCACCTACGCTGCTTGATTTGTCTATGCATTATTTAGGTAAATCTCTTTTTGTGTTTGTGTTTGTTTATGACAGTCATCACCCGGTCACAATCTAGAAAAATGGCTCAACTGGCCTCTTCTTCATCCGAACATTGTGAATATTTTATAACCGCTCAGTCATCCTACAACTTAGAGATAATTTTATCTCATAAGAAAATACAAGAGAATAGATACTTAACAAAAAAATAAAGATAAACATAAATGAAAATGGCATACACAAGATAGTGCAAGATTTATCTTGGGAAACCCATTTGGGTAAAACCCTAGCATAGTAGCTTCTCTCTCTTATTGCATAAACTTAATTGTTTGCAATACAATAATTTACTTCCAAGTTCTGCTCTACCCTATATACATGTATAGATAAAAAAAGCAACATATCTATAATCTTTGAAAAATAGGGATCCCATAACATATTATAAAATATGTAGAAAATATGTATAGTGCTAGGTGTAAAATATGCAAAAGATACAAAATATTATAATATTCGCCCACTTGTTGGATATTTTACAAAGGGGGCTACAATTTTATATAATTAATAACTCAGGGAAGTCAAACCCATCAATTTTCTACACCAATAAAACTTATTAACACTCACAACCTTTTTCATATAGTTACCAACATTATCCTTTGCATCCACCTTAGTAGTATCTTCTTATCTGCCACCATTTCTTTTTACAAAATCATATTGAACATCAATATGTTTCATTATTGAATGATAATTAGGGTTATTTTCCATAAAAATTACATGTTTAGTGTCACAATCGATCCTTACATCATTTTGAGTTAACCCAATAGTGGAGATTAGTCGTTGAATCTAAATTATGTATTTACTTACATGAGTAGTTGTCATATACTCATCCTTTGTGGTGGATATTGTAACACTTACTTGAAATTTACTCAAACAACTTACCAATCCACTAAACAATTTGAACACATACCCATTAGTAGACATGTCCCTATCCAAGTCTTCATCCCAGTATCAATCCACAAAATCATGTATATACAATGTTTTAATTTCACAATGTCTACCTTGATAACATATTACATTTTCAGATGTCCCACACAGATAACTGAAGATTCTATTCACCGCAATGTAATGTTAATTTCCATGATTGGACATGAATCTTCTCATTACTCCCACTGCATGTGCAATATCAAGTCTAGTACAAACCATTGCATAAATCAAACTGTCAACCACAATAGCATATGGAACATGAGACATTTCCTCTATTTCTTCTTCACTTTTAGTACATTATTCAAAAGACAAATTTTTACCAATTGGAAAATGAATACTAATAATTTTATGTTAGAATCACAATGTACTGAGGGGGGTGAATCTATACTTCAAAACTTTATGTAGACACCTAAAATTGGTTACCCAATTTAGTGTCCCCTGTGTTCGCTTACCTTCTCGGGTAACCCGGGGCACTTTTATATCACCACTGCTCCCTTAGGGTATTAATTAAATTATCTAATTAAAACACCTATCCTAAGTTTATTTCACTCCATTATATTTCACTCATGTATAATTAAATATTAACTATTTAATTATACCTTTTACATTTTTTCCAACTACTTATTTACCCTATATCATTTCCCAACCTCACGTACCATTATTATCCATTCATCCCACCTTTTTCTCCCCTCCAAAAACCGTGCAAAGGGATTATTCCCATATTTGAGTCGGAGGGATAATATTCTCATCCTTCTAATTCATTTCTTTTTGCCACTTTGGGCATCTGTTCCTTGATCTGCGCCGACCGTTTCTCGATCGACGCCAATTTTTTGGAGCAGAACCAATTTTATCTTGGTCGGTGCCGAATATAAAGACACGACCTAAACTCAGTTTTGGTTAGACAAAAAAGAGAGATAAAGAGACTTGAGGAGCAGTGAAAAGTTTGAGCCTTGAACCTAAGAATTGTCAATCGAAAGAAAGAGCATTCTGTCCAGATCAATCCCTGAGAGGTGTACCATTACTCTACCCTTGCAGCATTAACCTTGTAAAGGATATTTAACCTTTTGGTAACTTCATTTCTCCATCCATCCAATATGGAACTTTGTCCATATCTCTACAGCTCCTGCAGGTTTCCACGATCCGTTCTACATCAAATAGCAATCAAGTTTCTCGTAATTTTCCCTCGATCAATGCCGACCCAATCCGGTCGACGCCTATTATCATCAATCGACACCGATTTACCCAAATCAGTGTTGTTTCGAACAATCTAGGTCGATCACGATCTGATCGGCACCGACCAGTCTGCAAGAAGGTATATAATTTAGGTAACACAAATTCAGCTTTGCTTTTACAGTTTCCTATTTTCTTTTAGTTTTTGTTGTGGTTTTTATATTATGTATTTTGTTTTTAATCATAAAACTTAAACATTTATTTACATATTTCATCATGTATGTCTTTACTCTTGATTGAAAATGTGAATTGACATCTGTCGAGGAAGCTTATTGCTTTCCAGACCTGCTTTCTGGGCAGTTCACCCATATATCGTCTAATGTCATCTTTTTTTGCCAAGGATTTATGCAACACAGGTTTCTTGGATCTACTTTACAGGATTGCTCGTGTGCACCCATCTTAATTCCATCAGGATTTCTTTCCATCCATGTATTCGAATCTTGTCCAATCTATCAGGTATCTATTTCATTTGATTTTTTCAGGGTTTTTTTGTTTTTAGTTTAGTGCATTAACTTGGATAGGTAACAAGCGCGGAAATTCTTGATCTACATTCTGGGACACCCGGTGGGACCCCACCAAAGTCCCTTATTAGTAAGTTCATTTCTTTTCCAATTTTGAGCTTTGTTATTTTTCTTCACTGATTTTCATTAGTTGTTCTTACGCATTTCCTTTCATTGTTTTAGTTTTGCTTCTTTCATTTCTATTTTCTTAAAATAGAAATTTCCTTTCCACTAGTATCTTGTTGGATTTGTTTACGTGTTCTACTTAACCCTGTTCTACAAAGCGGTTTGCTTGTTCGCAGGATTGTTCGAGGGGAAGATCTCAACAACGTGCTTTTTGAAGTCCACACACCTTGGAGAGCTAAATCTACAGGTATTTCTCTTTTGCAGTGTTTTCTACTTTTTTAAGAACTTAAAAAGAACTTGTTTGTTTGTTTTTATCACACTCAAACACTTTGGTTTTGGTACTTAAAATGAATTAATCGCATTGGGAAAGAACTTGTTTGACTTGTCTTCATCGAAATCAAACACTTCATTTTTAGTGCTTAAAAAGAACTTTTTCTTTTTCATTTTGTTGTATGCTCTTCATCTAGTTTTCCTAATAGGTTGGAAAATTGATCAAAATCGGTAGTGACACTATTTTATTTTTATTTTTCACCCTTGCACACAAAGCCAAAATCACTAGGTATAAAGAATTTAAACAAAAACTCATTCCCTGGCCTCGCCTACTTGGAAGTGACATCCAAAAGGAAGAGCCTACATGGTACTCAGGGCCTGCTATAAATTTACGGAAGTTCTGGTATATATTGGCAAAGCACCCAACTCCCTTATCACAGCGGTGTGTGAAGTGCAAGGGTAGGCCCCTATATCAAGCCACGTATCAGTCTTTTACTGAAGTGCCTTCGGGACTCCTCACCAAAACATTCCCTAAACCATCCTTAGTTTGGCCAATTGAGTAGTCCCCATCCTAAATAGCCTTCCCTAACATTTTCCTTTCTTAAAAAACATGAAAATTTAAAACAGATAATCACCTACGCTGCTTGATTTATCTATGCATTATTTAGGTAAATCTCTTTCTGTGTTTGTGCTTGTTTATGACAGTCATCACCCGGTCACAATCTAGAAAAATGGCTCAACTGGCCTCTTCTTCATCCGAGACCACCACTAATGTGGATGTTTCGGCACCCCTCAAGTCTTCTTTAGGACCGCTGTTAGTTAGTTCCCCATCTTGGTCATATATTCCTTTCTATCATCCTAAAACGATCTGTCATCACCAATTCGGCACTATGATAATTCTTCATCGGGAACTCATCGTGCTATGATTATTTACTAATGCACAGCCTTTAGTTTGGTGGATGTAATCTGGAAACAAAACAACAACATAACACAAGAATACCATCGACTATGATAAGATGGAATGATGAAAAATCTGAAATATCAAAGTAAATTATAATATTAACATGAAACTATTACAATCTCACCCATGAGGTACTTCAAGTGTTATTGACTTCACTTGCCTTTCACCAAGACTATGGGAGAAACTTTACAATTACACCTCTTAATGGCTTCTTCAACACACCTTTAAACTGATGGCTTCCTTCACACACTTCATACAATATTTCTCACTACTTCCTTCTATGCTAAATGAGGGGGGTGGCCTCTCTATTTATAGAACTTCCAAGCTTATCCATCTTATCTCTAAGATAGGATAAGAAATCCACTCTGACGAATCATATTCCATACCTTAACTCTTATCTGTACATGTAAGCTTATCTTTTAAGATAAGATAAACCTTATCATTTTACATGGGTTCCACATTTTTAGACTTTTTACAAATAAAATACACAAAATATTTATGACCTCGCTCCTTGTCCTTATTACCAATATAATATTTCTAATTCCTAATCATGTAGACCCTACTTCTCTAATTACCCAAACTTTGACATTTTAACATTACCGGACCACTTACGACAAATATTTACTTTTTACAACATTCCTATTGTACTTTGACTATTACCGTACTCCACATTATTAACGACATCGTACTAACGGTGCAGTTATCTTCTATCAGACGCTACTACTAATTATACTTAACAACATCCTATTCCTAATACATACATTAATGAAATAGAAATTACGGAGGAAAATTTTAGTGTCGACATCTTCCCCCTTCCTAGCTTCTACTCCGTCCTCGGAGTAGACTATTCTGGTGCTTGGAAAATCTTTAACTTTTCGTGGTTGATCCATTTCGTAATGGGAGTGCCATCAAATTCCTCCAGTCGGTACATACCATTTTCATGCACAGCTGCTATTTTGTAGGGCCCCATCCATTTTGGAAGAAATTTTCTCTGTCTTCTTTTTTTGTATCTGGAATCATATACTAGAACCAAGTCATTCACATGAAATGGAGACCACCGGATCTTTTGATCAAAGTATTCCTTCTGCTTCATTTTCTTCTTATAGCTTGTATCCTTAGCTATTTCCCTCATTTCCTCTAACAAATGAAGATGTACCAGCCTTTCTTTTACTGAATCACTTTCATCCATTCTTTCATTTTTCATTACTCTGACCATGGGAATATCAAACTCAATAGGAAGAACTGGATCAATGTCATAAGCCAACTGAAATAGGGAGTATCTTGTTTCTGACTTTGATGTTGCCCTATATGCCCAAAATGCTACATGAATCCTTTTATCCCATTTATGTACCTGCAAGGCTGCATATTTTGCTAGAATTTGACACAACACAAAATTTATTCTTTCCACTTGTCCATTTGTGCTTGGCTTGTATGTTGTTGCCTTCTTGTGCTTAATAGAAAACTTATTAACTAGGGCTTCTACCACCTCATTAATGAAGCGGCTTCCTTGATCTGTTACAATTTCTAATGGGCAACCAAATCTAGTGACAATGCGTTCATATATGAACCTTGCCACTTCATCCATGGAAGCTGTTTTCAATGGCATAGCTTCAACCCACTTGGTTAAATAATCTGTGGCAACTACAATATACTTATTTTGGTGTGAGGTAGTTGGAAGTGGACCTACAATGTCTATTCCCCACTTTTCAAAGGGACCAAGTGGAAGAATAGGGCATAATAGAGCTGATGAAGTCTTACGGTTATCATGTGTTTAACAAATATCACATGTCTTACAATAATTATAACAATCTTTAAAGAGAGTGGGCTAGTGATAACCTGCATCCAAGATCCTTCTTGCTATAAGTTGTCCAGAGAAGTGCCCTCCACATGTACCATTGTGGAATTCTTCTAGCAGTTCCTTCCCTTGATCACATCCAACTGCCCTCTTGTACTGTCCATCAGGTCCTATTCGAAATAATACTCCATGCAGAATAGAATATGGACGACTGGCTTGAGTAATCTTTCTCTTAGTATTTGCATTGGCACCATCAGGAAACTTGAATTCATTCAGATAATTCCAAATATCTATGTATTCACTAGGGATTGTGTCAAGGGATAACAATGTTGCATCAGGGAAATCATCATCATCACAATATGATCCTAAACCATCATAGGCTCGAGAGAGTGCATCTGCATTAACATGCTTCTTTCCTGGCCTATCTATAATATCAAATTCAAATTCTTGTAGCAAAATTATCCATCTTGCTATCCTCCCTGATGGGTTAGGCTTATTGACAATATATTTTAGAGCCTGATGATCTGTTACAACTAGAAATATTTTCCCTAGCAAGTAATTTCTAAACTTCTTAATAGCAAAAACGATAGCCAAAGCCTCTTTTTCAGTTACAGTATAATTTACCTCAGCACTGCTCATTTTTCTGCTCCCAAAGTAAATTAGATGTTCATTCCCATTTTCATCCTTTTGGCTCAAAGTACTTCCTAGTGATGCATCTGAGGCATCAGTGTACAAAATGAATGGCTTGCTCCAATCTGGATTCTTCAAAATAGGTGAAGACACCAAGGCTTCCTTCAGTTGTCCAAAAGCTTCATGCGCTTTATTTCCTGGTTCATAAGTAACATCCTTCTTCAAGAACTAGGTTAGTGGCTATGCAATCTTTGAGAAATTCTTGATGAACCTTCTATAGTATCCCACATGTCCTAAAAATGATCTCAACTTACTTCTATTAATAGGAAATGGTAAATCTTTGATTTTTGAAACTTTATCAGGATCAGTACCAATACCATCTCTGGATACAACATGCCCTAACAAAACACCTTTAGAACATCCAAAGACACACTTTGTAGGGTTTAGTGAGGCTTTTGCTTCATCTAACCTTTGAAATGTTGTCTCCATCTGGTGCAGGTGGTCCAACTTGCTCCCATAGATGCAAAAATATACAGAAATACTCTGATGAAGGTCCCAATGTAGGGTTCGAACACCCTATTCATCAAATGCTAGAATGTTGCCGGAGCATTACACAACCCAAAAGGCATAACTCTATAAGCAAATGTTCCCCAAGGAGTGGTGAACGTGGGCTTCAGCTGATCTTTCTCTGCTATACGAACTTAGTTGTAGCCACTATATCCATCAGCAAAACTATAGCACTCCTGGCCAGCTACTTCGTCCAAGATCTGATCTAAAAATGGAAGAGGGTACTGATCCTTCTTTGTTACCTTATTGAGCTTCCTGTAATCAACACAAATGCGTAGCTTCCCATTCTTTTTTATTGAGATCACAATGGGAGAAACCCATTCTGAATTCTCCACAGCAAATATGAATCCTGCATCAAGCAACTTATCTATTTCTTCTTTTACAGTCTTGAAAAAATTACGATTCATTCTATATGGCATTTGCTTTATGGGCTTAGCACCATCTACCAGCTCAATAGAATGTTCTACCCAACTTACTTGATGGAGTTCCTTGTAATCAAAAGTGAATATGTGTATTTACCTTCAAAAGAGCTGGAGGTAGGATTCCTTCTCACTCTCCATCACAGCATCACCAATCTTTATTTGTTGGAGACGATCATCAACTTATTCTTCAGATAATTTTATGGGGTCATGAGTTGGTGTGACTGGAAGGATATCCATGACTGAAACATCAACCTCACTTTCTTCATCTTCAGTGTCCACTTCATTGGTACTAGAGTAATCACAGGATGTCCAATCATCATTTTCATCACTTGAATCCACAGGTTCTGCCTTATGATGTCGAGGGATCACGTTTATCTTCACCCTCTCTCTACCATGTCTAAGTGTCATGAAACCTTCATTCCAGTAGTTTCTTGCATGAACTCTCCTTAGCAATGGTCTTCCCAGTAGCATTGGGTACGCAACAGTACCATTTTTCATCACCTGAAAGTCTACCACACATATAACACCCATAACAGATATTGCCACATTTGAAACTACACCTTCTGGTTTAGTTTTTCCTTTATTTAATGACCTTAACATAAGTGTTGAAGGGTGATCAATTTTTAAACCCAACATATTCATTACAGACTCAGTAATTACATTAACTGCAGCACCTCCATCAACTAAGACATCATGAATTGAAATACCATTACATAATACCTCAGCTTGTGGAGCATAGGGATCCACCTCTGCCTCCAAAACAGGGACCTTAACCTCCTTCCTTCGTCGAGCATTGAGTCCACTTCGCAACTCCCGCCTCTTCTCAGAAGACATAGCCAAGAGTTGACCATATGTAATATTTTCAGGCCTTTTGGACAGATATTCCAGGATGGAGTATGGTCCTTGCCCCTGTGAAATAAGAAAATCCTGCACACCCAGCTTTCTTCTCCTATGTTTCTTATTGGTTTCTCCTTTCATCTTATTAGGATCATTTCCATCTTGATTATCTTTTTCTTTCTTTCTTTTTGTTACAAACACATCTACTTCATTATTTCTGCTCTTATCTGCTACATCAAAAGAATTCACAGGTGCTTTTCCTTTATCATTATCTCCTTTACCAGATGTAGAAGCTCTATCTGGACAATTATACTTATAATGACCCTTTTTATAACAACCATAACATACAACCTAAGAAATATTTCTTTTTGGACCTCTATCTCCTCCCTGAGAACTAAATTCTTTTCCTTGAAGAAGATTAATAGTTAACTGACCCATCTTTTTCAACAAATCTTCATACTCAATAGATGTACTAGGAGAAATATTTGTGTTCACCAGGAGTGGTTGTGGATTCTGGACCAAAGGTGCTGGTGTAGGCTCTACTTTAGCAATAATTTCTTTGGGATCCTCTTCTGTGCTTTCTTCTTGCCTTCTTGCAATCTCCTTTGCTTGTTCAATGGTAGCCGAGCGGTCATACTTCACTCGTTGTCTGATCTTTGGCTTCATCCCAAGAATGAAGTGCTTACAAAGGAGATTATCCATGCCATTCATCAACCCATCCGTTAATCCTTCCTTCCGGATCTGGGCATCGAGCTTCCTCCTTAGCTCTAGAACACGAGCATAATAATCCCTTATCTTCTCCTTCTCTCCTTGGGATAGCTTTGTGATCTCGATCATGAGATTTGCATATTTATGCTGTTCACAAAATTCTTCAAGAAAACTTTCAGTTAATAAATCCCATGAATTTTTCACATTATCACCTAGTGTTTCAAACCACCTAAGTGCTGAACCATCCAAAAAGGTAGGAAAAAATTCAGTCCATTGTTCCCTTCTTATAAGGCCATTACAAATACAAGATCATTTAAACTCTTAAATGAAAGAAGAAGCGTCTTCATTAGATTGAGTTGAAAAAACAGGAATCTTTCCCATTTTCAAAAGTAACCACCGTGAAATACCAACCCACAAGTACAATTAGCAAGACTTATGTGCACAAATAATTGGAATCACTATACTAGAAAGTGACTTTACACCTTTCTACAGTAAAATAGAAATGACCACGGTAAACTATGGTAAAACTTGACTTACTGCGGTAAAAACTGACTTTACTGTGGTAAACACTATTCACGGTAAAAAGTGAAGTTACTACGGTAAATACTATTCACGGTAAAAAGTGACTTTACTACGGTAAATACTATTCCCAGTAAAAATAACTTTACCATGGTAACTACTATTCATGACAAAAATGACTTTACCATGATAACTACTATGCACAGTAAAAATACGGTTACCCTCCAATTGATTTTTGACTAAGTGGGAATATCTCTCCAGAAAATCCACCAACGAGGAATGGTCCCGGCAACGGAACCAAAATGTCATCACCAATCCAGCACTATGATAATTCTTCACTGGGAACTCCTCGTGCTATGATTATTTACTAATGCACAGCCTTTAGTTTGGTGGATGTAATCTGGAAACAAAACAACAACATAACACAAGAATACCATCGACTATGATAAGACGGAATGATGACAAATATGAAATATCAAAGTAAATTATAATATTAACATGAAACTGTTACAATCTCACCCATGAGGTACTTCAAGTGTTATTGACTTCACTTTCCTTTCACCAAGACTATGGGAGAAACTTTACAATTACACCTCTTAATGGCTTCTTCAACACACCTTTAAACTAATGGCTTCCTTTGCACACTTCCTACAATATTTCTCACTACTTCTTTCTATGTTAAATGAGGGGGGTGGCCTCTCTATTTATAGAACTTCTAGGCTTATCCATCTTATCTCTAAGATAGGATAAGAAATCCACTCTGACGAATCATATTCCATACCTTAACTATTATCTGTACATGTAAGCTTATCTTTTAAGATAAGATAAACCTTATCATTTTACATGGGTTCCACATTTTTAGACTTTTTACAAATAAAATACACAAAATATTTATGACCTCACTCCTTGTCCTTATTACCAATATAATATTTCTAATTCCTAATCATGTAGACCCTACTTCTCTAATTACCCAAACTTTGACATTTTAACATTACCGGACCACTTACGACAAATATTTACTTTTTACAACATTTCTATTGTACTTTGACTGTTACCGTACTCCACATTATTGGCGGCATCGTACTAACGGTGCCATTATCTTCTATCAGACGCTACTACTAATTATACTTAACAACATCCTATTCCTAATACATACATTAATGAAATAGAAATTACGGAGGAAAATTTTAGTGTCGACAGATCCCATCACGACCAGCTTCCCCGAGTCCTTCAGAGGTGTCATCTGCTTCTGATATAGAGTATGTTCCTCATGGAGATCCTAAATTTCAAGCACTCCTTGACCACAACTCGGTAGCCCTTATGGACTACCTAGTGCATAAATCTACTCGCATATCTGATCAGGGACCTCCAATCCAGCAAGTTTACGATTATTCTCATGAGCCATTCCAGGCTTTTATAGAGTAGTTAGCATGTTTTTTCTCGCCTTGAACCACAAAAGAAGGTGGCGCATCTATGCCTCCTTTTTCTCTTCCACCGACTATGTCGACTGGTTCTCAAATGACCCTACCTATCCCTAGTTCCATGACTACCTTGGCTACCCCACAACCTACTTTCGAGAGGCCCTCTTCTTCAGCTATTATGATTACGTCAACGCTCCCAAAAATTGTTGTTAATTCTTCTATGTCATCTATTGTGTCTCAAGGTCAGTATCACTCTATGAACCAACCCCCTCCTACGAGTCAGTCAGTTCCTCCTTCTTGTCTTCTAGCTGGTCTTTCTTCTAATGCTCTAACGACAGTGACTTTTACCCATCCTTTGGCATCGGCACCATTAATAACTAATCCGGCAGTCAACAGCCTCATTCAGAGTTTGTTTACAATTAAATTTTAAAAATATAGCAACACATTAATAAAAACTCATAATATGGACTCATGTAGGTCAGACATGCACTAAGACAACCAAACAAGCTAAAAATGGCTCAAAACCCCATCACCATGCATATCAAATACCTCCAAACATATAACCATTATTTTTCAAGCCTAAAAATACCTCACACATGTCAAATAAATCATAAAAACATTATACATGCTCTCGCATTACCTTTCACCATTCATTTTCTTCATATCACTATCAAGAAGGATCATTTCATTCTCAAAACAGTTGTTTCCAGGAACCAATATTCACTTATGGGGATCAATATCACACAAGAACACCTCAAATATTTCATGTAACCACTCATTGAAAATCTGATGACCTGTATAACACATCCATGCTTTCTATAACTCATGAAACATCCATAAACTCAAACCACACCTCTATTCCTCTTAACCAAACTAAACTACCTAGAAAGTAGTTTTGGATACTCAACTGGTTTACACCCTTTTTGACACTTTAAATAATTTTAAATGACTTAAATAGCAAAAAACATCACCCCTATTAACTCTCCAATGGATAGAAAGCATCCAGTAATCCAAAACACGATACTTCTACATCAATCTTATCACCAAAGCAGTTTTGTCCTTAAACAATCAAACTAAGTCTTCACAAATTGAGTTGGTTCACCTAACCAAACACATCATCAAGAGAGAAACCATACATCATTATAAATTTCTATGAATATAATTTCCAAAATATTTTACATTTCCTTCCAACTACAACTTTAAGGCCTTAAACTATTTCAATCTCTGTAACTGCTCAAAACTACCTTTTAGGCCCAAAAACTAGTCTTCAAAAATAGGGCACACTTTACCCTCTAGGACTTCAACCATGACCTGAAACCACCATGGACATATATTAAAACTCCCAATATTCCAAAAATTGTGATTTAGCCCATACCTTCAATGGAAAACTTTGCCACAAACTAAAAATCTCTGAAAACTAGCATTTTTAAGTGGGGCCCACATATTGTCACAAGCTCTATCATACCTTTCTGCAAATATGGAGGAGTCCTCTTCAAACTCCAATCATCACATTTTCTAATACAATCCATTATAGGCCCATACCAATAATATCTTCTCCATCACTCTCAAACTAGGGTTTCAAACTCATAAAAAGTAGTTTAACTTCTTAACATTCATTCATAAAAATAAGAAACCACTCAATTATTTTTACAAAATTATTTTATCTCAATGGAAAAAAATCCCTAAAAACCTATAGGTCACATACAAGGAACATAATTCACAACAAGCATCTGAAGTTCATAATTCAAGTTGGATTTTGCTTCTTCTCAACCCTATTTTACCAAAAGTGATGTATCTTGCAAAATTCTCTTTAGACTGACCTGAAATTTTTCATGAAACATCATGACAACATCCTATAACTTCTAAAACTCACCACTTTATTCAATTATGTCTGAAACTCTCCAACCAAATTGACTCACATGTTCTTTCCTAGCCTGTCTTCACTATTTTACTTCCCAAGAACCATGAAACACCAGAAAACTACTAATAAATGACCTAAAACTCATCATAGATGTCATGTACACTATCATTATAATGTTACCATGATCTACCAAGACTGGTCATCTCCAAAACTCATACCTCCAACTCATTCTGCATGTTCTAGGACTAGGAATAGGCCTATAATGACCTGACTCAACAAAGTCAACCCATGAATTGACCATGATAGCTCATTACAAAATCATTAACACTCTAGACACATCATACCAACCATTATATACCTCATGAAACCCTTGTACCAACTTCAGAGAGCTCATACCATGACCATGTATATTGAATCATGCTCCAGAACACCATAAGACTACACCAAACATGACACTACCAATCAACCTTCATGTTTGACCTTTGAAGAACACCTCATGGAGACTCATATGACCTCATAACACCCTTTTACATCAATGAAAACACTAAGACACAATGGCCAACAATCTACCCCTTTGTCATTGATTGACTAGACATGGAAAATGACAACACACGACTAGAAAAAATGAAAATAACGACTTAATTACTTATATGACTCCACCTTTGATTGTCCTTTCTCTTCTTTGAATTCAACAACAACATATGATGATCCATGTACTTGAATGTGATATTTCACATAGCTCCCCTTAAACTAATATCCTCATATTTTGTCTTCATCTCTTTCATCCATCGCCATCTAGGACTGTATTATGCAAGAAATCACAAAATCTACCTCTAATGCTTGCAAAACCTCCTTTAGAACCATTGTCCCTAAACCACATCTTCAATTAATTCTTTTCAAACTTATTAACTTTATGGAATCCCAAACATAATATAAATCATCTCCATATATCTCCCCCTAGGTTCATATTCTCCTCCTCTAACTAAAAACACAAAAAAATGAGTTTTTAGCTTTCATACAAGCCATGAAGATACTCAAGCACTTCATCATTGTCCCTGAAGAATGTTTTCAGTGATTTTAACCTTTTTTACATGTTATCATAGATAATTAACTCATAACTTACTCCCCTTTACAATATATTTTCTAATCATGATCAACACAAATATACAAGTCATTTTAACACCTTGTTCTTATCTTTAAGTGTCAAAAATTTATCCCCTTACCTCTAGATGCTTTCACAAACATGTAGCATACTATTATAATCCTTCATATCATACTTGAACCTTGTCAAGATGCAAGCATCACACAAGAAGCAAGAAATCAATGACATAGGTCTTGCAACATTCTTAACTCTTACATATATTTCTTAATAGACACCTTAGGCATTTTTTATAAGTTCAATCATCATACCCTACCTTCATGGGGTCTCATACACACGTGATTTGCTATTTTATAGTCAACACCATCCTATGACTCCCTGATACAATGTAAATTCTACTCATAATCTAAAAAAACCTTGCAATCATCATTCATTTTTTCATACAATACTTTATGGAACCTTACACCCTTGATTAAGGTCAAAAGAAATCTCCCTTTCCTTGGAAGGCTTTCTCAGTCCTGTAGCATGTCATTTTACACCTTTACTATCTTGACATAGTCATTATACCCTGCAAACATGCTTGTCTTCACATTTCAAGGATAGAGGGAACTTAATCCCCCTCAACCTTATCCATCATCACCAAACATTATGGATATTTCATACACGGTTAATGGTATATCATGCTTCATATAGCTACTCTCTTATCTCTTCAAATACTGAGACTTAAGAAACATACCTCAGATTGATGTACCATCTCAGACCATATAAAATCCTCATCAAACTTCAAATCATTCCCCTAGGATGGGCGAATCTACATACCTTAAGCCTCGATTAGAAACATTTTTTTAGTCCTTATTGACTACTCACATACTTGTAACCCTTATTTGCTCTTGAGAAACTCATTTTTTCTTACCATTGTACTCACCTTCCACTTCCACAGACTTAAATCATGCTAGTGCTTCTACATACTTCTTTAAAGATGAATACACACCCTACAAACCTTCTTATCATCCTTCACTCTTGGTTTTAGGCACTATCATAGAGCTAGGAGATTCATACTCATACTTGACATGATGCATGCCATCTTAGAAACCCATGTTAATCTCCTTAGTTCTTCACAATGTTTCAACTCTACATTTTATTCATGAGAGACCTTCTCAAACCTCCTTATTACTTCAGACTCTTTTTTATGATACATCTATAGGATTTTCATTGTATAAACTCTAAGATCCATTATACATATCAAGTAACTATTCATGTCATCTAATAAGCTCATCCATTTAGCCTCATATACCTATCAGAGCTTCATACTTCTTCAAGTTGACTTTATGAAGTTTTAAACCCACTTGACAAGCTTCATATATGGATCAAGGATTGTGATACACATCTTAACAACTTTCAACACATGAGATACCTGGTGGACACTAAAGTTGACCTCTTTCTTTGTATCCAACAGTTTGATTCAGCCATTATATATGGTGATTGAATTGCTTCATCTTGAAACATATTCTCTTGTTCACTATAGACACCTAGCCTATCTTCAAAAAAATGTTTAGAACCTTAAAGTACACAAAGAGCATCACTTGACTTCATGCCCTCATAGTTTTAGTGCCATTTCTCGATCTGAGACCATGTATTTCCACTAATGAGAACATCAACTAGGCCTTTACAGACTTGTCAGTATCTAACAGTCTTCATACACTTTTCATAATAGATGAACTCTCCTAGGGACATCTTAAGCAAGCCTCAAAGCTCAATCAACCTAACATAGATCATTTCAACTATCCTCAATATCTATAGTAACCCATTTCAGTCCTTTATACCCTGTTAAGATGAAATAAGCAACTATACCCTCCCTCTATCATCATCTAACTTCTCAGCACATATTTGTGGACCAATGTCAAGAGGTAAACCTCCTTGCAATCAATATGTTATTCCATATTCTTGTCCAAGACACCATTCCAAGACTAGATAACCATGTATAAATTTGTAGACATGAATTTCTAATGAAAGACACCCCACCTAGGATTTCACAGACCCTATCATGCCTTATACATTCTTCAAACAATACTTATGGAATATGAGCATGCTTTTCATCTTAATCATGAATTATGAGCCAAATAAATACCCTACAAACTCAATAAACCTCTGAAAATACCTTTCAAGCATCAAACCTCCTAGTCTCTAATGGTCTGATCAAGTCATCATACAAATGATTGACTTGCACACCATGAATCTAGCAACCTTTCATCATGACAGTATCTCAAATTCCTTCAAAACTCATTTACATACCTTAAGAACATGAACAACATACCTTATCATCATGAAGACACTTATTACAGTAGTATACTTCAAACCAATTAGCTCCTCCTTGTAATGCTTCATATGGATCATTATGTCTCTAATAATCCTAGTAGAGACATATCACTTCATGATGAATCTAGAAGAATGACTTGAAGAGGTCCCAATACCTCTTAGAAACCTGAAACTTGCCTCTTTATTCTTGATTCTAATATGCACTATGATAACTTCCTTGATTTACATTAATGCTAGCCCTTGGTGGAACATTGTTGTTCACTATTGGCTCTCAGGACCTGATTTATCTTCTAACATGCATATTATAACTATAGACACAAAATTTGGGTCACACTCCCCTTTTTCCCCTTTAATTAATTAACGTAACATGTTCAATTAATCATGACCCCTTCATCCCATATTAATATTCATCCTCACATTATTAATTCATTTAATTATTTAATTAATTTAATTTCATCCTCACACCTCCACCTCATCATTACACCTTACCCTGGACCCATTCCAGGGGCATTTAACTCACAATGACCAAGTCATCACTCTTAGCACTAAGTCATCACTCCCAGTGTTGAGTCACCACTTGAAAAAACTAACTAGTACTTCTTCCTAAACTCGATTGGACTTCTTCTATGACCTTTCTACATTTTATAACGAGAACTTCACTTCCCTAAGTAGACTCAACTTGGAAAACATGCCAAATCTAGGAAGATCTACCTATTTTTGGAAAACCTATACTTATCCACCTTAACCGACACCGGTTATCTCTCAACAGGCACCGGTCGCCTAACTGTCGTCAGTTATTTTATATATAACTTTGCAACCTTTTACCTAGGTTTCTCATTTTTTAGTTTTGGGAGAACTATTACATCAAGCACGAATCCAAAACCTCTCAACATCCAAATGACACAAAATACTCAACCACATGCCCAAGAAAGGATCTAGTTCTTCTTCCAAATGATGGAATACTCACAGGAACATTACGGGAGTACTACTGCTGAACTGACTCCAGAATCTCTTCATGGATCAACTACCATCCACCTTCACCTACCAAATCTATAAACGCAAGTATATGTGATTTCAATCATATTATATTTTCTTAAAGTATAGATTCCTTACCTCTTTCATTATACTTTATTTCTGCATGTATTCTTTTATCTCCACCTCCTCACCAATCTACCAACCCAACCACCTATAGCCGTTTTGCCTTTCGTAACTTCCCCCTCTGTATCCCTAAGTCTTCTCAGTAATATTACGAACCTAACCACACCCTTCTAACTCTCTATGCAATCACAAAGAATCATAGAAATAACTTTTATCAAAATAATGTCAATTTCCCCTACCGACGTCAGTTACCTAACCATCGTCGATTTCATCTCCATAATGACATCGGTCACCAAACCGATATCGGTCTCTGTGTCATTTCACATTCTCAAACCCGCAAGCTTCCCACTCACCCAAACTTCAACCAATCATCCCCAGACCTTTACTAGACCTTTGAGAGACCTATCTAACCTAAACAAACCCCATTTCTAATTAGATTTGGTGTTATTTTAATATCTATCATAAAATCTAGTGTATTATGTGTATGAGAAACCTAAATCATTACATTGCAATAGGACATATTTATTTTAGTTTCTTATTCACATTGAATTGTATTAAACAAAGGATTGACATCCATTCAAGGAATCATCAGGCTTCTTGGATCTATCCTTGATAAGCAATCCTCTGAATCTAGTTATTTACTACTATTTGGTGGTCTTGTTGTGTTTCTTATACAGGTCATTCCTCCTAGCCAAAGGGAAGCTCTTCGCGATCATCTTGGATCAAAAATTTAGTAACACGCACATTTAACCTTTGACCCACATCTCACAGGTATTCCTCCTAACCTATTTCATATTCCGTTTTAACCAAATAAAAAAAAATAGGTGAAACATCTTGGCACACCCTGTGGGACCCAATAGGGGTTCCTTACATTGTTCAATCCTAGGGAAATCTTGTGTTTCTATTTTCATTTGAAATGAGCTCGCATTAAACTTCTTCTCTAGAAATATTATTTTCTTTTGATTATCTCAGTGACACTTGTTTTTTGGGATTAAAAGGAATTATTATTTCTTTTCTTGTATTACATTTAGTGAAATTCATACCCTCAACCTCTTAACAATTTGTTCTCATCAAATATAATTTGTGGATTTGGGTTTTAAAACTTGTGCACTTTCATTATTGAGTTTTTTGAATTATAGCTAATCTAAAATTGTGCACAACCTATAAGGTGGAAGTCATGCCTAGTTGATGGTTGATAAATTGAACTGTAGCTCACATTTTGCAAATTCTATATACCAAATCACTAAAACCAAATTACACAATTCTTAAACAACATCTTCCCCAGAAGAATTTGTCAACGATCACACAATCAAAGGATTGGCAGTGGGCTCCAGCTAGTTTCTTTATCCAGTCATCATCTCAGAGAAGGATCTCCCACGTAAAAACCTACCTGAAACCAACCATAGTTGTTGGCTTTTATAGGGCACCCTTGTTAACCAAAAAATCTATTCTGCTTATAGTCACTCCTAAATGGCATAGGCCACAACATAAAATCTATAGCATAGGATTTCATGTTTGTTAGCTTTTTTCTGCTTGTGTTTTGAGGTGTGAGTTGTGTTTCTTCATTCATTCTTATCCTTTTATACTCCACATCATGGCTACTGTATTCTAGTTTTATTTTGGGTTTATTAGGACTCATAGCCATACTCAATCTCTGGGCTGGCCCTTTTATTTGATCTAAATCACCTAAACTCCATTTTTTCTTCTCTTCCCAAATTTCATAACAACTGATATCAGTCTAGCGACCAGCATTGGTTGTATCATCTTACTGGCATCGATTAACTAACTGACATCAGTTTATATACTTTTTCGTTATTTTTCCCAAAATAGTATTCTTCACCTTCTTGTTCTTTTCGTGGTTTCTCCTACCATTTTTATTCCACTCCTGAGTCTCTTATATCATTTTAATGATCTAGGTTGACCCATTTTCACCTGTCATTACCAAATATTTAAATCTCTTATTCTTTACAGTAGTTGAAATTGGTCTACGATGACCAACGGCGGTTACCCTTATACCGGCATCGGTTACCCTAACCAACATCGGTTACCCTAATCGACATCGGTCACTATTTTTTTTATTTTCCAATCAGAACAAAGATATATAAACTTATTTTAGACTTATTTTTCCCATTACCTCTGTGTTTATGCATCATCAGTGAAGCTCATAATACCTTTTTTATCGTCAGTCACATGATTTTAACTTGTAAACAAGCTAACACTCTCATGTTTCGCACTATCCACCAGCCACTCCCACCTAGTCCATTACCCCCTTCAATCTCATCGCCCATGGACCCTAATCAGGATCTTTCCATACCCATTGATGATGAGGATTTTGCAATACTCCTTGATCACAACCCCCCTGATCTGTAATACTATCTCGCTCATTCATCTACATGTGATTCATCATGGTAGCTAGTATACAGCATGCATGTTTCCATTCTGCCTACCCTCGCACCCACTTCCGCATCAGCTACTACTAGCTCGGCCTTACCCTCTTCCACCTTACCACCTGTGGTAGCCCATCTTGACCCTACATCATCAATATCAATTACACCTAGGGCATTTTTCACACCTTTGACATCAGTTGATCCTACGATGTCAGCCATGCCTTTATCAACCATCTTGAGTGTAGGTCTATCTTCACCCACCACCTCTCATTTACCTATTGCATCTTAGATGCCATACTCCCTTCCAAAACATTGTTATCTACATCTTGTAGTCTCTTCCTCTAATTTCTACGAGGGTCGTTAGGCCCACTCCACCTACCTACCCTTATCATTGATAGTCCCATATTTCATCTAGCGCTTATTCAGGATACTTGTCATCTACATCTATTTTGGCCTATATTCCTCCCTCACAATTTTCATACTTGGCACCACCATATATTAGGATTCTTCCCACATCATACCCTCCTCATCTACCTCCTTATACTGCAAGAGTTTCCCGATCATCACAACCTACCAATGATCTTATCAAGATGATGATGTACAAGATACAGACATTAGAATCCATCAATCTTCGAGCTCACATAACTCTTTGACATACAAAGAGATTCATAATGATCCCATTCACCCATCCATTCTGATTCTTCCATACTCTACACATTGAGAAATGCCTAAATTTAAATGATTTAACAACAAAGAAGACCCGTAACAGCACTTGCGGCCTTTTAAACATGGGTGGTATCTGATCACTCATGATGTCACTTTGCTCTTACAAACATTCCCAATGTCCTTGATAGGACTTGCTTTGGATTGGTATAGTTCTCTACCTCGGCACTCACTCAACCAAGTAGCTCAAGCTTTCCTAGACCACTTTTCTAACAACATTGTCTATAAATTCACCATGACCAACTTGTACATGATAGGCCGATACAAAGACAAATCTATCGTAAAAAATTTCACTCATTGGCGGAGCCTGATCAACCAGCTCAAGTTCTAACTGCCTCAAACTGAGTTAATAGATTTTTTCACCAGGGCTTGTGCTAGACACATCTCACAAACTCTCCAAGTTCAAACCTTCTATATGTTTAACAAGGCATTCACCATGGCCCAGAAACTTGAAATTTGTGTCATTGAAGAGAAGAAGATATAATTACATAACAAGAACATTGCATTTAAATCAAACGATACCTCTTCTTCTTCCAAACTGCAAAACAGTTACTCTAAACTAAAAGGATTTGTCAACATAGTAGTTTTGAAATCTGGCCCATCTCACCCATCCAACCAATCAAAGTCTTCTTCTAGCCTTTCTACTGTTCAAGATTTCAAGTTCAAGTGCGAGCAATAAAAATATACTCCCATAGGAGAACCCTACTCTTCAATTTTAAAAAAAACTTCTAAAATATGGAGTAGTCACCCTTCCACCCGTCAAACCACATACTAGTTTTGACCCCTCTCTTCCTATGCCTGCATGGTATAAAGAAAATGATTACTACAACTATCATTGCGTTAAAAGTCATAGCGACGGTAATTGTATAACTTTAAAAAATAACGTCTAAGAAATTTTAGATAATGGAGATATTGTCTTGGATAATCCTAATGCACCAGATAATCAAAACCTTCACATATTCAAGAAGACGTTCCTAAATCACACCCCATAATCTAACCAAACTGGTGAAACCTCGACCAATGACAATAATGTTTGTGAGGTTCATGTTTTTTTCGACATCATACCAGTTCTTCCTAAATTTTCTCCTACTCCATCTATCAAGGAGATTCTTGCACAAGCTCCTTCATCCACGGAGGGAATTGTTTCATCTTCTCCTTTACCCACATAAGAATCTCCCTTATCTCCTCCTTCACCCACGAAGGAGTCTACCATATCTTTCGATATAGTTTTCCCACTCACCTCTTAACCTAACGAACAACCCACAGTACTTACTCTTCTACCCACAGAAGAGTCATGTTTACCTTCCTCTTCACCAAAAGATGAACCTACCTCATCCAACTTGTCATCTCCCCTACCCATAGGGGATCCATTAGTAGTGTCCCTTCCTATTGGTGATAGTTCTCCATTGGCTTTCAAGGATCCTATTGATTTTCTCTCGACTATTTTACCCACATAGTCTAAAGCAAATTAATTCCTTCTCTCAGAGACATTATTTACAGGGATTACTACCAAATCAACATCATCCCCCCTAAATCGGTGTCATTTTCACATTTTCCAACCACTTGGATTATGTTGACAATTCCATGCTTTAGGGATTCCTTCGGATGCCTTTCTCAACTTGGATGCAAATTTTGTCTACTAATACTTCCACGATCTATCTAAAGGTGTTTCAAACAACCAAACCCACCATTCCCATTCAAGTTGTAGTGACCTCTTCTTCATCACCCTCACCCACACCTAAACCTTTACCATCAAATGAAATTTTTCCAATGCCTAAAACCTTTCTTGCACCTATATCTTCCATCACATCCAGACCCATTACCATATTGGGAGTCGTGCCAACATAAATCCTAGTCCATCCTCCTGTCAAAATGGATTTAGCCACATACTCACAAGTAATCACAAAGAATATTCCCCCACCTAAGAGAAATACACAACCTCTTAGGTCGCATACACCGGCTTCACCCACTACCCCACTGTCACCTTTACCACTTCCATAAATCCTAGAACCCCACCCATCAACCTTGGTCAAGCAGCCTCCTACCCAAGGTAAACTAAAATTACAATAGTGTACCTCGTCACGATCCTCTATTGCACCCAAATTACCTACACAACTTACACCTTCTCCATCACCTACATCCTTTTTACCTACTATACCCACATCACTTCCAGTATCCTCATTGTTTCCCATGCCATTCCCTTCCGCCATCTTCCTTTCCTTCTACATCATGTACTTCTTCTTCACCTTACCTAAGAAGGTGTAGTCAAAACCCAAGAACCCACTACCCTCCAAAGAGGTAGTTAAACCTACATCACGTCCAATAACTAGTTCACCTACTACATCTTTTCCCAAGAAGGTGTAATCCAAACCTAAAATAGTACTATCTACCAAACACATAGTCAAACTTACTCAATCTTTGATTCCACCTCCAGTGGCACCTCTCCAACCAAAGTCACCTACACTTCCATCTAGAACCACACGTACTTCACATTGTGATCTATTGGTAGGGTCTTACGCCAACATCCTAGCTAACCTTTTGGAAACCTTTGTCATCACATTGTCACCACTTAGACCTTACGACCCACTCAAACCTAAACTAGAAGGGTTTGACAATACCAAAATTTTCTCTTACCATCATGTGTCAAGACATGATGTGGAAATCTGTAAGGCTATTAAGACTATCCTTCTCCAACTATGTCCTCTTGAATAAAAATTTGATGATGATGATATTTTATATGAGGACCCTATTCCATCTGCACATATCACCACACATCCTCATCCTGTACCTATTCAGTGACCTTCATCTCCTCCTCCACACCCCTTTTATCCTCCTCCGACATTTGAGATCAATATGGTCTGCATAAGAGAGCTAGCCAAACCTCTATTAGAATGCCAATGTGTTGTATTGTTTTCACAAAACAAGTATATTCCCTCACTATATTTTTTCCTATCCTGTCACTACACCTATCGTGACTCTCTTGCTCATTTACCACATATTAATATGGTTCAAATTACCATTCAAGCCCAGAAGGAAAAAGGAAAGGAGAAAACAACCAACTCATTCACCACTCTTTTACCCAATATTCCATATGCACATGCACCAAAAATCACCATCCGTGGACCCACATACCCTATTTCTGACGGGTTTTCCCATTGTACAATGCTTAAACAGTTGCACCAGTCTCCTCTCAAAATGTCTTTGTACAACCTTGTCCAAACCTCTAAGTCTCATCAACGTGCCCTCATTGATGTTCTATAATCTATTGAGGTTCTACCTAATGACCCTACTCATGTTGCATCCATTATCACTCCTCATCATATGGCCTCTCTCACCACTTCATCCCCTTCCTCTACACCCGCTACCACTCATCAAGTAACCACTATCAGTTTCTCTAATGACAATATTATACCTCTCCAATCAGATGATCCTAACCCCACCCTATTTATTTCCATCTACATTGATAATATACAAGTTTGATGCATTATGATCGATGGAAGTGCTATTATTAACATCATTTCTTTCCATGCGTAAAACCAAATGCGTATCCCTACCAATTGCATGCATAATAACCAAGTTATGTTACATTCATTAAATGATGTCATGACCTCCACCCTTAGCACCATCATTCTCCACATCGTGTGGGCCCCCATAGCATTCTTGAATTATTCTGTCTTAGAGGGGGAATTCTAGTAAAACATGTTGTTTGGTCGACCTTGGATCCACACCATGGGTTGTGTGCCTTCTGCCTTACACCGTTGTTTAAAATTTTAACATGAAGGACACAACTATACCATTCCAGCTGACCCTTGAGCATTCAAGACATGTAACATGTTGTATCAACCCAATGATGCCCTTATACCAGTTAAGGCATCTACCACCACTACCACTTCTTCTTCAACCACTACCTCATCCACTAATGGTGTTTCTACCTCTTCCATAACTAACTCCTATATTCCCACTACTACCATAGCTTTTGTAGTTGACCCATCATCCAACCCATTTAATTCTCAAATAACTAATGCTTCTTATTCCCAATTGACCAGTGATTCATCCATTCCCGTTACCCACATACCCACTATTGATCCTTTAAAAGGTGTTTTTCAATGCCTCACTCTGGGGGAGTATCACCTTTATAACATTGACACATTCCTTACTCCTCAAGAGTATGGTAACCTTCACCAACATCCCCACTATGATCACTTCATAAGTGAGGATTTCCCCTATGGTCCTCCCCACCTTCGTACCAACTTAACGTATGGGGTACTTGATGCTTCTACCTACTCGCTCAAGCCAACTTCCTAAACTCAACCATTTTTCTCCAACCTTCAATCTCTCACCACTTGTTGTTTCACCCACACCTTCCTCCATCATTGTGCTTCGAAGGGATTTGGATTTGGTTTTTATGAACAAGGTCATCATATTGTCATTCCTTGCACCACTCGTAAGCATAAAGACCATGGTGGTATTGGATTTTTTGAACCACCCTCTAGAAAGGCTCGACTCAAACTCATAGAGGACGATAAACATTCCCCACCCCATTCACCAACTTCATCACCTTTACCTACAAAGTCTATGGATCTAGAATCCATTCCTACTAAAAACGTTTTGTAAACATCATTTCCTTGGGACCTCTGACTTATCAGTGAGATGGCGAGGCTCACTCTTCTCTTCCATTCATGTATCCTGACATGCTCGATGACGATACACCTTCTATCAACGTTGTTTAATGTCATGACAATGAGTCTATTCTCACCTACCTTGGTGCGGAAGATTCTTATATTCATCGGTCATTACCTTTTGAGATGCAAACCATGTTGAACTAATCGACCATCGAAGTCAATATTCACACTCAGGATGACCCGCACATTCTAAAAATAAGCCAATCTTTAGATGTATCTGAACACGAAGATTTTACTTCTTTCCTCTAGGATCATAGCAACGCTTTTTCTTGGTCCGATGCTAATATGCTCGGTATTTACCCAAACATTGTGGTCCACAATATTTTAACCATTCCTAATGCCAAACCCATGAAACAAAAGCTGTGAAAAATGCATCCTCAAATTTCCCTTCTTTTCAAAGAAGAACTCTAGCGCCTTCTTTTGGCTTCCCTAATCCTACCCACTGATTATCCCTAATGGATCTCTAACAGTTTTCCAGCCACAAAAGTGACAGGAGGACTCTGCATTTACATGGATTTCTGTGACCTTAACTTAGCGTACCCCAAAGACAACTTTCATCTACCTAGTATTGACCAACTAGTTGATCTCACCACTGTTCATGAGATGCTATCACTCATGGATGGCTTCTTGGGTTATAACCAAATATTACTCACCCCAGAAGATAAAAAAAAAACCTGCCTTCATCACTCCTTAGGGAACCTTCTGTTATCGTGTCATGCCCTTTGGCCTTAGAAACACTGGTGCTACATATCAGCGGGCTATGACTTATATCTTTCATGACATCATGCATAGAATATTTGAAGATTACGTTGACGATCTTCTCACCAAATCTAAACATCGGGCCAAACACCTTGTTGAACTTAAAGTGGTCTTTGACCGTCTCATCAAATATTGTGTTCACCTTCAACCTAAGAAGTGTGTCTTCGATGTTCTCTCTAGCAAGCACCTTGGTTTTATCATGTATTTACATGGCATTGAATTTGATCCCACTAAAATCAAGGCTATTCTCAAAATTCCTCCACCTAATAACCTTTGTCAACTTCGTAGTTTGCAAGGCAAGTTACAATCTATTCATCACTTTATTTCTCAGCTTTCTGACTACTGCCATCTATTTCATCATCTTCTCAAAAAGGATGTCTCCTTCAAATGGGATGATGAATGCCACAAAGCCTTTAACACCTTGAAACAATACCTCCTCTAACCACATATGCTCTTTCCCCCTAAGGATGACCAACCATTTTACCTTTTTCTTTCTGCTACTAATCATTCCTTGGGTGCCATTCTCGGTCATCGTGATGAGAAACACAGGGAGCAAGTGGTTTATTATATAAGTTATATGCTTTTAGACTATGAAACTAGATATACTCACGCTGAAAAACTTTGTTGAGCCTTATTTTTGTCGCCACTAAACTTCACCATTACCTACTCAAAGAAAAAAACTTTTTTGTCACTAATATTGACCCCTTACATTACATGTACGCTAAGCCCTACCAACATCAACGTGATGCACGTTGGATCATGCTTCTTGCATACCTAGATCTTGAATTCATCCATCAAAATATGTCAAAGGATAAAAAATTGTTGACCAATTCGCAAACACACCTTTCTCCGGAAACCAATCCTCTAACTTCGAGTTCCATGATGAATCCATCACTACCCTCTCCCTGGATGATACAGTTTCTAGATGACCTTATTCTTCAATGGTTCCAAATTTTAGTGTGGGGATGGTGTCAGATTTATCCTCATTCCTCTTTACAGAGATCTTATGTCATTGTCTTTCAAATTAGATTTTGATTGTACTAACAATGTCACTAAATATGAAGCACTCGTGTTAGGTCTTCAAACCACCATAGCCTTAGACGTTAAATCAATTAATATCTTTAGTGACTCTTAACTGGTTGTGAACCAAGTTAATGGTATATAGTAGTGTTGGAATGAGATACTTCAAAAGTATAAGCATCATGTTGACATACTTTTGACTGTTCTGAACTTCAAACCACCCCACATTCCACTATTAAATTTTCAAATACCATGGCATGTCTTACTTCTCAAATTCCCGCTTCGCCCTCCGACTCAAAAATATTTGTCACAATACAAATTTTGTAATCACCTTCATCTAATTCGAAACATCAACCTTGTAGGAAACATTAAAACTGACCCAAGTGACCTTTGGTATAAGAAGTTTGATGACTACCTTTCCCTTTCAATTCTCCCTCCAAATCTTATTTGCAATAGACAACAAGGCTTTCTAAAAAGTGTCTCTCACTATGTCATCATGGGTGGTCTTCTCTATAAACGTGGCTTTGACACTATCCTCTTACGATGCCTTACAAGTTTTGAAATTCCATACACTATCAAGGAAGTTCACGACGGGATTTATGGGGGTCACTTTAGTAGCTTAGCTATCGATAAGCATATCCTTCGCCTAGGATATTATTTTCCAACCCTAAACTATGATTTTTGTGACTATGTCAAGTGTTGTGTAAATTTTCAGCAACACACTAATCTTCATCACACCCCTAGTCACGCCTTACAGGTCATACAAGACCTTTGGCCTTTCTCTCAATGGGGTTTGGATCTTGTCGAAGAGATCAACCCTCATTCTTCCCAATGTCATCAATGGATTATTACCACTACTGAATATTACACTAAATGGGTAGAAGTCATACCTCTTATTTCTACAAAAGATGAGAAAATATGTGAATTCATCAATCAACTTATCATTTGTTGCTTCGGTGTTCCTCACCGCCTCATCACTGATAACAATAAATAATTCAAAAATAAAACCCTACGGAAACTCGGTGATACCTTCGGCATTCAACTCAGTTTTTCTTCACCTTATTATCCTCAAAAAAATGGCCAACCTGAATCAACCAAAAAAATCTTAAACAAAATTCTTATGAAATTGGTTGACAATACTGGTAAGGATTGGCATGCACACATTTATTTTTCCTTATGGGATTATTGCACTAGTATTCGCACATCAATTTCTGCCACACCTTTCTCTTTGGTCTATGGTACAAAGGCTATCTTGCCTCTCGAAGTCCAAATTCCATATCTTTGTATCTCATTCACAAATATGCTCAATGACAATTATTTTCACCAGGATCATTTGGCACATCTTGAGTTATTAGATGAGCATCGTCTAAATGCTCTCAATCACCTCCAAATCTACCAAAAATGTATCAAATGTGCCTATGATAAACATGTCCAGGAACGGACCTTCCAGGTCAGTGACCTCATCCTGAAGGAAAATGGACATGTAACAAAAACAAAGACAAGTAAACGGGGAAAGTTTTCTCCTAATTGGCTTGGACCCTATATCGTTACTCATGCCTACAGATCAGGTGCTTATTGTTTGTCTTCACTCGAAGGTAAACCCAAACCAAAACCCCTCAATGCCTTGCATATTTGACTAACCTATTGTTAAATCAAGTCCTATATCACCTTTTATCTATTAAACGTTTGTCCCTTGAGCAATATTCACCTTCCACATACCTATTTTAAGGATCAACAACTAAACAAGAATCATGTGATTACCCGTCACCTTTTAACCTCATCTTCAATATGAGTACCATGGCTCTACTCATGGCATGATTATCATGGATACTTTTTATCCTTTTCAAAATGAAATCCCATGGTTGTTCATCACTTAAAACCTCTCTTTCATAGCTACCCCTATGTGTTATGGTTTTGTCTTCATAAATGAAGCCTATACTTCTCTATAGTCTCGTCCATGAGCTAAAATTCCACAAAAAATTCAAAAGTATTATACGGGATTTTCAAATTCTAACTCCTTGAGTCAAACTTATAGCAAATTGATGACTCCCTCAAAGGACAGCTTTACAAAGCTAGCCATACTATACATAGTCTATCACAAAAGAAGACTATTCCTACAAAAATAAAATAAAAAATATATGAAGTTTCCCACATCAATCAGCTTCAAGAAGACCTCAAGGAGATATTCTATTCATCCCACATAGACTTCTTGCATCGATCAGTGTATTAAAAAAAAGCAAAAAGATAAAGATAAATTTTTCATCATGGACTCACCTATTTTGATCTTGGGTTTCTTACCAAAGAGGCATGGTGGCTCACACCAGGTCACACTAAAACAACCAATTTCACCTCACTACCTTTCCTTTCTAATATTCTACCTACTCAAGGTACATGCCGCAAATGTGACATTTCATGATCATGTGACCTTCTTCACCCTTAGAATAATCAATCATGCAATGCCTTTAGGTCTTTATGTTCATAAGCCAATATTTGGTATGATAGACTCGTATTGGTTCTTATATCTAGGTAGCTCTTTTGTCTGCTCTTACCATTCACCTCTTTTATTACTTATTGATTCTCCTACAAAGGACTAGATCTTCGACACCTACATTCTGTAAATTCCTCTTCCACCAAAAACACCCATATTTATTCACCATAGCCAACAACCATGCTTATTCGACCTAATTCAACCATGCCTAAATGACCTAATTTCAATCATGCCTATATGACCTAAACTCAACCATGCCTAAATGACCTAGACTCAATCATGCCTAAAAACCTACCGACCCATTCATCTATCTTCCTCTTATTCTTCCCTAGCTTATGGGAGAACTACATCATCATGAAGCCCCTTTTCGTCAAGGCTATGTAGGTAGAACTCTGAGGGTATGTGGCCCTTAGAGGTCAGCTCGACCACTTTTACCCCTAACCAATTTCCACCCTTTTATGTGCACATTCTACCCTAGTTAGTTTCTATTCACACAAATACTTGGAATTTAAACCACAACATACATATACACCATCATTTATTTCCATAATATCAATAACTTGGAAATTAAATCAAACGCAAACATATGACCAAACCATGCCTATACCTAGAATCCACCATGCCTATACCTAGACCAAACCATGCCTATACCTAGACTCCACCATGCCTATACCTAGACCAAACCATGTTTATACCTTGACTCCATCATTCCTAAATCACCTAAACTCGACCATGCCTATACCTAAATCTATCATGCCTATACCCGACTTCATCATGCATATATGACCTTGACTCCACCATACCTAAATCACCTAAACTCCACCATGCCTATACCTGAATCCATCATGCCTACATGACCTCGAATCCATCATTCCTAAATCACCTAAACTCCATCATGCCTCTACCTAAATCCATCATGCCTACATGACCTCGACTCAATCATGCCTAATTCAACTAGTTTCCATAATACACAATAACAATGGAAATTAAAAAGGAGTACATCATCCATCTAGTCAACATAATAAACTATAGAATGGGATTGTTTGTGTATTGATACATATATACATAGATATAAATAAATTTTAGTATCTCAAAAACTCTCATGTATAATCTCATTTCTTCAGCACGCAAGCCGGTATATATATCAAAAATCAAAATAATGGTACAATGCCACATACAGTGACTAATCACCCTCACCTAATACCCTCCTCTCCAGTATCACTTGTCTCCTCCTCCTATCCCTCTAGCGGCCTAGTCTTCGAGAGCTAGAAACCTCACTGTGGCCCTGTCTCTAAGGTCGATGACCCCCTATGCTACCAGAACTATGAGTCCTAGATGTAGTTTCTCACTAGCTACCTGTTGGGATTGGTACTCGGCATATGATGTTGCATCAATCCCTGTGGTTGCTAGATGTTTTTGATAATAGCTAGCCTCATTCAGGGCATCCTTGAACCTCGTCATGGTTACAGTCTGGGGTAGTGCCATCAATCTAACTTCCCCCTATGAAATCTTCCCAACCAAGTGTGTACCATATCCTGGAGCATGTGACTGTACTATGGGACCCTGTCCCTATGCCTATGTGGGTACTTGTGTAGCTACCTAGGTCTGCAAGGCCACCACCAGTGCCTATACCATGGAAAACTAGCCCTGTGATCTGGCCACCTATGAATATAAGGTGGAAGCCTACCTTCCATCCCCATCTCCACCCTGTACGGGATTCTGTGTTTGTGCTACATGGGCCTATAGGGTCGTCACCTGTGCCTGCAAGGTGGTTAGTTGTGCATATGACCATGTCAGTTGTCCCTACAACCCTATAATCTGAGCCTGTAGGTAGCCATGTGACCCTATAATGTATCCATCTACACTATGACTGATGTTAAATTAGGATACCCTGGCCTCGGCGGTGTCACCCATAGTTGTGCCACCCACCACTTCCTGTATCCATCGGTGAGGACCGCATCATCAATCTATCTATCTAGCACATGCTCCTCCTACCCTCTAGGAACACTCAGACGCGGTGGAGACATGGGTCTCTCCACATCATCTCTGTGATACTATGGGAAATGTGGGGGCTCGACCTACTGAAGTCCAAACTGTCGTCTGACCCTGTCCACATGTATGATCTCGTGTTCCCCGGCATGGCGCCCCTGTATCCATCTCAATAACTAAAGCTCCTCTAACTCCTCAGCCATGCCTCTATATGATGATAACTCAACATATGGCTGCCACATGATATCCACCACTGATAGGCACTCCAACAGCCACCTATAGTATATAACATCATATGTAGCCATGGCTGCTCTTGGTTGTGCCCCGACTAGTACCCATCTCTTGAATCCTACTTTGTACAAACCACCCCCAAACCAATTCTATCATGGTAACCCAATTGGATGCACACACACAATGTGCTTATAAACCCAACAGTGTAACAAGAATGTGCAACACATACCAAACCTCCTCAACCTACCATAGGCCCATAGCTCCCTATACAGCTGGACTAGAAAATTTAGTGCCCAAGAAAAATGTATTCACTCCTCAATCATGTCATGTAGCACCCCCATCGGTGCTCATGGAAATCTCCCACCCTCAGAATTTGGGAGAAAAAAACATCCTACTGCCACCATCATAAGAATGGATAGTATGGTCTCTTGTGGATATGGCACATACATATCCCCACAACTCAGACTCGCATTTTGATAACTCAGCATGCCCATCACCTCACCAAATACCACCACTACTGGCTCCATTGACACCTCACCTGAAATCAAATACATTGGCTCACCAATAATAGGAAGCCTCTGGATCGTGTACACGTCCTCCAATATGTGTTCATCTTGCCCATCAGTAAATTAAAGGTATTGTTTACGGAGTCCCATCTGTCGATGAGAGCAACCATCAAGCTAGGATCTCGACCTATATACTTATAGCTCCTAATCGAACTAAGTCCCACATCTGCTATGTGCTCTAACTCCTCAATTGTCACGCTAGGACCAATAGAGGTGGTACTCTATCTCTCATAGTCGGCTGATCTCTCACCTAAATCATCCAAAACAACATTGTCAAGTCACAACCCTCTCAAATTACCTATTCCCTAAAACCTCAACTAACCTCATACTTAGCCATTTTTTACCAAATCATACCTAAAATCATCATACCTACCCTTCACCTGGTTTCCATACCTACCCTTTACCTATGTCACCTAAAAACCCTACTCTCTCCATTATGATACTCACCCAATATCCTAGATCTACCTATCACACATTGGCAACATAGTGCCTTACCCTCTTCCACCTACATTAGCCTTCACCTACCCCTGCCTCACCTGTTTAACTTTCCCATTTATCCCCCCTTTACTTATGTCACCTAAAAACCCTACTTTCTCTATTCTGATACTCATCTAATATCCTAGATCATTTCACCTACATACCTATCACACATCGACAACAAGTGCCTTACCCTCTTCCACCTACATTAGCCTTCACCTATCCCTACCTAGCCTGTTTAACTTTCCGATTTAGCCCCTCTTTTACCTAGTCACATTTTACAGTGACCGACATTGGTCGCCTAGACTGTAGTCAGTCATCTTGACCAGTAACGGTCACCCCAACATTGACCAATGTTGACTAAAACCAACCGAGATCAACCAACCAATGACTGACGTCGGTCACTATTTTGGAAAGGAAACCAAAACCCCCATCCCCCATTATTAAAAATTAACAAAAACACCCTAAAACCTTACACCAACCCACCCAAACATATCCTACATTCATCCCCAAACCTACTTCGGCTATATTTTCCCCTTCCCACCCCCCTATTTTACACATTTTCAACCATATTTTTAAAACCAATCCTCCCCCCAAATGTATTCCTGAAAACCAACATTTTAAATTAAACAAGAGGTTTAGGATTGCCTCCTACTTCTACTTAGTTTTGTCTACACAATGGCATCTCTGGTCTCTATGTCGGTGGTCCTCCTGCTCCCTCTCCCATCTCTGTCATGTCAAAGTCCAATCATGAACCTCCCAACCAATCAAATCACTCCAATCAATCTCATGGACCCACCTACCGAATGCCAATCAGCCGTTAGTCACTTGCCAACTCAGCTAGAGACCTTGTACCATCACTTTCCCACTTTCCACTTCTTCTCTGTCGTTTTCCACAAATGGAAAAGTAACAAATGAATCCATAACACGTGGATTTTACCCTTTTTGGCCCCAAATCAACATGACTAACATCGGTCACGACGTGCCCTATCTAAATGATGTTGATTAAGCTATAACCAACATCAGTCACCCGAAATAACCATTTTACCCACACTATGCCCACTATTCCTCTAAGCCATGTTGCTTAAACAACATTTCATCCTTACCCACACCTATTACAACTCACCCACAAGCCTATATTACCTATACATTTCCTTAAGTGTGTTTAAGGACATGTTATTTACCTATACCTCGGCCTTACCTATGCCCTCACCTACATACACTGACTTGAATCACCTTTTGTGACATTCAAATTTGTATACTCATTATAACTTGTGATGTTACTACCCATATTGTTCAGCCTAGTGACCTTACCTTGCCTAATGCCATGATGTTTATCCTGACCAAATCTTTAGTACCCTGGAACAACACCCAATACCTGTTCGTCCACCTTGCCTAGATATGATTTAAGATCATATCCTATACCTTGGATACATGATCCACTTCAACCTCTTTTGGATAAACCTATCGACCTTTAACGAATTAGAAATTATAATCTCTTCCACTTAGTACCTTATCGCAATCTATATGTGTGTGTGCGTTTGATTGCCATTACCTATTACCTGACCCAACCATTACCCTTACCTACAACCCATCCACCCTTGTTTTTATTAACAACCTATTTATCAAACCATTCACCAACATTGTTTCCTACCTCATTAATTCCTGGTTTGAGGGGTATCACTTTCATCCATACTTGGGGCAACCTAATCTTCGCTCATACCTAGGACACCAACTTCCTGTTTTTGGAAAAACTTATGGAATATGAGCATGTTTTTCATCTTAATCATGAATTATGAGCCAAATAAATACCCTGCAAACTCAACCAACCTCTTAACATACCTTTCAAGCATCAAACATCCTAGTCTATAATGGTCTGATCAAGTCATCATATAAATGATTGACTTGCACACCATGAATTTAGCAACCTTCCATCATGAAAGTATCTCAAATTCCTTCAAAACTCATTTACATACCTCAAGTACATGAGCACCATACCTTATCATCATGAATATGCTTATTACAATAGTATATTTCAAACCAGTCAGCTCCTCCTTGTAATGCTTCATAAGGATCATTATGTCTCTAAGAATCCTAGTAGAGACATATCACTTCACGATGAATCTAGAACAATTACTTGAAGAGATCTCAATCCCCCTTAGAAACTTTAAACTCACATCTTTATTCTTGATTTTGATATGCACTATGATAACTTCCTTGATTTCTATTAATACTAGTCCTTGGTGGAACATTGTTGTTCACTATTGGCTCCTATGACCTGATTTATCTTCTAACATGCATTGTTAGTAATAAAACTTAGCTGAATTCATCATTAGTTGATATTTGAATAAATGTAATAAGTTAAAGTATTTAATTTAAATACTTTAAACTTATGTCAATAGGTATTAGTTATCCTTAGTTGGTAGTTAACTAAGTGATAGTGTTCTCATCCCAATGTTTGTGGGATTATGTTGTATCTTGCATATTTTGTTCCCGAATGATTTCCATGAGGGGTAATAGGGACAATTAGGGGCAATATGTTATTTATGAATATTTTCTCATATTAGGTGATTTGTTTCCATATATTGTGGATGAGATAGAAGTTGTCCAATATCTATAAATATTGCAGCTCTCTCTTTTTTCTGTAATGCTTGATTTTGATATTAATAAAATACACAAGAACCATCTTGTTTCCATGCATAGATTTTGTGTCAAATATTTTTTCAAGTATTCATTGTCAAGATTTGATATCATAGCAGTAGTCTGATCTAGAGAGAGTGTAGGGAAGTTTAGGGAGATCTGGAGAAATTACAAAGATAGGAGGAGCCATAGATGCCCCCAATCATTTCACAACCCCTACCCGAATCCACACCTCGGTTCATGGTTGATTTTTAGTTGAAGAACACTTGGAGTGCAATCACAGGCCCTTGCAGACCTGGATGCAAAAGGTGACATTGTTTCATTCTCTGGTATTTTTTTAAAAAATTTACTTGTACCTATAAAAAAAATAGAAGGATTTAAAAATATATACAATATTTTTGTATTTTGGGGACTCGATCTTTTCAAGCTCCCCACATAACTTCTCCTTCATGTTCTCTATGCTTTGTCTTTTCATATATCTAGCAAGAGAATTATAGATGTCTGTAAGAAGATCTTAGTCTAAAGTGTCTACTCCAAGCTGGAACATTTTTTTTCTCTACCTGTGTTGAAAGAAGTCAAATACAAAAGAAGAAAACAAGCGATCTTGTTTGGAAACCAACCTCCATTTTCACACCCATCCACAGGAAAACCTTACAAATCACAGAGAGAATAAAGGAAAAAACACTACTAAAGAAAAGTGAATCTTGTGAAAAGAAAAGTTAAAGAAAAGATGTATAAAAGTTGATAAATTGAGGCGGCAGTGGAGGAAACAAGGCTAAGGGTGGATGAAATAAGGCTGTACGCATGCACGTAAGCCTAAAACTGTGTTTTTTGCAAAATTTACTTTAAAAAAATTTCCATTTTTGGATTTTTGGAAAGGCGCCCAGAAAGATATTGAAATCGCAATCTAAAAAAGTCATAATTTTCAACTGGTACCTTGGATTGAGGTGCCATTTTTTTAAAGTGTGTGTTTTTTTGAGCTCTACGTCTTGGTCCAATTTTTTAATAAGATTTGTTTTGTAAAAATTGTAAAAATTAGATGTTTTGTATTTGAAAAGAGGCCAAAGAGTCCAACATTTTTTTAAATCAGCCAAGAGAGCCATTTTATTTTTGTAAATCAGCCACAGAGCCAAAACTATAACAGGGCCAATAGTGCCAAAAACTTATTGTACATGGCCAAAAAGGATCCCAAAATAAATAAAATAATATTTTTTGGGGGGGGGGGGTGTGCATGTTTTTAAAGGGGGGAAGTGTTCAATTTGTTTTCCACTATTTATCACTTTTCACAATGGCCGCAATTACAGCACTAAAATTCTTTTTTCCAGATTCTAAACTCTTACATTATGATAATTACCCAATGTGGAAAAAATAATTCACGCACAACTTGATTTTGAAAATATATGGTCTATTGTTTCCGGTACATTAACAAGATTTGTAACAGATGTTACACAACAAGCTACATTTGATAGTGCAAATAAAAAAGCAAAGTTAATAATTTTGTTTAGTGTTTTAGATGAGGTATAACCTCATATTTGTGAGACCAAAACAACAAAATAATCTTGGGACAAGTTGAAAACACTATATGAGTCCAAAAATAAGAACACGATACTTCATCTCCAGATTCAACTATTGAACTTGAAAATGCAACCAACTAAGAAAGTTGAAATGTTTTTTAGCAGAGTAGAAACTTTGCATGCATCACTTCAAGCTTTGAAAGAAGAAGTAACTAACAGATCACTCGTGGCTATAATATTGAGAGCTCTTCCTCCTTATAGGATTTTTGTGACCGCGTTAAACATAATTGGTCAAACAACAACTTTTGAAGAGTTAGTGAATATGCTACAACAAGATGAAGTTATTCACTCAACTACTAAAACTGAAGAGCAGGCACTTGATTCTAATCAAAAAGGAAAAAAATAGGCTAATTCTAGTAAACATCCTCAAAAGTAAGGTAATACTCAACAAGGTTAAAACGACCAACAAAAATGTCTTATTTTTGGTCGAAAAGGGCATGAGTTAAAAAAATTGTTGGTACAACACATTCCAACAAGGATCATCAAGTGGTAAAAATATTAATTACCAACAAACAAAATCTAGTCAACAACAGAGTAAACAGGGACAAAATAATCACAAGTGGAAGAAGAAACCAACTCAACAAGGAAATGTAGCCGAACAGGAAGATCAATTTGATGATGACGACTTCCTATATTTTGCACATTCAAATGAATTATCCAATTCTATAAATCAAATTTGGTATGTCGACTCAGGTGCAACTTGACACATGATAGGAAAGAAATATTGGTTCTTCACAATGATTAAAACACCCACCAAAAATCATGTCTCATTGGGTGATGATACATCTTACAGTGTTGAAGGCATTGGTTCCATTTCACTACAACTTGGGCAACATAATTGTAAAATTACAGATTTTCCTTATGTCCCTGGTTTAACAAAAAAATTGTTATCCGTGAGTAAATTATTAGATCACAATCTCAAAATTGACTTTGATTGTAAAGGTGGTAAAAATATGTGCCTAATTTGAGATAAGTCACAAAGCTCAAAAATTGTTACAAAAGCTTCCAATGTGGGAAGAATGTTTCAGTTGGATTTTGTTCAACGAAATGATCAAGCACTTGTAGCCAAGGATACATCATCAGCTCAAATATGGCATCGAAGACTTGAACATGTGAGTTTTGGCTATCTTGACACACTTCGTCAATACAACATGGTTAGGGGTTTACCACCTCTAAAAAAGGGTACAGATAAATGTCAACATTTTTTGGTAGGAAAAAAAATAGAGCACCATTCAAACATATTACATTTCGGGTTAAGGAAAAACTTGACTTGGTGCATATCGATCTGTGATGACCAATGAGACCTAGCCACTCTGGGTTTCAATATTTCATGTTCTTTGTTGATGATTTTTAAATAAAAATGTGGATATACTATCTTTCTAAAAAATACCAAGATTTTGAAACTTTCAAGAAGTTTAAAGCCCTTGTTGAAATAGAGTCTGGTAGGAAAATAAAAACACTCCGCTCAGATCGAGGGGGAGAATACACCAGTAATGACTTCAATGATTTTTTGAAAACGAATGACATTCGTCATTAAAGGGTTCCTCCTCACACACCATAAAAAATGGTGTTGTTGACAGGTGAAATCATACTATCATGGATATGGCGTGATATATGATTGTTGATGTAGGTTTATCTAAAACATTTTGGGCCGAAGCAGCTAAAATAGTAGACTATTTACTAAATAGAGTTCCCAATACAACTCTTGATGGAATAACACCTCAGGAAGCATGGTTAAAGCATAAGCCATCTATTTCACACCTTAGATTTTTTAGATGTAAAGTGAGTGTGCACATTCCTAAAAATAAATAACTAAGCTTGATATGAAATTAGAAAAATTTATCTTCTTGGGATACAGTGATGAAGCACTTGGCTACAGACTTAAGGATCCAAAAACAAGGAGATTCGGGATGTTTAGTGCTTTGAGAAGAAATAAGTAGATGTTCCTTCCATACACTCACGCAATGAAAAAATCATCCCTACAATGAAAACAAAGGATAGTAATCACTTTGATAACAACTGTGATGATAAGGAAGATGGTGAAATTCAACCTCCCACAGGAACCAAAAAAAATATGTCTAAATTGTATATAAGTATGATGAGAGATGTAAAATTGGATAGTGTCCCTGACACATCTACCACTGGAATGAGGACTTGTAGTATGGCTCGAAATCAGATCAATTTTCCATTAATGGGTAAAGGTGTTGAAACTACTGAGCTATCCACAGTTGCAGAAGCCCTACAGTATAAACCTTGGAAAGATGTTATGGATGTAGAATATAATCACTTATGAAAAATAATACATGGTAACTTACACATATTCCACCAGGGAAAAATTTGATTAAATGTAAAAGGATCTTCAAAAAAAAGTACAAAGCAGACGGAAAAATTGTTAAACATAAGGTTAGACTAGTTACTAAGGGATATGCTCAAAAAGAAGGCATTGATTATGAGGATATTTTTACTCCCACAACTAAGATAAAAACTTTCAGGTTAATATTTTCTCTAGCTGCACAATTTGGTTGGAAAACACACTAAATTAATGTGAAAATTGTATTTCTTAATGGTTATTTATAGGAAGAAGTTTACATGTCTCAACCAGAAGGTTTTGTCATACCAGATATAGAGGAAAAGGTATATAAACTCATAAAATCACTATATGGTTTAAATCTGTCTCCTAGGGTATGGTTTATTAAAATTTATGAGCATCTCATTCAACATGGATTCAACAAGATTCCATACGATCCTAATATCTATCTCAAAAAGCAAGGGGGGAGATGGTGATCATTTTAGTATATGTCGATGATCTAGTCATCATTGGAGGATCGGTGAGGATTATTGAGTCAATAAAGAAAGATCTAACATGATCATTCGACATGACCAATCTCGGGCTTCTGCATTATTGTCTTGGACTTGAATTTTGGCAAAGATAAAATCATATCTTTGTGACACAATTGAAATACGCGAAGTCAACACTCGATAAATTCAATATGATGGATTGTAAGCCATTTTTCACATCTATGGAGAGAAGACTTCAACTTTCTCAAACAAATCCATCACCACAAGTAAATGCAACTCTTTATCACCAATTGATCGGGAGTCTCATCTACTTGACTTACACTAGGCTGGATATCAGTTATCTTTCATGATTCATATAAGAACCAAAGGTTTCTCACTGGAAAGTAGCAAAGTAGATACTAAGGTACATCAAAGTAACTATGGACTATGGCATGGAATACAAGAAGAATAATAATTTCTTCTTGACAGGATATTCAGATTCAGATCATGCAGGAAACATAGATGATAGGAAATCCACTTCAGGATTTGTATTCTTTTTGGCATCTGGACTAATATCATGTTGGAGTAAGAAGCATACTTGTGTTTCAAGATCCTCCATAGAATCATAATATTGTGTAGTAGGTGGAGTTGTCTGTGAAGCGATATGGCTCCGATGTATACTTGAAGGATTAATAATACCACAAAAAGATCCAACTATCCTACATGCTGATAATGAAGGAGTAGTAAAACTTGTGAAAAATCTAGTTTTCCATGAGTGCACCAAACACATTGAGGTGCAGGTACATTTCGTTCATGAACATGTTCAAAACAACAACATCCAGCTCTAATATTGCCCAATAGATATGCAACGTGCATATGTCATCACAAAGTCACTTGTTCAAGGTAAATTTGAGGGTTTTAGAGAATTTCTCTCATGTTCACTTGAGACCATGTTGAATTAAGGGGAAGAATATTAGGAATAAAACTTAGCTGAATTCATCATTAGTTGATATTTGAATAAATGTAATAAGTTAAAGTATTTAATTTAAATACTTTAAACTTATGTCAATAGGTATTAGTTATCGTTAGTTGGTAGTTAACTAAGTGATAGTGTTCTCATCCCAATGTTTGTGGGATTATGTTGTATCTTGCATATTTTGTTCCCGAATGATTTCCATGAGGGGTAATAGGGGCAGTTAGGGGAAATATGTTATTTCTGCATATTTTCTCAGATTAGGTGATTTGTTTCCATATATTGTGGATGAGATAGAAGTTGTCCAATATCTATAAATATTGTAGCTCTCCCATTTGTCTGTAATGCTTGATTTTGATATTAATAAAATACACAAGCACCGTCTTGTTTCTGTGCAAAGCTTCTGTGTCAAATATTGTTTTCAAGTATTCATTGTCAAGATACATATTATAATTGTAGACACCAAATTTGGTTCACACTCCCCTTGGTCCCCTTTAATTAATTAACGTAATGTGTTTAATTAATCATGACCCCTTCATCCCATATTAATAGTCATCCTCATATTATTAATTAATTTAATTATTTTAATTAGGTTAATTTCATCCTCACACCTCCACCTCATCATTACACCTTACCCTGGACCCATTCCAGGGGTATTTAACTCACAATGACCAAGTCATCACTCTCAGCACTGAGTCATCACTCTCAATACTGAGTCACCACTTGACCTAACTAACTAAGACTTCTTACTAAACCTAATTAGACTTCTTCTATGACCTTCCTACCTTTTCTAACGAGAGCTCCACTTTCCTAAGTGGGCTCAACTTGGAAAACACACCAAATCTAGGAAGATCTTCATATTTTTGGAAAACCTACACTTATCTGCCTTAACTGACGTCAGTTATCTCTCGACCGGTTCTGGTTACCTAACTGCCATCAGTTTACTTAGGTTGGTCATTTTCATTTTTGGGAGAACTATTGCATTCAAGCGCGAATCCAAAACATCTTAGCATCTACATGACACAAAATACTCAACCACAAGACCAAACAAGGATCTAGTTCTTTGTCCAAAGCATTCAAATACTCACAAGAATATTACAAGAGTACTGCCATAGCACTGACTCCATAATCTCTTCACAGATTAATTTTCATCCACCTTCACCTACCAGATCTATAAATACAAGTAAGTATACATGATTTCAATCATATTGTGCTTTCTTAAAGTATAGATTCCTTACCTCTTTCATTATACTTTATTTATGTCTATATTATTTTATCTCCACCTCCTCACCAATCTACCAACCCAACCACCTATAGCCTTTTTTCCTTCCGTAACTTCCCCCTCTATATCCCTGAGTCTTCTCAGTAATATTACGAACCTAACCACACCCTTCTTACTCTCTGTGTAATCACAGAGAAGGCCAAAAATCAATTTTATCAAAATATTGTCAATTTCCCCTACCAACATTGGTAATCTAACCATCATCGGTTTCATCTCCATACCGACATCAGTCCCCAGAATGATATTGGTCTCTATGTCATTTCACATTCACCCAGAGGGGATGAGGGCGCCTGACGTTGGCATCCTGGTTGGGCGATGATGTCTAGGATGATAAATATTGAAGTATATAAGGGAAGACTGAGCAAGTAATGGTGAAAGACCAAAAGTGGTAAAAATAAATAAATGTGTCCAAAGACATGGGTTGATTAGTAATTTTCTTACTTATGAATCATATGAATAGTAGTATGTAATCAGGACTAGATAACTACCTAAAATGCATGATTTTGTGTCTATATTTTCCCCCACTTTATGTTGGTGAGAAGAAAGCTCAGTAACATAAAGTAAATAGAAATGTGTGCCTGATAACCATGTAGATCAATGACAAAAGCGTGTCGAGGGAATAGTCAAAGTGTGGAGAGATAAAAGTGTGAAGCTTGGATGCTAAAGAAGAGAAAGTGTAAAAAGTGGTGATGAAAATGAACCTAGGGCATAAACGAATTTGTAGATATCGCAATGTGTATGTTCTTGATTTTGATGTTGTTTTTGGTGTTATGAATGATGTTGATGATGTTGAATACTACTTTCCATATAGACAGACTTACAAAAGAGAAGAATGAACAAGTAGTCAAATACGCATGTATATGTGTAAAAAGTATGTAAAAATGTTGAAAATGTGAAAAAGGAACATGTGCACCTGATCCACGATGAGGAAAGAGTGTAGAAAGGATCCTGAAGATGTTGTAAAAGATCGAGTTTTTTGGTCGATCTCATGCTAGTTACGTAGACCACGAGTTTTTGGGGCAATCTCACACCACGTCATGGAATAATTATAGGTAGAAAAGTCTAGTGTTATCCTCCAACCTTTAACTTCTTCTCGCAATATGGAACACCACTACAGATGGTGTGTAAAAATTCGAGTGCTAAGGACTATATGCCCTGTAAAATTTGTTGTGTGGAGTTTTGTAGACTGTGTTGAACTACCAATCAACTACCCCTTAGTTATAAGCATCCAGGAAAGGCATCATTCTTCTAAGGACCCAAGTTTGATTTTGAGCCCTATCCAAAACTAACAATTGTGTTGTACCAGTGTTGTGTTATGTTGTGTATAATGTTGTATGGGGTTATTGATTCACCCAAATGATGCCCCCCTCATTTGAGGTGCATGTGATGTCACTGAAGGAATATGTGGCCCAAAGGAGGACTGACCGCTATATTGAAACTATGCCCTATAGGGGGAAGGGAATGTGCTTGGTAGAAACCAAGGCACATGCAAATAAAGTGGTTAGGAGAGAGGTGTTAGTACAATCAAACATGCATGTAAAAGACAAGTGCAGATAATGTGTAAGCTAAGACGCGAGAATATAATGTAAACATGCAAAAAGACAATGTAGACCATGATAATAGGGTTGCAAAAAATGGGACACCACTCATGATATCACAATAAAATCAAGGCCGAAGTGGCCGTAAGAAGAGATTGTGCACACAAGAAAAAGGGTAAAGCCCGTAAACAATGGCAAATAATGACAAGCAACAACAAGCAATGTAACAGACAACCATAGTGGAAAAAAGTCCTGCATAACAAATGTTGCACATGAACCACCTGTTAGCATGTTAGAAAGATAAAAAATTATGTCAAAGATTGTATAATCTAATAAAGTAGTGTGTTATGAAACAAAATAAAACAATAGCACCTGTAATATATGAAATTGGATGCCTCTAAAATCCATTGTGTGACTAGTAATAGGTAATGCGTCAAACATCCATGTTACATGTGTAAATTTGTAGAATTTATGATCAAAACTAGAAAGGTAAGTGAACGCCCATGTGTGTATGATAAATATAATGACATAAAAGATATATATCTAGCATGTGTAATAAGATGAACCTGTAAAAACATGAGTAAGCAAGAGTAAATGCAACCAAGATATGCAGTATGTTATGGATGAGATGGAATGAAATGCAATGTGAATGATAGGAGCAATGTGCCCCCTGAGTGGATGTGTATGTATGCAATGAGGTTCATTATTTATGCCCCCTCACTATTCAAGAATGAACCATAAATGAGAGTGTGTTACCGGGAAATGGTTTGAACGGTTTGTACTAAAAAGATGTGATCGTCAAAACATAAAGTCTAGAGTGTAAACACGTGATTGAATGAGTGAGTTAATTAAACGTGTGAGTGTTATGTGGTCCATTTAATATGTATACCCTCAACAGTCAATTATGGACCATGTAACTACAGTGCGTCATAGGGTAATGACCACAGAGTGTAGATGTCAAGAAGATATGTCGTGAATGCATCGAGTAGATGTTGTGTAGAAGGAGATGAAGATGTGAGATGTGATGTGTATTATATAATGTGTTATGTTGATTATGTGGGAGAGAGATGTATTATGTTGATTATGCTCAAGAGAGAGAGGTGCAAGTGTTAAATGTACAATTTGTGTCGATTTCACATAAGAGAGAAAGATGTTATGAACGTGTTTCTTGTGTAAATGATTGATTGTGTTGTGTATTACAAAGATGTCGAGTGTGTTGGTGTATGTGATGTGTGATGTTTTGATAATTATTGTGTTGATTTTAGTTATAATACATAAGTGTTGATGTTGACTAATGAATAAATTATGGGTAGTGTGATTATAGGTAGATAATTGAAGAGATAGTGTATTGTATGTGTAAATAGAGTTGTGATGAATGGTAAAGCATGTATAAAATGAATGATATAAAAGAGTATGTGAATTATATTTTTGTAAATGTTTACTTAAGTGAGTGTGAATGTGATGAAGATGGGTAGGGAAGGGAATAACTATTCCCCCAAGTGTGTAGATGATAAGGTTCATTTATATAAGACCCCTCAACAGTCAAGAATGAACCATAAAGCAAGAGTGTGTCATCGGGAAGTGATATGATAGTGTATGTAAGATAGATAGATCAATTAAGCATGTAGTATAAAGATGAAATTGGGTTCCTATTGTGACATATCCCTCAACATTCATGTAAGAACCATGAGAACATGATTGCATCATCGAGGTGAGGTGAGAGAATTACCTACCAAAGACCAAGCGGGTGTGGAGCATGTGGAGAATAAGCAACATGAGTGTGTGAACCGAACTGAATTCTAGATGAGATGGTGCCAATGATGGGTGGTGTAGCAGTGGGAAGAATAAATGTCGACAACTTAGAGCATGGTGTGGCAAATGAGATGGTGCAGTGGTGGATGGATGAGATGAAGAGCGCACATGAGTAATAACATGTGGTGGTGGACAAATAGTGACCTTAGGAGTAGGTGGACGAGATAAATGAACTAAACTAGATGCATGCTTGTGTGGAATTGGAGAGATGGACCACTCATGAGAGCGAAAGCCAAAGGTAATGACACCCTTGTATTCTAAATATTGCAATCGATCATGAAGAGCACAACAGTCAATATCACGATGACCATTGATATGATGAAAGTTACAATATGGTCTATCACATTGGCGTTGCAAGTGATGTGGAGGATGATGTTGATTGGAAGGTAAGTGAATCATGCACTTATCAAGAAAATCATGTAACACATCATGAGGAATAGCATCATGAGAAAACTACAGTGGTTCCCGTGGAAGGGATGAAGAGGTCTAAGGTGGAGCCTGACATGACAGAGGAGATGAAGGATGTTTATGCAATGGAGAAGATTGATTTTTCTTTTGAGGTGGAGGATATGGAGTTGTAGGAGGATGTTGAATAGATGGAAGAGGAGAAGTACTAGATGATGTAGTAGTGGGAGAACTAGGAGGAAGATCTATAACATGTGCTACAATGAGATCCTACTCTAAATCAATGACTTTATAACATGAGAGTGTGAATGATTCGCATGTATCATATTGCAATCGTTTTTTTAGAAATCAAGCCACGACAAAATATGAATTAATTTTATAGGTCAATGGGTTGGAATACTAACTGATGCATGCAAGTACTGAAGCGCAAAATGTAATCACTGATGGGTTTTGTTTTTCCTTGATGTAAGCCAGGTAGACGATTATATGTGACTCTAGGGCCGTTGTTGATTATAAATCAATGAAGGGCAACTTCTTCCATCTCTTGATAGGTACTAATAGATCAGAAGGGTAAATGTGTGTACCATTGGAGAGTGGCATCAGCAAGACTATGGTGAAAATATTTGAGCAACAATTGATCATTAGAGTATGAAAGAATAGCCATGTGATAATGTTTGAGATGAAAATATGGATTTCTAGTACCATCAAACCATGAACTTGTAGGCATAATTAAATCCTTAGGGAATGTTGGATTGGAAATACTTTTCGGAATAGGGTTTCCATTTAAAGAATTGTTATTGATAGAAACATAATAGGCCTTTCTTTCAAGTGTGAGAGATTGAACTTGAGATTGTAATTGGCCAACATTGTACATGAGTGATAAAATGTCATGTGAAGGAATAGAAGCAGATGTGAGTAGTGTGTTGAGTGGTTGAATCTTTCCATTATGAGTGATCATAGGGATGTCAAGAAAAGAAATGGAAGATGTCGATGTTAAGGGCACACTAGATATAGGTGTCGAAGAAATAACAGGTAGTGAAGCACATGGAGTGTGTCCATATAAGTATTAGGAGTAGCATCGACAACATTATTAGGAGATGAAGTGATAGAAGGAGATGAATCATGCATGCTCCTAGAGATAATCTCAGAAGAAGATGAAAGCGGAGTAGAAAAGTCACATTCAACATTGTGTAAAGACTTAGAATCATTACTAATATGTGTATCATCAATATCAGATAAATATTTGGATGCAAGGATTTCATTAAGCATGTCATCAACATATAATGAAGGAGATGGAGAACTAGTATGTGATGCATCATTAAAATATTTTCAAAAATGCAAGGAGTATGAGATGCAACTATAGAATCAACCTAACTAGTATGCACGTGTTTATTTTCATCATGTTTTTTATCATCGTCAAGATTAAGCATAAAGCTAAGAATATCATCATCTAAAGTCTCAGTATAAATAGAAGAAGGTGGAGTACGGCTTATGGAATAACAAGGTCAATAGCCATAAATGCTTACTAGATTAGAAACAATATTAATGGTGGAATGATTAAAGCTAGTAGGCACATTGTATTCATTAGCTAAGAGTTGTCTTTGAGTATCATCTGGAAGAATAGTGTTATGATATAGAGTGGTAAGTTCAACTATCATTGCCTCATCATAGATAGGATTGATACTCACATGAGGCATGACTAGCCTACGAGGAGAAGAGATATCCTTAGCCATTAGGGTTTTAGTGGATCATAGGGCAAGGAGTTCTAAGCTACGGGTTAACCAAAATGATTAAGTTAAATATGAATTTATATGCCTAGTATGAATTCTATAGTAGTAGTTAATGAATAAAAATTAAGTAGAGAAAATACAACCAAGCAACTACGCAATAAACTATGAAAACCTAATTGCAAGGAGGAGAAATAGGTACTTAGTTAATTCACAATGAAATATGGAGTGTACTAAGGTGTTGATCATGTGAACAAAGAAGCAGAAGCGTCACACAGAGACCCATAAAAATGTAGATATGGAGAAATAAGTTGGACTAGGGTGCCTAGAGAGGGACATGGGCATCTACGGGGGCCCTGGACCTGATTTTGGGCACTCGGGTTTGTAAAAAAAGCTTGAAAAAACTCCTCTGAGGTGTCACAATTTGGTCGTTGTTGTTCTCCTTTAGTCACTAGGTGGTAGCACTTTAATCGCCGAGGTCGCTGGAAACCTGTAATGAAGTATGAACTTGCAAAACCCTCAAATAGACATCAAATCCTAAAAAAGAAATATGTAGAATGAGGGGTCGGAATATCCTCAGCTATCACAATGGTGAACTTACAACTAAGAACTACACAATATCTCAGACCCAATGTAGTTCTATGTGTGTGTGTGCGTAGAATCGTTCCCTAGCTGGCTCTTGTGCGTGTCACACTTGATAACGAACAAGTAAGCTAGATGTAAAGAAATGTAATATATGTGTGCATGGAATAGAATGAACTTCCATCCTATGAAGTGTATGCAGAATAACCAACCCTTGTGTCCAATTGATGGTGTTAGATGGATGCAATGAATCTCTTAGATATTTGATGAATGCAACCTTAGATGGTGATAGCTAATGCTTAGAGTTTGGTCCTTTATTATGATCACATAACTTTATATTTATATGATTCCCTTACTTGAATTTCATAATTAACCTGAAAAAGGTCGACTACCAAAAAGATAAGATGCTAAAATGGATATAAATGACCCAAAAAGTTTGAGTAAAGTACAAAGGGGACATGGGCGCCTAGAGGGCACGAGGGCATTTGGCACTAGAGTCGTGGTTGGGTGTTATTGTCAAGGATGATAAATGCCAAAGTATAAAAGGGCCAACTGAGAAAGTAAGGGTGCAAGACCAAAAGTGGTAACAGAAAACAAATAAATATGACAAAAGACATGGTTTGATTAGTACTTTTCTTATTTAGGAATAATATGAATAGTAGTGTGTAATCATGACTATATAATTACCCAAAGTATGTGATTTTGTGTCAACATGTGTGTGTGTGTGTGTGTGCGTAATTTTTCCCTAGGTGGATCTTGTGTGTATCACACTTGATAGCGAGTAAATAACTAGATATAGAAGATCTAAGTAGATGTGTGCATGAAATAAAATGAACTTCCCCACTTATGAAGTGTATGCATAATAATTCACTCCCTTTCCTTTGAATGGATGTTATAATAGACGCTTGAATGTTCTTAAACAGCCTTTGGATGCAACCTTAGGTGGTGATAGCTAATGTTTAGTGTTTTTTCTTTTAATATGACCTCATAACTTTATATTTATATGATTACCTTGCTTGAATTTTGTAATTAACCCTGAAAATGCCGACTACAAAAAAGATAAGATGCTCAAATAGCTAAAAAGGACGCAAAAGATGTGGACAAAGTACAAAGATTTCAGGGACACCCAAAGGGGATGGGGGTGCCTAGTGCTGGCATCCTGACTGGGCGTTGGTGTCCAGGATGAGAAATGTCGAGGTATGAAAAGACAAACTGGGCAACTAAGAGTGTAAGACCAAAAGTAGAAATAGAAAGCATAGAAAGATGGCCAAAGACATGGGTTGATTAGTAGTTTTCTTACTTAGGAATCATATAAATAGTAGTATGTAATCAGGACTAGATAATTACCCAAAGTGTTTGATTTTGTGTCTACATTTTCCCCCACTTTATGTTGTTGAGCGAATTCTCAATAACATAAAGTAGATAAGATATGCATACCTGATAACCATGTAGATTGATGGTGAAATCGTGTCGAGATACAAGAGAATGCGTCGAGTAATAAAAATGTGAAGCGTGGAAACTAACAAGGAGAAAGTGCAAAAAGTGATGATGAATGATGACCCTAGGGCATAAATGCATGTATAGATGTCATATTTGTACCTATTTTTGATGTCGATGCCAATGTTGTTGATGTTGTTGTTGTAGGATGATGTGACTACGGCTTCCCATAAGGACAGACCTGCAAAAGAGAAGAACAAACAAGTAGTCAAATAAACTTGTATATGAGTAAAAAACATGTAAGAAAGTATGTAAAATGCAAAAAAATTGAAAAAGTAACATTAGCACCTAATCCATGATGAGAACAGAGTGTCAAAAGGATCCTTATGATGATGTAGAAGAGCGAGTTTTTTGGGCAATCTCATGCCAAGACATGGAAGAAGTGTAGGGAGAAAAGTCTAGTGGCATCCTCCAACCTTTAACAGCTTCTCACAATGTGAACACCATTGTAGATGGTGTGTAAAAATCAAATTTAGTTTGACCAATTCTGATCCAATGTGAAAGAAGAAAATGTTGTATAGTGTGTATGTTGAGTGCTAAGGATTGTGTGCCCTGTAAAATCCATTGTGTGAAGTTTTGTAGACTATGTTGCACTAAATAATGTTGTGTAGCTACCCCCTAGTCATAGGTGTCCAGGAAGGGTCAGGGGCATCCAGGTGCTATTGTCTAGGTTTGGGTGCTAGTGTTTTTGGTTTGATTAGGACCCAAGTTAAATTTTGAGCCATGTATAATATTGATGATTGTGTTGTACCATTATTAAACTGTGACTGTAAGATGTTGTATGGGGTGATTGTTTCACCCAAATGATGCCCCCTTTGTTTGGGGTGCATGTGACTTCGCTGAGGAGAATGTGGCCCAAAGGAGGACCAACCGATGTGCTAAAAATTTTCCTTGCAGGGGGGAATGTGATTGGTAGAAACCAAGGCACACACAAACAAAGTGGCTAGGAAACAAGTTTTAGTACAAGAAAGAAAAACATACATGTAAAATATAAGCTGGAAAATAAGCAGACAATGTGTAAGCTAGGACACAAGAAGACAATATGCAAGACTACATATAGACCACCAAAATCAGGTTTCAAACATGGGACATCACTCACAATATTGCAAGAAAATCAAAGCCGACTAGGCTAAAAGCATACAAGTGTGCACACAAGACAAAGGGCAAAGCCCGCAAATAGTGGAAAATAATGACAAGCAATGTAACAGACAACCATGGAAGAAAATAGACCTGCAACAAAAATGTTGCACATGAAGCACCCATTATCATGTTAGAATGATAAAAAGTATGTCAATACATGTATAATCCGATAGTAGTGTGCTATGAAAAAGGAAACAATATCACCTATAGCGTACGAAAGTGGATGCCCCCAGGATTAATTGTGCGACTGGTAATAGGTACTTCGCCAAGCATCTGTGTTTCGTGTATCATTATGTAGAATCTACGATCACAAATAGAAAGCAAGTGAATGTGCATGTGTATATGGAAAAAGATAATGACATACAAGATATTTATCTAACATGTGTAAGAAATTGTACATGTAAGCATAAGAAAGCAAGAGTGAATGCAGCCAAGATATGCAGTATGTTGTGAAGTGTAGATGGAATTGAATACAAAGTGAATTTGATAGGAGTCATGTGCCCCGAGTGAGTCTGATTGAGTATGCATGAGATGAGGGTAATTTAAACATGCCCCCTCAACAGTCAAGAATGAACCGTAGAGAAAGAGTGTGTCATTGGGAAATGGTTTAAATGTGTGCACTAGAAAGATATGATCATCAAAGTGTATGGTGTAGAGAATGTGTGAATGAGTGAGTGTGGTGGGGTTCATTTTAGATGTATACTTTAGTAGTTAAGTATGAACCATAAAAAATAGAGTGTGTTATAGGGTGGTATTTCATGTTGATTGTGTTTGAGATGTGTGTAAGGTGTTTTGTTGTTTACGCATGAGAGAAAGGTGTCATGAATGTGTCACTTCAGTAAGGTGTTGTGAAATTGTGTTGAATGTCTCTGAAAGAGATTGATTATGAACACATTGAGTTTATAATGTTACGTGTTTGAAATGGATGTATTGTGAACATGTTAGATTTGTAGTATGTTATGTCGCATGTGAAAGTGTCGAGTAGGTAGTATGTTGTGAATATGTAGATTGTGTAAGATGTTTGTGTTGATTTCTCGCAAGAGAGATGTGTCATCGGATGTAAGAGGGGTGTGTTTTGAAAGTGTTAATTCTATAGTAGGTTGTAAGTATGTCGAGTGTGGTTTATGTTGTGTTGAATATGCGTGAATAATATGTGGTGTTATTGTGTTGATTTTGCATTGATGAATAAGCGTGAGAAGTATGTATTGTGAGTGTGTTGATTATGTAGTATGTTATGTTGAATGTGTGTAGTAGGAAGAATGTGTCACAAGTGTGTTGATTGTATAGTGATGAATATGTGTGAGAAATAAGATGATGTGTAATGTAAAGTGTAGTGTATGTGAGGTTCATGTGTATAGGATGCCCTTAACAGTCAAGTGTGAACCATAACACAAGAGTGCATCATCAGGAAATGACAATACTAATGTATTAAGATGTGTATGTTGTTTGTGAGAGACGAGATGTGAAATGATGAGAATATAAGACACGTGTCAATGCTATATGGGGGGAGAAACAAGTGTGTGACAACAAAAATGATATCCGATGAAAGTAAAAGAGGAGGGTCTTCCACCCAATGTTGGTGGAGATGAAGGTGTGTGACCATGTTCTAGGACTGGTGGTGTATGAGATGAATGTTATATCGGTGAATGTGTCTAAGATCCAGGAGACAATAGAGACCTAGGTGAAAGAGACCATGAAGGTGATGTGCATCTATATTAAGGAGACTATGGAGGTGATGAATTCCTATGTGAGTGAGACTTCAGAGATGATGAAGACCTATGTGCAAGAGATCATGGAGGTGATGAACACCTATGTGAGATAGAATCCAGAGGTGATGGACACATATGTGAAGTAAAATGAGGAGGTGATGTATAACAATTTGAATGAGTTTTCTGAGTGGTGGAACTAGACTAATGTGATGGATTGGTAGACCAGCGAGACTATGTAGGCTGTGTGCGAATAGGTGAGATATGAGCAGTTTGTGCTTTAGTTTTGAGAGGCCATGGGGACCTAGATGCTCTAGCTAATGCAATGGAAACCTTAAGTGGAGGTTGTTGCCATGGTGTAGATGGTGGAACACCATTTATAGAAATGACATGCTTACTATGAATGAATTTTGCCAGGAGAGACCTAAGAGCATGTCACACCCTTCAATTGATGGTGCCACAACAGAAGGCACAAGCATGGTGAGAGGACCAATAATGACCAGAAGTTTGACAACACCATATGATTTTGGAAATAGATATGAAATTTGTGATATTGGATAGTCGATAGCAACAAGGAGTGTAATAGAGAATGCATTGATGCACCATGATGGATCAACTCTAGTTGTATTGATAGAAGTAGATCCAATAGAATCATTAATGTGTAAGTGAATAGAAGAGGATGTATTATGATAGTCATAGTCAGAGAATGTAATGAGCGATGGGGATGTCTTAGTATGAGAAACTAGAAAATCAAGAGCCCCCAATGTAGGAGGAGGCACTGCATGATATGTATGATTTGTTGAAGATTCAATTGATTGTTTATCATGTATTGGAAGAGGATTGTTGAATATTTTGAGCTTATGGATTTCATGAATGGGTGCATAATCCATAGGAAATGGAAGCTCATTTGCATTATTATCGATGAGATCTTGAATGAGATTGCAAAGTTTGAAATAATAATTTTTAGAATGTCCAATGTACTGATGATAGTCACATTTGATATTTTCATCATAATTAAGACCTTTAGGATGGAGGAGGAAACGTAATAAGGTTGCTCTCAATAAGTTGTGGTAAGAGAAGATGTGGAGTGATAGTCAATTTTGTATATGCATGCTTAGGAGTTTGTCATTAAAGATCTTTAGTATTTGATACAGTGTTGACAATAATTTTAGCTCCAGCAGGTTTCGCAATTGGCTTGAAATTTGATTTATTTTGCAAGCATATAGAAGATAAAGCTTGTTCCTTATACTTAAGCTTGTCTATAAATAAGAGTTTTGTTTTGTGTAGCTTAAGAGTGTGACATAAGTGATCAAATTATGGATATGTCTCGAATAAAACACTCTCCTGAAGAGGCGGTAATAGACTTTGAATAAATAGGTCTTGAATTTTATAGTCTGCAAGCACATTAGACATCTTAGCTAAAAAAAATTGTATCGTAAGACATAATCCACTAGATTTTCATTAGATCCTTGTTTAAGTTATGTGAATTGATCATATGAGATCTTAGAGTCGATATTAAAAGAGAAGTTACCAAGAAAATCATTGACAAGATGTGTAAAAGATGTTACCGAGTGGACAAGTAGGTCATAGAACCAACACATCACATAATCGCGAAGACTGCGAGGAATAAGCTTAACTAGAAGAATGTGATCATCTGTAAAATCTAAACAGGCCGCATGAAATGCTAGGAGATGTTCTTGTGGGTCACCATGCCCATTGAAAATGGGAAGCTTGGGGGTGACAGAATTAAGAGGAAGTGGGTAAGAAGAAATGGCGGGTGCGAATGGAGTATGATGTAATAAAGTGGAATCCAAAGATAGAGACATATGAGAAGTAGCTTGTTGCAATTATCAGATTTAAACTTAGAGATCTTGGTAAAGAGAGGCTAATACTAGAGTGCCAGTGGAGGAAACCAGTTGCATGTGAGAAAAAAAAGGCGGATTAAAATGGTTGGTGGGAGTAGGAAAAAAAACAAGAATGGTATAAATAAGCGGAAGGGTGGCAGAAAGAGGTTGAGTAACAATGGAAGTGCGGATAGCGGTGAAAGCATTAATCTCTTTGATATTGGTGGCCTCCTCACGAGCAACGAATAAAAACAAGTCTAGGTCATTTAGATGCTCAATGATATGATCATTAAGGTCTTTAAGGTGGGCTTCAGTGAATTCACCATAAGATTGAGCCATAGTGATAGTTAATGCTTAGTGTTTGGTATTTTATTATGAACACATAACTTTATATTTATATGATTCCCTTGCTTGAATTTCATAATTAATCCTGAAAAGGATGAATACCAAAATATAAGATGCTCAAATGACTAGAAAGGACCCAAAAGATGTGAACAAAGTATAAAGAGATTGGGGGTACCCAAAGGGGATGAGGGCACCTGGTGTTGGTGTCCTGGATGAGCACTAGTGTCTAGGATGAGAAATGTCGAGGTATGAAAAGACAGACTGAGGAACTAAGAGTGTAAGACCAAAAGTGGCAACAGAAAGCAGAGAAAGATGGCCAAAGACATGGGTTAATTATTACTTTTCTTACTTAGGAATCAAAAGAATAGTAGTATGCAATCATGATACATAATTACCCAAAGTGTGTGATTATGTGTCTACAATACTAATTATAAAACAAGAGAGAAATAAAAGAGGCCAAAAATAGTTGTCAACCACTAGGTTTCTTTTTTAGGAATCATGTAAATGTTAGCATGCTTTTAAGACCTAGAAATGTACCCAAATGTGTGATTTTATTTTTACACCAACCTATAAAGGTAAGGTGATGTGTCTATGCATGTTCGAGTATAATCATATCCGCGAACAAGGGTAGAGGATTTGGTGATCTGACTATCGGTAATTTACAACTGTGTGATTAATGAGAGGGAACATAGATTTATAGCATAACCATTGTCAATTACTATGTGATTGATATAATGGAAACCGATAGTAGTTGTAATAAGTAAATGTGATGAAGGATCACCAATAGTAATAGGATCACTGATAGTAATATAAGGGATATCTTCATTACTGAATGATATGGCATGTGCTACGTTTTTAATGGATTGAATAAGATGCGTGAAGGTAACAAGGAACTTGTCACTTGCAATTTGAATGGAATGTAGGGAAGCCTCAAATGTATGACAACAATCTGGTGCATTGTGTAAATTATCATAAAGAGAGATTTTGGTTGGTTTATTCTTTAGTTTCTCAATGATATCATAACCTTTAGAGCTGTTGGTAGGAATTGTAGAGGTAATAGGTTATGGAATAAAGACAAGTGGAGTAATGGGTTTTCTATTGTGTCGAGTGGTGACCACATTAATAGTTGGGTCAATCATTGGAGGATTGAAGTGGGGAGGATGTTGGATACAGACTTGAATAAAATCAGCAGCAATGGAAGTCATGCTAGAAACCTTTGTGGGTGCATCATATGGGTAAGATGATCAGTCCAAAATTTTAAAATAAGGAGAGAGGATCTGATGCATGTTTAGAAGGTAAGGTTTGATCGATCAGGTTCACCAAATGATTTAATATAAATTGAATTAAATCTTATTTCAGATTAACTACTGTAACTAATTATATTTAAATGATAAACTATAGTAATGTCTAAGAAATAAGCATGCAATAATGTGAAATGGGATGAAACATTGGGATCAGAAAGCAATGGAAAAGGTCTGAAACCCTATTAGTGGCTCCTGTAAAGGGAAGGGCACAACTTTTGGCCATGGCTCTAGTCCAGGACGTAGAGAAGAAGACTAACAGAATGGGGTAAATAGCTAGGTGAAACAGATGATAGTGGTGAAGGAAAATAAATCAAGCCTCACTCGTAATAGACAGGAATTGATAGCCATCTGCAACTTCCTTTCCATGAGCCAGAAGAACCGGATAGGATACCTAAAGCTATTGGTTGACAAAGGGCTGTTGAATCTTAGTCAGCAGCCTCATATCTCTTCTCCTTCCATCCACTATGAAAATGCAAACAAGTCAATCCCCTCAGTTATGAATGATAGGTAGACAACGGCCTTTAAGGTTCGAGGCAGAGTAGTTTAAGGAAAGACTGATGGTGGTGTTGAATCATCCAGAGCAGTCACTTTTAATTTTGCATCCTTCAAGGATTCCATGAAGTAAAAATCCCCCTACCCATATGTTCTGACGGCATACATTGTTGACCTGGAGGAAGAGACTCGTCTCTTGAGCTTGGAGAAACCAGAGGTTTTGGCCCATCTTCTATCCTTGTCTCAACTCATTGTCATTGGAAGATTTAATGGTATGTGGCCATCTTCATCTGCTCTTTCACATTAAATTTCCAAAAAATGGTCTCCAAATTGCAAGGTCTCCTTCTGCTCTAAGGGTTTTTTTTTGGCACGATTTAAAGAGGCTGAGGAATCCAAAAAATGTTTATCGGATGGCCCTTGATTCTAGAGAAATGCGAGTTTATTTCTCATGCCTTGGTTCCCAGAGTTTGATCTGAATTGTTTTTTTGTCTCAAAAATGTCTGTGTGGATTTGTCTCCCAAAACTCCCACTATATTTTTGGCATGCTCTCAAAGATATAGGTAATGTTATGGGTAAATTCTTGAAGGTAGATTGTGTCAAAGAGGCTACGAGTCTTCGCACCTATGCCAAATTATATGTAGAGATCGACTTAAGAAATGGTTTTCTTGATAAGATCATCCTAAAATTGGGGCACTTCTAGCATGTCCAAACCATTTACTACGAGAACATAGCATTCAGGTGCCGCACTTGTTGAATTCCAAGTCATTTGCAAACAGATTGTCCACAGGGTAAGAAAAATCAATGAAGAAAGAATTCGGCGAACAAAGGAGGCTGGAATAATCCTTCTCCAAACACAGCTCATAGTTTAGATCATAAGGAATATCTTTGAAAATATCATCTAGTGAACTCGGGGAATGGCTCAAAGAGTTTGGTCAACATGGCCTCCCCAAACAAGGCAGAAGATAATACGATAGTAGTAGGTGGTGTTAAGAGGGGTCATGAATCTGAAAAATTAGATTCTGACCAGGAACAAAATATAGAGCCTTCCATAATCTCATGTTGGTGGTTAGTTCTGATCAAAATAAATTGCCTGAGGTCAGAAAGAAAAAAGGTAAAAAGGGGCGTTTTGCGAATCTACACAACTACTACTCTCTGCATGAAGAGTAGTCAACAGCCTTTTTTTCATGTTTGTTCGGATCTAGTTTTTGTATGTTGGGTTTGGTTTATTTTATTTTTCTCAGTATTTGTACTCCAGTTCATAGCTCAGGTCAAAAGCATTTACCTATAAAAAAATCATGCAACAATGTAAAAACCCTAAGCAAATAAGAGAGGAAGAGGAATTATCTGATTCTGTGCAACCTGGGAGTGATCTGGACCGAGTATCTGTTTGATCTAGTTGGAAACAATGTCACATGGATTGATGAAGATTCAAAAGTACATAAATGTGTAGGATAGAAGCACCCAGGGGAAAATAGGAGTGTCCCATGTGCTAATAACCGATTTAAGTGCTAGTGTCTGATTAGATACTCAAGTTCTAAATTTTATGGGTTGGAGGGTCTTCACTCCAATATTCATTTTGTCACTCTGACTTCACTAATAGGGTTTTGATTGCACCTGTAACCTAAAAAATAAATTTCTACATGTATATGTCCACAAACCACATCAAATCTAATAAAAAAATGTAGAATGTGGAGTCAGACTGACCCCGGTGGTCACCCGAAGAGTGAACTTATGACTGAGCATTGCACTACATCTTAGACTCCATGTAGTTATTTATGCTTGTGTGTGTAATGATACCCTAGGTTTCCCTTGTGAAAGTTACACGATGATAGCAAGCTAGATGTAGATTGTACTGAGTATGCAGAATGTGTGTGATGGAATAAATTGAACTCCACTCCTATGTCATGTATGCATAATAATGCATCCCTTTTCCCTTATATTGATGTGCTAGATGTATGCCTTGTAATTCTCATGTGCCTTTGTGCAAGCTTAGGTGATGATAGATAATGTTTATAATGGTTGACACTTTATTTGAGAGAAATAATGAAGTATATATATGATTCCCTTGTTTGAATTTCATAACTAACAACTAAAAGGCTAACCCAAATTACTAAAAGGTGACCAAGAAGTAAAATAGACCCAAAAGAGTAAGAATAAGAAAGAGAAGGACATGGGTGCCTAGAAGGGACAGGAGTGTCTGGGTGCTTCTTTCCTAACTAGGTGCTAGTGTCTGACACCATAAAAGATAAATCAATCAAGTGTTGGTAAATTTGTAAGATGTGTAAGACCAGGAAAGTGTAGGAGATAAAGCAACCAAAAGGCCCAAAGGAGTTATCAAACACTATTTTTATTGCATATGAATCATGTATATACTAGTATGCTTTAAGACCTAAAAATGTACCCAAGGGCATAGATTTTGTGTCTATAGTGAGCTCATGTCTACCCTTGGGTATCTTCACAGTTGTCTTCCTTGAATGTTTTGGAAGCTTGAGGTTGCACACATCAGCCACTTTCTCATCCTTTAGCTATGTCTGTAAATAAATATAGACCTTGCAATCCTCTGTGCCAACTTCTAGGGTCATAATGGGGTTTGGGTTCATGTTATCTGACTCCATTGTTTCTACATATGGTGCTTTTGTTTCATAGCCATATGTCTTGTGCATGAATCTACCCTTTATATGTTGAAATTCAATTATTGTGCATCCTTTATCCTATTCACTGCACGCTTGAAATACTTCACGGTGATTGCAAATGAAAGTTTGCACCAAGGCCTCATCTCCACATTTTTTAATAGGAGTTTGCCAAGGATGAAGTGTTACATCACTGCACACTCTTCTTTCTCATTCAAAACCATTAGAAGTTCCTTGGGTAAGCGTCATTCATTTTTGAACATGTCACACATTCTTCTTTACCATTTCTCAAGGTATGCCTTATATGGATTAGAAATTATGCCCTCATATGTGTACTTGAACCGCTACACCAGAGACTTCTTCTCAATCTGATGTTCCCGTATGTCGTCTTCTGGACCAATTGGAACCCCTATCTCCCAAAATACTATCAACAATAGAATTGACCCCAAGTGATTTCTCTCCTTTATCAATTTGGGTATTTTCTTCTTATATGATGCCCTCAGCTATGAATAAGGAAATGTTATATTTTGTGCCATCTTATGCACAATATGCAAAAATTTCTTATTAACCTCTATTCACCTTTCAGAGGCACCCAATTAAAAACTCACCAGGTGCACAACTGCTTTGGTTCCTGTGTCAGTAATTGTTTTGATGCTAAATGTGTAACTTTCCCTTTTATAACGAAACTTTGTGGTCATTTCCTCTATCGCTACCTCATCATGTAGATCAAGGGTTATCTCCTTGCCAATATCATATATCCCAATTACTTTACTCATCAATTGTATAATTAAGTGCATCCTTCTTCCCACAAAGTAGAAATACTCCTCATGGACTCACGACATCAGCCACTGGATTAGTCACGTGGGCTTACCAAGGAAGGGTAATTCATACAAATTTAGTACTCCAACCCCTTCCAAGGTTTTGTGCACCTTGTCATAAAAAAAAAATCTACTTTTTCAATGTCCACTGGCTCATCTCTCATAAAACATCATTTTTGATGTTTATCTCATGTCCTTGCACGTTGTGGTTATATTCACTTATCTTACACTTCCATAGCTGAGATACCCATGATTTTCCCATAATCACTTCTTGTGGATATTTCATTTTAGAAAACCAGTCACCAAGAGATTCTTCTATGGTCTTCTTGGTCCTAAGTACTTTCTTTGATGTCATTTTTCTTGTACAATGCTTTTGCAACTATTCAAATTCCAAATTTTTGTGCCCTAGTTTGGAGAATCCTCAGTTTTTCTTTGTCAAATTTTTCTCACATCAATATTTCAACCCTATCAATCAATCACAATCCAATTTCGTGCTCTAGCTCAATCCTGCAATCAGATCTATGCTCTAACCCTACAATTTTTTCCCTTATTAGCATCGAACCTTAACTTTGCAATCCAACGTCACAACCCTTCCTCTAAACCCTTCTTCACCCATATTCAACTTCACCCAAGGAGCTCTTTATCTATTTTAGAGGTTCTATGCTCAATCTCCTTTTTTTGCACTCTAGTTTTCTCTGGTTTTCACCTTGTTCGCACTTCACAATTATTCACATATTTACAAGAGCTCTTTCGCACACTAGTTCTAAATAACAAGGTAAGAATAACTACACTTCTTCATCCTTTTATAGATTTTTAATTTTTGACCACATTAATTACACTCACCTACCACTATTTTAGCTTTCCTAATTTTTCCTCTGTTTTCCCGCCTTTTCCTAGCCTGGGAAACTTCTTCCACATGCAACAATCCATAACCTTATGGCACACGACTACACTTCTTAGGTTGTAGACCCCTTTGCATGCACATTTTTTCACCGCACCTAATCTTTCTTTATGCCATGTACCAAGTAATTTTCCTCCACGTTGCCTCCCTCACATTATACTCCATGTTACTCCATTTATCAAGTTTTTATATGAGCAATTCCACCAATCCAAGCACACTCACGTCTTATCAAGCCAACTAAAATAATACTTCCCTCACATACTTTCAAATTTTCCCATCACACACCATTACATGCTTACCCCACACTAAAAGCATCCACAGTCCTATATGCATCATTCTAAAATAGATTGATCATCTCCTGTGCGCAAACACGCTTATTACAACAAAACAAACAAACAAACACAACAAAAGGGCAAACCTAAACTAAATGGTAATATTACCTTATTTTATACACAAGGGAAGATTATTTATAGTAGGGCTTTAGCTTACTCCCTTTGAAGTAACTAGGAAACATATTGCCATCCAATACTTGTAACTCATAAGCACTAGATTCCAAAATCTTCGTTACTTTAAATGGTCCTCCCAACTAATGAACTTTGAGATTCCATGGGTGGCGTGTAAACTTAGAGTCATACAAAAGCACCATATTCCCTACAAAAATATACTTGTTCTTGAAATTTCTATCATATCATACTTTCTATCTAGTTTTTTTTGTCTTATGAATCCATCGCGCAATCACGTGTAATTCATCCAATTGCATTAATTTGTCAATGTGCTCCTTTATAGCTTTCTCATCATAAATTCCTCCTGTGTGGACAATATATAGGGAGGGTAATATGAAATCTACATGAAAAAATTCATCTACACCAAAAACCAATTGAAAGGATGTGGCCTTATTAAACCTCTTATAAGTAGTTATGTACGCCCATAAAACAACTGATATTTAATTATCCCAATCCTTTCGTCCTACATCACATTTTTTTTTCAATGTATGTCCCAAGATCTTATTAAATGCCTCTACAATAGAATTGGCTTGTGGGTGATAAGGGTAGTCTTATGGTGAGCTACCATAAACTTTGCTAACATTATTTGAATTGTTTCAAACTCCTGGAATAAGAGGATCCAACAATATATGTGCCCTTGCAATATTGGTTTGTAAACCAGACACTTGAATGTCATATAATCAATGTAGAATATAAATGGTGTTTCCAGTAAATATTTCCTAAAATTATGAAGTGCGTACACCATTGATAACACCTCACTTTTCGTAGTTGTGTATTTTTTTTCATTTGGTGTTAACTTCCTTCTCACAAAACAGATAAGGTGATATAGATTGCCTTCCCTAGTTGGGCTAATACCACGGTAATGGATGTTCCAGAGGCATCGACATGTACATGAAATAGTATATTTTAAGAGGGGAAACGTGAGATGGGTGCAGTGGTTAGCCTTTCCTTCAATGTTTTAAATACTTGTTGTTGCACATCTCCCTAATAAAATTTTCCTTTGGCCTTTAACAACTCCTCCAACGGTGCAACAATCTTTGCATACCCCTTAATAAATTTCTTGTAATATCATGTATGCCCAAGAAATCTACACACTTCATTATGATTGGTTGGCTCCTCCAACCCCAAGATGACTACAATCTTGGTTGGATCCACCAATAAGCCTTTCTTACAGATGATGTGTTGAAGCAAAGTACCAAATGGTGTCATGAAAGTACACTTATTTATATTCAAGGATATGTTAAGCTATCTACACCTCTCAAACATCAACCTTAAGAAAGCACAATGATCTTTAATTAACCCATAGATGGTCCAATCATCCAAGTAAACTTAAAGGAACTTATGTATGAATTCTTTAGATGCCTGCATAATAATGTGTGAGAACACTACTAGTGTATTCTTCAATTGAAAGCACATAATTGTGTAGGTAAAGCATCCCCATTCAGTTGCAAATGTCATCTTATCTTGATCTTCACACTCAATCCTAACCTAATGGTACCCTAAAAATCCATCTATAAAGGAATAGATCTTGCACCCTACAACACCCTCTAGGATCTCTTTAGTAAACGGAGTGGGGAATGGATCAATAACACATGAAGCATTCAAAACTCAGTAATCAACATAGATTTTGATCTTCTCATCCATTTTTATTATGATGACCATTAGACTTATGCATTTTAATTCCCTATTAGGTTCAATAATGTATACCTTCAACATTTTTTCAATTTCATCCTTTACCTTCACGTGCATATTAGGATTCATCCAGTAAGGCCTCCTATGAACTAGTCATTTTCCGTCTTTGAGCTTTATCTTAATCTCACTTAGTGATAGATGAACTTCCTTTAACTCAAGGTACCCCCTTGGAAATAGATCTTAGAAGTCACATAATAGTCCAATTATTTTTGCGACCTCTGACTCAAACCAATAGTCACCAATTATTACCTCTTTTGGCGTGCCTTCAGTCACAATGTTTACCTTCTTGGTCTTCAGTGGTACATAGTATACACACACATGTTCATCTGCAATGTCTAAAACCTTACACTCACCTTCTACATGTTCTATATTCAAGTCCTCAACCTCTTCATCATCAATGAGATAGACAAGCTTATACTTTTCTTTCTCCTTCTAGGTGCACCCCATGATTTGTTCATTATATGTAATCCAGTCACAAGCATTCACGCACTTAGCCAAATGAGCATCACCTTATAACTAACTTACAAGCTCTTCTATCTTTGCATCATCACCTAGAGTGATGCGTTTCATTATCTGTAGAGCTTCATTAATAGGGGTTTAGTAGAAAAATAATCAAAGGTGTGTAGATACCTAAGGTTAAATTGCGCCAAATCATTATCTCTTTCCTTAACTCTACATGTATATACCATACACACATGCATCCACACAATGTGGAATACAACTTATAAACCCACAATGATGGTGGAAATACATCTTGGCCTTGCATCCAATTCCTTTCATAGTTTTGAACGTGTGTTATGGGAGAAGTCTTCCCATCATATTTTGGTATCTATGAAGGAAGATTATTACTGACAAATATTTTCAAGAAAACAACTCTTATCTCATGCCAATCTAACAATTTGTCTCTATGCATGGCCCACCAACGCGTTGTTATTCCCCTTAGTGGGTAAACCAACATATTCCTTTTATCCCCTTTGTTTTGTATCTACAACTCCATTGTGTGTAAGAAAGATGCAGGCATATCTTCCCCGGTATACCTTGACAAACTAGTATTTTCCAACTGTCTAACTGGTTGTTATATAATCACTCTTGTTACTCTTCCCCATAACTCTGGACCATCTCATAAGTTATATGTGCCCAATTATCATAAACACTTGTAGTGTTACTAATGGACTGTGCATCTCCCCACTAATGCACACCCTCCTTTGATGTCTCAACATTCTTTGGGTTACGCACCGTATGCACGGAGATTTGGTTAAGGTCATCCTCACTTATTTGCTCTATGTAAGGCACAATATTTACGTTGTCCATTAGGATCACAACACGCTCTTCATTTTTTTTTTGAAACTTAAATAGCACTTGTTAACAGTCCTAGTTATTTGGGTAACTGGTATAAATATTCTGGCTCTCAGTTCCTCATTGAAGGTTGTGTGCACTCAAGTTAAATTGGCATGACTCCTTGGTTGCAGCTTCCCCTTGGCGCCCATTCTTTTTCCTCAAGCGCTCTTCCACGCTTTCTATTTTCTCCTTCCTTTTCTCATCCCTCTTTGTTCCACTCCTCCCTTGCACCCACCTTCTGCGCTTTCACCTTCTTCCTAATCATCTTCTTCACCTTTCATGCATCTCACACTTGCTTCAATCAGCTAAGTCCTTGGCCCTCTCACACGTCATGACCATTACTTTGTAAAAGTTGCACCTTAACCATGCATTCTCTACTCACCAGTTTTCCTCATTTTCCCCTCATGCACGTCCCGTGCCTTCCTTCATGTCCTTCCTCATGCACCCATCCCTCGTGGCACCCTCCTTTGCACCCTTCTATGCCAGGTCATCTTCTAACATGCTTGAGTGTGCCACGCACAACCATTCAAAGCATGCCAACAAGGTGTTGAATCCTTGCAACAAATCAACAAGTGACACGTGGCAGAAACAAAAATATTTGCACAGTTGGCCATCATTTCAGCCAATCCACACGTGCCACATGTTTTTTTGTGCACCGAAAAATCTGATATCTTCTGATAGCCATATCTTTTGCTACAGAGCTTAGATCAATGCGTGCCTAGACTTGTCAGAAAGTTGCTGACATCAGCTACAGCTATAGTGCTAGAAATTCAAATTCAAATTCTTGGTGGATCTGGTAGGTGAGAAATGGGAAAACATCTTTCTAAGCATTAATGAGCAGATCTGATTGCTCCAACCACCTGATTTGATATGATCTGCCCTCCTTTCTTCTTCAACATCCCAAATAAGCTTAGGGAAGCATATTTCATAGATCTCCAGGTGGATTTATAGGCATTGAATGCTTCTTGTTGGTGGTTGCATTTCAAATTCAGGTTTTCCCCCCTTTCTTCCCTTCTTCCTCCATGGATTCATCTATAAATGTAAGAGATAGACTCATTTGTTATGTTGGACACTCTGGATCCTTACGCATTTTGCTAAGGACTCCATACTTTCTATATTTTGAGTTGCAGACCTCTAGATCTGGCTCTTGCATGTGGATATCGGCCTCCTTCATCATTGTAAAAGCTCTGTGCATTTCTGGAAGTAAAAGAAGCATCATTTTGTGACTATTCTCTGTCCTAACGTGTTTGCATTCCTTCTTCTTGCCTTTTCTTTTGCGTTGTGTGTTGGTTGTGCCATTTCACATCCCTTGCAGTTCTTTATTTAGTTGTGTTCCATGAGAATGATCTGGTGAATACGTGTTTAGCTGTGCTACTCATGCCTAGCCTCCTTTCACGCATTTCCTTTCATTCTCACTCAGAACAGATAGTGTTCATCCCTCTTTTCTGGTGCTATCACCTTTTAGTGTAGTTTCCTTTCATGTCATCCTTCTATCCCTGGTCCCTTGGCATTATTAGCTTAGTTTCCCCTTTCAGCACTAGGAGTAGCAGTAGCAGTAGAAATAGATAGAGGAACTGGCCTTCTCCAGAGATCCATCCCAAGCACACAAGGTCCCACAACTTGGGGATGGTTCCATTGTGGTCTCAAACACCTCGGCCCTTCTAAGATCTGAGACGTGGGTGCATGTTTGAGCAACCAACAGTTTCTGGCATGCCTGGTGGGACCAGCATTGAAAGCTCAAATTTCATATCTCTAAGTTCTGGTGTGTGGACTTAGTGTTTCAGCCTTTGGAGGCTCATTTCAACACATCTGGTGACTCCCAACATTTTAAGATCTATGTTTTAGTAGTCCTGAGTGTGCCTTTCATGAGAAGAGTGCACACAAGAAGAAGTGCAGTAGCTGAAGATTCTTTTGAGTACCTCCAGCTATCTTTGAGAAGAGTTCATTCCAGAAATCCCACGCATGCATCTCCATCTCCTGCGTGTCATGCCCATTCAAATCCTCCTCAAAATAGACAACATGTGCACCCTGCAATGGTGCATCAGCAACCTCCTCCACTAAGAAACTTTGTAAACTTTGCTGGAGGGAGTCCCTTGTTGCTGGCTGTGCAACATGATATGCCAAATGGCACGCTCAAGAGTATTCCATACTTTACTAGTGAGAATCAAGTCACCCCTCAGGAGCATATCCAGGATATAGAAAATGTGTGTTCACTCTATTTGATCACACATGATGATGTAGCAGTCAGGCTACTTGCAACCTCTTTCAAAGGTAAAGTGATTCAATGGTACCGAGGCTTGAGACTTGGATCTATCACCACCTGGGATGAGCTAGGAACAACTCTTTGTAATTACTTTGAAGATAAGTCAGATCACCTATCTCTGGTGGAGCAACTGACAACAACAAGGAGGGCACCCAACAAGTAGATGACTGATTTCAACATCAGATTTCAGAAGACTTGGGACAAAATCCCTCTTGTGGTAAGACCTACAGCCCAACATGCTTTCCTGTATTATCTGAAGGCACTCAACAACGATATTTCAGTTATGATCCAATCCATGGGAGGTAGGACTTTACCAGCTGCTTATAGTATTGTAGTAAGGGTAGAAAATAGTCTTATTCAGGTGGGAAAGATAGCTCCTAGACCGCCTATGCCCTTGTTCCCAGAAATGTCACAAGCACCCCAACCTTCTGTGGCCCCTATTCCTATTCCTGAGAAAAGTGCGCAACCAGTTGCCTCAACATCCTACTCTCCAGTGCAACAGAAGGAAGATGAAGAATTGAAGGCCTTGATTAGAAATTTATCAAACAAAGTCATATCATTAGAAAAGCAACAGGAGTAAGCCTATAGAGGTAATTCTAATCAGGCGCATGGTCAAAGCAATCAACCTTGGTAGAATCAGTATGGAAATCAAAGATACATGCCCAACCAGTAGAATGATAGATGGCATCCCAATGCACATCTGCCCTTGCAAGTTGTTCCTCCCGCGCCTTCTCTTCCAACACCCAGTGCAAGTCAGGTGCTTGTTCCAGTTCAGAACAATTTGGCACAAGAGTCAGAATGGTGCTTCCCTTGCAACATGCCTCATAGTCAATATCATTGTGCCAATGTTGTGCACGCACCCAAGCCTTCATGATCTAGAATGCTTCAGTTTGTGAGCCTTCAACAAGTACCCCTGAAGTAGATAACCAAGAAAGACCAGAAGCTCCTCCAGAGACAAAATTTGATGTTCTTTGGCACAGAGGACTTCTGTGCAATCAACCAAGCTGCAGAAGATACAAACAGACCACGTACCCAAGTTGCGGACAACACAAGATACAAGAAGAGGATGTTAGAGTCAGGTGCATAGGTCCCACTCCCAGTAATGCAAGCAGATCCTCAAGTAGAAAGATGCAGAAAGGCATCCTGTAGTAAAATCACTCAAGTCCCTACACAAGAGGTCCCACACAAAGCTCCTTCTGAAGCAGCACGCACCTCTCCTTTGGTAGGTCAAGCCTCTGCTCTAGCTAAAGTCTAGGCTTCTACGCCTGAACAGTCAAGAAGGGATGTTGTTCCCCAAATGCATAAGACAGGGGGCCTTCCATTTAGCATTGTTGACCAGATGAAGAGAACAAACATAAATGTCACAATGTGGGATGCCCTGACCATTCCATCTCAGCGGGATCTGTTGCATGAAGCTCTGGTGCAACTCCCACGCGATGATCCAGCTGTGCAGAAGCCACACACTTCTATCAATGTCTACCAAGAAGAGGAGAAACAAGTAAGTAAATTTGTTAAAACCCCACCCTTCTATATGTCCTTGATCATAGGAAAACACCTAGTGCATAATTGCATGATTGACTCAGGTGCTAGTACTTCTGTTATGCCTAAGAAAATAGCTGATGTCTTAGGTCTGAAATATAGCCCTTTGTCTAAAGGAGTCCTGCAACTTGATGGTTCAACTGTCACCACCTTAGGAGTCATCAAGGATCTTGAGTTAACCCTCCATGCATGTCCAAGCCTAACCATTACTCAAGATGTGTCAATCATTGACCTACCTCCTTTGTTTTCCCTATGTTTATCAAGAGACTTTACTGCTAAAGTGGGTGGTTACTTGTCTTCTGATTGGTCTCATATGTTACTCAAGACAAGGTATGGTACCTAGTTTACCATACAAGATGAGCCTATATTTTCCTATCATGTAGAGTCATATGTCCCATCCCCTCTCCAAGCCAACTGTTTAATCCAAGAAGAACAAGCTTCAGTTCCTGAAGAGAAATCTCTTCCACCCTCTGTTCCTGACCTAGTGCTTGATGAATGGGTGGAAAGACACCATAAATTTGATCCCTATGCTGAAGAACTGGAAGCTTATGAAACTAGGCTCGGTACTTACTGCATTTAAGAAGAAGAAATTGTGTTGTCATTCACGCTCAAGGAAAATAAAGTTGAGTAGGGTCTATGGAAGTTGTACTTTGATGGATCCAGAAGCAGAAATGATGTGGGAGCAGGAGTGGTTCTCATTTCCCCTAAGGATGAGAAATTTTTCTTCACGCACAGGTTGTAGTTTGCATGTTCTAACAATGTGGTAGAGTATGAAGCGTTGGTGCATGGCTTGCTCATTGCTGAGAAGAAGAAAATTAAGGTGTTGCAGATCTTTGGGGACACAGAATTGGTTATCCACCAGGTTACCAACAAATTCCAGACAAAGAATAAGCTTCTCAAAGCTTATAAACATAGATTTTGGGACCTCCTTGAGAGATTTGATGCTCTAAATCTGCAGGTGGTGCTGCACAAAATGAACAAGGAAGCTGACCAGATGGCCGTGCTGGGTTCACAGTTTTCTCCTGCTGAGGACTTTGTCAAAGGAAACACTCAACACATCAAGATGGTGATCAGACCATCCATTCTAGACAACAACACCAGCTGGCAAGTGTTTGACAGTGATGTGTAAATCATCCAGTTTATCCAGAATGAAGTTGAGTTCTCATCAAGCATGCAAGTTGACTTGCATGACAACTATGGTGACCAAGTGATACAGCTGAAGACAAACAAGTTTCCTAAAGGGATGGTCACCTTAGAGAAAATGTTTAGCCCTGATGATGAGTTCAAGGGTGAAGAAAGGTACATGTGTGCCATGCAAGAAGACTGCTCCCTCAGTCACTATTGCACGTGCGGAAAGAGTTGTTGCTCAGCAGGACTTGTGCACATGAAGAGAAACATGCCTTCATCTCTCTCTATCAAAAATACAGTGATATCTTCTCATGGGAGTATGAAGACCTCAAAGGTTTTGATCCAAGTGTTGCTCAACACTCCATTGACCTTGATCCTGGTATCAAGCCCATCAGACAGAAGAAGCAACGACCAGTCAATCCAAATATAGAGCCCCTCATGAGAAAGGAATTATCTAAACTCATTAAGGCAAAAAATTATTTTTCCTATCAAATACTCTACCTGGGTCACAAATCTGGTTCCAGTACGCAAGAAGAATGGTGAAATCAGACTCTGTGTTGATTTCAGAGATTTGAATAAGGCATCTCTAAAGGATCATTATCCTTTTCCTTCAATGGAGTAGATTCTACAGACTGTGGCTAGCACGCAGAGATTCTCCATGCTAGATGGATATTCAGGTTTCAATCAGATCCTGGTCAAGGAAGAGGATCAATTCAAAACAACATTTACAACCAAGTGGGGAACATATGCATATCAAAAAATGCCCTTTGGTCTATCAAACGCGGGTGCCACATTTTAGCACGCCATGGCTATTTCCTTCAAAGGATATATCAATGAGTTCATCTTGGTTTACCTAGATGACATTAACATCTTCTCAAAGCAAGGCGTGGATCATATAGCACCTAGAGAAAGTATTTGAGAGATGTAGAGAGTTTGGGGTGTCTCTTAACCCCAAGAAGTGTAATTTTGCAGTGGCGTAAGGCAAGCTCTTGGGCCATGTGGTTTCAAAGGATGGCATCACAATTGATCCTGAGCATGTTTCAGCCATCCTAGCTCTTTCCCTGCTGGCACACAAAAAGGCCCTACAGTCCTTCCTTGGCAAGATCAATTTTGTTAGGCGTTTTATCCCTAACTTTGTAGGACTGGTTTGGCCCATCACCTTGATGCTCAAGAAGGACATAGCCTTCAGATGGACAGCAAAAGGAAGAGAAAGCTTCAACAAAATCAAGCAAGATATTGCTTGTGCACCAACACTTATCAACCTAGATTATTCCAAGGATTTCATCCTTTATGCTTATGGCACTGATGCAAGTGTTGTTGTTGTCCTAACACAAGAAAATGAACAAGGGTTGGAACAACCAGTGGCTTTCTTCAGCCAGATGTTGAAGGATTATGAACTAAAGTACAGTCACATGGAGAAGCAGGTCTTCACCATCATGTGCACGCTCAAGAAATTCAAAAGTATGCTCACCACCAATCATATCAAGGTGTTAGTCTCCCACTCTTCTGTCAAAGACTTCATCATGGGAGCAGAAATCAGTGAGAAAAGAGCATGATGGGTGACCAAAATCATGGAGTATGATGTGACTATCAAGGCCACAAAGCTGGTAAGAGGTAGCACACTCTGTAGGAAGATTGCTGAGGATGTGCATTGAACCTGAGGCTTCATTATTTCTAGATGAAGGCCTCCCATGCATGTAAAACTTGAGCAGAATATAGACCCTGGCATGCGTGACTGGATGAAGGACATGATCACATTCCTTTCCAAGGGCACATACCCTCCTGGTTTAAATAAAGCAAAGAGAAGACATCTGAGGTTACAATCTATCCCTTATGTGTTGATTGATGGAATTCTCTTCAAAAGGAATCTTGATGGCATGTTGTTAAGATGTATCAATAGCACGTAGACTGAAAAAGTGTTAGCAGAATTTCATGATGGATTCTCTAGTGGACACTTCTCTACCAAAACTACAATGATGAAAATCATAATGGCAGGTATCTTTTGGCCTACCCTATTTGCAGATGCACACAAGTGGGTCACAAAATGTAAGGAATGCACTTTCTTTATAGGAAAGAAAATATTGGCAACGACTTCCCCTCCGACCAATTCAAGTGGATCAGCCTTTTGCGCAATGGGGTCTCAACTTCATAGGCATGATAAATCTTCCTTCAAGAGCTGGACATAAATGGGTGCTGACAACTACAGATTACTTCACCAAATGGACAGAAGTTGTCACGCGCTTAAGGAATCAACCGAGTCAGTCATCCTTGACTTTCTCAAATGCATAGTCACAAGGTTTGGCGTTCCTCAAACCATTATCTCTGATAATGCAAAAGCCTTCCTTGGTACTAAAATCACTGATTGGGCTCTAAGTCTGGGCATTTACCTGAAGACTTCTTCCAACTATTACCCTCAGGGAAATGGTCTGGCAAAATCAACAAACAAGAACCTGATCAGAATCATGAAGCACACAATGAACATCAGCCAAAGATAGTGGCATACAAAGGTCTTGCGCACGCTCTGGGAAGATAGAATCATAGTAAAAAAGGCAATAGGAACTTCACCTTACAAGCTTGTCTATGGAAAGGAGGCTACCCTTCCTTTGACACTAGAGCTGAATTCATTAGCACTTTCCCAACAGCTAGAATTTGAAGGCACAAACCAAAGAGAAATCAAAATGGTAGAGCTGGTTAATCTTGAAGAATCAAGGAACTCTACCATGATCAAGCTAGAACAACATCAATAAGCAAACAAAGAAATGGTTCAACAGAAAGGCTAGGCCTCAAGATTTCAAAGTTGGGGACTTGGTTTTAAAATGGGATGCTAACAGAGCTAAACCAGGGTGTCATTCAAAGTTTGATGCACTTTGGAGTGGCCTATACATAATCAATTCCTACAAGGAGGCTAACTCTTTTGAGTTAACTCATCTTGATGGAGGCACGCTACAAATCCCAGTAAATGGGATCTATCTCAAACCCTTCCATTAAGTTTTTTGCATCATGTTGTATATATTAGAGTAGTTTCAATTCCTCTAAGTGTGCTGCGTGCACATTATTTGTTTGTACATAGTTCTTTCTTCTCGTGTGCTTCCTGTGTGCACTCTTTGTTGCTTCTAGAATGCAGATCTTCTTTCAGCAGTTGCAAGATTCAGAATAGAGTCAAGAAATGATCTTTCAAGTGACTACAGGGGCAGTTTCATAATTACATAGTAGACTCCATGCCCAATGGATGCTCCAGGCTACTGATCCTCTTCATCTAGCAGGTAGATGGCCCCAAAAGTTGCCAAAACTATTATCCAAATAACTCTCCTAGTTATTTGGGTAACTTGTATAAATATTTTGGCTCTCAGTTCCTCATTGAAGGTTGCGTGCACTCAAGTTCAATTGGCACAGTTTCCCTTGGTCCAATTTTTTTCCTCAAGCACCCTTACGCGCTTTCAGTTTTCACCTTCCTTTTTTCATCTTCTTTGTTCCACTTCTCCCTTATGCCCACCTTCTGGGCTTTCACCTTTTTCCTAATCAACTTCTTCCCTTCCCACACACCTCACACTTGCTTAAATCGGCTAAGTCCTTGGCCCTCTCACGCATCACGCCCATTACTTTTTAATAGTTGTGCCTTGACCATACGTTCTTTGCTCACTATTTTGTCTCACTTTTCCTCTATGCATCATTGCATGCCTTCCCTCTATCTTCTCGTGCTTCATTCTTCTTCATGTGAACCTTCAGCACCCTCCGTTATGCCCTTCTGTGCCAGGTTATCTTCTGACATGTTTGAGTGTGTCGTGTGCAATCATTCAAATCATGCCAACAAGGTGTCGAATCCTTGCAACAAATCAACAAGTGACACATGGTAGAAATGACAAATATTTACACAATTGGCTATCATTTCAGATAATCTGCGTGCGCCATGTGTTTTGTATGCGTTGACAAATCTGACATCTTCTAACAACCGTATCTTTTGCTACAGAGCTCAGATCGGTACGCACCTGGACTTTTCAGAAAGCTGTTGACATCAACTACAGTGCTATAAATTCAAATTCAAATTCTTGGTGGATCTGGTAGGTGAGAAATGGGAAAACATCTCTCTGAGCATTGATGAGCAGATCTGATTGCTCCAACCACCTGATTTGATATGATCCGCCCTCCTTTCTTCTTCAACACGCCAAACAGGCTTGGGGAAGCATATTTTCATAGATCTTTAGGTGGATTTGTAGGAATTAAATGCTTCTTGTTGGTGGTTGTGTTTCAAATTCAATTTTTCCCCCCTTTCTTCCCTTCTTCCTCCATGGATTCATCTATAAATGTAAGTGATAGACTCATTTGTTATGTTGGACACTTTGGATCCTTATGTGTTTTGCTAAGGACTCCATACTTTCTATATTTTGAGTTATAGACCTCTAGATTTGGCTCTTGCATGTGGATATCGGCCTCCTTCATCATTGTAACAGTTTTGTGCATTTCTAGAAGTAATAGAAGCATCGTTTTGTGACTATTTCTATCCTAACATGTTTGCATTCCTTCCTTCTTGCCTTTTCTTTTGTGTTGTGTGCTGGTTGTGCTATTTCAGGTCCCTTGCAGTTCCATATTTAGTTGTGTTCCATGAGAACGATCTGGTGAATACGTGTTTAGCTGTGCTACTCGTGCCTAGCCTCCTTTCACACATTTTCCTTTCATTCTCACTCAGAATAGATAGTGTTCATCCCTCTTTTCTGGTGCTATCACCTTTTAGTGTAGTTTCCTTTCATGTCATCCTTCTATCCCTAGTCCCTTGGCATTATTAGCTTAGTTTCCCCTTTCAACACTAGGAGTAGCAGTAGCCATAGAAATAGATAGAGGAATCAACCTTCTCTGGATATTCATCCCAAGTGTGTTAGGTCCCACAACTTAGGGATGGTTCCATTGTGGTCTCAAACACCTCGGTCCTTCCAAGATCTGAGACATGGGTGCATATTTGAGCAACCAACAAACACCAAGGATAAACTAGTAGCGCAAGGAAAATTTCTTCTTTAGCCAACCCCAGAACTTCAAATTCACCTTTGAATTTTACTCCCTAAATTGTGATGTTTGCATTCTTCAATACTTCAATGGGAATTTCCCTTTTTTTGCTTTCCATGTACAACACAATTGAAGATGGTTGCAATGATGGCCTTCCCATTTGGTTCCAAGCATCAAGTGTAAGGATATTGACTTATGCTCATGTATATATCAAAATGTTACTCACAAACCGATCCATCTATAACTGCATCTAAAGTGAATTTCCTCGTCATACTCATGGTCCTAGAGTGGTAAGTTGGCATGTAATATTTGTCTATCCCTCTTTGTTTCTATGTACAAAACTTTCTCTGGATAACCATTATCCTAACAGAGGAGATGGTGTTATCCTACCTAAGTATCTATATATACTTCCTCTGAGGACATCCACATCCTTGATAGATACCTCAGTTCTATTTGGTACATGTCTATCTATCCTGTGCTTTTTTTTTTAGGCACTGTATCTCACCATGTAGTTATCTAATCAATCCCATGGGTTTCCTATAAAATTTCTTTCTATTTCCTCGATGTCTAAATCTTTACTTTGGTTGTACATTCTCATCTCATCTAATGAACAACTTCAGTTATACCTTGTTCATGTGCGTGTGAGGCTTCTATGCACGTTATAACCAATAAGGGATGTTGCTTGTGCTACTGCAGCCAATGTTTTAGGCTATCCATTATCCTCACCTAGAGCGTCGCAACCCGTATAATCCTTGCTGCCCCTATCCTTCTTTTTTTTACACATGTATGCATAGAAATATGGGCAATATTCTAATGTGTGCCCCTTCCTGCATATTACAGCGTCAAGACTAGTTTTTTGGACACTCACGTTAAGATAGTTGCCTAGTGACCCACATGTTTAACATATTCCCCAAGCTAAACCTGCCTCTGTGACCTCCATCGACATCTTCTACAGATATCATTCTCAGTATAGGCCCCATTAACATTGTTTCTTACGCTATTATTCTATCCAATATTGTTATCACTTTCTCATTCATATTCCTTGGGAGATACTTCTTGTTCTAGTGTTGGCACACCCCTATCTTACAATGCTCTAATGAATGTGGTCAATAAGACTTGATAATTAACTATATCATGGGTGTATGCACATAAAAAATATTTTAATACAAGGAAACACTCTTATAAATGGCACGTTGAAAAAGTGGATAGTTGTGGACATCAGGATTCTTATGGCATATTTCACAAGCTGTTATTAACATGCACACATTCGTGTATAGACAACTATCCTTGGTATTTACTTCCATGTCATACATCTGTAGCACCTAAGTCCACTATGGGTATTCCGCTGGGCTGAGTTTCATAGCATGGAATTATTCTAGCTGAGTAGCCATTGTTACAATATGGGCCTCAAGGGAGCACAGCTCTTCTCCAATGTCTACACTTCCTACAACTTCTGCATGCTAATGTGTAATACTTCCTCAAAAGAATCACATAAATTTGGTGAATCTCTTGATTTGAAACATCGCTCTCTAAAATTACATGTCAATAATCTTCCCTACGAACCATTGTGAATGACGGCATATGATGGATGTGATAGGAAAGTTTAGAAAATAACAGTATTCAAACCTCGCATCGTATTCTCTAACACTTTTAGATAAAACTTGTCTTTATGTCCTTGAGTGTGTTGATACTCTTCTTCTCAAACTTTGGGATGTGGAAATCTATGCCAAGAAGGTAGTGTGCAATGCATCATAATCTACTACTATCTAGTTGGGGGTCATAATTTCTATACAATATAGTGTGTGTGTGACCCTACAATGTGGTCATGAAACTGACTTGCCCTCCTATATGAGGTTGTGATGCCCTTGGCCCCCTCCATAATTATTTCACACTTATAAACATACTCTGTGACATCTTCAACACCCTCTATAATCAAATACATAGAGCTGACATGTTGTAGTATATTTTTAGTCATCTGTAGGTTTTTGTGGTTGTGTAGGTCCTTATCCTCGATGTAGGTATAGATTCAAATCTTGAACCTCCATTAGGATTTCCTCCACTTGGGGGAGGAATAAAGCCTCTCGAGGCTCCTTGCTAATGACTGGAGGACCTGTAATAAGTACTACTTTGCATCCCAGTAGTAGTGTTAAACTGTGCCCTAAACATTTATTTTGTTATTCCCCCTACGGTCAGTACTTCTAATGGGTACCATGTACCACTAATCTTTCCCAATGTCGGGCTCTTACTGTATTGATCCCAAAAAAAGTCTGTCCAACTACGAGACCCTGTTACGTTTGGCCATATTTGCACAAGCCTTGATTTTTTTTGTTTCTTTCATTGATACTACCATATACCATACATGTATATCTCTTCCCACCATGGATATCCCATATTAATCTCCTATCGTCCACCATAAATCATGAGATTATTCTATGTGAACTTATAAATTCCAAGTACCAAATGCAAGGGCCAAGGATCTGGGATGGGTTAAATGTGTGTAAATGGTTCTTAATACTTCCTCAGATTCACTATCATCCAATATTGAGGGGGTCCTTCTACTGTGCTTTCCTAATATCAAAGGGACATGGTCCCAAGCGGTCCCTCTACCTATCGCAAGTTTATCATCATGTCCACTTCATGGCCCCACTCCTCTTTGTCTCAGTACCTCTTCTTTAATTTCCCTCTCTCACACATTCATTATATCTATGCAGTCCCTCTTATCTATCTGTATCTTCCATCTGACCCAACAAAAAACCTTCCCAATATCTCGTTCCTTGCACTTGCCGTGAGGTAAGTGTTTAGCTATCCATGGGTAAATTTTCCATTCCCATCTCAATCATAAGAGATTTTTACGGCTAAAGGTAGCGATGCACAGGTATGATCCTCTTGGCTCATGCATGAACTAGAAATATACTTCCTATGGGAATAAATATGTTTCAAAATTATGCATACTCCAAGGTATAATTTCATGCAACACTCCTTCCCACCAAATGATCTAAAACTCACATGTCCACAACTCATCTAAATTAGAAAAGTGTCTTGGTACTTGTTCTGACTCCATATTTACTTCTTTTTGAAATGGCTCCCATGATTCTATGTGTAAGATGCTAGCTAATCGTATAACTCTAGTGAGAAGAAATCGAAGAATGTCTCATATAATGCATTGTAAAAGTTGTCCTCTACTCGTTTATAGTGGATCAAAGCTGCTACCAATGACTATACCTCTACGTGAACTTCATCATAACCATTGTGCACCCAACACTCAATATTATCCAAAAAAAAATAGAACGTACCACTGCACAACCATCTTGAAGGTAAAAATAAAAGAAGGTCCCTATAACAATGGAAGTCAAAATTTTGGAGTCTAGCATCCAACACTTACTTAGTCAATCATGCTTGGCATTTCACTCGAGACAAATTCACAGGTGCTCACCCAGAAGTGCATATGCAACCTACAAGGTCCCTTCTCCATGTCTGACTTGTTAAGATCTCAGTTATATGCTTAACCATTCATAACATAAGGTAGAGGATATATAATCCAAACAATAAATCATAAAAAATAAAATATGCAATAATATATTTGAGAATTCATTCATTAACATAGACAATTAACATTAGAATCTGAAGTCCAATTATACCATGTTCATCCCTACTAAACTTTGCAATCCATAACAAAACATCCATTACAATCATACAATCAATTCTATTACAATATCCTTGCATAATACATATTCATAAGCTGATTACAAGTGCATGCACGTAAGCGTAAGCCACGACACAACTTATATTATTACAAACTATTTTCCTACACTATCATCTCTTACTCTTTTAAAAGGAATGTGACACATATATATAGGGTGGGAGATTTTCCTTCACCGATACATGCTTTAATTCTAACAATAGACACTTCCTAATTATAGGTTGCATGCTCCTGAAATCTTTCTCTAACTCCCAATCCATGGCTATCCTTAGGTGGATTGATCCCCTCGTGCTATAAATAACTTACTCTCATCCATGTCTATGTCCTATAATTAGATTTGTTCATGCACAATCCTTGTCCATCTTGCACATGTTTTATCCTTTTTTGGTGCCTTATCCTCGTTGATTCTATTTATAGACTTATCTTGCTGGTCATGCCAACTCTAATTTTATCTATTTTTAGGCCATTCCAAAACCTAAAAAACTCCTTTAATGTATCTATACACAGACCTTTGTGCCTTGTTGTCTTTCCACCTCATGTGCATACCTTTGTGCACTAACTTATACTTGTATCTTTTCATGTCCTTGTGCATACCATCGCATGTATCTTCTTGGCTCTTTGACACTTCTTTATGGTTCACATGCGACCTATTGTGTGCGGTCTTCAACCTCCACTCTTGGCTTGTACTTAGCCACTTTCTCAACCCAACATACACCCAAAATTCTTTACCCTTTACCTCAAAACCTCGCGGCTTCTCCATATACACTTCTTCTTCAATCACTCCATTTAGGAATGTAATATTTTACATCCATTTGATGTATTTTACAACCTTTATGAGTATAAACTGACAACATTATTCTTATAGTATCTTGTCTTATAAAAGGAGCATAAGTCTCCTTATAATCAACAACAATTTTTTTTGCAAATCCTTTTGCAACAAGTCTAGCTTTTAGTCTAGTGAATTGTACCATCATTATTTAATTTAGAATTGTACAGACCCACTTGCTACCAATGAAATAATTATCAATAAGAAGATGAATAAGTTTCCAAGTATCATTCCACTCATTGTATTCCAGCATCAATTTTCATAGACATCGTCCCACTCTTTCCTTTTATTACCTTCATCAAAACATATAGGTTCACTAGTTATAGAAGATAATAGTAAACATGAGTATTTTCATCATATGCATCATCAAATAAAATAATTTTTTGATATTGTCAGCCTTGTTATCCTTCTCTCATAATTATGATCCAATGATTGATTTGTATGTATGTTTATTTAATAACCACTCGTGCTTACTTGGAGTTGTTGCAAATTGATGAGTAATCTCTTATAAAGAGCTTATATTGTTGCCTGTACCATTGGAAACTATGTGTAAGACTTTGTAAGTCCTTAAAATATTCTTCAATGAGATCTACCCCATTCACTTATTACCATATTAGATACATGATCAAGATCAACATACATATCATTCTCAAAAAAAATACAATCCCTTGAAACATACTAAAGTTTTACTAGTACGATTATATAACTTGTATGAATTTATCCTTCATCACTATAACTGATGAAAATATGATCTACACTCTTAGGATCCATCATTTGGATCTTTTTATCAGGAAAATGAATAACAAGTAAGAAATAAAATACCTTTATATGAGATATATCTAGTTTTGAACCATACCAAGCGTCATAAGGTTTCTTGTCTTTTATTGACCATTGTTGGACTTCATATTTATGATGTAAACTACATTACTTTACTGACTTCAACACAAAAATATATTTCCATGTGCTTATTTTCCAACATATTCCTTGACTAATTTCACGATGGACTTCTATTATTTCTTTTAGCCAGACCATTATGTTTGTGGTGTGTAAGGAGCTATTAGCTACCTTTCTCAATGCCTTGTTAAGAACAAAAATTAAAAAATTCATCAAAAAAAAATTCTCCACCTCTATGTGTCTATTAAGGTTTTGATTGAATGTCCACTTTATTTTTTAACCAACGCTTTAAAATTTATAAAAATTGGAAAAATCTCCACTCTTGTCACTTTTAACAGAAAATACCCACATAAACCCTCTAACATCATCAATGAAAGAAATGAAATACAAATTGTTATCAATACTTTTATAAGACATTAGTCCACATAAATATGAATGGATTAAATACAAAGGTTTTCTTTCTATTTATTTAATGATAGGGAAGGAATCCCTATGATGTTTCCCAAAAATACATGACCTATATGATAACATCCTTCTTTGGAATCCATATCTTGGAAACACCTCCTATCTTACCCTTTATGTGAAGAATATGTAAAGTTTTGAAAGTGATATGAACATATGTAAAATGTCACTTAACATGTTAACAGTCCTCAATGGTATAGAGACAAGTAAACCTACATTAATCAAATTGATAGTTAATGGAAGATATCCTATTATTTTTCATGCATAGTATTTTCTAAATCAACCTATATTTCTATATCTCTTATAAAAAATTAAATAAACCCCATATTAAAAAAATAGTTTAAAAACTCTTTTTTTACTAGTTATACAACACTGATTAAATTATGATTCAAACTTGGAAGAAAAAGATACATCATTAATTTCACCCTTACCTTTACTTGATTTGATTTTCATGCTTGATATTTCCTTCAATTTAAATGTATTTCCCATCCCATAAATGAACTTTATTTTTGAAGTTGTCATCTATCATGCTAAAACATTGTTTATGACTTGTAATATGGTTTGAGAAACCTGAATCAAGAAACCAAATTTAATTAGGAATCCTATTTTCTTTCAAATTATCATGTGAGATGATAATTTGAGTCATCTTTCATCTCACTTTTTTTAGCTTTGAGTGCCTTCTTCTCACCCTCTTGATTAGCTTGATTCTTTGCTACCAATTTCCTGCAATCTTTTATAAAGTGTCCATGTTTTTTAAAATAATGACAAATAAATGATTTCATACTCTTCCCTGTGAAATTTACTTGTTCTTTCCCCTTTGAATTAAAGTTATTTGAATTTGTTGATTGTTATTTAGTTTTATTTCCCATGGATTTGAAATTTTAGCCTTGGTTTCAAGTACATTATTTGGATTTCTTGGATATATATTCATCTTATCCTTATGGGACAATAGAGAACATACTAATTCATCAACACTTGTAGTGTTCATATCATTACAATCTTCAAGAGTGATCATAATATGCATTTATCTTGGTGTCAAAAATCTCAAGAATATTTCCAACAATCATTTTATCTTAAATGGGTTTTCCATAACTCCCATTCTATGAACCATATCATTTACCCTTATGCAAAAATATCATACACCTTCACTTTTTTACATTCTTAAATTTTTAAAATTCATTTTGAGGGTTTAAGTTTTTTATTATCTTACCTTAATAGAGCCTCAATATGAAGTCTCCAAGGTATTCCATGCTTCATGAACATTTTTGCAGCTAGTGATTCTTGGGTAGATGTGAGGATCTATAACACTTTGAAGATAAAAGAAGGCTTGAGCATTTTCCTTATCTTCATCCTTTTTCACTCTCTTTTGATCTTGAGAGAGAACATTCCAATCAGTAGGTGGTTGATACTCATTGAAAATATTGTCCCAAACTCCCTTCCAAATAATAATTCTCTTCAATTGATCCCTCCAATACTCAAATTTGTCTCTTTTGAAAATAGATCCTATTCATAGAAGTAGAATTGATGGAAGCCATTGCTTGAAGAACTTGATCTCTGATACCAAATGAAAAGGATGGAATGATGTGGAAGGACAACAAAAACAAGAAAATTGAATTGTTAATCAACCTATGATATAACCCAAAAATAAGCTCTGTATCATCCAAACAAGGCCATGGAAAACTACCGATTAAATTAGTGTAATTGTTTGTGTACTTGATGATCAAACTGTGCATTGTATTCACCAGTGAACTTCAAAATAAGCTTCATAAACTTGTTGGTTATTAAATATAAATACTTACATTAAATATAGTAAAAAAAAATTTCTCAAATCGCAATAATGGAGCACCATGTCACCTTCCTTTTGGACATGCTTTTATTAACAAAAAAAACTAAAATTAGGAATTACAACTCAACTTGCAAAGCAAGTTAAACACAAAATAGGACCACTAATAATAGTAAAGAACTCCTAAACTAATATTGGACTTCTAGTTAAATTAAAATTAGACTCATGCAATCCTTGGACAAATTCAACATGCAAGAAGGTTTCATGGAATAGAATTATGCAAGTTAGGCATGCATTCAAAGCCTAATTATAGCTCTCTCCTAGAGAATTCACAAATGTGTACTATTAATTTTATTAGTTTTTAAATTATTTTAAACTTAATATGATGAAATTTAGAAGTGTATATATCCACATTTATATATATACAATATGTGTATGTATGTATGTATAAATACGCACCCACATACGATGGTTTGATTTTGAATATATACATGTCATGTCATTTAAACAAGAGTCGCATAGTGACCAATTCCTACCATATGTGTTAGTAGATGTTGAATTTGCTAGAACTGATCTTGTAATTATTGTTTAGCTAACAATTTTACAATTCTAACATTTAAAAATGTGCATAGAACATGTCATTGTACACACACACACATAACGTGTGTGTGTGTATAAAACAAAATATTAAATTACTAAAAATGTTTAGTTGAGTCGACGTGTAAATGAATAATAATTTGAATGTTTTCAAATAGTTAACAAACATACTAACTTCTAAATAGTCTCATGTAAAAATAAATAAAACTATTATTAATTATTAATTCATGATGGTCACTCTATGTAGAACCTTCACTACGGTTGGAGGAAAACATAGTCGCCACAAGATGCATTGAAACAAGGACGTGTTGTTTGTGCACACAAAACAATAGAAAATAAGAATGCATACAACACATCAAAAGGTGGATGCATTCATTCATATACACAAGCTCTAAAATGTGACAAGGAATTAAAATTTTGCATTCCCACCTCATAAACGATCCTGCAATTTCACTAAATGTTATTTGCTCTAAGGTGTCTACCATATGGTTATAAAGAGAACAAAAAATTATGCAACTGAAGAATGCATACCAACAAGCCATATCTAAATCATATCATTTTATTGCAACATACTCTAGTAATTAACACACACACACAGACACATATGAGAGACTATTGTGGAGTTCATGAAATGCAACATACTCTAGTAATATGGAGTAATCCAATGGTTAGTTCATTGCCGAACCCCTTGACGACCCACATAGACAACATGATAACACCATATACACGTCGATGCCACACTTTCCCTAATGAACAAATACTAGCAATGACCCAACCACAAAAGGGACCCAAGGATTGGCAAATCCACAACACATCATTACCATGGTTACATCTTAGTTACAATTAAAATTCCAAGAGCATTTATCATGCAAGGATAAATTCTCCTTTTCCACCTACATATTCTTAATTTCATTTAACATTCAACTTACAATACGAACACTTAATTTGGCTCTTTCTCCCTTACAATAATCTCCATAACTTAAATAATTATTTTCCATATTTCAAAATGCATACAAAATTCCTAATTCTCTTGTTCTTATGTTAAGGTTCTGCTTCTCAAAACGTTTATTCAATGTTTAAATTTTACCCTTGTTAGACAAGGGGAACTAACGTGAAGTCAAGGAAGGAATCTTAGGATTTAAAGGAGATTTAGATTCAAGATACCTCTTCCCATAAACATCCTTCCATCACGGTACCTTTATTTTCCTGTTATAGTTGATATAGTTCAATAACTCGTTTGAGTCAATACAACATTTTCACTTCATGAAATTTTATTTATATATATGTATATATTTAAGAGCTTATGTTTGGTCGAATGTTTGATCTCACCAAGAGTCAATTCATATTTATTTTTAACAACATGAAAATGTCTAGTTAAGTTATAAGGACTTCAAGTATGACATTATTCCTAACCCAAAATCTCATTTACTCTTATACTCTTTACACTTACATCGCACTTTGGTCTCACTATTGACATTGTTTTAGAACAATTGTGATTTAAAAGAAACATAGTTTACACTTAGGGACTCATGACTACAAGGAGTGGTGACATTAAACTAAAAAACCCATTCCATCACTCTCAAACACTCAAGTATTAAATGCATATTACAAGCGAGACAACCCAACAACTATATGTTTCTCAAATTTCTTCCAAGGAACTATTTAAATCATTGGGTGAATATGCATTAGCGTTTCCTTCACCAATAACCTTAATAGAGGCTCCACGATCTATTAACTTCAAAAACATTCATGGATGGGGGAAACTACATACGAGAAACACATGGTAATCCACTACTACATACTAAGGGACACATTTATCTAAGAGGGACAAAAGGGGTTCAAATGCAAAGGTTATAAAATTTTACACATTCAAAATCCTTCTAAAGCCATATTTACAATCATTGGTAACAATACATCATAGCTTCTTTGTCCCTTAACATCATGAGAGGTCACTCGATCTATTACATTCATTAGTGCTCGAGGGTTTCTACACCCTACCTCAAGATAAAATTAGAGAAATCAAATGTCCATGTCTTGCAAGGCCTTCATGCCACTTGAGGTATTCCAAGAATACATTTTCTCACTTTCATTTAACATTTAGCTTATAAAGGGTTCCATTAGATTTGGTTAGTTTATTTGACTGCCAATAAAATATATCACTCGATTGTTAATTTCAATTATCTTAACATGTACACATTTTAAGTTTTGATTCTTTAATGAGAAACTATGTTTTCTCAATCACTTGTTCTCACGTGGATCAATTCACATCCACTTTCACATCATAAGAAAGATTTATTAAGTTGCGAGTAATCTCCACGACACTTAAAATTATTAGGCCGACATCACAAGGGTACATTCTCAAACAAGGGCAAGTTGCAAATTTTCCTTTACAATTAGAAATTTAATAGTGCATTAATGCATAACCTAATTGTCCCTGTGGTCCCAACCACTGTTCATTATATTCCACTTCTAATGTTATTTAGTCTCTAAAACAACCATGAGATTTCAAGCTCAACATGTCATCTTGTATGCCACTAAAGTGACGTTATGCCTCACACTAAGGCATCTTACACACTTTCATACCCACGTGAATGCTCTCAATTAGGTTCCTAGGGAGGAACACACAAACACATAAGGTACCACTAAGTCTCTAGGACTACAAAAGATGTTTGGAGCCAACATAACTCGAGGTTTACTAGAGAGGATCATTCCATTCAACAAAGGTAAATCTTTCAAGCTATATGTTTGTTTTGTCGCTTCTTGCTCAAAATGAAAAGCACACAAATGTAAGTTGATATTTTTCTTTGAAGATTAAGTGATTTCCTAGGTCAATGCAACACTAGCAGATAGGTAAAAACACACCATTTTAAATTATTACCAACAATTTTACTGGCACAATCATATCCAAAATTATGATGGCACTAAAAATTTTAAAAGACAAGGTTCCAGTTTCATCCTCCTATACCTATTTTGACACTAAAAGAAAGGATTCTTTGACATTGTTTTCCAAAGCAACATGATACAATCAACTTCATTTACTTAACATAATATACACAATTACGACTAAGAGTAATATTCGTCAAACAAGCAAAAGTACAACTATGTATGAAATGGTACATTTTCCCAATACGCAACACTATCATATACATCATGGAAATAATGAAAATAATACATTCTATTCATAACAATATCACTGAAATATTCTAAACAATTACATTGCCTTCAAATAGCATGCTAATAAAAGACAAGTGTCGTTTTACTACTATTGTGTGGGTACCTGTAACCACCATAGGGTCAGTCCTAGAACTGGTATGGAAATCCCCTACACTCAAGCATAAATCCACACATTCATCATTTCAAAAAATTTCAATTAAAGAGAAGAGAGAGGGAGAGATAGGGAGAGAGAAGAAGACAGAGTTTGTTTCTCACGCATTCACACTTTCACATTCATTTGCACTTAACGTTTTGGTACTAGAGAGAGAGAGAGTAAGGATGAGAGAGAAAGTTAAGAGACATTTTATTTTCCATTCACAATGTCGTAACCATTTGCATTTCATGTCCATTTTCATTTCATTTCAAACCAATTTACATTTCCCAATTCATTTACGTTTTCAAATCAACCAAAGTATCATAGTCATTTTTGGAGAGAGAAGAGGGTGGAGAGATTAAAAAACACCATACATTTCAAAATCCATTCATACAAGATAAAATATCGAATAATATTCTACATAACATTATGACGGTATTACAAGGTCACACGCATGGCTAGAAGTCAAACGAGACTCTCAGAAGGAGATTCTAGCTAAAGTAGCAAGTTGAGAAAACTGACCAAAACAACAAAAGTGCTTACAAACTGGGTCTTAAACACACTCGTTTTAAGTTCAATCACGAAGTTTTATGATTCCTACTTACTCCCCCATATATAGAGAATTCATCATGTCTAACGGAAGTTGATTACGATGAGCAGAGCTCAAGTTACAAGGGAAACTCCATGGCAAGTTATCGTAATTACGTCAGCAAATCTTGTCGCATAGCAACCAGTTGGCCCCAAAACCCACTTGTAACACTATTTTACATAGGTGTTTTCATTGAAATGAAGGTGGGTTATGATTCTCTTGTTGGCAATCTAGAGGTAGGTGGCAGTGGTTTTCAGTTTCGCTCAAACTAAGCGGCAACCGTAGGCCGAAACTGATTGTTTTATTAAAATGAGCACATCACTACAAGTGACTGATAAGCTAAGTGGGCTTAGAAATTTGACATGCAAGGGCATTAATTAAGTTCAAATGACTTGGTTAAGGTTCCCCATGGTGTACCACGTTACCAGGGGTCATGCAAGGAGTTTCAGATTTGTGGTACATTTGGGTGTGGCGCTCCATGCGCATAACTTTCAAGGTCGAGATTTTTTTCTTGATGTTTGACAGTTCCAAAAGGAAGTAAGGTTTTATCATTGGTTGGAGTTACATTTCCTAATAATTCAACATTTAATTTCCAAATTCAAGAAATGATGAAAGTGAAATTTAGTACAGGAGAAAAGGGAAATTCCATACCTATTTTGCAAAAACTTGTGATTGTCCACATTCATGAGGCCGCATAACTTACTTTTCACCAAGGCAACCATGAGACCAAGCTTGCATGAGTTCCAAAAACCCTTTCTGTGAATCATAGTGTGCACCAAAGCACATGATGAGATACAATACCAACTTATCATTTCCTCCAAACAACCAAACCCAATACCAAGGCATATAAATTGTCCTTTGAGCTACTCTAATGCTTCATTTAGACATAGTCAAGAAGGCACTAGAAAAATGAAATCAATTTTTTTGGGCACATGCCCTTGTCTTTTCTTGGAAGTTTCTAAAGCCTCTATAAACAAATCCATTTGTGTCAATCCCAGAAACGCAGTTCCATGAGAATAATTCTGGCTCTCAAATGCTTTTGTACAAAAACTAAGCAAACACATGAACAAAACATTTCTTGTGCATATTTGGCAAATCATTACAGTCCTTGAGTGCCACTTTACCATGATGCGCTGCCAAACTTTACACCTGTCCCTGTGTTCCTTTTCAAACAAAAACATATAGTGGCCATGCCATACATTTCCCCACTCCAAACCAAGCACTTGAAATCATGCCACCAAGATCATTGGTGAACCGTAGTGGACTGAGAAAGGACAAACAGAGGGTTTTCACACAGAGGAAGAGTGCAAGAGACAAATCTGCAGAGACATACATGGAATAGCAGGAAAGGGCACTTCCAATGTCTAAACCAAAGCAACAACTACTTGAAATAAAAGAAAAAGAACAGGAAAAATGAAGTGGTGGCTACAAAGGCCACAGTGCACGTAACACAGGTGCTCAGAAGCAGAAGAAGCCAAATCAATACAGCTATACATTACACCAAATGGAGCGCCTCCTCAGCCTCAATCTTCTTCTTCTTTGCATACAACAAACAAAACAGTGGTATGAAGTAGTTCCATTTCCTCTTATGAGACAATTGAAACACTTCAGATGCAGATACAAGATCCAGATCAATCCATTTGTATATAGGTAAAATGAGGAGATTTTGGGATACAGATTTATCTCCATGTGCAAGGTTTAGATTTAACCTAGAATGGGACTAATTTTAGGACCTGTTTGCTATTAGGAGAGCTCCACTGTAAGGCACGATTCCCCCAAAACTCCCATTCTGGCACGATTTATTTAATTATGAGAGTGACGTTGATCTCCTCCCTTCCACTTGCAAAAGACCCATGCTGACGGCATCCAATTACTGTTAAATTTACAACATTAACTTGGGGTCCATTGTGATTAACACTTCGAGATCTCAAATAACGTGCTTGTATTATTTTGTAAGAAAAAGACAGGTCTACAGGCTGTTTAGGATGAGTCACTCTCTAAACCTGCTAAGGTTGACAAAGTTGGCCCTCCTCCTGACACAAACCACCGTCCTTCCTGTGCACTTCAGATTTATTTTTATTTTATTTTATTATTATTTTTTTCTTTGTTTTAAGTTGGGCACACTTGGCCAAAGCTCAAACACTCCTCTTCGGGGTGAAGATTACAGTGGAGAGCAGATGCTCTTATCTCCTCATCGAAGGAGATTCTCAAGTCATTATTTAGGCAATAAAAAATGGTAAGGCCTCTCATTGGGCCTTGGATTATTATATTTCTAATACACTCTTTTGGTTAGAAAAAGTGGCCAAGTGGAGCATTGGTCATATCTTTAGAGAGGCTTATGTAGCAGTTGATTTTTTAGCTAACTACGAGGTGACACAAGTTGAAGAAGTTTTAATTGATAATTATTTTACAAAATGGCCTTGCTTGGCCATCATTATAAAGGGTGAAGCTGAAATCGATGCAAATTAATTGATGGGATCTGCCTTGTGGGAAGCCATCCTTAACTGTACGGTTCATGTTCCTTTTTTCTTCATTCATTTTTACTTTTCATCTCATGTGTATGGTTTGCGTGTTGTTTGGAAAAGGCTCTCATGGCAGTCCCTCCTTATCTTAGTTTGTCTCTCATGAGGGAAATAAGGGAGATGGCCTTTTACAACCCCATTACTCCCTCCAGACCGAGGAAGGTGTTTAGAATAGGCTCGAGTGCAGTGGGAAACATTGTGGAATGTATTCTGGGTTAGGATTATGTCCAAGGCAGGGGTGGAGCGAGAGTAAATGTTGAGATTTCCTACACCTTCGTCACCCATTTGTTGCTTGTGGGTAGAAATGAAGAAGAAGTTTTGAAGATTGTCTGCCACATCATCCTACCCAACTTCACAGTAGGGTTGGAGGAATTTGCGGCCAAAATTTGCATGCCTTCGGCTTATTTTTAGGGCTTCGTTGCAGGGGAAGGGGAATTGGTTTCCCAAGAACACATCTTGGAGCCGGGAAAAATGAATCGGTCCCTTTGGAATTTTTTAGTTGTTGTTCATCAAAAGTGTCGAATGAAGGATGTCAGTATGTCCCACATTTCCCCTTTGGATTTGGGTTCTCTTTCAGAGCATATTTTCCTTGTTCCAACATGTATCACTTAGCTCACTGTGAAGGGTAAAGCCTCCTATGGATTCCTGTTGAGAGCAACACAAGCAGAAGGATCAAGACGTTGTTTCAGCACACGGAAGAAGGAACTTGTGACAACAGAAGCTCTGGAGGTCCAGGTGAAAGGAGGAGTGATAGAATTGTTTGATTAGTCATACTTTCCAAGTTTTTATTTATTGATAAAGTGGGTTGAAGGGACCCATTCCCTGTGCAAATTAAATGAGACCAAATCCTTTAGAAAAAAACAAAGGCCCTAAAGGCAAAAGAAACTGCAGGAAAACAACCCACCTACAAAAAACAAAAATAAAACCCTATTTACTTTCCATCATGCGATGGAAAATAATCTTCAATGTTGCTCATTCGTCCCTTTTTGCTTTTCCGCTTTGTCACTTCTTGCCATTTTCCATAATCAGGCGCAATAACTAGCGCCAGATCATTGGGATTAGCCGATGCTATCAAATTTTTAGACACGAAATCCTGATCCATCCCTTTTGTACCACCTACAACCTGACCATTTTCCTGTATTTTCATCTCATTATCGATCTTTTCTGTATCTAAGTTACCCTCGGTGGTAGGATTTCGAGGATCATCCTTGAATTTTGAAGCAAAAACCAATTCCGGATTCAAGGTACCCCACCTGCTGGAAGAAGTCGATCCATTATGTTTTGTAGATTTCTAATTCTTTTTATAAGAACAATATGCTTGCAAATGACCCAGATTTCTACATATTCTACATCTAAAGGCAATATTGTCATAGTCTAAAATCAGGGAATACTGAAACTTACCAAATTTAAGATTAATTTGATCTAGTAAACCCTTGCTAAAATTAATTTCAACACACATTCTCGCAAACGAACACAGACCTAAATTCATTCTATCCAAGTCCTCTTTTAAAAACTTTCACAAACGTTTCCAATGTCCTCTAGGGCATACCAAAAATGCAAAGGGAGCTTGGGAACCCTGACCCAAATTGGCGTTTTGGTAACCGATTAAGAATTTAGATCGAAATCTGGAAACCATGGTATTAAAAATAACCCAGCATGTCCCCAGAACCTCGGGCCCTATGAGAAGCAGCGCTGATAATCCTTAGATTCCCTAAAATGGACAACAAAAAATCCCTTGGAACAAAGAGAGATTTCACATTTGTTGGTCTAGTTTTCGAAGATCCATTGATAAAGAGTAGAGGAGGAAAGCCAAAATCTATTGAATCTGCTGATCACAGCATCCCGAGATAGATTTTTGTAATATTCCTCCACTTCAGGGTTCTATACGATTAAAGAAGGGATATCCTCAGTCAGATTGACCGAGTAGGTCTACTTGGTCAGAGGATTCGAAATAGGAATTCCACTACCTCGATTTTCCAATATGTCTTTGAATGAAGTAGATGTATGTGAGTGAGTTAGGCCCTTACTACTTATAGCCCCCCATTCATCTTGTTAAAAATCCTACCAGATCCAACAATCCCTGTCGAAGGTGAGTCAACAGATTTTACCCTAGGGTCAGGGCATGGCTCCTCCGCAGACCTAGGCCCGTTGCCACTACCCTGCTCTCTGTTATCAATCTGCATCCCCCCTTTACCTGGCCATGCCCGAATGATTCGCCTTGCAGCATAGTCAAAACCCTTCTGTGACCGAGGCCACTCACTCCCTTCACCGTCTTCGCAAATTTTCCCTCCATTGCTCCGCTAGTCATACTTTCCAAGTTATTATAGCTATTTAGTATGGATTTTGTGTATGTAGTCTCAGGGTAGCATAGTTTTGTCCTTTTTGTATATGGGTTGCCTTGCATGTTCAATGCAGTGAATATTTTGTAAATGTAAGGGAGGGGACCCAAGAACCCCCCAGTTCAAAGCTCTGGTAAAAAACGTTTAGCCATAAAAAAAATCAATATTAGACAAATGCAAATTAATATAAATCAATTTAAAGAAAACTTGTATCACAAAAAACCACTAATGTATAGAAAAAAAGTAGTGAGAATACAATAATAGGCTCTATAAGGGAAATATAGTTTAATAACATAGTATTAAAGAACCACTTGAGATTAGATATATTGGACATGATGAAATCGATTTCATCAATTCAAAAAATGTAACAAGGAGACGGTTGAGCTCTTTCAATAATTTTTAAAAATCCAAATCTATTTGTTGAGTTCTATTTGCATAGGCACTTATAACTGCCAAAATAATATACTATTAGTTAAGATAAAAATTAAAATTAAGGGACTATGAGGATGTTGTTTTCTTCTGATAGAAGCCCAGCCAAAGAAGTCCCCATTCTGTGCAGGATGGTTACTGTAGGTGCTATTAATGACTGAATATTGAAAGTCTCTTATATCTACATATTGTAAACTAAATCTTTTTAACTCTAGGAAGGCAATAATCTGAAAGAATGACAATTGAGAAGGTATAGTTAGCTAGCTACTAGCAAATACAAACAACATACTTTGGACTACAACATAGAACAATCTTGATAGTAAACTTGAGAAACCACAATGAAATAAATGGAAATACAAGAAGTGTGATGCAACTGTTGTCCTGAAGTTGACATGCCCCTATTTCCTCCTTTGTAATGGCTTTCAAATAACACAACACTTTTAGAAGCTGGATCTTGTCCTAATTTTGTTCCTTTATAATATCCTCGATGAATTCCAGGATCTGCGAAATCATTATTTGATCAAGAATGTTGTCTTTCCCAAAAACCCGAGTAAATTTTCTATCGCAAATCCATGCACAAAATTTTAAAAAGACAAAAGTTGGATCGCTAAAATAAGAAATTAGGAGTAGGTCTAGAGGAGGAAAGTATAGTCACTCCTGATTCATACAGTGATACATGGCCACTGCCATTGCTCCTATGTTGACATGTACTTCACCATATAACATTGAACTCGAAAGCAAAAAATTATAACATTAACCTAAATCTAGAAACCACTAGAATTTTGAACATCTATAGAAGAACAAGTTTGGCAAACTAGAGATTAATCCATTAAAGGGGTTGAAAAAATCTTGAATAAACATTTAGAGAAGTCAAGCTTCTGAGCAATCCAATAGTTTGATATCCTGATAAAGGTGATACGAATGTAGTTGTGCGAGGAAGGAAAATTCCATGGGAATTTCACTAATAAATGTATTTCAACTAACACTATTGAAATTAATAACCAAGCTAGTAATGGACCCGATCTCTAGACGATGCTCGTCGAATCTACCAGGGAAGTTCTCTATATCAATTTAGAGTCCTCTCTTTGAATTTATGGAAGGTATTAATTTAATATGTTGTAATGTAAAAGTTGGCACGCCTATAATTTTTTATTACATTTAAGAAGGATAATGGGTAGAACTTTGATTTTGACTCATTTATTAAAAAATTGGACGAGTATAAGATAAATATGTGTTTTAAGAGTATGTGTAACATAAAAAAATGTCTTTTCAAAAAAAGTATATCTAAGTAATAAATGTAAGTCACTCTCTTTAAACTAGTTATTTGACAAATATTTGCCTAAGTATTTTTTATTTTTTATTTTTCTTCATAAAATTGATGAATTCTTGTATAGTCTCCAATAAAAATACTAAAAATTCATTTTGAATGAAATAATTATATTACAAAATTGTAAATGCATTAACCATACATTATGAATCTTGATATTAAGAAAAAAATTCTTGAATATGATTCGTTAGAAAAAGTTGCACTATTTGAGTGCCCTAAATAGGTAAGGACTACTAATATTTTTATCTATGAATCATGATGATCATATTTCAAAAGTGAAGTTTTTATTTTGATAATCTAAGGAGATTATAATATCCCATAGTTTCCAAAAACAATAGGCAAGGACTACTCATATTTTTATCTATGAATCATAATGGTCATATTTCAAAAATAACGTTTTTATTTTGGTAATCTAAGGGATCATAATATTCCAAAATTTCCACAAACAAAACTATACCAAAAAATAAGCCCTACTAATTAACCTCATTTCGAATAACATACCCTACACCCAAACCCTACATACATACTCTGAATAATCGGTGTTGGATTTTGACATTCAATGTTACATGTCACAGTAAAATTGTTTGGCGGTCTAGAAAATTATATGGATGTTATTTGACGTTTAAAATTTAATATGCACGTCAATTTTTTTTATTATAATAACTATTACCAAATACATAAATTGAGTTAAATTTTATATGGATGTTGGTGTTCTATGTAATATTCTCTCATAGTTATGTGACTTTTATTTAATTATTGTTTTTTTGATAAAGGGTAAAAGGAGGGTTTTGGCAGGGACTCCACCTTGTTACAATGATGGTCTGCTACCCAGATAAAACGATGAGGATCACAAGAAGCAAGAATAAAAACAACAAGAAAGACCATCTCAGGAGCGATTAAGAACCATACAAGACAAGTAATTACCTTGGAGTTGGCCAATGTGAAACCAAAGCTGAAAAGGCTAGACAACTAGAAGTACTCCAATACCTAAGAGGAAGTCTAGAGAATGAAGAACAATATTGATCAGTCCAGAGGCGGCCAAAACTAGAATAAAACCAGAAAATAACCTGGACTAGATCGACGATAAACCAAATTAAAATTCATCCTTGTCACGGAGGGATGACACAAGGTTCATGGAATTTTATTTTTAACTTTGTTCCATCCTTCTTCACCCTCACACGGGGATGTTTGTGCCACCTTCCCCGATGCTTTGTTGCACCTCAAGATAAAGGGGAGACCCACTTCCTTTTGCCTCACCAAATCAATTTGATGTTCAACCTGTTCCGTATTCTGCGTCTCGGATCTGCCATTTAAACGCCCATGTTTTCCACTGATTTCGCTGACCATTACATTGGGCCATGACACCGCTTTCAATGCGGATTTAAAACGGCCACATTTAATGATTCTTGGCAATTTAAATCATATCCCTTCTGCATATTTGAAATGGGTGGGCTCGTAACCGACTCCACTATCATTAATGATTCTGACTTATTGGCCACATCAACCCTTTTAAACGGAACCTGCAAATCTTCCATGGTCTGTTCCGTTGAACTGTTGATGTGGCTTTCACCTGCTTGCGTGGAGTTTGATTTGTCCACGTCAACAAAGTGTAAAACATCGGTCTGTTCCTTTCGTCCATAGTCCTGAGACTTCTCTCCCTCTGCAATACCCAGGTCGACTGCAAGCTCAATACCAGATGTGGGAGATTTAATCTGTGACGTTGCATCTCTCCATTCCTGGCAGTGTTGTTGCGATTGAATCTTCTTTTTGCCATGGCATCCATTTCCTCCGTGGCCCACTGTCCCGCATCTGTTGCAGTACACTGGTGATTCCTCATAGATGATTTTTTGCTTCCAGATCCCATCTCTGGTTTCCAAGTTGATAACCTCCGGAGGAGAAGTATCAGCAGAGATGTTTATGCACATCCTAACAACAATGAATCTGGTCCTGGCTACTGTGGTTGGGTCCAGAGAAATCAAATCCCAGAGTACTTTAGTAATCCCTGCCAACACATCCATCTCCCAGAACTCCAGAGGCAGTCGTGGGAGTTCCTATCTAACTATGAAAAGAGTGGTTCTTCCATAGAACCATGGTCTACTTTGCATAACTTGAACAAGATCTTCTCCCAGGGAGAATACAACATGAACCTCCTGTCAGATAGGGCAAATAGATTGGACTAATCAATTTCATAGATTTTCACATATTCATTTTTTTACCAAAAACATTAATGTTGCACTAATCATTTCGAAGATCCATAAACATCATTAAAGTTTATGAGAATATTAAAATAGAATTTCAATTTTTTTATTTTTATTTTTGAAGAAAATGATAGAAATGACTCAATCAATACAAACTTGCAATTCTATAGAAAATGAGTTCCATTTCCAACTTCCAACTTTAGGTTTGTAAGGCCAATCTTCTAATTTCACCTATCTTGCAAAATATCAAATCCAATACATGTAGCCTATCATCCCATCTTTATTTGTATGAAATCAAATAAATAAAAAATTAAAAAAACCAATTACAAATCAAAATTAATAAAATAGAGTTAAACAAAAAAATCAAATAAATATAAAAAAGAAATCAAACAAATCTAATTAAAAAATCAAAATTAATGAATGTTTTCTATTCAAAATTAATAAAATAGAGTTAAACAAAAAAATCAAATAAATATAAAAAAGAAAACAAACAAACCTACTTAAAAAATCAAAATTAATGAATGTTTTCTATTTTATCAATGAGATATGCATATGTTTATATTTCATTAATCAGATATTAAGATAATTCTATTCTTATTATTTTATTTGTTTTCCAAAGTTTCCATTTTCATTTTAAGTTATATTTCTCATGAATCTCACAAATTTAAAAAAGAAATCAAACAAAACTAATTAAAAAATCAAAATTAATGAATGTTTGTGTTTTATCAATGAGATATGCATATGTTCATATTTCATTAATAACATACTAAGATAATTCTATTCTTATTATTTTATTTGCTTTCCAAAGTTTCCATTTTCATTTATGTTATATTTCTCATGAATCTCACAAATTTAAAATATGTAGTGTCTATTTAACATTTAATTTATTAACACACTGAAATACACACACACACACACACACACATATGTGTCAAATTTTGAATATACGTATCATTTTGACGTTTAAATTTTGTATGTATCTGTCAATCATAGTCATTTTTTAAAAGTGATTATATTTTGACATCTAAAATGACTAAAAATGTTTAAACACTTTACAAAATCCAATAATGCCACAAACCCAAACCCCTTAAAAGAGTTACCGAAACCAAAAAAACTAACCACCTTTAAAGATGACGTAGGGAAGAGGAGCCAGTCATCGTGCATTGGCCAGTCATCGTGACAAAAACTGTTAATTTAATAGTCAATAGTATAATATTCAAATCCCTAAACTCACATGAAAAGTTTCCAATAAATAGAAATAAAATGGCATTTTTTTGTAATTAAATACTAGACAATAAAAAGTGTAAATTTTATTATATTAAGAATAAACATGATATTAAAAAGACAATAAATGATGCAAGTACTAATACATCTGTGTATTCAACATGTCTAGGCATATAAAAATTCAATCTATATTTTAAAATGAGTAGTGAAGATAACTCTCATTATTACAAACATTTATTTAAGTTTGAATATATTTTCAAACTTAAAAAGGCCATGTCATTTATAATCATACACACTTTCATTCACAAAATTGAAATACTTCATTGTCACAATATGACACAACTCCAATCAAATACCACATTAAATTAAACTTTTTCAAATAATAAAATGTCAAGTCATATCCATACTGCCGCTTCTTTCCATCCCATCTACAAGCATTAATGGTAAACCTACAAAAAAAACACAAATATGTAAGGCTCAAGAAACACTATGCATTTATTGAAGGGTGGAATTCAAACAAATATATCTCATCTAAGAATTCACCGTAGCCATTAGATTTATCATCTCATCACTCTCAATCCACACTCACCAATTTCAACCAATCACAAACAAGCACATGGATCAAGCACCCAATAACACTTCAACAACTTCTATATATACATTCCATTGTTCAACAATCAAATTTCATAATTTTTCCCAGTAAACTTGAAGCATCAACCCAATATTATTTGCGGTTCTTGATTTTGGTAAGAATTTCAATTCTTCCAATATTGAAAAAAAATTATTTGCATTCTCGGCTCAAGTGTTTTTCCATTTGTAGGAAATCATCTTTGAATATAGATATTCTAGTTTAGTTATTCTACACAGAAACCCTGCAAATAATATATATATGAAACATGCGTAAAATAGTTATTTTTATTTTGAATTTATAGTTCAGTTTATTATATTGGCAAAAAACCTGCAAATAATATTCCTAAATTCCCAAGCAGTTTGGAAAAGTAAATTACCTGCAACTTAAAAAAAGGTAAATATTATATATAAACAACTACCAGCAACATGATATTCATTAGCTAGTTCTTTATTATATACAAGTAAAAAATAAGAAGATGACACACACACACACACACACACACTCACTCACTCATTAATGGTGTGTATATAAAACTCAAATTGAGTTAATCTTTTTTTGGCATAACTTATTTGCAGGTATTTTGTGTGTCTGGAAGCTTGAACTAGACCCATTTTATGCATGTTTCATATATATATATATATATATATATATATATATATATATATATATATATATATATATATATATATATATATATATATATATAATCTTATTTACAGGTTTAATGTGCCTGAACTAGAATATCTATATTTATACTAAGTCATTTTCTTGTATACAAACAGATATATGTATACACATATGCATACTACAGTTTCCAATACACACAAAAAATCTGCACATAAGAAGGTAGCGACTTTATAAATCTATGTAATTTGAGCTTCATATACATGACTGCAATTGACAATAGTAGCATTTATAGTTGTATATAAAACCAGAGTAGATGATGAATATCGTGTTGCTGGTAATTATTCATATTATATTTAATTTCTTTTTAGTTTCCGGTGCCCCACACATTTTCAATTTGGTATTCAATTTAAATGTTATTACATTTAATAGAAAAACTATATATATATCACATCTTGCATTCAAAATCACTAACCTTGCTTCATTGGTAAGTGGTTAACAAATTCTCAGAAATATACATTGGCAGATGGATTGCATTTACACTATTGTGATGAAGCCACAACCAGCTGTTATGGAGTGACAAGTGTTGGTTGTTCATATTATTTCAAAATGCATTGATAATATTCCTTTCTTGTATTTTTTAGGTGTTATTTGCTAACATGAGGAGAAAACGATCACTCAAAAGAGTCCGCCTTGCTTACGCGAAAACAAGAGGAGTCATATTTCCACCAACTGAACCAGACAAAGATGAGGTTGGCAATAATGGACCACAACTACAGGCTACAACTGTCCAAGTCACTGGAGGGGCAGCAACAAAAAAAATGAGAATATGTGGAGATTGGGATGAGACTAACATGAATAATTCCATTAAAGAAGTCGAAGAATATGGTTCCTCAACACATGGTGCTGTAAGAAAGTGGGGCATACCTCCAAGCACACTTACTTCATGGTTGTTGGGGATAACCACTAAGAAAACAAAGGGACCACCCACAATTCTTACTAAAGAAGAAGAGCTTGAGTTGGTGCAATGGTGTCATGAAATGGCTGATATGGGACATGGGTTAGAAATCTCACAACTTAAAGCATATGTGGCACAAATATGTGAATCTAGATCCACCCCATTCACAGATGGTATCCCTGGAAACTCATGGTGGGCAGGTTTTAAAAGAAGACACCCAGATTTAATTTTGAGGACAACATAAGGCCTTGATAGAGATAGGGAAGTAAGTTTAAGACCATCGATTGTTAATTATTTCTATCTAAATTTTTCCTTTGTTTATAAAGCTAACTTGTATAAGCCAAGAAAAATATGGAATTGTGATGAAACTGGATTACAAGCAGGAAGAAATTGTGGTATGAGAGTGCTTGCTAGAAGAGGAAGTAGAAGTGTCCCATACATAATCCCAAAAATTAGAGAATGGATAACCATATTATGTTGTGTCAATGTTGTTGGACAAAGCATCCTTGGTTTCTATCTTTTCAAAGGGAAGAAACAATTGCAGAACTACATAGCAGGTTGTGAGCCTGGTGCTTACATGACAGCACAACCTCATGCATGGATGACAAAGGAGTTATTTATGAAATGGTTGCATCATTTTACAGCATGTGTGCCTGGTGGTGTGTCTCCAACTAATAGGCATTTACTGATTTTTGATAGTCACGGTTCTCATGTGGCTCTAGGAACAATTCAAGAGGCGCAAAGTTTGAGGATATATTTACTTACTTTACCAGCACACACTTCTCACAAATTACAACCACTAGATGTCAGTGTTTTTGCTCCATTCAAAAGTTACTTCAAAGAGGAGAGGCGTAAATGGCTATTTGAGAAACATGGGATAGATGTCAATAGGGCAAAATTAGCTACATTGGGGAGTAGGGCTTTCCAAAAGGATCTTTTCCTTGAAAATATTAAAGCAGGTTTCAAGAGGACAGGTATATGGCCTCTTAATCCACATGCCTTGGATGAGAGCATGGCACCTAGCAGAACATTTGACACAACTAGTCGAGATGAATCGCATGCAGCAGAAAATATATTAAGGCTAGCTAGAGATAATTTAGAGTTGTCAAGTAGTGAGCTGTGTAGTGAAGATGTTGAGATTGTGCTCAACACACAAACAAGTAAAGAATGTGATGCTGAGCATATTGAACAAAATACAAATGAATCTGTTCAACAACAAGCTTCAACTCATACTAGAGGGAGTCAATTCAGTGAGTCGCTAACACTACCTACCAAAGCTAGTTGTCCTGATTAGATGAAAGAAGCTGCTCTTAATCTTGGTGTCAATTTGAACAACATTGAAGAAGACACCTTATGTACTCCCTCACAACCATCAGTACTTCATGAGTCAGATGTGGTCCACTACTTTGTCAACACTCTAGATGAGGAACACATTGATGCAGCAGAGTCAAAGGAAGCATATATTAGAACAGAAAATTGTGACAAAACTTTTGAGGAAAACAAAGGACAAAGTTCCATTTCTAAATTTTTGAAACTTCCAATGGAGAGGGTGAAGGTTTCATCAAGGTCAAATTGCAATGATGGAATACGATTAAGTAGAGAATCCCAACTCATCACTATCGATCAATATATGGAGTTGCTCAAGGAAAAAGAGAAGCGAAAGAAAGAAATTAAAGAGTTGAAGCAAAGAAAAAGGGTACAGATGCAAGAGAAGAAGGCAAAGATAATTGTTGGAAGGGAACGAAAGGAACAAGAAAAGATCGAAAAGGAAATTAGAAGGCAAGAAAAAGAACATCAGAAATCGATGCAGAGGCAAGAAAAAGAGATGAAGAAAGAGCAAGAAAGGATCCAAAGAGACCAAGAAAGGAAGGAGAAAGAGTTTGAGAAGGCAAAAAGGGAGTTGGGAAGGCAAAGGAGACTTAGTAATCCACAAAATCCTTTGCCTGAAGAACACCCATTATTGAGGGAATTAATTTCCATGCATTGTCCCCAGTTGATGTCAGTACATAATGTTCAACCTGGGGTAAGTGGTTCCTATCCATCCTCAACACTACCTTTGCAGGAAACCAACATTGGAACTCAACCACTAACATGCAGCACATCAACTTCAAGCATGGTTACAGATTCACCACCACTATTTCCTGGTTTTTGGAAGCAAGTGCCATAGATAGTATAAAATTTTTTGGAGGCTTGTAAGGGCCATTCGAATAGTATATAACAAATATATTTTGATAATTTTGTGGGCCAAATATATTTCTAATCGTTGTAAGGCCATGGTTGTTTTTTATTGTTGTACTCGTAGCCACATATGATATCATAAGTAATAGATGACCAATATATGTTTTTATATGTACACTTGCTTGAAATATGTAATGAAAAACAACATAGTTTCATATTTTCTCTAAAACAACTCTGTTCCATAAAAGAGAATCAAACTGTGAATATATCTCTAAAACAACTCTGTTCCATAAAAGAGAATCAAACTGTGTTTCATATATTTCTCTAAAACAAAATCGTAATATCTTGTCTATTTTCAACAAATTAGATGCAATACGATTGATAATATTTAATCCAAATTGAACACAACAATCATGCTCTGTTCCTATCATTGCCTTAGTGAGGGCAGTATCCTCACCAAATTTGCTAGTATCAATGAGGGCAGTGCCAGTAAGGATGTTCATTCATTTGATTCCCTGCAAAAAAAAAGGATGCAAAAGAACAATTCATGATCAAATGGTTAGAAATGTAGTTCTTCTTAAAATTTGTATTTAGATTGTAACCAGGTAACAAAATATTTTCCATGGTATTTTTTGTGTCCAAAAACACAATTCACCTGCAAGTTGAGGGTGATTTCAAGGCATGAGCAAACTGTGGCTTTCTGGATTTCTGCATTTCCACGACTGGCCATTTGGAGTGACCAAAAGTAGTTCCTATTGCATCACCAAAAACTTGTCAGTCTTTCTCTCTCTCTTTTCGATTGATAAGCCAAAGTTACATGGAATACTTTATTTTTTTCTATTCTATAGGACCACAGTCGAAAAGTAGTACAAGATTAGAAAACTTGCCCTTGTAAGCTTGCAAATAAGAGGATTTTTCCTTGCAGAATTTTTCATAAGCCGGCTAAAACGTCCATGAATATGTTTTTAGAGCTTTATCACACTGCAAATTACAACAACAAGCATTCTTTACTTCTACTGCCAGTGGATTTCAAACTACATAGAAAACCATGGATTTCAATGTATACGTACCTCCTTACAAGTCTTCATTGCAGCTTTGATGAAGTTTTTCCTGTACAGTGTATGTCAGCAATTACAAAATAAGTATTTGAAAGCATTAACAGAGAAACAATGAAAAAGGGCATTGTGGGGTTGCCTTTCTTTGACATATATGAGCTTCGCCCCTTCTAGTATGGCCTTCTCTTCAGATGAAACGTTGAAACCAAACAATAAATAGCTTAAACCAAACAATGAATAGCTTAAACCAAACAATGAGATGCAAGAGCTACCCAATACCTCTGTGTGAACAACAACCCAATCCCTCTGCGTGAACAGTAACCCAATCCCTCTGCGTGAACTAGCAACACGAACAACTACCCAATCCAATGTCGCAGATCTTGAGCCCGGAAAAGGAAATGAAAACGAGCATCATAATTCCTGTTGATTCGGAAACAAATCCATAAACGAGAAGCATTACCTAGATGAGGCTCCTGACCTCCATAGCGACCAACGTGAAGCAAGGAAAATAGCTTCGAGATCTGGAAAATGGAGATCTGTACACAGTCGACTGGAGAATGGAGGGAAATTAATGACAGGCAGTAGGAGTAAATACTGTAATGAATGGCGCAGGCTGCATGTGTGATGGGTGGCACTCCCTTACCAATTGGCGGTGGTGTTCATAATTAATGGTTTAAATGCAGTCCATCTCCCATAATACGTTTCCAAACAATCAATAATCACTTAACAATAAAAAATGTTTGGTAATTTTTAATACACCTTGTTATATTTAAAAGTAGTTTTTATATTAAATTTAATACCATTAAAATTGAATAGTATTACCTTTTTTTTGTTCCATTATTGGATGATGAAACTTCAATGAATAATGTATGGTTTTTAACATGTAATTTTAATACCTTGCAAAAATTGCTTTAGAAAATGCATGTGGGATGATCGCTTTAATACGTAACGAAATTTGCAAGTGGAAAACATGTTAAAGTATAAAAGGGTGTTTTTAAAAATGTAAAATTTAAAATATATGTGTGTGAAAATAGATCCTTAAATTCAATTCAATTCACAATGAGTGGCTCCTCTACCCTATTTTGATGTCTAAAATGAATGAATGAAATTTTTTTTTTAGTACATCCACAAGACCGAAAGTCTAAGGGACCGAAAGAAACTGAGACATTACGCTGAATGATGTTAAAAGTGCTGCTTTTTATTTTAACGCTGGGATGACTGGACTAACGCCACGGGACACGTGGAAGACGAGAGTGGGGGAGTATTTGAAATCACGTCCAAATCGAGCCGAACGGCCATATTTCTCTCCCTCGGGATTTGGACAGCGTTAATGCTTTTTTTCGGAGAGCACCCCACCGCCTGAAACTACGCAGACATAGTTGTATTTAACGAGAATGTTTGTAGAGCGTGCCGTAGCAAATTTACAGGGGCGATACGCACATCGCAGGGCGCATTCGTATCACGGTTTATGCCCTGATTCGAGTCAGTGTTCATTAATTCATAGCATTTTTATCGCAGTTTAATTTGCTTTGCTTTTTCCCCACCGCCTTCAATTAGCCTGTTGTAATTTATATTACAGTGTTTACATCGTGCCGTAACTAGTTTCGATCTTCTGGAAGATACAATTTCGCTATTCATTTTGAGTTATACATCTGCCTGCTAACCCTTGTCATTTTCTAGACATATCACACGGCGCATTTGTATTTGTTTTCTTTTGTTGAAGTTGCCTAGAGATCACAAGTATGACGGTTTAATTCAAGCTTTTGTTCATTAATTCAATGGTTTAATTCAAATGTTTGTTTATTTTAACGTAGCCGCGCAGGAAATGGAACCAGGGTTTTCACTTTACCCCAATTTTGACATGGCTGTGGACGTTTTCTCTGTATCGATGGCTGGAAAGAGCATTATGAACAGAGTGTGTATTGTGCCGGGAGCCAGGTAACTATTCAACCTTCAATATTAAGAATTGCTTGCTTTCATTATTGTGATGGGTTTCAAAACCCTTTAGGGCTTATTTAGTAACTGTAATTCAAACACTGTAGGTTTTTTTAAGTTTTAGTTACTAAGAAATCACAAGTATCATTCAAATATTTGTTCATTAACTTTGAGGTTGGAATTTATGGCTGAAAGGACACTCGTCTTGTGCAATGGCTAGGAATTTATGGACACAGCGTGCACTATGCTGGGCTCGTGCATGGACAGCGTGTAGTACATTATCAATGGCCGGAAGAGTACATTATGCTGGGAGCCAGGTAATTACTCAACCTTTAGTTTTAAGATTTGCTTGCTTTCATTATTTGACGGGTTTCAAAACTCTTTGAGGTTTATGATCCTAAACCCTTTGTGGTTTATGAAGTAATTGAATTGTATTGCACGAGGAAGGGCAGAAGGGTAATTGGTTTTTTTTTTTTGGTTTTATTTCTTTTAATTTTTACCGTAGAAGATGTGAGTCAGAAAAGAATGATGGAATTTATGGAGAGTGGTGGTATGGACAATGAGGTTATAGGTTCGGACATGTCCGATTTTGGTGTTTGGGGTGACTCAGTAAATGTACATGTTTACCAGAGAACTAGTGGGCAGTCACTTCAGACGATTGGAGATTTGGTCCATTTCATGGTGGAGCACAAGGCCCGTGTTTCCTCCATCAGCTGCACCGTCACCACCACAGCCACTGCTGTTAACATAAAAGCAGAGGATGATTTATCAATTTCATTCTCCACATATTTAAACGTTTTCGATCTTTTGAAAAACAGGGAGATCAATTCTCTCCACAGGGTGCATTTGTATCATGGTTTAATTCTCTCTGCTTTTTGTCTCTGTGCACAGTCTGTATGAGGCTTGACATGGCAGGTCTCTAGGAGTATTAATGTTCTAAAACATGTGATTGTGATTGAACATTTTTCTTCCTCGACTTTCATGGTATACATATGCTTTGAGCTTACAAACATTTACAGTCTAAATATATAACATTTTGCTAAGGTCTAAATATGAGCTTACAAAATATCAGTTTATGATGATAAAAAATGTGTGCTGGTTCCTTTAATATGGTATAGTAATTTACAGTTTTATATATGAATTACAGTTTTTCAACATAATGGATTTTTGGTTTATTTATGCATAAAAAGGAAGTTGTCCTGGGACGATCCACTTGCAGCAAGGTTGTGAATTTGGGTACTTGTTGGTTTTTTATTGGACATGTTTGATGTGTATGGATTTCAAATTATGAACAATTACATTTAAGTCTTTAACTTATTATCTAGGGTCTTAATGCTTGGTAGTGTTTGATGTCAGGGGTTGCATTTGCAGCTTGACCTATTTTGTAGTGGCTACCAGATGTATGTGTATGTTTGGCTTGCTATATGGGGATGTTGGGTGTCTCGATTGCTACGTTGCAGGGACCCCTGACACCACGTACTTGCGAAGGAATGTTTCTGGTATGGAATTGCAACCGGAAACAATCCTGAAGTGGCTTTGAAACAGCCCTTTTCCCTAGGTTCGTATTGGAGACAAAAAGTAAATGTCCATAACCCCCCGTACCTGGGTACAAAAATGGAACCGGAAACACTCATGAAGTTTCTCTGAAACAATCCTCTACCCCGTGTATGTACTGAAAACCGAATGGAAATGGCTCGCAGAAACGGGATGTTTCTGTCTTGTTTCTTGTGGCATAGGTCAGTCAAAAAAAGTCAAAATTCTAATTTACATTCATGGAGCTGCTGATTTTGAGGAAAATCTAGATCATTTATTCTAGATTTTAAGCATGTTGAATGTTCTAACTTTCATGTATACTCTATTGTCTAAAAATGAGTGTTATGCATTTTTTATGTATATTAATATACTTTTATAATATATTGTACGGACATTTCCGTGCCAATCATACCCAAGGGTTTTTTGAAGTTCAAAGTTTTGGACCCATTTCTGTTTCTGTACCCAGCATAGTTAGATTGTATATTGGTTATGTGTTAATGTTGGTTACTATAACTTTATAAATTTAGTATCCAGACCATAGAAACCCAAGACAAAGCACTAGACCTCATGTTCTTTCACTAATAACTAAGGCTTTAATGGATGAAATGGAAGGAAAAAAGGACATAACGCCCCGTACGGAGCCTTAGTGACTGTGTTAAGCCTGTATGAATGTAGCACCAATTGAAACATAACATCATCTGTGGATTTCCTTGTTTTCAAAGGGAAAATAATTCAATATTTCGGTTTCTGCACATGTAGGCATACATCAATGCTTTACTTAGTCTGAATTATTGCAGCTGATTTTTACATGTATCTTGTCAGATGACATGAGGGCATTTCTAAGCTTAATCATCAGATGGTTAGCATTGTTTCAAACTTTCATCTTAAAGGGCAGCTCTTTGTGTAAAATAACTTATAAGATGAAGATGACTCAAATATAAGACGAGGTGATGCCATCTTGACATAAATAATGAAATTACTGGTGTCCTTATTTATCTATAAGGTAGCTGTTTGTTTAAAATAAGGTGAGGATGACTCAAATATAATTGAGCTTGCCTCAAATATAAGATTAGATGATGCCTTTTTGACATAAATAATGAAATTATTGGTGATAATGAAATTATTGGTGTCCTTGTTTATCTATATTGTAAGATACTGTTTGATGTTTGTTTAGGACGGTTTTATCTGGAAGAGTTGAATGTGAAAAGGTATCTCATGACAATTTTTTCTCACATTCTGGGACACAAGTCTGCATGAATTTCCAGGACCTTCAGTGTAAGAGCCGTGCTTCCAAATGTTGTAATTGTCAGGTAAGTCTATGCGCTGCAGTGATAAACTAAATATTCTTTTCTCCGGCCTCATAATTTTCACTTGGAGGTTATTGTTGCTGAATTCTATTAGAATGGTTGCCTTTTGAAGTGCATTTTTTTATGCAGGGCATAGGTACCAGTACACAGCAGTATTACTGCTTATTCCTGGAAAAATACAGATTAGAAATTTAGAAGTGCTCTTAAAAAATGCACAGTTGTATTGAATACTTATATATGTGTGTCTTATATGTTTGATTCTTCCATAGTTGAGATTGCACACTTTCATGGGCACATACAGATCACTGCATAATATACATCTACATAAATGGATGGTATATACAGTCATGTTTAGATGAGCATATCTATCTTCCTAAATGAGCAGGACAGTGGCCTAATTATTTAGTTGTATGCTGAATAATTGAAATTATTAATATCTTCATAGAATTGTACAGGGGATAAACAATCAATTAACAACAATGTTTCTACTTGACTGCTCTTCTATAGTGTACACAATGTTACGTGGGGACGTGTCCCCTAGATTTTGGTGACGTCCCGGACGTCCCAAACGTTTCGGGGACTTAGAGGGGACGCCCCCTATTTTTAAAAAATCTTTCAAAAGTTTTTTGATGTTTTTACTTTTAAAATGGTGTTATTTGTACCAAGAACATTAAATTATGACCTTGAAAGTACCTAAAATACATTAAACACAATTTAAATCCCTAAATTTCATTGATTAAAATATGTACATTGTACACACACACACACACACACACACACACACACACACACACACACACACACACACACACATATATATATATATATATATGTACACACACACACACACACACACACACACACACACACATATAATTGTAATAGCCATCCCCCTGCCGTCCCAAAAAATTGGGAAACTTTTTGCCATCCTAGAAACCCTGTCCCCCCCTCCCTGAGGCGTAGGTAACTATGAGTCTACATCTTTGAGAAACAAAAGCTTATGTAATTTCAGAAAATGGTCTACATCTATGCACTATATGGGTATGGAACATACTCTAATACCTAACAGAAATTAAGTGGCATTGATAAAAATTGTAAGGCATAATAATGTCACTAAAATCTGCCTTGTGTGCATTCAATGAATGATCCGGGAAAGCAGAGATGTTCTCTCAGTACGATTCAGGTTTATCTGGACTGAGTAGTATGTTACAGATAAATTTTGAGTGCTTAATAATATATTTACATTGTACTTTGCCATAATAGATATGACAACTTATCTTATTGTTTTGTATTTTAAGGTATTTATTACTTAAGTACTTATATAGTTTTGATTTTATACAAAATCTTTAAAGCTTAAAGATAATTCCCGTTCTCTTTCTGGATATGTTCTGAAATTATATTAATTTAGTATTTAGAGTTTAAGTATGATTTTGAAGTTTTCTTGCTTTGCATGGATTCATCTATGGTGAGTAATAGGAGGGCAATGTGTTTCTTAAGCAAAATTTTCCTAAAAGCTGAATAATCGAAAAACAGAGCAATTGGTCTTTTTTCTGCATATTTGCCAGGAAACGTCAGTATAGGGACTGCGACTCTGTCCCTATACCTGTATTTTCTGGTGACAAAATTTATGTGGAATATATCTGTACCCTTATTTGAATGTCGTCACTATCCTTGGAGCCCCACATCTCCAAGTAAGTATGCTTTTCCGTCATTTTGTGGTCTGTTTAAGGTTCTTTATTTTTATCATTTTTCTTTTTCATGAAGCATTTAGTTCCTTTTGCTTGTTGCTGGTTTTTTGGGCTATAATTTCTTTTTCTTTCTTTCATTCTTTAAGGAACTTATTTATAAATTTATAAATCTGAATTTTGAAACTTCCTGTGTTGAAAATTTCAGGATCATTTCTTCTGTTAGCTTGGATGTCAAAACTGATTTTTTCGCTGCAAGGTAATATTTGTAATGCCAAGTGATGTTATCATAAATCCTTGTTATTGTAGGATGACATTTGAGAATGTTGTGTATGTTTAGTTTTGTCCAAAATTGATCCTGATATGGGTTTTTGTGTTTTCAGGTGACAAGTATTCTGGCAGACTCTAGTACAAAGCAAGTGGAATTCATTGCTCTTTCCCAAAAAACTGGAGATCTGAAGTACCAGGAAAAGGTTTTTAGTCACTGGTTTCTTGTTTTTCTTAAACTATATTTTGTTCATGACTCTTGAACATTAGAGATCCCACTTAATATCTTATGTTATAAGGGTCATGTGAGGGGGTTGAGGGCAATCTTTATTTTTGGTAAATGAGCAATTTTGATAGGTGATATTTACGAACAAAGATTGCATGCAATAACTATGCACAGATGATAAGTTATCAACTAATGCTTTGAACTTTATTTGCTTGGAGGGGAAGCTTAAAGATGTTTGGTATTTTGATATAGGATTTTATTGTGCGACTAGAAGTCACCAAAAAAATTACTTTATTTTAATTCCAAAGATCCAACACTTTCTCTAATAGAAATCTTCCATCTCCTATCTTAATCTGCCTCTGCATTGAAATTATGTATCTTTAATGTCCACTAATAATCAAAAGTAGGCTAATGTGCTAGGGTAAAACGACCCTAGGATTAAAGACTAACAAAACAAAAAGATTAAAAGCACCAAAAATAAATGAGGGGTACACCCAAAGCACTAAAGCCCTAACCTATGTGGTTAAGGTACCAATGCAAATAGGTCAATGAGGAAGCAGTGTTATAAGTGATATTTAAACAATGCATAACAGCTGAAGCATTTTTGGGGAGAATTCTTGGGTCTGTGGTGCTTTTACATGTATAAGAAAGTATATTAGTACTTAGAGAGTGTCCATTCTTGATGGGATGGATAGAAATCAGCATGGTATGCCTATTCGGTGTGTACTTACCTAAATCCTACATCAGCGAATAATCGCTAGGAAAACTTGTGACTCATCTTTGCTGAGTATTGGCGAATATTGTCACGAATATTCGCCAATACTCGGTGAGTCCGAGCCTAAAACTCGCCATACGTGAGTCTGACGTGAAAAATGCTGGAAAAATGGTAAAAATTCACCCTGCTGAAGATCTAAAATTTTAACCTTTTAGAACGAGGAAGAGGAAAATGGAAATTATTGTAAATTGTAACTTGCATAGATATGCAATTTATGATGCTAATTTTCAATGAAAATCATCATGGATTCATAACACTTATCGACTGGCTGTTGTATTTGCATGATGATGTGATTTTCTTTTGTATTTGTATTGAAATCGAATAGAAAACACTTCCCTAACATTTTACAGACTCATTTGATATATTTTGTAGGTATATATTGCATAAAATTTATGTTTTAAAAGAAATTTGCATATTTTTAAAGTTGCCGAATAATCCCGAATATTTGCAGAGTCTTGCTGAGTTTTTGCCGAGTCTATTTTTTTTGGGTCTGCCGAATATTTGTCGAATATGAGTATGGAAATCAATACTCCTTGTAAGAAGGGACAACTAAAATTTATTTGTGTTGGTGCAGGTTGAGAAATTGTAGGCAATTTTCCCAGATGATGGATTACTTCTTATTTATATACTCTAAGATTACTTTTGGTGTTATGGGGGACAGGTATATTTAATTGTCGGGTCATGTTTATACCACTAAACTATTCACTGGCAAGAATTTAGTGTGTTAGGACATAAATTTTAATGTTTTCAAAATTTGGAGTTTTCCATTCCTGGTCTTGATAGTTGCTTTGGTATTTTCATCTGAAGCAAATTTCAGGTTCTGGTAATATTGGAATAATGGAGTGTCAGCTAAAGATAATTGTCATTTAAGAATTTTAATGGGTAAACTATTGTGCCCTTACAATGTGAGAATCTTCGGCTAGTAAGGCAGGTAATTGAAGACTAAATAAACTGAGCAAATATCTGGAAATTGTTTATGATGCAAGATAGATGTTTGGTAAGAATGCATGTGTAATCCATCTGGCTGGACACCATTAATCCATCTTGCTGGACACCATTAATCCATCTTGCTGGACACTATGCATTAAGGTAATTAATTTTACTTATGTTTGCTGCATTCAAGGGATGTTTTTGCTATTAAGGGCTGAGATGGAAAAGGGTAAATGGTTGTTTGGAGTCTTGTGCTTCATCACAAGATTAGTGGCAGTTTGTTTGTGTTTATTATTCTCAAAACTTGTACCTTTTCACAATATTTTAATCTAAGCTACGTTGTTTATCTGCATTTATCTCAATGTTATGACCCAAAGAAGACGTACCGTTAACCCTGAAACTATCAAATAATTTTTCATGGCCATGAATGACGGTTTGGGCAAAGAGTCTGGATGAACCAGGCCCTGAGAGTGAGAACTCCACAACATTAAAAGAAACCTCAGATGAAGGGTTAAGCAATAAAATTTATCACTATTGTTAACTACACTATAGTTGATCAATGATATTTATCAACAACATTAAAAGAAACCTCAGATGAAGGGTTAAGCAATAAAATTTATCACTATTGTTAACTACACTATAGTTGATCAATGATATTTATCTAACTATTCCATGTTTTTCTACTAATCAAACTAGAGGGAGAAAGTCTTGCGTACGTTCTAGTAGTATATACAAATCACTGTCTAAGCCAGTTGCTTGCATTTCCCCATCAATGTGTGCATTGGAGGTTTCTTGGAATCTGCACACAGTAGTTTTAGGATAAACTTGAGGATCTTGATAATCTAGTGAGTGGGTCTAGAAGTTGAGCAATTGAGATTTAGAGGGCTAATCAAGCACAAGCAAGTTGTATAGACCTTATTAAACTATCTCACCTGTTTATACTCAATTTCACCTTGGAGGTTTCTTGGGATCTGCACACGGTAGTTTTAGGATAAACTTGAGGATCTTGATAATCTAGTGAGTGGGTCTAGAAGTTGAGCAATTGAGATTTAGAGGGCTAATCAAGCACAAGCAAGTTGTATAGACCTTATTAAACTATCTTACCTGTTTATACTCAATTTCACCTTGAACCTGATGCCACAAAATCCAAATCTGAATATAAATATAGATAATACAAATTTACAAAATTCTATCTTATCCTCTGTCTTGGAAAAAGTCCCTAGTATGGATTGAGGATTTGTTTCCTTGTCAAGATGAAGTCACTTGTTGGGAAGGCCGAGGAAAAATACTATTATGTATTTGCTCCCAGCGTTGAATGAATTCCCTTGTTTGTTAAGGTTTTGTGCCGAATCTATTTCTTATCTCGGGGAGCTAAGGAAGAAGGTAAAGGGCTGCCCCTTATGGTGACATCAGATCTGAAATCTCTTCTTTGTTCATCAGCCAACGCCTCAACTTGGCAAGTTTTTGATCTTGTAAATACTTCATAAGTATGACCATAATCATCTTCAAGAAGCTCCTCATAGTCATGTTCAAATTTGTAGTTTAGGTAATTAATGTTGGAGTCGCCAGTAGGACCTACAAAATCATCATTCTCGAGCTGATCAGTGACAACTTGCTGGTCTTCTTCATTCATCTCCACGTTTTTGGGAGCAACTTCAATTGCTAATCTTTGGGAATTGGCAATGCGGTTCCGGTTGTTAAAATTCCGAGCATGGCTAGTGTTGTTGCCCTGAGCCATTTGAGCCATTTGTTTCTTCATATGCAACATCTCATTTGCTAACTTTTGCAATAATGAATTGTAAGTAGTAGCAGAGGATGAACTTTCAGCTCTAGAAGTGTTGTTTTTTATCTTTCCAACCATAATGAGGTTGTCTTCAATTTCAACTGCCATGTTTTGGGCTACTAACAAGTCAGCAGGACGTGCTCTTCACAATTGATAACCTACTTCAAGAAGTAATGCATTGATGAAGAATACCTTTTGATTTTCATCATTCAGAGAAGTAGATGCCGAAATTTTGTAAAGTATTCTTTGGAATTCTGCAATAAAATCCCGTATGTGCTCCTGTGGCTCCTTTTTTAGCTGAGTTAGTTGAGTTATCAAGGTACTGGAATCTTCAACTGGCTTGAATCTTTGAGGAACACATCTCACATTGTAGCCCAGTTGGTTGTGGTGCCAGGAGCTAGCCAGTAAAACCATTCTCCAGCCAAGTCATGCAGAGTCTTTATGAAGAGCCTGAGAGAGACATCTTCATGTTTGACTGCAAGCACTCCACATGATATGAAAAATGCAACCAAGTGGTCATCTGGATTCTGCTTTCCGTCTCCAAAGAACTTCGGAAAATTCTTTCTCATCCCTTTAGGCAAATTAGGCATAGGAGGAGTCAAGTTCAGAGGTCCAAAGGCTGCACCCCATGGAACAAGTGATGCAGGGACAAGTGGCTGATTCTGCATCATGAAAGGAGCACGTTTTCTTCGAGAATAGACTTAGTGAATAATCCCAGCTGTTGGATTGTGTTGGACACGATCCGAATCTGGAGGAGTTTGCACTCTTTTTCTTGGTGAAAGACTAGATCTGCGGCTCTTAATTTGAGGAGGATGATTGAAATTGAATTGCTCCTGCAATCTATAAAAATGATTAGTCCTTCCTTGAGTCCTGCTAGACTGAGTGAATGGACGTTCAACTAGGTTAAGGTTTCAATATAAAGGGAATTGGCACGAAAAATCTTTGGTCTGCTAAATTTGTTGTTCCCCAGCGGAGTCGCCAAAAACTGTTGGCTAGATTTTATGCACAACATAAAACCCAGGCAGTCATGAGATAAATCTCCCTCATTTAACGGTGAGGCTCCCGCGTAAGATGTTTATCTATGTCGCAGGGGTGAGTCCTAATAACTACTTTCAAGGGTGTTACTTTAATTCCCACAGCTCGTGAACCACAACTGGGCAATTTTGCAACAAGTAAGCAACTGTGTTGGGATTATTTGCAGAAGGGGGAAAACAAAAGTATGGAAAGAAGGAAGGAAGATGTGTTGATTTAACCAATAGTTATCAAAGTTGGTCTCATACACACAAATTAAATAAACAGAGAAAAATCACAACATTCAACAGTAAGGGAAAGAAACAACTTCTAACCTAGATCTAAGATAACACAAAGTTTATCTAAAACCATAAATAGAAGTGATGAGCAAAGCTCCGTAGACACAAAGTTATTCGGGAATCCACCTTTTATTTAATCACCCAACTTTCATAGAAATCACACCCAAGGGTTTTAGCTCATAGACTGTAAACTCAAGAATGCTCTGCTAAACAAATTCTGATAAACAAGTTGTGATGTTTTAACTTGTAGGCTCTTCCCCTATTTATAGTGCTTAGAGGACAATTACAAATAGGAAGCTTTCAATGAATTGCCACATGTGGAAGCTATGAAAAAGGGAAGCAGCTGACAGTATTTTCCCTTAGACTTTCTCTTTGCATGACATGTATGCTTTATAACTCAAAATATAACCTTCTATTTTGCATGTCTGCCACCTATTTCCAAGTAATTGACTTCTTCCAGTAACTTGAAGTAACAACTTTTAAACCAATCACCTAAGTTTTACAATTTAATTGATTACTCAATTACTTTGTCGGAGAAAATAAGAGAGAAGCAAAAGGAACAGAAGAAAAAAAGTTATTCCTGCTTCAACACTCCCAATCTTGTTCTTCCATACTCTGCATGCTGATCCAACATGCATTGCACTTCCGCCTCATGAATGATATGAATGATACCTCTGCCTTGAATCTGAGAAGCTCTTTCTCCCACATGCCTGTTGACTCTTTTCCTTTGATTCTCACCAAACTGGTTTTGGGAGTAGCTGACTGTGTTTTCGTTGCGGGTGTTGCCTTTGACCTGTCTTCCCTCTTATCCTTGAAGTTTTTGCAGTTCTTCTCCAGTACTTGCACTAGTGAAATTTTTCCCGTAAACAATTCAGACAAAACTCATCACCCTTTTATTTTTAATTGCATATGAGCAATTTTGAATTCTGGAAATCACTTTAGGTGCAAGCAAAAAAAATATAAGTAGGCTCAATGTGGGCTTAACTGGAAGGTTGGGAAGCACATGCACAAGCTTTTAGAGGGATTTTGTATGCAATTTATAATTAACTTCCACATGGGCTGTGATGAAACAAGAGGATGAAGCTGGCTTAACATACATGCAAACACTTAATGAATTTGCTTCTTTTTAGTAATAATTGCCCCAAAAATTGTGTGGATCATAAGGAAGGAGAAGGCTGCCAATTTCAGCGATTTGTTTGTTTAAATGTTTTTACCTTGGCTCTTAAAAATTGCGTTGAAACTCATGAAGGAAAGCAACGTGGAAATGGAAGGAGGAAGGCAACTGGAAGAATTGGAAATCAACAATTTCATTAAGTGACTTGTCTTTTAAAAATTTCGGGAAATTTGGATAAGATAGGCAGCTTGAAATCAACGACTTGCACAAAAACAATAAAATTTAAAGTTTCGTGGATTTTGGAAAAGACATGCAGCTAATATTCACGCTTCAACTTTTGCAAACTCCTAATATTGGCGTGGAAATCCATAAGTCAATTCAGCATTAAAAACAGAGATGGAAGGCAACTTACTTAAGTGAACTTTTCTTTAAAATTGTGTGGAAATCGAAGGTGGAAGGGTAGCTAAGATTTGCGACTTGCATGGGCTCTTTCTTTTAACATTTGCATGAAAATTCGTAAGTCATGGCAGCTTGCAATGAGAAGACTCCACCATGGAAAACCACGATTTGCACTTAAGCAATTGTCCCTTGGAAAATTGCGCTGATTTTTGGAAGAATTGGTTGCCTGAAACCATGACTTGCTCTAGAGGATTCTATTTTGATCTTTGACGCAATTTCCCGAGTGATTCTGCCCGTTAAATAATCCTCCAGAATGTCGCCTTTTCTTCCTTGGCCATGATTGCTCTTCAAACAGAAGACAAACTTCTCCAGGTTTGTGATCTGCTCGATGATTTAACTTGGATTTAACCTCAAACAAGGCAAAAATCTTGAGCTCTGGTCACCTTCAAAAACAAGCTTTGGTAGACAAATTAATTAGCAATTAAAAACACTGGATAGCTTTTTAAAACCCTAGGCCCGGGAAAAGGTTGGTTTGGTAGGACGAAAGAATAGGCTACAGGGATTGCTGGACAAAAAATGGAGAAAGACCAAAACACAGACAAAAAGAAATAAAATAAAAACACTCGAAAGAAGCTGTGGGCAATTGCTCGAAAAATTTCTCCAATATGCTAGTCCGCAAAAACTTTCCCCTGGGTGAATGCTTTGTGGTAATAATGACGGGTTGAGGTGCTTATATAGCCCAAATTTCTTAATTTTAGCTCAACCTATTTTTAAAAGCATTTTATTTATTTAATATAAAAATAAATAAAATGCTTTCAGAGTAAGTTTGGGAAAGGAATGAGTGAGTTTTAGCATGTGGGTATTTGATGAACTTTGCTTAATAACTTGCTACGCGAGCAACCGCAGGCAAAACTAAACACAGGAAACGACCCGTTACTTAAATAGAACGAAAAATTTATAAAGGGGTAGTCCCAGATTTCAGGGTGAAATCTTTGGGACACCAGTCGGCTCCGTTTGTGGACATCTTTACTTCTGTCAAAATGTAAGAAGTGAAGATGAGATCCCAACATCTTTGGTCTCGTGTTTTGTCCATTGGGTTCGGGGCCAGGCATCAAAAACAAACAAAAAACAAAAATGAAAAGAACACAAAAGAAAACTTTTATTTATGTACACACAGGTTTTACCTTGTATCCTTGGGTATACCTTTGAGCAACGCGAGCAACCCGGTCAAAGGAGGAGGCCATGGAAGTGGATGTCTTACAAAGGAATGTGATGGCCCAGCCGCTTTGAGCCAATAATCAGTGATTCAAGGTTGTCTAGGGGAAAGTGAAATTTTGCGGGCAAGGTGATTCTTGTAGGGCCAGCTGCTACAAGACAGTGATCGTTGATATGAGACATAATATTCCCGGTGAACTCTGCATAACCATTTGAGATCCTGTGAATGCTGACTGCAATGCTATTTGAAAGATGGTTTGTATGGCAACAAACCATGAGCCCAAGGATGAAAGATAACCATAATACTAAAGCACTTGTGTAATTTTAGATTACTTTTTACACCAGTTAACTTGCCTGCATTTTCACATGAATTTGTTTAGGTTTTGAACTGATATATACTATGAATGTTTTGCAGGCTCTCTGCAAACCGTAGATACTACTCTGTCTTTAGTATGTCTTGCGTAATGGAGACCAAAGTATTTTACATCAATGAGTGGCTGTGAGATACACGAGTTAAAAATCTACACATGGCATTTACATAAACAGCTGTTAACGTAGGTTGTCTAAATTTAAATGCTTGCCAAACCACAATCTTGAATTCTTCGCATGGGATATGACATTAAACAAGTATGCTACTGTAAACCGTAAAAAGAATACAAAAAAAAAGACACGTGGTAGGAACAATTTTAATCTAGATTATATTCACTTGACTTATGCATTTGTTTTGGTTTAACACATTAATCTCCCATTATAAGATCAAAAAACTGCAAGCGCAAATGTTTGGAAGGATTAGATGTTTTAGTTTTCCAAAGGTAATTATATTAGCTAGCTTTTGCAGAAACATTGGTATATGTTTAGAATTATAAGAATCTCAAATGTATTCAATCATATATGACTCTGAAACTTTTCACATTTAAAATTCATTGTGGAAATGCATATGCAATCACAAGATTGCAGACACATTTATATTTCTAATTACATGTTTAATGTTGAGCATGTAATTTAAATTAGCTTATGTTGTTGCATTCTTTAATGTACTGGTACTCACCAAGGGACAAACTCATCTGTCTTGCCAGCTAAACACCTGTACTGTATGAATATTCACAAGAAGATTTTGGAGGTTTGAAGTCACCAATGTGATTTATTTCTGAGATTATATTTATGTTTCCAGAGTGCTTTTAACAGTTTGTTCCTGATCTCTTTGAGGTCTTATTAGTTTCCTTATCTCATTTGATCTTAGCATAGAATTTGATTCATGTAAAGAGCTGAATAGTAGATATCAAACATATTTTAACCAGTGCCCCTCTTGCTGCACTTCAGCTTTTATGAATACTTGCTAAAAGTGTGGTAACGGCAACAAAACTGATTCGGCGAAGCCTTACAGGTTGCTGCATCTCTTTCTAATTTTTGCATATATATGTCAATAGAGAACATTCTTGAGTATTGTTTCTCACTGTATATATGAATAAATATGTAGGAGGCATCAAATATATTCCTTGTTTGGCACTGCAGGCCTTATCAAACTTTGTTAGATACAATTTTAGACTTTGTTCTTCAGAGTTCTCTAAAATAAATTGTTCGAAATTATGTCTATGAAAGGATTAAAGAACTTGATTAGAGAGTAAAGTCCATCTTCTTTCACTTATATTGCAGAATGTTCTGGTTGTTTGTTGATAGATAAGTTGAGGCATCAAATATATTCCTTGTTTGGCACTGCAAGCCTTATCAAACTTTGCTGGATGCAATTTTAGGCTTTGTTCTTCAGAGTTCTCTAAAATAAATTGTTCGAAATTTGGCAGAGAGACATGGGAAAAGTGTATGAAAGGATTAAAGAACTTGATTAGAGAGTCAAGTCCATCTTCTTTCACTTATATTGCAGAATGTTCTGGTTGTGCGTTGATAGACAAAGTGAGGCATCAAATATATTCCTTGTTTGGCACTACAAAGCCTATCAAACTTTGCTGGATACAATTTTAGACTTTGTTTTTGAGATTCTCTAAAATAAATTGCTCGAAATTTAGCAGAGAGATTCTCTAAAATAAGTCTATGAAAGGATTAATGAACTTGATTAGAGAGTCAAGTCCATCTTCTTTCATTTATATTGCAGAGCATTCTGGTAGTGCATTGATAGATAACGTGAGATTGCAGTGACCACCATTTACTCATGGAACTACTCAAATCAATATATGAATTTGGTTATTCTTAGCATTCAGTTAAATTCAAGCACATTAAGATGGATGAACTACGATGCTTTTATCCTGGTATGCTTTCTCTCGGACTTCTCATGATGAGTCAGATAAAGCATCAATTTATCTTTCCCTTGCAAAGGAGGTACTTCCCCTATAGAAAACTTGGTTCTATCTTTCTTTTGAATGTGTTTTTCTTATCAAAGGCAGAATCTAAGTATCATGGCTCAGAAGCACATTAGTTTATAACTTTATTGTTTACACTGACACATAGAGAACAGAAACAAACAAAAAATTATATACTCTCCACAAATGACCAAAGTTGGTCAAAGGGACTGCAAAGTAGAACCTGTTTAGGGTACCCACCAGCAAGGTGTATAAATAAGCAAGCATACCCCTCGAAAAGACTAAGAAAAAAGACAGCTTGGTAACAAAATAACTACGTTGCCAGGATACGGATACGAGTATCAGTTTGGATACGGATACATCAATTTTAAAAAACCCTTGGATACGTCCGTACATATATATATATATTTATGTACATCTACTCATTTTACTCATTATTTAGTCCATAAAAAACTGAAATAGTAATACAAAACTTGAATCAATGTTCAAAACATTCAATATACTTAAGACTTTGCATTTTTATTGATCATGTGGCTGCCATACATATGATATATGAATATCATGTTAACATGAATACGAACAAAACTTGAAATTTTAAAAATATACTAGTAACTAGATCCATGTTCAAATTTTCAAAACAAACAATATACTTAAGATTTTACATTTATGATTTCATTGTTCATGTGGCTGCCATACATATGATATAGGAATACAAACAAATCTAGAATATATCATCTAGATTTTCCTCAAAATCAAGTTCATGTGTGCCACTTGCGCTAGCTCCACTCTCATTAACTCCACTCTCCGCTCCTTGCGAACTCCCTAGAGCGTCATCTTCGCCATCAAATAATGAAAGTTGGGCAAGCGTGGCTACGGAGGCATCCAAGTCTGTGGTCTCTGGAATAAGATCCCAAAGTTTGTGAGGCCCTTTAGGATACTCCTCAGACTTGTGTGACAAGAGGCGCAAATTGGAGTGCACATATACCAAATCCTCAGCTTTTTTAGATGCCAACTTGTTTCTTTTAGCTGAGTGGATATAGCTATAAGTACTCCAATTCCGCTCTACGGAAGAATTACTAGCCACCTATTACAACAAAGTTAGAAAATTGAAATTCAAAGACAAGTTAGTATAAGTTCTAACCTAATAAAATTTAAAATATTTGAAATGATTCTAAATTTTAAAATTTATAAATGTTATACCTGTGAAAGAACTTTTATAGCAATAGGACGTAAGTACTTGGCATCATGGCCATGTACACGCCACCATGTGGTTGGAGTCAAGCTACTCTTGTCAAAAAGAGCCTCAATCGATCCCATGACGCCTTTTGAACCAGTAAACATGCCCATTTCACTTCTGACCACACTGGCTATAGATGGATAAGGAAAAATTCTTCTGAATGCTGCCCTGGTTCCATTTCCAACTTCGGAGTCAGAAAATGGTGCTTGCCTGTTTGGTAGCCCAAGCACATCAGAGCTATAGTACTTTGGGGTCAGTGCATAAGCAAGGAGATGTAATGGGGTGGTTATTTTATTCCACCTCTTCATGACCACAGTCTTGACCTTACCGTAGAAGGTCTCTTCTGGATCTAGACCTTTCTTTTGTATTATATCTCTGATACGCTCAAGCATGGAATCTATGCCATCATATATCTCTCCAAAGCATGCTTCATCAGTATCTACATATCGGATCATGGAGAGAATGGGTTCTGTAAAACTCAAGCACTCAACCTTGGCCCACCAATCCTCATCAAAGACCCATGATTTTACCCTTGCAGCTTTCTCTGTATTTGACTGCCTCCACACTGACCAAACACTGCTGATCACCATACTAGTTAAAGCCTCTCTCACCTTCACAAGCCGTCTCAAAACAAGCGTGTGAGAGGCAAATCTATTTTTTGCAACCTTTAGCAACTCTAACCTTGAGAATTTCCTAAACATGGCTTGTGACATATGATGGTTTGTGATAAACATTTGAATGTCATTTGCCTCAGAATAAATTTGCTCAATCCATGGGATTTTCCCAATCTTTTGGAGCATCAAGTTAAGGGAGTGGACAGCACAAGGGGTCCAAAAAATGTGCTCATATCTACCCTCTATGATCATTCCTGCTGCTTTACAATTTTTAGCGTTGTCCGTGATGACTTGGACAACATTATGGGGGCCTACCGACTCAATTACCTCTATTAAAATGTCAGCAATAAATTGTGCATCCTTGACTTGCCCTTCACAGTCAATGGCTTTAAGGAACATGGCCCCTTTAGGGCATACTGCAACAACATTTATGAGGGGTCTATTTCTAGCATCTTTCCATCCATCTGAAATGATGGAAACCCCTGTTTCCTTCCACGAGTCTCTGATTGGCTGCAAAGTCTTGTGAATGTGTTCCACTTCCTTTCCCAAGAGTGTGGTTCGAACTTTTTCGTAACCTGGGGATTTGTACCCTTGTGGAGCTTCATTGATACCCTTCACCATTTGATGCCAATATGGAGATCTCAATACATTAAAGGGCAGCCCACATGCATAAATGCATCGAGCAACAACCTCATCAGCAACCTCCCTCTTTTCAATATTAAATGCTTTCTCCAATGCTCCTTTTGGCCTTTTTCGTGAGCTCTCTGGACTCTCTTCATCAAATGGTTGACTTTGAGTTTGAATGAAAGGATGAGAAGTAGGTCTAGGTGTGGGTGGTAGTGATGAAGGCCTTCTTTGCGAAGGAATTGTTCTAGTTCTATTTCTTTCAGCTTGTTTATCAGCCTCCTCTTGCTCTCTTAGGTACTCTGCCATTTTTTCATTTGATATTTTTGGGCACCTCTTTATCCCCACACCTCCAACACCAGTCAAATGGATTTTCACTCGACTATATGAGGATCTGTACTGAGTTTGGCAACCATAACATATCCATACCCGACACCCACCACCAGCAATGTTGTCTACCACTGTCACATGTCTCCAAAAAGGGGAATTAGGATCATGTCTCACAGGAACTGATGTGTTTTCAGCTTGGCCTTGCACTCCACCCGAAGCAGAACTTGATGCCATCCTAATCTGTTTTTGATCACCAAGATCACCATAACGGCGCGAGGTGAGAGCATACACAGAGTTAGGATGTTTAAAAAATTAAAAACATTTTGCCTTAACATAAATAAATTAGTTATGCCATCCTAATCTGTTTTTGATCACCGAGATCACCATAACGGCGCGAGGTGAGAGCATACACAGAGTTAGGATGTTTAAAAAACTAAAACATTTTGCCTTAACATAAATAAATTAGTTATGCGGATGCCATCCTAATCTGTTTTTGATCACCAAGATCACCATAAAGGCGCGAGGTGAGAGCATACACAGGTTTAGGATGTTTAAAAAATTAAAACACAATTTGCCTTAACATAAATAAATTACTAATTAGTTATGTCATCCTAATCTGTTTTTGATCACTAAGATCGCCATAAAGGCTCGAGGTGAGAGCATACAAAGATTTAGGAAGCTAAAAAAAAAACAAATACATTAACATTGAACAATGCATTTAAAATAAAAAAATGATTTTTTACCAATTAATAAATTAAATACCCCTAAACTATGCCATCCTAATCTGTTTTTGATCACCAAGATCGCCATAAAGGCGCGAGGTGAGAGCATACACAGATTTAGGATGTGTTTAAATTATAAATTTTTTAAAAAAATGCAACATAATAAATAAATAACTGTAAAAAAATAAAACGAAAGGATGAATTAAAAATAAAAATAAAATTAAAATACGGTATACCTGTAGAGTGTAGTGTAGAATCGTAGATCCTGGTTGCCTCTAAAATTTTAAAACAATCTCTTCCTCTCAAGTCTCAACAATGGCTTCTTCTCCTTCAAAGTTCTCCTCCTTGCAATGATGGACTCCAAACAATAGAAGCAATCGCTGCCCCTCCTTCAAATCTTTGCCTCCTCTAAGCTCTTTGCAAAACCTCCTTCCAATCTTTGCCTCCACTAAGTTCTTCACAACTCTTCTTTGGCTCTTTGCTCATTCACTTGCAAAAAGACAATGAAATTGTTTGTGTGATTTCAAATGAGAGGGATGGGTGCTTTTTATAACTTTGTGGGGGAGAGGGTGTATTATTTTATTCATTTAGTGTTTAGGGTTCGGTTTTAGGGAGTAGATTAGTCAAACATTTAAAAAAAATGAAATAGAACTTGAAAAAAACGTTTTTGAAGGCGGATATGGCCCGAATCCGCGCGGGATACTCTAGGATACGCAGTGGATACGTATAGACGTATCCGCTGCGTATCCTGGAGTATCCTGCGCGGATCCGGGCCGTATCCGTATCGTATCCTATGCGTATCCGTATCCGAGACGTCTCAGGTAGGATTCGGCAGGGGTTTTGAGTATCTGTGCAACGTAGCAAAATAAGCAAAGAGATTTCCCAAAAGAAATGAACATTAAAATGTCAGACTTATGAACCAAGAAACTACATCAGGTATTATGGAAGCAACAAAAACCTTTGGGTGGGTACAAGAGGGAAAAACTAGTAAGGAGATCCTATAATTAGCTTGTGGGTACATGAGCTTGTGGGATAATTAACCACTATATAGCCCCGAGTGCTTGATCTAATAATAAATAATGTCACCACATGACCGAAAACATATCAATATGGTGAACATGCATTTTTTAACGATGCAACCTGGAAAACCCCACTCAGGCTAGGGTTTTCACTTTGTGTCAGCTCGTATGTGCTTGTTACATTCTAAGGGATTTCTCTTACCTCTTGTTAAATGTTGCAGGGTTTAGTTTACTTATTTAATTCAATTAGTCCAAGCTCTATGGTGTGTAAAATATTTGTTGTGCATTGTTCCTTTATATGAGTCTTAGATCTAATCAACTTGGATGATATAAAACATATGTTATATGTTTTATATCATCCAAGTTGATTAGATCTAAGACTTTGAAATGACAAGGTGCTAGGTTAAATTCCAATACGATTGATTTTGTAGAAATTCCCTTGATTCCTCCTAGGGTTTGCATTTAAAGAAAATTGTTACACTCAACGAGACACAAACTCACCCCAAAATCATTCCAACCTGTTTTGAGAGCCCTTAGAGGACAATACTTTGAATGGTTTTCATGTATCTATTGAAATTCAAGGTAGTAAGGGGAAAATGGTTGCTTTCAACCTACCTAATATTAGACAACATCTCTTGACACACCTAAAGGAAATGACTGATATATTGAATGTAATAAAGAATATTTGATCTATAACTCAAGATCAAGAACATATCGATGGACGTACTATTCAAAACCAACCGATATATCGAGTGTAATAAAGGATATTCAATCTACAACTCAAGGTAAGAACATAACAATGAGCTTACTATTTAAGACCAAACCAATATGGTGATCCATGGGGATCAAATACATCTTGTACTTATCATGATGTGCATATTTCTCTTACCTCGACACCTCCTATTCCTATCTCGCGTTTTTACTTCTCCAGTAGCTTCTCATAATCCTTCCATTGTTGCCAATGCATCAAAATTTACGTTCTTACCTAATTTATCTATTCCAACATATTCCACCACTACTCATGATGTGCATATTTCTCTGACCTCCATGCCCCCTATTCTTAACTCATATTTTTACTCCTCCATTAGCTTCTCAGAGTCCTTCCATAGTTCCTAATGCTTCACAATTTGCTTCCTTACCTAATGCATCTATTCCAACATATTCCACTACTTCTCTCCCATCTGAGATGATCACAATGATGAACATTGTGCACAAATTGAGAGATAAAATTAAAGTATTATCCCAAGGGTCTCAAAAGCCATGCAACATGGTCACTTTGAATGAAGTATTACTCCTTTGATTTATGATGTCCTTTCTTACTCCTTCAATGCCAAAATTTGAATTATATAATGGGAAGGGAGATCCATCCATCTTACGTGATTTTACCCCTCTTGTTTGGAGTTTTCACCCGATAATTGGTAATTGACCAAGCTAAGACTTGCTTTCTTTTGTTATCTTGATGGGTTTCAAAACCATTTGAGGTCTATGAAGTAATTTGGTTAGTTGTTTTAAATTATATTGCATGAGGAAATAGTAATTGTTATTTAATTTTACAGGAAAGTTAGCATAGAAGACATGACACAGGAAAGAAAGATTGAATTTATGGAGAGTCATGGTATGGATCATAGTAGGAAAACTCGCCAAATCCAAAATCTCACCAGACCCCCAAAAAAAAAACTCGGCAAAAACTCGGCAATATTTGGCCAATACTCGGGAATACTCGGCAACTTAAAAAATACTCAAATTTCTTTAAAAAATATAAATTTTAAGCAACACATAGCTACAGAATGTATCAAATGAGCCCATAAAATTTGAATACAAATACAATACAAAATCGCATCATCATGCGAATACGACAACCGACTGATAAGTTATATGAATTTATGATGATTGACATTGAAAAATATCATCATAAATTTCATATCTATGCAAGTTACAATATACAATAAATTACATTTCCCTCTTCACCAATTTAGAGAAAAATTGGGGAGAGGGTCTAGTGCTTCTACTAGTCCCCACACTCGGCTGCGTCTCCACGCTCCTCCTAGAAGGCTGCGAATCTGGCTTGATCATGGAACTAGATGGTAGTGCTGGTGGCTCCTCTGTTGCATGTTGGAGATCACCTCCAAAGATGTCATCCAGTCCAATATCTCCTCGGAGTCTTGCTAGTGCTTCTCCCTCCATAGCCTCCCTCTCAAAAGAAGCAATCTCGTCTGCTGTGAATGCAGGGTTTTCCTCTTCTTCCCCAGTCCACTCACTGTATGGATCTATCTCATCCAAATCAATGAGCTCCTCTGATGTGGCCTCAACTTTTTTTGTGCGAAGCCGGAGATTGTATTGCACAAAAACCAAGTTGTTGAGCCTTTTTTGAGTCAACTTGTTGCGCTTCTTCGTGTGAATGGCCTCAAACAAACTCCAGTTGCGTTCACATCCAGAAGCGCTACAAGGTTGAGATAGAATTCTGAGGGCTAACTTTTGAAGATTTGGGGTATTCCCTCCCCAATCCTCCCACCAAGAACCTACAAACAAGATAATAAAAATTTATAATTAATTAATAAAATTAAATATGTAACTAATAAGTAACTTGGTAAACATTCTAATTTTTATTACTTGGTGACTGTGTCGTTCTCCCTCAAATAACTAGCACCGAAGCAAAGAGTCTCCCCCTACCATGTTTGTAACTCTGCAGCTCTAAAATAACGAGGTCCCTCGTCTCAACATCCGGTATCATCCTCTCAATACATGTTGAAAGGCCCTCCATAACCTCTCCGTTCACATCTGTGAAGCTGTCAGAGTAGAAATACTTGGGGTTGAGGTAGTACCCCCCGTTGCATGAATAGGTTGGTGGAGTTGATTGTTCCACCTCCGATCAATAATCTCCCAAAAGCGACCATATCTGACGATACCCCCCCTGTAATAGTTTTGGATAGACTCTTTGGCCCTATCCATGGCCTCATATATAAACCCCATGGGGTTTTGCTCCCCATCAACCAAACGCAAAACTCTCACCAACGGCTCTGACACCTACACACAAATTAAAATGTAAGATTGCAAACTTACAAGTTACAATACATATTAGAAATGAAATAAAAAAGTGAAAAGTAGAACAATATATTTAATATTTATAATTTAACAAATTAAAATAAAGGAATGAAATATAAATCGAAGTTTGAAATTACCTTGATGATCTCTATAGCTCTCTTTGCAAAGATATCATCAAAAACTATCTTTGCAACCCTCTCTCCGTCAGCTTTCTTTGAATATTGTGAGTCTAGCCATGCTTGACTCACAAACATTTGTTTCAAAGGTGTCAACAAACTACAAATACTTTGCAACGTCAAGAAGTTAGTTGCAAACCTTGTGACACCGACTGGAACAAGATCTTTCCCCTTTGTGTGTACTCTCATCAAGCTTAGAACCCAAGGGTGATTGTATATGTACTTCGTTATAAATCTTGCATCTTTTACAGCCGGCCTCACCCAATCAATTTTGCCTATGTCCTCCAAAAGAAGGTCAATGCAATGAGCTGCACAAGGAGTCCAAAAGAGTGATGGATGTCTCTCCTGCAATAGTCTCCCAGCTGCCACATATGCTGTTGCATTGTCTGTAACAACTTGCACAACATTCTGTACACCAACCTCTAATTCAACTGTCTCTAACATAACACTCAAATTCTCTGCATTTTTTATTATGTTAGAGGCATCAATAGATTTTAAAAACACCATCTCACTATTTGAAGCTGCTAAAAAATTAACAAGGGTGCGGTTCCTTCCATCTTTCCACCCATCTGAAAGAATGGTGCATCCAATTTTTTTTCATTGTTTCTTGTGCTCTTCTAGCATTGTAGTGGCATCTGCAAATGCACCCTCAAGTAATTTCCCACTCAAATCTTTTGGAGAGGGTGCCTTGTACCCTTTCCCTGCAACTGTCAACGCTGTCACCAAGTACTCCCAGTATGGGCTTTTTGCCACATTGAATGGCAGGTTGTTGTAGTACCAAAAATTTGCACAAGTTTTATCCACTTCCTCGTGCATATCTTTGTTCCAGGTTGTACCTACCAATGAAGGTTGTGCTCCAGGTGTGTTCCTTGCCACAAAAAAACTCGGTGTGCCTTTGCTCGAACTCGATGAAGATGTGCCTCTTCCGGCTCTTCCTCTTCGTATGCGTGGACCACGAGTAGAGCCCACAATTGTTGCTGCATCATCGTCTAAATCCTCTTCCATTGCAGCCCCAGGTCTAATAGCTTGTGCTATGGCTGCCTTCAGCCTTGCGGTCTCTAGTTTCTTCTTCTCTAACTCTGTCAGCTCTGCTCTAATCTCTCGCCTTGCCTCTTCCGACACGTTGGGGCAAACTGTAACATCTCGGCAAACAATAGTTGAAAGGTGATATTTCAAACGATTGATGCCTCCATTCATTTTCTTGTTACAGAAAGTGCAAAAAATTTCACCCACACAAGTTCCACGTACAACATACTTCCATGCTATGGAATGGGCATTCGGAGGAACGATCCCTGCTAGTGATTTAGATGCCGAACCTGATGCTGAGCCTGATGCCATTGTTAAGCTCTAATCTGCAACACAATGCACATTTCAAAATTTAGAAAACGTAAACTTAATTTAATTTTAAAAACAAAACGTCCCTGAATAACAAATTTGCGTAAATAAAAAAAATACATTGCAAGCATTCAAGTTTACATTACATGTATTTAGAATTATACAACGAATCGATTACAATACACATACATAAAATTTAACTAATTTACAATGAATTTGAGTTAAAAAAAAAATACATACCTTTGGCTGCAAATGAGTATAAAAAATTACAAGCATTCGATTTTACATTACATGTATTTAGAATTACACAACGAATCGATTACATTACACATACATAAAATTTAACTAATTTACAATGAATATGCGTTTAAAAAAAAAATACATACCTCTGGCTGCAAATGAGTATAAAAAAATTACAAACATTCGATTTTACATTACATGTATTTAAAATCACAATAGGAATCTATAAAACCTAAATAATATACACAAAATTTGGAAAAACTTCAAAGAATTAAAAAAAAAAACAAAAACCTACCTCCAAATGCAGATCTCCAAATTCTCTCCTCGAATTCGCTCCAAAATCCACTCAACACAAGCAATGCAAGCTCAAATGGTTGTGTGAGTGACGTTAAGGTAGTAGAGGGCCTTTTAAAGAGTCAAAACCGTGTAAAAACAATGTTTTTTGCGTGTGAAAAGCGTGTATACGTGTGAAAGCAGCGTATGGCGAGTATTTAGCACGAACTCGCCGAGTTAACTCGGCGAGTTTTCTTTTTCTGAAAATGGCTAGTTTTTAGGCGATTAAACCATTTTGACTGTTTTTTGGCGAGTTTTCCATCTATGATTACAATAACTTTAACTCTTTTTGTGGTAGATTACAAGTTTAAGTGGCAGACTAAATTAGGATTCTAGTTTTAGCACAAAGTGTTTGGTTAATCATAGCTTTCATTTCTAAGTAAAACCGTACTTTTCATTTCAAAGTCAAAACCCATTTTTCGTCTCTCCCTAACAATATATATATATATATATATATATATATATATATATATATATATATGAATGCATGTATGCATTGCTCCATCTATTTAAGTAAAAATCACATAATCAACTACACATATTGAACCGCTTAATATGTGGCAAACTATTTCAGTGAGATTATGGCATTATAGCTGGAAGGCCTTCATATTACTTATCATCATAAATTCATATTACTTATCAGCTGGTTGTCATATTCGCATGATGATGCGATTTTGTATTGTACACTTCTCCAACATTTTATGGGTTCATTTGATACATTTTGTAGCTATGTGTTGCTTAAAATTTATGTTTTTTAAAGAAATTTGAGTATTTTTTAAGTTGTCAAGTATTGGCCAAATATTGGCGAGTTTTTGCCGAGTTTTTTTTTTTGGGTCTGTGAAGTTATTAGATTTGGCAAGTTTTCCTACTATGATCCATACCACAACTCTCCATAAATTCAATCTTTCTTTCCTGTGTCATGTCTTCTATGCTAACTTTCCTATAAAATTAAATAACAATTACTAATTCCTCATGCAATACAATTTCAAACAACTAACCCAATTACTTCATATGCCTTCCAGCTATAATGCCATAATCTCGCTGAAATAGTTTGCCACATATTAAGTGGTTCAATATGTGTAGTTGGTTATGTGATTTTTGCTTAAATAGATGGAGCAATACATACATACATTCATATATATATATATATATATATATATATTGTTAGGGAGAGACGAAAAATGGGTTTTGACTTTGAAATGAAAAGTAGGGTTTTACTTAGAAATGAAAGCTATGATTAACCAAACACTTTGTGGTAAAACTAGAATCCTAGTTTTGTTTGCCACTTAACTTGTAATCTAGCACAAAAAGAGTTAAAGTTATTGTAATCATAGATGGAAAACTCACCAAAAAAAGTCAAAACGGTTTAATTGCCTAAAAACTCGCCATTTTCGGAAAAAAAAAACTCGCCGAGTAAATTCGGCGAGTACTCGCCAAAACTCGGCGAGTTCGTGCTAAATACTCGCCATACACTGCTTATCACACGCAAAAAATGTTGTTTTTACACGGTTTTGGCTCTTTAAAAGGCCCTCTACTCCCTCATTGTCACTCACACAACCATTTGAGCTTGCATTGCTTGTGTTGAGTGGGTTTTGGAGCGAATTTGAGGAGAGACTTTTGAGATTTGCATTTGGAGGTAACGTTTTTTTTTTTTTGCAATAATTCTTTGAAGTTTTTCCAAATTTTGTGTATATTATTTAGGTTTTATAGATTTCTATTGTGATTCTAAATACATGTAATGTAAAACCGAATGCTTGTAATTTTTTATACTCATTTGCAGCCAGAGGTATGTATTTTTTTTTTAAACGCAAATTCATTGTAAATTAGTTAAATTTTATGTATGTGTATTGTAATCGATTCGTTGTGTAATTCTAAATACATGTAATGTAAAATCGAATGCTTGTAATTTTTTTATACTCATTTGCAGCCAGAGGTATGTATTTTTTTTAACGCAAATTCATTGTAAATTAGTTAAATTTTATGTATGTGTATTGTAATCGATTCGTTGTGTAATTCTAAATACATGTAATGTAAAATTGAATGCTTGTAATGTATTTTTTTATTTACGCAAATTTGTTATTTAGGGGCGTTTTGTTTTTAAAATTAAATTAAGTTTACGTTTTCTAATTTTTTAAATGTGCATTGTGTTGCAGATTAGAGCTTAACAATGGCATCAGGCTCAACATCAGGTTCGGCATCTGAATCACTAGTAGGGACCATTTCTCCGAATGCCCGTTCCATGGCATGGAAGTATGTTGTATGTGGAACTTGTGTGGGTGAAATTTTTTGCACTTTTTGTAACAAGAAAATGAATGGAGGCATCAATCGTTTGAAATATCATCTTTCAACTATTGTTTGCCGAGATGTTACAGTTTGCCCCAACGTGTCGGAAGAGGCAAAGCGAGAGATTAGAGCAGAGCTCGCTGAGTTAGAGGAGAAGAAACTAGAGAACGCAAGGCTGAAGGTAGCCATAGCACAAGCTATTAGACCTGGGGCCGCAATAGAAGAGGATTTAGACGATGATGCAGCAACAATTGTGGGCTCTACTCGTGGTCCACGCATACGAAGAGGAAGAGCCGGAAGAGGCACATCTTCATCGAGTTCGAGTAAAGGCACAACGAGTTTTTTTGTGGCACGGAACACACCTGGAGCACAACCTTCATTGGTAGGTACAACCTGGAACAAAGATATGCACGACGAAGTGGATAAAACTTGTGCAAATTTTTGGTACTACAACCTGCCATTCTAATGTGGCAAAAAGCCCATACTGGGAGTACTTGGTGACAGCGTTGACAGTTGCAGGGAAAGGGTACAAGGCACCCTCTCCAAAAGATTTGAGTGGGAAATTACTTGAGGGTGCAATTGCAGATGCCACTACAATGCTAGAAGAGCATAAGAAACAATGAAAAAAATTCGGATGCACCATTCTTTCAGATGGGTGGAAGGATGGAAGGAACTGCACCCTTGTTAATTTTTTAGCAGCTTCAAACGGTGACCATGGTGTTTTTAAAATCTATTGATGCCTCTAACATAATAAAAAATGCAAAGAATTTGAATGTTATGTTAGAGACAGTTGTACTTAGAGACAGTTTGTAACATTCAGATTTGGACAATGTAGTTGGTTTACTGCAGAAGAGACATCCATCATTCTTTTGGACTCCTTGTGCAGCTCATTGCATTATCCTTCTTTTGGAGGACATAGGCAAAATTGATTGGATGAGGTCGGCTGTAGAAGATGCAAGATCTATAACGAAGTACATATACAATCACCATTGGGTTCTGAGCTTGATGAGAGTACACACAAAGGGGAAAGATCTTGTTCCAGCCGGTGTCACAAGGTTTGCAACTAACTTCTTGACGTTGCAAAGTATTTGTAGTTTGTTGACACCTTTGAAACAAATGTTTGTGAGTCAAGCATGGCTAAACTCACAATATTCAAAGAAAGCTGACATAGAGAGGGTTGCAAAGATAGTTTTTGATGATATATTTGCAAAGAGAGCTATAGAGATCATCAAGGTAATTTTAAACTTCGATTGATATTTCATTCCTTTATTTTAATTTGTTAAATTATAAATATTAAATATATTGTTCTACTTTTCACTTTCTTTATTTCATTTCTAATATGTATTGTAACTTGTAAGGTTGTAATTTTACATTTTAATTTGTGTGTAGGTGTCAGAGCCGTTGGTGAGAGTTTTGCGTTTGGTTGATGGGGAGCAAAACCCCATGGGGTTTGTATATGAGGCCATGGATAGGGCCAAAGAGTCTATCCAAAACTATTACAGGGGGGATATCGTAAGATATGGTCCCTTTTGGGAGATTATTGATTGGAGGTGGAACAATCAACTCCACCAACCTATTCATGCAGCGGGGTACTACCTCAACCCCAAGTATTTCTACTCTGACATCTTCACAGATGTGAACGGAGAGGTTATGGAGGGCCTTTCAACATGTATTGAGAGGATGATACCATCGATGTTGAGACGAGGGACCTCGTCATTTTAGAGCTGCAGAGTTACAAACATGGTAGGGGAGACTCTTTTCTTCGGTGCTAGCTATTCGAGGGAGAACCGCACAGTCACCAGGTAATAAAAAATTGAATGTTTACCAAGTTACTTATTAATTACATATTTGATTTTATTAATTAATTATAAATTTTTGATTATCTTGTTTGTAGGTTCTTGGTGGGAGGATTGGGGAGGGAATACCCCAAATCTTCAAAAGGGCCTATGACTGGACGAAGTCGATTAGGCGGATTTGTTTTTCTGGGGTGGTATTGTCTTATGCAAGATCTCTCAATTTTGGTTTCACCATTGCAATCCTGTGTTTTCTGGGTTCCTAATTTTGTGTTTAGATTTCGGTAATCACGTCTCTGCAATAGATCATGGATTCTTCTTCAAAACCCTAGATCTCTCTTATAGACATGAAAAAGAGGTTAGTCCATTTATGCTGGACTGATCTCACCCCATCTGCATGTTGTGATGAGTGGTGTACTATATATCAATATTCCAAAAAGGGATCAAGCCTCACATAGTTCTACCTCTCAGTGAATGTCTGTGAATGTGCAATAAACAATGTATTAGTGAGATTCTAAAATAGTCTTCAACACTTGGTGATGATCTTGGGTGTAGAATGCAGCTTGTGATAATGACCTAGGGCAGTCGTGTAAGATGTGTTCAGACATGGTAGCTGGCTAATGTGCTTGAGAGTGATTTTGCAATTGGTTTCGTTGTTGTCATCTCCCAGCTCCAATGTAGCTTGAAGATAAGAGTCCTTTTGAATGAGTGGTGTGATTGTGATTTTATATGTGACTATTAATCCTTGGTTTTGGCATTGCAATCCTTTATTTTATGGGTTCCTAATTTTGTGTTTAGATTTCGGTAATCATGTCTCTGCAATATATCATGGATTCTTCTTCAAAACCGTAGCTCTGTCTTGTAGCCCTGAAAAAGAGGCTAGTCCAATTGAGATGGACTGACCTCACTGCAACTGCATGTTGCGATGAGTGGTGCACTATATATCAATACTCCGAAAAGGGATCAAGCCTCACATAGTTCTCCCTCTTGGTGAATGTTTGCGAATGTGTAATAAACAATGTATTTGTGAGATTCTAAAATAGTCTTCAACACTTGGCGATGATCTTGGATGTAGAATGGAGCATGTGATAGTGACCTAGGGCAACTGTGCAAGATGTGTTCAAACATGGTAGTTGGCTGATGTGCTTGAGAGAGTGATTTTGCAATTGGGTGCTTTGTTGTCATCTCCTAGCTCCTAGGTAGCCCAAAGGTAGGTCCTTTCGAATGAGTGGGGTGCTTGTGATTTTATATCTGACTATTAAGAAAGGTTTTTGTACTCGATTGACACTTGTGCATTTAAAAAAGTGACCGTTAAGTGAGTGAAGGACAAAAACATTGGCCTTAAGATAAAATTGTCGGTTGGTTTTGTCCCTGATAGGCGACTGCGTCATGCCAAAGTGAAAATTTGTTCTAACAATTATAGGAGGTGGCCATATGTTTAAAGATGTGTTATGTATACAGTAAATAGGTTTTGGACAAGTCATAACTGAATAATAAGTGTGACCTAGTGGCCAAGGAGAGCTAAACTGAGCAAGATGCGTGTAGGAATAAGTCATTTAAGTGCACAATATGAAATGGGTTGAGATAAATGCTAAGGATAATTTCCATATTCTAATTGTACAAATTTAGGGTACAATGTTTTTCCCCATGTTAATAGAGTAATTGGAAATTGTTTGATCAAAACAAATGAATTGTAAGATAATAAGGACAAGGCATGTGTGAGACTAGAATGTGTTGTGTTCCCTTCTCATTTGTCTTCCCCATACATGTTAACATGCATGCCACATGAATAAACACGTGTTAATATGCAATCAAGATGTTTATATAGAACATGTAAAATACCATAAATTGAAATTAAAGCATGAAGCACATACATCTGAATGACCCCGATGTCAAATGTAAGATATGAAAATGTCAAAATGTAAGATAATAAGATAAGATAAATATAATAGTGTCTAACAAATGGCCACAAAAGTAGGTCAATGGGAATTTAGAAAACAACGAGCATCGATACAAGGTGGGAAAACCAAAGAGTTCCCGAAAAAGAGGACAGAAGAGGTGGTTGACAGGAAGAAGAAATCACATGCACCCAAAATGGGGGTGGAAAAACAAGTGAGAGGCAAAAAGTGGGAAAAACGACTAATGAGAAGAAAAGAGGAAAGCCCATTAGGGGATGGAAGATCCAACTCTCCTAATCTCCAAGGCCGACTGGAAGAAACTGAGGATAGAATGCCGACCATCCAAAGAGAGAGGCTGCCTATTATGCCACTGTTTGGATACATTATTATCCCTCTAATGCTCGGTGGATCTTGTTTGTTTCCTGAGGCTAGGCCTAGAACGAGCATGTCTAAGATGACTCAGGGAACCATGTATGGTTTCTCTAGGCTGAACCAACCTAGAGGAAGAAGTGGGGACTGTCTCACAAGGGCGCTTAATGCCTCTTTTTGCCTGTAAAACTGTGAAGAAGGAAGTGATTCGCTGAGTAGAGTCTGGTCTAGGATGTGGCTAGAGAATTTGCTCACGAAGCTTCAAAGCTACCTGTAAACACCTTTGATCCTCAAATTTGAAGAAATCAGAAAGATCTTGCACGTCCTAAATAAATAGTAAAATCTCCCTTTGATCTCGTAGTAAATGGGGTACCGAAAGATGAAATGTGTTTCCGTCTCGATCTCTTGGAGACTACACAACTGACAGATCTTGTCCAAGCAATCAAGGTTATGATCCGTCTCACAATGGAGTCTCTGAGAACTAGCCCTGAACTGACCAAGGGGAATGTGAAGGGCATGCATCCAGTGTCGAAGGGTGTATTGAGGGCAGATAATGAGACCGTCCCTCGGCTCTAGGAAATGCTCGGCGTGAAAGGCCATCTTGGAATGTAAACCCCCCTGAGGGTTTAACCAAGTGGTATGGATGAACTGCCTGTACATATCCTCTTTGATGATCCTGTTCATCTCCTGTTTCGTAGGCAGAAGGTGGCTTGGTGTGTCAAAGGAGTACCGAAAACGTGGAAGATGGTCCAACTAAATACTAATAGCCCCAAAAGTTCGGAGACCTCAACATACCAACCACGACACCGACGAGGGGAGTCTGAAAGAGCAATAGCCTCAGAAGAGCAATATGCTCAGTATGGGTACCTGTCTGCCCCTTGGCAGTGTCCGTGAAGCCCTGAACGTGGTGCAAGAAAGAAACGAAATCAAATATGGTCTCCAGTCTGAGAGGATGGGCTCCAAATTCGGCCAAAATAATGTGATGGGGTACCGATTGCTTACACCTGATGAAGCGGCAAAGGAGAAGAGTTCCCTCTTGATGGAAGCCCTGTCAGTACCCAGCAGAGAGGGTCCCCAAGCAATAGAACCGTAGAGGCCCGTGGGTTTGATGAGGGAGTCAACGAGGGACATTTTGTAGTAGATGTCCTGAAAGTGATGGTCGAAGCATTGTCTCTTAAGAAGAACTAAGGACCCATATCCCTTGTTGACTTGAGGCTGGAGAGCCCGTCTCAAATTGAAATGACGTCTAGAAAACAGAATCCCCAAATAGGTGTAAGAGCTGGTGATCTCAATCTCCTCACCTCTGAATAAGAAGTGAAGATGCAGGGTCTTCAAACCATTGACGACCATATCCTTGGTTTCACTAAGGTTAACTGTCAACTTCTGAAGATCACAAAAACAAGGCTAATGCATCGAGCTGTTTCTGTAAGCCCTCCGAAAAAGAATCTAGGAGAACCACATCATCCGCAAAGAGAAGAATGGAGATCAAAACCTGGTGCAGGAGGCATGCATCACTTTCTTGAATATGCTCATGGAGAAAAGACTCAAGCTCGTCAATGTAGATCCCAAACAAAGTTGGGGATAGGGGCACCCTTGTTTTACACCAATGGTACTCTTGATGAACTCAGACTCATCTTGGGAGGTGCGGAGGTGGCCCAAAACCTTCTCGTATAGACGCATGATGGCTGTGAGAAGGGTCTCAGAAATGCTGATGTCATAGAGCCACTTAAAATGTGCCTCATGTGGCATCGAGTCAAAGGCTTTCCGAAAATCCACAAAGCAACAGTAGAACTTCGATGAGCAATGACATGTCTCCTCAATGATGGCTTGTAGAGTGAAGATATGATCGGTAGTTTCGCTATCAAGCCAAAAGCCAACTTGCCCCATGGCTCTAATGTTTCTCTGCGCTAGCCCCTCAGATAACTGCATATGTAACACTGGAGAATGTATGACCTACCATAATGGTCATGTAGTTATTGGGGTCAAAACAGGGACCCGATTTGTGAATCGGGTGAATGATATGGCGTGCCCAAGATGATGGAAAACCCAAGCAAAGCATGTCATCGAAGAGATCAGTCAAATAACTACAAAGAACCCTTTGAAGAATTCTGCTTGGAACCCTTCCTGATCCGCTGTCCTTCCACAATTCATCATCCTGATTTCCTCTTTGATTTTAGTGTAGGTGAAAAGGTGGCATAAGGAAGGTGGGTCCTCAATGTGGATAAGTGGTTGTCTTGGAATGTCATAAAGACTGGAGGTGTGGGAGAACATGGAATTGGGGTTAAGCTTAAAGGGAAGAGATGAGTGGCGGGGGAAAATGGTGCCCCAGAAATGCTTAGGAGAGTGTTGAAGAGACTCACATAAAGTTTGTCTACGTTGGAAATGAAGAGACTTTTTTACAGCGAAGGAGACAGTGGTAAGAAGCTTTCACGGTATGATAAGAGGGAAGGGCTTGGTTAAAGCCATGTCGTACCTGCATGTGGAAGATTTTGCACTCGTCATCATAGCATTTGTTCATGGGGCAAGTATTTCGTTGATGGGAGGTAGATGAAGGTCAGGTGGAACTAGGGAAGGACATGAGGGAGGCCTCCCAGATGATGGAGGAAAGGAGGGTGTATTTGGTAACAACATTTCCCATACAAAAGAACTCGGACTTAGGGGGGAGAAGTTTCCAAAGAATGGAGGAAAAGGTATTAGGTTCCCCATCGGTGAAATGGAAAGTGGTACGAGGGGGGCCATGGAGGGCGGAGTAATGGCGGGATGAGGGGGAATGTTGACATGGAGGGACATAGTGAGAAGGGCATGATTAGTGAAGGGAATGGAAGAAATGGAGAAGTGGTCGATCAGTAATAAGGAACTCTGACTTGAAAGGACATAATCCACCACACTCGTGCCACCAACATGCGGTCGACATGTGAAGAGATGCAAATCAGTAAAGCAGGTGCAGTGAGAGGTCCCGAGTCATCATTTGAAGTCCTGTGCAAGCCCACTCTCTTTGGATCAACTGTCTGAGTGCAGAACAAATCCTCGACGCAGTCATGAATAGGAACCTGTAGTGCTCTGGTGCGGGCATTGAAGTCGACCATACGGATGACTTCTCCAACCACTGAGTATTGGGCAATACTGTCATATAAGTCGGTAAAGGGATCACTCTCGAGACTGTTATGAATGGCATAGGGGAGGATGCCGGAGGGAAATAACACACTGCAATATAGATATCCCTACACTGGGGACCTACACCTTGAATCCGAAGCCATAAAAACTTGACAAACTCGTCTCTGGCAACCAACGAGATCCTGCTATGGAGCGAATCTCTATATAAGTAGGTCACCCCTCAAGAACCTCTGACGCCACCCAAGTACCTAGTCTCCTGCCTATGCACAGAGTACCAATGATAGCTTGTGGTATCAGGAAGAGGTCTCACCGGACTCTCGTCAGTCTCTATGATAAAGAGGATGTCTGAGGAGCTAAGAGCATCAAGAATAAGACCGGGTGCGGAATAACAGGAGCCATTACCGTTCCAATATCTAATAGTCATGACCCTGTCCAATTGCACCTCCTTTGTGTCCCGTCATTTAGAAGACCCAGGATGAGGCTCTTATCAAGTAGGGAAAGTGTCTTTGATTACCGCCTGGAGGTTTCTGATAACTGCGCATATCCCTGCTTTACGAGCTGCCATAACTAGGTCTCTGGAGTGTTCGAGTTCGACTACATGTGACCTGGTAAGATCCCCATCATGGAAAATCTTATTAGGGAGGGAAAATAACATCCTCTTGGCCCTAATAGCCTTGAGTCTATTTGTTACTGATTTGAACTGAAAAAAAGGGCAGACTCGTAACCCATCCAAGCTCTATCCAGAGTAATATCATGTATGCCTAAAGTATCTTTGAAAAATGAGTTCTTGACCGTCAGGGGGTCTTGCTGACTAGAGGGAGCCCTCTTACTTTAAGATTCAATTCATGTTCTCTTCTTGTGCGTTCCTCTACAAATTTAGCATGGACAACCTCCTCCACCGTTGCCATAGGCAGGGGGTATCCTTAACACTAGCCACATGTGCCAAAGATTTGAATTTTGTTTTTGTTTCTTGTTGGAAGGAAGCTTACTGGATTCTGATTTCCTCATGCTTATTCTTGAGGTTGAGAATTTCAACATGAATGATGTCACTGTGATGGTTGGGTTTGTCTCTGCTGCTGGAAACCTGATCTTTTAAAATAGTGTTCTTTGATTCCGATGCTCCGATTCGTTGGGTGAGAATGCACACTTTTGTGTTGAGGTCCTGGTTTACAATTTCCATTTGTTGCATGCTGTCGAGCAGCTCTTGAAAAATTTCGGCATTGTCTATAGGGTTTTGTTGATCCGTCTTTTGGATTCTGGTTACCATTTTGCGTTTGCCCTCCATGGCACTTGATTGGGTTTCCATCTTAGTCTAGTATAGGGGATGAACTGGGAGGATAATTTTTAGGGGTGAGAGATACCAAGAGGGCTGGAAGATGAATTGTCCGCGGACATTAGAGCACGACCATGAACAAAAGAAGGGCTTCCCAGGAGAGAAAATAGAGTCTGCAGATGGGGCAGATCCTGCAGTGTAGAATGTTGTGGTCCTGCAAATTTTTCAAGTGGTGTTGCAGAGCTCATGCGTAGTCACGAAGAAAATCGTGAGTATTAAACCACCACGAACAGTTAAACACAGTCGATTCATGACTTAGAAGTCACAGACCCTAGAATAAGGCTTTTCTAAGAGAATTATATAATTGAGCCTGAGGCTGTTATGTGAAAACAATTGAGCCTGCTATTTGGAACCACCATGTGTGCATATCAACCTGAAGCATAGGCACCCTATGTACGTTTGAGCCTATGATGGGGCCAATTTGTTTTATATTGTGTAAGAGTCATAATTCGGCATATAAATGTGATAATTCGACATAATTTGTAATCTGCTTTAATTTGTTAGAAAAGCCCATGACATGCCCCCCTTTTTAAATGAGGGATGTTTGTAAAATATCACTTAACTCAAAAGGGAAACATGTTAGTCATGTGAAAATGTATAAACAACATAAATGGTATAAAATATGTTAGTGTATCCACTAACATGGTAATAATGTGTAGAATTTGTAAGATATAAACATTGTAAGCGAAAGTATTATGTATCATCAAAAGAGTGAAACATGTCGTGAGAGTGTTCATGAGATATATAAGTGTTTGAGCACACGTATTATGTATTATCAAAAGAATGAAACATATCATGAGAGTGTTCTAGTAATTTGGCAAGATAGCACAATAATGATAGAATGAGGAGTATGACAACAACACACGACTCAACACCTAGTGGATCTAAAGTTACCTACGACACAACATGACAAACCCATTGTAAAGAGATCATTGATAAGACATGACAAATTTGACTTGTGTTGGTAGTGTTAGTTAGCTCGTGTGTGCAAAAACTAGTGCAACAAGTAGTGATATAAATCCACGCGTGTAATAAGCAATGACATAATTGTGATAGTATGACAAGCAAGGGCCCTGGAGCCAGTGTGGAAGAAGCAATAAGATGATCAACATGTAATCAACAATAAAAGAATCATCATGTAATAAGCAGTGAAAGAAGTATCATGTAATAAGCAATGAAAGAATTTCCGTGTAACAAGTGATGATACAAGTATCGTGTAACAAACATTTTCATAATTGTGAAGTACAACAATCAATGTTCCTAGAGCAATGTGTAGTAAGCAATTATCTTTCAATCAAGGTGTTATAAGTCAATGTGTAAGAAGAGATGTGAACAGACAATTACCATAGTGTAAAACAACTGTGGCCTAGAGCTAGATATGTGATTTAATATAAATTGAATTAAATCTATATTTTAGAATGACTATTGTAGTGTATGATATACAAGCGATATAATATACTAAATGGACAAGCAACAAGCATGCAATAATATAAAACCCTAATCAAGAGAGAGAGACAGGGTGACTTAGCTGATTTCGTTCAACCGACGATGATTAGGGTAGGTGAATAATTGAAGTAGATTGGAAGTAGCGTCGTCAAGGCTCACTGGAGGTTCTGAGACCCAAAAATGTGCAGGATAGGAGCGCCCACGGGAGGATGGGAGTGCCCAGTGCTAGTGACTGATCTAGGCGCTAGTGTTTAGTCATATGCTCGAGTTCTGTGTTTTTCTGTATAGGAGTTTTGCCGTTAGTTTTTTTTTTGTCGCTCTGATCTTGCTCCAATGTCACCGATTGAACCTGTAACCTGCAAAGAGAGATACCTAGTTACACATGCCCACAAACCACATCAAATCTAAAAAAGATGAAGAATGTGGAGTCAGACTGATCCCGACAGTCACCCAAAGAGTGAACTTAGTTCCAAGCACTGCACTACATTTCAGAGTCCATGTAGTTCTGTGTGTAATGATGCCCTAGGTTGCCCTTGTACAAGTTGCATTATGATAGCGAGCTAGATTTAGAATACTCCAAGTATGCAAATGTGTGAGATGAAATATAATAGACTTCGTCTCCTATGCTGTGTATGTAGAGTGATGCAACCCTTGTCCCTTGTATGGATGTGCTAGATGGATGCTTTGTAATGCTCTTGTGCCATCGTATGCAATCTTAGGTGATACTAGATAATGCTAGTGCCTGGTCCCTGATTTTGGAGAAGTAACTAAGTATATATATGATTCCCTTGTTTGAATTTCGTAATTGACAATTGGAAGGCCGATCCAAAGTGTTAAATGATGCCCAAGAAGTAAAGGATAGAAAGGGTCAAGAGTGCCCAAGAAGGACAGGAGCGCCTGGGCGCTAGTGTTTGAGGCCATAAAAGATAAATAAGTTAATTTCCGATAGGGCTGTAAGATGTGTAAGTCCTAAAAGAAGACGAGATAAAACAAAAAGGCCAAAAAGAGTTGTTAACCACTAGATTTCTTGCTTAGGAATCATGTATATATTAGTATGCTTTAAGACCTAGAAATGTACCCAAGTGCATAGATTTTGTGTCTACAATATGCAATCAAGCAATGTGTATTAAGCAAGTATGTCACTAATTTATGTTCTAACCAATGTGTACCATATGCAATATGTGTCAAAGCAATGTATGTCGTAACCAAAGTATGTTATAACAATGTGTATCCTTTTTACAGATATAGCCAATAAGGTGTCATAGGAAGTAAGAGGGTAGTATGTACCCGATGTGAATGAACATGAAGCAAACAAGCAATGTAAATCACACATTGACATCCATAATATTACAAAAAACAAAAGAACAAAGGAAACACATCATAGAGCAAACAAGTGTATATAACAATCGTGGCATATAGTGTTATGTGACAAATTCCCCTCTGAGAAAATATTAAGTTCTAGAAGTTAGTGAATAATTAAAATGAAATGAATTAAATTCTAAAATTATTTAATCAAGAGAAAAAGAATAAAATTAAAGTTGGAAAGAAATAATTAAAGAATTAAATGCTAAAGAAATATATAAAGAAGACCCTTTTAAAATAAGGTGGGTAGATATGTACGTAGAAACCCCTTTAAAATAGGGAGGAAATAAAAGAGTTAAAAAGGGTTTCTCGAACTCCTTTTAAAGGAGGGATTAAAATATATATTATGGACCCCATTATGAATGTATGTAATTGATTTTAAATTATTGTTATTAAAGGGGGTGTGTGTTCGTTGGAAAACCTACCCGGTGAAAGTTATTTAAACCAATGGTGAATGGGGATTTAACATATCCATATGTAAATGTGTGCTCAAGTAAATTTCTATTTGATATCGAGTGAAAGCAAGTGGTGGGCATGGAAGAGGGGCGTTCTAGAGGGTGCGTAACTGGGATACGTTAAGTATAACCCAAGATGGTTCCTGGCCAGGGTAAGAAGATTATTTGTTAAATATTTCCTCCTGATAATGTGGCCATAACTTGAGGTTCTGAATCTTGGGTATCACCTAGAAGCTGCTTGAGCAGCACATAGTCCTCACCTAGATATACGTGTTTAATATACAATTGAATGTTTTATATGGTAAAGCATTTCTTTAGTTTTAGGATTATTAATCGGGAAAAAGTTATATCACATATAGCATACAAGCACAAAGCACTCACAACATATAGCAACCAAGTGCGCTGAGAAATGAGAACAAATAGTATCTTAACTGAAACAAATCTCTAAAGTTGTCAAAGCAGACAATATCACCTAGAAGCTGCTTGAGCAGCACATAGTCCTCACCTAGATATATGTGTTTAATATACAATTGAATGTTTTATATGGTAAAGCATTTCTTTAGTTTTAGGATTATTAATGGGGAAAAAGTTATATCACATATAGCATACAAGCACAAAGCACTCACAACATATAGCGACCAAGTGCGCTGAGAAATGAGAACAAATAGTATCTTAACTGAAACAAATAAAGTCGTCAAAGCAGACAATATCACATAGTAATAACACTAGTGCACAAAGTAGGCAATTCAGTTAATGTTGTACGACACTCAAAGCATGTATTTGCACAATGAACAAATTAGTGAAATCAATCAATGTCCTAAAGCAAATAAGGAATATAACAGATAAGTGCACAAAATAAGTAAATGAGTCAATGTCAAACAACGATAAGAGTATGCAACACACAAGTGCACCGAACTGTCACAACAATCAGTGTTTTGAAGCAATCAACGAATATAACACACAATTGCACGGAGTAGTCAGAGCAATTAATGTCATAAAGAAACCAATGGTGTAAGCAACAATGTCATGTAGCCAAAACTAGAGCCCAGGGCCAATAGTAGTGAACTGGTAAGAATAGTAAACGATAAATACAAGAAAGCATGGAACATAGTCAAGTCAATGTCTAGAAGTAATGTGATCATCGAATAGAGCATGATATAAAACGTGTCGTAACTAGTAAAGCGATGTGGTCCGTGTAATGGACTAATGTATGAAATCAGTTGTGTATATGCCCCCGCTATACGTCTGCCCCCAATGTGGTAAGCATCCCCTGGGATAAAGGAATGTATGAAGCCGTAAGGTGCTAAAGATGTGATCTAAGAAGTCTCAGTTTGTAAGATGCCCCTCGGCATAAACATGCTCTCAGGGTGCTAGGTTGTATGACCCGTCAAATGTGTAATGCCCATGGGTTTTAGTTGCTTAATTCATTTTATGAAGCGTAAGTGCTATGATAGTGTAGAGTGTTAAATCTGAATTATCGTAAGGCTCAAAGCTATGTAATGACTGAACATGTCATATGTAGGTCCTCATTTTGTATTTTTCGTAATGTTATGTTGTTTTTGTATTTTTCAGAATACACGTGAAAGGTAAATTGTTAGGTAAAAGCGATACTAATGGCCTTGGGGCATAGGCCATAAACGGTTAAAAGGCAAGGTGGGGGGGTATAGGGCAAGTATTGTTCGCCAACACTCACATCAGGCCTATGAAATATTTTGCATTGTGGGGTAATTTCTTAATTGAGAACTAGGGGAAAATTGTGCATCAATCGATATTAATGCTACAAGTGTGTGCGTGCAAGGTGTTATGCGTATAGTTGCAAGAAGTTAACCAATAATCATGTCTAATTATATCTTGTATCCGTAGGTGCGATAGACAAAGAATGATAAGTAGTCGTGCTCGCTTATGTGTAATGACCTCCTGAATTGAGCATATATTCGTGTGTAGTATGATACCCTGTACTATCATCCTTGGTGGTGTAATGTGCATCTATGCACCACTAGTTGTTGTAGTAGTTGTAGGCTATTGGTGTAAATGAGAGTGCATCAGTGTCTCGTGAGGGTAATGCTTGCACGGATGTTGTCATACTATTGTGCGTCGTGCATAACTAGATAATACATGTATAAAAGTAGGATTCATAGCGTGATGGTGTTGATTTTTAATCACAGAGTGTCGTGGGATGTGTCTATGAGTACGATCAAAGCTAGGTGTAGTAGTTTGAAAATGTTGTCCGTTAGTATGAGGCATTGTTTGTGCAATAGGAATCGAAGGTGTCGAGATATGGTATATTAGGAATATTCACCACCTTGTTGCATAGTTCAAACATCTATGTAATGTGGATGGAGTAGCGCACATGTCACGGATTCAAGGGTAATCGAGTAAGATATTGACAATTTTTTTATGAGGGACTACAAGGAACCAGGTGGCCATTCTCTTAGGTCAAACCTGTATTGTCAATACTATGCCCCCAAATGGGTTTTGTTGTTGTCCATCAAAGCCTTGAACTATCTTTGTGATACCTATGAGGACTTGTGTTGTGCTGCTAAGAGATGTAAGAAGTGCCATCGTTCAAAAAGTGTGGTTAGATTCGTTGTCTACCAAATGACTTGAATTGGTTACAAATCAATGTGTTTGCAAATGAATATGGGCATATATGCTTCATGATCGTTTGGAGGAATCTCCGAGTTAGAAAAGGTAATGGGTGGGGAACTAGATGGTGTACATTGTGGGACACTAATGATATTATCAATTGGATGGGCATCGACTGCATATGTTGGTGGAGGAGATATTGTGTGATAAGGCATATGTAATTGATCTTCTTTATTTCTTTCGACATGATTAGGTAATGGATCAAATTACAATCTCATGCGTGCATTAGGTTGAGCAACCATCGTGTTGGTGGGTGGTGCAAGGTCTTTTAAAGAAATATTCTTGTTATCGATAAGCTTTTGGATCTTTTTGTGCACTCGAAAACATTTGTTCATCAAACTTAGGTCCTTGTTGCTTTGTCATATCAAAAATAATAAGTGGAGCTAGTTGGATTAAATTACACTCAAGGAGTTTCCATAAGATGGTGCAAGGAGGTTGTGGAAAATAGATGCATGTTTGTGACGGTTGCTGTAAGAATAAGTTGTGTGACATTCACGGTTTCAACTTTTTTGTTATCATTTGGCTTGTTGTTTTACTAAGGCTTTACTTAGAATTTTTGCTACTAGATGACTTTGTGGTCTCATAAGAAAACATGTGTGGTCTTATATAATTTGACCATTTGACATAGGTCCTCAAAGGATGTTGTTGGCTAGATTTTCTGCATAGCATCAAACCTAGGCAGTCATGAGATAAATCTCCATCATTTAACCGGTGAGGCTCCCGTGTCAGATTTGTCAATAAAAATGTGTTATTATCTATCAGGGGTTTTACTTTAACCACTTAGTTCATGAACCATAACTAAGAAGTTTTGCAACAAGTAAGCAACTGTTTAAGAAAGGAAAGTTATAGAAGAAATAAGTAAAGGAAATACATAGAAGAAATGGGGAAGATGTGCATCCCAATTAGTAGATAGCAGAGCTAATTACATGCACATAGAAGAAACTTAATAGATATGAACACAGAATTATAAAACAAAGGCAGCTTTAGATCCAGATCTAAAATAACACAAAGTTTACTTAAGAGATCCAAGATTAAAAGCAAGAAACAAAGTACACCGTGACACAAAGTTCTCCGGAAACCTGCTCCCTTGTATTCCTTTGCTCCAAGTTGCTCTCAGGGGTTCAGCACAAAGTCTAGAACACAAGATTGCTGCTTACAAATTCTAATCGATGATAAACTCGGAGGTTCTTCTCCTACTTATAGAATGCAGGAGGGAAAGTACAAATAGAAGACTCAAACTAAACTAAAGCATGAACAACAAGTAAAGATGACATTTGGCAATCACCCTCAACTAACTTCTTCTTAACTGACACATGTATCACTTAACTAATAGAATGGTTCCACATGACTTCAAGTAATGGTTGTAAAACCAATCACTTAGAAGTTTTACAATTTCATCCGAGAACATAGAAAATAGAAGAAGAAAAAATAGAAGAAGTCATGCCAGCGGTATCATTTATGCCTTCTTCTTGTTCTTATATCGGATATACTTGTTGAACATGTAATTCAACATCTTTCCATCTGTTTTAGCCACTGCTTCCTTCTCTGTCCTGAATTGCAGCAACCCTTCATTCAACACTTTGCTGCATGCTTCCACTTCTTCCAAACTCAGCCCAAACCTCGCAATGTCTGCCTGTAGCGCCACCAGTCTACTGATAGAATTCATCGTGAAAGGCTTGGTAGCTTTATCAATTCTCTTTTGTACCATCAGAAGAGAACCTTCCAGGGAATTAGGCACTTCGTTAGAAACAATCTGCACGTATGAAGTAACACCTCCATCCACTCTTTCCTCAGTGAAAGAAATGATACTGTCTGGTAAATCTGATGTTCTACTCTCAAGTGCCTGCATCCTTTTCAGCAAAACTCTGCAGATTTCCAAGCGGAAAGATACTGCAAACTCTAGCTGCTTCCCCTGCTCGACTGATCTGTCTGGTACAATCTGTTCTGCAATCAATACATCTCTCGACAGCTTGTTGATCTCGGCCAAAATACTTAGGTTACTCTCTGCAACTGTATTCATGCCTTCTATGCTTTCCATCAATTGCTTTAGTTGATTTGTTGCATCGTTCATAACCTTTAGGCGGGCTGGCACTTCCCCAAGTTGTACAGAAGCTTGACGAATAATCAGATCTTTCCATTCGTCAATAGCCTTTACTTGATTACTTGCGTCCTCTATTTCCTGCATAAGATGATCACTCACCGGCTCTGAAATGGGTTGAATGGAAGGTTTAGCAACCTTGGCTATGATCTCACATAATTGAGATACTTGCTTCTGCAGCTCTTCTTTCTCCGCCTTTTCACTGTCAAGCCTAAGGAATAAAGCGTCTATCAATGTCTGCGTGTCCTGCTTCAATCCTTTAGTGGTGGCTTGACCGAGTGGTATTTTGGTCACTGTCACATCTTCCGCCGTGAGCTCCTCTATCTTTCCTTCTGCCGGAATTGATATCTCAGCAAACTTCTCTCCCGAATTGTCAATGATCAACCTAGAAGTTGTTTTAGCAACTTTAGGCTTTCTGTCTCTTTTGCTTAGATCCTGGAGTAGCTGCAAGTCGTGCTCCTCTAAGTTCATCTCCATTCTCGCTTCTGGAACCAACTGCAAAGTCAACCATTCCGAGAAATTACTTCTCGGAGAGTGAGAAGTCGCTGAGTGCACTACCATCTCCCGCTTTGCATCCTCTCCGTCAGAAAGTGCCACAGTGTCATGGCTGCCATCCTCTGAAACATCCAAGGACAAAGCCATCTGCAGCTTCAACATCTCCTCTGGAACGGGTGATGAACGAAGTGGCTGAGGAGAGAAGACAAATGTCGCCGGTTTCAATGAAGGCATGGAGACGTCCTGCTGCTGCGGTGCAATAGTTGGTAAAGTACTGGGTACTGGAGAAGCCGAAGTCAAAGCTATGGTCGTAGAAGTGATCTTCTCTTTCTCTTGAGATCTTTTGTGTAAGTACTTTCAACTTCTTGGACCTTCTGCTGCTTTCTCCTTCATGCTTTCGCTTGAGGGAATCTCCTGTGCCGAAGTTGCCCGTGATTTGATTCATCAATGCTTCATCAAGGCAATATCCCTTCGTCAGCAACCAGTTTGAAGTATTCACCAACACAACTCTCGATCTTTCTTCAATTGTGTTGCAGCCTCCCATGTTATTCTGCAGTATGGCTTTATTTCCTCCCATTTGATGGTAAGTGTCAAGTACCACATTCCCATCATCTTTAAGATCCGCAGGTACCTGCGCTAGTCCAAAGTCGAACACTTGCTTTGTTGATAGCCTGCTGAAATCTCTTTTTCTAACCTCGTACTCACTTCCGCACTTCATCCAGAAATCTTCTAACGAAGGCACATGTGCGTACTGCTCATACTCATACTCAAATGGATCGAAGTTCGGCCGTGCAGGGAAGAACTCTTGCTCATACTCGGATAACATTTGCGCTTCCATCCCTAGAGCTCTGTGAATGCTAATGCAGCTGTAATATCCCACAGTGATTGGGAAGAAGCCTGTAGACTTGTGCCACTTTGACTGAAGGTCGTGTAACTCCACAAGTTGCCTGTTCAGCCCCATGGCGATCAATCTATCATTTGGGTACCTGGGCATCTTTATTGGTTCTCCAGAAAAGCCCGTAACCCTGAGGTATGTGAAATCTGCAAATTGAATGAATAGACTGTCAATCTTGGACACGGCTTCCCACGCTTCCTTACTTACCTTGTTGGCCTTCAAGTCTTTGTCTAGCCTGCAGATGAAATCGTAGAAGAAGTCATCGTTGATCACTTTGAAGTCTTTTTCGCCTGTAGGTGCAGTAAGCTGTAGGTAGCACTCGAAAATGGGGCCTTTGGAAAGAACACCACATCTATCCAGCTTGGAAAAGACACCTTGTGAAGCTATAGCATACACCAAGTATGAAGTCATCTTGAAGTTGAAAGTACGCTTCACATTCCGAAGTTGCTCACCGATGTTGCTACTAATAATTTCTGACCAATTGATTATAGAATCAACTTTGTTGATTTCAATGGTCCTGATGAAAGCATACATCCATGTTCGGAAAGTGTAGGCATTCGCTTCGCCATTCATCCTGCATAGCAATTTGACGACATCATCTGCCTCCTGCACCAAATTGAACCGTGGAAGAGTTCTCGAGAACTTTGAAGGGGATCTAGGATTCTTCATGAACCGGCTATTCATGATGCTCACACAATCAGCTCTATGCTCCTCCCATCTACTGTCAACATCCTGAATGCTAATAGAAGTCATCACCTTTCGCACTGGAATCTTCAAACAATAATTGATGAACTCTGCGTCCAAACGAATTATTGTCTTTCCCGAAGCATCACGCATTGATCTGGATGAAGGATGATAAGATCTAGCACACTCCATCACGAACTCTGGCAATTGGGCTGTACATGGAAAAGCTGCAGCTCGGATAATTCCACTGCTTTTGACCGCACGCATGAGTGAAGTCTTTCCCGCCCTGGATCTATCAATCAAATCGGCAAGAGGTTCCGGGCCTAGATCTGTGTCTCCTATGTCTGCAAGTTTGGAAGCAATGCATGACTCCATCGTGCTTTCTTTTTCATCTCCCTTCGCCATGGCTTTGTCTATCTTCGTCTGAATAATTCTTTTTCTTCTAACTTGGCCGTATTTCTTCAATACTGGTGCAGATCTGGACAATTCTTCAGAGTCGGAGGATATTTGCAATGTGTTGGACATTGATAAAAACTCCTTTTCTTTTGTAAAGCACCTGTAATAAATTCCTGCAATTTATTCAGACAAAAATGGCCACCGGAGCATGAATAATGAATTTAAATTATAAAAACTTGCACTTTTCAAGCCTGCTGCCCCAAAAATTGGTGTTTAATTTGCACATAAAGAGAGCATAAATCCTTTCAATCAACACCTGAGCTCCTGTAACACCTGTGAAAACAATTATGCAGACAAAGATCAACCTCCTCCAAAGCATGTGCCAAATCTGGAAGCTTTTAGCCTTGTTAGCACTTTGTCTGAACAAAATCCTTCCTTTAATGGGGGCGCACTTTTCCTCTTGGCTGCAATACTTTACCTGTGAATTAAATAATTCACCCATATGGCTGCCCATGCTTATATAACCTTCATAATTCTATAATTAATAATTGCCCTAACAATTAAAGGCAATTAATTAATTAAAAATCATGTTTTTTCTCTTTTTTAAAAATAGCATGTTTAAGGACAGCCATCCAATAAATTAAATTAATCCAATTTAATCCTTCACACAGCACTTCACTTAAGCTTCACAGTGTGCTTTGACCATAGCCACTGAAAATAGAAATTAATTTAATGTTTTAATGCTTTAAAAAACATTAAATAATACCCAAATGGGGCGCACTTTTTGAGAGGAAGAGGGCAGCCATTAAATAAATTAAATTTAATGCATTTAATTCCTTATTCTATCTTTGACTTGTTGACCTCCACCAAGCTTGGGTGCACTTTTTGAGAGGAAAAATTAATTAAAATAATCAATTTAATCCTTTTATTCTCTCACCAAAGGGGGCGCAGTTTTTTGCACATGTAATTCTATTTTTAAGAATTTTTTCATAATGGGATTCTTTACCCTGTAAGGCAGGCACCAAAATCCCGTGATCCACTTAAGTGATTTGACTTTGACAATGAGATTATTTACCCTGCAAGGCAGGCACTAAAATCCCATGATTTCACTTAAGTCACTTTCCTTTTATTATATCATAGGAATTTTTACCCTGCAAGGCAGACAATAAATTCCCACCTGCCTGCAGCCTCTATTTTTCCCACTGCAGCTTAAGTGACTTTTATAACATGGGAAAAAGTACCTTGCTAGGCAGGTATAAAATTCCCACCCTGCCTGCGGCTTATATTTTTCCCATCGCAGCGTAAATCCTTTGTTTTCCAAAAATGCGCCCATCTCCGTAGGGGCTTTTCTGTGCACGACTTCGCTTTTTCCCAGTGATCCAGACCTTCGATGACGACTTCCTCTGGGCATAATGTGCGTATATGTTTTCCTGCTGCTCCAGGCCAAAAATCAGACTTACCCGGCAAAGGAATTGCTCCAGAGAAATTTCACAGACAACGAAACGGGACACCACAAAAACACGAAAAATTGCCAAAAGTTACAAATAAAGCCCAAAACTTAAAATAAGTTAAAACCCTTCTGGCACATAGGAATAATAACATATTCGCTCATAATAGAGTTAAAACAGAGCGCAAATAGCCTCATACGGGGCTCAAAATAATTAAATACAAATTTCCCGCAGACAAATCTCGACGACAGAATAAAACAATTTTGGGCATCTGGGTATTTGGCAAAAAAGACTAATATGGCTCTTTAGGATTATCTTGACGCAATACAAGAACTTTCAGGCAATAAAAACACAAAACGACCCATTATTTTAAAAGTCTGAAAATTTTTCGGATAGGGTAGTCGCAGATTTCAGGGTGAAATCTGAGTGACACCAGATGTGCAATTAAGGAACATAAGCTGTTTTTAGAGCTTCGAAACAAGATTAACAATGAATAATTTGATCAATTTGTTCTCACCTATATGCTAGGTCCTCGTGAAAGCCTTTTTTGGGATTATTGCTTGACACGAGTGATTTGTGCAAAATACAAGCGTTGTCTATTATGGATTGAGAAATGAGCGAGAAACTTATGAACTAGAGCTTGTGTTGAGCCTTATATTTTTTGAAGAAACATAAGTTTTGGCTAAGTATTTCCTCCTTGGTATATATGCCACTTAATATTTGCGCGTGCACCTTTGGTTCTAGGCAAGCATCTCTAAGGGACCCTAGCCCACAAGCATGGAAGCTAAATAGAAGACCATGTTTGGTGTGCGGGGCTTTTGTAGGAACTCTTATCTTCTCACTCGCAAGGAAATAGGGGCATTTTGCGAGGGTCTATGCACAAGAATTTATGAGGAGCACCAGTCAAGGAAAAGAAAAGAAAGAGTAAGCTGTTAGTGGTGTACCTCTTTCACGACAAAGGATAATTGTTGTCGCGTGACAATAGAGCAACTGCAATTCGCTGATGGAGTAGAGTCCTCAAGAAGTTAATGCCACCATGTTAAGCCCAAGGACAAGGAAGGGCACCATCTGACACGTGCACCGTATATTTAAGTATTAGTTAACTCTTTGTAAACTAGGATCAAGGGCCAATGTAAATTCTTGTCAAATTGATGATGGACAAGACCCCGTCAATATATATACCCCTTGAGGGATTAGTATAAAAGGTTATGGAGTTCTTGATTTGTGTGTGTATAGGCAATCAAGGGGGCTATTCATAATTGTTTGATTGTAATTGAGAACATTGTAACAATGAAGTTGAATGAATACAAGGATCTCATGGTTATGCACTTTATTGGCTAAATGAGTATGTTAGTAATGAGCATCTATGTTTTCATGCACTGATATGATTGAATGCATGGGGAGTAATTGTAAGCCAAGTAAGTGAAAGCCCTTAACAAACATCATGACGTGTTGGCGAGAAAATTTGTCGGATGGACAAATTTGTGGATTTCTTGCGAACGCTCTGGGAATCTAAGTTCCTCTACTTAAACGGTGGAGCTTCCTTATTTATATGGAGGATCCAACATGGGCACTCCATTGACTGTGTGGCAAAGCTAGCAATTTCTTCCTAGAGAGTACTTTGCGGGAGAAGGGAAAGGAAGTGAGAAAAAGAGGGGAGGGGATTAATGCCATGGGTAGAAAATCTGATCCCACACCCATTAATCAGAAAGTTCCAACACATTAAATTTAAGAAGAAACAACCCTGCAAATGGCAAGAAGACCAATTAGGACTTATGAGCACAAAGAATTAGTAAATCCCTCAGTAAAAAAAGGTTATAAACTCCTTGTATTGGTGCTTAAACAGAAATTGTACATAGCAAGGATAGAAGAATACAAGAGTGGGAAAATCAAAGAATTTCAGCTATCATTTGTTCCTTCACAAGAATTGTTTGGGTTATACACACAACAGTGTTGTACAAATCTATCTTCAAATTGAAGCATGCAAGCAATAAACACGAAAATTAAACCAGAAGAGATATACACAAGATATAACGCGGTTCACCCATTGTGGGCTATGTCCACCAAGAAATAACCAATCTATTATTCTTTGTTCACAGAGAATATATAATGAAGATTTGGAATCTTCCACACCTCTCACAGATGTGCAGTACTTTTTCCTCATAAGCTTCTCATAGCTCTCTCCAAGAAAAATCTTCTTACAATAATCTCTATTCTTACCTTCTAACCCTAGTTTTCTAGCTTATAAGCATATATAAACATTAGGGCAATTTAGCTACGCATTTACAACCCTTTGATCACCTTTATAACCAAGGGTTAGATCTAATCCGACATCTAAAATAAAAACATTAACGCATAGGTAACTGATGTCGGTTGCTCCCAGGTGACCGACGCCAGTTACTCAACCGACATCGGTTATTGTGTAAACTTGCAAGTTTGTAAAACATGCTATTTGTGAAGCCATTTAGCTCCACAACTCAACAATCTCCCACTTGGAGATAAATTGCTGCACTATACCGTACAACTCCATCCTTGTATACTTGGCCCGTTTCTTCCTCTTCAAGTCTTATACTTGAAGACCAACAAAGTGGAGTGAAGCTCCGACTTATTCTTTGCAACCGGCTTCATTAGCATATCCGCAAGGTTCTCATTTGTATGATTTTTCTCCAGTTTCAGCTGCCCATCCTCCAACACTTGTCGTATGACGTGATATTTCAATTGAATGTGTTTCGTTCTTGAATGAAATGGCGAGTTCTTTGCTAGATAAATCACACATTGACTATTACTGTATAATTTGCAACCCTCTTGCTCCTTTCCTAATTCTTCCATGAACCTCCTCATCCATATCATCTCTTTGCTAGCCTCTATAGCTGCAACATATTTGGCCTCTGTAGTAGACAAGGCCAAGACCTTCTGCAATCTCGAAATCGAGCTAACTGTCGTGCGACCTACTGTGAATACATACCCAGTGGTGCTTCTACCATCCAAATCTCCAGCCATATCTGAATCAACATAGCCGCATAAAGAAGTATCTGACCCTCCATAGCATAAATGCATGCCAGATGTCCCTCTTAAATATCTGAGTATCAATTGGACTACTTTCCAATGCTCTTTACTTGGATTGACCATAAATCTGCTCACAACTCCCACTTCTAGTGCAATATTTGGTTTGGTACAACCATTGCATACATAAGACTACCAACTGCTGAAGCATATGGAACTTGTGCAATGTACTCGACCTCCTCATGTGATGTAGGACACTGATATTTGTTTAATTTAAAGTGTTCGGCCATAGGTGTACTTATAGGTTTTGAATTCTACATTTTAGATCTTTCCGATACTTTATGATTTAATCTTCTTGAGACAAATACAATTTTCTGTTCTTTTCTCTATGAATTTGAATGCCAAAGATTTTCTTCGCAACTCCTAAATCGTTCATTGCAAATGTATGGGCTAATTTTTCTTTAAGCTCAAGAATGTCCTGCATGCTAGACCTTGCAATAAGCATATCATCTACACACGATAACAAAATAATATAACTTCCATTTTCAAGCTTCTTGAAATAAACACAACCATCAGATTCGCATCTCATATAACCATGTTCATGCATAAAATTGTCAAAACCTTATATACCATTGCCTTGGAGCTTGCTTGAACCCATACAAACTCTTTTTCAACCTGGACACAAGTTTTTCCTTACCCTTGACTTCATAACAAAGTGGCTGCTGCATATATATCTCTTCCTTAAAATCACCATGAAGGATAGCCGTCTTAACATCAAGTTGATCTAAGTGCAAATATTCTACTGCAACTAAACTCAAGACAGTATGAATGAAAGTCATTTTTACCATAGGAGAAAAAATCTCACCAAAATAAACACTTGCTTTTTGTGCAAACTCTCCTGTACTTTCCCTGCGTATTTCTTCATTCTGGATTATACTAACCACACTATCAAATTTCAAAATATCAGTAGCAGATGATGTATTACTAACAACCATTACCAAGTAATCTCAACTATTTGACAAAGAGCATAAGAAAAAAAAGTGCTTTCACTTCATCATCAAATGAAATATTAACCAATTTTAATTGATTTACAATGGAACGAAAATCATTCCAATGGTTTGATACAGATCCTCGCATTTTTGAATTAAATAATTTTTTCATCAAATAAAATTTATTTGAAGCACTTGGTTTTTTATATAAATTAGCCAAAGATTTCATCAACTCTACCGTGGTTGATGCTTCAGTAATATTCGAAGCTACAGATGCTGCCAAGCTCAATCTTATAGACTCGAGAGCTATAGATGCTACAGATGCTGTCAAGAATCTTCCTTTCTTCATCAGTCATCTTTGTAGGCTTCGCATTCACATCCAACGGTAATATAAATCTTTTTAATACAGTAATCTTCCACCAGCATCTTCCATAATTGATAATTATGACTGCCAAATTTCTCCACTTTGTATTTGCTATCTTCTGCCATTGTTGTGCTCCCACTCAATTAGAAATCCCTTTGTGAGTAAATCTTTCAACACAAAACCCTCAAACCAAAAAGCTTTGATACTAGTTGTTGGGGTTATACACACACCAGCGTTACACAAATCTATATTCAAATTGAAACATGCAAGCAATAAACATGGAAATTAAACCAGAATAGAAATACACAAGATATAACGTGGTTCACCTAGTGTGGGCTACGTCCACCAAGAAACTAGTTCACAGAGGATATACAATGAAGATTTGCAATCTTCCACACCTCTCACAGATGTACAATACTTTTTCCTCACAAGCTTCTCACAATAATCTCTATTCTTACCTTCTAACCCTAGTTTTCTAGCTTATAAGCATATACAAACATTAGGGCAACTTAGCTATGCATTTTTATAACTCTCTGATCACATTTATAACCAAGGGTTGGATTTATTCCTGCATCTAAAATAAAAACATTAACACACAGGTATACGATGCCGGTTGCTCCTATGTGACCAACGTCGGTTACCCAACAGACGCTGGTTACTGTGTAAATCTGCAAGTTTGTAAAACATGCTATTTGTGGAGCCATTGAGCTCCACAACCCCACAAAAATTACTCTCTCATGAGATTAGAAGTTCATAACAGGCTAAAAAGTTTCAGAAGTTCAGAAGATTCCGAAGGTCAAATAAGAAGCTCATTACAATTTATAGAAGACAGACAACTCATCATCTTCCCGGTGAGCTTTGATATGTCCTATTTTTGACTTTAGAGTATTCATATTCCTATCAAATATTAAGTCCCTTTTATAAAAACAAGGCAACTTAATTTTTACATCATGTTTGTAAAGTCACTTTTTAATTGACTTAAAGACATTAAAAAGTACAAACCGCAATGCGAAATTCGAATGTTGAAGAGAGAAAGTTGGGGGGGAAGAAAAGAGAGAGAGAACGGAGGAATTGTGTCGATCAAGAATTTGCTCCTGTTGACTCTTGGAAAGCTTTGCCAGATTGACCCTGATACCTTTGAACACTTTACGGTGAATGATTTTCTTATGCTGCGAATGGGTTGCTGTGGGCAAGTTCTTTGGCTGCATGCGAGAAACCGCCTCCGAATGACCCATAAACACCGCAAACTAAATATTTTGAAACTTTGTTGAATGGAGCCTTTGGCATCCGCGGGTGTTGCTCATGATGATGCCCTCTGAAGAGACTGAAGCTATGGAACAAATCCCGCCTTAACTCCCTGCAACACTGCCACACTGATCAGTCGATTTGGACATGATCCTGATGAAACACACTATGAACAGTTTGACGGTGTTGACTGCGAATTCCACCTTTGAACACTTTACGGTGAATGATTTTCTTATGCTGCGAATGGGTTGTTGCGGGCAAGTTCTTTGGCTGCATGCGAGAAACCGCCTCCGAATGACCCATAAACACCGCAAACTAAATATTTTGAAACTTTGTTGAATGAAGCCTTTGGCATCCGCGGGTGTTGCTCATGATGATGCCCTCTGAAGAGACTGAAGCTATGGAACAAATCCCGCCTTAACTCCCTGCAACACTGCCACACTGATCAGTCGATTTGGACATGATCCTGATGAAACACACTATGAACAATTTGACGGTGTTGACTGCGAATTCCACCTCGCACATACTAATTGAAACATGAAATGAGTGTCGAAAGACATTGTTGAGATCCATGTAAGTGACTTCACTGTCACCTACTCCCGCATACTCCGATGATAGAGACTTCACTAGTTTCCCCCTTGCGAATCTGAATTTCATTATTTCTTGACATTTACTATATTTGGAAAGGGCAAGTATTTTTGGTAATTGTCGAGATTTTGCCTCTTTGTCCCCTAATGGTGATGTCAACTTGGATGTTCAACTCCTGGTACGTTCCTTTTGTGCAATTTGCCCTCAGGGACAACTTACTATTTTTAGTAAGTGCCTATGAAACAACTTACTATTTTTAGTAAGAGTGAAAATTCAGCTCTTTCGAACCTCGGTTGGATATGACAACTTGAATTCCTTTTTCTCCCCGTGTTCCTTTTGTCTTTTGAATCAATTTGCTATTTTTAGCAGGGGCTTACGAGACCACTTACTATTTTTAGTAAGTGCCGATTTCGGGCCGAGGTGACCTTTCGGATGATTTTCGCCTGCGATACTCCCTCTACGTTCAGATAGCGGCTTATCTGAAATAGTGGTCTCCCATGTAGAAGGCCTGCTATTTTTAGTAAGTATGCTTCTGGTGATCAAATCTCGGCGGGACAGTTTTTTGGTATGGGTTTTTGCCCAATATCAACCCTCTGAAATTTTAGACCTACCTAGTTGTTGGTTTGTGAAATTTTAAAACTTAAAATTTCTTACCTGATAGCGACTATAGACACGCTAGCCATTAATGGAGCTCGAAAATTGCAGGTTTGCTCGTCCTTAGATGTTGATAAATTTGTATTTTCGAGGTGGGTTTTTTCTTCTTGTTTCACCAGTGAATTTTCTTTGCAAACCGATCACTGGTTTGGCGGGAAATTTGCTTTTTGTCTTCGTTGCACGAAATGGAGAGCTTTTTCACTACAAATAATCCTCGCTGTGTATGAGAGACCCCTTGGTGAGGTTTTTACGGCTTTTGAAAATGACGAAGACAACAAAAAAACGGTTCTTCGATCTATGCTTTGGTTTGCAAGTTACGACAATTTCTTCGTCGTGCGGCAATGAGGATTTTTAGATGGAATTCTTCGTTTTACCTCCGTTCTTCGCCTTTTTGATTTGCTTTTGTTTTGAAATCTCTGTGTTTCAATTTGAGGACTTGGTGCAATTGTTTGAGTGCAGCAATGGAGGTTGAGATGTCTTGGAAATATTTGCCAGAGCTCCGACAGGGTGTGGAGATGTGGGGAGATGAAACAAAGATGCAGAAATGGTCAACTGTTTGCTTTTATGCATTCAAAAAGCACACATGAGGGCTGGGCGCATTTTTGTGTCCTCTATGTCCCTTTGCTTGAGGGACGAAAGGGACATCAATTTGCACATCGTGACACTTAGCAAGATTCGATTGGCCGAGCATTTGAGCTAGGGAGCTTGAGGGAAGTGCCTAGGGGTTGAAGTTTGAATGTATGGAGGAAGCTGGGGTTGGGCGCATTTTTGTGTCTCCTATGCCCCTTAAGCTAAAGGGATGAAAGGGACATCAATTTGCACATTGCGCCTAATCGTGACACTTGGCTATTATCTAAGAAGTGAGGGGAATGACTCTGACTAGCTCCTGGGGGTTGAACTGGCGATGTAGAGGGTCTTATGGATGATCAGGTGGCTAAAAAGTGTTGTGTGCATTTTCATGTCCCTTATTGCCCTTGGCTAAAGGGACGAAAGGGACATCAAAATGCGCCAGGCTCCTGGAGCTAACACGTGTCCACTTCAAGAATTGGCTAAGTGCGAGAGCTTACCTTGAGGCCAACTTGCAACAATGATATCTTGAGCTCCCGTATGTGTTTCAAGGTAAAATTTTATATGAACTTGACTGCAAAAAGCGTTTTGAATCCAATGGTGGGGGTCCCAGCTTATTCCTCCATTTGAGCCCTGAAAAATCGGATTTTTGTTCTAGCTCCATGATTGAGCATGAGAAAAATTGGAAATAAACATATTGCGCCTAGGTTTTGTGAAAAATTTGATTCCATCATCTTGTAGAGCTCCAAATTACCTTTTCGATGATGTCTTGTTTAGCTCCTAACTCATTATAGAACTCCCATAATCACTTCTTAAAGCTCAGGTGCTTTTTTAACATTGTACACTGCCTAGACCTGAGAACCCATTTCTGATGAACCTGCCCCAAAACTTCCAAATCTTTCCTGAATCTTCCAAAATCTTTTCCCCGATGTTTTTAGAACTTAATTGCATCTCCATGTTGAATTTTGCTCCTCTGTTCTGCTCTAGGGGGCACTCGTCCCGGGAATGCCAGTGGAGCACTTTGCAACTACGTTGTGGAATATGCAGTTTCCACCTACTCTTTTGTTGAAGAAGCGAAATTTTGTTTCTTCCTTGAGCCGTGTGGATCCTATTTAAAACAACTTCTCGTGGAAATCAAGAAATTGATGGTCGACCTTAGAATCGACCATTAGTTAATATCCTACACGTATGAGCAGTGCAAAAGGTTGAGCAAGGGAGAGGAGTAATTTGACTTCGGCATGGATGATTCAAACGAGTGCATGCTTAGGTGGTAGTGATATGAAGAAGCGTGACAAAAAGATATAGATGAGAAAGGTCTGTAACGAGAAAATGAATCTTGTCCTGAAGACCCGAGGTGGATGGGAATGGAAGGAGGATAATAAGAACGAAGGAGACCTAAGGATACACGAGATGTGCTCCTTGAGCCCTAAAGAATGATGAACTGAAATATAATGTTGATGGCCTCCTTTCCTAACCTGATACACATGCTTATGCAATTGGGTTTCTTGACATAAAAATGACAGTAACCATTGAGACTTGCCATGACAAAGAGTTAGAAAAGGAAAAAGGGAAGAGCGTATTGGTTAGAGCATTCCCTTTTGTGTTACAGTAAGTCTCACAATTTAGACACCTAGGCATGATCCCATCTGAGCCTGTTAAAAGAAATCCAGTGCGCATCAATTTGCGATGATGAATAACGGACTAGTAGATTAGGTTGTTGGTAACGTTTAACTAGGAGGAACCAAAAACATTACACCCATGCATTCGTAGAAGCAAATCAATGAAGTGGAATGGTTCTGCACACAGGTACGACAAATATTGTGCCCGTTGCCTTTGGAAGCGGCGGAAGTGTAGGAATATGTAGATCGCACACATACTTGGTATTGTAATTATGACCTTGAACAAGTGGTTGTTGACTATGACAAATTGGAGGAAGCATTTTTCAAGTAATTAGATATTCCCAAATTTGAGCAACAAAGCATCTTAGCGCTGAAGGATATTTGTTAGGAATATGTAGAACTCAGGCGACAATCACAATAGTACAAATTAGGGTTGTGGCTGCCTCGTAACCTCATTTCGCGCCTCAAATCTTCTACAAGATGTCATTAAATCTACCAAAATGTCGCAAAGTGGAAAATGCAGTAGAGCACATATACAAGTGCGAGCTCATATGGCATGCTAAAGGGATCACTTCCCCATAGTGCAAAGCAAGTCCGTTTGCCACAACTTTGTTAGATTGCACACATACTTGGTATTGTAATTATGACCTTGAACAAGTGGTTGTTGACTATGACGAATTGGAGGAAGCATTTTTCAAGTAATTAGATATTCCCAAATTTGAGCAACAAAGCATCTTAGCGCTGAAGGATATTTTTTAGAAATTGTTAGATAGTGTACACACATATGATGTGAGGTTCAAAAATATAAGCTGTCCTATGAAATACATGCTACTTAGCATGCACAATGGTTTGTTGGAGGGTTACTCATGCCGTTCTGGCACACCCTATCACATAAGACTTTCACGGACCGTAGAGAAGCGCTTAAAGCGATGGTACGTGCAGAAGTAGTAGGAAGCATTGACATTGGAGTCAACTTGTTTATGGAGGCACAAATAACATTGATGGCGACCTAGTTGGAGAAGTTAACTGTTAACAACAAAAGTGAAACACGTAATGGGATTTGGTGTATAAACTGCGAGGTTAATGGCCATACAAAAACAAATTACCCTCGATGTTGTGTGCATGACATGATGTAAGGAATTGTTCTCTACTTCAACACATCACCCAGACAAAGGTTTCCATCTACTGCAAGATCTGTGATGTGCATACACACAATACGGAGGATTATTGCATAATTGATCAAATCCACGAGGTCCGAGCCATCGGGCTAATGCAGGCAATGGTAGGGAACAATCAAGAAGACCACAGAGGAAATGCACGTTAGCGCGGTGGTTGAGGAGTTGGTGGATGCGAAGGAAGAAGATCTCCACGTTAAACTTGCTATAAGTGTGGGCCTTTATATCACCACCAATGAGATTGCCTGGCATTCCCAGTATGCATATATTGTTGTAGAGAACACAAGATCTAGACTTATATGCCGCAATGAAAGAAAAAGAGCAAAAAGGGAGCAAGAATGATCCGGATTGCACATGACACACCAAATGAATGGAAGGCAAAGCCAAGTGTGGCACACCTCACTCAAGATCCAATAGTGAACTCCACTACTAGAGGAGTTGTTACAAGAGCTCAAGATTTCGAGACTTCCTTAGAGGCCATTGGGCGCAAAGAACCTCAATCGAGGTGCTACCTCGACACACATTAACAAAAAGAAGTTTTGCAAGAAACTATGTAGATAGTTAGGGAGTGAGTCTGAGAGGGATGTATTCCATGAAGATTGTAGACTACTACGCATAAGATATAAAAACCGGGCATGAAGAACCTTAGCCGAGGGGCTATCTCAATGTGCGTTAACATAAAGAAGTTTCGCAAGAAACTATCCGGTTAGTTAGGGATCTCCATGGCGACTTTAAGTTTCTCAAAGAGGTTGCATGCGCAAGAAATAAAGCCAGAGACTTCTTAGATTTTGACGGGTCTTAGAGGGATGGATTTCACAGACTATTGCGCATCGAAGGAATCATTCTATTGCTTGGACAATGGCTTTAACATTAGATCAAAGACCTTGCGCTTAGAAAACACCTAGGTCAAGTGCAAAGCAAAGATATAAAAACTGCACAAAACGAAGAATACAATTGGGAGATCTTGTTTGATGCTTATATAGATGGATGATTGATAATGGACATCTTGGTAGACTTTTTATGGGGAATAAGATGGGGCGCTCTGCTCTCCATCCATCTCCACATGTCCCATTCATGGCAAATAAGGCTCGTGCGCTATCCATAGGTGGTGGAAGAATGCCATCATCAAAACTGTGGGGGTAAGATTCAAAGGGGACATGAAAGTCATAGAGTTGGCTGAGGTAGATAATTTTGCAACACTTCTTGGCAGACCTTGGTATTATACAAATAATGCAGACTTGTGCTTCAAAAAGCGTTATATAAGTTTTCAGAATGACTTCCAGTGCATGTTTATTTTATTGGACAATCACCGGGGGCCACCATATGTAAAAAATGTCAAAGATAGGGAAGACTTGGGTCATTTTGATCCAACGCAAGGTGTACTACAATGCCATGCACTCAGTTTCAAACATGACAAGCGCAATTTGTGAGAATTGGGCACATGGTTCTTATGAGTTGATTGTGTGGGATTGTGCTGTTGTAAAGTCAAACAAACGGCAAATGCTGAGCGCGTGACCAAAGTCTAGAATGAAGTATGTGAGGCTCCTTGGCAAAGAGAATACGGTCCCCATGCCACAATACCAAGGCGAACGAAATGCCCAACACTTCCTGCAAGAGATGAATGCCTATATGCCATTAGAAAGGGCGCACATGAATACAATGGTATACACTGTGTGAGAAATTGCAGCATGATGGTGGGCGACTCTCCGTTTGTTTCTAGAGTCATGGGATCATATTCAAGAGGCTATGTGTGCTAGATTTGAATAAACTAACTCCGTGTGCGGGTTACCAAGCTACAAGCGAAGCAACTTGGACAAAGAACACTGTGTTTGAAGCCTGCCTTGTGGCCACATGCATTCTACCACACACTGCATGTTTGGGCATGTGCTTGGTATGTTGACAGTGAAGCATAAAGGGAAACAACGAAATTGGAAGAATAGAAAGCTCACTTTGTATAGACCTTCTATGTTGGTTTGCGAGAAGTATTTGATCAAAAAGAGTTGGGCAATGAGGTATATAGTGAGCTGCTTAAGTTAATCAAGGTTAATATAGGCACAAAGGAGGCGCTTAAGATCGTGACTATTGGAAATTATTGATCTGAGGCAGAAATAACAAAGATTATGGAACTACTGTGCAACTAAGAAGACCTATTTCCGTGTAGCTACAAAGAGATGAAGTGAAAGATGCATGAACTCCGTGTCCACATAGTTTCAAAACATGGAATTAAGATTGACATTGACAGAATATTCAAAATTTTGTTCTCCCAAATAGAACAAATGGTGTTCCTTTTTTTGTTTCGAAAAAATAAACTTTCTTAGGAGGTTTATTCCGGACTTTGCTGAATTAACCGGACGCATTGCTGAAATGATGAAAGGGAAACAATCTTTCCAATGGAGTTTAGAAGGTAAGAGGACATTTAACATGATCAAAGAAGCCATTACAAAGACTCTTGTTTTGGTATGCCCAAATTTCGATAAAGATTTTATTATTTATTGTTATGCATCTAAGCATACTTTATCTGCAATTTTGGTTCAAAAGAATATTGAAGGAATTGAGGCTCCAATTGCTTTTATGAGTTATCGATTGAAGGTGCACAAGCATAAAAAAATCCAGATTGAAAAGTATGCTTTTGCAGTAGTTAAAGAGGTCAAGCAGTTTAGGTTCTACATTCTAAACTCCCCCTCAATCATCTTTGTCCTTGATCCAACTGTTAAGTCTTTTTTGACTCAATAAAATTTTGGGTTCAAGAGAGGCAATTAGATTGCCAAAGTACAGCAGTATGATATAGATATCAAACCAACCGAACTTGTACAAGGATAGTAGAAGATGGCAACATGGATGTAGAATGTCCGTAACACCTCGAGGTAAAAAAATGAGAGCAATCAAATTCAGATCAACAAGGTATGTGTTATGGGATAACTCTCTTTTCGGGAAAGGTATTGATGGTTGCTTTTTGAGGTGTCTTGATAAAGAACAAAAGAAGTTGTTAAAGGTATATCATAACCAAGCTTGTGGGGGACATTTCTCTTCTCCAGTGACGGCTTGCAAGATTTTGAGTGTAAGTTATTATTGGCCTACTCTATTCAGAGATGCAATTAAATGGGTTTTTGAGTGCGAGACTTGTCAAACATTTGTGGGTAGATCCAAGTTGGCAACATTACTATTACGGCTTGTCTCCAGTGACCACTTGGAAGATTTTGAGTGGAAGTTATTATTGGCCTACTCTATTCAGAGATGCAACTAAATGGGTTTCTGAGTGCGAGGCTTGTCAAACATTTGTGGGTAGATCCAAGTTGGCAACATTACTGTTACGGCTTGTGGTTATTGAATAGCCTTTCCAGCAGTGTGGACTTGATTCGTTGATAATCTAAATCCACATTCTAGTGCTGGTCATACTCATGGTTTGACTGCCGCAGATTATTTCACAAAATGGGAAGAACCAATTCCTATCAAGAAAACTTCTGAGGTCGTCTATAATTTCATCAAGGAAAATATATTAGTTTGTTTCAGAGTACCCCATAAAATTGTCACAGATAATGTCCCAAATTTTCTTACGAAGTAATTGATTGTTTCTATGGGTATGGTATTTCATTGTCTCACTCTTCTGATTACTACCCTCAACGAAATGGATAGGCAAAGTCCTCAAATAAAAATCTAGCTACCATAGTGTGGAAGTTAGTAGTCACAGTCAAAGAAATTGGGACAGAAAGTTGTATTATGCTCTATGGGCTGACCGTATAACTCAAAAGAGGGCAATTGGTATGTCCCCTTTTCAGTTATTGTATGGAATAGATGCTGAATTGCCCATAACACTGTACTTGTTTGCCTTACGATTAGCCAAGATGATTGAGAATGAACAATTTCAAGATTTTTTTGAAAAAAAGATCATGTACATGCAGAAACTTGAAGAAGAACATGTTTTTGTGGTGGATTGGATCTTAGCTCATCAACAAATGATTAAGAATGTCTTTAATAAAAAGGCTAAGCCATGTGATTTCCAAATTGGAGATTTGGTTCTGCTCTGGGACAAAAGAAGAGACCCTCGAGGAAGTCATGGTAAGTTTGATTCTCTCTACCTTGGTCCTTTTGAGATTTGACACTTTTGTGGTGAAAATACATATGCCTTTACTAATTTGGATGGGACTCATCTACCACTACCATATAACAGACAATATCTGAAGTTGTATTAAGTACTAAGTGGGTGTCCTTTCTCTGTACATAGTCTGGTTTGTCTATATTGTTTTATTTTGTTCTTTTGTTTGTTTTGTTTGTGTTTTGCTTGTTTCTGGTTCTCTTCTGTCATCTTTTCTTCTCTAGGAAGTGCCTAGGGTTCCTTGGCTCTTTTCTTTCTTCCACCTGCGACCATGATGACTCCATGGTTGCTCCTTTTGACCTGCGACCGTGATTGCTGCCTTCGACAACAGAATAATCTGCGACCTGTTATTTTCTTGTGTCCTTTGTTGTGTTTCCTCTCAACTGCATGCCCTCGTTGGTGTTCTTTAGCTTTCAAAGTGTGCCCTTTTTATCATGCGTGCTATCTACAGTCGTAGCTACAGTCAATGCCCTGAAAATCGTAGGTCGTGGCTTTACAGTCGATGCTCTTGGTGCCTAAAATCGTGGCTCATAATTTCAGAGTCGTTGCTTGTTATTGTTTCACGCTCTAAATCGTGGCTCACATTTATTTCATCTCTAGTCAACCTCTGGGACTGGTGTACGGTCTCAATTGAAGGGGCTGTGGCGGAAATCCTTTTGTGTCTCACTTGCGTTGGTTTTCCTTCCATCTGCGACCTTCCCAAACCAGTTTTGACCCTCTATGCACAAGTTAACATTTGCTCGGCTAGGGGGCTTTGGGGACTCTAGTGAGATTCGTGTAATTCTTTCACCACTCCAAACAATTTACCTACCCATGATGTCTCCCTCTACCCCCATAGAGCAGGTTGTTTACAGCGTTGGGACGAATGAAAAATGACAACAGGAAAGCAACCTTCCCAACATTATTGCAGAGCTGATCAATAGGTTAGAGACTCTGGAATCCTCCAAGAGAACTCTCCGTATCGTGGTTTTTGAATTAACTTCTCGGGTTGAAAAAGTTGAGGCTGACAACATTTCTTTGCGAAGACAACTCGTTGAATCCAATGCATACACAAAACCTATTGCTGTTAATGATTGATTGTAGGCTAAGATATCAAATCTAAAACACAAACAAGAGGATATCAGAACTCAGCAGGAAAATATTCAAAAACAAATAGATACTCGGGCCCAAGTGCCGAAGGGTAAGGATAAAAAATCCTCCCTTAACAACAGTAGAAGTGGTTCAGGCCAAATTGTTGGAAGAAAGGGGCAAATGTGCGAGAGAGTTAAATCTTAAAGTTAGAGGACTGCCCACTCCTCCGCCCTCTTAAGACCCCTTGGCCATCGATTTGGATTTCCTCACAGGAAACTTGGGGCTGCTTGAGGTGTAGTTGGATAAAGCTTGGTTCGGACTGGACTCTATTATTTTCTCTACTTTAAATCAATTGATGTCCGGGTCAAGGCTCTTAGAGCTAGATGGAAGCTATTTTCTCTACCCAATAAGGTCTTCCTTGATGAAGATATTACCAGAGAGCAAGTCGTTGAACTCAAGAAATATCGAGAAATTGTCATGGCAGCTAGATAGCAGGGAAATGGGTAGTGATTCGTAACCTCAGGCCAGTGCTTCGGGATTCCTTCCCCTCAGGTTGGGCTCCTTGATCTAGTTCTAGATGACGGGTCCGACAGGAGAGGGCTCGGATGAAGGGCATCTCCATCTCATGTTGAACTGGAAATGGGTCGTACTGGTCTTCTCTTGGCACCTTGCACGATGCTTTAGGATTCTCAGACCTCTTCGTCACGGAGACACATGCGAGCTCGGTTCGCCCACTCCTGGATATCAGTGGTTACTATTGGATTTCTATTTGCAGATAGGAGGCTCGGAGTTTTGGAGGTGTTAGAGGATCTGGTGGGGTGGCTTGTTTGGTCAGGGACACTCTTCGGAGCAGGGTTTCTATTGTTGCTAAGGATGAGTTTTCCTATTTTCTATGGATTCGGATAAAACATACTTCCTCCCACCTTAGGGACATCTTCATCGCAGTCAGCTATTTCCCTCAAGCTTCCTCATCTTTTGCTATCCATAGTGGACTTGAAGGTGACCCCTTCTTTGACCTTTATGTTGGTATCTCCCAGTATTCTAGGTTTGGAGATATCATCATTTTGGGGGACTTCAATACACGTACTAGAAATCTTCAGGTTCCGAGGTACGACAAAACTGTTGGAGTTTGCACTTTAGAGGTGGATTCAGATTTGGTTGGCTTCCAGCGAGATTCGTAGGACACGATGGAGCCATTGACATCTTACGATCGAAATCTTCTCCAGTTGGGGGAATCCCATGACTTGCTGATTTTGAATGGCATACCTTGTTTTCTTGAATCCCGGTACTTTAGCTGTAGACCTTATTGTGGTGGGGCCAGTGTGGTTGATTCCGTCATGGCTACTCCTGACTTGATTTCCGACATCCACCACTTATGTGTTTCCCCCATCCCACTTGCTGATCATGCGACTGTTTCCTTTTCCCTTCAAGTTATCCCCACCCATGACATCACCCCCTCCCTTAGTGCTTCATGTTCCATTTGGAAATTTTTCGAAGGGGACCCCGACACTTTCTCCTTTCACCTACGTAAGCTTCTCCTTCCCATTGCCCACTTCGCCTCTGTTTCTTCGGACCAGATGTTTAGTACCCTCTCTCATGTTATTCATGAGGCGATCACAAGCTCCTTTCCCCATGTCACCCCATCCACCCTACATTGCGGTACCTGCCCTATGAACAAATGATATGACAAGGAATGCAAAGCTTCTCTTCGGAAACTTGGTTTTGCCTTCATGCACGCCCTTCCCTTCTTCCCTTCCCTGAAATCAGCCTATTGTTGTCTCCTTCGTCATAAGAAACACACCTTTATCTATCTCTCATAGATGCCGGGAGCTTCGTCTACCCCTCACCTACTGCCCTAAACATTTCTGGCGCACCATTCTTCCCCGTCATTTGCCTTTACCCGTGGACTTTGATTCCAACTCCATGTTTACTCACACCTCAATAGTTTATGAAATTTCTGGCCAACCTCGGATCCAGGTTGTTTCCCCACCCTCCTATTGCCATATCTTCACCCATACCAACGTGAGGAATGCCATTATAGCTATTAGTTGCAGCAAAGCAGGGTATGAGGAAGGTTTCCAAGCGGTACTTTTCAAGTAGGGGCGGGAGACGCTCCTTAGTTACCTTGTGTACCTATTCCATCAAGTGGTATGTATAGGTTTTCTAGAGTCTTGGTCCCACCACATTATCCACCCTATCCACAAGTCGGTGCCTACTTTTGACCCAAACAATTACAAGATTGTCATAGTGGGCCCCACATTTTCCAAGCTCTATGCCACAGTTCTTCATATGCAGTTTTCCAAGTTCCTTGATCAGTACCGTTGCAGAGCTAGGGGACAGGCAGGTTTTCGACCGACCTACTAGACCATTGATCACATTATCCACCCTATCCACAAGTCGGTGCCTACTTCTGACCCAAACAACTACAAGACTGTCATAGTGAGCGACACGTTCTCCAAGCTCTATGCCACAGTTCTTCATATGCAGTTTTCCAAGTTCCTTGATCAGCACCATTGCAGAGCTAGGGGACAGGTAGGTTTTCGACCGACCTACTAGACCATTGATCACATCCTCACTCTACGGGGTATTATCGAGGATGCTCGTCACCGCTCCTCTAGAGTTTTTTGTTGTTTTGTGAATTTTCGGAAAGCTTTTGAATCGGTACCACGGGAAGCACTCTTCCGCAGGTTCAGAGATAGGTATTTCTGAAATTCTTCTTACAACCATTATGTGTTTATCTGAGGAGGTCCTGGGCTATCCTCACACCTCTGCAGGCTTGTTCGACTTCATAAGGAGTAATATTGGCGTCAAACAGGGCTGCCCCCTCTCTCCTTCCTTGTTTGTTATCTACATTAATGAGCTTGAGGAATTTCTCAGGGATCACATTCAGGAAGGGGATGGCTGTCTTCTGCACCATGTGTTGATCTACATTGTCCTCTTTGCAGATGACATGGTTCTTGCTTCCTTTGCGGAGGAACTCCAGAGGCAGCCGGATGCCTTAGCCCTCTTTTGTGATCATAGGCAGCTGTTAGTGAACCTTGCGAAAACCAAAGTTATGGTTTTCAATTGTCTGAAGACCTCGAACTTCCACTTCTTCTTTTGGGGGGAGGAGATTGAGATCACCTGTTCTTACACTTACCTGGGGGATTTGTTTTTTGGGACACATTTTAGCCTTCGTCCTGCTCTCCAACCCAGGGTTAAAAAGGGGTATGGTTCTTTTGCAATTCTTGAGAGACAGTGCTTTTGCCATCACTTTCAGGACATCCTATCCAAAATGTCTCTCTTCGACTCTTTGGTTAGGCCCACTCTTTTGTACGGTTCGGAAATTTGTGGTCCCTCCCTTTTGGACTCGAATTGGGCTACTATTGAGCGTGTCCAGATCCTCATGCTGAGGCGTATCCTCAGGTGCAAAGAGATGGTTCCTCACAACATTATTCTTGCTGAGTTTGGGGTTCGCCCTTTTAGATTGGAGACTATCTTCAGCTTTGTGTTGATGTTGCACCGCATCCGATGTTACTCTGATTCTTTCGTAGACAGGAACAGGTACATCTACCTTACCTAGTGCTCTTCTGAAGCTATTTCCCTTTCAGATCATACTGGTCGATCTCGCTATTGGTATGCCTATGCTTCCCGCCTTCTTTGATCCATTGGCATTCAGATGGATTGTCTCCCACCATTCAGCTACTCCCTAGAAGCCCTTGTGCATCTCCTCCCGAACCAGCAGGACCTTCACAGAATTATCAAAGATGATATCTACAAACAGTTCATCTAGCACACTTAGACCAACCCTCTGGGTGGGTTACGTTAAAAAATGTCCTACGCTGTACACTTTTTTGAGATCCGCGACAGGCTCATTATTAGACCCATGTACATCTCTCGACATTGGTTATTGGTCCTTTGTATCTCTTTAGGTAAGTTCAGGGTGGGCTCACATCGACTCCGTGTGGAAACCGACCACCAACTAGACCGATTGGAGCGGATATGCCAGTTTTGCTCTCTCTAGGAGGGTGAAACTGAAGAACACTTCATTTTCCGGTGTCTTGTTTACTACGAGATTGGGGGGAGATTCCATTGCCTATTTTGTGAGTGTCGTTCCTTTGGAACTTTCTTTAGATATTATGATTAGAGATGTCTTGCGCTTTTTTTGTAGGAGGCCCTCGGGCTTCGGGATAGGCTCCCAGACGGATGGATGCGCGACAAACCTCCTTCAAGGAGCTCTCCCGAGAGAGGGGCACCAAGCGACATCCTGACACGAGTACGGATCCCAGTTCATATCTATCAGGACTCGAAACTCCACTTCCTACTCCAGAGGCTATCTTCCTCGGGCGCGTCTCAAACCCCCCCATATAGACAAAGATCCACCAGGCTTACGCAGAGGCACCATTTCTCTCCCAGACATCGGCTTTCTAGACATTCCACAATTTCAGTTACTGGACATTGGCGCATTGCCAGTTACTTCTAGCCGGCCTTGGATTCTAGGTGATGATGATGGGGGTGTTGCTCCTTCTGCTCTCCCCCACACTGTCATCCTCTTCTTCTTTTTCTTTGGTCTCTTGGCACATGTAACCCCTGCTGCTTCCTTCTCTTCTTCTCTTCTCTCTTTGTGTTTCAAACAACCCGTTTGGGTCCTCTTGTTGGCTCCTTTGGCTTTGTACTTTGTACTCCCATTGACCTACTTTTCTGGTCATTTGTTGGACATTAATAAAATTATCTTATCTTATCTTCCTTTGCCCAATAGATAAAGCACTTGTCTTATCGATAATCAAAGATTCCGGAATTCTCTATGAATTGTTTGTTTTTAAGTTGTGAATCAATCCAATTCATGTTCCCGGTCAGAGCCAAATGTTATCACATACCATGAATTTTCAAATTTTTTTGAGGTCAAGGTCAAAAATGCAGGTTGTATCAGTTGTATTTCCCCTTGGTAAATCTTTTACTCTTTGGGACTCGGTCATTTTTAGTAATAAAATGCTGATTTTTTAGACAAGTCGACTCATCTCCAATCTACTGAATTGGCCATTGTAGGTAGCGTGTTGGATAAGTCGGTCCCTAATGGAACAAGTTGAACTATTCATGAATTCCACTTGTTCCCAACATTGTCGCAATAGACGATTAGAGAATAAAATTTGGGCAGAATCAGTGAAGTAGGGTCTAATAGGCACATGATGAATAGTTCCCCCATTCCTTTGGTTCCCCATATCTCCATCTTAGTTAATTAAGAGGTGAGAGTTGGGCCAATTCGGAAATGTTGGACCCCTTGAGCACTAATAGAACAATTTCCCAATTCTCAACCTTAAAGCACCGCCCATTGCAAATTGTGGTTTGTAAGCCTGCCAACGCACGCACACACATATAATTCGAGGTCTTTCCCAATTCATTATTTCATTCGAAAAATTTGAAATTGTGCTCTGCCCATGTCATTTTCCTTGACATCGTAATCGTTTTTCTGCCTCAAGTTTAGTCATTTGTAAACCAAATTAAAAAATTCTGGTATCAACAAGAGCGTGGGGAATAGGGCTTAATTTCTATTGAACCAATAAGAATTTTTATTATTGTTTGACCTCGCTTTGTTTTCTTTCTTGTTGTGGTGCTCACCTACCCTGGTTTTGCCAAATTTCTTTGTGGAGCTAGTTTTGCCCCTCTTAGTGCCCCCAAATTAGTTAAAAAGAAGTTACAATATACGGGCTATGAACCAATTTTCTCACTGGATAACTTTGTGCCTCACATTGGAGATGGTGATGTTAACCATATGGATTTGGAAAAGTTTTGGAACATAATGAACAATGAAAACCCCAATCCTTTGGCTAAAAGAATTTTGGGTAGCCGGTTTAGTCCATGTAGGTGGTTTTTCCACTTTAGTTCAATGTACCGATACTATCCTAGCTTGTGCTTCCTATTTTGACCCTTAAACCAAATAAGTAAGAGATCCTGAAGGACAAATTATTGCTCAATTGGATGCACATCACTTAAATGTGGTCCATGGAATCCTTACATATTGACAATGCCAAGGTCTTGACTATGAAAGAAGGTCAAAGCAAATTTGACCTAACGCCAAACAAGTATTAGAATGTGATTGCAAAATCTTTTTTGAAAATAAAGAAGGGACGTTCAAAGTTGCCCAAGATCCTCTATAGGAGTGACTTCATTGAAAAACTTTCAAATATTATTACCCTTCTAGCCAAACTAATGGGCCTCTCTTCTATTTAGGAATTTCAGGATCGGATGTGCATCTAATTTGATATGTGAAGGCAAACAAGTACTAAATTGGGGAGAGATCATTTGTGAAAGCGTGACCCAACAACTCACCTAGGTTCCTCAAACCAAATCCTTTTATATGACCTTCTACTTGATGTACACCATTGTTGGATATAGGACTTGGATTGGTTTGTCAAGTTAGGGTAATAGACAAATACTCGGAATTATGACTATTACACCCAATTGACTTTTGAGAATAGCAGGAGTCATTACAGAACAATCAATGATGCCTTCACCTTGTTCATAGTCAGGTTACTTGAACGATGTGTCACCAAAAGAGTTTCCCAAGAAACTAAGCAATTAATTGTTATATATGGAAGCATTTTCATAGAATTCTAGAGATTTTTCTATATTGAAATTACAGGATTTGAAGGGATTCCTTACAAACTTCCAATGTATTGTAATGACAAAATTATCCTCCTTGAAATTTGTGGACAATTGGATATTTTTCACAGGACTTGTAGAGATAAGAAGGTTTCTGGCATTCAAATTCTCATATCCTTTGGAAACTATATTTGTAGGTCAGCCATTGAAGCAAAAACTATTGACAGAACCATTACTCCTTTGAACATGCATTATCTTTTGATAGCAAAAGCTTCATCATCAATAACAATCTCCGTTTGTTTGTCATACCTTCATGTGCCTACACTTGAGGACTATTGGGAGGATTGTGATGATGAATTTGAAGTCAGGAAGAGATTGTATGGAAGGATGACTCTTCAACAAGTTAAGGACTTAAAGGTATCAGATGGTATGGTTGATGATTACTCAAAGTTGTTGGAACTGGAAATTGTAAATTCTATTCAATATTCCCCTCTTTGTACTATTGATTGGTCAATCAAAGAGGGATAATCTTGATGACCTCAAAACATTTGTTCTCACAAGAACTAAGAAATGGTTTGCTAAGAAATTAACAGAATTCAAGGCCTGTCAAGAGGCAACTGCTTCACAAGCCTTTCCTTCTTCAGTTCAGCAAGAATCAAGCACAAAGGTGTATGCACGGACTTTGAAGGCCAATTCTTAGAAAGATAGCAGTAAGAATTCAGATGATAAAGAAGAAGAAACGAAGGAAGAAAGTAAACAAGAAGGAAATGAAGGTGAAGAAGCGGAAGAAGGTGAGGAAGTCATTGAAAATCCAAATCAAGATTTTGAGAAATCAAGATTTTGAGAAAACAAGTGCTTCTAGACCAAAGCCTGATATAATAAGACCCTCCTCCACCTCTCCTTTAGTGTCTGCTGGTAACTCTCCCTCAGTCACAATTGTTTCTACACAAGTATCTTCTCCTCCTCCACTAACACTCGGCGTGTCAGTGACAAATCCGTCTTTTGATTAAATTTCAGATACTTCCTTCTCTTGGGTGCAACCAATGGTTAAAAGTTAAAAGAGGAAGGCTCTATCAAAAATTGAAATTGCCAATTATGATGTTGTAACTGCACTCCGTGGTACTCCTGCTCCCATCAAAAAAGCTAAAATAACTTCTTGTCTTGTTTCTGACATTTTAGGACAACAATTTGTTGAAATTGCAAGGCCGACAATTGACAAGAGTGAGCATGAAATCACCACAACTGATTATGAGCAAGAAACATTTTGTAAAGTTATTGAGAGGGTGAAAAGAAAACAGACACAAGAGCAATTGAAAGAGCAAGTACACTCTATCAGCATACATCAAGGCTTTCCTCTCGTCAGATCTTCCTTCCTTTGATTAAATTTCAGATACTTCAACATACATCAAGGCTTTCCTCTTCTTTTGATTAAATTTCTCAACCAATGGTTAAAAGTTAAAAGAGGAAGGCTCTATCAAAAATTGAAATTGCCAATTATGATGTTGTAACTGCACTCTATCAACATACATCAAGGCTTTCCTCTTCTTTTGATTAAATTTCAGATACTTCCTTCTCTTGGGTGCAACCAATGGTTAAAAGTTAAAAGAGGAAGGCTCTATCAAAAATTGAAATTGCCAATTATGATGTTGTAACTGCACTCCGTGGTACTCCTGCTCCCATCAAAAAAGCTAAACTAACTTCTTGTCTTGTTTCTGACATTTTAGGACAACAATTTGTTGAAATTGCAAGGCAGACAATTGACGAGAGTGAGCATGAAATCACCACAACTGATTATGAGCTAACAAGGATATTCCTAGGAGAATCCACTTTTGAGGGAAATGTGCATAATTTGAAAGAAACATTTTGTAAAGTGATTGAGAGGGTGAAAAGAAAACAGACACAAGAGCAATTGAAAGAGCAAGTACACTCTTATCAACATACATCAAGGCTTTCCTCTCTCCGGATCTTACTCCTTTAGCTTCTCTACCATTACTTGCTCAAGTAGCTGACATTGACATGAAAGTAGTTTTAGAAGTCCAAACACACTATTCAAGGAAAAATTATTGAAGCGCGGGTGGAGAAAATACTAATGAGTGGATTAAAATTCATTGATGAAGGATGTAAAGTTCATGAATAGTTAATAGTTGCACAAAAGAAAATAAACTTCGAAGTTGAAAATATTGAAAAGGAAGCTAAGGTATGGGCAGATGTCATTCAAGACCTTCGAATCATGGTTGTGACAAATGAAAAACTCTTCCTTTTAGAGAAGATTTTTGATGACGCTAAGGGCAATATGTCACAAACATGGTCATTCAATGTTGAATGGAGATTGAAAGTTCTGGAAGAAGCCTCCACTGATCTACAGAATGCAATTCAAAAGGGTGAATCTTTGAAATATGAGATCTTTGCTCACCTCAAAGTTCTCCATTGTGACGTTTTCCAAGAAAATTCCTCCTAACATAATGCAAGAAATGAAATCAAGCAACAATTTAGGAAATTGGTCAAGGAAGAATTATTAAAAACTGAAAACCTCAACCAAGACAAAATGGAGGAGCTTCCTGTGCTACACAATGTGATAATTGAAGTTTTTAAGAATTTATCTTAGCTTGGAGGAATGAGTTCAGAAATGGAAAGTTCTTTTGGAAGCTGGATGAACAATTTAACAAACACCGTGATTCTAAAAGAGTCGGAGATAGATGTTGCGGTGATAAAGTTTAGAATACACGTGCTAAAACTCAAAGGCCAAGCTCCTTCTCTTCCTACTTCAAGTGTTAATTGTAAGAACTAGCTTCAAGTGCTAATTGAAAGTGTTGGTGCTTGTTTTGAGCTCGCTCCTTTGATTTAAATGTGCCTTAGAAATATTTTCATGTCTTGTCTGTTGGAACTCTTAAATACGCGTGTTCAGAGGATAAACTCGTGTTAAACCAAGAAAAAATCTTGTGTTTGATCATAAATCCAGTCTGAATCCTCTTTTTCAGTCGAGGAAATTGTAACCATGTTGTTTCGGAGAAATATCTATGAAAGTGTTGTCGGATGATCGTGTTAATCCTTGTAAATTCCCCCTGTGTGTCGTTCCTTTGATTTTTAATGCAAACTGCACTTTGTTCTTCGATGCCCGAAAGCACGTGGCATGATTTAATTGGTTGCGCTATATCGGGTTTTCTTGCACAATTATAAAAGTTACTTAATGGTTGAAAAGTGCAGACCAAACTTCGAGACTTGACGGAATATTATAAGGAATATTCGAGTTATATGATGCAAAGTATGAATATAACCCCGCTCAGTGAAAGGATTACGTGTTCAAATGTGATTGGAGCGGGGAAACAGATTATTGGTGCACTTTTGCATCAAAGGCCCAACGTAATGCAAAGTGCAAATATATCGCCGAAGTCCGACAAGGAACACGTGTCAACTTCTCAGCCAAAGTAAGAGAGCGGATGTTCAGGTCAAAATTAAAGTTTGGCACTTGTTCGAAGAAATACACAAAACTGCAAGTAGACTCCCCATCCCCACAATGTCTTGGATTGAGCGCCATGGACGACTCACATTTAAAAGGATAAACAGATCGAAAGGTCAGGATTTAAAGTATTAATGTTTCCCACCACAAATTTAAAGACTTTTGATCGATTCCTTTTTTCACCTTGCACACGAGAAATTTGAGTGCCCTAGCAGCGTTAATTCACAAAAGAAAGAAGAAGAATCAACTGTGAAGTGGTGAAATTGAGCCAAGGAACTCGGAGTTACGAAAGCAGGGGAAAATTTCACATAGTTTGTAAAGAAACGGGTTAGTCCTTGCTTTACCTCAGTGTTCTCGATACTTAAATTGGGATTAAGAATTAAGAGGAAAGATCAAAAACCACAAGATGAGGTCCCTGGAATCAGGTTTCCATGTAATTTCCAATATTTTTAGTGATTTAGACAATGTCATGGATACAAAATTACTGAATGCTGATCTAGATGACTTCCCGAGAAGACGTCGTGCTCCAAATAGGAGCTAATGGATGACGGCCATTGATGCCAGCCACATTGCTTTAGTTGCTGCATTTCCACTCTCTATACACTCTCCCGAGCTTGTATGGCGTTGTGCTGAAAACTATGACCCAAAGAAGGAAGTATTGGACGGAAGTGGGGAAAGATTAATAAATTTTACACCAGAAGCTTTTAGGGCAATAGTGGGGTTAACAAAGTTGGCTCAACCTGTAATTGCTACCGTTCAATCAACACAGATTGATTATGGCACAAGACATGATGAATATGTTGAAATGTTAAATGCCCATTGGTTGAAAGAAACGAAGCCGTTTGTCAAAAGAATCCCTGAGAAATTTATTAAGGCCATGTTTGTCCAAGAGGTCGAGGACTTCATTGTAATGCTAAGTAGGATGGCAGGGTTATTAGGGATTAACAATTTTCAAGAGTGGATGTGCCCCTTCATAATGGTTATCTTGGAAGAAAAGGGAAATTTTTGCTGAGCAAGATTTATATCAGCATCTATTCATGCCTAACTCATGACAATAGCTACAAAAACCAGGACAAGTGATCTAGTTGATATCAAATTCTACATGATGTCCTACCTCATCTATAATATTGCATGTTTCAAATCATTCCCGAGTCTCCCACCACAGGCAAGTATTGAAAACCATAGGGTGTATGATGTATATTCACAATTGAGATTGGACAAGTGGAGAGGAAATGTCAGGCAGGTAAATAATGTCTTCATTGCCCCTATAACTTGCCTTTTCAAACCAGAATGGGAGCAATACGGATTATCTGTTGATGTTAGGGATGTAATTATGGAATATGGTTGCATCTTCATATAATACAGATTTTTCAAATATTTCAGGGTAAGTGGATTTGAAGGACAACCCTATAAGTTGCCTGGATATGTGAATGATAAGTGGTTCTTATGGAACTTTCAAGAAAATTGACCCCTGTACATAAAAAGATTGCAAGGAGACTTAAAACAAACATAAAATTCTCTCCCAAACTTGGGAGACATTCTTGCGAAATAATATTAAAAGCCAGATTAATGGATGAAGAGATGGAGAGGTTTCAAATGGTTAAATTTATACCAAGGCCTAATTATGACATTTGGTGGGTTGTTAGTACAGGTGAGCATCAACCTTATTTTGAAGACTACTGGATGAATTGCATGGACAAAGAAGTCAGATTGAGGGATTCTTCTAGAATGACTTTAAGACAAGTTATTGACTTCAAAATTGTTGAAATTCCTCAAGGAATAAAAGATGATAAAAATCTAGTGGGCCAGTATAACCTTGACCAAAAAATGGAGTCAAAGTCAATCAGTCCTATAGATTGGAAAGAGGAAGAATCAGATGATCCTCATGAAAGAATTACTAATGGAATGAGGAGAACACTAACTTGACTGATTGGGAAGGGTCTGGATTTATCCTTACAAAATACAGAAGTGCTAAGGGAGTTCCGAGAATTGAAGACTTTGAAGGAAGATCTCCCTTCCCTGAAAGAGGGAGCAAACAAAATGGACCCCGTAAATGGACAAGCTCCCCAATTACCCAGTAAAAAACCAATTGTTGAGACCATTGATGAATGGACAACAACCACAAACAGGACTGGAACTTCAACCACAAATAGGAGGGAATGCTCTTGAGGGCTATGCAAGATGCTCCTATTTCTTCAGAAGTGCCAATACAAGCCAAAGGGATAGGTTTGACTAAAACAAAAACTCCCTTTGTGGTATTATCAGGGTCATCTATTGAACCAAAGAAGATGAGGGAATCTCTGTCAGATGTTGATCCAACACTTATAGTGCAAAGTGCTAAAGGAAGGGAGGGCCTTGAACTTGAGTGTTTTGAAAGAACTACAAAAAGGCTAAAGTAATATTGCCTTTGGAAAGGGATACTGGTGGTCCAACAAAGGGAGGAGGTCACGGTGAAAAGAAAGTTCCTGATCCATTGACTGCTAGAGTATCCATGGTAGAGGAGAATCGTGTTATTGAGTTGTGTGATAAGTGCTTTCTACCACATTCACCATGTGATCTCATTGAAGAAAGTGAAGAGGCTGATGACGATGCTACCTTTGGTGATTTATTTATGATGGAATGCTCTTATAGTACACAACAAGGAGCTACCTCTACTGAATTGTTGAGTGCTAGGACCGTGGAATGTTTTTGGGATTGCATATACTGGGTATCCTCTATCCCTTCCACGAGTAGTCTTGATGTGTATATGGTTCATGCCTTTGAGCTACCTAACCACAACTTTGAATATTTAAGGGCATTAATGATCAAAAAATATGATGGTGGTATTCCTTTTGAGGATAGGCAGCTCTTAATGAATGCAGTAGTGGCCCAAGAAAAAGAATATAATCTGAGAAATTGGACGGTCAACGGACTAGGACCACAACTCAAGCTAAAAATTCCTCTCCTCACCAATATCCCCAAGGTTGTTCCCAAGAAAAATTTACAAAACGAAGGCCCAGTTACTGCTAACAAATCTGACCCCCCTACTTCTACTCAAGCTATAACAAACCTTATACCACTAGAAAAGGCAATCACCCTACCTCTTAGTGCAGTCTTACCTTAGTATAGCCCTTGTGATATGGCTCAAATTTTGAGTCAGATCAAGGTTACTGTGCCAATTGTTGAGTTGCTCAGAATTCCTGAGCACAAAAAGAGATCATTTAAATACTTAGGATTCAAGGAGAATGTAGTGGCCATAGGTAAAGAAGTGTGCAAATGGACATGTCTTATGCCACCATACTTGTGGAAGGAAATTTGGTGAAGTTGTACGGAGAAAAGAAGATGTTATACTTGATTGACAACCCAAACCATGCCTCTTATGAAGTGTTGTTTGCTGATGTGGATGCTGATAATTATGTTGGATATGAAGACTACGAAGACCATAGCATAAATGAGAGTCCATGCTTGAAACAAGTTGGAGCCCCTTGGACTATGATGTTTGATGGAGCATGTTCCAATATGGGTAATGGGGTTTGTGTGGTGCTTATATCCCTAACCTAAGAAATATTCAGTTTTTCATTCAAGCTAAAATTTGAATGTACCAATAATATTGTAGAATATGAAGCACTGCGCCTAGGCTTGAGAATTGCATGGAGGTATGGAATAAAGGATATAATTGCTAAAGGGGATTCTGAGTTGGTGGTAAAACATGCTCCAATATGGGTAATGGGGTTGGTGTGGTACTTATATCCCTAACCAAATAAACATTCAGTTTTTTATTGAAGCTAAAATTTGAATGTACCAATAGTATTGTAGAATATGAAGCACTACTCCTAGTCTTGAGAATTGCATGGAGCTATGCAATAAAGGATATAATTGCTAAAGGGGATTGTGAGTTGGTGTTAAAGCAAGTCAGAAAACTGTATGCAACCAAGAACCAAAGAGTGAAGTAATATAAGCACGCAGTGTGGGACTTCGTTGAAATGTTTGAGTCTTTCAATATCTTATACCATGATAGGGCTCAGAACGTTGCAGTTGATAAATTGACAGTGTTTGCATCTCAGTTTGACAATTGCATGGTTTCTCCTTACTGTAACTATGATGTGGAGGTGCTGTCAAGAGTGTGTGCGCCTGATAATGTAAAGCATTGGCAAGTGTTTGATGATGATGCCCAAGTGTAAAGGTTCTTTCAAAGTGAAGGAGAATTTACAAATCTGTGCATGGATTGGGAGCTAATGGTTTCAACATGTGATGGAAAAGAAATTCGATTTGGCAAAGACATAATTCAATTGAAAACTAACACCATTCCTAGGGGGTTGGTTGCTTTGAAATCTAATTTTGACAATGTAGATAGGGTGGTCCATGGGCATATCTCTGCTTCAAGGGATGTTGAGGAGTACAATTTGGAAACCAAGGAAAAGCCCAGGAAAGTGTGGTTAGGGTGCAATCTAAGCAAAGAAGAGAAACAATCCTATGTGAAATTGTTGACAAAATATCATGATTGTTTGGCATGGTCTTCCTCGGAGCTGAAAACTTATAGAGAAGACTTGTTCCGACGTGAAATACCCTTAGAGCCTAATACTAAGCCATTCAGGAAAAAACAGAGGCCTATTAATCCCCTTCTCTCAGTTAAGATGCAAGAAGAGTTGACAAAGTTGAGGGATGGAGGAATGTTACAGCCCACAAGATATTCTTCATGGGTAGCCAATCTTGTATCAGTTAGAAAGAAAAATGGAGATATGGCTTTGTGTGGATTTTAGAAATCTGAATAATGCCTCAATGAAAGACAATTATATGTTGTCTAATATGGGTAACATGGTGTAGCTAGTTACAGGATCTGAATTGCTCTCAACATTGGATGGCTTCTCAGGATATAATCAAGTGGTGGTGAAACAATCTGAAAGGTTTAAAATTACTTTCACCACCCCATGGGGAACATATGTGTAGGTGAGAATGCCATTTGGTTTGATGAATGTTTGGGGTACTTTCTGAAGAGCCACGAATGTTGCTTTTTTATGTCACATTAATGATTTTATCGCAGTGTATCAAGATGATGTAATTGTGTTTTCCAGGAATAGAAGTGACCACTTGAGCCATGTGGAGAAAATGTTATCAAGATGCAGAGAATATGGGATCTCAATAAATCCCAAGAAATGTCACTTTGGTGTTTAAAATGCAAAACTATTGGGGCATAGAGTATCTAAAGAAGGTGTCATGATAGATCCTGAACGAGTAAAAGCCATTGGCAAAGTTTTTATACCCATGTCTAAAAAGGGTATCCAATCTTTCTTTGGGCTGATCAATTTCATTAGGAGGTTTATTTCAAACTTTGCTGAAATAACCATCCTTATTACTAGCATGCTAAAGAAAGACCAGGTTATTAAATGGGAAGATGAGGTGGTTCAAGCTTTTAATTAAATCAAGGAAGCATTGAAGAATGCCCCTATTCTAGCCAGCCCGGATTACAAGAAAGTGTCTCGAAATTTTTCCTTTGCATCTGAGAATACACTTGCTTCTATATTATTGCAGAAGGATGATGAAGGGAATGAGAGACCTATTGCCTTTTTAAGCAAATTTTTGCAAGGAGCTGAACTAAAATACACCATAATGGAAAAACAAGTTTTTGCACTTGTTCGGGCAACTAAAATTTTCAGGCCATATATATCGAGTTCAAAGATTATAGTTTGTCCCTCATACAATGGTAAAGGATATCCTATATGAGATGGAAATATCCAGCAAAAGGTGTTAGTGGGTAAACAAATTGCAAGAGTACGACATGGACATACAAACTACTAAACTGGTTAGGGTTTGGGCCTTGCAAAATTAACGGCAAAAAGTAACTTGCAAGTGATGGAGAGCAATGAAGTAATATTTTACCTCAAAAATTTGGAGTGTTCAGGGCACCTAGACAAGAATTAGAGGACACTTAAATTGGATTCCCAAAAATATTTTATAACTATGGATTGGCTTAGAAGAACCCAGAAGGGATCCTATTGAGGTGCATCACAATGGAAGAAGCTCCCAAGCTTATTATAGAATTTCATGGGGGAGTATGTGGAGGTCACTTTGCTGGAAGAGTGACTGCACATAAGATTTTGAGAGTAGGTTATTTGTGGCCCACACTATTTAAAGATGCAACTGTGTTAGTCAGAAAATGTGAGAGTTGTCAAAGATTTTTTGGAAGGTTGAAAGCCTCAGGTGCTTTACCTTTGCAACCAGTATCAGTGGAAGCCCCTTTCAAGCATTGAGGGATGGACTTTATTGGAAAAATTTCAGATTCTTCGAGTGTTGGACATAGATGGGACCTGGTTGCTACTGACTACTTCATTAAATGTGTTGAAGCAATCTCTACCAAGAAAGCAACCCACCAAGTAGTCATGGATTTCATTCTGAATAATATAATTTGTAGGTTTGGGGTATCTAGAAAACTAGTTGCTGATAATGTTTCGAGCTTTAGGGCTAAACCATTAGTGATTATGTGCTAAGAATATGGAATCAACCTAACATATGCATCTAATTACAATCCTCAGGGGAATGGTCAAATTGAGACAAGTAATAAAAATTTGCTCAAAATACTTAAGAAGACATTGGAAGTTAATAAAAGAAAATGGGGTGAGCAACTTAAATTTGCCCTATGGGCAGATCGAATTACTTCTAAAAGAGCCACTAGGAAGAGTCCTTTTGAGTTGGTTTATGGTGTTCAAGCCCTTTTTCCTTGTCATATGCAGCTATCATGTTATCAATTCATGCAACAACTTGAGGATGAGGGAGAAGTAAACCCCTCTGAAGCTAGAATTAACCAGATACTAGAATTGGATGAAGAGAGGAGGGAATCCCCCCAGAGACACCGTAAGTTCAGGAAAGACTCAAGAAAATATTTAATAGGAAGGTGACACCTAGAGCCTTCAATGTTGGGGATCTTGTTTTGTTATGGGATTGCAGGGATGAGGACGAAGGAAAGCATGGAAAATTTGATACCTTATAGATGGGTTCGTATTCCATTGATATAAGGATCGGTGAACACACCTTCTTCAAGGATTTGAATGGAGACTTGCTGGAGTTGCCTGTCAATGCCAGCACATCAAACACTTTCTGGATTAGACACATGCGATCAGGTATGAACTTTTGTATAGTGTACAGTTTTGTTGTTTTTTTGTTTTTGTTTCCCTTTTCGTTTTCTTGGTCGACAGTGACCAATTGCCTTGGTATCTCGGTGTATTGTTGTGAAGTGTGTTAGCTTTGGTAGACCTTGTGCATGTTTTTGAATGAAACGCACTTGGTCTGGTTGACGTTTTGTTCATGTGGTTTTTGTGGCACCTACGGGGGGTGCCCATCCCCGACTCGGAGCCAGTGTTAGTACTCATTTTGATCTCGCCCTTTTATCCCGAGTGTGCTTTCAAAATTTTCCATAACTGGTTTGTCAAAACTAAAAGCACGTATGCTTGAATAATGAAATCCTGTTGAATACAAAAATTCCAGTGTCTGAGCCGTAAATTAGGTTTTTGCGCTCAAGCAATCGGGGATGGCACTTTTGAGACTAGCTAAAAAAACAGGATGTGAGAACATACAAAACAATGACGAGGTTCTATTGGAGGGTAAGTTAAAACTTTTATGTGCAAAAATTGGGTTGCCTTGCCCAAGGTTACTAGAAATTGTGGACGCTAGTCAATGGAGTTGAATGAGCATGTTTATATGTCAATCACTCACCTTTTGCAAGAAAGCTGACAAGAACACTACCCACTAAAGAAGACATTGGCGCAAAAAACCACAATGAAGAAGACTATATGGGTATAGCCAGAGTTAGAGTTGGTCTTTGCTTACCAACTCTTTTTTAATAAATTCTATGTTTATGACCTTGGTATTCAACTTGGCATATGCACGTGAATTTATATCTGAACCATTATGCGAGCAAGAAGTGATACAAAGATTTGTCAGCCAAGTTGGCTATTGCCGATACTATGTCATACTCGGTAAGGTATATGAGGAAGGCCTCTGATTATAGGACATTTTTGAAGTCCTCTAACAAAAGGTTAGAGATCAAGAAGAGGTAGTTAGGGAAGGCTTTGGAAGTACATAGAAGTTCTAAGCTATGGTCAAGAGATGCGAAGAAAATGAGGACAATTCGGAAGCGTTAAGCAAGGTTAGTCGCCTAAGTCAATGTTGTGTTCGAAAGTTGGAGTTAAAGAAAAATAATATGTTGGAAGATTTGGAGCACCTCAATGACAAGGAAGGAAGCCAAGGCAATGCTAACTTTTTAAAACAGCAAATAAGAAAGTTAGTATGGTGACCCTCACTTTTGCGTGTAGGGACCTAACCCCAATTAAATTCCGTAGGTTGAGTTGAGCTAGTCATGTATAAGTATAAGAAGAAACCAAGAGTTGAGATGTGTGCGCTAAAAAACGCTTTTGTGGAAGAGAGCAAGAAAGGTATAAGGCATTAGTGGCTAGACAAAAAGGAAGAAGATCACCACAAATGAAGGCAATGAAAACAATTAAGTAATAAGAGTCGCGCACAACCTTGTTTGCGATTGCAGGTTCTTAACCTCAAGAAGGCAGTCAAAGATACATGATTCCTTGTGGATATAATGGCATAAGACAAGTGACACATGTCGAGCCCAATTGGTCCCATGTAGCTTGAGGATAAGAACAAAGCTTTCTTGGAAAGCAGAGCAGCGGGGCATAGTCATGTAATAGAAGATGATCCTTGATTGAGAGAGAATATAGAGGAGATAATCTTGTAGTAGTCTTGATATATACTTCATGAATATGTCATGTGGAGGTGTTACACATTGTTACAACCGTTATTGCTCATGGATATGATGCAGTACTATTCAATATAAAATAAAAAGAGATATTGATGGCAAACCTGAGAATTGCGTTGCTTTACATGATGTTTCTTGATGGATTAGTAGGATTGCATAAGTGGTTGTTTCCTCGTATGTTTTCATGTTACACTGCATAATAAGTTGCCGTAGAGGACACCTTATTTTTTCACATTTGGCATCTTTTATGGTCCATAATTTTTCTTATGTATCTAAAGTATAGATCAGTACCCATAAAAAGAAAGGTTATAGTATTTTCAAAGGCATCGAGCAATGCTCAATGATGAGAAACTGAAACAATCAAAAGGTCTGGCGATTTAAAGTAGTACTAGGGGGATTTATTGTCCTTTCAGGTGCATATTTTTGTTGTTTAAGTGAAATCACATACAAGATATGTGGTTCATAAAGTAATGTAAAGAAATGAGGACTCGCAACCCACATTGGACTCTAGAGACTGAATTATTGAGCCAAGGGCAGCATCTCAAGTAATTTAGGCCTAATTTGGCATCCAACCTTACAAGGAAAGTTTTCTTTGTGTCCGAAAAAACTATAATAATAGGAATAAAGCTTCAACTTTTTTTGGTTGCTCTCAAATACTTCAGTAGTATTTTTTAATATTTTAAGAACATAGGGACTTTTTATTAGAGAAAAAAGAGATTACATATTCTACTATACCAGGCACTAAACCTATTAGTCCATGCCTAAGCGCTATACATTAAATACAGTCTATAACTATTCATAGAAAAGAGTCTAATTGTAAAAGATTTCTCATATCCTCCTGTATCTTAGTGGGCCACCATAGGGGTGGAGGACCATAGCAGACAATATCATGATTATCCAGGGTCCAATTCATCAAAGCATATGCAACTTCATCCACACTTCAAAGCTTCCTTCATTACTTTTAACACTTCCCTAAGATCTGCGTAATTATTAGTAGCATGGCCCAAGTTTTCTACATTAAAGAAGGCTATCCCTCCATCGTTTAATCTTGGCCTATAGCTGCTCATCCCGGGTTACCTCTTAAGGCTCTGTTTGTATTCACTTTTTCATATCCTATGGGAGGACGCTTCCATGGATTTCTTCTACCAACTTTCTTTTTGATTTTAAAGGTCGACAGAGTTACACTTGTGGGCTGTGTTGGCGAGAAAATTTGTCAGGTGGACAAACTTGTGGATTTCTTGCCAACGCTCTGGGAATCTAAGTCCCTCTACTTAACCGGTGTAGCTGCCGTATATGCATGTGCGAGTGAAAGTGAGTTTTCTCTAGGTGGCCTTACGGTCGGGGATCCAACAGGGGCACCCCACTGACCTTGCGATAAAGCTAGCAATATCTTGCTTTGGAAGACTTTGTGTGAGGAGTGGGAAAGGGGAGTGAGAATAGAGGAAGGAGAACTAATGTTGTAGGTAGAAAATCAGATTCTTGCATACACTAGTTAGAAATTTCATCACATGCATTCATGAGAAGAAACAACTCTGCAAATAATAAGACCAAATAGAATTTATTGATCACAAAGTATCAAGAAACCCCTTAGTAAAAAAAAGCTAGAAATTCCTTCTTTTTGTATTGATTGCTTAAAAAAAAGTTTTACATAATGTGGGAATGGAAGAAATTTGAGAGTGGAGGAAAGTAGAAGAAGAAAATGATGGGAAATCTGACGAAGTCAGTGCACGAAGTGAGGATTTTCTTGAAACAAATGCTTCTGGGCACCATTAGACCTCCCGTTTGTTGCATTTTGATTGCCTTGAAAAATGTGGCAGTCTGTAAAAGATGACATCTCGACCCGACTTGTAGTTTGCAAGATATGAAGATTTTCCGATCGGGTGACTTCGTAGTCATCTGGCAAAAAATCTGCGTTTTCTCTTCGTTCTTCATCATTTCAATCCATTTTTCTCTTAGGCTTGCATATTTTCAAGGTTTGGAGGATTTTTAAGCCATGATGATGATGGTTTGGAGCGGCAACGGTGGACCGGGTGTTTGGACAAGCAAGAACATGGCCATGGCTTGGTGAGGAGCTGTGAAGGAGAAATGAGGGGGAAAAAATGGCTGTCAGATTTAAATATCCAAAAAATGCATGGCAAGGGGCTGGGCGTAGTTTCGTGTCCTTGACGTCCTTCACCTCAAAGGGAGGTGAGGGACATCAGTTTCCATGACGATCCTGGAGGCGACACGTGGCATTGATCCGATGACAGGGAATGAGTTCTCCACAATCAGCTTTTAAGCACGGAGGGGCTGGAAGCGGGTCACATGGGTGACCAAAATATCTCCTAGAGGGTTGGGCGCATTTTTCAAGGTTTGATGTCCCTGACCTGTGAGGGACATCAAATTCCACGGCATTCCTGGAGCTGAGACATGGCGGAGATTCGACGGTTGGGGATTTGAGCTCTAAATTGTACCCGGGGGCTGAACTGGCAATCCTGATGGTCGTATGGGGTTCTAGAGGTAACATGGGGGCTCTGCACATTTTTCTAAGGTTGATGTCCCTGACCCTCAGGTACGTCGGGGACATAAAATCCCGCCCGGCTCTTGGAGCTGACATATGTCCTAAAATTTTGCTGGGCACATTTTTCAAGGTTTGATGTCCCTAAACTGTGAGGGATGTGAGGGACATCGAATTCCACGGCGTTCCTGGAGCTGACACATGGTGGAGATCTGATGATTGGGGATTTGAGCTCTAAATTGTACTTGGGGGCTGAACTGGCAATCCTGATGGTCATATGGGGTTCCAGAGGTCACATGGGGGCTGTGCGCATTTTTCCAAGGTTGATGTACTTGACCCTCAGGTTTGTCGGGGACATAAAATCCCGCTAGGCTCCTAGAACTGACATGTGTCCTTCGAAAATTTGGCCAAGTCCCGAATTTGCTCTAAGAGGACAACTTGTGACTATGATATCTTGAGCTCCCGATGAACTTTTTCGGCAAAATTTTATATGATCTTGACTTGAAATGGCTGTTTGAATCCAATGGTGGGGGTGTCATGTCTTGTTTCATCCATTTGATCCCAGAAAAAGTGGAGTTTTGGATTGGTACTCCACCTGTGCTAAGAAATTCTGCTCGCAGACCTAATGTACCAAATTGTTGTGAAAAAACTGATCTCACCATCTTGTAGGGCTTGGAATTCTCTTTCCGAAGATGTTTCGTTTTGCTCCTAACTCCATTTGAAGCGTGGCGACTGTTTTGGCATGTCCACTGACTAGGCCTATGAACCCTAATTCTGGCGAAACTGCCCCAACTTCTCCAAGCCCTTCTAGAAACTTCCTAAATCATCTCCATGATGTTCCAAGACCTTTGAATTACCTCCACATCCGCTTAGGCTCTTCTGCTCCGCTTCGTGGGGTTGCTCCATCCCTAGGAAGGTGAGTAATAACCCTTCCTAGAACTGCCTGAAGCTTTGCAAATGAACTCTTAAAATCACCTAGGGGGATGAGATGACGTTAATCAGGAGGTCAGTTGGACTAACTAGGCAGACCCGGGGTGTCTTGGAATGATAGGACTTGAAAAAATTAACATAGGGGTATAGTTGTCTTGCTCGGAAATTTGTAATTTCCTTATTGCACAGTTGCATGACAACAGGGTGTATAGAAAGCTTTGTGCATATGTTTTCCCATACCGGTGAAAGAGTAGAAGGGAAAGGAATTTTATGTTTAATGGTTTTTGCTATATTAATCTTGTTTGTCTGCCACATGATGGATACTTCTTTTCTAGCATGTTGAAAAATTATGTTATTTCTTTCTTTCGAAACATTACAAAGTCGCAGAGAAATACCTGTCCACACGACCGGATTTAAGTTTTGGCCTTTGGGAATACTTCCTTTCCATTTGTTTGTCAATTCTAGTAAAGAATATGTACCTAAGCATTGAATGTTCAGTACAGATGCAAGATCCTACCACAATGGCTTGACCTATGAGCATTAGAAAAACACATGGTTGATATCTTGATCCACTTTATAGCATAACATATAGTGAAAAGGGCCATAAAAGCGTCTTTTCATAAGTTGCTTCCCCGTTAGAATTCTTCTATGAGCTAATAACCATACAGACAAACTAACGTTTGGCCACAAAGCAGTTTGCCGTATGTGGTTAAAGAGATGTTTGGACGGATGAGAGATGCTCTTGGTTAAAGAAACATATCCTGATTGGACTATATCCGGGCTAGGAGAAAAAGATATAGGTCTATCCATTAGGGCCTTATGAAGTAGGGTTTGCTCCTGTAGAGTAATATTGATAGGCCATTCTGAAAAAGAAATCCGTTGCTTGCCAGTATCCCAAGGAAGGGGAGAATTTCTAGTATAATGAGCTACCTTACTCCATCGTATGGTATGCATAACTTGCATGACCTTCCTTAGATGAGGGAATTTTCTTATAATAGGGGGTTGTCCATCCCAAGAATTCAACAAAAAAAATATGTCGTTTGACCATTGTGAACAATCCAGAAGGACTAGTTTTAAATAAGTTCCTCTCCTTTTCTAAGATGGGAGATCCCTTGAAATGAAGTCACCTCCTGATAATTTTGTCAGGATGGTTATCTTCTGCTTATTTTGCTCGAAGATTGGTAGCCTAATGGGAACTGTTACCATTCTCCACAAAAGTTTGGTTGTTAGGGCCTTCGCTTGTTTGGAGGATGATCTGAAGCCTAATCCACTGTCTTGATTAGGCTAGCACAATGTATCCCATTTGAGCAGAAAGTAGTTTTTTTATGTTGTAACCCGCTCCAGAGAAATTTTTGACATATAGTATCCAATTATTTTATTATAGTTGCTGGAATATTTAAGATTGTGGAGGCATATATAGACATTGCTTGCACTACGACATTGATTGGGGAGAATTTCTAGTATAATGAGTTACCTTAGTCCATCATATGGTATGCATATCTTTCATGAGCTTCCTTAGCTGAGGGAATTATCTTATAACAGGGGGTTGTCCATTCCAAGAATCCAAAAAAAACATCTTTTAACCATTGTGAACAATCTAGGACTATTTTTTAATAATTTCCTCTCCTTTTCTAAGGGCGGGCAAGATTGGATATGCCTTGATAGGAAATCACCTCCTGATAGTTTTGTCAGGATGGTTATCGTCTGCATATTTTGCTTGAAGCCTTGTAGCCTAATGGGAACTGCTAACACTCTCCAATAAAGTTTCGCTGCTAGTGCCTTCGCTTGTTTGGAGGATGATTTGAAGCTTAATCCACTGTCTTGCTTAGGCTAGCATAATGTATCCCATTTGAGCAGAGAGCACTTTTTTTTTTTGGTTGTAACCCATTCCAGAGAAATTTTCAACATATAGTATCCAATTATTTCATTATAGTTGCGGGAATAATGAAGATTGTGGAGGCATATATAGACGTTGCTTGCACTACGACCTTGATCAAAGTCATTCTTCCACCCGTTGATAGCCACTTATTCGTCCATTTCTGCATTTTCGATTCCATTTTAGTGGTGATCGAATTCCAATCTCTAAACTGTTTATGGGCTAAAGTAACACCCAAATATTTTATTGGAAGAAAAAATTGACAAAAATGGAGAGTGTAGACACTCATAATTACACCCGAGCAATTTAAATACTTAAATTGCGCTAATTATCTTCTTTCTCGCAAATTGACGACATATCGTCAAAAACACTCATATTCCCTCTTATTGTCGTTAATTAACTACAATACGCTAATTGATTAAGTCGCCTATCCAACTAATATCCTGATTAACAACCTTTCGTTAATTATTCACCCCTTCTACCTAGATTAATTAATTATTATTAATTAATTAGCTTCCCCTTCCATTTAACTAATAAATCAAGATTTAATTGATTTAATCCCATACTAATAGCCTAAATCGTACTAATATTCTTCTAATTAGCTTCTATAAGCTTACATCTACCTATTAGTCAATCACCTTTGATTAATTAAAACACCCCCCAACTCCCACGACTTGCTAATTATAAATTAAACCCTTTTAAAGTAAGGTTACCTTTCATAAAGCAACCTTATCCATTCCTAATCATGTTTTACCTTTATCCCACATGCAAAGGGATGAAGTGTTTCCTTTATCCATTGGGTTATATAAGGAGCCCTCCTTCTACCTTTATACCTACACCTAAATTCCTTGAGAAAGCAAATGCAAAACATATAACAAAATAGACTAAGAGTTTGCCTTTTGTTTTCTTGAGAGTTCATCATCTTGAAGAGCTAACCCTCTTTCCTAAGTGCTTAGGTCATATGGGAGGTGTCAAAAGGGTCTTGTAGCTCAACTTTGACTAGCCCTCATTCCTAAGTTCTTGGAACACCAAGAACAACCATTTTTTATTGCAATGGAGCCTACCTAGGTCCATTCATTTATTTGTTGTTAGAGAATAGAAGATTTTAGATGCTTAACATTGTTAGTTTCAAAGTTTTGTATGTTAATGAATGTTAGCATCTAACCCTTGTTTAATTCTTATCATGATGTTGTTAAGTAGTTTGTTTAACTTTTGCTAATTAAGGCTATTTAGGTGTTAGTCTTTACTTGTATTAGCATTAGTTTAAAAACAACACATGCACACATTTGGCACGCCCGGTGGGACCTAATCCATTAGCATTTTAGTTTAAATTTCATTGTTTTGACTAACTTTTGATATGCACACGTAGTAATTAATGTCCATTTTTTCTTGGAATTTTTGCTAATTTTATGTGTAACTTCTTGTTCCTAGCCATCATTTTAATGGGTTGTTGCCATTTTAAAACTAACTTGTCAAAATTTGAAGTATTGTGAGCTTTCTTGTGTTTTTTGCCGTATTTTGGTTGTAGGGGTGGCACTGGCACACTTTCAAGAGCGCAGGCACATTTTTTGTTGCACAGGCACCTCTCGGGTGGTGAAGGCGCACTGTCAGAACTTGGTTCTTTGTTTATCGATCCTGGCGCATAAACACTATCCCGACGCACATAGCCTAACCAACGCGCAGATGCACTAACTTGGGCACAGACGTCGTTTCGTACTGTACCTACGCTGTTTTAGTGGTGCAGACACATTTCTAGTGGCACAGGCATTTTTTTGGAATTCGGGACTATTTTACAAAGCGGTGGTGCACACGTTTTTTCGGTGGCGCAAGCATTCTATCTTAATTTCCGCCTGATTTTATCGAAATTGGTGCATACGTTATTTTTGTGGCGCACACACCTCTCGGGTGGCGCAGGTATATGGTAAGCCAAAATTACACAAAGTAGCACACATGTCTTTTTGGTGGTGCACACACCTCTATGGTGGCGCAGGTGCACTGTAAATTGGAAAAACACAGAGTGGCGTATCTGCCCTAACCCGCGCGCAGACGCTAAAACAGGGGCGCAAGTGTCCTTTTGTTTTCTTGAAATTAATGTGTTGGGATTCTAACATTCTTGCAGGTTTAATCTAATCACATACTTGTATTTGCAGGTTGTGTTTTACATGTTTTTACTTGATTAGATAAGATTTGCGTGTTTACTTATAGGAATAAGATCGCATATGCTCTTCCCTTGTGTCCCTTGGGGCGATCTTGGGAATCAAAAACGATTCTTAAGTCCTTTCGATGCTTCGAGGTTAGGAATATTTGAGTTGGAATTGGTTGACTTGGTGTATTTGAATTAAAGTGTTTTTCCATTTGATTTCTTTTTTGGATTTTGGAAACATCACGTATGCTCTTCTCTTGCTTCCTTGGACGATCTGGAGAATCAGAAATGGTGTTTTCTGTTTTGATGGAAAACTACTAAAAATCGTCATACAGGACCAAAATATCACGCTATTTAAAGAAAGGAGGAATCCAAACAAAGTCAAAAACTACTAATACAGTTGTTATACACGTTGCCAAACGGTGTTCAAACAAACCACACCTAATTAAATAAGGATAAACGAACAACATATTCAAAACATTGTATTGCAGGTTTTGAAAAAGGGTACATCCCTCTACGCTCAACTGGAACATAAGCCCTTCGGGATAACGCCTTAAGCAACAACAATGGGGGTGGTTCTAGGAACCCCAAAGTAGTCCACGCAAGAGGGAACCTTGTGGACGAAACGGGAAGTGCTCCACACTACTTTCCTGATTAGTGATTCCTTTGTAAGATAGCATTACAAGTTGTCCCTACGTGACCCTTTTAAGTACACGATGGATGCATTTACTGCCCACTGTGCTTGAAGGGGGCAAAGTCGAGATACTCCCAAGATAGTCGGGACTATTTGGGTAAATTGTCCCGCTCGTGGATAATTTTTAACACCTAGGACGAGAGAACCACCTAGGAAAATATACTTTGGCCAGGAGCCCACTTTGACCATTCTAAAACAGTGTTGAGTTGTGAACCATCTTTTCTTTGCGAAAGACGTGTTACTTTTGCTTAGTTTTTACTTGCCTTAGGGCGAGGTGAAACTTTGCTCAAGTGAAGCCAGCATTTTTCATCCCCATTTTGAGTTTGCTTCCTTCAGATTCTTTTGACACTTTGTTGATTAGAAGAAGGGTGACTACCTCTGTGTTATCAATCGATTGTTTCTGCCACTTTTTTGTCTGTTTACGCCCATCCATGTTTGCGGCTAGGTAAGTTAAACGTCTAAAGTGCGCGGAGACGTGTTCATATCATTGGTGGCCATTGTGATCTTGATACCCATGTCAAGATCGTCATTGTAGTTAGGTGTGGTTCATCATCTTGAACTTCCTTAGAAGGGTTACCTTGTTTGTATCGTATCACTAGAATTTTGATATTTACGCCTTGTTTCTTGTAAATTCGACATAAATGTCTATATTGTAAGGTTACGCTGCACACATTTTAACTATTCCTAGCTATACTCTGAGTTTTTTAGTTCGATTCTATTATTACCTCGATTTTGAGGAGTGTTAGGTGGTATCACTCGTGCGTGTTATATCAATAGCATCTTGATATCAATAACTTTTTCGCAAAGTTTGGTTAACATATCTTGGTGATATCGTTGTGTCACTCACGAATTGTAACTGGCACTTTTTGGGATATAGGTCTTAATCAAATTTGGACTTGCTTTTAGTATATCTTGTTAGGAGGTCACATTAACCTTTTGTATTTACTTACGTCGTGTTCATCCTCTTGAACTTGGCATAAGTGAGAACATCTTGTTAACTATCTTGCGACAGTAAACTACTTTTTGAGATGTAATCTAGGATGTATTTCATCGGATGGACTTAGATACCAAACATTTGTGTCACTGGTGATTTATCACTCTATCACATTGGTATTCTCACATTGTTATTCATTCATATTCTTGACAATTTATCTTGCATTTCACTTAGGTGTGGTCACAAAGTTTTGAACACATTTACAACTTACCCTAGTGAAATTATCACAAATCATGGCTCCTAAAACACGATTATAACTTGAAAAAAAAACATACGAGGAACAACAAGCACAAGCTTGGGAAGCCTCTAACAGACAAGGGTCAAACCCCTTTATTGGACATAATCTAGGGCCTTTGTTTTCTGCGGAAAAAGAGATAGAAGATATGGTCGATCATAGTGGTAATGAATTAGAATCCCCACATGCAGAATTCGACTTTGATCCCACTCTATTAGACGAGTTTCTTTTCAGAAATAAAGATAGAGTGCTAGCACGAGTAGTGGAATTAGGGGCCAAAATGCCCACTGAAAATAAAACGATCCCACCTGCCAATAACACTAATGAGGAAGAATGACCCCTTATCAATATGGAAGATATTTTGACGCATGGACATGCTTCTACCTCCAACACAGGAAATGATAAAGTGGTGGGGCATAGAATACCCTTTATCAAAGTGCCATGTAGAAACAAGACGGGACATGAGACTGGTGAAGAACCTCCACAAAACGAGGAAGAGGAGGAACCTTTAGAAGAAGAAACCACAATTCAACAACAAATTAGTAGCCTAAGCCGACAATTAGCTTTGCTAACCTCTCATGTGCAGAGGAAAGCATGTGATTGGTGCTTGTGGGTGGCTACTAAGCCAAGTTTTCCTATAAAATCAAGTCGACTTGGCTTGGAGAGATATATCTTTTATTTTATAAAATATTATGATTTTTGTCTGAGCTTGTAAGCTTTGCAAAATACTTGAAAGGACGAAAGACCCTCTTGAGGAATTAGAGAAAGAGGAACGAAAACACTTCTTTATTTTGAGAGGATTCTTCGTTCAAGTATTTGCATTGCGGATCAAGGAATTATTTGTGTTTTCTAGCAGTGTTTGAGGGCTGAAAGCTGCAGATCTGAGGAAGGGTTTGAAGGAGAATATTGGTTGTTTGAAGTTTTTTTTTCTATGTGAGTCTTTGTTGAAGGTCAAATTGAAGGAGAATCAAATATGAGGTGTTGTGATAAGTTCAGAGGCTTGTTTGAGGGCTTTCGAAGAGGGGCTTGTTGATTTTGGGTATAACTAGGGTTTCATCTACACATTTTCAGATTTCTGAGCCTGTTTTGGGTGCCTTTCACCCATCGGAAAATTCCGATTTTGGAATCATTGGAAAACTTGTGATTTTATCTTCAATTTGAGCTATCATTTGTCAAAATTTGTTGGGTATTTTCTGAGTTATGAATTTATGAACTTTTTGGCTAATTTTGTGCAGTTAAAAATAATATTTTTAGTATTTTGAAAAAATATAAATATTTTAAGATTTGATAATTCTAGGGCTAGCTACATATTTAATTTCATAATTTTTGAAGGTGTCTTGAGTTTGTTTTACACCCATAGGCAAATCTCCTAGGGTTTTGGCAAGAAATTTTTGATTGTTTGCATTTCTATCATAAAAACAGTAATCTCCAACTTGCATTTTATTTGGGATTTGCGGATAATCCATCTGGGGTTAGAATATGTTCATTTGGGGACATTACAGTCTAATCCAATTTGTCCAGTCTTTTGTAAATCCAAATTGGGCGAGAAATTGGCATAAAAAATTCCAATCCACTCTGTCATAGGCTTTGGATAGGTTCAATCTAATGAACGTGGATAGATGGTTTTGAAGATCCATAAAATAAAGGAGTTGATGTGCTAAACCAATCTCATCATGTATCTGGCGTCCTAGAACAAGCCCACCTTGTTTAGGAAAAATGATTTTGTAGAGGAAAGGTTTTAGCCTTTTAGCCTTGTATTAGATTTGGGAGTAAGAGTGATGAAAGTTTTGTTAATTTCTTTTAAATTTTTTTAGTCGTTCGTACCTCTTCCACTACTTTCAGTAGATCCTGCTTAACAATGTCCCAAAAGATTTGAAAGAACTCAATCGGACAACCATCTGGCCCTGGCGTCTTATGCTACCCCCATGATAAGTTGTATATTAGCCTGATGACAAATCAGCTGGGGTAAAGTGTCTTCGATTCCCTGTTGTGAAGATCTATTGAGGGATTGAGGTGTGAACAAATGCTCGAAAAAATTGATAGCCACTTGCTTCATTCCGTCTAAAGAGTACTCCTGCCCATCAACCTTCGTTAGAGAGTTAATGTGGTTATGTACCCTACGCGGCAGTAAGGATTTTGTGGAAGAAAGCAGAATTTCTATCTCTTTCAGCCACTGTATTCTAGATTTTTGCTTCCACATTATTTCCTCTTGAGTTTCCCATTCTTGCAACTGAGTTTTTAATAGAAACTCTTGCCGGATGAGATCAGGAGTAGTGCCTTGTAGACAAATTTGATTATTGACTTTTTCCAACTGTCCCGGCACTTTACATTTCTGTTCTTTAACAATTCCAAATTCATGCCAATTCCAATTTTTGAGTTTGGCTTTAAGGTAAGTTAACTGTTTCACAAAGTTATACATATGCGTACCATGTCTAGGTTTTCCTTTCTGCCACCATTGTTTAATATAGGTTTCCAAAGTCACATTCCTTAACCACATCAACTGAAATCTAAATGGGGCATGTATTGGGGTTGATTTCCCAATTTCTAAAGAAACATGCCAATGATCTGAACCAATATTATTAAGAATTTGTACCTTACGAATAAATTCTTTAATCCACCATTGTTCAGACAACAAAAACCGATCTAATCTTTCCGTAATGAGCTGCTGTCCCTTTCTTCGATTGGACCATGCCATTATGCCATTGTTGGTCAGAATGTCTATCAGCTGATTAGAAGAAATAAATTGAGACAAAGTTGAGGAGCTTTCATCCAGCTGCTTATTACTCCCTTGTTTTTCCTGAAGATTACAAATGGTATTAAAATCCCCACCTATAATAACAGGAATCCCCATAAAGCTGGTTATTAACTGCGTAATGTTCTGCCACAGGTGTATCTTAGATTCAGATTTAGTAGGCGCATAAACATTAATTGATACGAGCTACTGGGCATCCACCTTAGAATCTTTGTTACCAGGAAATGCCTAAGGGGTCCATGTTTCTGCCTGGAAACGTTTCGGAAACGCGAAACGGGTACAAAACACCTTGGAAACGTCTGAGATGTTTCCAAGTCGTTTCCAACAGTTTTTTAATTTTTAAAGCATCATAACTTAAAAAATAGCTTCATTTATTGCACCTAAACCTAATTTACCTATCTAAACTTGCTAAAAGCACTTCCTAAAAGCTATATAATGACATCTTGGGTCCATTCTAAATCACACACTCATTTTTCTCTTGGTAAATTCAGTTTTCATTAAACTAACATCCTAAGAGTAGTGACTTTGATGCTTCTGTTGCTACTCTTAGCCAACTTTCACTGCTTGGTATTGATGAAGAAGAATCGGGATCTTTTGCACAAGGGATGGAGAGTGGAGCTAGTTGGAGTGGAGCTGCCAGTGGTGTTCATGGAGATTATTATGAGGAAACTCTGGATGATATATTCTAGAATCTAGATTATTATCATGTATATGTGAATCATTGAAATTGTAACCATGTTCAATGATGACTCTTTAGAAGTTCAAATTTCGATGAATACAAAATATTTTGAGTGCTTTATCAATTATCTCTTATGGTCTACGAGTATAAAATGAGTATTATGCATATATTGTACTTTCCGGTAACGTTTCGTATCCAAGGTTTTTTAAAAATTTCCGTTTCCACATTTCGTATTCGTTTCCGTTTCCATTTCTTGGCAACGTAGCTTAGAATCAATATGGAGAAGGAGAGCTCCTCTGATTGCACGTGAATTTAGCATTTTAATGGTTGTTGGGTCCCACATCAAGATTATACCACCAGAAGCTCCTTGTGAACTCAAAGATAATTGTTGAGCCTTCGGCTAGATATTGTTTGCGACCACAGAAACAAGTTCTATAGATGCTTTAGTTTCCTGAATTAACACCATGGAAGGGTGATTATTATGGATCATTCTTTTAATTTCCTGTATCTTGGATGGGGTGCCTTTGAGCCCTCTTATATTCCATGTGATTAGCTTCATTGTGAAGGTTGTTGAAAGATTTGGGATATATCCCGAACTGTGCCTGCATTAGTTAGATTTTTGCCTTCATTCTAAAGAGATACTTGATTTGACTTGTGTCCTATTCTTATGTTGGTATCAGTTTTGAGCGTCTTTGCCTTTTTCTGGGCTACTCCAAGAGGAATATCGATGCGAGGAACACTGATACCAGTATCCACCAGCACCAAGGCAATAGCCAAGATTAATATAAATTTCAGATCTTCATTTTGAGATTTTCGGTTCAGGTTTTAGCTGTAGATCTTTAATTTTGATGATAAATTCTAGATATGTTTCCATCAAGATCTTTCTCCTCACGAGCATAACAACAAAGCAACTACATAGTATCTTTGTGATGCAAGATTGAATATTTCCAAATGTCTTCGAATTTACCTCTAGTAATCCGGGTTCTTTTGACTAGCCTGTTGAGACAGCAGTATAAGTATTCCTTGTGCCCACAAAGTAATATCAAGCTTCTGAATGTACAGATCCTCATGTTTAATCTCACTTAAGAAAAATAACAAAAATAAATAAAGGCTGCTAGTAAGTTCTCATTTCAACCTTGTTAAGTTGATCTTCTACTCCTATGACAGGTAAAGTTGTTCCTTCGTTAAGCTATTCAGTCTGAATGGAAGGCTTTGGAGAATCTTTTTCGTCAGTTGTCTCCTCAATAAATTTCCTCTGACCGCCTTCTGCCTTGCTTTCTTACTCTGTAACTCCATTGATGGCACATTCTTTGCAAGCAGCTCTACTTCAACAATGTCATTCTCCACTGAAAAATTGCAGTCAACAGCCCCACAAACTATCTCGCCTGGCTGCCAAAGAATCAGAAGCATTCACTAATAGGGAAGAAGTTTCAATGTTTTTCCCTGTAATTTACCAATGGAGAGGTAAATACAGCTTCTGTAATATCCTCGTTAATAGGAAGTTTGGGCACACTGTCATTTTTCTTTTTATCGTTAAGCATCTAAACTTCTCAAACAACTGATCAGTGTTTGGCGGCCCAAGCAAATTAGTTTCCTGCGATGGAGCCAAATTGTGCCTGCTAGGAATGCCATTAGAATCCAGCAGTCGTGTCGTAACTGGCACAGCATCCTTTTCTGAACCATTGAGCTTGGCAAAACATTCCGTAAATCCATTTGATTTCTTCCTGATAAAACTGTGTGGATGATGTTTGGATCTTAAAGATATACAATTTTTTTATCTTAGCATTCCTCTATCATTATTTTAGATTTATCACACCTCTTCTAAACAGATTGGTGCAAAATTGCACTGTACAGATCATTGCAAATCATTTCAAATATATGATAATGTATCTGAATTGTTCTGTACTTTTAATTTAGGAGCAACAGTGAATCATGATAGGCCATTTATTCTAGAAATATTATGCCAAGCTAAATGGAAAATGCTCCCTTCAAGTATCATTCTCCTGCTGCATGTTTTGGATTCATTGCACCCTTCTTATAGAGATACTATAGCATGCTGGAAGTTTAGGGGCAACATAGTGTTATATCTTCCAATCTTTTACTTAGAAGGGGCAATTTCTTTAATTTGTTTCATCTCTAATCGACTGCAATGCATTTTCCAATAATTTATATAAAATATTTAATAATCTCATATTTTTAGTTGTTAACATTGGTGCAACATTATTTTGGATTCTTTGCACCTCTTTTAGAAAGTACATGTCCATGAAGACACAAAATTGCGTTGTACATAGCACCGAGTATCCATTTCCAATATGTTGGAGTGCCTCTGTACAGTTTTGTACTTGTAGCTTAGATGCAATTATGAATCACAATAGACAGCTTTCTAGAGACAATAGTTACATAATTCATGATAGTTATTTTAATGTCAATCACGTCTGTATACTGGAATATGTTTACCGATTATCCATGAAGACACAAAATTGCATTGTACATAGCACCGAGTATCCATTTCCAATACATTGGAGTGCCTCTGTTCAGTTTTGTACTTGCAGCATAGATGCAATTATGCATCACAATAGACAGCTTTCTAGAGACAATAGTTACATAATTCATGATAGTTATTTTAATGTCAATCGTGTCTATAGACTGGAATATGTTTTCCGATTCTCGATGCTAAATGTCCTATTAATTCTAATCTTTCATGCTGCATTGTATTAGACTGATTGCGCCTCTTCCTGATTTAGTTTTCTGTGTTGGGAAGCACATATTTTGCAATTATTGATGTAATTTTTTTTATCAATCTTTAACTTTCATCCTGCATCGTCTTAGATTCGTTGCACCTTTTCTATAAATACTTATGTTGTGCCAGGAATTGGGACATCACAGTATTATACCATTCAATCCTACTTTGCAGGGACAATGCAATCTTACTTCCTGGAATGTTGTTCTTGGATTACATGTTCCTAGTCGTGTTTGTAATCATACTCTTTAGTCTTATGCCATCACAGTATTATACCATTCAATCCTACTTTGCAGGGACAATGCAATCTTACTTCCTGGAATGTTGTTCTTGGATTACATGTTCCTAGTCGTGTTTGTAATCATACTCTTTAGTCTTATTTGAAATTTTATGAATTAATGCAGGACTGAGATATACCTTCTTGGTGTAAATGTTATATATATTGGAACAAATATTCTTACATCAATCATAACATCTGATAACAATTTTTTATCCTTATCTGAAAGCATGCTCTTTTTCACATAGGCAATTATGACGTTTATTAAAAAAATGCAACGAGGACAGAACATGTTGTCAGAATATTATCTGAGAGTATAAATTTCCTCAATTGTTGTGAAACAAACTGCAATATGAGCAATGCTGAGATCACGGCTTGCTAGGTTTGTAATCAAGATGCTATCTTTATTCTTAATTTTGAAACAATTTGATGATGCTTTATATGTATGCATTTAAGGGTCCGGGCGGCATGGAATCTGATTTCAAAAGGATTATGCTAGGTCCTAGAAATACGGATCATGTTAGAATTTTTTAGGAGCAGAGAGTTCATGAATCCTTTTTACTAGGTGATGAAAATGCGTTTCCAAACAATTTTGGTAGCAGACACAACAATATGCTGGAGCAGGGAGGGAGATTTAATAACCATGGGCGGCATTCTCAGCAAGCCTATAATGCAAGAGATAATACATTAGCATGCAATCAAGAGTTAGACCAAGAAATTAGCATGGTCCGGATCCTCCATGATACATAAATACTATAGGATTTGAACAGGTAAAATTATTGTTAATAATGGCAACACATTTATTCATCCATATGAGTTTCTTCAAGTGTTAAGCTTTTTTGGATTTGATTTATTTTTAATCAATAAGCACTTGTTATTTGATTCTTCCATATTTTAGTCAACTTATAAACTGGTATCATTTTATATCCAGCTGGGCCAATGTAGCATGTCGCAGCGGCACCTCTGGAGCCTATAAGAGGTGCACCTTATTGTGCACATCTTCTTCCGTCTGGTGGTATAATGCCTGCACCTTTATCTTCACGTGTGATCAATCAAATTGATTACTATTCGAGGTGTGCTCCTTTTGAAGCCATATGTATGGTCCATTTTAAGATTCATTTGAATGTTCTGTGCTTAATTTTGTGTCTTCTTATGGAACTTCTTTTGCTACCGTTTTGAATTGTAATTTTTGATGTTTAGTTGCAGCGTTGAGAATTTATGTAAAGACATTTATTTGCGCTCACAAATGGATGCACATGGATTGATGTCCATCTCAATTTTTGCAAACTTTAATTGGGTAAGGATTTTGGGAATAAATCTTCCTTTGCATCAATTGTTTTTCTTGAGCTACCAATTTTCTTGGTCAGCCAGCTGCAAAAATGAATCACTTAATCAGGGGTTGGATTGAACCACTTGGTCTATTCATTTGTTTCACCTTGAAATTATTAAAACACGCTATACTTCCCAAAAGCATAATATCATATTGAGAGCACATGCATAAAAATGAGATCGACAAAAGCAATATCAATGTAGCAAAGATGTGTCTTCTACTTTTGACACGTGATGGATTGGTGATCATTTAAGCATGCCATCAAAACATCTTGTTTTATGAATGAATATTAGTGTGCACCATAGGTTCTAGCTAAGGACAAGCTGACAAGGCCAAAATGTTGGTTATGCTTGTCGATAGAAACCCTGAAGGCAAGGGATGTCCTGTTTATGATGAGTCATCTTTAAATGAATTGTTTTCACAGTACAAAGGTAGATTTAGCCATGTGAGCCATTGTTTTCACAGTTGTGATTGTAAATAAGATCTGAGTTGTAAATAGTAGTTAATGGGTTGCACCCAAAAAATATTGCAGAGCTCATAAAGGATGACCTGCATGGTTGCATGGTTGATGTGCCTAGACAACGTAGTAATATAATTCCTGAAGACAGGATTGAAGATATTTTAAAATAAAATTCTAGACCAATAAATGTATAATTATTTGGTTGGGGCTGCTTGAACATGAATAAGAATTCTACAAGAAGATTTTACAAATCGTACTATCATCCAAGAATTCCGCATTCATCTACTTGAAAATCTAGAGAAATGCAACAATGTTAGAAGCATTGCGCCGACATATTCTTAGAAAGACAGTCTGTGTATACGTTTACCCTTTTTTCTCTCTTCCAATCAAAGGATTCAAACATATCCTGCATTTGGTACCTTGTTGCTTATGAGTCCTTATGTTTGTAGTTTTTGAGAATGTGTTTATACTTTTCTTCACTAGTATTGAAAACACATTAAGTACAATCATTTTTTTTTTTTACCTTGTTACTATTTTGGCAAAAAGATTAATATTGCCATGACACATTCAACAACGGGCCCAACATCTCTATTATTGCATGTGGCCTAATTTTTTATAATGTACTTAGTCCTATATCTAGGTTATGTGATGGTTAATATGTTAAATTCAGATTATTGATGACGTTTGATTATCAAGTACATTGACCGTATTTGAGTCTTGAGTATGACTCTTAAGTGGCACAATTTTCACTAATTGTGAAATATCTCCATGTCATGGTCAATGTGCTCGAGATCCTTTTGATGGTTTGTCATACTTATGTTGTATGTAGCACAATATTAGAGATGCAGTGTTTCTTTGACACATTCAACAACTGAGCAACCTTTCAATTATTGCACGTGGCCCAATTTTTAACACGTAGTCCATTATATAGGTTATGTCATGGTAATGGTTAATATGTTATATTCACATTATTGACCATGTTCAAGTCTTTGGTACATTGAACATGATACTGGGTTCTTTCCCAATTAGAATGAAATGTTCCGTTGTCAATGGTAGAGGACATCGTGATCTTTTTTATGATGCATGGTTTGTCATACTTATATTGTATGTAGCACAATATCAGCCATACAATGTTGGTTTGTCAAAGTTGTTGCATCTGTTTCCAAGAATGACAATTTTTATATTACTTGATTAAGCTGAATTGATTTTTCTTGAAAGGGGTCTTTTTCACATGAAACTTGTCTTTTGGTCTTTTTTTGAAAGAAGGCCAAGCTATGGTTCTAAATGTTTGACACTTAGTTTAAACCTTAAAGCTATAGATTACAAAGGATGTTACAATGAGAGTGACACTTTGTGTATAACTATTTGAAGGAAACTTTAGACCAATTATAACTATTTGTTATGTGGACAATACATTAAGCGTGTGTATGATTGAACACCTTTCGATAAGGAGAGACCTTGCTATAGATAGTCATGTTGGTATGGGGGTTATGATCTTTAAACCCTAAAAGCCTAAGCAAAAACAGAGAAAATGTGGTAGCCTTATAAGAATCCAAGTTTGGAAAAGTATCTAAAAACTAAAGCCATGTTTTAAGTATCATTGTTAGTGTTTTTCAATATTGGCTAAAGAAAGGAGAAGGTGAGCAATGTAAGGGCCAGGTTACAAAGTATGACATCCTTATCCCTTATTCGTGTGATAGATATGGAGACATGTACAATGTGTCTTGTATATCGTACCCAACCTTACCCAGATACAAACTCGTTTTTTGGTTGTATCAAATACAATCGTATACGATATGTGGGCCAATTGGAGAGGTATCGAATTTAAACGTTTAAAAAAATAGCCTAAGAAATAAACCTTCAAAGGGTTAATAAGGTGATTAAAAAATTGCAGATGATCTTCTCAAATGCATTTGGGGAGCGATGGCCGTGGATGTGGAGATGAATGGGTGTTGATTTGATCTTTTCCATTAAAATTTTGCATTGGCTTTGTTCGAGCTTCCATTAAAATTTCACATTGGCTTTGTTCGAGATCCTAATTTAAAGGTTTAAAAAAATAACCTAAGAAATAACCCTTCAAAGGGTTAAAAAGATGATTAAAAAACTGCAAATGACCTTCTAAAATGCATTTTGGGAGCAATGGACGAGGATGTGGAGATGAATGGGTGTTGATTTGATATTTTCCATTAAAAGTTGGCATTGGCTTGGTTCGACCTGATCTGTTTCCTTTGGCCTACTTTGCTTCTTTTCTTTCATATCTTCTATTTTCCTTTGGCTTGCGCAACTTGCAATTTTTTGAATCCAAGGAATTCCACGCTTTCTGACTTTCCCATGGGCAAGGATTGTGTAATTTGTTTGTAATTTCATTGAAATGTGTAAATTTGTTTGTACTTTAAAATTTGATAATTATTTTAAATATAGTTCTTTTAATTTATAATCTTAATTATTATAATATTCATATCCCCATATCTCCCATGTCAAAGGTTTAAACATTGAAGGAAAACCAATTTACTTTTTATGGTACTATTCGTCACTACAAACATTTATTTACCACACCCCAAAGCTTTCCACTGTACATTGAGAAGAACGTAGGCCATTATGTCTAATTAGAATCTTTCCCAAGCAATTAGATCTGCAAATAGAAGTCAGATAGATAAATCTTGATTTTGATCCATACTAAAATTTTATAGTTCTCACTAAAATATAGTTTTTAAATCCACGGTGAAAATAGAAGGCAACATATAATAAAATAATAGATATTCCTTAAGGATAGTAAAACATGGCATTATGACCCCATAAACACCTTGAAATCTGGGACGACCCATTTAAAAAAAATTTGTTCTTTTTAAAATAATTGGTCTTGTTATGATTTTATTGTTAGAAGTCATCTCTATTACGGTAAAATATTCCTAGTGAATCGTATGAGCCAATTTCGACAAATACCCAGATGCTTGAAATCATTTTATCCCTCCACCGGGTTTTGTCAGCGGGGATTTTATTTAATTATTTATTTAATAAATAAAGTCCTGTTTAAAGTAAATTATACTCCGGTTGAACCTTGTTGACTTTTTCCATGCCAATATTCCCACATCTAAGTGGGGTTTTTACCAGGAATGAATTTAAAGTGATTGTTTGCAACTTTTGGAAACGTTTTTCGTTTTTATTTATTTCTTTTTGCATTTGTTTTCGGTTTTTCTTCGCAGTTTGTCTGTTAAATTCCCCTCAATTCTGTCTTTGCTCTGTATAGCCTGTTTAATTACCTGGAACGTCTGGAACTCATTTGTGGCCTCAACAATGGAAGAAATTAGTCTCAGAAGGATGAATTAGAGCAGAAAAGCCTCTCCTAGGCAAGTCACACTTTTTGGGATGAATGGATCGAAGTTGCAATGAGAATTTTGACAGTAGCAAATAGACGAGAATTTCTTGTCTGCCGAGTAGGGTGCTTTTTCCCATCAAATCACAATCGCTTAAGCTGCAATGGAAATTTTAGAGGTAGCAGGCAGAGGAGGATTTCTTACCTACAACGTAGGGTGAAAATTCTCATTATAAAAAAATCACTTAAAGGACCGGTGAGAATTTCTTGCCTGTGTAGCATGCTAACTTTTCCCATCAAAGAGGTTTATTCACACATGCAAGTCGCACTTTTTCAAAGAAGACTTTTCCATACAAATCACACTTTTTCGGAGATGATTTAAGTTGTAAGTGTGAATTTTGGCAGTGGCAAGCAGACGAGAATTTCTTACCTGCCTTGCAGGGTGAACATTTCCATGATGAAGGACAAATCACTTAAGTGGAAGAGGGGATTTTTGGAGCTGCAGGCAGGGTAAAAATTCCCATCAAGTTGACTTCCTATTTTTGGCAGTCACCCTTGCCAAAATGTGTGACCCACTTTGACATTAAACTAAAGAGAAGTCAAGGATGCATGCTAAAACTAAATCTTTTTTTATAAAAAACAACCAGCAGCGTGCAAACTTGGGCGCCCAAATTGGATGAATAGATATGGCTTTTAATTAATTAAATTGTCAGAAATAGAGAAGACAATTATTAAAAATAGCATGCACAAGGCTATATAAGCATGAGACGCCATAGAGGAGAGGTTAATTTTTTTAATGAAATTTGCAGCCCAGACAGGTTTTGGCACCAAAAAGAGGATTTTACATTAAAGATTATTTTCCACCATCGGGAAGCTTCCAGTTTTGGCGCCTAGGGTTGGAATAGCCAAATTTTTATTATTCTAAGTGTTTGCATGTTGGTATATGTGCCCAGGTGAATTAAATTATATGTTTGCTTGCTTTGCATGTAAGTAAAACCTCTAATTTTAGTGTGATTTGTATGGAAAATAGTCTTCTTTGAAAAAGTGCGACTTGCAGATTTTGGTGATAAAAATCAAGTATTCATGTCATAGACTCTATCTTTGTTTGAATTAATTGCAGGTATTCATCACAGGTGCTCATATTAGTGAAAGAAAGTTCAAATCAATGTTAGATACATTAAATATCTTTTCCGAATCAGAAGAAATTGCCAGATCTTCACAAATAGAGCCAATTATAAGGGATTCTAGAAGAATTAAAAGAAAAAGAGCCTAAAAATATATTGTTTCATACCAGATGAAACATGATGAAAGACATCATGCATAGCTTCCAGATTTGTTGACATCAATGATACAGACATAGACCTTGAACCCATCTCCAATTTAATTTATAGATTCAAATCCGGAAGGTCGTCTCTAATGCAGGCAATTAAAAGCAACATAATTATTCAAACTTAAACGTTTTCAATCACAACTTAGTTGCCTAAATTTGTTATGGAGTGTGCAAGGTCATATCATCCTCTTTCCAGAACCATTCGGGGTCATGCAGGAAATACAATAATCATGTTGGATGCACAATTTATTAATTATTGTTTAAAAGTTCTTTCACGACCAGTGGTGATTGCAATTAACATGCTGGATGCTGGCAATAGATGAAAGAAGCACAAAGTAGATTGTGTGGGCATAATGAATATCAAATACATGAAGAAGCCCAGATCTCATAACTTCTACTCATGGATGTATGCTTTTGTGATAACCATTGAGATCAACAGAGCTGATTCAATTATCAATTAGGCGGAGATCATCAGTGACAACGTGGACGGGCAACTCCAAAGTGTGAGGTGGACATTCAATTTAGAAATGACTTCATACTTGATATATGCAACAACCTCGCATAGTATATTTTCCAAATTGGTATGACAAGGGGTTTTGTCGAAAGATCCTATTTTTGAGTGCTTCCCATAGTTGACAGTTCCTGAGTGTAACAAAGATTACAAGGTGGTCAACGATGGGTTATTCTATGAATTTATCTGTAAATTGGATAGTGATCTAAAGACCAACAGAGTGAGCAAAAAAGCTTGGGAAGTTGTATCCCAGTATGGCTGCATCTTCATCCAGTCTGTAGACTTCACGTATCTTAGGGTCAACGGCTTTTCAGGAGAACTAGTTAAGTTGCCGAGGTGTCCAAGCGACAAATGGGTCATTATAGAGTTGTGCAGGTAGCTTGTGGAAATGTATTACTTACAATCAAGGTGACACAAACCTACAGGTTGCTTTCCGGTCACGGTGGGTTATTACAGCTGTCAGAGCATCCATAAGGCGAGGGGAATCGAAGCAGAAATGTTTTTCAGATATGAGCATGAGTTCTTTCCAGCACGATTGAACTATGATCCATATGTGATAGCGAGGAAGACAATCTCCCAGGAATATGTGCACGTACCTTCGTTGGATGAAGTGCAGAAGCGAGTATGAAGTCAGAAAGAAAGAGTTCAGTAGGTTATCAACGCAACAAGTATCTGATTATGGTTTAGCATAGATGCTTGCAAATCTCGCGGATGATAGACATGTGATACTTGACACATACCATTAGATGGGAGGAGATAGAGTTGTTCTTCAAAAAATCATAAGTGGCTGTCAAACGATTGAGGAAAGGTCTTCTGAGGTTCTGGGTAACACCCGAAATTGGTTGTTGACAAATGGGTATTGCTTGGACGAAATTTTGATGAATCAGATCACAGGGAACTTTATTGTAGGAGACTCCAGCAAAATAAAGCACGAAGGTGAAAGTAGTAGGATGCAAGAGAAGTTTAAAGTATACAAGAAGTCTCATATATTGGAGAATTCTATAACTATCGTGCTACTACCACTTTCAAACGAAGCTTCTCCTATGTCAACGCATAACACTTCGGCAACCCCTGAACCCCAGGTAGATGTTGTTGCTCTATTGAATCCAGCGTCATTTATATTTGATCCTCAGCCACTCAGATCTTTACTTTCCCCTGTAGAAAAGGTGAAAGCACATATGGCACAGTTTGAAAAAGTATTGTCTTTGGACAATTCAAAGGATGGCAACCACAACACTGGCAAGTTCGGATGCAGCAGAGTTTGAACATAAGAGGGTGGTACACTCGGTGACTTCTCATTCCCCAAGAAGTAATTTTTCATCATGGTTGGTTTTGCAGACAATTCTGGAAGCCAAAGAGAAGATCAACCTGAAAGAGCATGACTTTCAGCTACTCCTGAGTTTGATCAGAAACGATAAAAGACCTAAAGTTGCCAAGGTAACTTCAAGGTTGATTATTGAAGAATCGGGGCAGAAGTTCACCGAGTTGATAGTTCCGGCAAAGGGAAAGCAAAAAAGAGAACTCACGATGACTGATATCTCAGTAACCAAAGTGCCACTGGGTTAGACTACCACGACAGGATTAAAGCAAGATACACAAACACTAATAAACACTTTATTCCTCAAGCTGGACAAAGAGAAGGCAGAAAAAACCAAACTTCAAGAGCAGGTTTCCCAGTTGTGTGGAATCATTGTTGAGGTTGTTAAGCCTTCCTCTTAGCAAGTTTTAGCATTTGAACAAGTGAGCAACTGTCTGATTGAAGAGGTGGAGTATGCAGGTAATCAAGTCACGATTATGAATAAATGGAAAAGCCATATCATTCGCCACACTTCAAAACAACTCAAAGAGGTACTTGCTAGTCTGGAAGTTATGAAAAGTGCATTTTCACAACTGAAGCAACTATTGAATGGCATAGTGGATGAGAATGCAGTGGCTGAAGGTAACTTGGACATTTTAGTTAAAATAAATAAGCTACCAGAGGAGGTTTTAATTGCGAAGTAACTTGTGCCCGATGGACTGATTGAAAAGGGCAAACATCTTGAGTTTGTAGTTTCTTTCCACATGGAAATTCTTAAGCTTATGATGAAAAGAATGCAATTGCTCGAGTATAGGATATTGTCATTGCCAGGCAATATAATTGCTTTTACCGAGGAGGAAGTAGTTGGGGATGTTTCTTCCTGCAGAAGAGCTATTCCAAACAAAGTGTTTGCTTCTCTTGAAGGGCTGCTTCTGATGATTCAGAAGAGGATAACACTTTCACGTTGAATTCAATTAACAAGTTGATAACACTTCAATCGGATATTAAAGAGTTCGAGCCTAGCTTGAAGGAGGTGGAAGTAAACATTAATATTTTGTCCAAATGATTGCTGCAGTTCAGGACCGAGAAAGAGGTTGTTGCTAAAACAAATGAGAAATTGTTGAATTATATGTTTGACAAGTATATATTCAATATCATAAAAAAAAAAACGTAGGGTATAACATTTGGCAGATCTTGTTTCTTCTTTTCTTTCTCTTATTCCTTATGTTCCCCGATGAAATTGTAAGATTAAAGTTATTGGTTTAAAGCCATTACTTTAAGTTATTTGGAAAGTTCTCTAAGATAAGTGATAGATGTGCACAATTTTGGCTTAACTTCCAAATACATGTTATTTAGAGAGGAATTATAGGAGAAAGATTGTCAGATATTCTCTTTACAATGCATGTTTTAGTTTAGTTGTAGTTTCCATTTGTAATTTCTCCTATATACACTATAGATAGAGGAAGAGCCTATGGGTTAAAGGATTAAAATTTGTAATCAACATTCTTGTGTTCCAAACTTTGAGCTGAAACTCTTGATATCTTTTTGAAAGCTCAGGAATAGAGAGGAGACAAATTTATAGAGAACTGTGTCAACGGTGCATTTGTTTTTTATTTATGTTTAGATCTTTGCATAAACTTTCTGTTATCTTAGATTTAGATCTAAAACTTTCATTTTCTTTGAATTTTGCATTTTTAGATCTATTTGTTTTGTCTATGTGCATGTGACCAACTCTGTCAACTATTAGTTAGGCTGCACATCTTCTTTCTTTTCTACTCGTATTCAATTATTTCCCTCCTCTGCATATATATTATATTAATTCGAAAAACTTCATACAATCACATAGTTGTTGCTATGTTTTCCAAAATTTTCTCTTCTTGTGTCCAAATCTCTATCCTTTTCCTTACAAAAAAAAATCTCTCTCTCGAGTTACTGCTCTATTATCTTCCTTCTCTGTATTCTTCTCTCTGTATTTTCCTATGTTTCTTTTTCAATGTGTTATCGCACACTATTTTCCTTGCCCTCTCCCTAATTCTTTGAGTTGCTGCTCCTCTCTATTCTCTTCTTCTTTTGTTTTACTTATGTTGTTGCATTTATAATATACTTGTTTCAATTTAAAACATTTCCATATATTAAAAAAATATACTTTACTGCAAAAATAGGCCCCTAAAAAAATGGACCCGAAATAATATATATATACCAACACTAATTATAAAGGGAAGACCCGAAAAAATCATTTAAAATATTTAATCCCGAGACTTTAAAGTCCACATGGAGGAGAGAGGATGGGAGGCCACAGTATGGGTCCACGTGGCAGTTTTATAGGCGGGGGAGTTTAAACTTCTAACGACAAATATAAATAATTAACAACCACATAATTTATTTCGGTCAATGCGGTGGTAGGAAGGCACCAAAACAGGTTTTAAACTCAACCGGAGGGGCTCGAGATTATCTGAGCATTTAATTCTGAGACTCCCCCTTATTCTCAAGCCTAACAAAAATTAATCTTTGAAGCTAGGCAGTGCATTTATGATGCCGAAATTTTCTTTCAAATGTTCAAATATTTCATTTGACCAAGATTTGGTACAAAAGTCAGCTAGCTACTTCTCTCCTACAAAATTTGAGCTCAATTTCTCCTTTCTCAACCAATTCACGAATGAAGTAATATTTGATTGCAATATGCTTGCTTCTGCCATGAAATGCTAGATTTTTAGATAATGCAATCTAAGACATATTATCACAAAAAATAACAGAACGTCTTTCTTGATTTTCATGCAAATTTGTGAGGATTCTCTTCAACCATATCATCCGACAAGTGGACAAGTTTGTAGCAATTTACTCTGCTTTTGCAGTGGACAGTGAAACAATTGATTGTTTCTTTGAAGCCCATGAAATGTCTCTTGATCCAAGATTTAACACATATCCAGATGTGCTCTTTTTTATCATCAAGACTACTTGCCCAATCATTGTCTGTATATCTAACTAATTGAAAATCATTATTAGTTGCATATAGAATTCCAAAATTCTTTCTTCTATTCACATACCTCAAAATACGCTTGCCTACTTGCTAATGAGACTCTTTTTGTGTCTCGATAAATCTAGAAATCAAACTAACAACATACATTATATCTGGTATTGTTGCAGTTAAATACATCAAGCTTCGTACCATGCTTTTGTATCTAGTAGGATCTACATCGCTATTGCAATCATCTTTGGTCATTTTCAGATTTAATTCAATTGGTGTAGATGTTGGTTTGCAATCCAATATTTTGAATCTTTGCAAAACTTCTTTTGCATACTTTACCTGAGAAACAAATATGCCCTACTCTGTTTGCTTGACCTCAATGCCAAGAATATACTAAAACAATCCCATATAAGTCATCTCAAATTCCTTTTTCATGGCTAATTTAAATTGATCAATTGTTTTGTAATCATCTACATACAAAACATCAATTAAAATTCACCATTGTTTACTTTGATGTAGAGTGTAGGCTCACTACTGCTTTTGCTAAAGCCATTTCTACTTAGATAGGAATATATCCTACTGTACCAAATTCTTGGTGTTTGTTTCAAACCATACAAAACTCTTTTCAGCTTGTATACTTTTCTTGCATGCCCTAGGATTTCATAACCAAGTGGTTTGCCCACATACACTTCTTCTAACAGTCCATTCAGAAAAGTTGACTTTACATCTATTTGATGGACTTTCTATTTGTGATGAAAAACTATGGCAATAATAGTTCTGACAGTCTCTAATCTTGTTATTGGAGCAAATGTTCCATTATAATCATGTCCTTGCCTTCGTTTGTAGCCTTTGACAATTAATATTGCTTTAAATAAGGTATATTCAGTTGAGGATTTTTGTGGTATGTTTTTTCATTGCAACTCTTCAACCCCTACTCATATCAATAGAAAAACATTGTCATCATTATTATCAACCTATTGTTTTGTTTTACATATACACACTTTAAACGATAGTCCCTATCTAGATATGAGGCTATTGATACGTTCAATACCATGCTTATGTTTATATGTTTTTATTTACATGATTTTTTTTAAGATGCCTCAAAAGACAAAGTATGAACAATTGCTTTCATTAAATGTTCAAAATGTGGGAAATGAGAAATCTCATTTTTCACAAGAAGATTTTGAATGAACATCGATAGGCGAAGATGATAATCAATTGGAACTTTGTGTGACAATCCCTCTTGCAATGATCGATGTCCGTATTAAAGGAGAATGTCTTGATAGCACCGAGATGACATTCATATGCAAGCAGAAAACGATATCCACAAATATGGTAGAATACAAAGCAACACGTGCTACTATTATGTAATGCATGTTTGTTTATATTAGTTTTATGTTTGGTACATCTTAGCAATAATTTTGACATATGTTAGGGCTACATTTTTTATATTCCATATCTAATATCAATTTGTATTGTGTTTTGTTATAACTATTGGTGTGTTTATGGCCTTGATGACAAGAGGAACAAACCACCTACTTGTGACAAAAACATGGATGTCAGTGCCATTTCAATGTGAGGGTTATGTTTGGTAGATCCAACATGACACATTGTATACAATTGTATGTATTATTAGGAAATGAACGATGAATTTTTCCGTAGTGTGAATAACATAAGCTTTGATGCACAAAGTGATTTCGCTCATAATTTTTCAACTGAATGCAAACAATACATTGATTCTCTTTTGTTTGTTGGTATATATATTGACACCATTATCGAAAGACACTACATGAATCTGGAGCTACTGAGGATTATCAATAAAAAATATGAGTGCATAACCAATAATGATGTGTTGAATGCATGGAGGAGGGTTAAATGCATTAGATCCTAAAAGCACTAATACGACAACACTATTATCAACTCATGGCATTTCACAAAGAGGGATACATTTTTCTACTATCAGAAGTCATGTGATACTGATGTGTCTTTCATTATGGGCCTTTAGACACCATGGATACTTGAAATGATAGTTCGACATTCCCACAACTTTATCATTGCAATGGATTCAACGTTCTTAACTAATAAATATGCTTGAGATGATAATGATCTTACTTCATATTTATTAGTTGAGAATGTTGAATCCATTGCAATGATAGAGTTGTGGGAATGTTGAACTATATTTCAAGCATCCATGTTGTCTGAAGGCCCATAATGAAATGCACGTCTCACATGACCTCTAATAGTAGAAAATTGTAGTCATCTTTGCGACATTCCATGAGTTGATCTTAGTGTTCTCATATTGGTGCTTTTAGGATTTAATGTCCTTGACCCTCTTCCATGCATTTTATACGTCATTACTGGTTATACACTCATCCGTTTTGTTGACGATCCTCACTAGTCTATGTAATGCATTTTGATAATAGTGTCAATAGATATACCATCAAACAAATGAGATTCAATATATTGCTTACATTCAGTAGATAAATTAGGAGCAAAATCACTTCATGCATCAAAACTTGTGTCTTTCACACCATTGCAAAACTCACCATTCATATCACAGTGATACATATCATTGTCTACCAAACATAACCCTTACATTGAAATGATACTGACATCCACATTTTTTTGAAACCTCTATATTATTTTACTAGTATGTGATTTATTCATCTTGTTGCCAGGACCATAAGCACATCAATAGTTTTAACAAAAAGCAATAAGAACTTATATTAGATATGAAATATGAAAATTGTAGGGTTAACATATGTCGACACTAATGCTAAGGTGTACCAAACATAAAGTTAATATAAACAAACATGCAATACATAATGGTATGTTGTAGTGCTCTGTATTCCACCATATTCGTGGATATTCTTTTTTGCTTGCATATGAATGTAGTCTCAGTGCTTTCAAAGCATTTCCTTTTAATATAGACATCAATAATTGTAAAAGGGTTTGACGTAGAAAGTTCCAAATGATCATCAACTTTGCCTATCAGCGCCCATTCAATAATTTTTTTGTGAAAAATGAGATTTTTTATTTTCTCATGTCTTGAACATATAGGAAAAACAATTGTTTGTACTTTTGTCTTTCAAGACATCTTAAACAAAATCATGTTAATAAAAACACAAACAATAAACATGGTATTGAACATATCAGTATATGATGAAATATGACAAACAAAACATAAATATTATGCTCTTAAGATATTTGTAAACAAACTTGCATGAAATGGTATACACACTATGTTTTTGTAAACAAAGAGCATCCTAATATGATACTAGTAATGATAATGTTTTGGAGACGTAATCTTTAGTATACACACTGTATTTTAAAGTATGTATATATGAAACAAAACAATAGGTTGATAATAGTAATGACAATGTTTTTTTGTAAAATAATGTCGTATACAAATATTGTGTTTTTTATGCGTATGTGCCAAACAACATTCTTATATGATAATAGTAATGATAATGTTCTGAAAACATATTATGTGGTATACAAAGTTTGTTTATATTGTGTATATGCAAAAATGCATTTGTGTATGAAGGTATAAACGATTGTGTTTTTTTGTGTTCTATATGGTATAAAAATGTTGTTTATTATGTGCATACGCGAAACAAAACAAATGAGTTTATATTAGTAATGATTATGTGTATTATGTGGTATACGTTATATTCTAAAATGTGTATATGTCAAACAAAACAATGTGTTTATAGTAATAATGACAATGTTTTCTAAAAAAAAATGTGGTATACGCAGTCTGTGTTTTTTGTGCGTATGTACCAAACAACGCCCTAATATGATAATGGTAATGAGAACCCTAATATGATACTAGTAATGATAATGTTTTGGAGACGTATTTTGTGGTACACACTGTATTTTAAAGTGTGTATATACTTAACAAAACAATAGGTTGATGGTGTGTATATGAAAAAATACATTTTTGTATAATAGTAGGAATGCTTGTGTTTTATATGTGTACTATATGGTATAGACACTTCTTTTATTGTGTGCATACACCAAACATAAAAATGGTTTAATACTATTAATGATTATGTTGTTATGTGTATTATGTGGTATACACATTGTTGTTTAAAGTGTGTGTATGCGATACAAAACAATGGGTTGATAGTGGTAATGACAATGTTTTTTTATTGATATGAATAGGGTCTGCATAACTGCAATGAAAAACATATTATTGAAATCTTCAGCTAAATGTATACCTTATTTGAACCGCGTGTCCGTGCGATACAAAAAAATACAAATGAAATTAAAGTTAAATTGTCAACATTATTATCCCAAAAAATAATCATTTGACAATGAAGAATTCGACACTTTTTTATCACCAAAATATATTGAAAAAATAGAAGCAATTCAAGACGAGATTGGTAAAATATTAGCAAATATGCGCTGGAGAGATTGGGCAACCATCAACTTCCCTTTCATTGTGCTAGATAAAACTAGGAAGATATTATAAAACAATGAAGCCTTAGCAAAGGAGAAACATATTAATGATGAAGAATAAAGAAGGTAAATTTGCAAGTCTCACACCTAGAAAAATAAGGAAATTCCATGGGCACAATAAGTGAGATTTAACAACCCAAACAAAGACCTTTGCAGGTATGCATCTTGTCAATGTGCCTTGGACAATTCTCCTACCTTTACCTATTGCAAACACCTTGTGTAAGAAAATGGAGTCACGTGGCACTTAACATAATTAGTTGGAGTGAATTTTTGGTGCTCAACATGATTGGTTTGAGTGAATAATAAAAAATGGCAGAGTCTAGTGGTTGTGAAAGGAAGGAAAACCAAAACAAGGCATTAAACATCTTAAATGTGCCACCTTTTACCATCCACTATGTCGTCCTTTCTCTTGTCTTGGATGGCAAGTGAATGATTGGGTTGTGCTGAGTCATATCACCTTTGCAGAACCAAGTCCCACACATGGACGATGCATGTATGGTGTCTTATGGTGTATCTTATGGGGGTCATGCAATCATGTCGCTAGGATAGACATCTCAAAAAGTGTGTGACTAACAACCTCCTTTGTCACTGTGGACACTTAAATTAAGGTGGTATGGGTTATGGTCCACCAATTCACCAACAAGAGACACAAATTGGTGTAAACACGATTTTTTAAGCATGGGATTTTAGTTTTTGGCTAATTGTCATAAAATTTGAAAAGAACAAAGTTTAGTCTTTGAAGTCTCATTCTAAAGGGAAATGTTGAATGAATAGCCGACATAGAAATTTTACCCGTCCTCCATTAAATCTAAACACCATGCAATACTTTGTTCGAGATTGGTCGCTATGTTTTTGGCAAGTTCAAAAGTTTTAATTGTTCAAGACAAGTTAACTATTTTAAGTCAGTCTAAAACCTATGACTGTTCATAATTGGCCAATGCTCAGTCATTCATCAGTCAACAATCTCACAGTCACTTGATTTGAAAATTGCTTAGAAGAGTGGTAAAAAGTCCCTCTCCGAAAGAACTAGTTCACATGGTTCACTCACTTGAATAAAAAAAATAGAGGATTTTTCTATAAACTATTACACATCAAATTAGATTAGTGGATAAATTATTTACATAGGCATAGCTTGCTTCGTTGTAAGTAGGAAAAAGGGTGATGTAAATGGTGGGTACATGGAAGATAAATAATGAGCGCTTATTATGCGTTGTTGTCTTGTTAGCTAGCCACAATTGGTCCCTAGTATAACATTTTAATAAAACTCAAATTTAAACTATGTCATTTAAGAAAATACTGTCATGAGTAGTGGCTATACTTTAACATGTGTGTTAAACAATTTAAAATGTCAAATGAAATCATTTAGATTAAGCTTTTGTATCAATGAGGTCAAATTTGACCGTGGTGGAAATTTTGTAAAGAGTGTATATGATGAAAGGGGAAATTTTGGATTGTGTGATTTTTTTTTTTTATTGATGGACAAGGGTTATATGGGTCGCTTAATATTTCAAAAAAGTGTTACACCCTAGTTGATTCCACATGGGACAACCTATGCACCACATCTACTACTAGTATTCAGATGACATTATTTCTTAATATATTAGTGGCACCCTATGCCATATCATCTATTTTTATACAAAAATCATACATAAACTGAGGGAATAATTTTCCACATCTCCTTGCAAAGGGAGCTATTTGGACGAGGATGATTCTTCCCTGTCTAAAACTAGTTCCAGTGGCAACATTTTTCCACTGAGGCTCCCAACAAATCGTTCTTTTCCAGCATGTCTTATCATAACTTCATAAGCATGCTTAGCCTTTTGCAAGTCCCTGTTAAAAATAAAACTTAACATAATTCATCATTAGTAGATATTTGAATAAATGTAATAAGTTTCCTAGTAATCAAGCTCTATACTTAATCGAAGTTTTTAGAATATTTCTCTGCCCTGGGACAATTCCGATAATTATCAACCTCACAGTATTTGATTAAACATGACTAAGATAGGATATTATCTAGTTTACAAGTTCTTCTAAGGTTTTAATTTTTTACTTTAACTTAAGTCAATAGGTGTTAGTTGTCTCTAGTTGTTAGTTACCTAAGTGATAATGTTTTCATCCCTATGTTTGTGGAAAACTTCTATTGTGTGTGTACCCAGAAATCACTCAGTAGTAGTTACAGGCAGAAATTAGTGGAAATATGCTATTTCTACATATTGCTTAGTTTAGGTGATCCGATCCATTTTTCATGGACTCGATAGAAGTTGTACAATGCATATATACATTGCAGCTCTTTCCATTGTTTTGCGATCTGCATATTTGCATATCAATAAAATTGTCAGGCTCCACCCTGTTTGGTCAATAATATTTGGTATCAGAGTTGCATTCTGATCCAGGGAGAATGTAGGAAGTTTCAGGGAAGTTTAGCGAGATCTAGAGAAAATACAGAGCTAGGAGGGGCCATAGAAGCCCCCAACCATTTCACAGCCCTTACACGTATCCACACCACAAATCAAGGTTGATTTGTTGCAGAAGAGGATTTGCAGGATTTCAAAGTTGCGGGAACAAACATTAAAAATGAGTTTAAGAGCGAAATCACATGACCTTGCAGACCTGGACACAACTCAATAAATCAATAGGGTACATTGTTCATTGGTTTTAATCAATTCTTGCATTTAAAAAAATAGGTGTTTTACCTCTAAATTTAGAGGTCTGTTTAGAATTTTATTGTTAAATTTTTGGCACTAGCAATTAAAATTAGGATATGTGCATAAGGTTTAAAAAACAGATATTTTTAAAAATTGGGGATCCGAGCTTTTCAAGCTCCCCACATAATTCTTTCATCTTTCTCTGTGCTCTGTTTTTTCATGCATTTGGCAATTTGTAGAGAGGCATCCACTGAGTTGGAGGAGACTTGATCCAGTTTCTAGGGCGAGGTAAGTCTAAATAGAGCCATCCTCTCACAAACCGAGTTACATATCTTGGAAGTGAGTTGAGCCCACGATTTGGGTGAGTTTTCAATGAATTGAAGGCAAATAAAGGTTTTTTGTCAAACGACCCTGCACTACCAAACGACTTAGGCAAATTGTTTGGAGCAAGCCACTGCACGGTGTCAGATTTGGGAAGGTCACATATCAACAAACCCTGCAAGAAAAAGGTGATCTGCACAAACAATCCAACAAATCCAATAAATTTCGAAGGGGCTTGCACACAAAAAGAAAAACAAACCAACGACTCCACAATAAAATAGTGACCAACACAAGCAAAATGACGACCACACGTTAAAAAGGAGTGGCTAAAATCAAGTTTCATCTTTCTGCAACCCTAATTCTCCTTTGCCTTTGCATGCAACACTTCTAAAGTAGCCACGTGGACCCTTTTAAACAGTGCAAAGTCACATTTTATAAGGTAAGCCCTTTGTTTAAAAAAAAAACAGTCAAATATGTTTCATAAATTGAATACCCTCTATTTATATGCATATGCGCTTTAGGCACTTTATTGGATAGAGGGAATGCTTTAGAAAGGGCAGGTTAAGAACCCTTCCAAAAACCTTTTCTTTTGCTTAATTTGAATTTGGAGGCAGTTTTTGTGGAGACCACTATTTTTAGTAGCCTCAAACCTTCACTAAGTCAATTAGTAACGACTAAAAGAACCTCTAAAATTACCTACAAAAAACTTGTTTGCACAAAAAAAAATGATCCAATCTGAATCGAAACGTCATTTTGGGCAACTTTTGTAAAGGCAAAGAGCCCAAAGAGCCCAAATAGAAAAAAAAATTGCCTTGGAAGGGTCTTGTTAAGCGAATTGAGCAACCTTTATTCAAAGCAATAACTTTTTTCCATCCAGCGAAAAAACGTGAAACATTTTTTGAAAATTTCTAGATTCTGATACGGAAATAATAGAGCTTGTTTAGGGAGATTGTGGTGCATATAATTTTTGTAAAAAATTTCAAAGGTTGATATAAAGTGTAAAAACTGGTACTTTTCAACAAATTTTCAAAATTTGTAAAATTGGCCATTAGTGCCAAATTTGTTGATTGTTATAAATCGAACAAAATCAGAATAATTGGTCGTTAGAGCCCAATATTGTAAACAATCGAAAAAGTGAGCCCAAAATCAATAAAATATTATTTTTTGCGGGGTGTGTATGCTCTAGGGGGGAAAAGTATTCAATTTTGCATCTACCGTTTACTAGTTTTTACAATGGCCGCAATTACGGCACACAAATTCTTTTTCCCTGATTATCAACTTTTGTGTTCTGATAATTATCCACCGTGGAAACAAAAAATCATGCACAACTTGATTTTGAAAATCTATGGCCCATATTTTCTGGTACATTAATAAGGTCTACAACAGATGCTACACGACAGGGTACATTTGTGCAAATCAAAAAGTAAAGTTAATAATCTTGTTTAGTATTTTAGATGAGGTATAAGCTCATATTCACAACGCCACAACATAAAAAGAATCTTGGGACCAGTTGAAAACAATATATGAGTCGAAAAAATAGAACCAAATACTTCATCTCCAGAGTCAACTATTGAACTTGAAAATGCAACCAACTGAGAAACTTGAAATGTTTTTTAGAAGAGTGGAAAATTTGTGTGCATCACTTTAAGCTTTGGAAGAAGAAGTAATTGACACATCACTTGTTCCTATTAGTGTTGAGAGTTCTTTTCCTTATAGGTTTTTGTGACCATGTTAAATATAACTGGTCAAACAACAACTTTTGAACAACTAGTGAATATACTACAACAAGAGGGAGTTATTCACTTAACTAGTGAAACTAAAGAGCGGGCACTTGTTTCTAATCAGAAAGGCAAGAAACAAGCCAAGTCTAGTAAACAACCTCTGAAGCAAGGAAATACTCAACAAGGCCAAAAGGCCCAACAAAAATGTTTGTTTTGTGGTTGAAAAGGACACGAGTTAAAAAATTCTTGGTACAACACATTCTAACAAGGATCATCAAATGGCAAGAAGAGTGATAACCAACAATCAAAATCATGCCAACAATAAAGTAAAAAGGGAAAAAATAAGCAAGAGTGGAAGAAGAAACCAACTCAACAAGGAAATGTAGCCGAACAGGAAAATCAATTTGATGATGATGACTTCTTGTATTTTGCACACTCAATCGCCAATTCTACAAATCACAATTGGTATGTCGACTTGGGTGCAACTCGACACATGATAGGAAAGAAAGATGGGTTTTTTCACAATGAGTAAAACACCCACGAAAAACCATGTGTCTTTGGGTGATGATACATCATACAATATTGAAGGCAGTGGTTCCATTTCACTACCACTTGGGCAACATAATTGCAAAATTACATATGTTCTTTATGTCCCAGGTTTAACCAAAAATCTGTTATCCATGAGTCAGTTATTAGATCACAAGCTTAAAATTGACTTTGATTGTTAAAATGGTACAAAGATGTGCCTAACACAAGATAAGTCATGAAGCTCGAAAATTGTTGCAAAAGCTTCGAATGTGGGAAGAATGTTTATGTTGGATTTTGTTCAACGAAATGATCAAGCACTTGTAGCCAAGGATACAACATCAACTCAACTATGGCATCGAAGACTTGGATATGTGAGTTTTTGCTATCTTGACACACTTCGTTGATACAACATGGTTAGGGTTCACAACCTCTAAAAAAGGGTACAATTAAATGTCAGCATTGTTTAGCAGGAAAACAACATAGAGCACCATTCAAACATAGTAAATTTTGGGCTAAGGCAAAACTTGACTTGGTGCATACCGATCTGTGCAGACCAATGAAACCTAGCCATTCTGGGTTTCAATATTTCATGCTCCTTGTTGATGATTTTTCAAGGAAAATGTGAATATACTGTCTTCATACAAAAGACCAAGCTTTTGAAACTTTCAAGAAGTTCAAAACCCTTGTTGAAACAGAGTTTGGTAGGAAAATCAAAACACTCCACTCAGATTGAGGGGGAGAATACACCAACGAGTTCATCGATTTTTTGGAAACACATGACAGTCGTCGTCAAATGGCTCCTCCTCACACACCGCAACAAAATGGTGTTTTTGAAGTGCAAAATCGTAGTATCATGGATATTGTGCGATGTATGATTAACAATGTAAGTTTATCACAAACATTTTGGGCTGAAGCAACTAAAATGGTAGTCTATCTACTAAACAAAGTTTCCACTGCAGCTCTTGATGGAGGAACACCACATGAAGCATGGTCAAGGCATAAACCGTCTATTTTACACCTTAGAGTTTTTGGATGTAAAGTTAGTATGTACATTCCTAAGAAATAAAGAACTAAGCTTGATATGAAATCAGAAAAACTTTTCTGGGATACAGTGATGAAGCACTTAGTGAGTAAAGTTGTTGAAACTACTGAGTCATCCATAGTTTCAGAAGCCCTACAGTCTAAACCTGGGAAATATGTTATGGATGCAGAATATAAGTCACTTATGAAAAATAATACATGGCAACTTACAGATCTTCCACCAGGGAAAAAGTCGATTGGATGCAGATAGATTTTTAAAATAAAATACAAAGAAGACGACATGATTGATAAACACAAGGCTAGACTAGTTGCTAAGGGATATGCTCAAAAAGAAGGCATTGACTATGATGAGACTTTTGCTCCCACAACTAAGATAAAAACATTCAGGGTAATCTTTTCTCTAGCTGCACAATTTGATTGCAAAATACACCAAATGGATGTGAAAAGTGCCTTTCTTAATGGCGATTTATAAGAAGTTTACATGGCTCAAGTAGAAGGTTTTGTCATACCAGGTAAAGAGAAAAAAGTATGTAAATTCATAAAATTACTTATGGTTTAAAGGAGTCTCCCAGGGCATGGTATATAAAAATCGTTGAGCATCTCATTGAACATGGATTCAAAAGGAGTCCATATGATCATAATCTCTATCTTAAAAAGCAAGGGGGGGAGATAGTGACTATTGTAGTATATGTCAATGGTATAGTCATCACTAGAGGTTTAGTGAGGATGATTGAGGCAACAAAGAAATATCAAATAAATATCTAACACGATCATTTGACATGACCGATCTCGAGCTTCTGCATTATTGACTTAGACTTAAAGCTTGGCAAAGAGAAAATCATATCTTTGTATCACAATTGGAATAAGCTAAGACAACGCTTAAGAAATTCAATATGATGGATTGTAAGCCAATTGCCACACCTATGGAGACAAGACTTCAACTATCTTAAACATATCCATAACCACAAGTAAATGCAACTCTTTATCGGCAATTGATCGGGAGTCTCATCTACTTGACTTACACTAGGCCGGATATCAGCTATTTTGTTAGCTATCTTTCACGATTCATGCAAGAACAAAGGGTTTCTCACTTGAAAACAACAATGAGGATATTGAGGTACATCAGAGGAACTGTGGACTATGGCCTAGAATACAAGAAGAATGATAACTTCTTCTTGACATGATATTCATATTTAGAGCATGTAGGAAACATAGATGACAGGAAATCCACTTCAAGATTTGTATTCTTTTTGGGATTTGGACCGATATCATGGGGGAGTAAGAAGCGAAATTGTGTTTCAGGGTCCTCTACAGAATCAAAATATCGTGTAGCAAGTGGAGTTGTATTTGAAGCGATACGAATCCGACGTATACTTGAAGGATTGGAAATACCACAGAAAGATCCAACTATCGTACATGTCGATAATGGAGTAGTAAAACATGTTCGGAATCTATTTTTCCATGAGCAAACCAAACACATTGAGGTGCAGGTACATTTCATTTACGAACATGTTCAGAACAATAACATCAAGCTCTAATATTGCCCAACAGATATGCAACATGCAGATGTCTTCACAAAGTCACTTGCTCGAGTCAAATTTGAGGGCATTAGAGAATTTCTCTCCTGTTCACTTGAGACCATGCTGAATTAAGGGGGGGAATGTTAGAATTCAAATTTAACATAATTTATCATTAGTAGATATTTGTATAAATGTAATAAGTTAAAGTATTTAAGTTTTTACTTTAACTTAAGTCAATAGGTGTTAGTTGTCATTAGTAGTTAGTTAACTAAGTGGTAGGGTTCTCATCCCTTTGTTTGTTGGAAATTTCTATTGTGTGTGTGCTCGGATATCTCCCGACAGTAGTTACTACCAGAAATTAGAGGAAATATTCTATTTCTGCATATTTCTTAGTGTGGATGATTTGATCCATTTTTCATGGACTGGATAGAAGTTGTACAATGCCTATATACATTGTACCTCTTTCCATTGTTTTGTAATCTTCATATTTTCATATCAATAAAATTGTTAGACTCTTCCCTGTTTGGTCAATAATAGTTCCTAGGCACCCATGAGCCTCTAACCATTTGGCAAGATTGGCTTTTACAATTCGACCAAGTCCAGCATCAGGAAGGTGGAGGTCGATCCAGGAGACTGAAAGTGCTTATACAACTTGATACCTTAAAACATATCTCAAGTTGGAAGTAGGTCACAACATTAACAAGTTTGTGAAAAAGGACAAAAAAACATAAACAAAGAGATCTTCCAAATGTAAATTATTTTCTAGCAACGTCCCAAGGTTAACCTTATGCTTAGGCTGAATAAAAATGATGGCCATGGCCAAAGTGACTCACTTATTGGGCTCTACCTTAAGGAGATTATCAATGAAAGGTGATGTGATCTTTGAATTGAGCTTGGGACACACCTCCATTTCCAGGTAGTTTTCTCATAATATATCCTTGCATGTTTGCCAAACATCTTCAAAATAAGAAGTGAAAATTCCCATGAGAAGGTCTTTCGCGATTTGGGTAAATACAGTTATTTCCCTCTTACTTTTGCGTAAGTTATTTCACTTTTACTTTTGCGTAGAAAGAGCCTAAGAAATAAAAATTCTGCCATGGAGCAAGAAGCAAGAGAAAATCAAGAGATATATAGAGCCAAAAATGAGCGAGAAGCATTTTAGAAATTTGCTTGAGATTGGGGGAAATAAAGGCGGATTGTGATGGGCCACCTCATGACAAATTTTACAGCATATATAAATTCATGAAGGAGCTCCATATTCGCATGCCCAAGAGAAAGAAATTGTCAACTAGAGGCATGCTAAATTAATCACCGCTTAAAACATATGATGACATTAGTGATGATTAATAAATTGTGATTGATTGACCTTGGGACACACCTCCATTTCTAGGTAGTTTACTCCTAATATGTCATTGCATGTTTTTCAAGCATCTTCAAAATGAGAAGTGAAAATCTCCCTGAGACGCTCCTCTGTGATTTGGGTAAAGAAGGTTAGGATTGCGATGGGCCACCTCATGACAAATTTGCCAACATATATAAATTCATGAAGGAGCTCTAGATTCGCATGCCTGAGAGAAATGAAGTATGAGCTGCACGCATTTTAATGTATCACCACTTAAAACATATGATGACATTGGTGGTGATTAATACTTTGTGGTTGATTGAAGATCAAGTTACCACAAGGAGTCAAGTCGGAGCCATGAATTTATGGTATTGTTGACCACATTATGTTCAAATTGATCAATCGAAATGTTGGTTGAGAAGTATGCAATTTTGCTTTCCTCCCAATAGCAGTGTTGTATTTCCCATGAAGCAAACTCTATAAGGTGATGCTTGGCTAGATTCAGAATATTAGCAATTCTCTAGGTTTGGAGTTTCTAGTTTTTATTCTGTTAACAATGATTCGATGGTGTCATTCAATGATTAGATTATCAATACCATAATTTAGAGCAAGTTAGATGCCGCACTTTGCTTCATTATTTGTTCCAATTAATAGTTGGAATGATGTCACCTTAATTAGAGACCTCGAGTTGCCTTGACCTCAAGTTGCCTTGAATTTCGCATACCGCTACGGAGTTTCCTAGATTTCCTTGAGGAGCGCGGCGCGCCATATGTATTCAAGTTGAACTATCCAAGTTTAGGTGGTATCCATTTTGAATTTTCCTTTTTTAATTCCATCGATCTCAAAAGAACTCTGTTTGACTCATTAACGGGGGAATTTTGGATAGTGTGATTTATTTTGAAAGTTTATATATATCCTATGTATTTGTGATGTTTCCACCTTCAAAGATAAAGACAAATTGTCCTTGCTATTTAAAGGCAATATTAAATTGATAACCACCTTTAAAATTTTACATGAAACACGAGGTCAAACATCATGGTTAACCCACTTGGGCCACATTAATTTATATGTGCAATACATAAATTACAAAAAAGCCTTAATCTCTCAAGAGAAGCATAATAAATTTAATTTAGGGTATTGCTAAAACACTCCACACTCGATGGTACAAGGGGATGTAAACACCAAATTTTGGTGGGAAATTAGCCATTTGTTATGATTGTGTTTTTTTATTAGTTTATTTGTGTGTTTATTGATTTATTGATTTAGATTAGGCTCTTATTGATTTTGTTTTCATGTTACCTTTCTTTCTCCCTCATGTTCTCTCCATTCCTCGTGTTCTTTTCAAATTCTTCTAGTTTAACCACCTAGGTTGTTTTATTAACAAATTTATTTAACCAATTATGGACTTCTACATTGCATTTAGTTCCTCCATCACTTGTTATTGATCAATTTGTTCTAAAATCATTTGTTTTTGTTGAGCTTACGTGCCTTGCGTAGTGATTACCCTATCTTGAGCTAGAGGAAATGTAAAGTATCCTTGGTGGGCTCAATTGATGTAGTATTAATAACAATAAAATGAGAAAAGGGTGATTGTTAGTATTCAATGAAGATCAGGGAGGTGATAACACTATTGAAGGCAGAGGCACCATTGAGTAATTTAAAGCTAGAAATTGCTAAATGGTGTTATCCACCAAAGGTGGCGAAGGAGGGGTATGAACAAATGTTTTCTCTAGAGTGTAGGACAAGTTAAGATTTGGGTTTTGAATGACGGGGATCAAATCTATGCATCCACACAAGATGTAGATACCAAAGGTGCTCAAAGAGCACTAGTGTCAAAATTCTAGAGGATATTAATGCTTACCCTAAGGTAAAAGGGGTGGATAAATCCAAGGGGCGTAATATAATATGAGAAAGCAATAGATCAAAGCAAACATGTATCTACGCTAATATATAGTAATGAATGTTCACACATACACACACACACACACACACACACACACACACACACACACACACACATGCACGCACATGTGCGCACACACACACATGCGTGCACACACACACATGCGCGCACACACACGCACATGCACACACACGTGCGCACACACACATGCGTGCACATACGTGCACACACGCGCACACATGCACACTCGTACACACGCGCGCACACGCACGCGCACACACACGTAGACACACACGCGCGCGCGCGCACACACGCACACACGCACACACCCACACGCACACGCACTCGCACCTGCACGCACGCACAAACACGCACACACACATGCACACATGCCCCCATGCACATATGCCCATCACACACACACACACCCACGCACACGCGCACACCCGTACACCCGCACACGCGCACACACACACATGCACGCACGCACTTGCACGCACGTACACGCACACGCATGTGCTTACACCCACACACACACGCACACACAGACGCACGCACGCCTGCCCGCCTACTTGCACGCACGCACACGGACGCATGCACGCCTGCCTGCCCGCCCGCACGCACGCACATTTTAAAATCATCAGCTATAGATCAAGAGCATGAAACATTGAAAGCAAGTTATAGATGCACATACACACACACGTGCATGCGCACACATGCTGATGTATGATCCTCAGAAACAACACCACTAAGATAGAATTGCTATGGGTGGAGAAGGGGAACACTCAAGAAAAACACCTCCAATTTTAGCTCACTATGGTGACCCAAATGAAAAATAGAAAGCCCCAAAACCTCAATTTTAGAAACTAGGTGTGAATATATGCACAAGTGTCTAATGTGTGAGAAAGTGTAGCATTTTTGGACAATTTAGAGTTTGATTGATTGATAACAAGTGTGGCCAAGCATATATACATGACATGATCGCTTGTGGGCGATGGCGTCAGTTATGGTCAAAATCAAACCCGATGTTATTGTCCATGGGTAATGGGGTCATATTTGAGGAAAACCTAAGGTCATAAGGTGGAAAAAAATGTGAGGTGAAAGCCAAGGAATAATTGGAGGTAATGATGAATGTCCATGGGAAATGGTGTCAAATTTGAGGGAAACCTAAGGTCATAAAGTGGAAAAGAATGTGAGATGGAAGCTATAAAATAAATGGAGGTAATGATGAAGGTCCAAGATAATCGAAAGCATGGATAATAACATGTATTAGTGTTAACTAGTGTATATAATGGGACAATTAGACATAATGGGTACAATATGTGAACAAAAGGAGGAAACGATGCAAAGGTAAGGTATATTTGGCATAATATTGTGGTCTAGCGCACGTGACCAAGTCCGATCACACGTCAATCCCGATAGGCACCTTGAAGTACTAAATCGGGAGGAAAACACATTAACAACCCCTACACAAGGGAAATTGTAAGCAGGCGTCAAGAATGAGGTGTATACATGGAGCCTTCAGAAGATTGAGAGAATCCTTTCTTTCATTAGTTGGTCTTTTGAAAATGATCTTCAGTCTCTTGACATATTCGGTGACCACAGTAACAACCTTTCCCCTTCCCTTACCTTTGGCATCAATGGAGTCTTTAGGTGTCTTCCCTAAAAAATGAGGTTTTGTACTCTTCAGATTAGCAAGCTTTTTTCGATATTGACAAATTTTGGCTCTTCATGATGATTCCTTTTTTCTTAAGCTAGGAGTGAGTTATGAATATTATGTCCTTTTTGGACTAATAAACAAGGGGAAGTGGGTTATAAAACACCAATTTGCTATAATAGATGGGATGAACATGATCTTCATCATCTATCATTTCTTTCCTCAAAATCTGTAAGTCAAAATATCTTATCTTCTCAATCTTCATGCGAGAATTATCTCAGAGCCTTAACTCTTTTTTATCATCACAATTCATCCAAAAGTCTTCAAAATAAGGCACATGCCTAAATGTTGAACCTAGAGCATTTTTAAATAGGCCTCTGATATCAGAAGATGATATGTTGTGGAAAGATCATATGGTAACTGGAGTCATCTCTACATTGATGCACTTGGCCTTGGGAAATGAAGCACAAGTGTATCTCTTTATTGTGATTGAGAAATGTATGCCTACTTTGTGTTTGCTTTGATAATAATTTGTGTGGTTCAAAACGCAACCTTTCCAACTCCCCTAAAGCCCAGTTGTCACTGACATTCCTTAGAAGCATGTAAGTGCCCCACTCGAAGTTGACAACTCAGATATAGGAAAAGATGGGAGTTGAACAAAGTCAGATCCCCAATGCAAGATTTTAGTAGTGGCTGTGTCATCACCAATCCAGCACTATGATAATTCTTCACCGGGAACTCCTCGTGCTATGATTATTTACTAATGCACAGCCTTTAGTTTGGTGGATGTAATCTGGAAACAAAACAACAACATAACACAAGAATACCATCGACTATGATAAGACGGAATGATGACAAATCTGAAATATCAAAGTAAATTATAATATTAACATGAAATTGTTACAATCTCACCCATGAGATACTTCAAGTGTTATTGACTTCACTTGCCTTTCACCAAGACTATGGGAGAAACTTTACAATTACACTTCTTAATGGTTTCTTCAACACACCTTTAAACTGATGGTTTCCTTCGCACACTTCCTACAATATTTCTCACTACTTCCTTCTATGCTAAATGAGGGGGGTGGCCTCTCTATTTATAGAACTTCCAGGCTTATCCATCTTATCTCTAAGATAGGATAAGAAATCCACTCTGACGAATCATATTCCATACCTCAACTCTTATCTGTACATGTAAGCTTATCTGTTAAGATAAGATAAACCTTATCATTTTACATGGGTTCCACATTTTTAGACTTTTTACAAATAAAATACACAAAATATTTATAACCTCACTCATTGTCTTTATTACTAATATAATATTTCTAATTCATAATCATGTAGACCCTACTTCTCTAATTACCCAAACTTTGACATTTTAACATTACCGAACCACTTACGACAAATATTTACTTTTTACAACATTCCTATTGTACTTTGACTATTACCGTACTCCACATTATTGGCGGCACCCGTACTGACGGCGCCGTTATCTTCTATCAGACGCTACTACTAATTATACTTAACAACATCCTATTCCTAATACATGCATTAATGAAATAAAAAATTATGGAGGAAAATTTTAGTGTCGACATCTTCCCCCTTCCTAGCTTCTACTCCGTCCTCGGAGTATACTACTTCTAGTGCTTGGAAAATCTTCAACTTATTGTGGTTGACCCATTTCGTAATAGGAGTGCCATTCAATTCCTCCAGTCGGTACGTACCATTTTCATGCACAGCTACTATTTTGTAGGGCCCCATCCATTTTGGAAGAAATTTTCTCTGTCTTCTTTTTTTGTATCTGAAATCATATACTAGAACCAAGTCATTCACATGAAATGGAGACCACCGAATCTTTTGATTAGAGTATTCCTTCTGCTTCATTTTCTTCTTATAGCTTATATCCTTTGCTATTTCTCTCATCTCCTCCAGCAAATGAAGATGTACCAACCTTTCTTTTACTGAATCACTTTCATCCATCCTTTCATTTTTCATAACTCTCACAGTGGGAATATCAAACTTAATAGGAAGAATTGGATCAATGTCATAGGCCAACTGAAATGGGGAGTATCATGTTGCTAACTTTGATGTTGCCTTATATGCCCACAATGTTGCATGAATCCTTTTATCCCATTTATGTACCTGCAAGGCTGCATCTTTTGCTAGAATTTGACACAACACAAAATTTGTTCGTTCCACCTGTCCATTTGTGCTTGGCTTGTATGTTGTTGCCTTCCTGTGCTTAATAGAAAACTTATTGACTAGGACTTCTACCACCTCATTAATAAAGTGGCTTCCTTGATCTGTTACAATTTCTAATGGGCAACCAAATCTGGTGACAATGCGTTCATACATGAACCTTGCCACTTCATCCATGGAAGCTGTTTTCAATGGCCTAGCTTCAACCCACTTGGTTAAATAATCTGTGGCAACTACAATATACTTATTTTGGCGTGATATGGTTGGAAGTGGACCTACAATGTCTATTCCCCACTTTTCAAAGGGACCAAGGGGAAGAATAGGACATAATGGAGCTGATGAAGTCTTACGGTTACCATGTGTTTGACAAATATCACATGTCTTACAATAATTATAACAATCTTTAAAAAGAGTGTGCTAGTGATAACCTGCATCCAAGATCCTTCTTACTGTAAGTTGTCTAGAGAAGTGCCCTCCACATGTACCATTGTGGAATTCTTCTAGTAGTTCCTTCCCTTGATCAAGTCCAACTGCCCTCTTGTACTGTCCATCAGGTCTTACTTCGAAATAATACTCCATGCAGAATAGAATATGGACGACTGGCTTGAGTAATCTTTCTCTTAGTCTTTGCATTGGCATCATCAGGAAACTTGAATTCATTCAGATAATTCCAAATATCTATGTATTCACTAGGGATTGTGTCAAGGGATAACAATGTTGCATCAGGAGAAATCATCATCATCACAAGATGATCCTAAACCATCATAGGCTCGAGAGAGTGCATCTGCATTGACATGCTTCTTTCCTAGGCCTATCTATAATATCAAATTCAAATTCTTGTAGCAAAATTATCCATCTTGCTATCCTCCCTGATGGGTTAGGCTTATTTACAATATGTTTTAGAGCCTGATGATCTGTTACAACTAGAAATTTTTGCCTTAACAAGTAATTTCTAAAACTTATTTACAGCAAAAATGATAGCCAGAGCCTCTTTTTCAGTAACAGTATAATTTATCTCAACACTGCTCATTTGTCTGCTCCCAAAATAAATTGAATGTTCATTCTCATTTTCATCCTTTTAGCTCAAAGTACTTCCTAGTGCTGCATCTAAAGCATCAGTGTACATAATGAATGGCTTGCTCCAATCTGGATTCTTCAAAACAGGTGAAGACACTAGGGCTTCCTTCAATTGTCCAAAAGCTTCATGCGCCTTATTTCCTGGTTCATAAGTAACATCCTTCTTCAAGAACTGGGTTAGTGGCTGTGTAATCTTTGAGAAATTCTTGATGAACCTTCTATAAATAACCCACATGGCCTAAAAATGATCTCAACTTACTTCTATTAAGAGGAAATGGTAAATCTTTGATTTTTGAAACTTTATCAGAATCAGTACCAATACCATCTCTGGATACAACATGCCCTAACAAAACGCCTTTAGAACATCCAAAGACACATTTTATAGGGTTTAGTGAGGCTTGTGCTTCATCTAACATTTGAAATGTTGTCTCCATTTGGTGCAGGTGGTCCAACTTGCTCCCATATATTCAAAAATCATCTAGAAATACTCTGATGAAGGTCCCAATGTAGGGTTCGAACACCCTATTCATCAAACGTTGGAATGTTGCTGGAGCATTACACAACCCAAAAGGCATAACTCTATAAGCAAACGTTCTCCTAAGGAGTGGTGAACGTAGTCTTTAGCTGATCTTTCTCTGCTATATGAACTTGGTTGTAGTCGTTATTTCGATCAGTAAAATTATAGCACTCCTGGCCAGCTACTTCGTCCAAGATCTGATATGAAAATGGAAGAAGGTAATGATCCTTCTTTGTTGCCTTATTGAGCTTCCTGTAATCAACACAAATGCGTAGCTTTCCGTTCTTTTTTATTGAGATCACAATGGGAGAAACTCATTCTGAATTCTCCACAACATATATGAATCATGCATCAAGTAACTTATCTATTTCTTCTTTTATAGTCTTGAAAAAATTAGGATTCATTCTATATGGCATTTACTTTATGGGCTTAGCACCATCTACCAGCTCAATAGAATGTTCTACCCAACTTACTTGACGAAGTTCCTTGTAATCAAAAGTGAATAGGTGTATGTACCTTCGAAAGAGCTAGAGGTAGGATTCCTTCTCACTCTCCATCACAACATCACCAATCTTTATTTGTTGGAGACGATCATCAACTTCTTCTTCAGATAATTTTATGGGGTCATGAGTTGGTGTGACTGGAAGGATATCCATGACTAAAACATCCACCTCGCTTTCTTCATCTTCAGTGTTTACTTCACTGGTACTAGAGTAATCAGAGGATGTCCAATCATCAGTTTCATCACTTGAATCCACAGGTTCTGCTTTATGATGTCGAGGGATCACGTTTATTTTCACCCTCTCTCTACCATGTCCAAGTGTCATGAAACCTTCATTCCAGTAGTTTCTTGCATGAACTCTCCTTAGCCATGGTCTTCCCAATTAGCATTGGGTACGCAACAATACCATTTTTCATCACCTGAAAGTCTACCACACATACAACACCCATAACAGATATTGTCACATTTGAAACTACACCTTCTGGTTTAGTTTTTCCCTTATTTAATGACCTTAACATAAGTGTTGAAGGGCGATCAATTTTTAAACCCAACATATTCATTACAGACTCGGTCATTACATTAACTGCAGCACCTCCATCAACTAAGACATCATGAATTGAAATACCATTACATAATACCTCAGCTTGTGGAGCATAGGGATCTGCCTCTGCCTCCAAAACAGGGACCACAACCTCCTTCCTTCTTCGAGCATTGAGTCCACCTCGCAACTCCCGCCTCTTCTCAGAAGACATAGCCAAGAGTTGACCATATGTAATATTTGCAGGCCTTTTGGACAGATCTTCCAAGATGGAATATGGTCCTTGCCCCTGTGAAATCAGAAAATCCTGCACACCCAACTTTCTTCTCCTATGTTTCTTACTAGTTTCTTCTTTCATCTTCTTAGGATCATTTCCATCTTGATTATCTTTTTCTTTCTTTCTTTTTGTTACAAACACATCTACTTCATTATTTCTTCTCTTATCTACTACATCAAAAGAATTCACAGGTGCTTTTCCTTTATCATTATCTCCTTTACCAGATGTAGAAGCTCTATCTGGACAATTATGCTTATAATGACCCTTTTTATAACAACCATAACAAACAACTTCAGAAATATTTCTTTTTGGACCTCTATCTCCTCCCTGAGAACTAAATTCCTTTCCTTGAAGAAGATTAATAGTTAACTGACCCATCTTTTTGAGCAGATCTTCATACTCAGTAGATGTACTAGGAGAAATATTTGTGCTCACCAGGAGTGGTTGTGGATTCTGGGCCAAAGTTGCTGGTGTAGGCTCTACTTTAGCAACAATTTCTTTGGGCTCCTCTTCCATGCTTTCTTCTTGCCTTCTTGCAATCTCCTTTGCTTGTTCAATGGTAGCTGGGCGGTCATACTTCACTCGTTGTCTGATCTTTGGCTTCATCCAAAGAATGAAGTGCTTACAGAGGAGATTATCCACGCCATTCATCAACCCATTTGCTAGTCCTTCCTTCCGGATCTGGGCATCGAGCTTCCTCCTTAGCTCTATAACACGAACATGATAATCCCTTATCTTCTCCTTCTCTCCTTGGGATAGCTTTGTGATCTCGATCATGAGGTCTGCATATTTCTGTTGTTCACCAAATTCTTCATGAAAACTTTCAGTTAATAAATCCCATGAATTTTTCACATTATCACCTAGTGTTTCAAACCACCTAAGTGTTGAACCATCTAAAAAGGTAGGAAAAAATTCAGTCCATTGTTCCCTTCTTATAAGGCCATTACAAATACAAGATCGCTTAAACTCTTGAATGAAAGAAGAAGCATCTTCATTAAATTGAGCTGAAAAAACAGGAATCTTTCTCATTTTCAAAAGTAACCACCGTGAAATACCAACTCACAAGTACAATCAACAAGACTTATGTGTACAAATAATTGGAATCACTATACTAGAAAGTAATTTTACACCTTTCTACAGTAAAATAGAAATGACCACGGTAAACTATGGTAAAACTTGACTTACTGCGGTAAAAACTAACTTTACTGTGGTAAACACTATTTACGATAAAAAGTGAAGTTACTGCGGTAAATACTATTCACGGTAAAAAGTGACTTTACTGCGGTAAATACTATTCACGGTAAAAAGTGACTTTACTGCGGTAAATACTATTTCAGCAAAAATGACTTTACCATGGTAACTACTATTCATGGCAAAAATGACTTTACCATGGTAACTACGATGCACAGTAAAAACAAGGTTACCCTCTAATTGATTTTTGACTAAGTGGGAATATCTCTCCAGAAAATCCACTAACGAGGAATGGTGCCGGCAACGGAACCAAAATGTCATCACCAATCCGGCACTATGATAATTCTTCACCGGGAACTCCTCGTGCTATGATTATTTACTAATGCACAGCCTTTAGTTTGGTGGATGTAATCTAAAAACAAAACAACAACATAACACAAGAATACCATCGACTATGATAAGACGGAATGATGACAAATCTGAAATATCAAAGTAAATTATAATATTAACATGAAATTGTTACAATCTCACCCATGAGATACTTCAAATGTTATTGACTTCACTTGCCTTTCACCAAGACTATGGGAGAAACTTTACAATTACACTTTTTAATGGCTTTTTCAACACACCTTTAAACTGATGGTTTCCTTCGCACACTTCCTACAATATTTCTCACTACTTCCTTCTATGCTAAATGAGGGGGGTGGCCTCTCTATTTATAGAACTTCCAGGCTTATCCATCTTATCTCTAAGATAGGATAAGAAATCCACTCTGACGAATCATATTCCATACCTCAACTCTTATCTGTACATGTAAGCTTATCTGTTAAGATAAGATAAACCTTATCATTTTACATGGGTTCCACATTTTTAGACTTTTTACAAATAAAATACACAAAATATTTATAACCTCACTCATTGTCTTTATTACTAATATAATATTTCTAATTCATAATCATATAGACCCTACTTCTCTAATTACCCAAACTTTGACATTTTAACATTACCGAACCACTTACGACAAATATTTACTTTTTACAACATTCCTATTGTACTTTGACTGTTACCGTACTCCACATTATTGGCGACATCGTACTGACGACGCCGTTATCTTCTATCAGACGCTACTACTAATTATACTTACCAACATCCTATTCCTAATACATACATTAATGAAATAGAAATTATGGAGGAAAATTTTAGTGTCGACAGCTGCAACTGAGAACCTTGTGTTGAATTGTTCTTTCTCAAACATCCTGATGACAAAATAGAAGAAAACATCATTTATGTGACATATATGTGAATTGTTGGCTTCAAGTGCAAGTTGAGGATAAAATTCATAGACCTTTGAAGATTCCAATTTACCCCACTTGAGTTGATCCTGAAACAATTATACTTCTGATTACACCATACACCAGATAAGAGGTCATGTATAACTTGTGAATTATAGATAACTCACATGATTGTTTGTGGATAGAGTTGCTAATCAATTATGCCCAATTGATATGTAGTTTATTCTGGCAAATTGTCTGGATGTATTGATACATCCATTCTTGGAAATCTTGAGTTATAGGGTTTCACACTACCCTATTCAAGAGTGATGATATAATTGATTTCCATCTTAAAACCACAACACCAATATTTATTCATTAGTTTTGCACAAGAAGTGGTATTTTGTCCCAGAAATGTTGAGTTGTAGGAGTGAGTGAGATTAATATAATGCTCAAAATTAGGGAGCTTTAGTAAATCTTCAATGTATTCAAGAGCCAAGCAGAATACATTCACCTTTAGGGTTGTTGACCTCCATATTGTCTCTCTCATAATTACAAGCACATGTTAGCACTAGTTTAAGGCATTGGACAGAAGTGGGGAATTGAAGCAGGTTAAGGGAGTCCACTATTGTAGATCCCCTAAATTCAAATCAAATTTGGAACCTCCCTAATTTTGGGCCTAGGTTGGTATTGGAAATTTAATCAATGTTGGACTTATGCAGGTCGAGTGAAACTGCGAAAGTTACTTCATGCTTGTTTTCTATGTCAGGGAATTTGACATGCGTGCTAAATAAAATAATCAAAATGACCTTATCAGTAAAGAGAACCTACTTGAAAACTTGGGTAGAGATTTGACCTACAAAAGCCACTGGAAGTTTTGAGGTGGAGATTTGAGATGCAAATGCAACTAAACATCACAATAGAATTCAATATCTATAATGTTGGAAACAAATCTTCGCACCATGAAGATATTGGTGGTAATAACCTAGGGTTTTTCGAAAAGAAGTTATTCGATCAAAAACCCAGTAAAGAGAATTGAAATTGCTTTAAAATCCTTTGGAAGGAAAGGAATGAAACAAGAAACACCAAGGCTTAAAGAAAAAATTGGATTGCAAACATATGCAAAATGGGAAAAATAATGGTGGGAATTGAGGAAGAAAACACAAAGGGGAAGATACAAAAGAAAAATGTGAAACTAACAAGGAAAGAATGCATTTTTGTAGTTGTATAACTACTTGCGAACATCACATGTGTGACATGTCCCTTTAAAGATTTGCATTTACTATGGGACTTTGAAAACATATTTGCAATTTGTTGTTCTTTTTCTCTTTTGCTCAAAGTCCCCGAGTTTCTAAAAGTTTGTTTGATGTCGAGAATCAAAAATTGAAGATCATATTGTAATTAGCAATTTACTTATTAAAATTCTTTAGGCATTCGAATTCCAAAAACCTGAAAGTACGATTGAGGCGGAGAATCGAGATTCAAAGGTTACAGAGTAAGCTGCAGTTTATTTGTTCAATTGTTCCAAATCTTTGAAAGCTCGATGAATATTAAGGAGCAATTCAAAATTTAATTGATCAATTGGATGAAAGTTCTAGTTAATTGGTATAAATTAATTGTTCCCAATTTTTCTTGGGTTTCCAAAATTTTCCAATACACTCACATTTTTGGGATAACATCCTTAAATTAAAATTGACCATCTTCTAGTGTGAAGAGACTAAGCTAGTTAGTTTAATACCATTGCTAGCCTAGTGTAAACACACCAAACATATTGTTAAAAGTATAAAATAGATTGACTTAGAAGTTGTAATCTCACATAATTTTACGTTTACATAATGTATTATTTTATTTTGATGTGTTTACTATATTGTAGTGGCCAAGGACCTTGTAAGTAGACGAGACTTAAAAACCATCTTAATCTTTGAGACAAGGTTCAAAGAATATATATTTCTCTTAAACATTTGTTGTAGGAAGAATAAGGTGAGAAAATGAATTATATTGTTGATTTAGTTTAATTAATTTGGTATTATTACTGTATTGTGTACATGTTTTGTGTTATTGTTAAATGTAGAATTATATTGTTGTTCTACAATTATTTTGATCGATAAACAAGTGAATATACATGGTAGTAAGACGACTAAAGAGAAAACAATTTTGTAAATTGTTTCAATGGGACTGTTAACTTTGGAAAGGAGTATCAGGGAGAAATTGATATCAATTGCACAAAATAAATTAAGCATTAACTTTACATTTGTGTTCTATTTGATGTTAGAATGAATTAATTAGACATTATTAACATATTTTATATGTTTCGTTTTCCATAGTAAAATACAATTATTAATTTTCTCTACAATTATTTGATTGTTTTGTAGGTCTTTAGGTGATTATCATAGGCATCTATATATTATCAATTAGTTTTTCTAACATTTTCTCTTAGTGAACGCTCTATGTTTAATAATTGTTAACTGTACGTACCCAAAATTGTAAAGGTACTGTACTGCCGAAACAACGTGACAAGTGCCCCGATGATGATACAGGTCTCCTCGCAAGGTGTTCGGGATCCGGAAAAGCTCTCCAAGTATGCGTTAACATCCCGCATGCCCTGCTTAGCCTCCGCGTGCCTTAGTTTTCTTTTTTTTCCTCTTCTTTTAGCCCTTTTCTCTTTAGTAACGAAACCGCCGCCCTGCTCAGAGCGGCGGTCCTTTACGCATTTTCCAGAAGGCTGTTTTTACACGACTCACGTAAATTCAACAATTTACCTGCTTTCTTTTACTGCCATGAGCTTGCATTTATGGTTCTGGTTCCTTGGAATAGTGTTTTGCCTTTGTTTATTGTTTGAGAGTTCAGTTTGGTTTTGATCTTTGGGTGAATGCAATTCCTATAAATAGATTGCTTGTGCTCAAGCAAATGGCCCCTCATTCACTTCTCATCTTCTCATTTCAGTAGTTCAGTACTTTTATTAGGATTCATAGTTTAGTTTCTTTCAATACATGCTTAGTTAGCATTGTTTTGCTGTTGGTAAGCCACAAATTCATCTTGTGCAAACAATGTTGTCGTTTAATTCATTGTTTTACTGTTGGTAAGCCACAAATCCATCTTATGCAAACAGTGTTGTTGTTTAGTTCACTGTCTTATTGTTGGTAAGCCACATATCCAGCTTGTGCAAACAGTGTTGTTGTTTTATCCAATCCATTGGAGTAGAATAGCTTAGGAAGCCATTAAAGTTGCAGGTTTTGCTCCTCAAACAGGATAGTTTCAAGTTTTTGATGCTTTATGTTGCATGACTCGCAATAAATCCCGCTAGGAATTGCATAAGCCAAGCTCTGTACTCTTGCGCTATCCCTCTCTTACTCGCATTGTATTCGGTGTGTATTCTGAGCTGCCTTTATCCCAATATCTACTTCTGTTGATTCTAGCATTACATGTTTTTTTGGATCCACGTGAACACGAAAGAACGAGGAGATCACACTGAGGGGACAAGATCACGCACACCATCGGATTCGACACTGTTTTGCGGAATCCAGGTTCTAGCTTTCAAAGTTTTAGTTAGAATCATATCAAATAGAGTAGTTAATTGTTTCATTTCAGTAAATTCTATTCTCGATATTTCCAGGGAAGCTGTGGGGATTGATAGTTTCTGAGAAACTATGATTCACTCCTCACTTCTGAGGTAGGATCGAGAATCTTGCAAATAGATTAGATAAGCTATTGTTTAGAATAGATCTATAAATCGCACAGGCAAATAAATACACTCGGTTATCTTGTTTGTTTTAGATTATTATTTAGTCGTCATTTCTAGATATTTTAATAGCTGCTTTCTTAAATTCATATAGTTTGTCAGAAAATACAAAAAAAAAAAGAAATCATATACGCTATAGATATATTGCAAATAGTTAACTTTCATTTTGCTACAATTTGTTTACATCATTGCTTTTGCATGACCATCATGGGACCCAGAGAGCCCAGGGAATACGTATTCGAGCCAATCGTGCCTCAGCCCAATCTCATCACAGCAATAACTGATATAGACCAGAACCTTAGAATACAAGTCTGCCAAACAACAACAGATTTACAACTGATCAGTTCTCAGTTGAGAGGGTTAAATATAGAAGACGATCAAGCATACACGTTTTGGTCAAATCAACCGAACTACAGATTACCCTAGGCAAACATTCACATGACTGTAGAAGGGTTCGAAAGAGAACAAACCTTTGGTTATGATCCTTTAGTCCCACAGCCAGATGCAGGAGACACTCTCACAGACATAGATACTAGTTTAAGGATCCAGGTTGCACGAACGCCTGTGAGATATTCTGAGAAGATCACGCAGTTGTTGGTCCTAAACATAGAAGCTGAGAAAGCGTACGATTACTGGATATTAGGGATTAAGACTTGATTTCGTACATGACCATAGCAGGTCCACAATAACCAAGAGTCTACGGTTGTGATCCAAAAATCCCACAGCCTAACAAATCCATAGGTCAACCAGATATAGACACTGGCCTACGCACGTTAGTATTCAGATCTACTCCACTCCCACCCATCATCATCGAACAATTTTCCTTACTAGATATAGCGACTAACGAAGCTAGAGAATTCTGGACTAGGCCAGAGAATCACCCGTAGAGTCAATTGTATTCACCATCCACCATATGACCTTATCTGGGGACGTACACGAAACTATCCCAGGCCATTTTCCACGTATTCCACAACCCATAGATCGAATCATGCCAGAGCTCGATATTGATTGGAGCCTTCGAGCAGTCATCCTTGCCGATCGATCTATCACGCCAGTCTAAGTTAGAACGGCCTTCTTTGCCTTAGATTCGCAAATTCCATTAGTGCGTGTTGAAGACATTAGATTGCCTAACTAGTTGGTCTGTATCTTATGCATATTCCATCCCCACCGGCTGTCTCGGCCCGACCTCGGGAGGTCGGGTACGTGGAAGAGTTACCTGTAGATTCCCATGCTCGCTTGTCACTTTTCCAGCGTACATTAACCTATATAATACACAATATATGTTCTTATTATATATGTTGCACTATTATATTTGTGCCATTAAAGTCATCATAAATATTTATATATTTTATGTTTTCGTTCAGGTTATAAGATCATATGATCATGGAGCCTTGGGAGGGCTTGAACATGTCTCTTGTGCACTCATGGCATTGTCGGGCATCTCTTTGTCCAACATCAAGCACTACTACATATAGTATTAAAATAGTGAGAATAGGGTCCATTTCACATTGATGTTTAAATGAGATTTAAAAAAATCAAAGGGATTTTCAATGCAAAAAACAAGCTAATAGTTCCGCAAATGTGTAATTACGTCGCATTTGCGCCAGGTTACTTTTAACCGCATGACCCCACATTTCTTATTTAATTCTAAGTGAATGCCATATTCACTACACTTAACATTTTCACTTTTGCAAAATTGGAGAAGAAGCTCAAATAACTTAGTGTTTTGCCATGTAGAAAGAAAGGTGCGCTAATTTTTTATTTGAATTTTCATTTTTTCGCAAATAATTGATATGAAGTTGAAGTAGGTTATTAATTTTGTTTCAATGCCGGTAAAACACATCATAATAAATTTATTCCATGGGACCACATATCCTTGTATAATTTTGTCAGTAAAATTAATTAAACAAATGCATTCCATGACATGTTCGCATATCCTAGAGTCAGTTTTTCAAACAATTCATGTTTTGTGTATGCAAACAACTATAACATTATACAACAAAAAATTTGCATTATACTTCGATAGATATCTATGCCTTTTGAAACTCTCATTTTTGCATGGGTTTCAAGTTTACGAAAAAGGTTGTGGTGTCTAGCTTTATTTCAAACTTCGTTGAACTTGTGATAAAGGTTGAATTTGGCCGAACTTTCTTCTCATATAACATAAATTCCAACTTTATCCAATATTTTTACATGGGAATTTTTTGACGCAATTTTGCATTATCCTCCATTAAGGTAAAATTTATTTACATAATTATTTATCAATTTAAATCTATTAAAATGATGATTCAAACATTAGGTTGCAAGAAAATTAAATGTGGGCTCCTTTTTCATATTGGTTCGAAATAACTTTCACAAGGTGAAATTTGGTTGTTTGCACTACTTTCGTATGTGATACAATGTCCAAGAAAATAATGATCACCCCACATTATGATTAAAATTAATTATAGAGTATTCTAAAACTCCCTAGAGACATGGAATGAGTACAAGGTCAACCAAGGTGAAATTTTCCATGATGTTAAAATATGCAAAGCACAACAATACTTTTAGTCATAACGAGGAAGTGAAGAAAGACATGTTCTAGGGGTTTTAGGGATGGTCCTTACTACACACTTGTACAATGAATCACAAATATTGTGGAACTCTATAGGAACTCAAAAAATGTTTACATCACACAACACTTGTCTTCAATGTAGAAGCTTGGGGATACAATCAATTGCGTTGGGTTAGCTAATAAATATCAATTAGTTCTTTTTGTCTCATAACCTCGCTCATCAACCACTAAGAAAGTACATCCGCACAACCACCTTTTTGTTTAATTAGCTTTTAGATTTTAATGTTTATAGCTTTCTCAAGATAGCCAAGATGGCCAAAAAGGTCAACTATGCATATACAATGATTCATTGTGGGTGTAAAGAAATTAAAAATAGTCATGTCATTGAAATATTTATAATCCTCATCCACTCAATTTGCATGGTTGCATGTGTAGTGCCCCACTCCACTATGCTCAGACCGTGAGGAGATGGATCATGTCCGGCAAAACGAGATACAAATGCCTTTCCGGTGCCCTTCTCTTTAGCACCTCACTAGCACCGGTTGTGTGTTTGGACATCATTCTGTGTTTTGTGTCTCACATTGTTGATTCACGAGTGCAAATTATAACAATATGGAACGTTGTTAGAGCTTGATTTTCAAGCATGATTTCAAATTTTGTCCTAGTAAATATGGATGATTTGACGTCCACAATAAGATTGAATGTAGATTAAATTTGGATTTCGAGATAGGTAGAGAAGTAGTTGTTTTCATTGAATAAGTGCAACAATAAACACAACCATGAGGAAATTACAATAATAGTATAATAATCGAAATATTTACTAAATATTAAAGGATAAAATGAATTTTCATATAAATAAATAAATAAAATTACATAAACTTGTTTATAAAAAAACAAAATGAAAATGAGATTTAAAAAAAAAAGAATAAATTAAAAATAATAAAACAAGTAAACAAATGAAATATTAAATGAAAGATCAAAAATGCATTTTTATGGTATGTGGTCCAGCTTTGAAGACGATTGATGAAAGGAGTGATGACTCTATGTAAAGACACACGGGGCTGTCTGTCGAGGGCCCTGTACTACCAAGTGGAAACCATGTGGAGGGCATGAGAAGGCACATGAGGTTTCATGTAATGTGCATGGCATGAGAACCGTATTCTTCAACGTTTCTCGTATTAGATTTTATTGCGACCGAGATTGTTATCACCTTAGTATTGTCATAATTTCTCCCTCTTGGAATCATGTTTCATGGCACCATTGCTTGTCTGAGAGTGGTTTCTTGTTCAATATTTCTTTTTGCAACTCATACTGCTTTGTATGTGTTGTTGAGTAAATTGAATCAGGAGAATGTAAGCGCTGCTACTATCCTAGTTATGAGAAAAATGTCAACAATGAATTCTATTGTTTTGGAAAGAGTAGCATCCACATCTCCCAACCCATGTTAAAATAGGAGATTAGAAACAACGAATGGACATTCACCAATGCATGGGGAGAGGGGAGCAAGACTTTTGTTAGACATTATAGATGCAGTCACCCTAGAGTAGACAGGGTTGGGAAATGTAGGTGCTTAGACACGACATGTGGGTTGTCTTGATAAAATGCTTGAAAGAAATGCAGCGTGATGACAACAATGGTTGAAGGATATGCCAATATGGGTTTTTAAAAAAATCCTTTAGAAACTTTCAAGAAAATGCCATTTGGTGGGTTTAAATCCAATTCTGAAACTTTTGCCAAGATCCTCTATCCTATGCCAAATGGCACGCCAATGTTTGCAGGAAGTGTGCAAAACAAAATTGTTGAAAGGCCTTGAAACATCCCGAGTAGAAGAGAATGACAGGTGTAAGACTTATTCCTCATCAATTGCCAACATCCTCATGCCCATGTCCAGTTGAGGAGATTTGCCAAATGATGCAGTTGCAAGTGCTCTGTTGGATTAGTATGCAAATGTAGAAGCACTTGGATTGTTTGACCTTGTGCCTGAAAAAAAAAGTGGCCCTTGAAATAAGGATTGCATGATTTGTTCTATATAGGTTTTTTGTGAAGGTCTTAGAACCTTCTAAGCATGCATGGGCAGCCAACACATACCAGAAGGTTTTTGGAGACTTCAATAGTCATTGGGAAGCAAGGACAAGGCACATAAATTGTTCGATCAAATGTCTCAAAGAGACGTGCTCAAGTGGATTGTTATAGTTGCAAGACACCCTCATTACAGTTATGAAAAGGCTTAAGAACCTCGCAAATCAAATGCGAAAAGGCTTGAGAACCCTACAAATCAAATGCGTCTAACATGTGTAATGTCAGACTCTAGAAATCTCGCTTGTTAGTTTGATTCAGACATGATTTTCTCACCTTTATCTTGCATGATTTTCGTATTTCTAGTTTTCTCTTCGCAATGATATTGAAAATCAAACCAAAATAAGAATATGCTTTTAGTTAATTAAAGGAATTGTAGTAGCAAAACAATAAAAATTACCTCTTTTTCTACGCAAATAGAATGAAACATTTTGAGTGTTAACCTTACTCTCGAACCACGTCTTAAAACGATTGGAAAATATAGATAACATGACTAGATAACTGTAACCACTTGAATAGGCGTTTTGAGATCGAATTTTCATTTAAATATACAATTTGTTCACCTTGTAAAAGTTAATAAGACCCATTTTAGAACAACATGCTAAACACCCCTTCTGAACCATGAAGCAGGAAAGTCAAGGTTTGACCTTTCTCCCTGTTGACGTGAGATGTCACATCAAATTTCAAAACGACCTTATATAATCGTTTGATCATTTAATGTCACACATTTAGGAGCCTAATTGATCATTTCGCAGCTTTGGATAGATGTTGAAAATTGAAAATTTAGTTTGGTTTTTGCTTGTGGTTTAGGCCTTGTATTGTGAAATGAATTGTTTCCTCCTCACACCTCTAGAACTTTATCATAGCAATCAAAATTACCCATAAGTTTCGATAAAATCATTTCGGGGGCTAGTTTTGTAAGTGGGTGTAGTACGTCTTCGGTCATTCTGCAATAAAGATGTACTGACACAATTATGATAAGTAGCTCCAGAAATGTAGCCACAATTTAAATTGTGGTCACTAGTTTTGAGTTTTGTCAGCTCCAAGGAGCTCCATGTAGATAGGAGAGTAGACAAAAAATTTACACACTATGCATTTAAGCCCCATACATTGTTTTTTTAATGCAATTTCATAGCCACTTTGCCTAGTTTGGACATTTTCATAGAATTGTAGTTATAAAGTGGAAAATGGTCGTGGGATCTCTTTCTAGTCAAACAACTTTTGTGAAACTTGTGGATACTAATAGATGACTGTATTGAACTCATTTATGTTTCTTTATTTTAGAAAATTTCTTGTGAAAAATTGATGTTTTCCTCTCCCTCTCTAGTTTGAAAATGAAATGAAATTTAAAAAAACATTTCTTACCCTCTCTTGTTGTAAGTATTTTAATTCATTGTAAATGGAAAATTATGTAATCGTGAATTGTGTTAGGTCATGGGGGAATGTCATGCCAGTGGTTATAGCTAACCCATGATTACATGGTTGTTACAGGTTGTATGTACCACAACAAATAGAAATAATTGAAGGGATTTGATTTCAAAGTTGTACTTAATTTGTAATGTGTATTAATTGCAAAATGATGAGATGTATCATATTTCGAAAGTTTGTGCTTAAGTACCTATTGAAATGAGAAAATAAAAATATCACATATGCTTTGTAATGATAAGCAGTTGGAGTTAAATTTTTTACTTATGGTATTAATGTATTAAATAAAGCATTTACAAAGATAATTATTGTAGTACCCTCATAACACTCATAATGTTTGGTAGATATTTATCATCCTTAAATTATCGAAATGAAATGTGTTCTTAACCCATTCTATACCTTCCTTCTTAATCGAATCAAGTTTAGTTTGTAAACCCCCTATCATCCTAGGAAAAGACCTTAGCCTCTCAAGTTGTCTTTTTGTCTTACACCTAGGACAAGTCTTACAAAATACCATTTCCTTAACTATTTTGTGCGAGGCAATGGCTATACTATGTGTACCCTGTCACATTTGGGTGAGTAAGACCAACATTTCTAGGTGTTGTAGGTTTAATCACATCATGGATAAGTTGTATTCCTTGTGTGTGATTGTCCTTGGTACCTTAGTGGGTAGCCAAGCCCTTGTGAAGATAGTTATGGGTGATTTCACCTATGAATGACCTTGTTGAGAGATCTAAATGGCACTGTAGTGCCCACACTTTTTTATAGCTCAGTAGCTTGTTGTTTATTTGCTCATAGACATGTTTTGACAGTGATTGGTGATATCTTGGACATTATATTTAGATATTTGATTTTATTAGACATGTGTGACATTCAGGCGTATAGCACCAATTTAGCCTAATTTCTTTATTGTCGCATTTTTCTTGTTATGACATGGAAACTAATGAATATGATGTGCTTGGAACCTAATTATATTGATGGATAGTTGTTGTATGGTGGGATTATATGTCACTTTATCATCTTGTCTAACTTTTGGAATATGGAATATAATTGTGCACGTTGTTGCATTTTGATTTCAGTAGGATGCTAGGTTAGTTTAGCATGCATTGATATCTTACTATGTCATTTAATTATATTGTATTGGACAGGTGCAGTTAATGTGTGCAATGAGTGTGCAGGTGACAGGTTCACAAGAGAACGTGGGATTCATGTCAGCTACTCAATCTTGCACAAGCAGCCCACGGGCTGAGCCCTAGCCATGTTCACTGTGTGAAGCCTTAGGATAGATGATTACTAATTTTGGGCACTATGAGTGACCCCAATGTATGTAAAGTATTTTGCTTTGAATTATTAATTTTTGTTTAGGGTTGTTAGTAAAGTTGTAAACTTGTTTTGGGAGTTAATAACTCCTCTTTCTTTTAAATTGTTGATTTTGCTTAATGTGTCTCTTAATCACAAGGGTTTAGGGTCACATGTGAGACCCTTGGGTGGTCCCCACACCCTCTACCCTTGTGCCAAAAATGTAAAACCCGAAATTAGGGTATTTTGGACATTTTTGGGGACCCCTTTGTAGCTTGGGAATCCCCCTATCACAAAAATGAGCCCTTGTACCCTACCTAATGGGTAGGGGGGCTTGTTTTCAAGGTTAGAGGGAGTTTTCCCTCCCTTTCTACCCCTTGTTTTGTCACATCCATGTAAGGGATGTGGATTTGTGTGTTTATCAAAAGTGCCACTAGTTTTGTCTTGCTAACATTTAAGGGAATTTGGGAGAAGAGGGCAAAAAGATAATTTTACCCTTTCTCTCTTTTGTTTTGGCATCTTTGACCATGAGGAGGGAGAGGGGTGACACATGTCACCCCCTCATTTGTGAGGATGCTTGTTTGCTCCTCTTCAAATTCTCATTCATGGGAAATGAAAGGGACTTTTTTTTTTGGAATTTCTTGCTTGGATGCTTGGGTGATTGAGAGCTTGGGATTTGCTTGGAGTCAAGAGTGGAAAAACTTGAAGTTAGGAAGCTTTTTGGAAAGCTTTTCTTGAGGTAGGCTCTTATGTCTTATTGTTGTGTTGCTTTATTTTTGTTGTTAGATTGATTGCTTGGAATTGTTAATTGTTGAAGGTAGATTTTGGTTCTTGCTTGTGTTTACTCCCTCCATCATATGGCATGATGGAGTTTGGAGTGTGGGGGAAGAGAGAGGGAATTTTCCCTCTCAATCCTCAAGGCTTGATGGACAAGCCTTAAGGAGTCTTATTATTTTCCCCCTCAATGGTTGAGGTGGGGAAGTTGATTCATTTGGCTTGAATCTCCTTCCCCATTCTTGGTAAGGAAACCCCTTTGGGGTTTGAAAATCCTTCCTAGAAGGATTTGGAGAAAGGGGGAGGAATAAGGAGGGCTTGATTTGATTAGGAGCAATAAGGAGGATTTGGAGATGTTTGTATGTGCAAAAAAATTTGTTGTATAACTTTGGAGAATTTTCTCCTCTCTTCCCCATTTTTGGAAGATGAACATGGGTTCTCCTCCTTGTAAATTGGAGTCTTGTGTTGTTATGAACTTTATGTTTGTGTGCTTGTTTCATTGTTGTTTTACCCTTCACCTTGTGCAAGTGTTGGTTAGCTATCCTCTTTCCCATGGGCTTGGGGGAGGCTAGCATGCATCCCAACCTTGGGATAGGCATGTGATGATGCCTAAAGGTTGGGTGGATAAACAAACCCTTTCTCATTGTGTTGGCCTTGAAAGATTTTGGAGTTGGAAAGCCATTGGAAGACACATGAAGACACTTGTCCACTTGGAATTTCTTCTTGTTTCCTTCACCATTTTATGGATCTCTCTTTCATTGTATCTTGAGAAGAATGGCTTGTGTGAGCTTTCATTTTTCTTGTAAAACATTATCTTGTAATTGGAGTGTCATGCCAACCTAGTATTATAAGTGTTGGTAAATTTACCCTTAATATTAGTATGTTACCTTGTAAAGCCTTCCTTTGAATATTTGAAATATTATGGGACTATGTTAGACTTTTTTTGGAAACTTAGACCTTTGAAATGAAGGCTTGTGAGATAGTGAAAGCTTTCTTAATATGAAGTGTTAGTACTCCATTTTGAAGGAAAGAGAGTTATTCAAAAGAAAATATTACTTGTGTTGTTATTCCTCTTGTTAAATCATGTAACAAGATTTAAAAGAAATAAATAAAAATAAAAATAAAAATATAAAGTATCATTTTGCAGCACATCTCTCCTTATAATTGTTTATCAATTTAGAAATAGAATTAAATAAGTCTTTACTTTCCTTCATGAATAATTTATTTGAATGAATGGAATAAGCAGATTATATGTTTCTACCTTCTTCCACTAAGTGTTAGTTTAGGCAAATACCTTCTTGTTCAAATTACTTTCTGCTCATTATTTGGAAATTTCAAATATAGAAAAAAAGAATATATTGCTGGTTTTTATATTACAAAAGAAAAACTGTATTTCTCTTGTTTTAGAAAATGAATCATCTTTTGGTGGAATTTCAATATATAGATTTATATTTTTTTTACAAAAGAGATGTTTATATAAACCTGGAAAGAGCCCTTTGAATATGTGTGTGTGTGTGTGTGTGTGTGTGTGTGTGTGTGTGTGTGTGTGTGTGTATTTAAAATATATTATATACATGTTGTTTTAAACACAGACATTTATTTATATGGCAATATATATATATATAGATCTAATGATTTATTTATATATATAAATATAATATATAAAACTTAGTATAAGGAATTTTATTTAAACCAAATATATATAAAAAAAAAAAATCTAAATGGTGGGGGGTTCGGCCCCCACCCCTGCGCCTGTACAAAGGAATCCAACAAAAAAAAACAATGGCTTTGGGGGAGGGTCGAACCCCTCCCCCCACCTGTCCCGGCCGCCCAGCCGCTGTCCCGGCCACCTCCGTCCGTCCCGCCGCTGCTGCGCCTCCCCTGTCGCCTGTCCCGCGGCCTCCCTGTCGCGCCAAACCTGCCACGCCCCCACCGCCTGTCACACCCCCCACAACCGCCGCCTGCCCTCCCCTCCGTACCTTCCCTGCACTGTCCACCCCGAACCTCTCCATGCAGGCCCTTTCCACCGCTCCTCCTCCACAAATCCGCCCCCCCTCCTCTCTCTCATCTGCTCCAACATAAATTAAATAAGTATAAATATAGGTATTTCATACAAGGAAAAAGAAAGAAAGAAAAGAAACAAGGAGAATAAGAATGGAAGAAAGTAAAATGAAATAAAGAGATAATAAATAAGGGATATAGATATCTAGGGCAAATTTGGGTCAAATGAGATCTAGGGTTGAGTTTAGGCAGATCCTAGGGTCCTTGTTAACTCCTACCTTTTTTTTTTAAAACAACAAAATAAAATTCATGAAGTCTTATTGGGAAATATAACAAGAAGAAAGGGTGTGAGGAGTTTATTAAGCAAGAAAAAGGGTGAATAACATAGAAGGGGTGTAGTCTCATCTTTATGGCCCTAATAAGATTAAAATAAAATGAAATAGTTAAATCGGGTTCATGCTAGTAATTAATTTTAATTAGGTAAATTAAAACAGTACACAATTAGTAATCAAGAGAGGGTGTAAAAGATGTATTAGTATTAACTAAACACTTAAAAAAAAAAATTGTACCCTGAGATTCTCGTCACGATTGGTGTGTTTTTCGATGTTCCAGGAGGGGCATTACAAGCACGATTGGAGTATGTGTTAGTTTACCTATGTATTATAGCCTTGTGTTTGAAATCATTAATCCCTCACAGATAAAAGTGTTACCTTGGCAAGTAGTATTAGAATACCTTGGGTTGCACGAAGGTTTTAGAAGATAGGGAGATTTGATTACTCTAGTATTGTCTTCTAGTTGGGTGTAGACTTCCTTTAGTGTTAATGAAATTAATAAATCGTGAGACCTCTTATGAGGTTATTGGTGAAATAAATTTTGATGTATGTTTCTACAACAATTGAAATAGTACCTCAGAAGGCATTTGAACACATAAAATTGTATCAAATATCTCACTTATAATATGTATTTAATACTTGAGTTGCATAAGAACATAACATGGGTTGTTTGGTATGGGATCACACTCCATGGAGTCTTGAATCCTTAAGTGTACGATGCCAACATGATACCGAATAACAACGTAAATGTAATCAAAACAAGAGTAAATGAGATGGAATTTTGGAACAATTGTTATAAAAATCGTATACACCTTGAATGATGCCAAAATGACTAAAATGCCTACTATGATATTAAAATAAATGAAAATAAATGAGTGCATCATTAGGGATCAAACATTTTATTAAATGGGAAAATTATAACTTTGAGGCATGAGCGCATGTTTCATACACATAAATGTGGTTTAAATAACGATGTTAAATGATTAAATTTAACTAAAAGGAAATTTGAAGTAATTTATCTATGTACCTTATGGGCAAAGCCCTCTCTTTATTTCCTTCTTGTGGTCTTTTTATTATATGGTACTATGCTCATTTGAACAAATGTGGTGTTGGTCATTGTTATCCTGTTTGTGAGATTGTGTGGGGAATGAATGCTATTGTCATTAACCCATGTTTAATGCAAAAATTATATGATTGAATATAATGCAAATCGTGAAAGATGTGTATAGTGATGGTTAAAAAACTCACTCTTTCTCTTTTGTTTACTAGAAATTATTGGTTTATCTTGTCATCATTTGATGGGATGTGTGTGTTTTATTACTCATTTGAGAAGTAATGTGGTTTTATATATAAAAAAATTATTTCAGTATTTTTTATTGTTGTATTTGGGTGTGAAAATTATGGCCATGACACCATGCCTATTACAAAATTTGTAAACCTAACAAATGACAAAATATAATTGTAACCCTAATAGTGACACACAAACCCCTTGTAAACATTTTACATATCTCTAGCTATTGCAAACACATGTTTCTACTTCAGAGGGAAAGTATAATTGTTACAACTTAAAAAGAGGGGATACAAAAGGATTCTCAAACAATGTTGAAAAAGTAAATTTATTTACATTTTGCAACAATCCACATGTCTCTAGTATGCTTTGAAATTGTTAGTAAGTATTATCGTTTGTCTATGGCTTCTTATTCGAATGATCGAATATTACTAAAATATTTCCTTCATAGTCTTGTTAATGATGCTCTTCAATGGTACACCCATTTTCCTTTTGGATCTATTAGTACATATTGTGAAATGGAAGACGTTTTTCTTAAACACTCCATTCTTAACAATGGTCCTAGAGTTATACATGAGTGCTTACCTAGCTTGCATTAATGAAAGAAAGAACCTATTCTAGATTACATTTTACACTTAAATTTTTACATGTATCAGTTATTATTTAAGTTTGTTGATCTCAAAAAGTGATTTATATTTTTATGTGGCTTGATTCCTGCATTGAAAGAAATATTGCAATATGATACATGTGAACCATTTACGCTTTTATGTTATAAGGCCATTGATCTAGAACAATATTTAATCATTGCACATGTTATAGATCCCTCTTCTACTCCTATTATTACATCTTCTTCTATTTCTTCGCCTCTTCTATTTGTTAAGCATCCTCCAAGGTCTCCACCTCGCAATCATGTTCCATCTCCTCCACTGCATAAACATCCTCCATCTCTACCACCGCATCTCTCTCCACTTAAGTCTTCTTTATATCCTACTCGAGAGCCATTGCATTTCTCATGTGTTGCTGAGCATCATGATGTTTTGCGTGCTTTTCTTGATAAACACTTAATTTGATTACCCTCTAATCAACATCCTCCTCCTCATCACTTTTATTGCTAGCATGATCGCCCTTATTACGATTTCCATCACATCAATGGCCATCGTGACAATGACTCTTGCACCCTTCATGCAAAATTATAACAATTAGAAGACAAGGGTGTCATTGCCTTTGGCTCTCACTCTCAAGAGCAGTCTATTTCTCCAATTACACATAAGCGTGCTTCCACTTTTGTTCACTTGTCTCCTTTACCTACTTCTAAGGTCTCCATTCATCCATATCTTAAGGTCATTATTCATCGGTGTCCTCCACCTCACTCATCAATTGCAACATCATCTCATCTGCCTCACAATACTACTACTTCACATTGTCTTCCTAAACCGTTGGCATCTATGCTTCCTACCACTACATCTCCCATCATTAGCACCATTTCATCCGATATTCAGTTTGGCTCTTACACTCATGTTGCTACCACTTCACATGCTTCCACTGCTCCTCGTAGGCCTCTTCATCTTTGGTAGGTGATTTTATTCTCACCTTATTTCCCGATGATGTACTCATGTTCTTATGGTTCTTACATGAATGTCGAGGGATTTGTTCCAATAAGAACCTCATTTCATCTTTATGCTTTATGCTTCATTGATCTATCTATCTCACGCACACTATCAAGCCATTTCCCGAAGATGCACTCTAGTTCTATGGTTCATTATTGACTTCTAAGGGGTATTATATAAATTAAAATCATTTTCCTACACGTACATTGGGGGGCATCACTCTTCTACCCCCCATCTTTATCATATTTACACGTGATTACATACATTCTTACTATCATTGCAATTACATTGTTATCTCACATTATTCATTTCATACATACATCAATTACTATTTATCACATACTATCCATCTTCATTCATACATACAATCCAATTTTCAAGCATTACCTATCTATTTCCTATCAACACCATCATCCATTTATTAATATAATCATTTATGCAATACAAATATCAAACATCTACATATGAAATTTATTTATTGCATAACATATCAAAGAACATCAACACATCACAATAATGCCAATCATCATTAATATATATATATATATAGATATATATAGTATATAGACATTTATATATATATATATATATATATATAAAAATCATAGTTATAAAATATAATTATTGCGGGCCCCCATGCATCGATACATCCATATATGTCATACATCCTCATCACTGTTATTATACACGACTGCGGGAGCTCTAGAACTAGATGCTTCACCGCTCAATCTACGCCGCTGGTCATGGCCACTATATCTCTCCACATGTCTACGTAATATAACTACCTCGACCGACTACTCTATGAATTGGCCCTACAAAGCCACATACTTCGTGAACACATTCTGAGTCAAGGCCTCTCCTCCTATGGCCTACCTAGTTTATTGAGTCTCCGCACGTGCCTGGTCACACTCACTTAATAGAGAAGTACATGTGGTCACCACAATCGCCACTGGCTCAAATAAATGCTCATGCTCACCCGCAATAACATCTGATTGCTCCAACATCCCACCTCCCATAAGCACGTATGGGGGTATATTCTACGTCAATGTGTGGATCGATGAATCCATGATCAAAGACCAATAAACATCACCTATAACCATTCAATACCACATTAGTTATCACACACACTTATGAACATACAACTAAGTAATAATAACCAAATAACAACACACCTTATGCTCCGCTAGCTGGTGATATGCCATCGTCATCGGGAGAAGGTGCCTACCCCTCTTCTCCTCAAACTAGTGGTGCACCCGCTACATCCATGAAAACTTGAAACAATAACACCTATTGATGTGATGCCCACCACACATTATAGGCCTGGGTATATCCTACATGGTCCACATGTATCGGCTCTATGGCCGCATCTACCTCATTTAGGCCTGAGCACACTAGTTGTGCTTCTGTCAGTCTTGGCCTCACTCCTGGTCGTCTCAGCGCTCTCAAATCTCAAACACATACATACCACTCTGGGGGCACATCCTAAGCCATACCAAACTCTTGTGATACATGCTCTTCCTTAAATAGCTCAACCATCCTTGGGAATCGGTCCATCTTATTTGCACACTTACTTGTTATATTGTTCTCTATTGCATATTAGCTACTTTTACTAACCTAATTTCTTTACATGTGCCTTGGTTTCTACCATGCACATCCCCTACCCCATGTAGGTATCTCAAATTAAGATATGTGTATCAGTCTCTCGTCCTCTCCTTTGGGTTGCATTCTCCTATAGTTTTCTCATGCATCAAAAAAAAGGGGGCATACATTAGGTGAACAAATCACCCCTACAACAGCTCAAAAATATAGTTCATATGAGCACAATACAATAACAACACAATCATACAATTATGGAATAGTCTAGAACCAAATTTTGACTTCACACATAGTACAGACACTAGTGCCCATACCCAGATAGTAGCACATGGCATTTGTGTCCTCCCTTGGGTGTTAATGTCCTGTGGGAAGAAATAGGAAATTCCTCAGTATAACACAGTCTTCAGCAATTCACAACATAGTTCTACAATAGTAGGCACTTACCTCCAATTATATAATGCATTTTATCTCCTACAATCAGTTATAATACAAACATATAGAACAATACATAACTAATCGGGACATATTATCTGCAGTGGTGCTCATTCAGGAAATAGTCATGGAAGGAGAGAAAAACTAGACCTCTCTTCCGAACACTCTTCTCTAGTGGCATGAGATCACCCAAAAAAATTTTACTTGGCATGAGATTGCTCAAAAAACTCGCTATTGGCATGAGATCCCAAAAAATTCACTCTTGGCTTGAGATCGCCCAAAAAAATCACTCTTGGCTTGATATCACCCAACAAACTCACTCTTGGCACGAGATCACCCAAAAAACCCACCATCGGCAACAAAATTCAACAAATCATGACACAATCTCTATCTCTTACACTCTTATACATCAGGTGCACACTTTCCTTTTACATACTTTGACAATTTTACTTACTTATACACATGTTACTTTGATTTTTTACATACGAAACTTTGACTACATTCTCGCTCTTATTTTGTAGGTTCGTCCTTAATATGCAACAAGAAGCAACCTACATTAGCAAATACAAGCACAACAATAGGTATAAGCTACGCATATGCTTCATGCCTAGGGTCCACTTCCCATTTTTCCTAGTCTCCACACTTCACTTTGCAAACACTTCACACTTCATTTGTCCTCTTGGCACGTTATTTGCCGTACTCTCTACAAGATCATAAGGTACACATCTTATATCTACTTTATGCTATCAAGTATTCACTCAAAAAAATAAAGTGGGGGAAAATGTAGACAAAAAACCTATGCACTTAGGTACATCAGGTCCTAAAAGCATGCTAGCATTTACAAGATTCCTAAGCAAGAAAACTAGTAATTAACAACTCCCTTTAGCCTTTTCCTTTATCTTATGCACATTTATTAGCTTTATACATCTTGTACTCTTGCCAACATTTAAATGTTTTATCTTTTTATGGCCTTAGACACTAGCACCTAATTGGGACACTAGCGTTATGCACTCCTGTCCTCATGGGTGCTCATGTCCCTCTTTACCTATTTCTTTCCCTTTTGGACCCATTTCTTTTCTTAATTAATTTTTACTACTTTGGGTTGGCCTTTTAGTTTTCAGTTACAAAATTCAAACAAAGGAATCATATAAATACATAGTTATGTTTTCAAAATAAGGGACCAAGCACTAAGCATTATTTATCATCACCTAATCTTGCATTCAAAGGCACAAGATCATTAAAGGCATCCATCTAACACTCATACAAAGGACAAGGGTTGCATCACTTTTGCATACACAATATAGGAGGGGAAGTCTATTCAACTCTATCATACACATTCAATACATTTACTACATTCTAAATCTACCTCGCTATCACTGTGTAATTTGTACAAGGGAATCGTAGGGCATCATTTCTACACACATATAAGAACTACATGGATTCTGAGATGTAGTGCAACACTCGATCATAAGTTCAATCTTTGGGTAACCATCGAGGTCAATCCGAATCCTCATTCTACACTTTCCTTCTTTAGGTTTGATGTGGTTTGTGGGTATGTGCAAGTGAACTTCTTTCTTATAGGTTACAGGCACATTCACAGATCAAATAACAACTCTAGAGAGACAGACATGAAATAACAAAGAACAACATCTAACCCTGAAAGAACTAGATCTGTAACATCTATCTAGACATCAACACCCATATCCAAACACTAGCGTCAGGAATTCCTTTCCTCTCCCATGTGTTCTTGTCTTGTGCAGATCTAGAGTTTAGAACCTTTAATTTATAGTGACGACATTGTTTATAGTCTACTCCAGTTATTCACCTTCCAAAATCACTTCCCATTCATTCAGAAATCAGCTAAATCCCTCTATCTCTCCTTCTCGCTTATGGTTTCATATCATTGCTTACTTATTGCTTGTGTCTTATTGAAAATTACATTTGTATACCATTAGGTACAATAGTTACTCTATAATTATATTTAATTCCATTTTTATTAAATCATGTAGGTCCTAATTTTTTTTACAAATATTTGAATGTTTTTGTAGTATGTGATTATTTGAATTTTTATGGCATTAACTAAGTACATGGAAGGGCGTATGATATGAGTTACTTGATGAGATCATAGGTAGGCATTGGGCCAGACCTATAGGGTGAAGGAGGCTCGAGCCTCAAATGTGTTGTAGTAGAAGTATAATAATCATGTATAATCCTTGTAGGAGTCATATTGTGCACCATAAGAGACCTATGATATAAAGACTCATAAGGAGCGACATATGCAATAAAGGACCTAGTTGGAGGTCTAAAAGGGAGAGACCTATTAGAAGTAACATATCCAATAGAATACCTAGGAGATATAGACCCACTTGAATTAGTATTTGTAGATATAATAGGAAATGAGGTAGTAATAGTAGATTTCTAATTAAGTAACTTAGTTATCAGGGCCTCATATGGGATACCCTTGAACATAATAACTTATTAATTGTGAAAGAACTTAACATATTGATGTAAGATAGATGGTATAGTCTTAAAAGAACATAATCAAGGGAAACTGAGATGCATATTGCATGAGATAAGAGAAGCAGTAACTAAAAAGGAATTACCACAATAATACATCCAATTATAAGAGGTGTAACAACATGTCCAAGTTTTTTCTTAATATCAAACGTCAATTGATTTTTAGTATATCTAAGAGAAACAAGTTACTTAAACTTGATCATATTATGTCTAACAATACTATCATTCAAAACAATATATATATAGGATGTTGACCAACAAAAGCATGGATGTATAATTTATTTGAAACAAAATCATGAGCCATATCAATGTCATCAAAAATACTAACTGAATGAGAAGGTGGCAAAGTAGTAATAATATTGATCATAGTGTCTAATTGATGGTTATGAGGAGGAAGAGGTATAACATGATGAGCATGACGCACTTTTGAACTAGATTTAGTAGTGTTGTGATCATGAAGTAGGTCATTGAATGTATTTAGCTTCACATTATCATTAGTAGGCTTGGATGATTCAATGGGAGTGTCCCATTTGATAAATGACGAGGGTTAACATTAATTTCACGATAATATTGTACAACATGGGTGACGACAAAGGTCTCTAGGTAACACAGCATCAAACCACAATCAATTTAATTGTATTGAATGGCCATATGTTAGGTCTCTTGGATCACGGTTTCCACTCAGCTCCTGTATCCTGTTCAAACTCGGCCGATGAGTTATCCACTAGTTACGCTATTCTCCTCACGGGTCTAAAATCCACGCATTCTGATAATAAAACGTGATCCAGGCATTAATGTTTCCACTATAGACAAAAAATTTCGTAAATCGATCTGGCCACTGTTGAAAAGATTCCTAAAAATTTTAATATTCCTAGCAAGGGATGACCTTGTGAATATGCTGGACAAAGGCCCTCTGAAACCCTTAAGACAACCCTCACTTATGGGGGGCTGATCTCGTTATTCATGGAGAATGACAAAGGGAAAGGAGTCCTCCATCATATCAACCTCTCCATGCACATTGCACTCAAGTACCCACAAAGAGCATTTTAGTGCCTTTGTACTAGGTTCAATTACAAGTTTGGATCTCGTGGGAGGGAAGACACACAAAGACAACAATCAAGTTTTGCATTCCTGTCAGTCATGTTGCAACTAGCTGAAAGGAGTCAATCTAAGTGTGAAATAAATCTTTATGGGGTTTGGCTCCCCCGACTTAGGGTATGTCATTTCATGGATCCTTTGACACAGCCATTGGCAATCATTAACATCTTACGGATAGGTTTAACCATAAAAATTACAATATAAATGGTGTTAGATTACTGATCATTTAGCCTGCTACTTTAGACTGAAAGAACATATAACTGTCCCTCACACACTTTGATTCTGAAATTTTTTATTTAGGGTTGCCTAACTACATGCTTGCATGAGATGGATTCAAATCTAGTCATACATAAATTTAAAGATGGATAGATATATGTGTCTTGAGGAGCATTGGTATTCCGAAAATCATATTTGAGCACCCTTACTATTCATAACAAATCCAGGATCCATTCTAACACCTCATAACTATAAAAATTCACCCTGTCTATTTTTGTTGGTGATGTATTATCATGTTTTTCCGAAGGCCATAGATTATGCAAATTTTCGAGTTCAGCAATTGTTTAGTTGTTGTTGAGGTTGTTGGTTGTTGCTTCCTTTTTGCAACGATGTTCTGCAGTTAGTCCTTATTGTTATATCTAGATTCGGATCCCTTTCTTTGTGCTTAATTCTAGCTTCTGAGTAAAGGGTAAGTCCCCTTTCAAAAAACTATTTGCCAATAATAAAAAAAAAACTAAATTTTTATGGGTTGAGATACACCATTAACATTAGATTTAACATCAATATAAATTGTTATCATTAGACTTGGCTTGAAATTAGGGTTGCCTTTAAATTTAGGATTATATGTGTTAGGAGCATTGATAACATATTTGAGCTTATTCATAATGAGGATCTTAACTTCATGTTCTTTTAATGTATGCCATAGATTATCAAATGAGTGAAAATTTTCAAATATAATTGATTCTTGTAAAGGGGTAAGAAGGCTTTGAGTGAATAAATATTTAAGCTCGTTGTCAAGTAGAATTATGTTCCTATTTGTAAGCATAGTCTTGTAACATAGAACATAATCATTTATGTGCTCATTAGAACCTTGTCACATCTTAAGCATTTGAGCATATGAAATCTTATCCCCAATATTAATAGATAATTGTGCAAGAATTGATTAGCTAGAGGGGTAAAAGCTCAAACTGAATGAATGGGAAGATTATAGAACCATTTAAAAGAAAACTTCTTAAGGCTTCTAGGAAAGAGTTTAGTAAGTAAATTTTCATTGTAAGCATAATACAAGATAGACATGTAAAGTGTGGAGGTGTTACTTAGGGTCACCTTTTTCATCATAAACATGAACCTTAGGATCAAAAAACCCTTAGGAAAGAGATAAGAAACCACTTTATGTGTGAGTGGGTTATGAAGTAATTGAGTATAACCACAAGAAGATGCAGAGGTACCTTGTTGTAATTGTAATATTTGATCTTGGAAACTATGCACAACAGTCTCAAGAACTTGTGCGCTAGAAGAATAAAAATGTGAATCGCTATGGGTGTATGTAGGATATGTAGGAATAGACATAGTAACACTGTGAAGTGAGGAATTAGTTTCCCCTAAAGGCATAGGCACCGTAAATGTAGGAATAATGGATGTATCTATAGTAGAAGATATGAGAATAAAATATGGAGTTGAAGATGCCAAAGTATGCTTGAGTAGGTATCAAACAATATTGTTGACACAAAATCTATGCACTTGGGTACATTTCGAGGTCCTAGAGCATACTATATATACATGATTCCTAAGCAAACAAACTAATGGTTGACAATGTCTTTTGGGCCTTTTTTTGTTTCTTATACTCTTGTTGACCTTACACACCCTATAGCCCTATCAATATTTGAATGATTTATTTTTTATGGCCTCAAATACTAGTGCCCATTTAAGACAAAAGTGCTCAGATGTTCCTGTCCCTTCTGGGTGCTCTTGATCCTCTCTAGCTATTTCTCACTCTTTTGGGTGTATTTTACTTCTTGGGCATCTTTTACACTTTTGGGTTGGCCTTCCACTTGTCGATTATGAAATTCAAACAAGGGAATCATATATATATACATAGTTATAACTCTAAAATAAGGGGCCAAGAACTAGCATTATCTACTATTACCTAATCTTTCATCTAAAGGCACAATATCATTACAAAGCATCCATCTAGCACATTCACTTGAGGGACAAGGGATACATCACTCTGCATACACAACATAGGAGGGGAAGTCTATTCTATTCCATCTCACACATTTTATGCATTTGTTATATTCTAGATCTAGCCCGCTATTATTGTGAAACTTGCACAAGGGCATCCTAGGGAATCATTACACACAATTTCTCACACAACTACATGGATTCTGAGATGTAGTGCAAAACTCAGTCATAAGTTAACTCTTTGGGTGACCGTCAGGGTCAATCCGACTCCACATTCTGCATCTTTTTTATTAGATTTGATGTGGTTTGTGGACATATGCAGGTAGACATTTGTTTTGCAGGTTACATGTGTGATCAAAACCCTAACAACGAAGTCAGAGCAATAAAATGAATAATGGAGCGAAGACCTTCCGACCTAGAAAAATTCAGAACCTGAGCATTTAAGTGGACACTAGCGCCCATATCAGACACTAGCACCTGGGGTGCTATTGACCTTTGGTGGAAATTTTTTATCTTTCATATTTTTGTACATTTGAATATTCGTCAACCCTTTTAGACGTTGTTTCTAGCATATTCCAATAGTTACATAGTCCAAATCATCTCCATATTGTGCAAAATTAGCTAAGACTCTCTCTCTCTCTCTCTCTCTCTCTCTTGCTTAGGGTTTCATATCATTGTTTGCTTATTGCTTGTGTCTTACTATATATTATCACTTGTATATCATTAGGTATAGTAAAGTTACTCTAAAATTAAGATTTAATTTAATTTATATTAAACCAAATATATAAAAGAACATCAATGTGATGAGGATTGTGTTGTAAAAAGTGTGTGAAGTGTAATTCCTAATCCTCGGGAAGGCCATGGTTATACATATAAGATTCATTATGTGATCCTTATTCTTAAGGATGGCCAATGATGATATTAAAGGAAGTGTGAGCAAAAATATTGGCAGTGAAGTATGCATAAGCACAAGAATCAGAAACCACAACATTGTGAATGTGAATTTTATCTTCACACTTATGGTGAGAAGAACAATCAACTTCATCAAAATCAATGTCAAGAACCACATTAACCTTAGTATCCACAGGGGTGATGTGTTAGGTATAGGTGAAAGTATACCATCATAAATTAAGGATCTAACAACACATATAGGAGTTGGAGACCACCTGCAGACACATAATCAATAATATCATCTAGATCACTTGTAATAATAACAAGGGAAGTAAGTGCATCATTTGAAACATTAGTATCATGCGATACCACAATAGGAAAAGAAATATCATCACATCCACCACTATTAGAGTTACAACTAAAATTATCATCACATCATTAGGATGTTTTTAATCTATATTTGTGAGGACTATGTATGACTATTAGATCATCATTATGGGATGACTTAGGAAGTTTGGGAATAATTCTAGGAAATTTAAAGTAATGGCAACAATATGCGTACATTGAAGGCCCCCATTATAAGTAATGCTTGTGCATTAGAAAATCATATTAATTTCATCTTGAAGAGGGGTGCTTTTGGATTAATTCATCAAAAGATATCGTAGCCATAAGGAGATGGGCCATGATGGAAAATAGAAAAAAAATATCAAAGATAAGAAAATGATGGCGCACCTAAGAGAAGAGTGATAATCCCTAGGGTAGTTATGACTCAAGCAATAAATTCAATCAAGGGTCAAGTTCACAAAATATTTTTACATATTCATAAAAATAAATGAATGAGAAATCATGAAATGTAAAAGATATGTTATAGGTTGAATGTTATGGATAAAGTAATAAACATTAATCATGCAATGTAAAATAAAGCTTTTAATACTTTTCATTATGATAAAATGATATACCAATTTCTCAAAACAAAATAAGGGATGAATACTTAGTTGCTTGGAGTGGTACATGAGTGACATGGGTGTGTAAACTGGGTAAAAAGGCTAATTTAGATATGCAAATGTTTTTTCTTTGGAATTATTCTAGGAAATTTCTCACGAACATAACAATACAACTCCTTCTGGGCCATAGTATGGTATGTACATGATTTATACGGTTTTGGACCTGTGTACAATGGGGTTTTGTAATCATTTGTATAGAAATGGTTTTTGCTTCCTATCACTAGGGATCATAAAAATTTAACACCATATGAAATGATGTACAACAAATAGAAACCCTAGATATGTGCAACAAACTTCATGAAATGATTAGATAACAAAAAGAGAAATTTGTGTGTGTGTGTGAGGTTAGAAAGACACTAACAATAAAACCTTGTTGAACCAAAATAGGTTCTTAACTACATCCCCTCGAGCAAGAGAAAGCCTTATGTAGTTATCCTAATGTTAGTGGAAGTAATTTATACAATCTTAACCACCCCCTATGAGTTCCCTCAAGTCTTTTAATACAAATATAACATAATATAAAATGACCCAATGTATTAGGAGTGTGATGTGGCGTGCTTTAAGTGTTAAGACTAATCCTGCTTGTCCCTTGAAGTCTCTTGACAATGCTTGTAATGACTTTCTCTTGCTAATATATGGCTCTAAAACCTTTACATGATTGGAAATAGAGGAAGTTAGACTCTTGAACCCAATTTAAGTGCTTCAAAAATGTGTGGTGGTTTCTCTAAAAGATGCACTACTAATTTAGGAAGATTTAGGAGATCCTTGAGTGCTTTAGTGTTGATTTTTTGTAATAGGAGTGCTTGAGAGTGTCAGGTGAGTTATAAAGTGCAATTGACTTTCTTATATAGGTTTCCATAAGTTATATATTTGTATAATGGCCAACCTAGGGAAGATGAATTGAAACATAAAAGATATTTTAATTAGAAAAAGAGTCATTAGATAAAGGGGTATGAGACCATACAGGTCTACCCGGACCATAATACAACTTGATCATGTTCTATACGGTCCCAAATAGGAAATTAATGATGACAAAATTGAAGTCTGGGAAATATGCCTAAAACAATTTTAAGCTCGAAAAATTATAGTGAAGTAGGCGACGCAAGAACAATGATTGGATATTGAGTCTTTATGGGGAATGGACGTACGAGGGTAAAAGAAGATGTTATATGACAAACGAGATGTACAATTTTTTATTTTTTTTGTAATCGAGCCACGCAAGTAGTTGGCCATAGGAGTGAAAGGTGGATTTCATCTATCATGCTTGAACTTCATATGTATTTTGGAACAAATGGGTTGGTTTCATAACTATTTTTATTTTAAAAAATTTCCCATAGCAATTTCCTAATGATTGGAAAACAACATTTCATATTAAGAAATGCATGGTTTCGACTTTGTTGTAGGGGTCACATGCAATCAAATAGATGTTTTGTTACATTTCAAATAAATAAAACTTTATTAAGTTATTTTCCAATCAAAAAGCAACATCTAGTGCATGTAATTTGACTTAACACTTTAGTTTGGCAATCTTAATTAAATATATTATGCAAAATGTTTTTTCTACATGTAAAGACACAAATTTAACCTTTAATATGTTTTAAATAATTAGTATATTTAATATTATATACGAATAAACAATGAAATTTAAATAAATTACTTCACTTGAGTCCAAACAAAAAAGAAGCAATAAGAAAACTTAACTTGTGAAAACAAATACCACTTGTACATATGGTCACGAGTATGAAACTCAATGCGCTTGCATCTACGGTAAGCCATTATAAGATGAATCAACACCATATAGTTGTGTTTTTCCTTTTCATATGTAAATTCGTTTGCTGAAACAAAGGGATTGTATATTACCTCCTGTAAATTATATATTCATTTGATCAAAATCTAAATTTCCAAATCATAGTAAAATATTCATTTCTGACCCTTAGACAATGAAGTTAGTTAAATGTATGAAAAAATCCTTGTTAAATTTGGCTTTCCTTGAAAATTTGACAAAGGAAGAAGCTCATATCATGACTTTCTTAAGTATTTTGCACCGACTTGTGGCCTTATTGAATGGGCGTGCCAATTTTTGATGTTGGGACAAGGAATTTTTGAAGATTGTCTTAAAATTCATAACATCTGGGTCAAGTTCAACCTTTGTATTTTTGTGGGTTCTTGCATAATCTAAAGCGAAATTATCTAGTTGAGTAGTTTGCAGAAGTGGCCATTCACCGGCACAAGGATAAAAACTATCCTATAATTTTCCACTATCCATAACACGCTCCATCTATCTCACAAGTTGAATTGTTGGTTTCCCAATGGGAAGCTGAAGAATGACCACTCCCACATTGTAAACATCATGTTTTGTAGAGACTTCACTGCTACCTAGATAATTCAAACCAATGTAAGAAAAGTGTCTCTTAACTCCAATTTTGAGTGCGAATCTAATTCTGGAAGAGTTCAAATGAGGTCGAAATTGTCAATTTTAGTTACATAATTTTTTGTCAAATAGAATATTTTGAAGCTTAAGATCAGTGGACGATATGATCCAACGTAACATTTTGCAGAAAGTTTAAAGCAGAGAAAACTTTGGTGGAAATAAAAATCTCAGTTGGAATGTTTACACAAAAACTAGACCCCAGACATTGAAGCAATGAAATAGTTGTATAATTTTGCAGTAGTAGTCGTTATTTGTTTTTTGTTTACGCTATTTTGGTCACCGATCTCGAATTGGCGAATTTGTCATGGGAGGTGGCTCAGAATTTGAGTGTTTGCAGGGTTTGGCAGTGCCGAAGCAGGAAATGAATAGTAATTATAAAAGTATGGTTAATTACGCTACCAAAACAAGGTTAATGGCTTCTGCAAATTAATTCGCTTCGTTGCACTGATACACGACACATCAAGTCAATCACTGAAGCATTAAAAATATATAGGGATGAATCCTGCATGAGCTAAAACTATAATCTAGACTTGTCAATTTAGTGTGTGTTTTGTAAATTACAATTGTAAAGAATATGAGGCATTGAGTTTAGATACGTGGATCTATTTTATTTGTTGAGAATATCAACTTATGAGATCATTATATGGATTGTTGTGTTATTCTTTTTCCATTGAAATAATAAGAGTTTCGAGTTATCTACCATACTTTGTGTTCTGTATTGCATTTTATGCATTATTCCACAAAGTATTATGAGGATGGTTGCGTGGTATAAAAAATCTTTTAACTAAGACCTATAACAATAGCTACACCACTAACAAGAGCACATGTTTCCATATCCTAATCATAGGAGTGTGGATGTTAGTTCCAAAATCTTATCAACTCTCGGCAATAATGTTTAAGTGATCTTTCTTCTAATCTAATTTAGTTCATCTTTCTTCTAATGTTTAATTTTAGTTCATCATTATTCTAATCTAATTTCTCTAACTCCCAATAAGTGTCTAAACAATTGAGAAAAAAATCTGTGTATCCACTTCAATATTTTAAATCGATATGTATACACACACACACACTTACATCAAACTAGAGCATTATATACACACACCTAATTTGGGCCTGAGACTAGTTATTTGCTATGGTGTTAGTGTATTTTGATTATTGGTCTAGAATAAGTTCTTATCGGTGTCTATTCCTTGCGGTGTTTGACTTTCACAATGTTCACTCTCTATTTTCCATTTATCATTTCTTCATTCTTCAATGTCTACCCATGTTTGTTTCCTCTTCCTCATGTTTCCTCTCTCCATTTTGGGGTTCTCTCTCTTCCTCTCGTTTTCCTATTTTCCGTTTTTTTTTCTAGAAATGTAGCAATAAGTTTGTGGTCAACTTTTTATGGGCCCTTTGACCCTTGTTTCAGGTCCCTCAGGTTTTTGGCCCTTTTTTTGGTCTTTTCTTGCCTATTGTGCATCGATTGTGTGTCAATATCGTTCTAATTTGAGTACAATAATTCTATAAATACACAAGTGCATTGATACATTTAAGAAAATGATAAAAAATGAATGAATAATAATCAAATTATAAGGAAATTGTACAAGCAGGGAATTCACTTATTCTCGAGATCATCCTTGTGCCAAAAACATATTTCAAGCACATAGAGAATATCATATAATATTTTCTTATATCATAATTGAAAGTGATAAGATTTGGGGCACTTACATTTTAGTGGACTACATATTGAACTGTGTTGTAGTAGGTATTTTGTTTTCTAAACTATTTAGTGTCCTCAGGCCTTGATAATAATGGAGGGATTACACAAGCCCCGATTAAATCCCTGTAGTTTTTATGGGTTTACAAGGCGTTGCAATCTCATTAAAATTAAAAAAAGGATAATAGTTCCTGAATGACTCACAATGATTTCCTTAAAAGTGAGTGAGATTTTTAGAGGCCGGAAGTATACACGTGGGGTTTTGCGATTTGTTCGCTCTATCTAAAAATTCTCAAAACTATATTACTATGGTTATGGTCTTCCCACCTAAGTAGTGGTACACTTCTGGTTACGGCTCTTTGATTATGTTGATTTTTCAAGGCCTACTTTGCCTCACCACTTAGACCCATTTTGTGTTGTTTGTTTCTAGCAATTGTTTCCCAAATTACTACAAAATCTATATATCACTCTAAAACTCTCTTTTTACCAAGCATTCAAAATATTTCAATTATTTTGGTTTTCTGATATTTTTTAAATATTACAATTTATAAAATTAAGTCTAATTTATTAAGTTATGTATGTTTAAACCTAATTGTAATATGATGTGGTTAGTTGTAACACACAATTAATAAATAATCATTCTCAACATCCACAAATATATAATAACTATTTAGCTTAATTAACCCTTTTTACTTCATAAAATTAATTAACAATTCCACAATTTAAAGATATAAACAATCTTTCATACTCTTTAATATCTATAAATACTTCATAAGATTAATTAACAATTCCATAGTTTAAAAATATAAATAATCTTTCATACTCTTTAATATCTATAAACATTTTATTTATGGAAACCTTTGCAAAATTTACAATCACCCTAAAAAAAACATATATAAGAATAATAAATATTCCTAAATAATAAATTATGAAATCATGTAAACAAAATATTGGGAAGAAATTTCTTTAAAAAACCATTTATACAATTCAATGGCTAGATTACTTTAATCACCCCTCGATCTAATGGCTACCACTTCAATGACATAGTCTTCTATAATATAATTATATTTTGAAAGAACTTGAGTGTAGAACTTGTGTGGAATATTAGTTGGTAGTTAGATGTTATCATGGCATTAGGTATAATATATGCACACTCATGAAATACCATCGAGAAATAGACCTATTTCTTATCTATAAATGATACAATGAGGTGATTTAGACACATAGTCTTGATTTTGATAGGAAATTGATGGATTATGTAGACTTGGAATGGGCCTAACTAATAATAGAGATTCCTTACCTTATTGAATCTTTTATCACATGCATTTTGTTGCTTCCATAAACTACATAAACACATGAAAATCCAAGGGAGATAATAAGTATAAGAAATGGTCACATTGTCTCTTCTTTTTACCCCCTTAGGCCCACAAGAATCCCCTAATTTTTTTTATGAATGTAAAAAATATTAATAATTGCATTACTCATATGTGAACATCAAGCAAACTACTTTATACTTTTTGGGTTTTAGTGGTCCATGGCTATCCTCCACCTAGGAAACTTTTCCCATCACATGAGATGGCCAATAGTACACCCCCATTGAGATGGGGACATTAGAGAACTATCTCCCACCTAAGCAAATTTTTCCTTTGTTTCTATTAAGCAAATTTTTCCTTTGTTTCTATTAAAAGGGTAAATATATTTGATTATGTAAGTATTAGGTGAACTTTTATTCCCCCAAATTTGCTCCGGATTTATTTAAATTTTTTACAAATTAAATTTTGATAAAAAATATTGTAATACATTTTATCCTAATTTGTTAAATAGAGGGAGAAGATTCTTATAGTCTAACTAATATGTAATTTTGAGCAAATGTGAAATAGGCAGTGTATAATCTTCAAAGAAGAATGTGAAAAGAGAATATATGTTTTATGTAATTTATGAATAATTAAAAAGAAGAAGTATTTTATATATTCTTGAATAATTGAAAAGAAGAAGTATTTCATATATTTTGTGAGACTTATAATTTTTTTAAATTAAATTAATTCTATCTTGAATCTAAGGCTAAGATAAAAATAATAAGAAAATAAACATTTACCTAGAATTCGATCTCAACTTATTTTTGATTGCATCCAAAGTTTTAATGGATTAGGTGCACAAAATTCTTAGGCTTGGCTACCAAAGACAATGGGGTTTCTCTTCTGTCAAATTTACTTGGGACACGATCTCAAGCTCATCCCTTATTACTTAATATCTCTTTAGATTTATACTTCGGTAGATAGTTATGCATCACCTTATACACCATCATACACATCATTCTACTACGACCCATTTGATATGTTGAATCTATTTAAAAACGCTACGAGAAAAAAACAATATCTCAAATTAACAAAGACCAATTAGCCTTCTTAAAAAATCAACAATATAATTATTTCAACCATCTTCATTTTCATTAAGGTGGCAAACCATTTAGTCCTTTCCCATCACTCCTCCCATTTCTCTTTAAATAATGCCTACCATGTCACCAATGAGATGGCACCAACCAATTTTATACTGAGAATCTCCATGAGAAGAGACGCACTTTTTCCCATAAAACAAAAAGAAAAGGTCTCCCTGCATTGCATTGGTATTTGCTACTGTCCTCCACTGGAAAATGACATGCAAAATATTAAAGATACAAAAGATAATGAGTGATGCAATTATTAATAGTTTTTACATTCATAAAAATAAATATAAAAGATACAAAAGAAAATGACCTCGGGAAAACCAAAAAAATAGAAAATGTACTGCAGACATTAGTCCCTGTTTTAAATTTTTAATCTTTACCATTTTATCAGTATGTTAATTTGACCCTAAGCACGGGTTTGGTCCGAAACCTTTGGATCAAATCATGGCCGTTGGATACCTATTGACCAGTCGTAGATAGGCCCTTAGCTGGGGAAGAAAGAGACCTTTTTGAGTATGTGGGTGTGCCAACCCTGCCATTAGTAGAGGTGGGTCAATGGCCGATCAATCCGTGAGCTCCAACTGGGATTGTGGGTGGTGAGGGCATCATTTTTCCTCCCTATCCTGCTTATTTTTCAGCATTTGGATTTGACCCTCTCTATAATTGGATCCATTACATTTCCGGTGGAATTCCGGAGGTTCAGAAGGGTTATGATATCGCTGAAGGAGAAAATCTTTCGGAATGCCGAAGTCAGGGCCCAAGTATTCACGCCTGGACTGTTCTTCCAATGGTGAGTAGTATCAGAATCTTACCGCATTATATTAGCAGGAATACCCTTTTTTTTGTCTGTATTGAAAACTAGAAACTATATTATGTCTATATAAAGTGGGTGGGCTGTAAAGTGGCCACAAACACCAATGCAGAAACAGTTTTTTATTGTTACACTGAAAGCTCTGCACCATGAAATCCCAATGCATGTGTGGTATTGCTTTCCTGCAACCTGTTCGGAGTTTATTCCAATACCCATGAAAAGTTATTTCTTTGTATTCAAATTGTCTTGAGGAAATGGATAGATTTTGGTACTGTATGTTTATGTTATCTCGATATATTCATGGTCACAAAATTTAGATGGCATTGTAAACAGAATACGAATGAAGATCCCTGGATAACACCAAGAGGGAAAGTGCATTCTTGGGTTTTCCTTTCGTTCTTTTCATATAGTGTAGTATATAATGGCTACATTGGCATTACTGATTTGCATCTCAGTCAGTAGAAAATGTTTAAAACATGTGGGTTAGTAGGCTTCTAAATATTTCCCCTAATTTTGAAATTTACCACCACCCTTTATTCTTATTTTTTGCATTCATTTTACACTATTACCCCTGTTTCTTACCAGTTATACTAGTGTAAGAGCTTTAGTAAATTTTATACCTTTGCTCTCACGTGCTACAATGTCGTAGGGCGATCTACCTGTGGGATTTACTTTTATGGTCTTGTACCCCTTTATCGCAGTGCTGGTTTCAGAGTCACATAAGGGTTGGGTATATTTTGTTGTAGTTCCTTCCAATAATTTAGCTCATTGGAGATATTTTTGGGTGGGGAATTAGTGGGATTTGCACCAAAAATACCTCACGTGCTCTCTGGTGTTATTTGCTCTGTCCTAGTGTGATCTCTCTTGGATTTTGGCTGTGATTGTGTTCCCCTGTTTTTCAGTGTTGGTTTGAGAAACCCATTAGTATCATAATTAATGATTTCTTGTAATAATATAGTGCAGATGAGATATTATCTGTGGAGAATTAGTGGGACTTGCTTGCGATTCTGTAGGCTATATGAATTGGTAAAGTATTTGTGCGCTAAAATGTGTTACTGCTTTGTCATGGATGTGATTTGCCCTTACATCCTGACTTAGCGAGCCTTGCAATGTATCTTTTTTATCTACTGTAGGGACTACACCAATTGTCTAAGGTATCCTAAAATCAGTACACAAATAAAATAATACAATAGATTCCCAGTAGACTGCAATACCACTTCTGTAGCATTTAACACATCCTTTCGGCAGCCCCGTTGATGTGTACTGGTTTCAGAAACTAATTCGAATTTGACCATTGGTGTGTGCTGTCATGCTTTCGATAATCTAGAACAACAAGTTTGCTCAAAATTTCATCAGCATACCTTCTGTAATCGCTCCATAGGAAGGGTTATTAAAACATTTCCATTTACTGTGCTTACAATGTTATTAAACTTGGCGAAGGACAACAATATTTACATCTCACTTTTTATGAGATTTTCAACTAATTGATATCAACATACACTTGACCCTTTATGTCTAACAGCCTTTGCATGCTGTCAGGGTAACCTAAGCTTAACCCTGATCTCCATGGTTTCATGCTTGGTCCACCTATCCAAATATACACACTCTTAAACTTCCTTTAGTGTCTTTACTACTGGTTCGAAATTGAACTAGAAGGAGCTGGGTTGTTCCCAGCACATTTGTTGTAGTTGGTTCCTATTAAGGAAGTCAAGGCTGCTGTCATCCTTAATTAAGGCAGAGCATGGTGTAATCCAGCTTGCCCCTGCTCAAAAAGTGGTGTACGAATTTGGCCTACACCCTGCTCAATCAAGGGAGTGCTTTCTCTGTATTGGTTTCGCCTATTTAATTCTATAAAAAATGGGACCAGTGCAAGTTACTCATGCAGGGTAAAATTCTATGTGTGAGTACAGCACACTAACAGTTGAAAGGTTACCTTATTTGCGCTATAACAATCAGTGATCCACCACTGCGATTTACATGCAGAACTGGGCTCATCAGATTATGGAGTCTGCAATATAATCATTTTTTAAAACTTCTGGATGCCTGATTACATCCCATATGGCCTATTAACAAGAAAATACTGACGCGATCAAAGATTTTAAGTCTCCCGAAGGGGTCTCAGGTATTGATTCTCAGCTGAGACAGGCAGTTTAGTATTTCTCTTCATGTGCAGCTTAACCCAACTGATCACTAGGCCAGAATCATTTGACGCAACTAGCACTGTACAGTAGCATTCCCTTTCTAGTATCCTGGAGTTAGAGTGAAAATGTTGGCAACACAGATATCTTCAAGTATTTCAAGATTGAAAACACAACATGAAATAGGGAGGGAAGTAAGTCCAATACAGAGTTCTTAAGAACAGAGATATCACTAGCTTATAGAAGATCCTCTTGACGTAACAAGTTGACGTGAACTTATATCAGGTTTGTTGATTGCAATGATAGTAACGAGACTTGGACTTTATAAAAACTTAGCTAACCAATTCTTGGCTTGGACTTGGACTCGACAACAAAACTTGGCAAGACTCAACAAATTTTACAAATCAATAAAAATTAGAAATTTTAGGGAAAAAAACTATTTCATTAAATGAATTCCATATCCAATCCACTTAAAATACACTCAAAGAGTCAAAATTAATCAATTATATCTAACATAAACATGTATACACAAAGAAGTTAGTAAATAATGCAATATTGAAAGTAAATAATGCAATATTGAATGTTTGAAGTTGCACAGTTGAACTTGAAACTTGAGAGCTGATATTAAATTAATAAATAAGAGCTGCTTTTATTTTCATAAAATTGTTTCCTTGCACACAAAGCATGGATTTAGAAATCCATGCGATGTCATCAAGAAAAAAACATAATATAAAAGATACAACTAAGGTTTAGAAGAGCCTGCATTGCTTGTCCCAACACAAGATGCACGATGCTGGACCCTGTGATGTTTTGTGTACATCAAAGAGGCAGTTGCACCTGTTTTACCCGCCGTTGAGGTTGTAATTCCTTAATTTGAGATCTGGGTGATTATAAAAGTAAAGAACCTCGATATAGATTATTCCAAATGCAAGTCTTCATAATCACTAAACCGTTACAATGCTTACAAGTCTTGCGAGCACATCAACTATTAAAGTCTGAGCTGATGCATGACCAACTGTGGTTTTTTTTACACCTTTAAACATCATTTACCATTGTAAAAACTTAAGTATGAGCATACAGGTTACAGGCTTCAAAATACTCTCTTGGAACAAAACATGTGTTAGAAAATCAGGGGATATAGCCCTATTGATGTGTCAAGGTATCGCTGGTGAATACAGTAAGAAGGTTTAAACATCATATAGGCTGGCAAATGTGCACATCACTGTTTGCAGAATAGGTCACCTATATGTTAAGATATTCATATCACTGTGACTGTCAATTCAATCCAGCAAGAGCTAGTAAAACCTATCATTTGTTGACCGTAAAGATCTAGTTATCTATCAACAACAACATGAGGCAAGCTGTGAATTAGGGACACGCACGTGGAATTTCATGACCAACCTTACACTTTATAATGTCATCCAGAATCACAGAGAGAGATTGTGCCCAGAGATGTAAATCAGAGATGTTTAATTGAGCAGAGCAATATATACTAGACACTAGTATTCCTAGTTCATAGCAATCACTGACATATTGAAATGCATACTTCTGTCTGAAAAAAGCAAGGCAATCATAGTCCAAATAGCATCTTAACACTGCCGTATAATGAATAAGGATTCTATTACATTCTCATAAACTTTCTTCATTTGAAATTACCTATGTTCCACCAAGTTTCCAGGACGGTGATGGCAGGGGACGTGGGGACGCGTTTCCGGGATGGATTTTTTTTAGGCCTTTTTTTAGGGGACGGCTATTAAAAAATAAGGGAAAATTAAAAAAATATAGGAAATTTCAAATATTCATATGATAACATTGCTAAAGCATTCATCACACACATTATAGAACCTTAATAAATAAAATTAGAGTTGAATTGAGATTTCACATAAGATTTAACCTTAAAAATATTGGAAATTTGAAATTTCAAATATTCATATGAATAATGATAAGTATAACACATTGATAAACTTAATTGTTAATAAAGCATTCATCACACACATTATAAAACTTTAATACATAAAACTGGAGCTGAATTGAGATTGCACATAAGATTCAAGTTTCAATTACAATGAAATGCCCAAGGGCAACAAAATGTCTGAAACATAGAAAATCAAAATGAAAATATATAGCTGCCCCTAATCAAACTCCACTAAAGTGGCATCAAAATCAGACTCTGAGTCTGAGTCACTGGAACTATGAGGGGCTGCCTCATCCAATGGAACCCCAACCAATCCTACCTGTGCATCCTCTTCATCAATCTGTGAAGCATCTTCGGGATCAACATCCCAACGTGTGGCTGGAGTCTGACGATACTCCAGAGTCTGTTGATCCTGAAGTCTCGAGGCACTATACACGGCTACTAACTTCTTTGCTCGTCGAGAGGTAAGATGGTTCCTCTTAACTGTGTGGATGAGGCCATATGTGGACCAATTCCTCTCTGTTTTTAAAAGTCTGTTTTACTTTTATTGCTTTACTTTTATTTAAAAGTCTGTTTTAAAAAAAAAAAAACGTTTTTTAAAGCTGAAATGCGCAGGGGACGGCTGGACGTCCCCGCTACGGCTGGAAGCCCCTCGACCATACCAGGTATTTCCAGCCGTCCCTTGTCGTCCCCTGCCGTCCACAGCCGTCCCCTGCCGTCCCGGGGACGTCCAACCGGCCCCTGCCGTCCACAGGACGTTTCCAATTTTTCGCAGAGTTTGGGGACGGGAAGGGGACGTTTCCTACCCATCCCCGAGGTTCCGAAATGTCCCCAGTACGGGGACGAGCTAAAAAACGTAGGGGACGTGTCCCCGTGGAACATAGGAAATTACAGTTTCTTGACACTATCAAAAGCTCATAAGCATCATACAATGCTAGGTTCAACTCAGCTGTAAGCATCTAATACTTAGCTCATTTATCAACCTTTCATGTTAGAAGATCATAGTGGCAAGAGTGAGCTATAGCGATAATATAACCATTCATGGTGAATTTTCAACATTTGTAACCATGTGAATTTGTGACAATTTGAACCGAAGATAGATTAAATGTTTGGCCTTCAGAGACCCCTTCAGTGCTGATGATATTCCTGGGAAACGATCATGTTGATGGTGCTTAATCCTCAACTGCAGAGAATCGATAGTTCCCCCTACGTCCATTTAAATGGCAAGCCATTCCTTGCACGAAATGCATCATATTGAGGGTCCGAATGAGGAGAGAGAAGACAATGTGAATGCAATCTAGAGTAATAATGCAAGAGACAATTATACCAATCCGTGAGTTAGATATTGTAACTGGTCTATTGCCATTTATGGTGCATGGGTAATGGCTTCTACCCAAGTCATCAGGTAGCCTTGGGGTAGGCATTAAAAACAAGTCATGGCAATCATTGGGGGTGTTGGTGCTATCCCTTCCTATAAAAAAAAATCATATAAATACAGCTACCTTGAGAACTACAACCCTCATCATGGGAATCTCTCCATCCCCATAAGTGATAAATGACCATTTCATCAAATAAGCAAGCATATTTTGTGGCTCACCCAAACAAAACAGTGTATCAATGAATACAATCACAGTTCTGGTTTGTTCTAAGATTTTACAGAAGTCCTCCAAAGAAAGATGCCAAAATAAACAAACACAGTCTGTTCAAAGCATCCACAATGTTCACGAAGCAGAAGAGTGTAAGATAACCAATCTCTAATACACTATTACCCACTTACATATGCTGTTGATTTCCTGCTCTTTTCCCTCTCCAATTATCCTTGCCATATGCATTCCCATGGTGACAGGCTTGGTATGTAAAAGCAACACACACACACATACACACAACAGCCCATATCAGGGCATTTCCTTCAACCCATGTTGCCACATGTGGCTGGAAGACATGCAGTCTTCCAGGTAGATTGTGCCCATGTGGTTCTTTAAGAGAGAGATTAACTCATCCCTCCAATCTCTCCATTCTGTGTTTGATTGAGTTGATAAACAAAATAATGCGTGCCATAAACTAACCCATGTTCAACTACTACTGCTCACGAAAAATTCTCCTGCCTTCTCTTCATGCTGCAGTTTTCTTATTGAAAAATTCATAGTGATTTCAAAGAAGTTGTTTGAATAACATCTTTTGGCCTCCAAAGAAGTGTTTATGCTAGGGTTTTTAATTATTCTCTAAGTCCTAATGTTTTAAGCTCTATAAGAGCCCTAAACCAGAGTTGCAGGGATATGCATGCGACTAATTTTTAAGCCCCCCTGATATGGATGTGGTTGGATATGACATATTATAAGCAAATTTATACATTAGATTAAAATTTACATGCAAATTACACACTCTCAGCCCAGGTGAAAGGTAAGTTGGGTATTCCATGGATAATTTTTTTTCACAGGTTATGCAGGCCGAAGGCAAGTAGACAAAATGAAAGAAAAGACACAGAGTAGGCCAAAGCAAATAGATCTAATGAATTCATAGCAGGTTGAGCAGAGCCAATGTGAAATTTTGAAGGAAAAGAGCAAATCAATACTCATTCATCTCCACGTCCTCAATTTTTGCTTCAAAATTACATTTTATAAGGTTGTATGCAGTTTTTTAATTATTTTTTTTTATCATTTTGAGGGATTTTTATCAGGTTATTTTTTCAATTTCTAAATCAAATACGGCTACATTTGGCATGCATACCGTATCTGGTTGTATCAGAAACAGTCCAATCACAGGTTCGTATCTAAATATGAGCAGGTATGGTATCTAGGCTATATTTTAGGCTGCACTGTACATGTATCTGCATCTGGTAGGCAGATATGTAACCTCAAGGAGTACATGTATCTGCATCTGATAGGCAGATATGTGACCCCTAGCAGTAGGGGTGCAATATCCTACAACCCTGCCCTAATCATATGATGACTATTAAAAACATGAAAACAACACTTCTACACACCTCTCTATATTATTGGCTAGCAATCAACCCTTGAACAAAAGACACAAAAATAGAAAAGAAGACATATAAGGTGTAAACACAAGGTAAACCTTAAACCTCATAAATTTGGATTTTGAATAATCATACATTCATATAGGCATTCACATGCGCAGCTAGAGGGTCCAATGAAGGATTGTCTTAGCCCACACAACCTAAAGATTCACACATACAACAATAGATCCCCAATAGAAAAGATCCATATGCAGTAATGACACAACAAACTTCTTTATATTGAATCAATGAGGATATTACACACAGGAACCAAAATTACAATTTTAATAGTCTCAAGGGATGAACTACTCTTTCCTAACTAGACTTTTGGCTTGCAAGATTCGACTTGAACCAAATTTGGTTCCTCCTCAACACTGCTATTCACAGCTTCTTCTTACAGAGTTGGCTCTCAGCTCTAAATATACTACTCTCACTATTGCCTAGCTCCTTGAGCTTCTTCCATTGAAGTTGAGAACTACTTCTCAAGATCTTTACACCTGTATTTACAGGGGCCATATGGTGGTGCAAAGATATCTTTATTCCATTCAAGGTTCCAGTTTATAGGTCACTATTTCGCTCATTTTGTGCACATGGTTGTTGCTCGTGAAAAGTAGATTTGACCAACGAAGAAACTGGATATGGCACGAGAAATGCGGATCAAACAATCTGTTAATGGAGATAGCTGGAGTCACGTAGTTGTGTGATGCCAATGAAATGTTGATACACGGGGACTCTTTGGGTGGCTGCACAGGAGGTGCAAATCATGCATGGTGCGCAGGGCTGCACACGAAGCTCAACAATATTGTTGCGCAAGTCTTTCTGCCTTTCTTTTGCAAAGATTCTGAACCTTAGCAAAAACCCAATATTTAATAGCACAGGACTTCAGACATAGGTGCAAGAGTGCACAAGGTAAGTCTTTTATTCCACAAACAAAAAATGCTGCACGTAAGGCTGTGTAAGACTTATTAGTTTAACTCATAAGTGTTATTGGTGATACAAGATTGCTTGTGAAACTATATGCTCTTGCACCATACTACTTGGGTAAGAAAAAACACGAGCTTGCTTGTGAAACTGTATGCTCTTGCACCATACTAATAGGATAAGAAAAAAACACGAGCTTAGACTCACGGGTAGTCCATTATATATTAGCCATGTTTGGTGATTTCGGCTGCGCTCAACCATGCTGCATCCACAACTTCTCAGCCTTTCCACTTCAGTAGCTATTCTCTATATTTCTTTCTGCATGTCGTCTTACCGACTCTTGAATTAATCACTTTGTCAATATCTTCGTGCACTCTCTTTGGTTGTCGATGCTTCCAATCTACTTTTGTGATATCAGCTACTCCACTTGTTTTCCCCTTGTACTAAGGGTATAAATCTGCAATATTAAAGATAGGCGATATGTCTATCCCCTTAGGTCTCTCTAGCTTGTATGCGTAAGCCACAAACTTCTGTAACATTTTATCTGATTGAATCTTCTTCCACTTCATTTTTCATACTCTCCTCTTGGGAACCCCTCATTGTGTAGGTGCATTAAGACCATGTCTCCTACTCGAAACTCGGGATTACTTCTTCTCAAATATGCACGTTATTTGTATTGCGAATTACACTTCTCTACTTTTGTGTGCACTTGTCTGTGCAGGTCGTTCATATACTGTGCAAAAGGTTTTGCTTATGCACTACTCTCCTTATCTTCTGTTATGTCACACAATTCTGAGACACTTCATGGACATCGTCCACAAATGATTTGGAATGGTGTTCCTCTAGTGATTTGAATTTGGAATTCTAAGCTCTGGCTATGCCAAGACTGAATCCCACAATCCTGGCTTCTCTCCCACTAAACATCTTAATAGGTTTTTAAGACTCGTGTTAACCACCTCTGTATGACCATTCACTTGCAAATGATATGTATAAATGAACTGCAACTTGGTGCTTAGTTTCTTCCACAATGTTCTCCAATAACTTTGGTGTCTCTATTAGACACAATGTTGTGCGACAATCCATACAGTCTTACAACTTCCTTGAAAAACAAGATAGCTACGTGTGTAACATCGTTTGACTTTTTAAAAGTGATGACATTTTAGAAAATCTATCCACCACACCAAAGATAGAGTTATAGCCCTTTTGCGCCCTCAAAAAACCCAAAACAAAATCCATACTTTAGTGCACCCTCAGTTTCTCAAGTATTGGTAGCGGTTTATATAACCTTGTGTTTTGACTTTTTTCTCTTTGCAATTGGAAAATTCTACCAACTTGTATATATCTTAGCACATATTTAGATGTCTGTGGCCTAAAATACCTCACTTAGCAGTGCCAAGGTCTTGTCAATACCAAAACGAGTAGCTATCCCTTCGCTATGATTCTCCTAAATCAAAATTTCACGTATAAGTTCTCTATGTGCGCATATCTGCATTCCTTTGAACAACAATCCTTTTGGTAAGAAGTAATCCAACCAAGGCATGTAATCATTAATTATTAATAATTTGTATGCTCTCCACGCTTCCTTAAAATCTTCATCCTCTTGGTAAAGCTCCTTCATGGAATCAAATCCCACGACTCCCACATGCATCCCAGTGAGTAAGATACACCTAGTCAACGCATCTAAAACCACAATTACCTAACTCTTGGGACAACAAGACGGGGTTTCTAGGACGACAAAAGAATTTCCAAATTTGGGGACGACTATTAAAATAATATCTAAATATTTTAACTATATTTAATGAAATTTAGGGATTTAAATTGTATTTAATGTATTGTGGGTACTTTCAATTTTATAATTTAATGTTTTTGGTAAAAAGAACAACTTTTTAAAAGTAAAAACATCAAAAAACTTTTGAAAGATTTAAAATAATAGGGGAAGTCCCCTCCAAGTCCCCAAGTCCCCGAAACGGTTGGGACGCCCATGATGTCATCAAAATCTGGGGGATGCATCCTCGTGTAACACTGTCGAAAAGTCTATTTGACTTCCCACTTCTATGCTACAAGACAAATGAGTAACCCTACAAGAATTCAACCGATTTTATATGTCTCTGATTCAACTTACCTTGATTGTTTATGATATGTAGTGCTTGGTGGTGTGTGTACAACACAAACTCTTTAGGCAACAAGGATGCCTCCACTTCTTCTAAGCTTGCACAATGGCACAAAATTCCTGATCATAAACTAAAAACTTTTTGCATGCATCATTTAGTTTTTCATTGAAGTAAGTTGTAAACTTACATTCCCGACTCATCTTAGCTCCAATGGTGGCGCCATTCGCATCACAATCACCATGAAACACCTTATTGAAGGCAAAGCCAACATTGGCTGTTATGTCACTTTCTTCTTCAACTTTTGAAAACTATACTAGAGTCCATGTGAACTTCTATCTTCCATTACTTTTGTGATAGGCACATGGATACTGCTAAAATCTCTTATGAACTTCCTATAAAAGCTCGCCAATCCATGGAAACTTTATGCTTTAAATGTGCTTCTCAGTGATGGCCATTAAACTATAACTTCTCACTTACTTTGAAACCATCTTTGATCCATCACAAGACATTACAAATTCCAAGTACATGAAGTAACTTCTTTTCATGTAAACGTTGCAACACTTGCCTCAAATACTCCAAGTGTGCTTCTCGGGTCTTGCTAAAAATCAAGATGTCAATCTAGTAAACAATGGCAAGCTTACCAAGAAAAGGCTTCAACACTTCATACACGAGTCTCATGAATAAACTTGGTGTGTTTGTTAGTCTAAACGACATGACTAACCACTCATACAACCCATCTTGCATTTTAAAAGCAATCTTCCACTCATCACATTCTCTTATCTTGATTTGATGATAACCACTCTTCAAATCAATCTTCATGTAGTACTGTGCTCCACATAAATAATCCATCAACTTGTCAATGTGTGGCAATGGAAATCTATATTTGATGGTTATCTTATTGATGACTCTAGAATCAATGTACATTTTCAACTCACCTTATTTTTGTGGCGCTATTACTGCAATACTATGTATAGGATTAGACTTTCTCTAATCAACCCCTTCTTAAGTAGTTCTTGAACTTGTTTCTTCACTTACTCATTCTCCATAGGCAGCAACCTATATGAGGTTGTGTTTGACAAACTAAATCTTGTAATCAAATCCATCTGATGACTTATAATATGCTTGGGTCATAATCCATCTATAATATCTTGTGACGTGATATCCTCATATTTGCCCAACATCTCCTTAACTTCATGGGGAAGTACTCCTTACTCTTTCCCTGTGCTTTCCTTCTACGCAAGCTTCAAAATGAATGCATGGCATTCTTTCTCCTTCTTCATTCGTTTTGTGATTTCCTTTTCCCAAATCATCAATTAGACTCTTGTCCATTCCTTGTTGGTATGTGAATTCAACATTGAGTGAGCAAGTAGCGATCAAGCTAGCAGGTTGGCAGGTTGACCCGAGCATGTGAAGCCCCCTTTGAATTGCATGTGCTGGGCATGGCTAAAGGCCTAAATGGCAGGGGGTTGTAGGGGAGTTGGCTGTAGCCCCCCTGCCATAGTTGAAGGCTATTTCCAGTGAGGCCGTTTGGCCTTGTTGGATTTTTTTGGCGTTCGTACAACACGTTTTCGTGGAGTCCGTACAATATGACACACGGTTTATACTACACGTGGTTTGTACTGAGTTCTTTCTATAAAAGGAACCCATGGATTGTAAAATTGTATGATTGTATATGATTGTAATCATTAGAGTTAGTGTGTGGTGACTACCATTGATGTAACAACGGATTTATTCCTGAGTAATAAAATACTGAGAGACCTTTGCTCGTGGTTTTTTCTGGTACATTACCAACTTCTTTCTGAGACCTTTGATTGTATGTGTTTTAGATCTGTTTATTTCTTATTGCTTTCACTGTGATTGTTTCTCTCTACATTGGTTATTTTTCTAACATTCCTCACTTTTATCCTTCAAAGGATTGAAACTGTACTGCTTCCCATCCTTTATCAAGGTGTAAGTATTTGCGTGGTCATCATGCTCCAATTTTCATCAAACTCTCAAGGTCTACCTTATTAACACATGGCATATATCCATTGGCATTATGTTGCACAAGACTTCATCTTTGCACGCATTAACTTGGAAACATAATTTACATTGCTCATTTATCAACAATTGATGTCCTCTCAACAACTAACTAATTCCCTTTCCCAACAAATGATGCAATGAGTACTTCCATGTGAAACGAAGGAGATGCCAAGTGAATATGTAGATACCATGTTGTAGGATATTCCAAATGGATTATGATTAGATGACTTAGACTGCTCATGGGTGGTAATCCATTTGGAATATATCTTGCGACATGATATCCGCATATTCGCCCAACATCTCCTTCACTTCACACGAAAGTACTCCTTACACTTTCCTTGTGCTTTCCTTCTACCTAGGCTTCAAAATGAACGCGTAGCATTCTTTCTCCTTAGTCTCGTTTAGGATTTGCTTATCTGAAAAACAATTGGACTTTTGTTTGTTCCTCACTTTTATCCTTTAAAGGACTAAATTGTATTGCCTACCATCCTTTATCAAGTTGTAATTATTTGTTTGGCTATCATGCTCCGCCTTCCTATCAAACTGCCAAGGTCTACCCAATAACACATGGCATGCATCCATCGGCATTATGTCACCCAAGACTTCATCTTTGTACATGCCAATCTGGGGACATACTCTATATTGCTCATTTACCGACAACTCATATCCCTTCAACAACTAAGACACCTTATATAGATTTGGGCATGCTATCCTCTTTAGATCAAGCTTCTCAACCGTCTCGTTAGAAACAAGATTATCAATGCCACTACTACCAATAATGAAATTACTACACTTACCTCTAGATTTACAAATGGTCTTGAAAATATTCTTCCTCTGTGTGGTGCATTTTATATACTTTTGCAGGCTTCAACGACAATCACTTCATCATGAGAGCTTCTCTTCTACATGGTTAGCCAATGCAATACTCTTTGTATGATCTTGCACAACATTGGTGCTAGCCTCAATTCTTCTACCACCATTGTTCTGCTTTGCGTGTCGCCATTCAAATGCATGATGATATGTATCTGAGAATCCTCTACATCTTCCTTGTCCATTATATCCTCTTCCTCCGAAAGAAGGTCCTCTCCCTCTTTGTGCATGATCTTGACCATGTAGGATGCTTGCTTTCCTTTCGTGCATGTGTTCTGTCATGTCACTATGCACAAAACTTATCCGTTTGGCGAATTTTCCTTTTCCTTGCATGTTGTTTTGTTGTTTGCGAGACAACTTCTCCTCTACCTTCAGCACAGATAGGCGTTCTCTATGGACTTCAATCTCACCATGTCAAGCTCATCTTGATTGAAAATGTCTGAGCTATTCACATATCTTGAGACCTTTTCTGCACCACCTTCCATGTGACCAACGCTAATAGTCAATCTGCAGAACTCTTCTCCGTAGTCCTTAATTCTCCCCGTTTTGTCTTAGGTTTTACAATTTTTATTTTTTTGAACAAGTTCAATTGATAATCCGCAGGTAGAAAATTTGCCTTTAGCTTGCCACCATTCTCTTCCAAATTTTAATCTTATCTTTTCCCTTTCTTTGTCTATCACCCTGAACATGATCCCACCATAAAGATGCATGCCCCTTCGGCTTAGTAAAAAGAAATCTAATCTTCTTAGGGTATTCTATTTACTTAGTCAAAATACTTTTCCAATTCTACGATCCAGTCTGTTAGATCTTCAAGACTCAAGCTTCCTGGATAATTCAGGATGTCCATTCATGGTTTCCCTCGAATCTTCGAAATAGCTTTCAGATAAATATTCTCAGGGTCTTCATCAAATTCTTCAACATCAATATCCGGTGTTTCATCATTATTGGAGTCTTCATCAGCTCTTCTCCTTTGAGCAGTTTTAATTGTTTCTAGCCTCTCATGAAGACCTCTCATCAGAATTGCTAACTCAGCCACTTTGGGTGGTCTATTTCGTCTCACCCTGATAAGAGTTCTTCTATTTTCCATATCAATTTCTTTGCAACTAAAACAGTTACAAATTACTGCAATCTACACCATCTACCCAACAATCTATGTGCTGGACGATGCCTATGCTACTTTTTACCCACACTCGGAAATGTGGAAAGCAGAATTTCTGCAATCGCTCACTCACACAACTCAAATACCCTCTGATACCATTTGATGCAGTTGTGGTTAGAGGGTCCAGTGAAGGACTGTCTTGGACCACCCAACTTAAAGCTTGAAATAGACGACAATGGACTTCCGATAGGAAAAGATCCACACACAGCAATGACACAACAAACTACTTTATAGTAAATCAATGATGGAATTACACATAGGGATCAAAATCACAATCTTATTACAATCTTGAAATATAATATTCTACAGAAATCCTCAAAGGGATGCACTACACTAATCTAACTAGACTTGTGACTCACAAGATTCGGCTTGAACCAGAATTGGTTCCTCCTCAACACTGCTACTCACAGCTTATTCTTACTGACTCAGCTCTCAACTCTGAATATACTACTCTCTATCGCCAAGCTCCTTGAGCTTTATCTATTCAAGCTGATAATTGCTTCGCAAGATGTCTACACTTGTATTTATAGGGACCATCTGGCGGTGCAAAGATACCTTCATTCCATTCAAGGATCCGGTTTACAGGTCACTGTTCCAGTCACTCTGTGCTCATGGTTGTTGCCTGTGAAAAGCAGATGTGACTGGCAAACAAAAGAGATCTGGCCCGAAAAAGGCGGATTGAACAGCCTGGTGATGAAGACAGTCAGAGTCATGCTGGCGTGCGATGCTAACTAGATGTTGATGTATGAAGATTCTTTGGGTGGTTATGCAGGAGGTGCAAGTCATGTACTGCGCACAGGGCTGCAAACAGAGCTCAACAATATTGCTGCACAAGGCATTTGTCCATGCCTTCTTGTGCAGAGATTCCGAATCTTAGCAAAAGCCCAATATTTAACTGAATGGGACTTCAGACACAGGCGCACTACTGCACAAGGCAATTCTTTTATCCCACGAACAAAGAATGCTGCGCACAAGGCTGTGCAAGACTTATTACTTCTAGTCTAAGTGTTTTTCGTGATGCAAGATTGCTTGTGAATCTGTCAACAGGATACTAAGTGCATGTGCATTTCTCTCTTATCAGTCGCACCCAAAGCACGGTACCACTTCTCCCATCCACACGGCTGTCTCGATGATGACATTGTATGCCCCCTGCACACACAAGGCCATAAATATTATAGAACCATCATCCTAATAACATTTATCTCTAAATGTTTCCATGATGAAAGCTATATAGACATTTATTAACAATACTTATCTTAGTTTTTTTATTTATACAATTGAACTGCATAAAATTAACACAAAGGAGAAGTGGGATGTGACAGCATACCAGCCAAACAATGTAACAGATTCCTTGTAGAGTGCATTGTATCATTCACCTCTGTACAGCATGATTGTGCAAAATTGACATGGAGAGAGTTTTTATCATAATGAAATGAATCATTATTGCTTATAGAAAATTCCAAGTGTTGTGATAAACTGCATCTGAGTTCTTGCAGATGAGCTGCGTTTTAAAATTTTCCAGGAATCTTTCAGAGCTTTAATGTGGTCAAAACCTCTTATTATAGTGCAGTACAAGCTAAGCCTGCACATCTGGATTCATTTCAAAACTAAGCTGCTATAATGTGGCCCTACTGAAATTGTTAGTGACCTTTGCCCTAGGCTCCAGCAGCATGTGTTAAGTCATTCCTTTTATCACCAGAATCTCAAAAGTGCTAAATATACCATGCAATCTATTGACACCTTAGGAGGAATCACTTTCGATGATAGGCTGTTCTTTCTGCATATTATTTTTTACAGAATACTTATTTGTATTCTCATATTTGTGTCTTATCATGATGCATACTCGTTGTTTTTTCATTAGAGTGAAATATATGTGTCTTTTGATTTTTATTCTTTCAAGAGTCCTCTGCCTGACATTATCGAACCGCGCTGCATTATCTGATGCACTTTCATCAACATTACTTGTTATTGATGCCTGCACTCCTTTGTCATCATGCTTTTACAAAAGAACTTTCCTGTTTGCAATTTTCTTTTTCACTAAAAACCTGTTATGAGTGTCACCCTTCAGTTACTGACAGGCATTTAAATAAGGTTTAAAATCACGTGTTAAGTCATTCCTTTTATCATCAGAATCTCAAAAATGCTAAATATACCATGCAATCATTGACACCTTAGGAGGAATCACTCTCGATGATAGGCCGTTCTTTCTTTATATTATTTTTTACAGAACACTTATTTGTATTCTCATATTTGTGTCTTATCAGGATGCATACCAGTTGTTTTTTGGTTAGAGTGAAACATCTGTCTTTTGATTTTTATTCTTTCGAGAGTCCTCTGCCCATAGTTACCTAAGACTCCAGGACGGCAGGATGCAGGGACAGAGTTTTTGGGACGGCAAAAAATTTCAAAAATTTCAGGACGGCTATTAAAATAATATATAAAATTATAAGTATTAAAAATATACAGATAAATTTTAAACTTTTTATGAATAGCAATTCATATTTACATATCAGTCCACCATGTGCATACAGTCCACATTCAGACATCCATATTAAAAACTCACAGCATACATATAGCTATACTAATGTTATATGTCAATATAACTTTTAATATTAATATGTATGCTGTTGCTTTTCATAGCATGTTGTTACAGTCCATGTGCATTTGTGCTCGAAAATTTCTGTATTCATATATCACTCTTGTTTCTTAATATGTCTTTGTAATACAATCAGTCGGGTTATGGTTAACAGGTAAACATTTATAAAGAGAAAACAATAAACAAATTAATTTATAAAAAAAACCAGAAGTCCCCGGAACGTTTCGGGGCTGTCCGCCACGTCCCCGAGACATCTCCACTGCACACCAAACATCCCGGGGACGTTTCCTCTGCCCCCTGCCTCTTCGGAAACGTGGGGAAAATGTTTCCCCCTGTCTTGGCGTACCCAAAAAGTCCGGGATGTCCCGGACTTCAGGATTTTGGGCAGGACGTGTCCCTGCGTGACTATGCCTCTGCCTGACATTATCGAATCCTGCTGCATTCTCTGTTTCGCTTTCATCAACATTACTTGATATTGATGCCTTACCTCCTTTGTCGTCATGCTTTAACGATAGAACTTTCCTGTTTGCAATTTTCTTTTTCACTAAAAACCTGCTATGAGTGTCACCCATAAGTTACTATCAGGCATTTAAATAAGGTTTTAAAATCGTCCTTGATCTTTCTTGTCTTCACTGCTACATGGAAATATTAGTATTTCCTGTGCACAGGTATCATTATATTTTTTTGATGAACATTTCTATTAAAAAGTGTCAGAGAATGCATTTACAGCAATTCTCTGTTGAATAACACTAATTACAGCCAAAGAACTTCAAATTTCAAAAGGCCCATGAAGTTAAAGAAAGTATAAGTTAAAAGGAATTTCTGTCTACTAGAGCTCTAAAAAGCTATCTCAAATTATTATTATTACCCACATGAGATGTGGAGTTTGCAGCCTCTACGGCCTTGCACCACTTTGCAGGTTTTGGAACCCACATCACATTGTGGGATAGCAGAAACTTGGAAATCTTAATGAGAATTAAGATACTGGAATCTGGAAATCAGATTTGCTTGTAAAACTGTCTCAAAGCCTTACTAAAACCTAAAAAACTAGAAACTGGAATTGGTGCAAGAGTCCCTAAACTTTTCCGTACCAGACAGAGAACAAGTAACTTTCTGTTTTGATCAAACCTCAGCTGTACGGAAGGAAATTGTCTTCATCCCTTGCTCCTTGGATCATCCCATATTCCCTCCAGAAGTTGTCCAAAAGGAACCTACATCCAAAAAAGACTGCCTGCTCAACCCTTGATATCATGACAAAAGCTCTATACAATATTCTGGCTAGCACCTCCGTAGTAATTTTATATGCAATATCCAAAATTAATTGAGTTTCAGCCTCCTTTCTTGCATTTATTAGATCTATTGGGAATAAGCTCTACAATAAATATTCCCTGCAATGGTCTGTTTTTTGTTGATTCATTGGCTAGGCTTCTTGACACATACCAAAAGTCTATACCAATGATGTCCCATATTGTTTTGTAGAACTTTACAGGCAGACATAAGTAGGTGTTGACTGGGCTATTATTTACAGGCTGCAAGAGTACATAATCAAATAAGATGCAGTTGTTTATTAGTTACAGACTGTAACATGTATTTGAATTTTCAAATGCATGCCTTCTTATGTTTTTTTATTTCTAGCAACAACATATGCAGTCCACACCTTTACAACATCTAGGTTGTGAACTCCTTTACTGCCATTGATGTCTGGCAAAACAGCAGTTACCAGAATATTGGGCTTGATTCCCAATGTTAATTGAGAGATCTTGGGAAAGATGGCAAGCAAGATTTAAATTTCAGGGTGTTGAATGACTTCCGCTCGAATGCCCATCCTCTTTTTTTACCCCTATCCTAATGAATGCTTATCCATCCTTTGTTCCCTTTTCTCAAAATTTGTGTTATTTTGTTACGTAGCATTTTTTTAATTTTAACCCCATATGAATGTGTATATTATTTAAATTTTGTTTTGTATTCACGAGTTGCGTTTCTTGGGTATTTTAAAAAAAATATTTCCATCCTAATTAGAGGTGTATGCTTTTGAATTTTCAGGTTTGGAGATAGTCACTTCAAATTCTGGAGGTCTAAGCATGTTGGAGAAGCATGACCTAGTTTATGAGATTGCAAAATGGCCTGAAGGTGCCTCGGAAATACTTCAGTCCTGGACTCGAAGAGAGATTCTGCAAATATTGTGTGCAGAGATGGGAAAGGAGAGGAAGTATACTGGTTTGTCAAAATGCAAAATTATAGAGCAGCTTCTGAGACTTGTCTCATCAAAGGAAGCAATTCAACACGAGGCAAAGGCAGTTACTCCGTTGCAATCATCAGTGGCAAATGGTAAGACATTCCGGAGGCAGAGGAAAAGGGAACATCCTTTGCGTCTAACAGCAGCTACACATACGTCATCAAGCCCTGAAGAGAAAAGTATTGATAATTCCTTGGTTTGCAAAAATTTAGCTTGTAGAGCTATTTTAAGCCCAGAAGATGTATTTTGCAAGCGATGCTCATGTTGCATTTGTCACCAGTTTGATGACAACAAGGACCCCAGTCTTTGGCTTGTCTGTACCTCTGAACCTCCATATGAAGGGGATTCTTGTGGCATGTCGTGCCATGTTGAATGTGCACTCAAACATGACAGATCCACATTCTCTAAGGATAGATTGTTTATGCAGCTGGATGGAAGTTATTGCTGCATGTCTTGTGGGAAAGTCAACGGGCTGATTGGGTACCAATTAGTTACTTTACTTTTTTTTGCTTTCCTAGAATTTTTGGCAATAGTGGATCATTTATTAAGACAAAAGAATTTCATTCTTTCAAAAGGTCTCTGGTGTGCAATCTCTTTTATTAGATATTTCGACGGTTTTGACATCTGTATTTGACCTTTCTTCTCAGCAGGCCTTTATGTAAAGATGGATTTTTAATTGACTATTCCCTTGGCACAGTGCTATTAATGGTGCCATTGATCTGGAAGTGTCAAAAATATGTGTCAACTTTTGAAGTGACGGAAATCATAGAAACTTGACTAGGAGGCAACTTAGACTTTAGTTGAAAAATATTCTAACAGTGTTGCAAACTATAGACCAAATTTCAACAACCACTAATGACATCTTTGGAACAGCTTATAAATTATATTTCTGTTTATTTCTTTATTGCCCGATGGTGGTTGACCTTTCACTTCTTTCATTGCATATAGTTTAATGACTCCCACTATCCTCTCCTAGCCATGCATTTCTGAAAGTGTTCAAGAAAAATGTTTTTTCTCTAGGCAGGAGTTTCCTTCTAAAAGGTAAATTTCACTCTCTCTTCATGCACATAAATCTAGCACATTTCAGGAGGTTTTCCATTACAAATAACTTGTGTCATACCTGTTAGGCTGTAGATGTCACCACTATTTAGTATTTATAAACGGCTGAAAATTGAAAATAAAATTTGGTGCCTTTATTACATAATTGGACAATTCTTTGACATCCCTAATTTGTCGGAACATGCTCCTTTGATGTTTCCATTCATAGCAGGATGCTTCAATGGTTCCAGGATGACGACATTGTGGATCCTGTCACCCATGTATGATATTGTGACCTGTCGTTATCTGAAAAGTAAAACCTCTCACATGGGGCTGTATGCACCTAGCCTAAAAACGTGCATTTTCAAAACTCAACTGTACCAGGTGACAAGATGCATGCCAGGGTCTGGGTGCAGCCAGCTCCCATACCACAAGTTTGGGGCGCATCCTGGCTTGTTACACCCCATCAGATGCTGCAGTTACAAATGCACTGAAATCAATAAATAAAAAAATATAAACAAAAAGGACTTTAATACCTATTTTTGACTTTCCCTAAAATAGTTTTGACACATAATTTTACACAAGAGGGGGCTGTGTTGACTGCTTTTTGTTCAGCAGCTATTACAGCTATAAAAATGACTTTTTTTTAACACCAGCACCTGTCAATTTGCATATTTTTGAGTGAAAAGAACTGCTTTCTCAGTCAAGGGGGGCATCAAGCCTCTGTTTTCAATGAAGTATGATTTTGTATGTATTATTTTTGTCATTTATGAAAGGTGCAAGCAGAAACATTGATAAAACTGAAATTTTATATGTATTTTTAAAATGTCTAATCAAAACTTAGATGCATTTTTGAATTTTTCTAACGAGTTTTGTAATTCGCGTGTATCTATGGATATCATGTTTGTTAATTATACCTGCCTAGGCCTATACTAAAATGGCAAGTACCTTGAACTTAAATTGGGTAGAGACAATAGTAACCCAGTCTTTAGAAATGGAAAAGATCAACCGATCATGGCCTTTGCCATCTGCATTGGTGAGGATATAAATAGTAGGTTGGATGCATTGACAATTCTGAAAGGTCTCCAAATTGTGAAAGAACAAGGATGGTATAATCTAGTTGTGGAGGGAGACTCCTAGATGCTAATTAATGCAATGAAAAAGAGAAATTGCCTAGCTTGGAGAGTTAATCTTATTGTGCAGGAAGCATTATGATTTTCCGAATACCTAGGAATCAGAATCTTTAGCCATATGATTATTAAGCGTTGAGGGGAACAAAGTGCCAAACCAACTAGCCAATTGGGGGTGGATATGTATTCGAGAAAAAAGGGACCTTAGGGATGATTTTCCTCTGCACCACCATTTCCTTGTACACAAAAGGGGAACTATGTTTCCTGCTTTTTGTTCAGCAGCTGTCAAATTTGCAGATTGAGGGACTGCTATTACATCAACAGCAGAGATTTTGACTATTCTTTTAAACCATAAGCTGTCAATTTGCACATTTTACATGAAAAGAACTCATTTTTCGGTCAAGGGAGGTGCTGGTGATCTGTTTTCAATGAAGCTAAGTAGTTTTTGCACGTATTGTTGCTATTTGTCGTTTATGAAAGGTGCAAGCTGAAAAATCTGAATTTGAAGTATTTTTTAAAAATGTCTAATCAAACTTAGATATATTTTCTCAAATTTCTAATGTTTTTGTAATTCATCAGTGTCTATGGATATCATATTTGTTAATAATGCCCGCTAGGCCTATAGTAAAATGGCAAGCACCTTGAACTTCAATGGTGAGCCATGGGCAACCGAGTCCTAGTTAGCAACCACATTTTCCTATAATGGCCAGCTTTTGTAGGAGGTGCCCCTCTCCTCCATGTATGAAATTAATTTCAGTCAGTTATGTGGAGAAATGGGCCTGCGTCTTGCACTACCTCTCTTTTCTCCTCCTCTCTTGCTATTGACTCTGCACATGCATCAAGAGGGAACAGAGCTGAGCATGTTGGAGTATGAAGTAGTGGCGGTGGACTTGTAGAGGTTTGCTGTGGGAATCTTCATTAACCGACTGTGCACTTACATTCTCCACCTTCTTGGATCCTCATGGATTTTTTTTTCATGGTTTGACAAGAGAGAGGCTGAAAGGAGAGTTGAAATAGAAGGCAGATCTTTGTAGTTGATCTTAGAGTGCATATAGCCTTGTGTGTGTGGGAAAATGTCCTGTTTTTATGAAGTTTCAGTTATTCATTTGGCTTTAAAAGGCCTGCATATGCTTTTAGTAAGAGAGAGGATGAGAGAAGAGTAAAAACTGATTTTGTGACTGACCAAGGCTTGAATGAGAGGGGGGTCAGATCCTCGATAAAGCTCTAGATAGCCTGCACACACAGCAGCAATGTATCCATGTTTTGGACCGTAATTTGACAATAGCTTTTGAAAATTGGAGCAGTAGAGAGTGGGAAGATATGATTTAATTTCATATTCTTGATTCTTTCATTCTAAGGTAGAAATTCACATTTTTTGTTAATTTTTGCTTTGCATTAATGAAAATTTGAATGGAAAGGATGATAACAATGGTCATTTGTTTGCAATCAAGTATACAAAGATTGCAGCAGGTTAACGAAGATTGATTTGGTTAGGCAGTAAACCTCATTCCCTTTTTTTGAGGGTCTAGAACCCTTTAGATCATAGTTACCATGTTCTTGTGAACTTAGTGAAAATTCGGTTTGAACCATACTTTTTTTGACTGACCGAACTTACTATATATATATAAATAAATTATAAAATTAAAGTGCTTAAATTAAAAGAAATTCATTACAAAACAAAATCGAAACAAGAAACACTAATACCTAAGCACGTAAAGGAAAAACTCTGTATTAATATATTTATTTATTTTTATTGTGTAATTGGTTTTTCTTTTCTAATATCATCATATATGTATAGTATTTATTATTTTTATATATATTTTATTTTTGCAATATTTCTAAACTGAACCGAACCGAACCTTTCAAAAAATTCGTAACTACCAAACATTTTTCCCCTATCGAACTATCCGAATTTTTCGAACATGGTAACTATGCTTTAGATTGAAGAAAACAAAATATGCGCATCCGCGCTTGTGCATTAAAGTTTTGGGGTTCCACGGCTCTGGTGCCATGCACCCAAGTTAACCTTGCTAAAAGCTCAAAATAAACAGATCGGAAAAAGAAAGAAGAAAAGAATATTCAAAGTTGAGCTTAACATTGCTAAATGGACCCTAAGCTATATTTTGAAAGGATTATATATTATGCCCAATTTATTGATTTATTTACAAGTTAAATTGCTACATGTTTAAAACAATGTAATGTCAACAAATCTTTGAATTTTATTGAAACTTAGCCACACTTTCATCCATTTTGCTTGCATAACCTTGTGACATTCTAGTTATTTTGTTAAAAAGTATGGTTGCCTTTGAAGCTGCAAGGGCCTTTGCCACAATTTAAAACTCTTCCCTAGTTTGAACTTTTTGGGTAAGACAGATCTTATGTTAAGTAGACATTAAATGTTAAAAGTTCAGATGCACTAGTTAGATGGGTTAGCTCAATCAAATTAACAAAAGTTTGCTTTTCAGAGACTGATATGTTAAAGTAAATATGAATTTTAGCGAGTTAGATTAAGATAATGTTGTACTATAACCTTAATATATATGTTACTGAGATAAAGACAAATCAGCAATTAAAATATCCTTTCCACACTCAAATGTACTGCACTGTCAGAAGCAGAATTGATTAGTCAACTTAATATACCAGTTACAGGTGAACCTAGTAGAAATAAGCTTTGTTTACTGCTTACTTTTTTACATTATTTATTTAATGTTTTCTGACCACCTCTTTCATTTAAATGCCAATATTTAAGTACATCAGCAATATTTATGCAGAATTGTTAGCTCCTTATTTTTATATAGCTCTTTTGTATTTTTAGATAGCGGTCATTCTTTATTATTCATCCCTGAATAGCCGAATGTAAACAACTTTGTAGTTTTTCAAATGGAAATGAGAATACCTCAATATCTCTCATTGCCTCCAGTTACATTCATTGTTGAGAGTTTGCTCTTTATTTATGTGGAATACAATGGCTGGGCTTTTCCTTTTATCTTTTTTTTTAATAAAATACAGTCATTTTAAAATCCATCTCGTTTGCTTTTACAAAATGACTACTTTACGCTTGTTTTCGGTCCTTGATTTGCTATAGATGCATAGTCTGATTTGTTATTTGAGTTGATATTCTTGATGGGTTGAAAGTGAAACATGACCCTGGCATTATAGAACTTGAAAGTGGTGATATAAGAATGTCTTCAATTTGTCAACTTTCACATGCAGAGTACAATTGGCTATATGCCTCCTTTACGTAAAGCTTTTTTCCACTGCAGATGCTGGAGAAAACAGTTAGTAATTGCAAAGGATGCTCGCAGAGTGGATATTCTTTGCTTCCGCATCTCTCTAAGCTACAGGCTTCTAAATGGTACAGTGCAGTTCAGAGAATTGCATGAAATTGTGGGAAGGGCGGCAAAGAAACTTGAAGAAGAGGTGGGACCAATAAGTGGAGTATCTGCCAGGATGGCCCGTGGAATTGTTAGTAGGCTTTCTTCTGGACTCGAGGTACAGAAACTATGTGCCATGGCCATAGAAGAAGCAGATGCTATGCTTTTGGGGGTATTCCAATCAAGAGCTAATGTTCATTTCAGAGGTAAGGCACTTGGAAATAGAATTTGGTAGGCTGGTGTGCTATAGCCCTCTAAGAAAAGAATATTCTCTATTAATCTGTATCGCATGTACATTATACAAATTAGAATGGTTTTGCCTCTTTCAAAGGACACTATAGAACATATTCCCTGTCAGGATATTTTGTATGTATTAATTGAAGTGGAGGTACATTTATTATGGGAGCTTTAACATTCCTAGTAATATTTAGCTTTCAATTTTTCCGAAATTCATATCTGACTTTTGCTCTACTGACAACAGGGGATTTGGTTCCCATTGCTTCAAGGATTGAATTTGATGACATCTCATCTACATCTGTTGTAGTTGTCTTAAATGAGATCAATCGTAAGTCATCAGAAGATGTTACTGGCTATAAGTTGTGGCACCGTAAAATGGAAGAAAGGAGCTACTCTGAGGAACCTACACGTGTTATGTTCAGGACTGAGAGAAGATCTAGAGTCTTAAATCTCCAGCCCTCAACTGAGTATATTTTTAAGATTGTATCATTTACAAAGAAAGGTTTATTAGGCTACACTGAGAGTAGGTGCTGTACCAGAAGTGAGGACAAGAATCATAGAAATGTTGATTCAAGAACTGGGGAACTTCGGATATCTGGTAAGCTAGGTTCAGAAACCTTTAGCTCAATCAGTACAGAAGAAGAGATCCTACTCAATGATGGTGCCTCGAATTTAAAGGTTCGAGACCTTGGCAAAGTTCTGCTTGCGGCTTCTGCCCCAAAACAGGATTCTAATGGCTCATTTGAATGTCTCGAAAAGGATTTATCAACCAAACACGTCCAATATTGTGAAAAACCTCAATTTTGTTCAAATATGACATTTTACTCCATTGATCACAATGTAAATGCAACACTGACACCGCAGTTCAAGGCATCCAAGAATAAAAACACAGGGTGTAATATAATTGAAAGTGCTGACCCTGAAGATGCACACGGAGACTCAGTTTCTGCTCTGGATGAGGAGCGTGCGATGGTTGAAACAGGCTTGGTGCAGACTTCACATGTTCAAGCAGATTCACAAAGGGATTCAACAAATTCAAGTGATAACAATCAGGTGATGGATCTACCTAAAAACGATAATGAAAATCATTCCAAGGTTACCCTGTTAGAGGAGGCAAGCAATGATAATGAGTTCAGCATGCCCCCTCAAAGTGAGATGGATGTCATACCTTTTGATTGTTCACATCCTGTACTTCCTATTAGCATATGCAAAGGGGATGATCCTGGAACTGGAATCTTAAGAAATGGTCATACAAAACCTAATGGTAAATCTGAGAATTGGGCTGTAAAGCCGATCAAGGAAGTGGCTGCTGGAGAGCCGCAAGCTGGTGGGTCAAGAAAGAGATCAAACAGATATGCTGACCTACACAATTGTGATAGGACTGTGCCTAATGGTGTTCACAAGTCTTCTCTGGATTCACCTGGTTCCTTGGAGAAAAATTATGAGTATTGTGTTAAGATGATTCGTTGGCTGGAATGTGAAGGTCATATACAGAAAGAATTCCGCGTAAAGTTTCTTACATGGCTTAGCTTACGAGCAACATCTCAGGAGCGAAGAATAGTCAGTGTTTTTGTTGACACTATGTTGGATGATCCAGCTAGCTTGGCAGGACAGCTGGTTGATACTTTCTCTGAAGCTGTTTACAGCAAGAGGGCAAAAGTTTTACGGAATGGATTTTGCAGCAAGCTGTGGCATTGAAAATGAGTGGAACGTCCCTTATTTTTTTTAACATTTTTTCAAAGCATTGGAGTACTACTTTAATTGTTAGATTTTAACAAAGCATCATGTCACTCTTATTGTAAAGTATTCTATCATGTAATCATTGCAGATGATTTGTCTATTTGACATTCTAATTGCCACAATCATTGGTGATGGGTTTCATCTGTGACACTTCCTAGATGTGATGCTTATTTTTTCCCCATGTATACCGACATGGCTGTAGCTGATAGAGCTATTTAATTGCTCGAATATCTATTCATTTTATATTTAAAAATCTTGTGAAGCCAGAAACCTGATCTTTCATTTGAAATTTCCCTTCAACTGTTTGATTTTCGCGTGTTGATTATTTCCTTCCTGGTTAAATTTTGCTGGCAGAATAGAGTCCAATTGCTATGGCATAGTGGTAAAATGAGTTTAAGAACGATTTGTATGTCGTTATATAAACGGTGATAAATGAATCAGGTATTGCATCCTTTGTTTCCAGTTTGGTTCAATTTTTTTCTAATGTAAATCTGAGGAAGAACCAGTGTTAGGTGTCTGGATTGAAGATTTGAGTATTTAGAAGTGAATTACGGACCATGGCAGTACTGTATTATTATTAATCTCTCATGTTACAATTTCCATGCCCATCTTCATTAAGCAATTTGTGCAGTTTTGCGCTTAACAATATGTAAAATTCTACTGGTTACTTTGGACAAGACATTTTACTGAAATGTTTGTTACAAGCCTTTATGTGGAAGCATTGCAGTTTAGTATCTTAATTGTAATTTGTAGTCTAATTAATTTTTTGTATCTCACTGCTCATGGGGATACAATTGGAGATATTGCATTATTCTGAAACATTACAAGCTGTGTGAATTCAGATTCATACTATATCCGCTCTTTATCATAGGCCATATTCTAGAATATCAGTAAACAAGAAATCAGTTTGTATTCCATAAGGCATGGTATGACTTCTGCTGTGTAGGATTGGGATCATATGTTATAGGAATACAGCAAAACATGTTTGACTCAAGTCCCGCCGTGCAACAATACTTTCTTCATATGCTGTAGCGCCATTGACATCCTCAAAAAGGTTATTAATTTGCTGATTAGTTCGGTGCATGTATTAATTTTGCAGTTTAGTATCTATTTTGAAAGAGTTTGCACCGCCTTGACCTAATTGTTCCATATGCTGTTTGGTGTCTAACCTCACTCTTGCTGTATATTGGCAACAACGTGTGGGATTGGAATTATATGGTTCAGGAATACAACAGAAGGTGTTTGACTTGAGTCCTACTATGCAACAATATTTTCTTCATGTGTTGCATCACCAATGGCATCCTTGAAAAGGTTATTAATCTGTTGAGTGATTGGGTGCATGTATGTTTTTTTTCCGGTTTGATATCTATGTATGGGAATACTGCAGAATATGTTTGACTAGAGTCCTACCCTGTAACAATATTTTGAATTTTCATGTGCTGCATCACCAATGGAATCCTTGAAAAGGCTATCAAACCGTTGACTAACTGGGTGCATATATGTTTTTAATGCGGTTTGGTATCTATTTTCAAGGAGTTTGCAATGCCTTGACCTAATTGTTCTCTATGCTAGGAGTAAAACATATCCTATTTGGTGAGTAACCTCACTTTTGCTGTACATTGTCATCCTCCTGGTTCATGTTGGTGTTATTTCAAATAAAAAAGGGTTTTGTGCAAGGGCATGGAAAACTAATTTGGATATTGTGGAAGATTGCTTTTAACATAAGCTGAGAATACTTGTGCCTACACCCTTATGTGTATCATTTAGAGAGGGTACTGAACTCTGGTTAACAAATTGCACCTAAATTGTCCTTGTTGGGGTTTGAACCTTGAGCCATTGGGGGGATAAGCACTCCAACTTAGTGCATAACCACAAACCGTTAGGCTTACAAGCCCTAGCAATCCAAATTGAACTGAGAAACAATTGTTTATAACTTTGCTATTACATCAAGCATATACTTGACTACAATTGAAAAATATTTTTAGTTTGAAAATGTTTCATTACAAAATAGGCCTTCTAGAGGTGGTGGGAGACTTGATCAATTGCAAAAGATAGAGAATGCACAATGAGCTCTGTACCAATCCCTATGATGTTCACTCTCCTCTTTTGAAGAATTCCTAGAAAGTTTTCTTCAAGGCATTCCCTTTTGAAGAGTTTGACATTGGCATAAAGACCAAATGACTCTTATGTCTTCGTGGGTCATATCAAACTTGTTTCAATTACTCTACTCATTGAAGTTCTATCTCTTTTGAAGAGTTTGGCCTCTAGAATGCCCACACTCTTGAGTATTACAATAAATCTTCGTTTTGGGCATTCTGTTTGGCCTTGGCATAAGCACCAAACACCTTTTATGTTTTCATGGGTTCCATAAAACTTCTCCCATTATTGCACTTACCAAACTTCTAGTGCTTTTGAAGTGACGGCCTCTAGGACATTCACCCACTCGAGGAATTCCTATAAATATTTTTTACGTGCATTCTAGCTCTTTGAAGAGTTTGGCCTAGACATACGCATTAAATGTCTTTTGAGTCTTCATGGTCCAATCAAACTTGTCACAATTACTACACTCATTTTTTTGATCGGGTATATGAGGGAATCTATAGGGGTCCTCACAAGAGATATTGCAATGCAAAATCACATGATACAAGTGTCAGTACAATGAAAAGCGAGAAGGGAAGAAAGAAATTCGGAGACACCAACTAACGTTGGGGTTGGGGTTTGTTAAGAGGTTTTGTGATCACACTTGTTCCAATTACTTTACTCATTGAAGTTCTAGCTTATTTGAAGAGTTTGACCTCTAGGACGTGTAAGTTTTCCTTTTGGTCATTCTAGAGCTTTTGAAGAGTTTGGCCTTGACATAAGCACCAAACACCTTTTATGTCTTCATGGGTCTCATAAAACTTCTCCCAATTACTGCACTTATAAAACTTCTAGTGCTTTTGAAGAATTGGCCTCTAGGACATTACCCACTCGAGGAATTCCTAGAACTTTTCCTCTAGAGCATTCTAGTTCTTTTGAAGAGTTTGACCTTGACATATACATAAATGCCTTTTATGTCTTCATGGGTCCTATAAAACTTGTCGCAATTATGTCACCCATTTTTTTATTGGTAATTTAAGGGAATCAATAGGGGCCCTCAATCGCAAAGAGATATTGCAATATAACATCATGTGATACAGAAGTACCAGTACGAAAATGAGAAGGGAAGTGTTGTCATGCAAATGTGTTGCATAGAAAAATCAAACTTTCAAGCATGACAACTAACCCAAATGTGAAAATTTGTTTCTGAGTCTTTTTGAAACCCTCTTCGGATCAATTTGCCTTATGTATCATGCTCATCCTAACCTTGTATGTCCTCCTAGTGTGTTGAAAAATCCTGTCCTAGTGTTTGAAATGAGATATCAAGGTCATTCATCTTATACAGTAAAGTGCTTCCAATGACTAGTTCTCCGATAGGCCTAAAAAGGTTAATTCTGACCTTTTTAGGACTGGTGTGCATCCTCTGGGAGGGATCTGAAAGCCCACACTCATCCGGAGGTGGTATAGAAGAGCTATGAAGGTTTTGGAAATGATTTAGGAAGATTTAGGGATGTTTTGGAGGTTTAGGGATAATCGTTGTAATAATGGGTTTCTAAGGTGCAAGGAGTGTATAGCTAAATTTGGAACCTGGTCTTCACAAGATAATTCTGGGAGCTCCGTAAGGAGTTAGGAGTCAATAAAATAGTCATTGGAAAGCTCGAAGAATTATATACATGTTGGAATCTTCACATTTCTCACAAGACATGTTTACTTGTCATGGAAACTCAATCTGTGCAGACACACCCTGTTGTCCATAGGAAAAAGGAGACATTTCAGGGAGTTGCAAGAAGAATTTAAAGTTGAGATCCATCCCATTGTTCCAAGAATGCTCTTGGGAGTCAAAATCATATAATAATTCATCAGAAAAGTTCATTTGGAGATCCGACAATCGTTTGGACAAGTTGTCTCTCGTGTGCAAGGTAAGTGTTTCATACTTAGTCATTTTTGGGGTGGGACACATGTCACATCTTGGTGAGGGCACATTTTTGTGTCCCTCTTGTCTCCATTCCCAACGGGATAGAGGGGACAAAAAAATGCGCCCCTCCTTAACTCTCCTTCCTGGACCCTCATGTGATAAAAAACTAGCCTCCAAAGTGCTAAACTAGCTAAGCCCTGCCTCATAGGATTGCATATTTGCTTGACACTTGGTACAATGTCCTTGAGGCGCATTTTTGTGCACCTCATATCCCTACTCCCGAGGGGACATAGGGGACTCAAAAATGCGCCCCACTCTAGCTCCTCGGCTTGGTTCCTGATGCACCCAAGTTGCAACTGAGTGCTAAAATAAGCATATCTCATCTTCCCTCTCATCCAACCTTTGTGTGCCACTTGTCCTCACTAGAAAGAGGCACATTTTTGTGCACATAATTTCCCCATTCCCAAGGGGAGAGAGGGGACAAAAAAATGTGCCCCTCTTTAGCCCTAGCCATGTTCTTCATGTGATCAAATGGTTGCTCCCAAGTGCCAGAATCAAACTCTCTCCATCTCCTCCTCATTGCATATTAGAAAGACACATGACAACATCTCCTTGAGGCGCTTTTTTGTGTACCTCTTTTCCCCATTCCCAAGGGGACAAAAAACTGCACCCCATACTCGGCCATTACAAACCCTAATTCTTGCCCTAGTTGCTTCTACTCTTCCATGCTCGAAATTGACTGTTAGGTGACCTTACAAACATGAAAATAAACTAATTGCTATGAGTTTTTCTCACCAAGTTCGACCAAGATTCCATTTTTGAAGCTCTCAAAACTCCAAATGCCTGCAAACATAGCAAACATGTTGTCAAAATCATTCCAGGGCATCCATGACTACAAGAATGGAGCTTTTCTCATTACCAACAAACTAGGAAATTGATTGCACCAAATGTTTGAACCAATTTTTATCATTTCAAGCATCCTTGTGATCACTGTAACTTCAATCATCCATTAATGACTGCCATCACAGCTTCAAACCTGAAGCTTGTGCACTAGAAAGTTGTTTTTTGGATTTCAAACCTGAAGCTTGTGAAACATTATTTTCTTCACGTGATGCATCACCAATGACATCTTTAAAAAATTTATAAATCTGTTGAGTGAATGAGTGATTGTTGAAAAAGTTTTTTTCCCAGTTTAATATCTATGTATGGGAATACTGCAAATCATGTGTGACTAGAGTCCTACCATGCAACCATATTTTGAATTTTCATGTGCTACCTCACCAATGGAATCGTTGAAAAGGCTATCAAATTGTTGACTAATTGGGTGCATATATGTTTTTAATGTAGTTTGGTATCTATTTTCAAAGAGTTTGCAATGCCTTTACCTAATTGTTCTATATGCCGGAGTCCAACATATCCTCTTTGGTGTCTAATCTCACTCTTGTTGTATATTGTCATCCTGCTAGTTCATGTTGTTATTTCAAATAAAAAAGGGTTTTGTGCAAGGGCATGGAAAACTAATTTGGATATTGTGGAAGATTGCTTTTAACATAAGCTGAGAATACTTGTGCCTACACCCTTATGTGTATCATTTAGAGAGGGTACTGAACTCTGGCTAACAAATTACAACTAAATTATCCCTATTGGGGTTTGAACCTTGAGCCATCGGGGGGATAAACACTCCGACTTAGTGCATAACTACAAACCGTTAAGCTTACATGCCCTAGTAATCTAAATTAAACTGAGAAACATTTGTTTATAACTTTGATATTACATCAAGCATATACTTGACTACAATTGAAAAATATTTTTTGTTTGAAAATGTCTAATTACAAAATAGGTCTTCTGGAAGTGGTGGGAGACTTAATCAATTGCAAATATTGAGAATGTAAAATGAGCTTTGTACCAATCCCTAGGATGTTCACTCTCCTGAGGAATTCCTACAAATTTTCCTTCAAGGAATTCCCTTTTGAAGAGTTTGACATTGGCATAAAGACAAAATGAATCTTATGTCTTCGTGAGTCCTATCAAACTTGGTTAAATTACTCTACTCATTGAAGTTCTCTCTCTTTTGAAGAGTTTGGCCTCTAGGACACCCATACTCTTGAGTATTCCAATAAATCTTTGTTTTGGGAATTATGTTTGGCCTTGACATAAGCACCAAACACCTCTGATGTTTTCATGGGTCCCATAAAACTTCTTCCATTACTGTTGTTATCAAACTTCCAGCACTTTTGAAGAGACGACCTCAAGGACATTCACCCACTTGAGGAATCCCTATAAATATTTTTTACGTACATTCTAGCTCTTTTGAAGAGTTTGGCTTAAACATATGCATTGAATGTCTTTTGAGTCTTCATGGTCCTATCAAACTTGTCACAATCACTACACTCATTTTTTGATCGGGTATATGAGGGAATCTATAGGGGTTCCCACCCATAAAGAGATATTACAATGCAAAATCACATGACACAAAATTATTAGTATAATGAAAAGGGAGAAGGGAAGAAAGAAAGTCATAGACACCAAATAACATTGGGGTTGGTGTTTGCCAAGAGGTTTTGTGATCAAACTTGTTCCAATTACTATACTCATTGAAGTTTTAAGATTTTTTGAAGAGTTTGACCTCTAGGACATATAAGTTTTCCTTTTGGTCATTCTAGATCTTTTGAAGAGTTTGGCCTTGACATAATCTCCAAATGCCTTTCATGTCTTCATGGGTCTCATAAAATTTCTCCCAATTACTGCACTTATCAAACTTCTAGTTCTTTTGAAGAATTTGACCTTGACACATACATAAATGCCTTTTATGTCTTCATGGGTCCTATAAAACTTGTCCCAATTATGTCACCCATTTTTTATTGGTAATTTAAGGGAATCAATAGGGGCCCTCAATCACAAAGAGATATTGCAATATAACATCATGTGATACAAAAGTATCAGTACGAAAATGAGAAGGGAAGTGTTGTCATGCAAATGTGTTGCATAGAAAAATCAAACTTTCAAGCATGACAACTAACCCAAATGTGAAAATTTACTTCTGAGTCTTTCCGAAACCCTCTCTGGATCAATTTTCCTTATGTATTATGCTCATCTTAACCTTGTATGTCCTCCTAGTGTGTTGAAAAATCTTGCCCTAGTGTTTGAAATGAAATAACAAGGTCATTCGTCTCATAAAGTAAAGTGCTTCCAATGGCTAGTTCTCCGATAGGCCTAGAAAGGTTAATTCTGACTTTTTTAGGATTGGTGTTTATCCTCTGGAAAGGATTTGAAAGCCAAAACTCATCCGGAGGTGGTATAAAAGAGCTATGAAGGTCTTGGAAATGATTTAAGAATATTTAGGGATGTTTTGGAGGTTTAGGGACAATCGTTGTAATAACGGGTTACTAAGGTGCAAGGAGTGTATAGTTAAATTTGGAACCTGGTCTTCACCGGATAATTCTGGGAGCTCCGTACGGAGTTAGGACTCAATAAAATACTCATTGGAAATCTAGAATAATTCTCTACATGTTGGAATCTTCACATTTCTCACAAGACATGTTTACTTCTCATGGAAACTCAATTTGTGCATACGCACCCTGTTGTCCCGAGGAAAAAGGATACATTTCAGGGAGTTGCAAGAAGAATTTAATGTTTAGATCCATCCCATTGTTCTTGGAATTCTCTTGGGAGTCAAAATCATATAATAATTCATCAGAAAAGTTCATCTAGAGCTCCGACAATCGTTTGGACAAGTTGTCTTTCGTGTGCAAGGTAAGTGTTTCATACTTAGTCATTTTTGGGGTGGGACACATGTCACCTCTTGGTGAAGGTGAATTTTTATGTCCCTCTTGTCCCCATTCCCAATGGGATAGAGGGGGAAAAAAATTCTCCGCTCCTTAACTCTCCTTCCTGGACCCTCAGGTGATAAAAAACTAGCCTCCAAAGTGCTAAACTAGCTAAGCCTTGCCTCCCAAGATTGCATCTTTGCTTGACACTTGGCACAATGTCCTTGAGGCACTTTTTTTGCACCTCATATCCCTACTCCCAAGGGGACATAGGGGACTCAAAAATGCGCCCCACTTTAGCTCCTCAGCTTGGTTCCTCATGCGCCCAAGTTGCAACTGAGTGCTAAAACTAGCCTTTCTCATCTTCCCTCTCATCCAACCTTTGTGTGACACTTTTCCTCACTAGAAAGAGGTGCATTTTTGTGCACATGTTTTCCCAATTCCCAAGGGGAGAGAGGGTGAAAAAAATGCGCCCCTCTTTAGCCCCAACCATGTTCTTCATGTGATCAAATGACAGCTCCTAAGTGCTAATATCAAACTCTCTCCATCTCCTCCTCATTGCATACTAGAAAGACACATGAAAACATATCCTTGAGGCACATTTTTTTGTACCTCTTTCCCCCATTCCCAAGGGGACAAAAAATGCACCCCATACTTGGCCATTGAAAACCCTAATTCTTTTCCTAGTTCCTTCTACTCTTCCATGCTCGAAATTGACTTTTAGGCGACCTTCAAAATATGAAAATAAACTAAATGCTTGTAGTTTTTCTCACCAAGTTCGACCAAGATTCCATTTTTGAAGCTCTCAAAACTCCAAATACCTACAAACATAGCAACCATGTTGTCAAAATCATTTTAGGGCATCCATGACTAAAAGAATGGAGCTTTTCTCATTACCAACAAACTAGGAAACTGATTGCACCAAATGTTTGAACCAATCTTTATCATTTCAAGTATCCTTGTGATCACTATAACTTCAATCATCCATTAATGACTACCATCACAACTTCAAACCTAAAGCTTGTGCCCTAGAAAGTTGTTTTTTGGATTTCAAACCTGAAGCTTGTGAAACATTATTTTCTTCACATGTTGCATCACCAATGACATCTTTCAAAAACTTATAAATCTTTTGAGTCATTGGGTGATTGTTGAAAATGTTTTTTCCCAGTTTGATATCTATGTATGGGAATACTGTAAAACATGTTTGACTAGAGTCCTACCCTACAACAATATTTTGAACTTTCATGTGCTGCATCACCAATGGAATCCTTGAAAAGGTAATCAAACTGTTGACAAATTGGGTGCATATATGTTTTTAATGTGGTTTGGTATCTATTTTCAAAGAGTTTGCAATGCATTGACCTAATTTTTCTATATGCTAAAGTCCAACATATCCTATTCGGTGTCTAACCTCAGTTTTGCTGTACATTGTCATCCTCCTGGTTCATGTCGGTGTTATTTCAAATAAAAAAAGGGTTTTTTCCAAGGGCATGGAAAGCTTATTTGGATAGTTTGGAAGAAAACTTTTAACGCAAGCTGAGAATACTTGGTGTAATCTAGGAAAACTGCACTATTAATAAGTAAGTAAAATACTAACAATAATACCCCCTCCTTTACGTTCCGTAGAAAACGTCAGAATGGGCTAGGAAACATGGATTGAGCCCTGATTGCGTGATATGTAGTTGCTTTTCTCAAGACAAAGCAAGGCCTTCCTGCAACAATGATCCACTTACTTTGCACCAAATGGGTAAAAGGATTATGGATTTGGGGTGCTTCAAGATGAGGCTATTTGGGCATTAGGACGAGGTGGAAGGATGTTCTTTGCTCAAAGGATGCAAGAACTTAGACAGGGCATTCAAGCTTATTCTCCGTGTCTTAGAGGGGAGGGGTAAGGTTGTATTTATAGCCTGGGGAAGTGATTAACTTAGAATAATTTAAGTAATCATGGTTTGAAAATGTGGGCAAGATTAGTTTGGGGACCACGAAGAATGGGTGAGGATTTGATTTTAGATTTTTAATTCATAAGTGGAGGATTTTAGGTGAGTGGGGACCACAAATAGTGGGTGAGGATTTGATTTTGAATTTTTAATTCAATAGTAGAAAAACATGGAGAATAATGACATGTGGTAAGGATTATGTTATTTTTAGATTCGAAATGGATAATTATTCAAATTATATTTGATTAATTCGATGTGTATTTTTGTGGGAAATGAGGTAGGGGAATTAATTGATTTAGGAAAGATGTGAAATTAGGGTGTCTACATTTTCCCCTCTTTGGAAGGGTACTATGAAAATAGTGTCCTTTCAAAGAAAGTAGATGAGATGGGGGAAGAATTCAATCTAATTTTTATAAGAAAAAAATAAAAATTAGAAGGAATGTTTGTTGGGGAGAATAGAAGGTGGTGAGTGGCGGATGTCATGGTATCCTCCGAGCCAAATGTCATGAGAAGATGTGATTATGGATAGATGTGATGATGCCCCCTCAAGAGGGCTGATGAGAATGGAATATATGACAGAGCTCTCGAAAAGAGGAGAGATGAATTCTGCAGAGAAGAGGATGATAATGGAGTGGAAGAGACTGGAATGACCACACAACGTAAATGGAGAAAGGATTCAATTGGACTTGAATGATAGGTGTGAGGGTGTGTGGGAAGATGAAATGGGAAAGAGAAAAGGGAATGGATAAAATTGGGGGTTGATTATGAGAAGAGTAAGAAAGGTGATAATGGAGATAGGGGAGGGACAAAAAATAATAATGAAAGAGGTAGAAGAGAATAAGAGAGAGGGATGATAGGGGAATAAGGGAATGATGAAGGAAAAACAAGGAGAAGATAGGAAAATGACAGAGTAGAGGGTGAAGTTATGAAATAGAGAGATGTGCCAAATGAAGGAAGCAACAGAGATAATAAAGAGGGATGCATGAAAGTGAAAGAAATGATAGAGCTGAGAAAAGTAAGAAACGGGGAAGGATAAATAAGAAGGAGAAGATGAGGTGGGAGTAGGGGGTAAAATCGATGAAAAATTGAAAGAGGACGAAAGAAGAAGTAGAATGGAGAAAAAAGAGAAACTATGAGGGGCGAGGAAAGTGTGAAAAAGAGTAGAGAAAAGAAGAGAAACAAGTACAAAATGAACGAAAAGGTAGGGGTGGTAGAGAAAAGAAGAGGTGGTCAAAAGAAACATGAAAATTAGGGGAGAGGAAAGGAGGATAGTGAATACAGGGAGAAGATTGAAGGAACCTTGTCTTTGTGAGGAAGACCAAGGAAAAGAATATGGAACAGACCATATGGAGATGCATGTGGAGGGTGGGATGATAAAAAAGATGGGACAATGCTGAAGAGCCAAGTTATCGATGGGGAAGTAAGGAGGAAATCATGATGTAAAAAGGGGAAGAAGATGATACAGAGGAAGTGAAATAAGACGAGGGGTGGGAGAGAGAAGAGGATAACAGAGAAAATGATGTAGAAGGAAGGGAATACAGAATGGGGATAATAAGTGTAAAGTGAATAGTATGAGGAATGTAAAGAGAAGAAAGAGGGGAGGAATGAAATAGATTGGAAAAGATGCGGAGATGCATGAAATGAGGATACTAGGATTACGAGAAAATAGACAAAGGATGTATGATGAAGACAATAAAGATATTGAAGAGGGCGAAGGGAAGATGGAGAGATGGGGAAGAAGTGACAAGAAAGGGTGGGAGTGGGGGAAAAGAATAGGAGAGAAAAGAGAATGGGGGATAGAAGAGGCAATGCCAATGAGGGGACGTTAGGGAAAGTCCACTAACAATGAGTGGTGAGGAAGGGTGAGAGAAAAAATGAAGAAAAGGAGAAAGGTAATAAGGATTGGAAAGGGTAACGCCAACTGAAGGGACGTTAGGGAAATCCCACTAACAATGAGTGGTGGGCTTAGAGGAAGGAAGGAATGAAGGGAAACTCTAGAAGGTCCAAGGGAGTGAATGAGGTCGTGCTGAATGAGGATTGATGATTTTTAGGGAAAGTCCACTAACAATTATTAGCGCATGGGAATAGAAGATGATGATGAAAGAATGATAGAGGAATGTTAAAACAATGGCGAATAAGTGTGTGGGTAGAAATGTGGGAGAATTTGAGAAGATGAAGTGGAAAGAGTAAAGAAAATGGTGAGGGATGAGTTAGGACTAGGTGAAAGCGAGGAGAGGATGTGGAAGATGAGGATGAATGAGGTGAGGATGAAGAAACAAGACATGAAAATAATGGGAAGAAACTAGTATGAAGGATGATGGATCAAGAAGGGGAAAATGGGGGAAAATAATGTGATTATAGGCGGAAGATATTAGACGTATGTTGTGAGATGATAGGTGGAGAAAGGATAATGGTAGGAGGAAAATGTGGTTGGTAGGAGAGACCAGGTGGAAGAAGTGATCAACAAAGTGAACGAAGAATGAGGTGAGGGAAAAGTTTACAATGACGAGTTTAGCGTAGGGAGGAACCTGACGTAAGACTGTCATGTGACGGAAGTGGTTAAGTAAGATTTATAAATGAGCGACACTGGAGATGACAAGTGGGAAAGCGAGAAGTGGTGTTTGCAAGAATGGAAGAGGAGGTGAGAGGATGTGATAATGGGGAATTCCAAAAAAAAGTGAAGGGTGAAGGATGTGTAGTGATGGGGAAAGGAAAGAAGATAGATCATCCTTAAGAGGGACTCTTAAGTGAGATCGCCATGCCATGTGAGTGGTTAAGTAAGATTTCCAAGGAGAGGATGGTGATAGTGGTGGTAAAGAGATGTGATGATGGGGAATGAAGAGAAAATATGGATGGTGAGAATGTAGAGTGATGGGCAAGTGCAAGATGACATGTCATGCTTAAGAGAGACTCTTAAGTAAGATCTTCATGCCGCCAGAGTGGTTTCGTAAGATCGCCAAACTGACAGGGATGATATGCATGGAGAGAGAAAAACTTGTATAGGGAAAAAGGGTGAAATGGTTGGTTGAAGAAGATGATCACGACGAGAGGTGGGAGAAATAAGATGGACGAAATATGATGGGATGGGGAAGGCCATATGGAAGATCAACCTTAAGAGGAATTCTTAAGTAAGATTTCCATGTGGCCGGAATGGTTAAGTAAGATCACCAAGCTGAAGAAGAAGAAGAATGATGATAGAGTTGGTGGGAATAGGGTATGACAAAATGGACTGAAGGGGAACCCTCAAGTGAATTTTCCATACTACAAGAGTGTGTAAGTAGGATGACCAGGCAGAAGACAGATTTGGGGAAGGATGAGAAAAGAGTGAGTGATGTATGCCCTGATGGAAGAGGAAACGAGAGGAGGTGATAACAAGGAAGAAAGGAAACAAAGGAGTGTAACATGAATGGATGAAGGAATATATGTAGTGGAGGGTGGAGAGTGTGAGGGGAATCCTTAATTGGGATGCTTGTGTGGTGAGAATAATGATGCAAGAATGAGAAGCATAAGAGGTGGAATGGGAAGATGTGTGTGGTGGTGATTGTTGTTTGATGAGAGGGGAGGTGGTGGAGAAGCTTCTACAACGGGAAGATCTTAGGGAGAGGGTAAACCTCCACTGAGGATCCCATATAGAAGGGGTTATTAAGTAAGATTGTCAAGCGGGAAGCAGAAGAGTGAAAGGAAAGAATACAAATGGGTGAGAGGGGACATGAATGGTGAGAAGGGTAATATGGGGATAAGTGGCGGAGGAGTAAAAATGAGGAGCGAGGATGAATGGATCAAATACATGGTGATCATGGTGGGGGAGGAGGAGCTGTTGGATAGTGAATGCTACTTGAGAAATATCTTCAAGTAGGATTCAAAAACTGCAACGGTGATCAAGTAGTATTCCCAAACTGGGGAATGTATTAGTACGGGTGAAAAGTAAGATGTTGATCATGCAGGAAGATACTCACGTGACAAAAAGCATCTTAATTTTTATATATCACATAGAAGGATGCATCATGATATAAAAGATTAGGATGACTAGATTGTAATATGCGTGATATCATAGACAGAGGCCAACAAAAAGACAAGGGCCATCAAAAAGGTTTGATGCCCCAGTACGATATGCAAGTGGAAGAGAGCATAGATAGAGGCCATCAAGAAAGTATGATGCCCCAGTACGATATGCAATCAGATAACATAAGTATATTAGAGAGAACACCAAGATACATAAAATCAAGATGCCCCCTGTAATATATCAAGATACAAGAAATAAATTAATAACTTGTAACTAATAATGCAACACAAGAACCAATAAACATGTCCCTAACATGTTCCACAGTGAGGATTGATCAGATGTGCCCCCAAGTAGGGGTATAAGGACATAAAAAGGATTGGGTCATTGTCCTCAAACAAGGAAACAATGAGAGCCGGATTTGCCCCAAGCGAGGATTCACACGAGGAGAAGTGGTTTGAATTTGATAGTCATAAGGTGATTGGATCATTTGTTGGGGATAATAGTTCAAAGGATGAATTGTGTTGATTATTTTAGAGTTTTTTGCGATTTTGTGGAGTTTACAATATTTTTTTTTGTGATTTTTATATTTTTTATAAATGTTTTTGGATTTTTGAGATTTTCCAATGTTTTTTTGGATTTTTTTAAGTTTTCTAATTTTTTGGATTTTTTAAATTTTTTAATGTTTTTGGATTTTTGACGATTTTCGAATGTTTTTGGATTTTTAACGATTTTGGATGTTTTTGGATTTTTACATTTTTACTATTATTGGCAATTTATGGACTAGAGTGCAAACTTATTTTGAGAGGTGATAAACTAGGATATTGTCCATATGTACCGTGTTCCTCGTGGTAACTCATACATTGAATAACACAAAAATTATCATTCCATTGGTAGGATATGTTGGTGATGATATGATGAAAAGAATTCCAGCTCCATTCTTGACTCCACACAACTAGTAAGATGCGAGGGCTCATCACCGAGAATCAAGAAGGATGCATGAGGTAGATAATGAATATAGAGACAAATGCTAACAACAATCCCTTTGGGAAATTGTGACTCAATTCTTCTTAACGTTACTGAACCAGTTTCAAAAATGGCTTTCACTCTATGTGTCACGTGCTAGACTTAGACAATTACGTGGCCTGCTGATTGGTAAGATATGAGGTGAAGGGATAGTTCTCTCTTCACTTAGGCATCTAAATTACTTCTTTGGGGATTCTATAATTGCAAGATACTGTAAGCTTTTATATTCTTGAAATGAATCCCTATGCCTTGCCCCATGCTACTAGTGAGAAGCAAGGGCTCATCACTGAAGGAAAAACATAGGAGAGTAAATTCCTTTATTTTTTTTTTTTTAGTTTTAAATTTTTGAATGTTTTTGCAATATTTTTATGCTTTTATGAGAATGACTCTCTACGCTTTTGCCCCATGCCACTTGTAAGAGGCAAGGGTTTATCACCGAAGACAAGACGTAGACGAGTAAGGGCACCTTCCTCCATTCCCAGTCTCACACTACCAGTAAGAAGTGTGGGCTCAACACCAAAGACTATGAAGGATGAAAGATGTGACAATGAATTATTCATAATTTATTGAATTGATGGAATTTTACAATAGTGCTTTGTATTTGGGAAGGAACGTCTGCCCCCAATCTCAGCCCCACATGACTAGTAGGACGCGAGGGTTCAACACCGAAGACTGAGATGGACGATCAAACGAACTGGGTAAAGAAGTTTAGAGCTTTGTTATGAAAGAGAGAATGTTCTTTGAAGGGAATATATTACCATCAGTAAGCTTCTAGGTATGACCATAGGTGAAAGCGACTGAAAATGGGAGATATTATAAGAAGTATGACACTCACAAACTTAATAGGATCTATATTAGCACTTGTCTCATGATGATAAATATGAAGATATGATTGTGATAATGAGAATATCTGCCAATGGAAATGAATAATTTAAATTATTCAGAGATAAGTAAGACAAAAGGAACAATGTACAAGTCGTTGTTTCCTGGAATAGTGAACGCCTCAATGATAAAATTTCTTTAAATGAACTGCATTCATTAGTTCATCAAGTTCTTGACCATCTTCAGTGGCCAATTTATAAGCTCCAAACCCAAAATTATCTATGATTTTGTTGGGCTCAAATTTGTCTTTTTTGTCTCGTTCTTTGGGTGTGTTCTTTCAATTTTCTTTGAGAATGAGATTATTGACCTTAAATTTTCTAGGTTTGAATTTTTATGGTAGCTACACCGTAGCTGATTTTGATAGACTTGAAGATGATCTAGGGCATTAAGTCATTTTTCATCAAGAAGTTTGAGGTTCATTAAGGCATGAGTGTCGATAATAATATTTATTGATTACGTCTTTGAGGGAAATTATGAAGGACATAAATTCAACCTTGACATGTAAAATAACTTCCCAACAATAAACAAAGGAGAAGGGAGTGGCTCCAGTAGGTGTGTGATAAGATGTACAGTAAGCCCAAAGAGTGGGATATATCTGGTTAAGCCAATAGCTTCCATGTGTGTTGACAATATTTTCCATGATGGTTTGTATTATTTGGTTTGTTACTTCTGTTTGTCCATTAATTAATTGATTTGAGGATAGATTCACAATTAAAGATAGAAAATGTTGCGTGAGAATATTCCTGGGTATATGTACCTCGTAGAATGTATGCATGTAGAAGTCTTGAGAGGTGAGAATCATTAGTGATGAGATGCCTGCAAGATCGATCATTTAAAGTATAATGGACATGACATGTTGCATTGTCACAAGTGTCCAAACTTGATGTGGTTGTGTTTCGACAACAAGGCTAGAGATGTTAGGCATAAGAGCCAATATTGGAATAATAAAATCAAGCTTAATGGTACTTGTTGATGGAACCTCTTCTCTAGTGTCTACAATAATATTAAGGGTTGAAAGGGAGGCTTGAAGTGAGGTCAAAATCTTGTTAGATGCTGGAAGAATGTTGTCACCCAAAACAATGTATGTTTGGGTTGAAAGAGAGTCTTGAAATAAGTTCAAGTAGATGTTGGAAGAATGTCTAAAATAGGTTCAATGTATGTTTGGGTTGAAAGAGAGTCTTGAAATAAGTTCAAGTGCTCAGTAGATGTTGGAAGAATGTTGTTGTCCAAAACACGTTCAATGTATGTTTGGGTTGAAAGAGAGTCTTGAAATAAGTTCAAGTGCTCAGTAGATGTTGGAATATTGTCGAAAACAGGTTCAATGTTGTTTGGGTTGAAAGAGAGTCTTGAAATAAGTTCAAGTGCTCAGTAGATGTTGGAAGAAAGTTGTCTAAAAGAGGTTTGATATATGTTTGGACTAATTTGAAGAAGATATGGATTGGTTTGGAATTAGAGAGTCTTGAATTTTGTCCTCATGATCTCATGGAATTTTAGTATGTATAGGATTTTTGACAGTAGTCAGCTCTTCATTGAAAGTTGTGTATTGGATGTGTCGTTGGTTGCAAGAACATTGTCATCAAGTTCTATAGAGATGACATCGTCGTCAATTAAGTCTTGGACGTAATTCTTAAATCACACACATTTATCTGTGTGATGACCATCAATGCGATGAAAGTCACAGTATGTGTTAGGTTTGTACCAACATGGCTTAGATTCCCCTTCGACAAAGGGTGTCTTAATTGGATATCTTATTAGTTTATCCTCTTTTAGTTGATGAAAAACACTAGAGAGACTTTCTCCAAGGGGGGTAAATTGACGTTGGACTTTACGTGAAGTGATGTCTTTGTTAGGTTGTATGATTGGATTTTTGGGTGATTTTTCACTGATTTGGGTAGCCATATGAGAGAGTTGTGTTGTCATCTTATTAATTTTTTCTAATAGCTCATTGCGTGATGTTTTTGTGAATTCATCATGTTGGAAAGAGAGGGAGAACGAAAAAAGGTGCGATGGAGAACTCAACCTAGTGATTGTGATCTTTGTTTTGGCTCAATCAAGTTTTAACAAGTAAGGTTATAAGGAGTAAGCTCAAACAAGCTACACATGATAAATATGCGATAGCTCAAACAAGTTATAATGAAAATGGTTTAGATTTGGCTTAAACAAGCTTAACATGTGACAATGTAAGGAGTACACTCAAACAAGGTACTCGATACAAGTGGGATATAGCTCAATCAAGCTATGATGAATATGTTGATTGGTTTGGCTTAAACAAGCTCTAGATTGTTGATAGGAAGAGTAACTCAAACAAGTGACTCAACACAGTTGTGAACTCAAAACGAGCTCTAAAGGGATTTGTGTCAGATGCAATTTTGATAAACTCGAAAAGTTGATGAAATAAGGAGTGAACTCAAACAAGTCTCCTAATGTCAGTTTGATATAGCTTGAAAACACGCTATGGAGGATTGGATGAAGCAAGCTAATGAAATAGGTGCGATGTTTTGGTCTTCATTGTTGGATTGCTTCAACGTTTTTCTTGGTATTGAATCTGTTGAGAAATGGTTTTTGTGGAACACAACTAGGGTTTGAAATTTTACAATGAACACATTGATATCAACCAAGTTTTATGATAAAAATAATACTAAACTATTTTGTTAATAATCAGCAAGCAGTCATGTGTATCAAATTGTTTTGGCTCAGGAGGTAAATTCTTCAGGAATGATCATTGTTTCATGCAATCATACAAGTATGATGTGGAATGATGGATGCAGCCTCTTATTACTCCAAAAATATGCATCCTCCGATATACCCTAGTCCTGATATACCTAATTTTCTACGGGGATAAAATTGGTACGGGGGAACCCTTAGAGTACTACGGGTTCACAAAATTGGTACAGGGAACTATTAGAGCACTGGAGGAGACTCACCAATTCTTACTTTCCTGCTTCAGAGTGAATCACCACGTCTAAAACCCAGGTTTTGTTAAAATGTGGAAGGTGATGGGGGGATGAATGTGTATGGTGTCCTTATAACTCCCTGAAGATTTACAGGGATGATACCCAGGATTTGTTGTTACAACTATTTAGGCATGACTTGCATGTGCCGCACGATAGCATTACCTGTAAGTGAAGAGTAGGGGTGAGATAAATACCGAATGTGTGATGAGACTATGTCTCAAAGTGTAATGCATATGTGAATGCTGGTGGTGCGTGGTAGTCAAGTCCACGTCACCGGTGTAGCTTTGGTGGTGATGAAATCCACCTCGACTACGTGTAAAAACAAAATGTTGATGAAGTAAGGTTAAAATACACAAGGTTACCAAGTGTTGAAATAAATTTTCTTTGAATGGCTCACTGGTGGAAAAATAATTACATACAAGTGTGCTAATTTTTTTTGTTTCAACAATTTTTTTGAATGGTGGTACTTTTGACAATTTTTTGTTTGTTTTTGTTTTTTTGAAATATTATAGCGATGCAGTCCTACAGAAAACAAATTAGATAGTTATCCTACAGAACGAAATGTTAGGAAGAAAAAAGATTGTGGTTGTTTTTGATTTTCTAGATCACTCGAAGGTGCAAGGAAAAGAGCATACACAACCAACGACTGAACAAATTATCAATAGTGTGATGAATAACAATTGATTGAGACGATAGGTAGAATGACAAAAAATAAGGAAATGAAATTCCTTTAATGTAAGAAACTAAACAATTGTGCCCCACTTAGTTTCTAATTTTGATTTAAATTTGTCAATTTGCCATTGGGATCCTGTAATGTTAGAACAAGAACTAAACAATTGCAACACATTTCTGAATTATTCTAGATCAATCGAAGATGCAGGAAAAGAGAATACACAGGATACAATTGAGACAAACTTTTGCATTTGTGATTGATGTTTTTAATAAGTATTGGAACTTAATCGTGATTGTGAAATATCGATAACAATTATCTTCACAAAAAATAAAAAATGGCACGAAAGAGAGTTGTAAAACATTACCTGAAAGTGTTGTCGTGGAAAATTGGAATGTAAGGCAAACTTTTTTTTTACAGAGCCCAGGGCAGCCTGGGTCGCAATGTGTGCAAAAGATGATGGGGAATGCAAACCTAATAAGTGATGGTGAGTGAGGTGTGAAAAATGTTTTGTCATTGAAAAAGAAAATGATGAGTAGTTTGTGACCTACCAGACACAGGAAAAGAATAACATCAACAAGTGATAAAAAAAGGCTAATTAAAATTGATGAACGAAGTGGTAAAAAAACACAAAAATCAAGTTGATAAAATAATTTGTGGGGATTGTGAATGAGGGAGCAAAAAATCAAAAAATCATGATTTCAAATGTTTTTGTATTTAAATACAATAAACACTAAGAAAATCGATAAATATCGCACGATAAGATGGAATGAATCAAGAAAAAGTAACGTTTTTTATGGGACATAAGTAATTGTGCAAATAACATTACCACATCAAGCTTAAGATGACCTTAAATGGTGAGAATAAGAGTAAGAAAGTTAGAATTCATTAAAATTGTGCAATAAAGAATTTAGGCAAATAATTAACAAAAAATGTTTAAAAGCGAAGCAAAGGGAAATTGAGTAATTAAAAAGTCCTGGACTTAAACAAACTAAATAAATAAAAAAAGGGAGCCTGAATCTAAAAAAAGTTGAGATAGGATGTAATGTGTTTGGAAAGACTTGACGGAAGGAAATGTGGACTGGGATATAGTTGAAAATGTTGACTTTGAAGGTTGGACAAAGACAAATGGAAAATCTGTACAATAAATATATGATAGAGATATTGACAACAAGAATGGACGTTTGAAGGCATAATCAATAGAACACAAGGAAAAATTTGAAATGGAAGGATCATTATAAGGACCTAAGTGTGTCCTATAATAAATCTAAGTGATGTAAAATAATTACGTAGAGACTGCTAGACTTAAAACAAAGTGTTTACATTTATGAAATGATTGAAAAGTGGAATGGGATATGGATGGAAGATAATGTGAAAAATGTTAAAAGAGGCAAATGGATAAGTGAACCATTACGGTCTTAATGGAATAGGGGACATAGATGAGAATAAATTTCAATTACGGGAAAACCATGTCGATGCCCAATAATTGCTCAGAACCTCTCAGTAATTGATTTGACTCGCAGAAATATGGAAACAAAATTAGGATTGCAAATGAAATGGTACCAAGGACTTTGGGAGCTCAAGTATACTGAACTGAATAAATCTTGACAACTCAAACATAGCACAAAGATCAGATGGCTTTGAGAAGATGTGGCATAACACACAAAAGCCTGTGAATCATTCAACCCCGTATGTGTAATTTTTCGAAGGATGGAATAAGTGACTGTTGCAAATCTCATTTTTTGAAATGGGGCTAAAGGATGAAGGCCAGATCATAGTTGGAGAAAACTGCTTCAAGTACCAAAGTTTTACAATATATAGAACACACTTATGGCGTAAAAGTATTGAAATGGGCATCATATCTTTCCAGTCTATCATGAGAAGTAGCTATGGGTAGGATCCCGAATGTCTATTTGATAAAGTTGAAGAAAACTGGGTTATCAAGCACTGTATGCCAAAGGTCAATCACAGTTGGTGGTGAGAACAGTGACAATTGATGTGTAGGAGGCATTGTGCAAAAATGCATGCTGGATATGTTAATCTTCTCAGATGCTTGGGTGGTAGACAAGGATAGACCAGTAGGGAAGGATTATTGGGGTTGGGAGGATTTAGGATTGGGAGAAGCAGGGTTTGATTTTTAATTTGGGGAGATAGGATGTGGCCTCGTTGATGAGTTGGAGATCGAGGAGTGCTAATATTGACATACATATGGGGGATCAAGGAAGAGAGGGCTCGTGGGGAGGGAGGGGGCAGTGAGGTGCTCATAGGGGGATGGCCGAGCTGGGGAGGTGGATGGAAGTAGTGATGGACATGGGTAGAGAGCGTGGGTGTAGGGACATAGGAAGGTGGGGAGATGGGTGGTGGACGGGCAGAGAGGAAGGAGTGCGGGGAATGTTTGGGGAGGGAGTGGGAAGATGGAGAGTGGTTACATGTGGAGTTGAGATAGGAGTAGTGCAGAGGGTTGGGGATGTGAGTGGTGTGGAGCTGGGCAGATGTGCTTGAGTGGGGAGGGGGGAAGTTGGCGGTGGGAGAGGTGATTGGTAGGATAGGGGTTTTACGAGGAATAGGGAAATGGTTGACATGGAAATGGGGGAAGGAGGTGGTGGGAAGTTAGTGGAGTGGGATATGTATTTTAGGGAGTTTAGGGGAGAGCTAAATAAATATAATTATAGGATAAACTGGCTAGATCTCGGTATTCAAGAGCTGGTTTATAAAGGGAAAATAGTAACTAGAATGGTGAAGGGGAAGGGAGGAGATAAGATAAGGTAGATGGGTAGCTGAGAGATTGATTGGCATGGAAGTTGAATAGCATGAGGTAGGTTTACCTTAAAGGAGATGTAGGGACGTTTAGAAAGCTTAGATATAAACTGAGGAGAGTTTCAAACGTTAAGGTCTAGGTATATAGTTGGGGGGAAGATATGAAAGATGTAATAAATATATGGGCAAGGATTTTTTTTGGGTAGGTGTAGTTAAACGAAGATATCGTAAAATTATGCTTTTATGTAGGAAATCAAGCTATATAGTGATTTAAAACTAAGATTTATTTATTAGTAAAGAATATTGATTTATATCAAAGCAATGAGATTAAATAGAAATAAATATGAATTTTTAGAGTATTAAAATTTCCCATGAAGTAAGAAATAAATATATATATTTTGTTTGTTTTGAGTTTTTTTTTTAATTGAATATCCAAAAGTTTTTGTTTTGTTTTGTAACAATAGAAGATATGATTGTAAGACCAAGACTAAAGTAAAATAAATTAAAAAAATAAAATGAATATTGTAGTCCCCACGGAAAGAGTATAGCTAAAAAAAAAATTAAATTGACTTCCAAAACCAGAAATAGGAAACTTTGAATTGGTAACCTCTGTCCCATACCAAAAGATTGAATATTTCCACGGTGACCCACAAGTATCTAGATCAGGGATGAATGTTCTTCTACCAGACACCGAGCACTGTGGAGATCAAAGAGATGACAAGCATTGTAATGTCATTGGTACTACAACCTACAGATGCACCACAAGACACCGCACAATGAAAAACACTACCCACAACGTGAAGGTTAACCAAAGAAGGCCATAAGGCACGGAAAAGGAAGATAATAAAGAACAATAATAAACAAAGAACAGATAAAACCACTAATTGGGAAATTAATGGTAACATATCAAAAGTAACCAGGTGTGCCAGAATGTAAGCTAGGAAAAATGCACTACTAATAAGGAAGTAAAATACTAACAATAATACCTCCTCCTTCGCGTTCCGTAGAAAACCTCAGAATGGGCTAGGAAACATGGATTGAGCCCTGATTGCGTGATATGTAGGTGCTTTTCTCAAGACGGAGCAAGGCCTTCCTGCAACAATGATCCACTTACTTTACACCAAATGGGTAAAAGGATTATGGATTTGGGGTGCTTCAAGATGAGGCTATTTGGGCATTAGGATGAGGTGGAGGGATGTTTTTTGCTCAAATGATGAAAGAATTTAGACATGGCATTCAAGATTATTCTCCGTATGTCTTAGATAGGAGGGGTAAGGCTGTATTTATAGCTTGAGGAAGTGATTAACTTAGAGTTATTTAAGTAATCATGGTTTGAAAATGTGGGCAAGATTAGGTGAGTGGGGACCAAAAAGAATGGGTGAGGATTTGATTTGTATTTTTAATTCATGAGTGGAGGATTTTAGGTGAGTGGGGACCACGAAGAGTGGGTGAGGATTTGATTTTTAATTTTTAATTCAATAGTAGAAAAACATGGAGAATAATGACATGTGGTAAGGATTAGGTTATTTTTATATTTGAAATGGATAATTAATCAAATTATATTTGATTAATTAGTGTATTTTTGTGGGAAATGAGGTAGGGGAATTAATTGATTCAGGACATATGTGAAATTAGGGTGTCTACACTTGTGCATACACCCTTATGTGTATCATTTAGAGAGGTTACTGAACTCTGGTTAACAAATTGCACCTAAATTATCCTTGTTGGGGTTTGAACCTTGAGCCATTATGGGGATAAACACTCCAACTTAGTGCATAACCACAAACCGTTAGGCTTCCATGCCCTAGTAATCCAAATTGAACTGAGAAATAATTGTTTATAACTTTGATATTAAATCAAGCATATATACTTGACTACAATTGAAAAATATTTTTAGTTTGAAAATGTCTAATTACAAAATAGGTCTTCTATAAGTGGTGGGAGACTTAATCAATTGAAAAATATTGAGAATGTACAATGAGCTTTGTACCAATCCCTAGGACGTTCACTCTCCCGAGGAATTCCTACAAATTTTCCTTCAAGGAATTCCCTTTTGAAGAGTTTGACATTGGCATAAAGACCAAATGACTCTTATGTCTTCGTGAGTCCTATAAAACTTGTTTAAATTACTCTACTCATTGAATTTCTCTCTCTTTTTAAGAGTTTAACCTCTAAGATGCCCATACTCTTGAGTTTTCCAATAAGTCTTTGTTTTGGGCATTTTTTTTGGCCTTGATATAAGCACCAAATGCCTTTTATGTTTTCATGAGTCCCATAAAAATTGTTCCATCATTGCACTTATCAAACTTCCAACACTTTTGAAGAGACAACCTCTAGGACATTCACCCACATGAGGAAGTCCTATAAATATTTTTTACGTGCATTCTATCTCTTTTGAAGAGTTTGGCCTAGACTCACACATTGAATGTATTTTGAGTCTTCATGGTCCTATCAAACTTGTCACAATTACCACACTCATTTTTGATCGGGTATATGAGGGAATCTATAGGGGTCCTCATCCATAAAGAGATATTACAATGTAAAATCACATGACACCAAAGTATAAGTATAATGAAAAGGGAGAAGGGAAGAAAGAAAGTTGGAGACACCAACTAACGTTGGGGTTGGGGGTTTGCAAAGGGGTTTTGTGATCAAACTTGTTTCAATTACTATACTCATTGAAGTTCTATATTTTTTGAAGAGTTTGACCTCTAGGATGTATACGTTTTCCTTTTGGTCATTCTATATATTTTTAAGAGTTTGGCCTTGGGATAAGCACCAAACGCCTTTTATGTCTTCATGGGTCTAATAAAACTTCTCCCAATTACTACACTTATCAACCTTCTAGTGATTTTGAAGAATTGGCCTCTAGGACATTACCCACTTGAGGAATTCCTATAACTTTTCCTTTAGAAAATTCTTGTTCTTTTGAAGAGATTTACCTTGACATATACATAAATGATTTTTATGTCTTCATGGGTCCTATCAAACTTGTCCCAGTTACTGCACCCATTTTTTTATTGGTAATTTAAGGGAATCAATAGGGGCCCTCACTTGTAAATAGATAATGAAATATAAAATCATGTGATACAAAATTATTAGTACGAAAAGGAGAAGGGAAGTGTTGTCAAGCAAATGTGTTGCATAAAAAATTTAAACTTTCAAGCATGACAACTAACCCAAATGTGAAAATTTTCTCCTAAGTATTTCCGAACCCCTTTCTGGATCAATTTTACTTCTGTATCATGCTCATACTAACCTTATATGTCCTCCAAGTGTGTTCAAAAATCCTTCCTTAGTATTTAAAATGAGATAACAAGGTCATTCATCTCATACATTAAAGTGCTTCCAATGACTAGTTCTCTGATAGGCCGAGAAAGGCTAATTCTAACCTTTTCAGGACTGGTGTGCATCCTCCGAGAAGGATATGAAAGCCCAAATTAATCTAGAGGTGGTATTGAAGAGATATGAAGGTGTTGGAAATTATTTATGAATATTTAGGGAAGTTTTGGAGGTTTAGGGAAAATTGGTTTAACAACGGGTTTCTAAGGTGTAAGGAGTGTATAGCTAAATTTGGAACTTGGTCTTCATTGGATTATTATGGGAGATAATTAAGGAGTTAGGAGTCAATAAAATAATAATTTCAAATCTAGAATAATTCTATACATGTTGGAAGCTTCACATTTCTCACAAGGAATTTTTACTTCTCACGACGACTCAATCTGTGCAAACACACCCTATTGTCCCGAGGAAAAAGGAGCCATTTCAGGGAGTTGTAGGAATAATTTAACGTTTAGACCCATCCAATTTTTATTTTAATTCTCTTGGGAGCCAAAATCATATAATAATTCATCAGGAAATTCCATTTGGAGCTCCAACAATAGCTTCGACAAGTTGTCTCTCTTGTGCAAGGTAAGTGTTTCATACTTAGTCATTTTTGGGGCGGGACACATGTCACCTCCTAGTGAGGGTGAATTTTTGTGTACCTATTATCCCAATTCAAAAGGGGATAAAGGGGAAAAATATATTCACCCATCCTTAGGTCTCCTTTATGGACCCTCATGTGATAAAAAACTAGCCCCCAGAGTGCTAAACTAGCTAAACCCTGCCTCCCAGGATTGCATATTTGTTTGACACTTGGAACAATCTCCTTGAGGAGAATTTTTTTGCACCTCATGTCCCCATTCCCAAGGGGATATAGGGGACACAAAAATACTCCCCACTCTAGCCCCTCAACCTGGTTCTTCATGCCCCCAAGTTGCAGCTCGGTGCTACAATTAGCCTTTCTCATCTTCCCTCTCATCCAACCTCTGTGCGCCACTTGTCCTCACCAGAATGAGGTAAATTTTTACGTAACTCTTATCCAAATTCCCAAGGGGAAAATAAGGGAAAAAAATGAGCCCCTCTTTAGCCCCAACCAGGCTCTTCATGTGATCAAATAGTAACTCCCAAGTGCTAAAATCAAACTCTCTCCATCTCCTCCTCATTGCATATAAGAATGACACATGGAAACATCTCCTTGAGGCACATTAACATGTACCTATTTTCCCCATTCCAAAGGGGAAAAATTGGACAAAAAAATGCACCCCATACTCAGCCATTTCAAATCCTAATTCTTGCCCTAGTTGCTACTACTCTTCCATGCTCGAAATTGACTACCGAGTGACCTTTAAAACATGAAAATAACTAACTGCTATGTGTTTTTCTCACCAATTTCGACCAATAATCCATTTTTTATGATTTAAAAACTCCAAATAATTGAAAACACAACAATGTTATCAAAATAATTCTAGGGCATCCATGACTGCAAGAACAAAACTTTTCTCATTACCAACAAACTAGGAAACTGATTGCACTAAGTGTTTGAACTGTTTTTTATCATTTGAAGCATCCATGTGATCAATGTAAATTAAATTATACATTAATGACTGCCATCATAGATTAAAATCTAAAACTTTTTCCTTAGAAAGTTATTTTTTCAATTTCTAAGAGTTTCAGAGGGCGGAACACAACGAAAATTGGAGCACGAGATCGCAACTAGGAGATGAATCCAAAAATGATGTTTTCGATGCAAATCGACACCATTTTTATTAGTAACTGAAAATATCATATTCCATGCCCATTCACATGCTAAAAATAGTAATTTCCTCAAATTTCAAGCTCTGATTGTTCAACTCATCTGGAAACAGTGCAAGACAACACACAAGACAAAATTAACAATTTTTCCAAAAAAACATCCCCGAAAAAATTAACCTGCTAAAAATAGAAAATTGATAAAAATGGTAAAACATCATCAATGGAGGTAAATTGAGACTCAGAAGATCAAAATTGAGCAAAAACTCAAAATATCCCAAAATAGCAGGCCCAATCATACCTACCAAAACTAAAAAGTCTTAGTTTTTAATGGAGAAAGTTGCGGTTGGCTCTGATTTCACTCATCTCACTACTTTTTCCCATCCTCACATGATTATTAGGTTTTCCCACAGCTCAAATGAGAAATTTCACCCTCCATAAGGATCCTGAATCATTATTCTAATCAAAATTGTGTCCAGGATCAAGACATAACTTCTCGAGGTGCAGTAGGTGGAAGTTAGAGACATTATGCAGTTAGAAAAGATTTAAAAAGAGTCAATATATCCATTGAAATTCAAGCTAAGGTGGTCATCGTATCTCATCAATCAAGTTGGATCCACCATCATCTCTCCGGTGAGCTTGTTTAGCTCGGTGAACTAAATGAGCCAAGTGATCCAAATGAGCTAAGCGAGCTGATTGAACCAGTAAAAGCAAAGGATCAAGATCTCACCCTTTCCTATATAAGGTATGAAAGCATCCCAAAATATGATTTCATTCCAGAGATACTCTTGTGTTGATAAATTTAGATAAATTATCTTCACTTGGGGAACCTTGTATGTAAGAACGAAAAACCATCCAAGCTTTATTTGACAACATTGACCTAACATTGTTCTCAAACATTCAATCGAGCATCATATATCATGATCAGTCCTCCAAAAGTGAAGCATTGCAAGTAAGAGCTATCAAGCATGAGTTTTTAAAAGGGAATATAATGAACAAAGAGCACAAAGTGATTCCATATTCCAGGAGAGTCCATAAGAAGATGAAGCTCTTTGTTAATGCCAGGGGTTATATTAAAATTTCTCTATCTTCTTGAATATTTGAAAGAATACCTTCTAGTTACCTTACCCTTCCATCAAGAGCTCCAAATTTTACTTATGCTAACTCATACCTCCCTGTAACTGAGTATTCCCTTTGCATTTGACTAGTCTTATATCATGTGCTCAAACAAGCTTGAGGTATATTAGTACTAGTGTTCGTATGAAAGGCAAGTAATGAGATAGCTTTACCTTGGTCATTGATCATAGATCCATGATCATACACCTCCATCATCCCTTTAACACCCTTCCTATTCTATTGAATCCATTACACACACATTGTATCCTGTACACAATCACTATGAATGCATAATCCTTGATACACAAGCTTAGACCTAATATGTCTCTTTGGTCTAGATGCTCAAATATTTATGAAAACTCTTTAACTACCTAGAATACGTTTAGGATGCCTCATCTAACATATCCTAAGGTTTTTAGACCTTTTATACTATCAGATACTTACATTTCACATGCAACCTCTTAATAAGCCCTTCTTGGCTTGTAGCCTTCTCTACCCATAAACTGAGTTGGATCTCAAATTAATTTGAAACAATGTCACCCTTTATATATATATATTTGGAGACCCTTTATGGAGTCCTTACATGTGCCTAAGTTTCACTATATGTTCCTTTCTACGGAATTTCACCTTGTTTGGACTGTATTGTGCCAATTAGGCCTATTTTGACCCTAAACTGTAACAGTAGATACTTGTGGCTATAATATCACCTAGAAATTGATTGATCCACCTCGAGAAATGTTCATAATATGGTGTCTACAAAATTTTGTAGCTTGAATCCAAAGTTTGACCACCCATGCACTTCAATTTCTCCTCTTCTCTGTACATGAACAATCTGCAATACAAATCCTGATGGATCTTCTTCACACATACGAATTATGAGATGAAAAATGACAGAATTCTACCAAGTTACGAGACAGATATGCCCCCAAAATTTCATCAAGTTTGATCAGTCAAGATTAAAGTTATGCAAAGCCCTTGTTCGGGCCAGAGAGTTAAGAATTAGAGCTACAGGACAAATTGTAACATTTCACAGGCTAAGAAAAACCACAAATACTCCTTATACCTTCCCTCAACTTTGTACTTTACCAGTAAGGAAGAAACATGCCTCCTTTCAGGATTGTTCTTTTTCAACCTACTGCCTTGGGACATGGTCTTATCTAACAAAGCTATGAAGCTACTAAAACACTACAAATATCCAATTCATCAACAAAAACATATATCCAACACACAAATAATTTTATTATTCCTTACAAAACTCGATTACATGTCCTCCATGTTCATTCATATCTCACTCTCTCTTGAATCCCTCTCTCAATCTCTCAATCAACCTAACTAGTTGCCAAATTTAGGTCCTAAATGAGCTCAACACACACTTCCATCTTGGAATTGGATGAAACAACATTCCAAGATTTCCTCTATATGTTTTCAAGCCCTATTTTCATTCACATTACATAAAATATGGTCTTATTTAGGTGTAAGGACAACTAATGCCACCTTTTTACACTCAATTTTACTTTTACAGACATATTAAACTTGACATTCATTTACTCAAGAAAAATCACTCACACACTCCTAGACAAACATGTTCAAGTGGTCTCGAATGACCTTATGGAATTTTAGTTCTTGATGCTCCTGCATCATATTATCCAACTTGAAATTTTTCCATGGGCTCCTACTCATGGGTCTTCAAGTGATTAAATTTCCTTCTCCATGTTTTCCAATCTTTTCTTGTCTCCTTGGATTGTACATCTTGACTTGTTTTTATGTTTCTCCTTCCTGCCACCACTCTGAACTTGCACTTGCATTTCTTCCTCTTCATACTTTTTTTATTCATGTTTGTTTCTTGTACTTATTCTTCAACTTGCATCATCACAAGTCTTGTTAGAGAACATGCCTTGTCTTCTTCATGTTTTCCTATAATCATAGTATCTAGGACTGTATTAAGCATCAATTCCCAATGCTCTAGTATCTTCTTAACCAGCTCTATCACCATTTTCTACTCTTGTTCACACTTGGCTTCTTCATAAGCTTACTTAACTTTTCTAGTGAAGTAGAGGTATTCAATATTGAATTCAAACTCCTTTGTGAGTTTATATTTTTCCTTCATTTTCTTTCCATACCATTATAGTTGTTTGTCCTCTTCTTTGCTCTAATTCCTTGCATGAGTGCCTTCTTTTTTGTTCCCACAATGGAATTCTAGATGTCCCCAAACATTTTCCACTGGAATTTCTCCTTTTACTTCATTCTCTATTGTATTCAAGTTATCATAAACTTCTCTGTTGTCAATACCAAGTTTATCTTGTGGTTTCTTGTCACCTTCAACCATTTTTGACATAAGAATACCCTCATTATGTTCTTCCCTATTTGTGTTAAGGATCTCCTTAGGTTTATTATAACACACCAATGCTTCTTCTTCAAGAACACATTGACCTCCTTGTACACTCAAAAAATCACTTAGCCAATGTCTTGAATGATGCAACATGAGAGCTTCATTGGTATTCTTTTTCTGGTTTTGAATTCCCATTGAAACACACATGCTCTCTAAATGGTGATTACCTTGACTGAAAATTAAGTTATTGAGAATTTTTTTGGCTTCTCTTTGAGGTTCCTCTATACTAGACAATTGTGATTTATTGCAAAGAAGAAGATTCCATAGACTTACCTCTAAATCAGGCTCTTCTTTAGTCCTGAGGACGGATTCTTTATCTATAATATCTACTTTCCCAACCGAATTTTCCTCAACCTTCCCTTTTTTATCTCTCATATGTTCACCCTTGCATGTGGTTACTCTTTGTGGTCTTAGAACACTCCTCATGGTCTCCTCATGCTTTGTCTTCATCAACTTGTTCTCTATTTTACACATTTGTTCTCTTTCAACTAATATTAGTCTAATAGACTCACTATATTGATTGGATTCTTGTTCACATTTGCTACTTATGTTCATGTTTACCTCTATAAATTCCCTTGAAGTAATTAACACTCTAATATTAGTACTCTAACCTTTGAATTTTTCATGAAATCTGAGAACATAATTACAAGAAATATCATTTATACTTCCTTGTTGTGTTAGACACTTGTTTTGGATCCTTTTGAATTATTTGGCTTGTATCGAACTCTCCTTGTTGCTCCACAAATCCATAAGAAAATCCTTTACTCTTAAAAAATTGTCTTGGTCTTCATGCAACCATATAGACTCTAAAATAACTTCAATTTCACTCACTACTTCTTAGTTTTGTGCCATGCCCCATGAGGTTACTTGATTTGAGTCTTCTCCTTTCTTTGACTCCATCAAGTTTTGACTACAATTTCTTTGCATCTTTTATAATTCAGCCTCTTGAAAAAACATTTTCATACCCTTTGAAGTCTCTAGGAACATCTCATTATTCCTTGTTTCACTGGATTCACTTTGCCTTTGTCCATTCATGTTCATTCTTACTACTCCATCTTTGAAACCTACGTTCACACATGCTAACTAATAATTAGATTAAAAAATAAGAGCTCCCTTGCCTTCTTTAGCTGCTCCATGCATGCCTTCCATTTGTTTGTCATTTGCATTCTCTTTTAGGCTTGTTTGTAAGCCTTGTGTCTTCAACTTCCTCTACTGCTCTCCATCACCTATGGTGTCTTTATCAAGGCATTGTTGTTCTTCTTGAATATAATTCTTATTTTCTCTCAATTCTTCCTCATTTCCTCTTACTGACTTGTTCCCTTCTTGTTCTTGTTTCTTTACAAGGACTGATTGTCCTTCACTTTATCTATTTTGGTCTTCAAGTGACCTTTCTGCTTCCACTCTTTACATGACACATTCTTGTATCTTATCATTCTCTCCTTCTTGTAGATCTTGCATAAGATCCTCTAGGACTATTTTCCAAGTCCTTTCCTCTTCTTCTCTTCTCTGAGAGAACTCTCTTCTGAGACAATTACCTGTGTGACTAAACTGACCTTCTTGGTCATCACTCTCTTTTTCTTTCATGACCTTCATGGTCTCCCTAAGCCTTGCTTAGGATTGTTCATCAACATCCACTTGTGTTTCTTGGTCCATTGCATTGGGCTCTAACTATTGCATTATATCATTAACTTTATCTTCATCTTGTCCTTTCAAGGACACACTCACATTTTCTTATTTCTTCAATGGATCCGTTATAAACACCCGATTCTTAGCTTTCTTCACAAACTACTGTTAGTGAAAAATCACAGCACCCCCAAATGAGTCGTCAGATTTGATTTTCTAAGGCAGATTCATTTGGTGTGATTCGCATAACATTGAGCTTTCCGTAAGGTGCGGGACTTTGTAAATGAAAAAATCTCCAAAGAAGGATATTTCCTACTTTTTAATCTACCTGCCACAAGCTACTCCAGTGTAGGCAGAATCTAACTAATCCTAATCTAACCATTCCAAGGGGAAAGAGAGAGAGAGGGTGAAATAGCCCAAACTAGGCAATAATACACCATAAAAGGAAGTGTTGATCATCTAACCAAACCACCATGAAATGAAGGGAGGTGAACAATGGAGAGGATGAACAACTGCATCACAGGCCAAAGATCATATTCACATAGAAAATGTTTCAAACTTGAAAAACACAGCTCCCAGACCTGCAAACGAACATCCAAAACATGCACATGTGCCCTGTAATGAAGAGAGGCAAGAAGAAACAACAAAAAAGAGCAAAGGATGCAAAAATGCATCAAAAAACACATTTTTTATTGCTTGACAAGTTTGCACAGAACATCATTCACGAGCAAGAAGCAAAAACACCATTTATAGAGTAGGGGAGGAGGTTTGAACTCCATTTTCAACCCCGAGGAATAAAAAGAGGGGGAGGTAGAGAGGAAAAATGAACAATCATTTGAATGCACCCCTCTATTACAATATATAGGTTGAATGGGAGAGAGAAGAGGGAAGAATTCGAATCCTACTCCAACCACCCTGAGATACACATTGAATCTCGTTTTAAAAGCTCAACCACTGAATATCAATGCCTTTTGTAAATCTGGTCACAATATGTTGCTTCTGGTTCTCTAGTCGGATCAAATCGAATCAGATTTGGTGGTTGAAGAGATCAGATTATGTGTTAATGGCCTGGAAGACTTTTCTCCATTTTTCTCCTACCTAATCCTCCCCAAACTTAAAGTTTTATGATCTTCATGGTGCATAGACGAGGCCGAGATCTTTCCTACGGTGTTAGATTTGACAATATTTTGAGCCCTGAGTTGGAAGATATGCCCCCTTCGAAATTTGTATCGGGTCCGTATAAAAAAGGTGGGAAAATAGTTTGAAAATGGGTCCCCCTTTTTTAAACTAGACATGTAGAGGGTTGGTGCATGTTTGAGGGTGGCCTCTGCATTTTGCTTTTGGAGTGGCATGGTGATGACACTTGGCTTCTTCTACGGCCTGCTCGATCTCCTTATATTTTTTTCCTAAGTCCTTTGCTCGGCGGGGTCATATATCTGACCGGGGACACGCATCGGCCTAACACTTGCTTGGAAATGCCCTTTCAATCTTGCTCTTGAACTAGCACCATTTGGACACTTGGCACTCTCCACTAGCTTGCCATCATGCATTGACTATTCAACCCAACTCTGTCCCCTTTTTGAGACTGGACACGTGGAGGCTCCACGCTCGCTTAAAATCCCGATCAAGATTTTCCTTTGAAGGAGCATCGGGTTGACACTTGGAAGCCTCCGTAGACTCTTAGACTTTTCAATGGCCCCTCTTACCTTTTCAAACCTTGGGCTACGTGGCAAGATGGTGCTTGTTTGAGCCTCTACTTTTGGATTTACCCTTGGAGATGTGTAGAGTCGACACGTGGCTTCTTCCACGACCACTTTTATACTTAGCCTTCTTTTGAGGCCTACCCTATCTACCTTTTGACCTCTATTGACCTATTTGCTACGTGGAGGGCTGGCACAAGTTTGAGTATCCCCTTTTGGATTCAACCTTGGAGAAGTTCATCGTTTGGACACTTGCAGCTCTCTCTGTTGTCTCCTCCATACTTAGTTGATTTTTGGACTCGTTTTGAACTGTTTTGAGCCCGAAGACTTCGGATCTTCGCTATTTATCCTCTTTGACACTTCTTGGCCTCACACTCTAACTCTGCTATTTCATTTTATATCCTCCATGAGTCTGTTTACTGGTTTTGAAGCATGGATTCACTCGACAGAGCCATTTTTCAAATTTCTTTACTACATAAGGTCATTTAATCCTTTGCATGCTCCGCCACTCCATTGTAGAGTCCCTATGCAACTTGTTTGTCATCCTGGAATGTGAGCTCAACAGGTATTAGTCGTTTACTTCATAATAAAAATTATGTGTAGGACTTGTCTTGACCAAATTTTCTTGGGGGCGAATTTGGGATAACAATTTGGTGACTCACGGGGACATCTACCTGCTAGATGAATGGACCCGTGGCCTTGAAGCATCCATTAGACATGGAGTCAAGAATGATGGCCTGACAAACTAATCTTTCTTATAAAATGGACTCCATTATGACTACCTGCATTTTTCTGACCTCTGCCTGACTCTGAACCCACCTGTGCGTCTACAATCTCAATTTTCATAAGAAAATCTTGAAATGGAGTTTGTGAGAGTAGAAAATTGTATTGACCTGGGGCTTTCATTTGTCCCTGAATGGACTGTTTCGAATACATATTTTAGTTGCTCTACATTTGCTTCCATTTAGAACTCGCAACTGTTATAGATAGTTATGAGTCTTCTTGCCATGAATATTGAAGAGCCTGGCCTTGTGCACCTTCAGAGCAATACAAAACTTATGTACAAAGACCAAATCATACATGCCTCAAATGAGACATGCAAAGTGTGCATAAGCACTTCTTCTACTGGAAACAAAGTCTACTTCTACTCCTAAACTAACTAGAGAGAAAGAATGCTAAACAAATCCTGCTACAGGCAGGGAGAAGTAGCTTCCCTTTCTCAAAAGGGGCAGCCATGAAAATGATTTGACACTAAATATAGCTGCCTGTATGAGTGAAAAACTGACAATAAGCCGGTCCTCCACCCAAATCATCAAGGTATCAACATTAATGCAAAATACCTCTTCAAGTACTGATTTGCATTGGACTCCTGGAGGTATTGATGGTGACCCTTGGTACTTTGATGCTCATCCTCATGCCTGAAGTAGGCATGACTGGTTTTGTCTTCTCCCTTGGCTCTAATGAAGCCAAGTATCTTGATTAGGCACAGTCTAATCCTTTGGATGTGCCCGTCATCTCTAAAATTCAACTCAAAAAATGGAGTTTTCTTGTGGACCTTCTTGGATGGATAGTGTGAGAGGGATGGCGATAGTCTCTTGCTTTTTGCCTTCCTCCTCCTTTGAAGAACATGGAAGATCAAGATCTTCTAACCTTGGTTCTAGAGGGCCATTATGGAATACGGGTTGTTACACTTGGATGTTCTCCTTCATGGCAGAAGGTTCATGTGCTTGGAAGGTGGAAGATGGAGGAAAAAATGATGTTATCTCCTCAGGCTCCTCTTCATTAAAATAATCTTCCAAGTTTGACAAGAATTCTGCCTCCTTGTTTTCCTTTTACATGTGCTCTACCTCCTCCATGGTGTCCTCCCTATCTGCAACTTGATCACCATGACTCCCTTCACTTTCAAACACGAAGTTTGAAAGATAAAACTCTTCTTCAACATCAGAGCTTGAAGGGGATGAAGTGAGAGGAAGAAATGAAGGTTCTTCTATAGCCTGCTCAACACTTGGAGCCTTTGAAACTGTATGGTCCTCCCCCATCCTGGGTTCATCAATCAAATCAGGCCCTTGAAATGAAAGCAACAAATCTTTAATGATGCTTTCTTCATTGAGTGGCCTCAACACTGATTTGATCTCTCCCAGTTACTCCTCTTAAATGGGTCTTAGAGCTGATTGTTCCTCCTCTTTAACTAGTTGGGCAACTTGGATTAGATCATTATTCTACGCTCAGACAAAGTGCCATCAGGTACACTGCATTTGGAGAAAATAGACTGTTGATCTTTTTCTTCTTCTTGTTTTTGTTCTTTCTCTGCTGCAAACTCAGCCTTAGCCACCACTGGACTCTTTAACCTTGACCTCCTCTATGGGCTTGACCATCAAGGGGATATTTGTAAACCCAAATTTGGCAGCCCAACTCTTCAGATTGCCTGTCATTTCTTTTCTATTGGGCTCCTCTTCTTGTTGTTCTCCTTGACTGAGATTCTTGAGTCTCTTCCCAACATGGGCTTGGGAAAGCAAGAGGAGTGGCAGGTTGGGGTTCAACCAGCTTTGCAATTATTTGTGGTCGGAAGGGAGGTGGAACTTCTTCTTTGTTTAGAGGGGATGACTACTTGGGAGAGAAAAGGGAGAAGAATTGAAATGGGGTGGAAGACTAGGAGATTGAGAAATGAAATCAACACTTGGGGAAGCAAGTGAGAAGTTTGGAAACTGGAGGACTATGGGTTGAATGATAAAGCTTAAGAAGGAGAAAAAGAAAGACTAGGAGATGGTGATTGACTTACCCATTGAAAATGGTTGTCTCACACTTTGCTCATAAGCTTCAATGTCCTCAATCCACTGTGTAAGTTGAGGTAGCATTTCAACCATGAAGTCAAGCTTCTCCTGAGGGCTGTAATGTCTTGGAAAAGGGCCTTCCCATGGACAAGGTGCCCTGTAACCAATCTTGAATGCCTTCATTTGTGCTATGCCCCTGGATTGCACCATGATAGCCTCCATTCTTTGAATCTTCTCCAAAAAAAATAGTATCTTCCATTTTACTGTTGTCATTGTATGCATGCCCTTGCTCATGATAAGCTCCATGTCCAAACTGACTTTGACCCTACTCATATGGGTAAGCAAAATTACTTTGGATCTGATTATAATGATGATTTGGAGGAGTTAGAAAATGCATTGGAGGTGAATTGTGTTGTAGGTGTGAATTCTATGAAGGGAATGAAGTCATGATTGCACAACTTCATGAAATGGAAGAAAATGGGAGATATGGAAAGAAAAGTGAATGAAGATGGGTGGAAATGGATGGAAAAGGTCTGCAACTTCATAATGATGGGTTATTGACAAGATGGAGTCGCCAGATGTGCTTGCATGTGCCTCAAAAGGCTGACCCTTAACAAGAACACATCAACCTACTAAGATGAAGTGGTAAGGTGCTTCAGACCTATCCCACCAAGCATGCCAAAACTATTAGTGTGGTCACACGGTGGCTTATGATTTGTTGTTGTAATGAGACACCTTGGAAAGATGGAAGATATAACCTCAGTGTCCCACCGGGCATGCCAAAACTGTTAGTGCAAAATCACAAGCACCCCCAAATGAGTCGTCAGATCTACTTTTCTAAGGTAGAGTCATTTGGTGTGATTCGCATAACATTGAGTTTTCCCCAAAGTGTGGGACTTTGTAAATGGAAAAAATCTCCATAGAAGGTTGGTTCCTCTTCCTAAACTACCTGCCACAAGCTACTCCAGTGCAGGAAGAATCTAACTAATCCTAATCTAACTGTTCCAAGGGGACAAAGAGAGAGAGAGGGTGAAAGAGCCTACACTAAGTGGTGATACACCAGAAAAGAAGTGCTGATCATCTAACCAAACCACCATGAAACGAAGTGAGGTGAGAAATGGAGAGGATGAACAACTGCATCATAGGCCAAAGATCAGATTCACACAAAAAATGTTTCAAACTCGACAAAAACATCTCCTAGACTTGCAAATGAACATCCGAAACATGCACAAGTGCACTGTAATGAAGAGAGGTAAGAAGAAACAACCAAAAAGAGAAAAGGATGGATAAATGCATCACAAAACACATTTTTTATTGCTTTAGAAGTTTGCACAAAACATCATTCACGAGAAAGAGGCAAAAACACCATTTATAGAGCAGAGGAGGAGCTTCAAAATCCATTTTCGACCTCGAGGAAGAAAAAGAGGGGAAGGTAGAGAGGAAAAATGAACAACCATTTGAATGTTCCCCTCTATTACAATATATAGGAAGAATGGGAGAGAGAAGAGGGAAGAATTCGAATCCTGCTCCAACCACCCTGAGATACGCATTGAATCTCGTTTTAAAAGCTCAACCACTGAATATCAATGCCTTCTGTAAATCTACCCACAATATGTCGCTTCTGGTTCTCCGGTGGATCAAATCGAATCAGATCTGGTAGTTGAAGAGATCAGATTCTGCGTTAATCTCCTGGAAGACTTTTCTCCATTTTTCACATACCAGAGCCTTCCCAAAATGATATTTTATGTTTCTAGGGTGTAGATGAGGCTGAGATCTTTCCAACGGTGTCAGCTTTGTAATATTTTGAGCCCCAAGTCCAAAGATATGCCCCTTTAAAGTTTGTATCGGGTCTCTACAAAAAGGTGGGAAAATAGTTTGAAAACGGGTCCCCTTTTTAAACTGGACACGTGGAGGGTTGGCGCATGTCTGAGGGTGGCCTCTGCATTTTTCTTTTGGAGTGGCATGGTGTTGACACTTGGCTTCTTCTGCAGCCTGCTCGATCTCCTTATATTTTTTGCCTAAGTCCTTTGCTCGGCGGGGTCATATATCTGACCGGGGACACGCGGCGGCCTGGCGCTTGCTTGGAAACCCCCTTTCAATCTTGCTCTTGAACTAGCACCATTTGGACACTTGGCACTCTCCGTCGGCCTGCCATCATGCATTGACTATTCAACCCGACTCTGTCCCCTTTTTTGAGACTGGACGCGTGGAGGCTCCGTGCTCGCTTAAAAGCCCGATCAAGATTTGCCTTTGAAGGAGCAGTCGGGTTGACACTTGGAAGCCTCTGCAGACTCTTAGACTTTTCAACGGCCCCTCTTACCTTTTCAGACCCTGGGCTACGTGGCGGGCATGGCGCTTGTTTGAGCCTTCGCTTTTGGATTTACCCTCGGAGATGCGCAGAGTTCGACACATGGCTTCTTCTGCGACCACTTTTATACTTAGCCTTTTTTGAGGCCCGCTCTATCCACCTTTTGACCTCTGTTGACCATTTTCTACATGGAGGGCTGGCGTGAGTTTGGGTCTCCCTTTTTGGATTCAACCTTGAAGAAGCACCGTTTGGACACTTGGCTCTCTCCGCTGTCTCGTCCATACTTAGTCAATTTTTTGGACTCATTCTGAACTATTTTGAGCCTAAAGACTTTGGATCTTTGTTGTTTATTTTCTTCGATCCTCTGGCCTCTTTGACACTTCTTCGGCCTCGCAATCTGACTCTGTTATTTCATTTTATAGCCTTGCCTGAGTCTGTTTTCTAGTTTTAAAGCATGGATTCGCTTAACAGAGTCATTTTTTTGAATTTATTTACTACATAAGGTTGTTTAATCCTTCGTAGGCCCTGCCACTCCATTGTAGAGTCCCTCTGTAACTTGTTTGTCATCCTGGAACATGAGCTCAAGGGTTTGAGTCATTTCCTTCATAATTTTTTTATGTGCAAGACTTGTCTTGACCGAATTTTTCGAGGGGTGAATTTGGGATAAAAATTTGGTGACTCACAGAGACATCTACATGCTAGATGAAGCTAAGAGAAATTAAATTGATGGAGAAAACCGCGAGAGGCTTTCGTAGACTACAGAAATCTAACCTAAATAGTCAAAGTAATAGACTAAATCAACATTCTATTTATCACATATAAAATGAATTTCTACCTTCAAAAAAGAAACTATGGGTGAATGCTCAATCAAAAAATAAATTGCAATTCTAAATGAGTTTCAGGCTCAATTATCAATACTTCATTGCAGTTTTTCTTGCCAGTATGCTACTTTTGGAACTGCCTGGTTTGATTTGTCAAGTTGAAGCAGATGGGATTAATAAAAATAATCAATTTGGCATGTTGTCCTTAAGATTATCCATGATTCTATCGACAACATCACATAGATCTTCCATTTCAGTTAAGTTGTGATCATTCCAGCCCTACATTGACTCAGACTGCACTATTTTGTGCGTTTGCAAACAATAGCACAATGAGAGAACTAGATGGAGATGAAGAAAATTGTGAGATGATTTTGTAGAGGTCCCCAAAATGGAGGTCTTGGATCTGACAAGATTTCTCTAGGTGCCACGGAGTCCTATAAATCACCCGTCGAAGATATGGTGTGATTGGGCCTCAGGGCTCTTAAGTGACTATGCCCGAACGAGGTAGCCCGAAAGCACATGGAGCATAGGGAACCAAAATGAAGCCTCTACTAGATTTTACCAGGCCACCGCGACATGTTGGTGTAGTTGGTTTGGTCCCATGAGCTTCCGTTTGCAGACTACAACCTCTGACAGTCCTACACTAACTTAGACTGCACTATTTCACACGTTTGCAAACAATAGGACAATGAGAGAACCAGATGGAGATGGAGAAAACCACGAGAGGATTTCATAGAGGTCCTAAATGTGGATCTCTTGGATCTAATGAGACGTCTATAGGTGCCACGGAGTCTGAGAAATCACCTATCGAAGATATGGCGTGTTTGGGCCTCAGGGCTCTTAAGCGACTACTCTCAGGTGAGGTAGCCCAAAAGTACGGGGAGTGTAGGGAACCAAAATGAAGCCTCCACTAGTGTTCAGCTGGCCACCCTGATGTGTTAGCGTAGTTAGTTCGGTCCCATGAGCTTCCGTTTGTAAACTACAACGTCTGGCAGCCCTATACTAACTCAGACTGCACTATTTCGTGTGTTTGCAAACAATAGCACAACGAGAGAACCAGATGGAGATGGAGAAAACCGTGAGAGGATTTCATAGAGGTCCCCAACGTGGAGGTCTCAGATCTGACAAGACATCTTTAGGTTCCACGGAGTCTTAGAAATCACCTGTCGAAGATATGGCGTGATTGGGCCTCAAGGCTCTTAAGTGACTACGCTTGTATGAGGTAGCTCAAAAGTATGGGGAGCATAGGGAACCAAAACGAAGCCTCCACTAGCATTCACCTGACCATACCGATGTGTTGACGTAGTTGGTTCAGTCCCATGAGCTTATATTTGCAAACTATAGCGTTTGGCAACCCTACATTGACTCAGACTGCACTATTTCGAGTGTTTGCAAACAATAGCATAGTGAGATAACCAGATGGAGACAGAGAAAACCACGAGAGGATTTTGCAGAGGTCCCCAATATGGAGGTCTCAGATTTGACGAGACCTCTATAGGTGCCATGAAGTCTGAGAAATCACCCGTCGAAGGTATGGCATGATTGGGCCTCAAGGCTCTTAAGTGACCACGCCCGGATGGGTAGCCTGAAAGCACGGGTGGAGGAAACCACCAATGTTCAATGATTTTGCCACAAGATGTAACTATGTAGATTATAAACTTAGTTTTGTTGGGGAGACCACCAATGTTCCAACTGTTCATTTTGAAAGAATGAATATCTTCAATCAAACAGAGAATGAAGAGCCTGATTTTTTTTGGGCATTACAAAAGGTTGTTTGTGCCCAAAAAGAAGCCAAAGGCCATATAAATATTCAGTCTTCAACTTTAGATGATAATGAACATCGCGAAGAAAAATAATTAGGTGAAGATGTCACTATGATTCAAGAAGAAATGCCTCCTGAAAGTCATAAAGAGTCAATTTGATTACCCAAAAACATCTGGAAGAACTTAAAGAGAAGATATGAGTGGAAGAAAAGGAAAATTAGGAAGCGTGGAAGGATCACAACTTAACTGGAATAGAAGATCTATGTGATGTTATCGATAAAATCATGGATAATCTTAAGGACAACATGCCAAGTTGATTATTTTTATTAATCCTAGCTACTTCAACTTGACAAATCAAACCAGGTAGTTCTAAAAGTAGCATACTGGCAAGAAAAACTGCAATGAAGTATTGATAATTGAGCCTGGAACTCGTTTAAAATTGTAATTTATATTTTGATTAAGCATTCACCAATAGTTTCTTTTTTGAAGGTAGAAATTCATTTTATATGTGAGAAATAAAATGTTGATTTAGTCTATTACTCTAACTATTTAGGTTATATTTCTGTAGTCTACAAAAGCCTCTTGTGGTTTTCTCCATCTCCATCTGGTTCTCTCGATGTGCTATTGTTTGCAAACACACAAAATAGTGCAGTTTAAGTCAGTGTAGGGCTACCAGAGGCTTTAGTTTGCAAACGGAAGTTCGTGGGACCGAACCAACTACGCCAACACGTCGGGGTGGCTAGGTGAACACTAGTGAAGGCTTTGTTTTGGTTCCCTATGCTCCCCGTGCTTTTGGGCTACCTCATCCAGGCGTAGTCGCTTAAGAGCCCTGAGGCCCAATCACACCATATCTTCGATGGGTGATTTCTCAGACTCCATGGCACCTAGAGACGTCTCGTTAGATCTAAGACCTCTAAGTTGGGGACCTCTACGAAAGCCTCTTGCGGTTTTCTCCATCTCCATCCAGTTTTCTTGTTGTGCTATTGTTTGTAAACATGTAAAATAGTGTAGTCTGAGTCAGTGTAGGGCTGCTAGACGTTGTAGTTTGCAAACAGAAGCTCGTGGGACCAAACCAACTACGCCAACACTTCGGGGTGGCCAGGTTAATGCTAGTGGAGGATTCATTTTGGTTCCCTACGCTCCATGTGCTTTTGGGCTACCTCATCTGGTTGTAGTCGCTTAAGAGTCCTGAGGCCCAAACACGCCATATCTTCGACGGGTGATTTCTTAGACTCTGTGGCACATAGAGACGTCTCGTCAGATCAAATAGATCCATGTTGGGTACCTCTAAAAAATTCTATCATGGTTTTCTCTGTCTCCATCCAGTTCTCTCACTGTGCTATTGTTTGCAAACGCACAAAATAGTGTAGTCTGAGTCAGTGTAGGGCTGCCTGAGGCTGTAGTTTGCAAACGAAAGCTCGTGGGACCAAACCAACTACGCCAAAAAATTGGGGTGTCCTAGTGAACGCTAGTGGAGGCTTTTTTTTGGTTCCCTATGCTCCCTGTTCTTTCGAGCTACCTCATCCGGGCATAGTCCCTTAAGAGCCTTGAGGTCTAAACATGTCACATCTTTGACGGGTGATTTCTCATACTTTGTGGCACCTAGAGATATCTCGGCAGATCTGATACCTCCATGTTGGGGACCTCTATGAAATGCTCTTGTGGTTTTCTCCGTCTCCATCTGGTTCTCGCGTTGTGCTATTGTTTACAAACGCATGAAATAGTGCAGTCTGAGTCAGTGTAGGGTTGTCAGACATTGTAGTTTGCAAACAGAAGCTTGTGGGACTGAACCAATTATGCCAACATGTCGGGGTGGCCAGGTGAATGCTAGTGAAGGCTTCATTTTAGTTCCCTATGGTCCCCGTGCTTTCGGGCTACCCCGTCCGAGTGTAGTCGCTTAAGAGCCCTAAGGTCCAACCATGCCATATCTTCGACGTGTGATTTCTCGGACTCCATGGCACCTAGAGACATCTCGTTAGATTCGAGACCTCCATGTCGGGGCCCTATATGAAATCCTCTCACATTTTTTTCTGTCTCCATCTGGTTCTCTTGCTATGCTATTGTTTACAAACGCACAAAATAGTGTAGTTTGAGTCAGTGTAGGGCTGTCAGAGGCTGTAGTTTGCAAATGGAAGCTCGTGAGACAAAACCAACTACTCTAAAATGTTGGGGTGGCCTAGTGAACACTAGTGGAGCATTCATTTTGGTTCACTACGCTCCCTGTATTTTTGGGCTACCCCGTCCGGGCATAGTCGCTTAAGAGCCTTGAGGCCCAAACACGCCATATCTTTGACGGGTGATTTCTCAGACTCTATGGCACCTAGAGACGTCTTGTCATATCTGAGACCTCCACATTAGGGCCCTCTATGAAATCCGCTCTTGGTTTTCTCCATCTCCATCTGGTTCTCTTGATGTGTTATTGTTTACAAACGCGCGTAATAGTGCAGTCTAAGTCAGTGTAGGGCTGCGAGACATTGTAGTTTGCAAATGGAAGATCGTGGGAACGAACCAACTACGCCAACACATCAAGGTGGCATGGTGAACACTAGTGGTGGAGGATTTTTTTTGGTTCCCTACGCTCCCTGTGCTTTCAAGCCACCTCATCTGGGCGTAGTCCCTTAAGAGCCCTGAGGCCCAAACACGCCATATCTTCGACAAGTGATTTCTCAGAATATGTGGCACATAGAGATGTCTTTTTAGATTCAAGACCTCCATGTCAGGGCCCTCTACGAAAGCCTCATGCAGTTTTCTCCATCTCCATCTGGTTCTCTCGATGTGCTATTGTTTGCAAACGCGCGAAATAGTTCAGTTTGAGTCAGTATAGGGCTGTTAGGACGCTGTACTTTGCAAATGGAAGCTCGTGGGACCGAGATAACTACGCCTACACATTGGGGTGGCCAGGTGAACGCTAGTGGAGCATTTTTTTTGGTTCCCTATGCTCCCCGTGCTTTCAGGCTACCTTGTCTGGGCGTAGAAGCTTAAGAGCCCTGAATGACTTAATTGGCTTAACAATGAATTTGATAGGTGTGTGTTTAAGAATACACGAGAGTTATCAATCACCTAGTAAATCTTTCTTGTTTTGTTTTGGATGGGAGTCAGCTAACCTATGGCTTAGTGACCTTCCATTCATTGATAATTTATGTTATGATAAACCCATGGATGCTTTCAAAAGCACCTTAAAAAAGATAGGGGTAGTCATCAAGCCTAGTGAAGGGTGTGATGTGATTTCCAAATGACTTGAAATGCCTACAGATTTAAAGGTAATAACATGAATTGGACAGAATTAGACAATCAAGAATCATTGAGTGTCTGAATCATAATTTCATTACATCTGGAGACACTCTCAAGCATTGGAGTAATGTATATGGAGAGACATTCTCAAAATATCAACAGATGAAAGGAATCAAATTGTGACGAATGTCGGGTGTTTTAAAAGGGGAGAAGACTATGAAGCATAAAAGAATGTAGTAAGTGCATGATAAGATAGGAACCAGTACAAAGAGACCATGAGCAAGAACAACTGCAAGTAAGGTAAATACACATATACACATTGATAAATTGAATGAATAATTACTCAGATTAGGTAACTCTTTATATACATACATTATATAAATATTGATTTCCAAATTTTGATGCATATTATACATTGAAAATGTTAGTACATGTACATCACCAATAAATGAAAAAATAATTCATAATGTCTTAAATATTGTCAAGGGCACATCATATTAGATTCATGCGAAAATAATCTCAGAAATGTAAGGTCTCATCGAAAATTATCAAGTTTCAAATAGTATTTTAATGTGCATAATAAATACAAAAATTCCCAAATAGGTCATATACCATCAAGTTCAAATGCCATATAGGCATACATACAATGCCATCCACATAGAAATACAAAAACAATGCAATGTAAGACATATATATTTCCTACTCATCAAAATCTATCCCTCTCTTGGCCTTGCTTGAAGAAGGCCCTCCCTTAGATGAAGATGGAGATCCATGAGATGACTTTGGATAATCCGAGCCCATGCTTCGAGTCCTCTTCCACTGAATACTCGCCTATAAATGCAAACAATGTTTTTTTGTCAAAACTTAATTTATGTGTTTTCAACATGTATTTAAGACCATGCTAGAATGAAAGTATTTACATAAATACACAAACTTACCGCAATTTTTCGATCACGCCGAATTTACATCTCACACTCAGATGAGTCATCGGGAGCTCCTGCAGTATGAATGGGGGTATGAAGACGATGAGATGGAGGAGTCCGTGCCCTCAAAGTCAAAATGGAGGGGGTTAATGTTCCCTACATACACATAAGATCAGAAAATCTAACATCAGAATTAGCAAAAATAGAGCTAAGTACATGTATGTACATAATGACAATATTTTAACTAATTTTATCAATATAGAACTATTATTTTTACCTCGCCACGCATGTGAATCAAATGAACATGGATGCTACCTATCGCAAGTAACTCCTGCATATACAAAATGAAGGACATTATTAACATAATTTAATAATTCTACAATGAAAGACATTACTAACATGTAATTTAACATAACATGAATTACACGAGAAATTTAACAAAATTTATGTGTTGTTTGAATACCTCAGTGAGTTGTTGTGCAGATGAAATCGCAGCGGCACCACCTTTATCTACTTGTCGTAGATATGGTGGGGTGTCTAGTGAAGTCAACATCTTTATCAAACATGTATATCACGTGAGTTAGATGGACATACAAGAACATACATATATTTGATTTCAAAACTTTTATATATATATATATATATATATACATACATACATACATACATGTGAAAATTTTACATAATTAACATTCTAAATTACCTCTGTGAATGTATGTGTATGCATGGTGCTCACCACCTGTGGTCGGGATGAAGATGCGCCTCCCGCACGTTGTAATATCAAGGCATGTACATGTACAAATACAATTATTTCAAAAATTTAACATATATAAGTAAATCAGGTACTCTAAACTTTTTGTAACACACATAACAAAACATAAAAAATTTACCTGCGAAGGTGATGTCAATGAATGTAATCCAAATGTCTCACTCAAAAGGACATCTGACATAGTGACATTATCATGTTCACCCCTAGCACCAGGTGCACCAAAATCAGTACACATGAAAGTATCGTCCTCCTCAGGCCCCAAACATATGCTACCACATGACGAGCAAAGATGTGGCCTCATGCTAGTACTCCTTGAGGGAATACTCTGTGTACCTCTGTGAGCATCTGACTTAGAAATATCCCTTGTATGTCAAACAAGGGTCACAGATAGCCCCTGAAGCACATGGGGTGTATCAATCGCTAATGTATCCTTCACTGCTTAAGGGACAATCTCAGGGTGAGGAGGCTTCTGTGTGGGGAATCTACCCTGTTGAATAGGTGCATGTTGTGCACCTGGTCGATCCTGTGCAGATCCGTTTTCTTGGCCCTGGAAATCTTGGAAATCAAAATAATTTGGGATCTCGTTGAGGATAAAATCGCAATAGAGTTTCCTCAGAAAGTATAGTGGCACCTTGTTGTTATTACAAGGTGGAAAATCAAACTCCATCCACCATCGGTCCCAAAAATTATTTTTAATCAAATTATTATTGTATCAATGGATGGGAAATCATTTACATGTCAACGGAATAGGAAAATTAGTGCGAGGGTCCGTGAATAAGGCGCACATGAGTTATTTTGAAATCTCTTTTTTCTTTACATCCACATATGACAATTTGTTGGAATAATAAACCCTACAACCCTCTCTGTAAGTTATCCAACAATCAAGTTTCCCCATTGCCATGCCAATTTGAACAAGTAATGCCTCTAATGTGTTTGCAAGAGAGGCGTGGTGGGGGTTTGTAGATTGTGCATCCCTCATTGTTTTGATTAAACCCTCAATTTCAATTTTGTTTTCAACTATTTGGGCTAGTAAATATTCTTGACTACCCGAGGGATGTTGAGCAATTGTGGGAGTGTCGGGAGGGATGAAAACAGTAACAGGGTTTGGTTGTGGTTGATTCCCTCGACCTCTAACTGTAACAATAAAAAATATGTATTCAATTCAAATTTTAATCTATAATTATCATATTTCAATGGAATTTTGAGAAAAGAATTATGCTTACCTATTCTTCGTGGCGCCATCGTCAATTCAGATCTTTTCGGCGATCCAGAAATGATCCTTTGAGCTTGAGATCCAGTAGAATGAAAAAACGTGAGGGCATGGTTAAGCTCTGAAACTCGCGTTTGAGGGAGGTAAAATGATAGAGGCTCGGGCCTCTTTTTTTGTTTATAGTAGGCATAACATGTATGCATTATGTAACACGTATGTGTTATATAACACATACGTGTTATCTAACACATATGCGTCATGCTTCGGTGATTTCCGAGCCAAACAAATTAAAACGTGAGCGCATTTTAACAAAACGCGTACACGTTTTGGTTTTTTGGATTCTTGTCCGCTTTTTGGCCCCCCAACTTCATGCACTTACCCCTATCAAAATAACTACTTGAACAATGATAAATGAAAACTGGGCTTCACCAGAATAGCTCCCCCATAGACTGTCAACATGCCTAAAAATGTCAAAAATAAAGATAAAAAATCTCTCAACAAACAAGAGAGATATACTACACCTGCTAAAGAAAATTTCTCAAAACAAGGAGCATTAGAATGGAGATGGTATAGAAAGTGGATCAAGAATCCGAATGGTGGAGGAGCCATGCTTATAGAGTCCTCTCAACGAATTTCTATTTCGCCTCCACGAGTGATTAAAAATCCACCCCAAATCAACACGAATGTATGAAGAAGATGCTTGCATATGATTCGGTGCAAAATGCATAATAGGTTCATGTAAAGGAACATTAGAGTGTGTACCAGGTCGATCATGTATGACAACTAAAACCTTAGGTTTCTCAAGCCTCAGTGAAGGTGCAAAATTCATGTGTGGCTTATAATCCTCGTAAAGAGTCGAGCGTACAAAAATAGTAGCTTTGTTTATGTGTGCTCCCAATGAAGTACCTACTCGAAAACCAATTCCGTGACGAGAATGAAACTTAATAGGTAGAAAAGGGGAATAAATACCCTATGGATGTCTTCTAATAGCTCCACCAGTGAAACCCATAGAACGGAGCATGTGAGAACCGAATATAGTGGTATGCTTCTCAAAAGAGCCATGAATGCGAGAAGAAGTGGGATACACATAATGTATTACTACAATAGGCACATGTGCATTAGAACATGCAGTAACAAGTGCAATAGGCTTAAGAACAAATGTTGTAATAGAAGCATTAGGAGAGAGAGCAAGAGCATACTCAGAATCTAATAGATCAAGGTTAGTGGGTGTAGGAGTAGTAGCTACTAGTGGACTAGATTGTCCATAGTATGAGGGTGATGTTGAAGGCTAGCAAGTTTTTGTTGCAAAGAGTGTATGATATCATCTTTGCCATGAATGAGGGCATGTAAAAGAAAAATTTTCTTCTTGAGAAATCTATTTTCACCCACAAATTTTACTATGTCCTCTTGAATGGAACAAACTTCAGAGAACATATTATTCTTAGAATGCAAAGAAAATATGTCAGAGCACAAATCCATGATAAATGCAAGAAGACACTAAAAACAAATGCAACACCCAAAAAATATGGGACATTGGGCTTTGCCAAAAATGCGTCCAAAACACTGTGGAGTCCTTTCTTTTTCTTATATCCTAGCTCCAGAACAATATGGTAGCTTCAAAAAAATACTATTGGAGCTATAGACCACTAGTCTAGCTTTAGAAATGAAGCAAGAAAGAAGAAAAATTGTTGTCTTGTGAGAGGGTTTGACTAGATATCAAACCGAGTGCCTCACCCTTAAGTCTTCAACGAACAAGAACAAAAGGGCACTAGGAAGATCTTGTGTAGCGGACGAGACAACGGGGGTTTTGGGGGTGACAACCCCAACAGGGTCAAGGGGCAGCGCCCCTTGCACGCTCCTAGTCATGATACGGGGTGGGGTCGAGGGGTAGCACCCTCAAAGCCAAATGCAAATTACCCTTTCAAACGACTGTTGAAATGACTCGAAACTTAAATTTTCACCACAAAATGAACCCCCAAACTATTTATAATTACACAATTCTATTACAACATTTACCCTATTTTACATAAATGCTCCCTTTAAAAAAAACTTCACTCAAAATTATTATTTTTACCTCCAAAAAATATCTTAAAAAATGGCCTAGCTCGATGGTCTGGGTAGTGTAGCTCAGTTAGAAAGCAGGGAAAGATCAATTGGTGTTGGGCGAGTTGAGGTGGTTTAGACAAGCAATATGGGCCGACACCAAAACCTTTAAAATGATTCAAACTAGTAACCTCCTTACTCCAAATTGCCCACGTTGACCAATGCACTAGTGGAGTTGCACATACAATGAATCAAAGATTTCAAATTTTGTAGTTTCTTGTGAATTGAGAAATAAAAAATAAAAAAGGGATTAGGGTTATTACCCTAATCTATCAAGCTGAGTTCTCACGCCGAATAATGGAGTCTAAAACAACTCTACTAAGATACACCGCCAAGCTGAATAGAACCAATGGCCGAGTTAAGTTCGCAGGTAAATCTAGGTAAATTCGAGCCGAGTTTGGGAGAGAATCGATCCAGGAGAAAAGTCAAGCTCAAATAATCATGGCCGATCAGTCACCAAATCACAGGACTGAGGATCCAATCTGGGAATGCAGGTCAGAATATGGCCGAATGGAGAAAATGTGAGCGCCGAACATGGAAAACATTGCCAAATCCAATGTAGATTGCAGCTAAGGCATAGGGTGAGAGGCGTCCAACAAGAGTACTGATCCAAATGGTCGGAGATGGAAAAGAGTTGGGGGATGAACAAATTTGAGAGACTAAGAAAATTACCAAGTTGCATTTAGAACGTCACCTAACCACCGCGGAGTCCATGCTCAGGATCTCGAGCAGAGAAATGAAGAGATTCCTAAAAAGAGCTATATAGGCTGATCTTGGGCCAAAACCAACAATGATATGTAATTGCATGTGGATGCCATTATAGATCCAAACAACTATCTTGCAAAATAAAATCTTCGTAAGCTTTCAAAAAACTGAGGAGTTACTATTGAAGCAAGCTCTGATACCATGTCGGAGAAGAATCCCAGGATTACTCCAGAAGAATAAACATTACCAAAACCGTGAAGAGTGCACAAAAAATCAACTCAAAGTTTCATAATAGAAGGATGTAAGTGATGTACATATAAAAGAAGGAAAGTGCAACTACCACCTAGATCAGTGGTGAATAACACTCACTAACTGATGCTGAGAGTAGAGCTGACTCCACACAATTAGTAAGCTAACTCAACACAACTAGTACACCTAAGCAAGCTAACACAACAAGTGTAGATCTAACAGAAGTGCAATAATTATCCTAATAAAAAAATAAAAGGATAAATCATAACTTACACTAACAACGTAGACCCAAATACGTCTCCTACTCTTTTATGAATTCTTAAAGTGTTGTCACATCATTATGGATTTGAAAAAGGAGACCGGTTTCTCAAAGATCTATGCAAATTTTTGGAAAAGCAAACAATGTTTTCAAAACCTTGAAATTGAAAAACATGATCTTGCATAACAATTGTTAGAACCATTACTTAATGGTTATGAAATATTACGCTACCAATTAAGAGGAATGATCTCTATTTGTTTCAATTTTTTCATGGTTTTGTTCATCTCATTGTCTTCATCTGCTCTAAATTATTTATTTTTGAATCTCTATATTCTAAAAAAAATTAAAGATATTTTATTTTTAAACACCCACTTTTTATTTATTATTACATCAAAAATAATAATTTAAACATTTATTGAAAAGGGGAGAAAAGGTAAATATTCAATCAACGCTTTATACTTCAATGGAAAAACCTTTTAACATAAATTATACATTATAAATCACTCTTAGTTTACTATTGGAACTGCCCTTTATATTAAATTAAAATAAAGAGAGTTACATTAGTAGGGGCGACCAGAAAACTCATGGTCCCACAAAATGCCACAAGGGAAACAACAAAATGCCAAAAAAGGCAACAGAAAACGCCACATGGAAAACATCAAAATACCCAGAGGGCTAGCAGAAAGCATAAGAAACAAATCACACCAGCAGAGTCAACCACATACCACAACACCAGGAAGAGGAGGAGGGTCATCCCAATGAGGGATAAAAAATCCACTATTGGGCTTGGCTGAGGGAGGATCCACTTGTCAACCGTCATAGTTCAACATTTGCATTTATAAATGAACCATAATTTCCCATCTAGTGGGAGGAAATCTGGCTATAGTCCACATGCCCAGCACCAGAGATCACCACTGTGGAGAATTAACAAAACCCTTCCCCCTTAAAGGTGGGCTCCAGCTAGGTCCAGACAAGGAAGGAGCTAAAGGGCAGCCCTGAGGAGAGGAAGAACGATGGTTGTGTGAGAAGCTTCTATGATGCAGTCCTATACGTGACGGTTGTCGCGGTGGCGAAGGCTAAGGTGGTAGTGACAAAGGATTCAACCTGACCTGACTCATAGTGCAGGGCACATTCCCCTAATGATTCAGAAACTCCTGTAAATGAGTGAATTCCAGGGAAACCTTCGTTGCTTGAGCTTGAATCTATATGCACACAGTAGACAATATCGCCACTTTATCATTAGTGGAAAATAAAGCAACAAATTGATCATGTTGGAAGATTAAAGAATTGTGAACTTTCCAAGTATGAAACAAAATGCAGGCGTGAAATAATTTCCATAAAGTACCAATATAATGAGGGCAAGGACTAAAATCTCCAAATAGAGCTAGATGCAATTGAAAGAATTCAGGATGGTAGGGATGGAATAAGGAGTGAATCCAAGTCCATATGGCTTGGGCATGAGAACATGACCAAAATATGTGTTTAAATGACTTAGGGCGGGAACAAAAGGGGAATTTAGGCATAGGGTTTTCGATATGATTGAAACATTTGCCCACATGTAGACCTTGATAGACAAGCTACTAAAGGAATTGATTAAATTTGGGCTCGAGAAGAGAATGTCAAGTACATGAAAGCCAAGAAAGCCAAGTGGAATGCAAAGATTGCAAACCCTATTGGGCATTGAGATTTTCAATGGCGGGTGAGAGCGTGCTTAAAATATGGTAGGTTGTTCTAGCATTGTAGCGAAGGAAAGCAATTTCTTGGTTCCATCGCCAATCACGCCACGAAGCCTCCAGGGGTTTAAGCCCCACCTTGTGGAGCATAATATCGGGCATAAGTTCCTAAATTTTGTAGATCGAGGGGAGGTCTAAATTGGAAAGATAGAATTTCAACTCAAGCTCAGGCCAAGGCACCCAATCTCCGTGGGTAACTAAATCCTGAATGACATGAATTCCCTTGCGAGAAAGCCAGAGAGATTTGATTCCGGGAGTTTCCGCAAGTGGAAGATTATCATCAGTGATGATGAGAGACCACCAAAGATTCTAAGAATTAAAAGAAATCCCTTTGCGTAAACCATCACCAATCCAACACATCCATGGCTTGACCGTATCAAAACATATCCAAATACTTTTGGAAACAAAAGTATCGATGATTTTGAAAGGAACCTTAATGATAATAAGGGTGTGCAACTCAATATTGTTCCAACATTTCTTTCCATATGGAGCTCTGGATGAAATGTAGTGTCGCAACAAGATTTTCGAGGCTTGGTTACCCATCAAACATCAAACTACCCATTTAGAACAAAGAGCCACACTTTGCCGGTAGATGTCTATGACTCCCATGCCAACTTTCTCACAAGGGAGATGACATACCTCCCAAACCACTCTTTGAAATCCAGCTAAAATAGAACTTTTACATCTTAAAAAAGTCCCACAACAACTTTGAAAGTTTGGCGAACGAAGTGTGAGAAGGGCACTAACATGCAGAGTAATACACATGGGTTATGGCAAAAATATTAGTACAAACTTGGAATTTACCAGCTAAGGATAGAGGTTTGGAAGACCATCGGGAAACCTTAAGCTCCACTCTATTAATAACATAATGCCACAATGTGGCAGAGTCACTTTAAAAGGAAAAAGGAATGTCCAAACATTTGAATTGCTTGCCTCGATCGATCCATCTCCAGGGGTGATCTTTCAACTAGTCTGGGATAAGTAAGCAACTTTTATGGTAGCCCAAAGTCTTAGACATTTGAATGCTAGATCCAGAGGCAAGACAAAATGTATCGAGGCACTAAAAAATTTGGCAACATTTTGTTCAGACTCTGTAATGGTAAGGAAGGAATCATCAACAAAGTGATTGTTGGAGCTCAAAATTTCACCATGCCCCAAGTCATAGAAAACCCAAGATTTTAAGGCAACATGGGACTGTCTCCAAGTTGTGGGACTTACGCTGTGAGATAGGCCTCCAAAGAAGGCTAGTTTATCTACCTATTCCTAATGCTACAACTACTCCTGTAGCTAAAAAATAAACTAAATAGTCCTAAACTAACAATTCCAAGGGACCATAGAGAGAGAGAAGGGCTAAAAAGATGCATGGAAGGGGAAAACCTAATCTAAAAAGTGGTGATAGCACCAGAAAAAAAGGAGGTGAAACACTCTAAAATGGGAGGGAAATGGGAGAAATGAGAAAAGAGAGGGCATACAGAAGTGTCACAACCCAAAACAACATTCAACTTTCCATTTTCACACAAAATATAACAAAATTGAATCCTGCAAAGTGAGAAAAGATGCACAACACACCTATAATAGATGAAAAGGCAAGAAGATGCAAGAAAACACTACTAGGGAATAGAATAGACACAAAAGAAATATTTTATTACTTTAAAAGGATGCACAATGTCATTACATTGAAGGAGGAAGGCAAGAATAGAGTACAGAGGTTGAAATTTGAGGCATGTAACTCATATTTTGTTCCTACAACCATTTGACATGGTTTCATTACAAATCAGAATGTCCATCCTTTGAAAATGATCTGATTTTACAATATATAGAGAATGGAAGAGAAAGATGAGGAAAAATAGAGAAGGTGCGAGTTTTCTCATCTAACCACTAACAACTAAGAATTAAAAACAAGCATAGAACCTCTACAAAAACATTCCTTCGTGTTAATTTCCCTGCAAAGGAAGGAAAAGGAGCCTGTACTTCATTGAATTTGGGTGGTTGAGCTATTCAAAATTGTGTTTTAATGCCCTAACTATTTTTCTTAATTTTTACCCACTAAATCTTACCAAAATCATATTTTCTTGATTACATGATGAAGAGTTCATCGAGTTCTTTCCAACTATACAATTTTTTTCAAATTTAGAGTAGAAGAGAAGAATTTGTGAGCATTTGAATTTTACATGGTTGGGAGAACAATTCCTTGGCACGTGGAATCATTTTATTGGTTGTCATTACTTATTTTTCCATGTATTCCTTTGTGTGTTTGTTCTCTTTGTCCTCTATGTGTTGGCCTTTTATTTGTTGTGGGGGTTGATTCCTTTGACTACAGCCTTACATACTACCCCATAGACCTAAAACCATTTGATATATGGCTCATTCCACAGACTTCACATCAGTGAGAGCCCATATTCTCACCCTACTCTAGAATAGTGACGTGTGTCCTCACTCAACCACTAGATCTTTGCCACATGTCCGCCTAACTATTTTCCACATGGCTCATTGACTTTCCTGAATTCTTACCTCTGCTATGGACCAGAAGCTTTATATTCCTCTATTTATCTTGGGTACTTGAGTCCGTCGGATCCCAAAACCATCTTTGAGGAATCCAGCATAATCATAAAACGTGTAGCATCCTAATTTAGTGCTTTCAATTAAATTTTACTACCAGTTTGGCGAATGAAGTCTGACAAGGGTCTTCAACATGTTTAAAGTAGTGGACAGCATTGGTAGGTTTTAAGAATCTTAGTACAAACTTGGACATTTACCAGCTAGGATAAGTTCATTTAAGACCACTGGGTTATCTAACCTTAATCTCCAGGGGGATTTAATTTGGGATAACAAATATATTCAGCCGATTTAACATAGGTTCGGAGTCACAATTTTGATATCACTATGAATGTCCAGAATACCAATTGCTTGCCAATCGTGGGATTAATTTCATCAAATCCATTAGGGTTTTAGAGACATATCAACTAGTTTCAAGCTACACTTAAAAGAAGCAAGGCGTGTAATTTAGCCCAAGTGTCTTGAATGATATTTTTTTTTTGGTTTATGAATCTATGTAGGCAAGAGGGGAATGTATCGAGTAATTAAATAAACTCATCTGGCAAACCAATTTTTTCAGACCATCTTGCAATGGTAAGGAAGGAATCCATTTACAAAGTCATGGTATGGACCCCTGTTATTACAAAAATGCATAAGTCATAGTTAGGTTTACATATTGCGGTAACACTAAGCCTACCATCCAAGTTGTGGGAGTTGAATTTTGTTGAGACAAACCTCTAGAGAATTTTAAATATGCTGGAAGCATGTTCCTAAGATACGATGAAGAGGCATATTTTACTTAGGAATTGTAACGCAACATATCTAACTGGGCTATTTTAATACACACACAATGGTGGACCAGGGTGAGAAGGTCAGATGCAATCAAACATACTCATCCTAAACTATCAGAGGTGATCACACTATTATGAGGGGTAGCAGGAAATCCATCTTCCATCATGGCATCATGATTGAGATTGAGAATTCAATCAGGGAGAGGCCAGATACATGTGACACAAACCTAATGTTAGGGATTCAACATCTGTTATCCATAAAACACAACACTCTTAACCCGCAAATGAGAAATACATGACACAAAATTGCAAGAACAATAAATGGAGAGGGCAAATATTGTAAGGTAAATGAAGTGCTAGCGTTGATGAAAACTACAGAATAGATCTTATTGCTGAAAGAATATACACAATTAACTACATCAGAGGAATATGACAGGCACAAGAATCACTTGTCAGGACCATGCTGAAGGCTTACAATTAATAATTACACAAAGAGACAATTCTAACAAAGTGGCATTACGAGGGTCCCAGTGTAATGGAGTGAGTTATTCACAATTTTTATAATCAACTTTAGATTATGACATCCATTTGACAGTCATAAGATACATTTACCCTTATATTTGATTCCCCTTTAATCGTCACTAAGAAGTTTGCATTAATTTTCTACTTAGGGGCATGGGAAGTCAATCAAATAAATCCTGTTATGATCTTTTTCTTGCATATGGTGGAGAAAAGGTGTCCTTTCTTCTTCGAGACAAAAATATGTCTGAGCCCGTCCATAATTATGTATAACTAATGTTGGGAGTGTCATTTTTTTCTCCAATTCTGAAAAATTGACTGGCAAAGTAATTGAAGTAATTTATCAATGTGGCATGTGATGTAGATCTAAGATAAAAACCTCTAAATTGATATCTCTTATCCTATTTCAAATTTGGATGTATTTAAGAGGTGATATATGGCTAATAATAAATATTGGAGGGGGTCGTGAGGATACACTAGACTTGAAAATACTTAGGAACTACAAGTTCCTTCATTTAACTACGTCTTCATTTGCCTTAGTAGGTAAATCAGGTTGATTAGGTTCAAAACTTTGTGTTTGCATAAAAAATATGAAAAAAGGTCAAGTGTGAGCTCGGTTAAATTGCAACCTGGGATCACATCCGCATATTCTATCATGTCTTCTTAGAATGCCAATATGGCCTAGAGGGTCCATGATCTACGATGATGAACTAAGTATCTATCATGTATCATAAAAATCCATATAGGTGAAGCCCCCTATCTAACGCATGTGTAGCACGCATCGCTTCGTCTATCACACTATTCACACACACATCCATGGGGAACATTGGCCCCTATCTGAGAACCGGTTCTATACCCTGCATGGTGTCCTTCCGACATACTATCTATATTGGCCACGCATGTCGGTTGTGAACCATGCATTTGCATGTCAATTGCTTTAAGAGTTAAAGAAACTAACTTAAAATCCAACATACACGGGAACTGGTTCAAAAGTTCCTTTGCTCGCCCACATTTCAACATAACACAAAACGTAATCATTATCATTTGTCATGCAAGCATCACTAAGATATCTATACTAGCAGTAAACCTTGCTTTAAAGTCAAGGAAAACTAACTTAAAATCGCACCTCCTTCACCCGAAATGCACTAAACATGTAAATAAGAGATTTGTTTTAAAGCTAAACAAAACTAATATTATCCTTTCTAACATGCATCACTAGGGCAATTCTTAAGAGTTGAGGAGATTGGGCATAGGAAGAGAAATTGTCCCAAGGCCAATTTAGCCTGAATTTTACCATTGTTCCAGGTTTGATTTTGCTAAGTGTTGAACTTCAATTTTTTAGAGATAAGATATGTTTTTGGAATGTTTCCAAGTGCTCTCATAAACATGATAAATCATCTAAAATTACAATTTATTCTTTGAGCTCTCATAGATCTCAAAAAATTACTCTAAAGGCCATTTCAAAGTTGTACAATTATTACCAGTGGGAAAATTGGATCACAATGACCATATGATGATTTGCGTTGTATGATAATTAAGATTATTACTCATATATAATGACCTGTGAGTTGCATTATCGCCATCACATCTACTTGTTGACCCTAAAAATGTCAGACACCAAGAAAAATAGAAGGCTAGCACATTAGGGCACACGAGTCTGTTTGAATGGAAGAAGCCGAAAGTAGTTTTTTGATGAATTGATGGAAAAACTAGCTGAACTGTAATTGAAGAGGCCACAAGTGTGTGACTGCCAATCTGAATAAGTATACCAGGGGGATCCAAGGGAAATGCGCACTAGCCCAAAGTGAATGGCCATTCAATATGATCATAAGTCTACTGGGGAAGTCAACTTTGAGAAATAGATGCCTATTAAGTAGAGACACCCTAGCCTATTGTATGCCTATCAGGACAGCAGGACTATAATCGTAATTGTTAATAAGGTACCAACCTGTTAACATTTCCAATAGTGGGTCGAAGGAGTGAGAGCAATTTTGGGCAGATGAGATTCCTAGTCTATTGTGTACATGAAGCTAAGGGGATTGAATACGTTTTATAATAGACACTTAACAAGGAGAAAGGAGGATATATGTATAGATCTGCTACAAGGGAGGGAACTCTTGAGATGGCAGTGAAGGTAAGAAATTGTCTTTATATTGATCACCAACTGTCAACAATCACTTGCATTGTAAAGTAAGACTTCATTATAGACCGAAAGTGGATCATGTCAAATCCCAAGACCATTTTGATTTGTTAATTTCGTTTGTGATTTCCATCTAGACTAGGTGACTCTTCATAAGCTAAGCATGAGCATGGCGACATGGAGCTCCTCCAAGGTAAGTGGAGCATCCCAACATGGGCCAATGCTATCTAGGGGAAAACTTAGAAGGCACCACATAAATAAAGGCAATTATGGAAGGTGCAGAGAAATCGCTCAATCGAAACCTCTTGAGCTTAAAAAACCAGACGGTAGTGATCGACAAAAGCATTTGTGATCTCTGGGAGCTCCGTGAGCCGTTGATGCGAATCATAGATAGTTTTGATCTATTCACAAACATGCTAGATTAGTTTACAATTTTTTTTAAACTCCATTAAAACTCAATAACTAATCATTTATTTATAACAAGTAACTAAAGTTATCTACCAATAATTTTAACTAGATTAAAACTTTTTATATCTTTATTAGATAAGTAGGATTTATACAATCCTTACAATATTCAGACGACTCTTATACAAGAGTTTATCTTATCGATTCAGGAAAGAATTTGTTCGGACAATTAAATTAGACCCATGGAAAATATTTTTTTTGTAGATGAATAATTTACTCAATTTTTGATTGAGAAATGTACTTTTATTAATTTTAAAATATCAAAGCATATAACTGTGCCTCACTTTTTTGCAGTTTTTATACCTTCAGTAAAATATGTCTAATAACCAAAACATGACCAAACACATCTAAAATGACTAAACATGTATTTTTAAGATCTTATAAATATTAAGGTACACGGCATCCACAATTTACCTGATTTTTATAAGTTTTAATAGTATTTTTAAATATTTATTTACTAGTCAGATTTTAAAATATTTTTGACCACCAAGTGAGACACACTTATATGCTTTGAAATTTATACAAAAAAAGATGGGTGGAAAGAGCCACACCTTGAAATGCTTAACACATGGAACCAAAAAGGCCTCGAGAAGGAGGCCAGCTCACCTCAAAGTAACAACATTACACTTGTATAATAAGACAATAAGTAAAAGTGTCTTTTTTAATTAAAAAAAAAGTGCAAAAAATCAAAGCACTAGAACAAAAGAAAAAGAGAGCTAAGTAGTAGCAACGAACATGATGGTCAGCGGAGGTGGAGGAAGACTATCAAGGTTGTCCCGTAGCCACTAATGCCAGAGGGGTGGCAGTGCGAGATGGGATCCCATCTATTATTCTATTGTTGCTCTTCTTCTTCATTCTGGTGAGGAAGAGAAATAATTAAAACCAAACACAAATTTCAATTGAGAGACTGATTCAATTTTTAAAATAGCTATCCTAGGGGAAGCCAAAATGTACATCAAAGGGACCTGTAGAGAAGAATTGCAAATTACCACAAAATTATGTATATTAATCTGTTGTACAAGTGTGAAAGGAGGATAGCCTACCAAACTTATTCTTCAAATTATAATTACCAATCACAATGTAAAATATAAAAACAATTCCAATTTAAAAAACTAAAATCTTTGTATCCAAAAAAGAAGAAAGGAGAAAAAAGAAGGAAAGTGTAAAAGTTTTTGATATATATCTTCACATGACTTGAGTCCACGAACAACCTTCGCTTCAGAGTTAATTTGCAGAAACCCTATTTTTTTCTCTTTCTTTTACCAAATTCTGTTAACTTTTTATTGAAATCCATGACAGGTATAAAAAAGTCTTTAATGCCAACACTGTATACATTTTTTCTAAGCCACAAATATGATGGACTGTATCAATTTATTAGAGATCTGATATTTTTACAGACTATAATACAAGTAAGAAAATATCTTTATGTGTAAATGCTTTTCTATTGATGTTTTGGATCACACTAGACACTGGAGCAACTAAAAACCATGATCAGAGTGTAGCCATGAATGCCATCACTTTACTTATACATGTAAATGTACCAAAACATGGGATCTAATACCAAACCCAAGAGTTGGACAAAACACTTGCAATATTTGATTTATTTTAACTATTTTAAAGTAGAGGTGGATTTCAAAGTGAGCTCACCATTAAAGGGGATGGTAAAAAATTTACAGCCTTCCATCTAACGAACCTTAACAAACCAAGGGTTCCTCGTCGTCCACACTCATTAAGGAGTCACCATCTTCACCCACTGATCTTGACTCCTTTCCAAAATGTTCTATATACTCTTATGAGGAATACAATGTACCTTAAGAAACCAAATTGATCCTATCCTCATTGAGGAGTTATCATCCTCACACATTGCCCTTAAAAAACAAAAGGGAACCTCATCTTTCACACTCATGAAGGAGTCGCCATCCTCACCTATTATCTTTAAGAAACAAAAGGGTTCCTCGCCTTCCTCACTCATGGAGTCACCATCCTCACCCATTGATCTCGCTCCATTCCAAAATGCCAGGAGTCACCATCCTCACCCATTGATCTTGGCTCCACTCCAAAACACCATGAGTCGCCATCCTCAACCATTGATCTTGTATCCATTCCAAAACGAGTCACCATCCTCGCCCATTGATCTTCGATCCATTCCAAAACGAGTCACCATCCTCACCCATTGATCTTGACTCCATTCCAAAACACCAGGAGTCGCCATCCTCACCCATTGATCTCGGATCCATTCCAAAACGTCCTATATACTCTTACCAGGCATGATGAATTTACCTCTTACCAGGCATGAGGAATTCACCTATGGTATGAGTGGTCTCCCTTATGCTCCTACGAGCTGGCATGATAAAATTATTCATCCTCCTAGATGTTTCACATACCACATGCCTGGATTTCTCCTTCGCTTTCCTTCCTAGAATACTGTGCTTGATCTTATGAAACAACCCCTTTTTCTTCTTTGAAGTTGAAGCTCCACCTGCCATATTGGCTTCACCGTGATCTCTGGCTTGAAAAGGAGGGGGTGGAGTTAGAATCCTGTATTTAAATGAACTCTTCTTGACAACATTAGTTTTAGGGGTCCCTGGTTTAGCTTCCCACCCAAAGGGAACTCCTGGAGCTCCACCATACTGAGACTGAAAAGACTCCCCTATTCCCTCATCCCTAGCCAATAGTTTACTAAAGAAACTTTTATCTTCCTCTCCCAGTCCAAGCTTCATCTCCTGATATTCTTCTTCTTTTTGAAATACAAGTTTTCCCTTGCATGCTGGCCTCCTACCCATGTCTTCAAAAACATTCAAGGGGACAATACATGAAGGCCCACAGTTCACTGAATGTTCAATTCTTTCATCTCTTGCCATGAAGACACCATTGACAAATCTGTCATCTTCTTCTCCCATTTCCACCACCAGTACATCCTCATCATCACCTCCTTCAAATATGCTAATCTCTTTCACATTTTCTTCCCCATTAGGAATTTCTTCATCAAAATCTAATGGGAGAATAACCAGAGGTCCATAGTTTGCAAGATAGTCGTCCATAATCTCTGGATCAACTGTTACTCCAAACCGAATACATTATAACCCAAACATCTGTATATTGCCTACAAGATATAGAATTTGTATGCATCAGGGACTTTATGCAGTTTTAGAGGCTCTCGTTGTCAGCCTGGAGAGGATGATAATTATATAATATTTTGGGTGTATGGTAATAAATTGTGGCTTTGCCAAAACAATTAATGTTACAAATATGATTTAATTCAGATTATGACTATGGAATTAAATTTTGGGTTTTGTTCAATATTATTATATTAATGATGCCACCAATCAAATGTGAGAAAAAAGTATTAAAATTAAATTTTGGGTGCATCGATAATTAATGTTTATAGAGAATTAAATATTTGAGTCACTGCAATCACACTAAACAATAATAAATTTTGCTTTCACACTATTGGTCAAAAGATTCTCAAATTATATATTGGTGCCATCACCAATGTCAATGAATTTGGGAATGACAAAGTCGTGGAATACTTATGAATAATTTTAATGGGATGGGATTTTTGCAAATCTTGGATTGGATTTGCAAGTAGTAGTTTATTGAAATTCCATCCTTACATAGTATATGACTCTATTATATTACTAATTTCCACATAGGCAAATAAGATAGAAAATTTGATTTTGAATTGATTTAGTATGCACTAAAATTAAAGTATTGTGATATTTGATCCTTCCACAAAATAATTAGGCACATGATACACATGTAGTCTTACTTTATTTGAATATTGAGAATTTTAATCACATGTCCTATCACATCATTTGCATAACTTTGGGTTGTTCTTCTTTTCTTTTCTATTCATACTTAAGAATATGTATTTAGTTCAACCGATGATTTTGGGATTCTATGCAGTGTCACACACACTTGTGGGACCTTGTGTGGCCCTTTTTTCAGCGCCCCATGTCCTGCCTTTTTCACTTTTGGATCGGTTTGATATCGGTTTGCACACCACTAAGGTCTTATTTTAAATTATATTTGTCTATATATACACAATAATTGTAGCTCATTTAATGAGAGGCACAATGAACATTCATAGAGAATAAATATTAAGCATTCACCTAATATTTACAGATATCAAACAATAATTAGTTTAGTATTCATTATTCTATCATGGCACATAAACACATGTTACGGAAAACATTGGAAGGAGGAAGGTCACACACCTATAGGATTTGGCGGGGGTTTAGTACATATCTAAATTGTTTTCACTTATGCATAATAAACCTTTTCAATATAATATTATTGTTGAAGGGTTTGTAATAAGTAGATAGTACTTAACCTTAACTAATCATAATGGAAGCCCAAAATATTTTTTGTTTCCCTTAAGTTTCAAATATTATACCCAATCTAGGAAAAGGCAAACAAATCTATTATATATAAGTTACACGTGTCTTTCAAAACCACGGGAGCATAGTCGTCAACTAATTTACAACATGATCTATCACATGTTTGGAGTGTCACCCACACTCTTAAATTTATCTAGAGCATCACCCATGTTTCTCAATTAATTCTAGGCTTCTCAATAAAGTCTCTATCACTTCTAGATGTGCATTTCTATAAACAATATTTGATGGTTGTCGATAAATCTTGCAAAATTAAAGATACATCCCTAAACCTTGCATGAAATCTTTTTTCTAATTTTGGAATGATTAATTAAGCTTTGTTTTTATTATACATGTTAAATTAGACTAGTTAATAATACTTAGGTGTTTGTGTCGCGATTGAATTTTAATTCATTTATTGTAAATTACTTTTTTGGTGAACATATGTTAGCTTACACCCCTTTTAAAATTAATAGATCATATTCAATGTTGTGATACATGAGAAAACTCACATAGATTTGGGGGGCGGGGGATGACAATTCATGTGATAATTTCATGAAATCACGTAATATGTTTTTTTTATAGTATTAAGCTATTAATCCAAACACAATAAACATGTATTCAATTTACCAAAATAAATATTTACATATATGTAATATAAACGTCAATGTAAACGTATACTTCACATTTATTTTACTAAATATAAGAAATTAGGGTCATTATGTGTCTTCTAAAATAGGTTTCAATACTCTAAGAGTTACCATTTAGGAGATAGTTTTAAAATTGTAGTTTTGTAGGGTTTTTAGACATTTTGGATTGGTTGGTGACATTTTATGGAGATATATGTGTGGAAAACATATATTTTACAACTTTAAACCTCTTAGAGACAGTGAGAACCGACATGATATTAACACCTAAATTCATAAACACAGTGATTAAATGTATATTAAGAACATTTTTGGTGTCTATATATAGTATTTTAAGAGATAAATGTAGTCAACACAACTTCATCAACCATGATTTTGAACTTGATTACACCAATTTCTCAATTAGTTTAATCATGTACATAACTGGGTTTTTGAGATGAAATGTGCACTAATCACTTTATTATTGGTTGCAATTGAGGTTAATTTATCCTTAATGTGAGTGAATCGGCTACATTCAGGTTCGTTGGGACAATTAACTTTAATTGTCACTTGATTAAACTAATGCCTCCATCAAACATGGCTATTTTTTTTAATAACAACATTCAATCATGAAATAATGAAAAAAATTCTCCAATATACCGAATTTTCTAAAAACTGCCTTTATGTATTTGATTGGACCTTATCGGAACCCAATTCCATCAAATTTTATAAAATAATAACATTCAATCCAACGTAAATTTTGAGGGTGAATATTCATTATTTGCGAATATTCTAGTTTTTGAAATTTACATTTGGTGAATTTTTAGGGTAGAAATTAGGACCAGGTGGCCTAAATCTTCTTGGTACTAGTTACTTTTAGGGGTTGATTTGCCTAACATTTACACCAATAGCTGACAATTTCAATTCAAATCAACTTTAGCACAAAATTAAAATTTTCCGCATTCACCTTCATATATGTAGTAATTACATATTTACTATTCTGTATGCAAATGACAACTATCAAATACTAATAAAATATTCCTCGCAATTCCTTTGGGATTTAAAGATCAAGATCGAGTGCATATTGCAATCTTGCATTAAGGTATTTTTAATTGTTATGGTATTATATTGCATTTGTTTCAAAAGGGCAAACCAAAATGGACTGACCGATAGTACTGTAAATGCTTCCAATTGACAACAATGCATCTGCAAACATCCAGTGGTATTGTAATGCCACCGACCGGTAGCATAGGCCGTGCTACCGGCCAGTGGCACTGAATATGCTACCGAGTGGTAACATATACAATGCTCACAATTCCTTTGGGATTTAAAGATCAAGATCAAGTGCATATTGCAACCCTACATTAAGGTATTTTAAATTGTTATGGTATTATATTGCATTTGTTTCAAAAGTGCAAATCAAAATGGACCAACCGATAACACTAAAAATGTCATCGACCGACAACAATGCATCTGCAACCATCCAGTGGTATTGCAATGCCACCGACTAGTAGCACAGGAAGTGCCACCTGCCAGTGGCATTGAATATGCTACAAAGTGGTAGCATATATAGTGTTATCCACAGTAAAAATGTTTATTATATTATGTCGAAGATAAAGAATTTTTCATCTTTTAAATTTTTACTGCACTTTGAGACCATAATACTGAGGCTGGAAATGTGAAATAGTGGCCCACATAATAAAAATGAATATATATAAATGGTTAGCAATGGTAAACCTGAATTTGTTAACAATGGCAAGATAGTCCAAAAGTGTGGGGAGTAAGGATAAATGAAATATTAATGATGTAACCAAATTTGCATGTGTGGTAGGTGATCATGTATGCCGACGAAATGAAATCTTTATAATAATACATACATGCAATATTATTAATTAGAACCATAGCGAGTTAATTCCATGCATGAGTAAAATTCCCATTAAATTTTATAAGAATCATATAGATTATGATAAAGAACTATTCATGAAATTCATCTTGAGATAGATAAAATATATTATACACGAGTCCTCATACATTATATATTCTAAAATCTTTGTTCACACATACATACTACACACACACACGTGTGTGTGTGTGTGTGTGTGTGTGTGTGTGTGTGTGTGTGTGTGTGTGTGTGTGTGTGTGTGTGTAAAACACCGCCCTTCAAAAACACGAATGTTTCATCTCTTGAGGATGAGACGTCATAGACTCAAAATTGAGAGACAGAGGTGACATATAAGGCATTACATATGTTACATGTATCCTTAAAATCTATTTAGAGCCCACCAAAATTTTCCCTTTTCATCTTGTATTGATCTTTATAAAAATTGCATCGTATTATAAGATGTGTAATTCTTGTGTATGGTCTTTACAAAAATTGCATCAAAAGTTTCAGGCACATATTATTTACAGGTATGATGCTAGTTAGGAAAATGAAATTATATACACAACAACAACAATGACTAGTGTTATGACTCCAACATTAACAGCTACTGTAACCCACTTTTCTATAGATGGCACCAATATGTATGATATCGCCATAGCACCCAATGCAGTGAATCCCACTCCACAACACAAAACTGCCTTGACCAGCAAGACAAATTTTTTGTATGCAACACTGCCTTCATGAAAATAGTTACACTACAAGTAAATTACAATTCACAGTGTTTTTCGTTACAAGAATTGGCATCCCAATTTTATTCAACATTTGCATTATCACATCAACATCAAGAGAAGAAGAAGCATTCCTAGTATTAATGATCACCATTTTATTTTGTAAATATATGTGAGATTGATGAAAGGAATTTTAACCAAATCATTTTGTAAAAAATATTTAATTTTTCTAAATAAATTTAGTTGAGCTAACTTTCCTAATTGGTATAAGATGAAAGCATGAAAGAACCATGAAATATAAGGATAAAGATGTATCTACACTAGGAAGATAAATCATAATTCACACCCAAACATATATCCTAAAACGGAAATATATTAAATCCTCAAAGAGAAATGAAACTTGAGGTGGATCTTCAAAGAATGGGAATTCAATAATTTTTTCTAATTATTTTAAGACCACAACTTAAAAGCAAGCTAAAAAATTGAACTGAATATGACCTTAAGAATATTCTAAAATATAGAAATTCGTAATTAAAAATAGTGTTAAATTAGACTAGAATAGGAAAAAATACGTATAAAAATGTGAGGAAAGACCCGTCCTAATTTTACTTAAAAAATGATTTCATTGATGACTCAAAAGCTTAAAATAGGCTTAAGAATAGATACTGCGAATTTCGGGATTTGGAATTGTCTCTAAGCCATGTTTGGACATAAGTGCAAGTTAGACCATCGAAATTGAATTACACCATTGAAAATTTCATGTTGAGTGTGCATGTCTTGAATTTTTCTTGTGTGTTGATGTGTCTCTAATATGCAATAACCTTGCTTATATTCTTATGATGTCCAATGATGTTTTGGTTTTGTTTTCTTGTTGCTTGTAACCCTAGAAAAATTCAAAGAGACATTAAAAACAAATTTTTAAAATATGCACACACTACTCTCTCAATGAAATTCCAATAAGAGTGTTATACTATATTTTTGTGAATCAAGGTTGATGTAGTTATATGTATATTTAATTCTCATTTGAGAAATGTGTATTTCTTTCATTCTCTATATATGTTTAATTAATGCAATTAAATGATCCTTTCTCTTGGCACAAGACATATAATAACATGTAACTTTGATTTGGATATGTTTCAAATTTAATAAGATGAATTAGTTTTAGGAATTCATAATGCTCGATTCAATAATTATATATTATCATGTACATGTCATTAATTACTATATGATAATTAATTGTTAACAATTAGTCAGCTTGGTTATGTGGTTGTACCCTTAAGTCTATTACCGAATTATTAGTTTGTATCACTTCCTATTTTATAGGAAATTGTTTTTCTATTGTATGGCTATATAATAACCATCTGCATTGTAGCAGATATATACAATTTATGGTTTTTCAATTCTGCTGCACTCTGTGACCAAATTCTAGATTTGGTATCAGAGCCGATTTGAATAATAGAAGCCTAATTTTTTTTTAGGCAAATGCCTTGTTATTTGTTATGAAAATGAGATACTTCAGTCTTGCTTTCTGTTCATTTTTTCTTAAGCTTGGAATGCATCTGTGAAATATCCATACTTTGCATACAAAATTTGTTTGAGATTTTATTTTTCTACTTCATCATCTCAGTTCGGTCTTCTATCAAGCGGAATCTATTCACGAAACTTTCTGATGTGCGTATGGTAACCAATATTTCATGGAAAAGGCTTGTTACAACAGTAGACGGAGAATATTTAGCACATTGCTTCTAAATGCGCAAATAGAGGGTAATGGATCATTATATATTGTGCTGGTAGAATCCATGTGTTCACTCAGTCCTGAGAGGCATGCTTTCCAAGATCCATGTCAACTGTGCCATCACCTCAGTCTGACATACCAATTTCTGTCCTATTCTGTGCATTGGAGCTCTCGATCCACTCACAATTTACATTGGTCAAGACATCAATTATTCATTTCCAGCCGACTACAAACTGTCATCATCCTCCAAGCACGCTCATATTGGATTCGGTCTTCAATATGTCAGTATAATCAGAGTCTTGCAGCTACAAATTGCCAGGTAATTTTATGAAGGAGCAAACAAGATATATATATAGCCTTATTCGGTATGTATATGTGTTTTTCTAATAAAATTGTCAAAGTCAGGTTGTCAAAATAAAAGTAGAGTGTCAAATAGACTTTGCCTTTTTATAATAAAGATTTTTATACCTTGCAAGTAAGAACTCAATTGTTACTGATTAATAAAGATCTTTGGGATATTGTTGATGGAAAAGTAAAGAAACCAACAGATGTAGATGAAGCAACAAAGTGGGAAAGCAAGGATCGAAAAGTGATAGCAATAATTGGCCTAGGACTATCTGATGCTTATCTACATCATATAGATCTAACGAAGACATCAAATAATATTTAGACAACATTGAACAAATTGTTTGGATCACAAGCTAGGAGCGCAGCAGTGACACTCAAGCAGAAACTATTTGGGCTCAAAACGGAAGAAGGCGAAAGCATGGTGGAGCATATAAGTAAGTTTTTCTCTATTAACAATCAATTAGCTGGAATAAAAGTTGATGTACCTGATGATGATGCAAAAGTTGTATTACTTAATAACATGCCTCCTAGCTATTCTAATACAGTTTTTACTTTGAGTAAAATAAATCCAAGTCTAGAGGATTTAATTTCTTCTTTGATAGAAGAAGAAAATAGAACCAAGAAAATTGATCCAAAGGAAACTGCAGTGTATGGTAAAAACAAATCACATGCTAAAGGGAGATTCAAATCTTCGTTGAAGAAAACATCAAATAAAAAGAAACAAACCAACTATTACTATTGTAAACAATCCGGTCACTTAGCCATAAACTGCAAGAAAAGAGCATGAGATTTATTTGATGGAAAAATACAAGAAAATGCAATGGATGTTGATGATGATGAAGAAGAAAGTGATACAGAAGAACCAAAGAATGATGATTATGATATTGAAGACTTTCTATACTAAGTAAGAATAATCTGACTAGAGGATGGAGGCATAGGAGGATGGAGGACATGCAGTGTCCTCTTGCCAGCCGCAAGTGACGGGGCCGTAAAATGAGGTTGTGGCATTTTGTTTCAGTGTGTTTTTTCAGTTACAGTATACATTTTATTTTTCAATTTACAATATGTTCATGTTGTAATAAAGTGAGAAGATTCATATGTACTTTCTTGACATGAAAATATAGTAGAAAGATGAAATCATGAGGAAAACGTAGCATCATGATACTTGAAGAGGATGAACAGGGGTTCATACCTTTAACAAGGGTTTGTATTTGATGAAGAGGTGTTCATACCAGATGAGCAGGGACTCATACTGAGGTTGTTGGTCACCCTTTACAAAACCATCGGAGAGCCAAGATCATGAGCATGCACTGGCGGCAAGCTACATAAGAAGTGTGATTGTTTTTTTCCTATGTTCACACTAAGGGGGGGAATGTTACAAATTCATGGTGCTTCATTCAAGAATTATATAGTATCATGTAAATGTAATTAAATACCATATGGTAATTAATTATTAACGATTAGTTAGCTTGGTTATGTGGTTGTACCCGTAAGTATATTAATGGGTTATTAGTTTGTATCACTTCCTATTTTATAAGAAGATATTTTTCGATTATAATGGCTATATAATAGCCATCTGCATTGTAGCAAATATATACAATTTATGGTTTTTCAATTTTGTTGCACTCTGATCAAATTCTAGAATTAGGACTATTGTTGTAAACTTGGAATGCTTATAAGAGATAAGCTCAAGTGGTAATGATCTCCAAGTGTAATGAATAGCTCCTATTATGATTGTGGCTTGTAGAATGAAAAATTGTGGTTTTATTTATATAGTAGACTCTAATTGAATTTCCTATGTATGTTGGCCCTATAATCAACCCTAAGTCGACCTAAGGAAAGTGCCAAAATGGAAAAATAGTCGTTGCGAAGAAGGGGACATATTTAGATGTCAAAACTTCCCTAGAGAAGGTTCAATGACATTAGCCATGACCTTATTCCATAAAGGGATAGAGATGCGCATACTAGTAATTATGAGTTTCTAAAGGTGTGTTGAGTAAATTGGGAATACTAGAAATGATCATATGTGTGTAAAGAGAAATCAAAGGTAACGTAGGTGGTGCAAAGGCAATTGGAATAGAGAAAAGGATGTGAAAATTAGACATGTGTATAGTAACACGTATCAAACTTAATGTTGCCACATTCCTTGTACCAAAACTAAGGTACTACAATTGTACAAATCATCTTACAATGAAACCACCAATTGAATACCTCGTCATGTTTTCTCTCTTTGTGTGAAACCTAATATTTTATTTGAAAATCATGCTCCTACAAGTTATAACATAATATGATCCACCATACACTTTGCATATCCTCATGAACAACTCAAACAAGGTCTCGAAAATGAAACCAAAATGTTGGGCTTGTTTTAGTCTTCCATACACGGTCTTACATAAACTATACCTAGCGTAAAAAAATACATACTCTTACACCAACAAATTAGTTAAGTGTAAAATTTATGAATTCACTCAAGGTACAACAAGAGGTCTCTAAAACCCCTATTACAAGAATTAAACACAAGGATATTCATGTACATTATTTTAACATATAAACCAAGTAGGTAATAATATGACATATGAATTATCTAAAGTAATCACATAAATAGCCATTCCACATTAATCATTAAAAGATAAATTCATATGGTCAATAATATAAGTATACATGATTGATTAATAATAAAGTACAATATATAATGTATATCCCTAATTCAACAAATATTGAAATATAAATAGAGGTTATAATCCTAATTATGTAATAGCACAGATATAGACAATTAAAGTATAGATTTGACCCAAGCAAGTAAGCTAATAAAATTTGAAACCCTAAGTGCAAGAGAGAGGGTAAGATACTTAGTTGATTCACAATAAATACAAAGTTGTGCTAAGATGAAATACTGACGAAACAAGAGGGTATATTATCACAACCAAGCCCAGAAAATTGTGCGAATGCTGGAAATCCCAGGACTAGGGTGCTTGGACAGGGTCATGGGCACCTGGGGTGCTGCAAACCTCCTCTAGGTGTCGGGGACTACTCAGAGCCTTAGAAAATGATCTTTACAGGGTCACAAGATGTTCACTAATGTTCGCCTTTGATCACCTATACTTTGTCGCTTGATCACCAAATTCACCTAAAACCTGCAAAACCCCAAAACACATCAAATCCTAAAAAGAAAAAGATACAAATGGGGATTCAGACTAACCCGGGTGGTCACCCGACTAAGTGAACTTACAATCTAGGTGATGCACTACATTTCAGAGTCCATGTAGTTCTATGTGTGTGTGTATGTAGAATCATGCCCTAGGTGGCTCTTGTGTCAGACGCACTTGAATAATGATCAATAACTAGATGTAGAAGATGTAAATAGATGTGTGCATGGAAAAATAAACTTCCCCTCCTATGCATGTATGTAGAAATGACAGTCCCTTTTCTTTTGTGTGAAGCTAGATGGATGCTTGAATGCTCTTAGATTTCTCTTGGATGCAACCTTAGGATATGATAGATAATGCTAAGTGTTTGGTCCTTTATTATGGTCACATAGCTTTGTATTTATATGATTCCCTTGTTCAAATTTTGTAATTAACCACTAAAAGGCCGACCCATAAGAAATAAATATGCCCAATAGCTAAAAAGAACCCAAAATATGTGAGTAAGGTACAAAGAGGTTGGGGTGCCCAGAGGGGACATGGGTGCCTGGCGTTGGCATCGTGGTTGGGTGCTAGTGTCTAGAATCAGAAAAATTGCAATACCGATGGTTAGACAGGGCAGTAGGGTGTGTAAGACAAGAAGATAACCAAAAAGAAAGCAAAGATGCCAAAGACAGTGGTCAATTAGTACTTTTCTCACTTAGGAATCATATGAATAGTGGTATGTGATCATGACCTAAAAATGTGCCCAAAGTGCATGATTTAGTGTCTACATTTTCCCCCGCTTTATGTTGTTGAGAGAATGCTCGATAACATAAAGTAGATAAGATATGCGTACCTGATAACCATGTAGATTGATGGAAAAAAGTGTGCCAAGAGAGACAAGAAAAAAACATGTAGTGATAAAAAGTTTAATGTGGAAGCTAGAGAAGAGGAAGTGAAAATGATTATGACCCTAGGGGTGAAAGTGTATTTGTAGATGTTGTGTTGTACTTGTTGTTGATTTCACTTTATGTGTGATGATGTGATTGTTGCTTCCCATAATGATGGACCTGTAAAAGAGGAGGGAAAACGAGTATTCAAATGTCATGTGTATGAAAATTTTGATCAAAACATGTATAAAGTGTGTAGAAAGTATGTAAAAAATGTGAAAAGGAACATGTGCACTTGATCCATGACGAGTGAAAGAGATATAAAGAATCTTGAAGATGTTGTAGAAGAACAAGATTTTTGGGTCATCTCATGCCAACTGCGCCAAGTGTGAGTTTTTTGGGCGATCTCACACTGATTAACTAAAAATGTAGATGGAGGACACAAGTTAATCTAAGTTATGAACAACTGTAAATAAACTACATAGATGTTGTAAATAAATGTAAAGATGACACAAACAACTATGAAAGATGAAATGTTAACCCTAATGTGCAAGAGAGAAGAGGAAAGGACTCATCTGAATATGAGATGCTCGTCGAACCGTGTCATAGAGGTTACTGGAAAATCAAGAAGTAGGAATGACTGTGCAGGAGCTCCAAAAAGGATGGATCTAGAGTATCTAGCTGGACTGGAGCTCTTGGAGAGGGACTAGGGCACCTACGGGTGCTTTGGTCTGTAAACTGGGCGCCCTGTTATGTGTAAAATCTTTGAAATTGATTTGCACAAGTTCAGCAAATGGTCCAAAACCCTAATTTTCTATCGCATTAACTTCGTTTTACTGCTCTGGATGTTGTTGGTGTTCCAAGATGATGAAAATACCTACAAATACCAAGAAAGAGAATCAAAACCTAAAAAAGAAGAATGTAAATGAATGGGTCAGACTGACCTCATATGCCACAACAGTGGGCTTACTAACTGAGCATTGCACTACATTTTTAACCAAAATGTAGTTCTCGTGAGTGTGTGCATAATGTGCCCTAGGTGCTCTTGTGTCAGTCACACTTTGTGAAGTAGCAAGCAATAACTAGATGTAGAAAATGTAATAGAATGTGTGCATGGAATAGAATAGAATCCTCCCCTATGTTGTGTGTGATGCAGATGACCTAGCCTTGTGCCTTGTGATGGAGCTATGTGGATGCAAGTGATCTCCAATGTAATAGATGGATGTAACTCTAGATGGATGATAGTAGTGATAGTGCTTGGTCCCTCATTATGGTCTCATAACTTTATATTTATAGGGTTCTCTTGATCTAATTTCATAATTAACCCCGAAATGGCTGACCACCAAAAAGATAAGGATCTAAAATGGCTATAAAAAGCCCAATAAGTGGTAGGAAAGTGTGAAAAGGACTAGGGCACCCCTGGTGGGACCAGGGTGCCCATGGGTGCCCCAGTCAAGGCTAAAATAACAACAAATGACCAAAACAGACTGGGCATGTAGGTGTAAAAGGTCGGGAATGACGAAATAAAATAAAATAAGATGGCCAAAAGATGGGGGTTAATTAGTACTTTCTTCACTAAAAAACCCTCTAAATAGTAGTATGAGACCAAGACTAAATATTTTCTAAAGTGCATGATTTTGTGTCTACATTTTCCCCCACTTTATGTTGGTGAGTGGAAATCTTGGTAACATAAAGTAGATAGAGATGCGTACTTGATGCCGATGTAGAGTAACAAAGAAGGCATGTTGAAGGACTAGACAAAAGCATGGAGTGACAAAAATATGATGGAGCGTGGAAACTAAAGATGAAAATGCACAAAAAAGTGATGAGAGTGAACCTAGGGTGGAATGTGTGTGTTGATGCTGATGTGTGTAGTGTACCTGCATGGTTAGTATGTGAAGTGTGTTGTCACGAAGTATTGTTGTTGTTGTTGTTATTTTTACCCCCATTTGACTGCTTGTTTCTCATACAACTATACCTATGCAAGGAGAAAATGATCAAGTAGTCAAATATATATGTATGTATGTGTGTAAAAACACAATGTAAAAGACGCATGTAAAAGTATGTAAATGTAAAATACACAAATGAAAGAGTGTAAATGGAACATGTGCACCTGATCCATGTCGAGAGAAAGAGTGTAGAAGGATATCCTGTACTGTCAAGGTTTTTTAGGTGATTTGACACCATAGGCCGAAGAAGTGTAGGGAGGAAATGCTCTGTGTCCTCCAACCTTTAACTGCTTCCCTGAATTGTGTGTGAAGAGATCTCTGTATTGTCCTGGTTTTTTGGGTGATCTGACACCACTGGCCGAAGTAGTGTAGGGAGGCACACCCACTGTAACCTCCAAGCCTGTAACTACTTCCCAGAATGCTAAGGACTCCATGTCCTGTAAAATACATTGTGTATGGAGTTCATAGACTGGTCTGAACTCACTCGTTGTATGTAAACCCACAATGCCAAGGGTGGAAAGTGCACTGAACTGAACCAGTGTAAACATGTTGTGTAGACTGTAAAACCCCAAATGATGCCCCCCTCTTTGGGGGTGCATGCGACATCACTGATAGGAGAATGTGGCCCCAAAAGAGGACCAACCACATGTACTCTGAAACTCTTCCCTGTAGGGGGAAGGGAATGCACTTGGTAGAAACCAAGGCATGCACAAAAACAAGGATGGATAGCCAAATACAAGTGTTAGTACGAACAAGCATGCTTGAAAAAATACAATGTGTAATCAACACAAACAGTGTAAAAGATACAAAGAAAAGTAGTGTAAACATGCAAGAAGACAAGGAAGCCACACAAAGTGGGTCATAAACATGGGACATCACTCACGATGTCACAAGACACACAAGGCCATCATGGCCGCAAAAAACAAACAAGTGTGCACACCAAACATAGGGCAAGGCCCGCAGACAATGACAGACAATGTAACAAACAAGTATGGAAGAAAATATCCCTGCATAACAAATGTTGCACATGAAGCACCCATTAGCATGTTAGAAAGATACTAGTATGTCAAAAGCATGTATAACCAAGTAATGTAAAGTGCTAAGTACAAAATGAAACAATAACACCTGGAAGAGACGAATGTGGATGCCCCCAATGACCAGTGTAGGAAGGGTAGAAGGTGAGCATCCATGTTGCATGTAAGAGACCTGTATCTATGATCACAACTAGAAAAAAGTGTGAACACGCATGTGTGGATGATATAGATAAATGACATACAAGTAAGCTAACTAGCATGTGTAATAAAGTGACCATGAACAAACACAAGTAAGCAAGAGTAAAAGAAACCATAATATGCAGTATGTTGTGGATGGATGGAATGGAATGCAAAATGGAGTGATAGGAGCCGCATGCCCCCCAAGTGAATGGAAATGTATGCAATGAGGTTCATTTGGTTTTCCCCCTCAGCAGTCAAGAATGAACCATAAACAAGAGTGCATCATCGGGAAATGGTTGAAGTGTGTTGTGTGTCTAACACATTGTGATGAATGTGTAGGTGTAGTGATGAGATGTGACCTAGCAATGATGTGTGCATGAACCCTATAGCCGAAGCATATATCATGACCAGATGAACGTATAAGTGATGATTTAGCCTAAGTGTATATCACTATGAGATGAATGGATGAGTGATGATTTATCCCTAAGCGTATATCACTACAAGATGAAAAGAGGGAGTGGTGATGTAACCTAAGGTGTATACCACTACAAAATGATAGAATAGGTGACAATTTAGCCTAAAGTGTATGTCACTAGGAGGAAGTTCACATGATGAAAGTTTTAATAGTAAATGTGTGATGAGTGTAAGGTCCATTTGATTTGTAAACCCTCGGAAGTCGAGTATGGACCAAGGAACTAAAGTGTGTCATAGGGTGGTGAGTGCAACATGTAGAAGATGATGTAGTATATGTAATGATGATAAATGACCATGTGATGAGTAGAATGTGTAAATATGCGATAGGTAGAATGAAATGCTAGATGTGTAGAATATGTGCAATTCAAGTGTAATGTAATGTGTAAGATGATATAATGTATCATATGTGATGAAGACTAACATAGTATGTGAAGGATGCAAAGAATGGAAATGTGCAGTGTATATTAAGTGTAGAATGTATAATTTAAGACAAATGATGCGAGATGTAGTGTAGCGACACGATGCATAGAATGTAATGCAATATGTGTACAAATAATGTAATAGTATGAAGTGTGTATAATGGATATGATCAATAGTATGTAATGATAGACAATAGAAGTATGATATATGCATAATGATGACTAATATGATGTATGATGTATGATATGTGAATAGATGCAATGTGTAAGTCCTATAGTGCAGTGTGTGGGGTTCATGTGTAGTAATCCCTCAACAGTCAAGTGTGAACCAAAGCACAAGAGTGTGTCATCGGTAATGGTTGATGCTAGAACGTGTGATGAGAATGCCTATATGAAAATGAAAAGATGATAGATGCTAGGGTGAGTGGGGGGTGTATTAGATGTAATGCTCCCAAGTATATATGAATGAGATGAACTAACCAATGATAATGAAGAACAAAGGTCCGTCATGTGATGTATGTAGTGATGAAAGTGGATGAGTATGTGAAAATGTGGTATGTGCAAATGCTAGGAGTATGATGTAACACTATGTAAGGATGTGAATGAATGATAATGCAAAGATAAGAAATGTGCCTATGATGATATGATGATGAGAGAGGGGGATGTAAATACTATGCCCCCAATGTATGCATGATGAAAGAGGCTATCATGTAATGTCATCTAGGAGATCATCGCTCTCAAGATCATAGTCGAATGGATAAGCATTGGTGACTTGATAAGCAATAGTGTTTAGTTGATCACGTAATGAGCCATTAAGGCGTAAGTTGTACATGCCCATAGAATATTCTTCATTGGTGAATGGAGGAAGTGGACAACCGTGTGCATACCAATGAGTGAGATTTTGAGTGTATCCTAGGAAAGAGCTATTGCAAATGAAAACACGGCCAAAGGGCATAGGAAATGATATGTCTATATGATCAGGATCTAGAGTGCCCCAATATAATCAAGCCATGATTTTCCTAATGTAAGTGGTGAAGATCGAGGAGTGCATGTGAGAAATATCATGAGGTGAAAGATACAAAGACCATAAGCGGCAGTGATGATGACATACCCATAATAAAGATGAGAAGCATATGGTGTAGGATAGAGGTCCTCAAAATAAAATCCTAAGTGAGCCAACCCATCGTGTGTACATATAGTGTCATCACATGTAGGATCAAATGGAATATGTTCCTAGTATGAATTATTCATGAAGAGTGTGCAAGTAAATGGTGGGCGTGCTAAGGGAGATGGTACATGTGAAGGTGTATGTGATAGAGTGATGTCCATGGACTGGACAGGCACCTGATAAGGAATCATAGCAGTAGTAGTAGTAGGTGGCACAAAAGAAATTGCATCTATCACACAAATGGTACCATCAAGTGGTGGTAAGTGAGGTGGTTCTTCTCGAGGTTGAGGCTCATCTGTAATATCTGTGTGTGGAATAGGAAGGGTGGTATTAGGATCCCTATCACAATATTGAAAGGGGTCACTATCACAAAAGATGATACTCAATGCTATCATGTTATGGATAGTAGAAGTGATAGCTTGCATGGCATAAAACCATGGCCTACCAAGTAGATATAGGAGACTTCAAGAATGAAAAAGATAGTAATTTTGGACCAACAGTAATAGGTAATGTAACGTGGCTAAGACATGGGTAGACAGAACCATCGTAAACATGCAGTGAAGAAGACCATGGGGAGCCCTATCACAATATTGAAAGGGGTCACTATCACGAAAGATGGTATACTTCATGCTATCATGTAAGAATTTTACACAATTATGGACAGTAGAAGTGATAGCTTGAATGGCATAAAGCCATGGCCTACCAAGTAGATAGTTGTAGGAGACTAGGAAATCAAGAATGAAAAAGACAGTGTGGATAGATTTTGGACCAACAGTAATAGGTAATGTAACGTGGCTGAGACATGGGCAGACAGAACCATCGTAAATATGCAGTGATATAGAAGATGGACTAATGTCATGAGCGGAAATACCTAAAGCTTCAAGGAATGACATAGGACACAAGTTAAGTTCAGATCCATTATCAATCAAAGTACGCTTAACAACGACATTATGAATGCGAGAGATGATATGTAGCGGTGGGTCATTATCAAAAGTGTGAACGTCAGTGGGAAGGTTAGACTTGAATACTATATGTGAAGAAAAAGCATCGACAAAGGCTTGATAAACTGAGTTTGGATGCATGTCAGCACAATGCGAGTAGTAGCAAGAAAGTGTTGGACTCTATGTAGTAAATCAGGATTTGCAAGCAAATAATCATTGATTGAGATACTCATGATGACCAAACCCTAGGATGACAAGAAATGAATGAAGAAACTAAAAGTGTGAATGAAGGAAGTGTTGAAATATGGGGTTCACCAAAATGATTAACTAAAAATGTAAATGTGGATACTAGTTAATCTAAGCTATGAACAATTGTAAATAAAGTAAATAGATGTTGTAAATAAATGTAAAGATGACCAAAGAAACTATGAAAAAGGAAATGCTAACCCTAATGTGCAAGAGAGAAGAGGAAAAAACTCAGCTGAATAGAAGATGCTTGTCAGACTGTGTCGTAGAGGTGACTGGAAAATCAAGAAGCAGGAATGACTGTGCAGGAGCTCCAAAAAGGATGGATCTAGAGTATTTGGCTGGACTAGACTGCATGGAGAGGGATTGGGGCACTTACGAGCGCTCTGGTCTGAAAACTAGGCACCCTGGTCTATGCAAAATCTCAGAAATTGATCTTCACAGGTTCGGCAGATGGTCCAAAACCCTCGTTTTCTGTCACATTAACTTCGATGTACTGCTCTAGATGTCACTGATATTCCAAGATGATGAAAAGACCTACAAAAGACCAAGGAGTATCAAAACCCTACAAAAAATAAGAATGCAAATGAATGGGTCAGCCTGACCTCAGCTGCCACAACAGTGGGCTTACTAACTGAGTGTTGCACTACATTTCAGACCCAAATGTAGTTCTGGTGAGTGTGTGCATAATGTGCCCTAGGTGCTCTTGTGCCAGTCACACTTTGTGAAGTAGCGAGCAATAACTAGATGTATAAAATGTAATAGAATGTGTGCATGGAATAGAATATAATCCTCCCCTATGTTGTGTGTGATGCAGATGACCTAGCCTTGTGCCTTGTGATGGAGCTATGTGGATGCAAGTGATCTCCAATGTAATAGATGGATGCAACTCTAGATGGATGATAGTAGTGACTAGTGCTTGGTCCCTCATTATGGTCTCATAACTTTATATTTATAGGGTTCTCTTGATCTAATTTCATAATTAACCCCAAAATGGCCAACCACCAAAAAGATAAGGATCTAAAATGGCTAGAAAGAGCCCAAAAAGTGGCGGGAAAGTGTGAAAAGGACTGGGGTGCCCCTGGTGGGACTAGGGCACCCACGGGTACCCCAATACTAGAAATGATCTCAATATGCAATTAGAATAGCTTTTCCACTTCGAGGGGGCAACCTCTAAACCATACAATAAGACTCAAATGCTCAAATGATGATCAACTACTACCTACAATTCCTTATATATACTATTCATATGTTATGGCCATCACCAAGGGTGACCTTCTAAGCATGAGAAAGTATAAATGATATAGTAAAATGATATGGTAAGGCACAAGTCGGCTACTCATATCCTACTACAAGAAATAGGTTAAGGGTGTAGCATGCCCTTCCCCTTAAAACCAATGTTGTCCTCAATGTTGAATAATCATGGATGTTGCTGCAGAAAACCTTCATCCTCCCAGCACACATATGTAATGCTCAGATTCTTCCACTTGATTAGGTATTCCTTAATGTCTCTGGTTCTCAACCTCTTAGTACGTGTTTGTAGAATCTTCTCTAGCTCCAAAATGATTCTTCCTTCCTCATCAAGTTCTGGTAGCTCTGTTTAGGCTTCAAATTTCTATCCAATAGCCTTCTTCATGCAAGAAACATGGACTATTGGGCGTATGCGTGAAGATTGAGGAAACTCTAGTTTATAAGCAACACTTCCAATTTTCTGTAGAATCTGATAAGGACCATATCATTTAGGAGCAAGTTTATTGTCCTTTTTCTGTTGCTTCAGTGACATCTGCTTGTAAGGATGTAGACGTACAAAAAACCAATCACCAATTTCAAAAATTATTTCACTACGGTATTGATCTGCTTGTTGTTTCATCCTGTTTTGTGCCAATGCCAAATTCTCCTTCAAACCAGCCAAAACCTATTGTTGATGCTGGATGTGTTCCTCAACATCTATGACCTTAGTTTGCACCCTCAAGGAAGAAGTGATATATGGTGGATGGTAACCATATAATGCGAAAATGGGGTCATTTGAGAAGAGGTATGAAAAGATGTGTCATACCACCATTCTGCAAGTGGTAGCCATTTAACCTGCCGTTCATGCTTATTTGATACAAAACAATGTAGACACCCCTTTAAGAATTTGTTGACCAATTTTGTTTTCCCATCAGTTTGAGGATAGTAAGATGAATTGTGAGCTAGTTGAGTACCCAAACATGTAAATAATTATGTCCAAAAATTAGTTGTGAAAATAGGATCACGATCACTTACAATTATCTTTGGGGTCCCATGTAGCCTTTGAACTGTCTCCAAAAAAATATTTGGGACAGTACTGGTTGCAAATGGATGTGACAGGACACAAAAATGGGCATATTTTGTGAGCCTATCCACAATAACCAAAATAACATTCTTACCCTCTAAACAAGGAAATCTTGTGATGAAATCCATGGAGACATCCTCCCATCTATGGCTAGGAATTGGTAATGGTTCTAATAGACCTGGTGTCTTAACGGTTTCACCTTTGCTCTATTGGCACACCAAACACTCTGATACAAATTTTTGTGCATACCCCTTAATTCCTTCCCAAAATAATTCTCTTTTTATTCCATGATATGTCTTCAAAAACCCTGAGTGTCCTCCAACATGTGATACATGTAGCTCTGCAAGAATCTTATGCTTCAACTCAAAATCTTTACACAAGAATAACTTGTCCTTGTACCATAGGGCATTACCTTTCCACTCAAATTTGTTAGATGTTATAGAGCCTTGCTTGATATTATGTATTAGAGATTGTGTATCCTTGTCGTGCTCCCATTCCAATCTTGCTTCATCCACCCAAGCGGCCTTCAATATGGACATTACACATAGTAAGGCATCTGCGGATGTATCCCTTCTGGATAGTTCATCGGCTACTACATTTTCTTTACCCTTTTTTTATATGATTTCAAAATCATAACCCAACATTTTTATCACCCACTTTTTTTGTTCCTTAGATGATAACCTTTTCTCCAAAAAGTATTTGAGACTATCATGATCAATTTTTACCTTGAAGGGTCTACCCATTAGATAAGGCCTTCATTGCTTGACTACATGAAGAATAGCCATCATTTCTTTCTCATAGACAAGTTTGAGAAGATATTTTCCTTTGAATTGGTGACTCTCAAATGCAATTGGTCTTCCTTCTTGCATTAGAACTACTCCCAATCCTGATCATGAAGCGTCACATTCAACAATGAAGGTTTTTGAGAAGTTGGGAGTAGCCAAAACTAGGGTGGTGCACATGGCTTCCTTTAACTGCTCAAAGGATTTAGTGGTTGCGTTTGTCCAATGGAAGGCATCCTTCTTTAGCAATGTAGTGAGTGGATCTGTGATTCTACCATATCCCCTCACAAATCTTCTATAGTACCATGTTAGTCCTAGGAACCCTCAAAGATTTTTGAGAGTTTTGGGCCTTGGCCATTCCACCATATCTTTGATCTTCTGAGGATCAACTTTGACACCTTCATGGGATACAATGTGACCCAAGTACTCTACCTCTTGTACACCAAAATAACATTTGGATGGATTTGCATAGAGCTTATGTTTCTCCAAAACTTCCAACACTTTTTTTACATGTTGCACGTGTTCTTCCCATGTCTTGCTATAAATCAATATGTCATTAAAGAAAACTAATATAATTTCCTTTAAAATGGCCTAAAAACAGTGTTCATCAAGCTTTGAAATGTTGAGGGAGCATTTGTAAGACCAAAAGGCATTACCAAAAACTCATAATGGCCCTCATGAGTCAAGAAAGCTGTTTTATGAAGATCTTCCTCTCTTATTCTAATTTGATGGTACCCCCGAACAAAGATCTAATTTTGTGAAATAAATAGCACCATGCAATTCATCAAGTAATTCATCAATTACTAGAATAAGAAACTTATATTTGATGGTGTACTTGTTGAGTTCTCTGTAATCTGGAAACATCCTCCATGTTTCATCCTTCTTATGTACCATGAACACTGGTGAAGAATATGCGCTCTGGCAATTCCTGATAATACCTGCCTTCAACATTTCCCTCACCATTTTCTCAATCTCACTTTTATGGGAATATGGGTATCTATATGGTCTGATGTTAGGTGGTTGGCTCCCTGGAATCAACCAAATGGCATGATCATGATCCCTAACCAGTGGTAGTCCATTTGGAATCACATCAAAAATAGATGAGTGAGCATCAACAATCTTTTGAAGAGTGGGTGGCATTGAAGACTCTGTATTTTGTACCTCTATGGAAAATACCTTTGATACAAATCCATATAATCCTTTTCAGAGAACCTTTTACATCTGATGATAGCTAATAATCTATGGAGATTTAGCTACCATCCCTTTCAATTGTATTTTCCTTCCTTCTGAATGAAATCGCATGAACAATTCTTGGAAATTCATTTCTATATTACCCAAGGTTGTGAGCCATTGGACACCCAAAACAATATCTTCCCCTCCCATAGAAATAACAAACATAGGCGAGTCTAACATGTCATCTCCCATGGAAAGCTTGATACTGTGGCACTTTCTTGTGCACTTGACTGTCCCACCATACACAATCATAACTTACATTTCTGGAGCTGGGTAAATAAAGCAATTGAGGTAGGAAGCTAACTTACTATTTATGAAGTTATGAGTACTCCCTAAGTCAATCAACACCGTCACCTTCTATTTTTTGAGATAGCCAATCACCTTGAGTGTTTGATGAGTACTAATACCTGACAATGCATGGCAAGAAATTGTAGGTTGGTGATCCTCTACTTCATCTTCTACTAGTTCCTTAGCTTCTCCTATAATTTCAGTGTCCTCTTCATCCTCATTTCCTCCTTCAATATAGAACAACTTCTTCTCAGCACATTTATGTCTCGGTCCATATTTGTTGTTGCAGCTAAAACATAATCCTTTTGCTCTTTTTTCTTTCATTTGTTGAGGAGTCAGTATAATTGGCTGAGTGACTGCTAGGGAAGGGGTACTACGGTCTCTGGTGTTAGTGAAAGGCTACCTCCTAATGTAAATATTTTTTCCTCTACTCTATGTGCCATGATAATAGAATCAGAATTCTTGAGTGGATTAAACATACGTACCTCATGCTCAATGTGGTCCTTAAGACCCCCAAGAAATAGGTCATTCAGTTGATGCACATAATATTTGAAAGATCCTATTTTTCTTAACTTTTCCAATTAACTAAAGTAGTTATCTGAAACACCAGAACTATAGTGCAATTGTAACTCCTCAGTAAAAACTGTCCAAGTGACACTGAGACCACTCTTATGCCTCTAAGCACATAACCATCAATACCCAACGAATTGATCTGGTCAAGATACAGGAATGCCAAGGTCAAATTTTGTCCTTATGGGGTTTGATGTAACTCAAATAAGTTCTCCATTTGATTTATCTAATTCAGTGGATCCTTCCCATAAAATTTGTGCATCTCCACTTTCGGCATCATGTTCCATGGTTGTGAATAAGTTGGATTATGATTGGGCTAGAAAAGTGATCCAACGTGGTTATTTTGCCCATTATTCTGAACTGAAGATCCTCATTGGTTGAGTTGGGACAAATTTGGGACATACTATTTACCCTTCATATGTTGCATGATATCATCTAACCCTTGATTTATTTTGTCTATGTCTCCTTTACAGGCCATCTCAAATTGTACATTTCACAGTTCATACTCAAGTTGGCTCACCTTATGATCAACTGAGGTAAACCCTAGTGTTGAGGAATCTCTATTTACCCCTTCTGACTCCAAATCTTCTATCTCTACCCCATACTTATCTGGGGTTTTACCTAGAGTGACCGGATTCTTTTTGGCTCTTATGGAAGGGTCCGCCATGATGTCAAACCATATTTCCAAAAATGTAAAGAACTTGGAAAATTTCCACAAATTTCAGCCTAGGGAGAGATTTTATGAAACACCCTAAATTTGAAATAACTTTTGAAACATAAATAAAAAAATTCTGAAATTTTCAGTGAATATTACTCGGAATTATTATCAACTTTGGTAAAAAAATCTCCAACAAATTTTCTCTAGTTCGCAAGATATACCAGAAACAAAAAATTAGGGTTTTTGCCCAAATTTTGGCCCGAATCGCAGCTCTGATACCACTTGTAATGAAATTACTTGTATAATTCAGATTATGAGCATAAATAGAACACCAAAGAAAAAAATATTGAAGATAAGTGATCTCAATATGTAATTAGAATAGTTTCGCCACTTCGAGGGGGCAACCTCCGAACCATACAATAAGACTCGAATGCTCAAATGATGATCAAATACTACCTACAATCCCCTATATATACTATACATATGTTATGACCATCACCAAAGCCGACCTACTAAGCATGAGAAAGTATAAATGATATAGTAAAATGATATGGTAAACTAAAAGTTGAATACTCATATCCTAATATAAGCAATAGGTTAAGGGCGTATCACAGACTGGACATGTAGGTGTAAAAGGTCGGGAATGACAAAATAAAATAAAATAAGATGGCCAAAAAATGGGGGTTAATTAGTACTTTCTTCACTCAAAAACCCTCTAAATAGTAGTGTGATACCGTGACTAAATATTGTCTAAAGTACATGATTTTGTGTCTACACATGCCAAGTACGAAAGAAGTGTAGGGAGAAATGTCTAGTGTTATTATCTAGCCTTTGACTACTTCTCGATGTATAAACACCACTGCAGATGGTGTGTGCAAATCTGATCTAAATCAATCCAACACAAAAAATAGAAAAGAAGGTGTAATACATGCATGTCGAGTGATAAAGGACTGTGTTTATCATGTAAAAGTTGTTGTGTAAAGTGTTGTGAATTATTCCAACTTGAGAAAAAATGTGTAACTTCCCCCTAGTCATAGATGCCCAAGTGCTACTATATGGTGTTAGGCATTGGCATTTGTGTTTTGCTGAAGACCCAAGTCAGGTTTTGGGTCATTGTTGAAACTGAAGATTGTGTTGTACTGGAACTAAAATGTGTTGAACTGTGACTGTAAATTGTTGTATGGGGTGATTGATTCACCCATTGATGCCCCCCTCATTTGGGGTGCATGCGACGATGCAAGGAGGACCAGACGTTATGCTAAATTGATGCCTTGAAGAGGGGAAGGAGTGTGCTTGGTAGAAACCAAGGCACACGTAAACAAAGTGGTTAGAAACAAGTGTTATTGCAAACAAGACACATACACATGTAGAAGACAATATGTAAGCTAACAAACAAGAAGACTATGTAGACTGAGAAAAGAGGGTTGCAAACATGGTACATCACTCACGATGTTGCAAGACAATCTAATTAAACTAAAATGTAAAATAATAGCCTAATATAAAGCAAGTTTGCATTAAATAAATGAATACTAAAATAATGAAATAGTACTCAAGCAACTAAGTAATGAAAATATGAAACCCTAATGTGCAAATAGGGTTAGAAGATCCTTTGTTAGTGGAGACCTTCTAAACAGAGATGGAATACCATCACACAGAATCCTGAAAAAATGCGCATCTGGTAGATTTGATTGGATTGGGGTGTCTTGAGAAGGATAGGGGCACCTATGGGTGCCTATGGGAACTCTGGTCTGGATTCTGGGTGCCCTAGTCTGCGTAGATTCTCATAAAACCTCCTTTAAGGTGTCACAAGAGGTTCAAACTTTTTAAAATTTTGTCACGTGTATGTCACTAAATTCTGTCGAATGTCTCTGTAAATCCAGAATGAATGAATCACCTGAAAAATCCTAAACAAAGCATCAAACCCTAAAAATGAAAGATGCAAATGAAGGGGTCAGACTATCCTCAGCTGCCAAAATGATGGACTTATCACTTAGCATTACACTACATCTCAGACCCAATGTAGTTCTAGGTGTGTGTGTGTGGAATTGTGCCCTAGGTTGCTCTTGTGTCAGTCGCACTTTGTGAAGTAGCGAGCAAGTAACTAGATGTAGAATGTAAATAATGTGTGCATGGAAACAATAGACTCCCCTCCTATGAAGTGTGATGCAGATGAACCAACCTTTGTCCCTTGTGATGGAGCTAGATGGATGCAAATGGAGCTATAGATGCCTTTGATGGATGCAACCTTAGGTGGAGATAGTAGATGCTTAGTGCTTGGTCCCTTATTATGATCACATAACTTTATATTTATATGATATATTTCCCTTGCTTGAATTTTGTAATTAACCCCGAAAAGGATGACTAATAAAAATATAATATGCTTAAATGGCTAGAAAGGACCTAGAAAGTGTGACCAAAGTACAAAGAGGAAAAGGGTTTCCATAGGGGATGGGGGCACCTGACGTTGATGTCCTAGTTGGGTGTTGGTGTCCAGAATGACAAATGCCAAAAGGTGAAAAGACAAACTGAGGAAGTAAAAGTGCAAGACTGAAAGAAGCATAAATATAAGAAAGGTGGCCAAAGACATGGGTTAATTAGTACTTTTCTTACTTAGGAATCATGCAAATAGTAGTATGTGATTGAGACTAGATAATGACTCAAAGTGCGTGATTTTTTGTCTACATTTCCCCCACTTTATGTTGGTCAGCAGAATTCTTGGCAACATAAAGTAGATAGAGATGCATACCTGATATCCATGTAGATTGATGTAGAAAGTGTGTCGAGGGACTAGACAAAGCATGGAGTGATAAAAAGATGGAGCGTGGAGACTAAAGATTCCAAAATGTAAAAAGGTGATGAAAATGAACCTAGGGCAGAAACGCGTGTGTAGATGTCGATGTGTGTGTGATGTACCTATTGTTAGTATCATGTGTAATGATGTTGTTGATGTTGACTGTTTGTTTCCCATATGGACAGACTTGTAAAAGATAAGATGATCAAGTGGTCAAATACGCATGTATATGTATAAAAAACATGTAAGAAAGTATGCAAAATAAAAATGCTGAAAATGTGAAAAGGAACATGTGCACTTGATCCGTGATGAGGAAAGAGAGTAGAAAGGATCTTGTAGATGATGTCGATGCAAGTGAGTTTTTTGGGAAATCTCACACCATTGGCCGAAGAAGTATAGGGAGGAAAGTATTGGTTTATCCTCCAACCTTTAACTGCTTCCCAAAAATGTAGAGATCTCTGTACTATCTAGTTTTTTGGACAATTCGACACCATGATGGAAGTAGTGTAGAGAGGAAGGTCTGATGATATCCCCTATCCTTTAAATGATCCCTGAATAAAACACCACTACATATGATGTGTACCAATGCATGTGCTAAGGACAACCTTGCCATGTAAAATCGTTGTGTATGAGTTTTGTAGACTGTGTTGAACCCAATCGCTATGTAACTACCCCCTGGTTATAGGTGCTCCAGGAAAGGCATCATTGTACAAAGACCCAAGTTTGATTTTGAGCCCTGATCTATGTTGTATCGGTATTGTTGTATGTTATATTGTGTATACCATTGTATGGGGTGAATGATTCACCCAAATGATGCCCCCCCTCTTTAGGGGTGCATGTGACATGTTGAAGTAGAAGTATGCAACCAAAAGAGGACCAACTACTGAAACTGTGCCCTGCTAGGGGGGAAGGGGATGTGCTTGGTAGAAACCAAGGCACATGCAAACAAGTGGCTAGGAAACAAGTGTTAGTATAAGCAAAGACAACATGCATGTATAAGACAAGTGTAAGTATAAAAACAATGTGTAAGCTAAGAACACAAAAGTAAACATAATAAGACACCACGAAAAGCGGGTTGTAAACATGGAACAAAACTCATGGTGTCACAAGACAATCAAGGTTGAATAAGACAAAAGAATACAAGTGTGCACACAAGACAAAGGTCAAAGCCCGCAAACAATGGAATACAATGACAAACAATGTAACAGACAACCATGGTGGCAAATAGTCCTTGCAAAACAAATGTTGCACATGAAGCACCCATTAGCATGTTAGAAAGATAAAAATTATGTCAAAGCATGTATAATGATAAAAGAGTGTGCTATGAAACAAAATGAAACATAACACCTGTAGTGTACGAAATTAGATGCCCACAGGAGCCATTGTGGGATTGGTACTAGGTACTGCGCCAAGCATCCATGTTGTGTAATGGATCTGTAGATTTTGTGATCACAACTAGAAATCAAGTGAACATGTGCATGTGTGTATGATAAAGATAATGACATACAAGATATCTATCTAGCATGTGTAATAAAGTGAACATGTACAAGTAAATTAAAGCAAGAGTAAATGTAACCAAGATATGCAGTATGTTGTGGATGGATGGAATGGAATGCAGAGTGAATGATAGGAGCCGCATGCTCCTAAGTGAATGGAATTGTATGTAGTGAGGTTCATTTATTTATGCCCCCTTAGCATAGTCAAGAATGAACTGTAAACGAGAGTGTGTCATCGGAAATGGTTTGAATGATGTGTTGTATGTAGCGTAAGGTGATGAATGTGTGTGATGATATGTAACCTAGAGATGAGGTATGAGAATGTGTGATGATGTAGCCTAAAGCTGTGTATCACAACAAGATAATAAAAGAAGCGATGATTTATCAAAGTGTATACCACTAAAGGATGCTAGAAGAAGTGATGATTTAGCCTAAAGATGTATCACTAAATGATGCAAGAGAAGTGATGATGTAGCCTATAACATATATCACTAATATAGGAATGTTACATGATAAAAATATTAATGTTGAATGTGTGAGTGTGATGAGGTCCATTTGTGATGTATACCCTCAACAGTCCAGTATGGACCGTGAGACTAGAGTGTGTCATAGGTAGTGAGTGCAGCGTGTAAAAGTAGATGAGTAGATTGTGTAGATTAATGTGGTGATGAGTGTAATGTGTAGTATGTGTAAGATGTGTAGTGTGATATATGTAGGATGTATAGTATGTAATTCACAATGTGTAGATGATATAAATGTGTAGATATAGTATGTATAGTAAGATGTATGATTAAGATGTAGGTTGTAGGATGTATGTATGTAAGATGTGTGAAGATGTGTGATGTGCAGTTTCAATTGTGTAGTGTGTGAGGTTCATGTGTATAGGATTCCCTCAACAGTCAAGTGTGAACCGAAGCACAAGAGTGCATCATCGGGTAGTGGTCGAATGTTAGCATCTGTGTGAATATGTCTATGTAAAATGTCGTATGATTATGTGGATCAGGAGGAGAGATAAGTGTAATGCCCCCCCAAGTGTGTAGTGGTGAATATGATCATATGACACTATCTAAAAAATCATCGTTGTCATGGTCGAAACCCACTAGAGAAGCATTAGAGACATGATAAGAAATAAAATGAGGTGGATCGTATAAATACCCATTACGGCGTAGGGTGTAGATGCTATTTTACATACTCTTCATCAATGAAGGGTACTAGTGTGACAGTCATGCGCATACCAACAAGAAATATTCTGAAAATAAGTAGGAGATGAGTCATTAGCAATAGAAACATTTCCGAATGGCATAGGGAATGTGATAGAAGTGTGGTCAATGTCTAAAGTACCACCAATATAGTCAAGCCAAGATTTCCCAAGCATCAGTGGAGAAGTACAGGGGCACGTGCAACAAAGACTGTTAAATGAAACACATAAAGACCATAGGTGGCTGTAATGTGACAATAATCATGTGGTAAAGGTGAGGTGAGTGAATTGGCAGTAAAATATCGTTAAGCATCAAGCTAAGCCTAGTTAAGCCCTCATGTGTGAAAATAGTATTGACCAGAATATGATGCTAGAAAGAGTTATTGATCAATAGCGTGCATGTGAAAGGCAGGGGTGGAGATGCAGACTGGTCAGGGGAGGGTGAAACAACATCTAAGGTGTTGAACAGACCCCTGATAAAGTATCATAGCATTGGTAGAAGGAGGGGTCTTGAATTTGTATTCACCCGGGCCATCAGCCACAAAGGTGTCATTGAAATAGGAGTCATCTACATCAATAGGAGTAAAATTAAGTTGGCCTAATGCTTCATCAGTAAGTTTGACAACATCGACTTCATCATCAGAATCCTCAGAATTGTTTGTATTAGCATTATCATGTTGTATAGCTTTTTCGAGTATATTGCTAGGAGTTGCATTAGGTGGAGGAGTGGGAGGAGTCTCAATAGGTGGAGCAGTAGTGGTCATCAGAGTAGATACGGTGGGTGAGATAATTTCCGTAGTGTGAGTAGAAATAGTCATAATACTTGGAGCGGTAGAGGAAGATTGTGAAGTGCTAGATTGACCAATGTCATATGTGTCAATGCTACTATATGGAATACACTGTGTAGGAGGGATAGGCATAACAGTAATAGGGTCTATGCGATAGAATTTGAAAGGTTCAAGATCTGCAGAAATAATATGTTCATAGCCATCGTGTAAGAATTTGACACACTGGTGGACAATATATGGGACCACTTGCATAACCTAGATCCAAGGTCTATCGAGTAACAAATTGAATTGAAATGAGGTGTCAATAACATAGAAGTCGGTGAGGATGGTCTTAGGCCTGACCCAAATATGTAGTGAAATAGTCCCTAGACATGTGCGAGTAGTAGAGTCATAACCCCAAATAAGAGTAGAGTTCTTAGAAATTAGGTTATCATTAATACCCAATTGTTTGAGAAGGGAATGAGCACATAGGTTGACATCCAACCCATTATCAATAAGTACACATTTGATGCAAGTGGTGCTAATAATGGAAGTAATAAGCAAGGGTGCACATGGATTGTTTTTAGCAAAAGGTGATATGTCCTCATGAGTGAATGATATAGCATGTGGCATATTTTTGAGAGACTGAATGAGGTGTGTGAAGGCCACTATAGAGTTATCACTTTCTATATGAATGACACGAAGGGTTGCTTCTAATGTTTGACAACGATCTGGTGCATTACTTAATAAGTCATAGAGGGAAATCTTAGCTGGTGTATTTTTGAGTTGTTCAATGATATCATAGCCCTTAGGAGGAGAAGAAGGAGCCGAGGAAGTGATAGGTGGAGGAAGAGAAGTGGGTGGAGCCGTAGGAGGGTGAGCACAATTAGTAGTTACTACATTGATGGAAGGATCAACCCTAGGCATAATAAAGTGAGGAGGATGTTGAGTACAAACTTGCATGAAATCAACATAGTAGTAACTATACCAGAGACTTTAGTCAGTGTGAAAGAAGGATAAGATGATTGATTCATGACTTGATAAGGAGAAGACATATTCAGAAGAAAGGGTTTGATCATTCAGGTTCACCAAAATGATTAAACTAAAATGTAAAATAATAGCCTAATCTAATGCAAGTTTGTAATAAATAAATGAATAATAAAATAATTCCCAAGCAACTAAGTAATGAAGTTATGAAACCCTAATGTGTAAAGAGGGTTAGAAGAGCCTTAGCTAATTTGCAGGGTTGCTGGACTGTGTCACAGTTGATACCGACTGAAAAAATATGAAGGACCATCACACAAAATCCTGGAAAAATGTAGATCTGGAAGATTTGACTGGACTGGGGCACCTAGAGAAGGATAGGGGCACCCATCGGCACCCTGGTCTTGGATTTTAGGTGCCCTAGTCTGCATATATGCTCAGAAAACCTCCTCTGAGGTGTCACAAGAGTTCACACTTGTTTGCCTTTTGTCATGTGTATGTCATTGAATTCCAAATGTCTCTGTAAATCTAGAATGAATGAATCACCTGCAAAACCCCAAACAAAGCATCAAACCCTAAAAAAAGAAAGATGCAAATGAAGGGGTCAGACTATCCTCAGCTGCCAAAATGATGGACTTATCACTGAGTGTTGCACTACATCTCAGACCCAATGTAGTTCTCTGTGTGTGTGCTTGAATTGTGCCCTAGGTTTCTCTTGTGTCCAGTCACACTTTGTGAGTAGCAAGCAAGTAACTAGATGTAGAATGTAAATAATGTGTGCATGGAAACAATAGACTCCCCTCCTATGAAGTGTGATGTAGATGAACCAACCTTTGTCCCTTGTGATGGAGCTAGATGGATGCAAATGGAGCTATAGATGCCTTTGATGGATGTAACCTTAGGTGGAGATAGTAGATGCTTAGTGCTTGGTCCCTTATTATGATCACATAACTTTATATTTATATGATTCCCTTTCTTGAATTTCATAATTAACCCCGAAAAGGCTGACTACCAAAAAGATAAGATGCTCAAAAACTAGAAAAGACCCAAAAAGTGTGACCAAAGTACAAATAGGACAAGGGTGCCCTGAGGGGACGGGGGCACCTGGCGCTGGCATCCTAGCTGGGCGCTGGTGTCTAGAATGATAAATGTTGAAAGGTGAAAAGATAGACTGAGCAAGTACAAGTGCAAGACTGAAAGCAAAAGCATAAAGCAAAGGAAGGTGGCCAAAGACATGGGTTAATTAGTACTTTTCTTACTTAGAAATCATGTAAATAGTAGTATATGATTGAGACTGGATAATTACCCAAAGTGTGTGATTTTGTGTCTACATATCCCTTTCTAGGTGCCCCAGTGGCCAGGAAGATAAAGTCAGCTGCACACACTTTTCTAAGGGAAAAGCCCGCAAACAATGACTTACACTAGTCTTTATTGACAAACTGGTTAGCACTTTAGCACAATCCAGAGACAACTGTGAGTTATTTAAGAGACCTATTCTTAGAAAATCTTGTACCATTAGGGTCACATTTTATTTGCTTGGTTTTCTTGGGTCAATTTTTGTACTTAATTATTCATGTTATTTACTGCTACAATATACAATCAGATGTGTTAGTATGAATAGGAAATAATATAAATTATGTCATATTGCATATCATGGTCCACATGTGATCAGTATCAACACAGTGTACTACTACCTCTAGGAGCCGATTCGGGACTGTGTATTTAGCTAAACTGTGCCAAGTAGATCAAGTACAACATGCAATGACGAGACCAACATAATTTTACAGCAAGTAATCACAATTTTAGAAGTAGAAGTACAAATTTTTTCATAAATGTATGTAAGGAGGACCAAAAATATTGAAATACCCAAAAGGGAGGTCTGAAAGAGTTTATGTAGATTAAAATCTATATAGGGAGGTCTATTGGAAAGCATGCTTAATTGAGTAAACTTGACCAAGGGATATTTATGTATGTTGTGAGTGAGATGGAATGTAATGCAAAGTGAATGTGATAGGAGTAGTGTGCCCCCCGAGTGAATGTGAATGAATATGCATGTGATGAGGTTCATTCATAAAATACCCCTCAACAGTCAAGAATGAACCATAGAACGATAGTGCGTTATCAAGAAATGGGTTGATAGTAAATGATAGAAAGATATGATCGAGCTAGAAATAGATTGAGCGTCCAAAGAGTGGTAATAGAATTGGTCCGTAGTTAGAACTTCAGTGTTCTAGATAGGAAACTCTTAACAGTCACAGTAATGAATCATGGAGCATCAGATTTGTGACTATCGGCATATGGGTTGGTGGAGCTTAAGTGTTATGTAAGATATGATCGATAACCCATAGAGTGTAATAAAGTGAGTGAATCTTGGGACTTAGGTAGATTTCAAATGGAGACCCTAAGACCTTCACGGATGGGAATTGCAGTGTTACTACGGACTTGGATCAAATTTTGTGTGCCATGAGATTTTTTCAATGTCCACAAAAAGAAGCATGAATTCTACTATAGAAAAATCCATTGAGTGCATAGAGTGGATAATGTGTCGATAGGAGCTACGTAGAAAAAGACGTCATGAATGCGCGATGTGTGAATTGTGTAGTGTTTGAGGTTCATCTATGTAGTACTCCCTCACCAGTTAAGTTTGAAACAAAGCACGAGAGTGTGTCATCGGGTAATGACGATACAAATGTATCAAAATGTGCAAGATGTGTGTGAGAGACGGGATCCAAATTATGAAAATGAAATATAGTAAAATGTACGAAATCTAATGATGCTAGAAGGGGGGGCTGAGTATAGTGATGCCCCCAAGTGTATGATGATAACAATGATCAAATAACGTTGTCTAAAAGATCATCATGGTCATGGTCAAAACTGAATGAAGATGCATCTGAGACTTGGTAAGCAATTGTATAAGGTTGGTCAAGTAAGGAGCCATTGCGGCGTAGATTGTACATGCCCATTTCATATTCTTCATCGATGAAATGTGTTGGTGGACATCCATGTGGATACCAATGAGTGATATTCAGGGAATAACCGAGGAATGATTCATTGCAAATAAAAACACGACCGAAAGGCATGGGGAATGAAATGATGATAGAATCAGAATCTAAAGTGCCGCCAATATAGTCAAGCCAAGATCAACCAAGAGTAAGTGGTGAAATGTGCAGAGTGCGTGCAATAAAGACCGATAAATGAAATACTCGGAGGTCATAAACAACAGTAATGCAAACATATCCATGATATATATGTGGTGAATGTGGTGGAGGTAAGATATCATCAAGTGTAAACCCAATCCGAGTCAAGCCATTGGGCATGCAAATAGTGTTAGAGAAAGTGGGATCGAATGGAATGTGTGACCAAAAAGAATTGTTCATGAAAAGAGTGCACGTGAAGAGAGGTGTCGTAGATGTAGGTTGCTCATGAGGAGAAAATGAAGGTGGTATGACGTTTGATGTATGGACATACCTTTGATAAAGTACCATAGCATTAGTAGAAGGTGGGGGAATTATGAAGCGGATGGAACGTCTAATGCACAAATGGTTTCCTCGAGCGGAGAAAAATTGACTGGATAATCCATGGATTCCGAGTCGGGGGGTGGATGGATAGCAACATAATTTGGAACATGCAATGCAGTGGTTGGATCTAAGTTGCAATATTGGATTGGGATATTATCAGTAGGAATGGAATATTCAATGACCTCATGTAAGAATTTGACACAACGATGAATTATAGAAGGTACCACTTGCATTTTGTGAAGCCATGGCCTACTGAGTAAGAAATTATATGTGATTGGAAAATCAATGACAAAGAATACTGTAAGAGTTTTTTTTGACCCAATAGTAATAGGAAAAGCAATAGTGCCAATGCATGGACGCATAATAGAATTATATGCCCGAAGAGAGATAGATGTTGGGTTAAGATTTAGCTATTGAAAGGCCTAGAGCCTGAATGAATGAGAAAGAACACAGGTTGAGCTCAGATTCATTATCGACTAGAATTTGTTTAAAACCATATTTTATGATGTATATGTGTATATAAAGAGGAGGATCAGTGTCATAAATAGAAAGATCATCAGCTACGGTCGATGGAAAAGCAAGGTGATGAGAAAATGCATCCAAATATGTTTGATAAAGTATGTCCAGATTAGTAGTAAAGGGGATGCAAGTAGTGGCCAAAAGAGTAATAATTTAAGCATGACAACCAAGATTGGCTAGCAAGTAATCATGAATGGAAATATCCATGATGAAAGCAAATGAAAAATGCAAGTATGAAAACCCAAAGAGTGTTCAAATGAGATGGGTTCACTAAATGATTTAACAAATATTGAAATATAAATAAATGTTAAAATATTAATTATTTAACATCGTAGATATAGACAATTACAATACATAATTGACCTAAGCAAGTAATATAATGCAATTTGAAACCCTAAGTGAAAGAGATAGGGTAAGATACTTAGCTGATTCACAATAAATTTGAAGTTTTGCCAAGCTGTAAGAATGATGAAACAAGAGGGAAGACTATCAAAACCGAGCACAGAAAATTGTGTGAATGATGGAAATACCGGGACTAAGGCACTTGGACAGGGTCAGGGGTGTCTAGGGTGTTGCAGACTTCCTTTAAGTGTCGGTGACTGCTCATAATCTCATAAAATGATCTTCTTATGGTCACAAGTTATTTGCTAATGTTCACCTTTGATCACATGTACTTCACTGGTTGATTATCAAATTCACCTGGAACGTACAAAGAGAAAGAGCATCCACAAAACCCCAAACACATCAAATCCTAAAAAGAAAAAATATGCAAATGGGGAGTCAAAATAACCCCGATGGTCACTTGACTAAATGAACTTACGATCGGGGCGTTACACTACATTTCCAACTCCATGTAGTTCTACATGTGTGTGTAGAATTGTTCCCTGTGTGGCTCTTGTGTCAGACACACTTGAATAGTGAGTAATAGTTAGATGTAGAAGATGTAAATAGATGTGTGCATGGAAAAATGAACTTCCCCTCCTATACATGTATGTAGAAATGACAGTCCCTTGTCCCTTGTGTGAAGGTAGATGGATGTTTGAATGCTCTTAGAATGTTCTTGGATGCAACCTTAGTTGATGATAGATAATGTTTAGTGATTGGTCCTTTATTATGGTTACTTAATATTGTATTTAGATGATTTCCTTGTTTGAATTTTGTAATTAACCACTAAAAGGTTGACCCATAAGAAATAAAGATGCCCAACAACTAGAAAGGACCCAAAAGATGTGCGCAATATACAAAGAGGTCGGGGGCACCTAAAGGGGATGGGGGCGCCTGACGTTGGTGTCTTGGTTGGGCGTTGGTGTCCAGACTCAGAAAAACTGCAATATCGAGGGTCGGACATGGCAGTAGGATGTGTAAGACCAAGAAGAAAACCAAAAAGTAAGCAAAGAGGCCAAATACAGTGGTCAATTAGTACTTTTATCACTTAGGAATCATATGAATAGGGGTATGTGGTCAAGACCTAGAAATCTACCCAAAGTATGTGATTTAGTGTGTACAATCCCTTCACTACAATACATGTACTATAATGATGCATATTATAATACAATACTTTTTCTTGAAAACTTTTCAACTCTTCTTTATTAATCATCTCGAAAGCTCCAAATTTGTATATTCTTCAAAGCATTCAATATTTGTGGTAGATTTCAAATGAGACCCGCAATGAGCTATTTATAGCGATTCCTAGAACCCCTTGGCTTGCTAGGTAGCATACAACTGGATTTAATTGTCAACCTTGTAAAACAAGTTCTAGAAGTATCCCATGTGTTCCCTTATGATTTTTTTTGGCGGTTGATCCTTGATCATGCACAACCTCTATTTTTTCATATGTCTCTCCTACATAATGCCTTCTTAGCCTTCTTTCTCGTAGAGTACTCCTTACAATCTCTTGTATGGCCTTTCATTGGCCTTATTTCTCATAGAGCGTTGTTTCTTTGATCATGCGAGAACTCTCTTTCTTCCTTTTTTTGGGTCTACGTCTATCTCCTATGCAACAAGAGAATTTTCTTCCTCTTATGCACATCTAAGTCATTGTTTAGATTGACACATGTCTCACTCACATGGGTATGATACCTAGCTGATTGCATATGTTGATTTTTCTTATACCATTCTTAGGGTCAACGCAATGTTTATGCCATTGTTGTTTGTCCATAACCATTATCATTAATCTATTATACATATGCCTTCATTGTGCGACCATGGTCTATATTATGATTGGGACTAGGCTCCAATATCTTCTGACTTATGTTCACCATTTGATATATCTTGAGGACTAACATCTCACTCGAACACTGATTTTTGCACTCTCGTGTTGTTACAATACCATTTGATCTATGTCTTAGACAAACATGGGGCAATATAGCTTTGGTGCATGTTTCTAAATGTCATATCTTTAGACACTACAATAATACACTTGGCATATCCTAATGGTACATCTAAAATCTTTCTTTTGAGATATGAGGTTCAAAGATTCACTCCACATATCAAAAGGGGGTATATATCATACATTGTATTTCCCATTTACATGCTTCTTTCGAAGACATGTCATACTTATCATACCAAAACCAAATGGACATCTGACCCAATAGATTCAACATGATTTGATGCACTTACTCGCCATATGGAGTTCTAACTTCATGATTTTCCACCTTGCCTAGTAATTTAGAAGACGATATTTTATGTGGACTTACGGAACCCATTCCTGACATATAGGATATTAACTTCTTTTCCTAGTGACCCATATTATGTTCAAAAGTGGAGACTTGTTTCTCAAGGAGACACAAAGTTCTAACCCTACCCCATCCTTGTATCTCCTTCGATGGTATGATAAAACTATGATATCGAGATCAAAGGAGGTATTTTATTTCAATGTATATCCATGCCCAAAATGTATTAATTTTCACTATTGTATGTTTATGCAAAAAAAAAAAAAAGTGGTTTTACGTTTTAGAACTCATCATATCTAGTCGTGAGGTAGTTATGTTATTTTAAACTGCTTGTCATAGGTTAGGCACATAACTCAAAGTGAAGTAAAATGTACAGACCTAAAACTGGATTTGTGGCATTTACTTACTATTCATTTATGCTTATTTAGCAAGCAAGCCCTGTAGGCATGTATTTTTAGCATGAGGATAGTAAGCGTCATTGCATAAATAATTGATTGGTTTCGAAATGAATATGTTTCCTCACGTCCCAGAGAATTAATGTCACGCAGTTGTATCAAAAAATTTCTCACTGCTATAGATCACTGAGAAACCAAATGAATATGTTTCCTCAACCTTCCACTGTCCTCCGTATATATGGCTCTACACCCAAGTGAGATATGCCTTTCGGTGCATCTACGAATTTGCTTCTACTGCGTTAAAAAGCCTCATTCAGATCGTTATCACAACTGGCAAACCAGGTACGAGTTTTGATTTACACACATAAATAAATGACTGTAATACCATGTTTGAGGACGGAGAACTACAATGACTGACAACACACACTTCAATTATAATCATACCATGCCATCCACTGCCCATCTCAATCTCAATCCAAATCTCAACTTCAAAGCATTATGTAGAGAGGGTCGATTGAAGGAGGCGCTACACATTCTGCTTACTACTCAAAACCCCCCTGTAGACTCTCACACGTATCTTCAACTGTTGCACACCTGCATTGCCAACAACGTGCTTTCGCAGGGAAAGCAAATCCATTCTTTCATCACTCACAGGGGATTCACATTCGCTACACGCACATTTTTTCAAAATACTGTTGTCAATATGTATGTCAAGTGCGGTAGTTTAGTTGATGCACGTAAACTGTTTGACGAAATGACGGAGCGGGACGGCTTCTCATGGAATGTGATCATTGCAGCTTACCGAAAACGTGGGTATCCTCACGAGGCATTGATACTGTTTCACCAAATGCAACGAACAGGTGTTCAGCCTGATCAATTCACCTTCTCGAGCGTCCTCCAGGCCTGTGCCAAAATACGAGCTTTGGAGCAGGGTATAGACATCCATCAAAGAATAATTGAAAGTGGATTTTTGTCAGATGTTGTAGTTGCTAGTGCCTTGATGGACATGTATGCAAAATGTGAAAGCATACACAAGGCACGGGAAGTGTTTGACAAAATGCCTCAAAGGAATGTGGTCTCATGGAATGCAATGATTGTAGGATATGTACAAAATGGTGTTCCTGATAAGGCATTGAGGCTTTTCAAAGAAATGCCTCAACGAGATGTGGTCTCATGGAATGCTATAATTGTGTGCTGCGCACAAAATGGTGATATTAATGAAGCTTTTAAGCTTTTCAAAGAAATGCCTAGACGAGATGAGGTCTCATGGAATTCGATGATTGCAGGATATGCACAAAATGGTTTTCTTGACGATGCTTTAGGAATTTTCAGAGATATGCCTCAAAGAAATGTGGTCTCATGGAATACAATGATTGCTGGATATGCAGATAATGGGTTTGCTGTAAAGGCTTTGGAGACTTTTAAGCAAATGCAATTGGCAGGTGTCCAACCCAACCAGTTCACCTTTGCCAGCATCATTCCAGCCTGTGCCAAAATAAAAGCGTTGGAGCAGGGTATGGACATCTATCAAAGCATAATGGGAAATGGACTTCTTCCAGATGTGGTTGTTGCGAGTGCCCTGATAGACATGTTTGCAAAATGTGGAAGCATGCAGAAGGCAATGGAAGTGTTTGAAAATATGCCACAAAGAAATATTGTCACATGGAATGCCATGATTGCAGGATATGCACATAATGGGCTTGTTGAAAAAGCTTTGGAGACTTTTAAGGAAATGCACTTGGCAGGTGTCCAACCCGATCAGTTCACCTTTGCCAGCATCCTCCCAGCCTGTGCCATAGTAGGAGCTTTGGAACAGGGTGTGGACATCCATCAGAGCATAATCGAAAATGGATTTTTTTCAGATGTTGTAGTTGCGAGTGCCCTGATGGGCATGTATGCAAAGTGTGGAAGCATGCAGAAGGCACAGGAAGTGTTTAACAATATGCCACAAAGAAATGTAGTCTCATGGAATGCGATGATTACAGGATATGCACATAATGGACTTGTTGAAAGGTCCTTGGAAACTTTTAAGCGGATGCAATTGGCAGGTGTCCAACCTGATCAGTTTTCCTTTGCCAGCATCCTTCCAGCCTGTGCCAATATAGGAGCCTTGCAACAGGGTATGGACATCCATCAAAGCATAATGGAAAACGGATTTATTTCGGATGTTATAGTTGCAAGTGCCCTGATAGACATGTATGCAAAATGTGGAAGCATGCAGAAGGCACAGGGAGTGTTTGACAATATGCCACAAAGAAATGTGGTCTCGTGGACTGCGATGATCTCAGGATATGCACATAATGGGCTTGCTGAAAAGGCCCTTGAATTTTTGAAGCAAATGCAATTGGTAGGTGTCCAGCCTGACCAGTTTACCTTTGCCAGCATACTCCCAGCCTGTGCCAAAACAGGGGCCTTGGAACATGGTATGAGCATTCATCAGAACACAATTGAGAGCGGTTTTTTGTCAAATGCTGTAGTTGCAAGTGCCCTGGTAGACATGTATGCAAAATGTGGAAGCATACAGAAGGCACGTCAACTGTTTGAAAGCATTTATCAACCAGATGCAGTCTCATGGAGTGCAATGATTGCAGGATATGCAATGCATGGCTTACACAAGGATGCCCTCAAACTTTTTGAACTAATGAAGCTCTCTGGAACATACCCTGACCATGTTAGTTTCGTCTGTGTTTTATTTGCATGCAGCCATGCGGGTTTAGTGGATGAGGCCTGTAAATACTTCAATGGCATGGGTGATTCGTATTGCATTATTCCTACAATGGATCATTATGTATGCATGGTTGACCTTCTTGGCCGTGCTGGTTATCTTGTGGAAGCTTTAAACTTTATCATCAAAATGCCAATTAAACCTTCGGTGGTTGTGTGGATTTGTTTGCTTGGTGCTTGCAGATCACATAAGAATATAGGGCTTGGAGTATATACAGCAACTCTCCTTTTTGAGCTGGACTCTAAAATTGCTGCAACTTATGTTGTTCTGTCAAACATATATGCAGAAGTGGGTAAATGGGGGGATGTTCGAATGGTAAGGAGATTGATGATAGATAGAGGAATTAATAAGATACCTGGATATAGTTCGATTGAAGTGCATAAAATGGTACATGCTTTTTGTGTAGGAGACATATTGCACCCACAAATGCAGGAGATCCATGCAAAGTTGGAGAAACTGTCCTGGGAGATGAAGTCAGCAGGGTAGTTTCCAGATTCAGGACATGTATTGAATGAAGTGGATGACGAAAAAAATTGTTCCTTTTCCACCATAGCAAAAAGCTGGCAATTGCATTTTGATTGTTAAACATGTCCCTTGGAACAACTATTAAGGTCATCAAGAACCTTCGAATATGTGTTGACTGCCACATTGCAACCAAGTTTATCTTTGGGATTTATGCAAGAGAAATTGTTGTGAGTGGCGATCCGGTTCCATCATTTCAAGCAAGGAAAATGTTCTTGTGGAGATTATTCGTGATGCTAAGTCAAACAAGCTGTCAACATAGGCTTGCGCTATAACAAGTGCATAGTGTCAGACTTGCAGTGATAAGGAGGAGTCAAGTTTAATGTTACATTTCTAATAAATGTTGTTTTAGAAGTGTTCAGAGATGGAGACCTAAACCATGCTGTGGACTTGTTAGAATCAGATGTATGGTATGTATCACTTTCTATATATACTGATGGGATATTTGTTCAAGCCCTTATAATACCATGGAGGTGCAATGACATTGAACTGTTTCTCAAGAAGCCTGTTCATCTCTAGAATGAACAGGTGGAGGAGAAGGTGGAGAACGGGAAAAGAAAAGGAGAGTAACACATAAGGAAATGGAAATATACTTGAACGGCAGGGAATGTGAGGGAAGGGCCTAGAATAAATTCTATGATTGGAAACGCGGAGGAAAGCATCTCCTAATAGTTTTTAACCCCAACTTTTTACCATTTATATGGTCCTTCTACAGTGACTAAAGCGAGGCTCATTTTTAAATTTATTTTCGGGTTCATTTAATTATTTTTTTCATCTTTTGTAAAAAATTTGAATGCAACTTATGTACTGAATTATATTTGTGATAGTTTGTGATGGAATTCAAACAATGTTTTTTTGGGTAATCTAGAAGGATCGGCGAATCTGCAGTGACCTGGAGCTTCAAAGAGCGAAGCTCTAATACAAAGCGAGCGCCGCCCATCAACCTCTGGAACAGCATACAAATGTCTCACTCTACATGCTGTGAGTAAACTAGGAATTGAAGCCATAACCTAAACTACCTAAAGCAGTGATTGAGGCCAAATGAGCCCAATCCCGAGAGAAAATTCAAACACAGTTACCAAGTGATTCTAAGATGTATCTCCCAACTTTAAATGTAGTCGTCTATTAAAAACTGGAAATGAAAATGATTAAAAATAGTCCAAAATGGCCCGGATCACTATTATTACCTAACACCAATTGACTGACCCAATGCACTCATTTATGCCCTTATCTCATTGACATGCTTTAAAATTTTAATTCCTTCTCTCACACACATATAATACCAAATCTTTCACATATATTTAAATTTTGTTTTTAAAATTCTGGTAAATGGTACCTATTTACCATTTATTCAAGTTGACTTGTGGTTATCATTAATATGCAGAGGACATCCAACCATGGATATCTGTAGTAGTTTGTGGTTAAAATGTGTTTCAAAGTTTGCTTTGATTGTGATAATGCACGATGAAATTGATGTAAAGAATACCCACCATCGATTTAGGAGCATATGTAAAATTATTCCGGTTATGCTTCTACTTACCATGTAGTCCTTAAATCAATGATATTGTTTCTATTTTTCCTATGCAATATTGTGCAAAGATCCTTGTAGTGTGTGGTTGGGATTGATTGGAGAGGCACACCCATCCACCAAAAACCAATGCAAGTGGATGAGGGATTTGTGCAGGACCCTAATTTTCCTACTATTTCCTCGCTAATTTGATTGCCTTCCCTGTGCAGATTCTTGTGCGGAGATATTAAAAGCTTATATCACTTCTTTCAAATTCTTTATAAAGCCAGGTTGTGTGATATGAGGGGAGTTTCTGGGTTGGGAAGGTGAGATGTGTCAGTCAAGAAGACATGAGAGGTATTTTCTCCTCTTCATATATATATTTTTAAAATCTTTTCATCCTGACGATGGATGACGGAGCGTCAACCGTGACGTTGATTCAAAATTTGCGCTAGTTTTATCCAAATTTGCAGTATGTAAAGCTGTGGACTGTAAAAACCATGTTTTAAAAAAAAAAATCTTTGACGTTTTTTCTTCTCTATATCAAAAGCCACAAATTGATTATATCACTAACAAGTGTATCTAAAGTTGCAATGGATATGCTGATGGAGACAAAGTGCAAACAAGGGAACGTTGGTGAGCAGAGAACAAAGCTGAGCAAATAAAATGAAAAATGTGTGAAACGGGGTGTAATGTAAACACAAGGAAAAAAATACATAAGTGAGAAACAATATTGATGTGGAACCTAGTTTTTAGTCTGAATTTGTTTATTTAGTCTCCGTTATCTATGTAATTTAAGCTTGTACAATTTTTTAAATTTTTTTCCCAATAATAAATATATGCAGGTGTATTCTTGGAAACAAATATACCTTAAAAGGTAGAAAACGTGAACCAAAAGATGAAGAAGACATTACAAACAAAGTCCCTCTATGAACTTGTGCAATTCTTGCTATTCTGTGCTCTTCTGCAATCACACCTATGTTCTTTTCTGAACATAAACCCCAACTCTTCATTGCAGGCCTCAAGGAAAGCTCTCCTCTCATTTGGATTTTTCTTTGATTTTTTGGGCCTTTTTGAACTCTTAAGCATCTTGTAAACACTAAGAATCATATAACACATTGTTCTAGTACGTTATCTACTTTCTGCAACCATCGTGGGTGAATCATTTGCCTACTACAAGGTGGGAGTTTTGAAAACATGGCGGCAAAACCACAAAAATGTTTACATAACCATTGGTTGATATAGACTAGTGGTTTCACAATCACTTCATGTTGCAATTGGGGGTTTGATCATCAACCAAGTCAAATTGAACCCTAATTGATGACTAAACCTTATCCACATGATGTTCCTAGATTTTTGGATCTTTGTAGATGTTTCTTGGACATGTTTTTAACATCTTTGATAAGTGAAGCAATGTTGGCACCGCGAACAAGTTCACAAACTAACACCAACACACGAAATATATTTTTTAGTGATGCAACATTGTTCATTGACCTCTAATGTTTGTGTCAAAAAGGGTGTCAAAGGGAATGGGTTCACCAAAATATTATATGGGTAAATAGATTTTCATTAAATTGAGATACAAATACCCAATTACAATCAAATAAGCCATACAACATATGCAAACCATCAATTAAGCTTGATTAATTAAATACCAAATCCAAAATTGGGGCAAATAGATAATGTTTAGGCTCCTCTAATTTTTTGGATTGATCCGGAGACAAGTGTTTGGATGTAAAAATGACAATTTATGCCAAGAATGACACAAATCTGACCCAAAAAAATGGATGACAAAAATCTGCAAGAATGTCTTGTACTTACTCACAATATCCAAAGTATTTTTGACATTCCAAAACAATGCCAATAAGTACGGAATTTATGACTTTGGCCAAAAGAGGCCACACAAAAAGCCCCTAGAGCATGCCAAAGCTCTAGACAAACCTTACGAGATTTTGGATGCTTTATAAATGGTGTTTAAAATAAGGAGAAATCAAAAGAAAGAAAATGATAAAAGAACTAAAGTGTCCAATAGCTCTAGATAGACCTCTTAGTAGCTAAACAATTTGGTTACGCAGCTTAAAATAGGGAAAAATTAAAGGGTAGAGAAAATGATAGCTATAGAGAATTGACATAAATATTGAGGACCATTAAAAGTTAATCAAAATGTACCAATAATATTTAATTTGAACCAATATTTATAGTACATAAAAAAATATCAAATTTATACAATTAATATTTTTGTGCTGAATTTATTTATGTGTTTTCATGCCTAATCATTAGTTTACACCTTCTAGCCCAATACCTTGTAAATTACCTTTCAAATCTTGTATTTAGATATAATCAACAACGTAGGCTTCAAGTTTTGCATCCTCCAATCTAATATCTTATAAATCACCCTTGTCTCCCAATTCTTTCCAATATACACTTAAACCCAATTACAACTCAATCTTAAAATTTTCTTAAATAATTTAAGGCGTTTGGTGTAAAGGGCCTTTCATAACTAATTTGTCCACTCTAATTAGTTTAGCCATTCAAGTGTTCTAAGCATTTGCTAATTTACTTGTGAGACACTTCAATTCCGACAAAGAACACTTAAATTAAAGTGCTGACATATAGATTATTCTAGGAATACCAACTCTAACTTCTAAATAATTGATTTTAAGAACCTCAACAGACCTCCTATCGAGACAACATGGTTCAAATCTGTTAGGCAACGTACATTTTCTTGGTTTCAAGATGTTTAATCATCAGTCAATAGAATTGTTGTTTACTTTCTCTTTTTATATTTTTGAAGATGCATTTGACACTCCTTTTATGTACTAGATTCATGTAATATCTTCTACTTTTCCATCGATCATTCTTGGTCTCTAGTAAACATTAATATCTAAGTTAAATTAAGAATATGCTTTTACTAATAATAAGTGTTATTTTTAGGCAATGCTTTTAAACTAAAAAAAGACATGTTTGAAGTACTTGTAGTTGATGTATGTGTTAGCCTCCCAATTAAGGACTTATTCATAACTTTAATTGTTGCTTTGTGTGTGTGGGTGGGTGTGGGTGTCGGTGTGTGGGAGGGGGCGGGAGGGTGGCGGCGAAGGGCAGGGGACAGACAAGACTTTCTCATTACTTTGATTATTGTTGCAAGCATAAAATACTTGCAATAATAATCAAAGTAATGAGAACGTTTTATATGCCCCATTATTTTGATTATTACTGCAAGCATTTTAATGCTTGCAATAATAGTCAAAGTAATGAGAAAGTCTTCCATGCCCCCACATACATAAAAAAAATATTTTTTATATAGAAGGCAACAATCAAAGTGATGAATAAGTCCTTAATTGGGAGGCTAACACAAACATAAAAATTAATATTTATATTGAAAAAACTTCAGCAACAAAAAAGCCAATTATTTTGGAATACATTTTTCTACATTTATTATTCCAGGGGTTTATGCAGCATTGATGTCTAATGTGAATGTTTAATTTCTTTGTTCTTTGCATTGATGTTGTGGATTTTGTAATTGATGATGGTGCATAGACGCTTTATATTGTAGATGATTGAGTGAGTTCATATGATTTTATTTGTAATTGTAATGTGATTAATCTATTTATAAAGGAGAGATGTTTTGTATGGTAGATGATTCTTTACATTGATGTTGTGAATTTTGTAATTGATGATGGTGCGTAGATTCTTTATATCATAGATGATTGAGTGAGTTCATATGATTTTATTCGTAATTGTAATGTGATTAATTTGTTTATAAAGGAGATATATGCTTTGTATGGTAGATGATTGAGTGAGCTCAAGTGATTTTATTTGTAATTATAATGTGATTAATCTATTGATAAAGGATAATGAGCACATGTTGATTGGATGTAGAATATTTGTGTTGAACACTTGTGTTTTCAATTTCATAATATTAAAAGCATGCCATATGATGAAGCAATCGTCTAATAATTTCTTCATAATCAAGATCATCTTATGTGTCTACGTAGTGTTGATAATTTTTATATACTTCCATGTTAGGTGTCTCTGGTGTGTGTTTTGTATATGTTGAATCTTAATAAGATATACTTTGATATAAAGGTATGTCCATACGAGTGACCCCATCGAATAATTCATTGGTTTGGTTTTTGGGAAATATTTGTGTTACTTGTTCATCATTGGATATGGATTATCACACTTGCTCTAATGAAATAGATGTTATTTTCTCCTCATTAGGTGTGGAGTCTTGCACCTGATGTAGTTATTGCTATAGAAATTGTTTCTTTGACTCGAATGGAATATTCATCTTCCGATTGATCTCGTGTAAAATCTACCATATTGTTATCATATAGAAGAAAAAATGTGCTCATTTTTGCTATCTAAATTTTCTCCCATTTGGGTTAACCAATGTTATCTTAAAATGGCATTGAATTCTTCTATGGTTGGCATGAAAAATAATGGTGTATCTATTAACTCTTGGTCCTATCACAACCAAAAAAGTGATGTGTCCTAAAGAACACTCATGTTTCAATCAATGATCCAACTCATTGTCAATATATATGAGTTGATCAATGAAGTCTATGCTAGATATGTTATATACTTGTTCCTTATTGATGATAATCTTTTTATGGCACTGGTTATTAATGAATGCACACATTCAAGCATATGATTAATTCAAATCTTCCTCTATAAGACGTTGACCAAAGGATATTCCTTTAATGGAACCTCTCCTTTAGATGTGTCTTCTTGTGTAGTGTAGACACTATAATTTGGCAACTTATCCCTTTGTAATGACATGTATGGCATTGATCATATGCTAAGACAAATGCTCACATTCTAAGCCCAATCAGTGTATATTCCTATCTCTCTCTTGGCTTTCTCATCTCTACAATTTGATATGTCATTCATTCAAGAAATATTAATCAACCAAAGCAATAATTCAACTCCAAACATCATTCCCAAACCTTAGCATTTGCGTCACTATCTACCTAGGAAAAACCATACATATTAGGGCCATAGTGGAGTATGGTCCTGACTGGCCTATACAGTCCTACACCCCTCCATCTAACGACTCTTTTCCAATTTGAAAATCATAATATGATTCTATTCATCTTCTAGGTCAGCCATAATGCTGATATCAAACATATGGAGCCTTATATAAGAAACTCAAATGCACTTCATAACTTATGTATTACTCTTATGAACTCCTATTACAAATATCAACACTAAAGCATTCAATGCTCTCCAAAATCTCCTTAAGTAAGTTACACATCAATTAGAGTAACCACTACAACAAGTTTGAAGAACTCAACTATGTCAAAGTGTTGAACAAGCACTAATACTGAAAGAGGGGGTGAATCGGTATTATACAAAATTGTACTTATTTAAATATTAACACCCATAACAACAACAATCACATAAGATATAACAATTACACAAGATTTATGTGTAAACCCTTTCAGGAGAAAACCACAGAGAAAAGACTGCTTGGATCTACTGTCCAAATCCAACCCAAAATATCTCAATATACATTTGTAGGCACCAATCTACTAGAGACACCAATCCTCAATGTTGGGCACCAACTCATCCAATTCATAGGCACCAACCTACTAGAGACACCAATCGCCAAATTGTGAGGCACCAAACTCAACAATACACAAATCCACCTTCTGTAGTTGCTTCTTTAACCCGATGATGGCAATTCAACTTCTCTTTATAAACACATATTAGATCATACTTCCATTGTGGACGTTGGTCTAATTAATGAAAATCAGATCGCTTTATGTTTATGTTCTTCTATGTTGTTCATACTTTCATCCACTCACTCCCTTGCACCTGTGCTTCCACTCAAAATTCTACTCTTAATGATTTCTTCGTAATGTTGCTCTTCAGAAAGTTGATTTATATGATGTTCTAGAAGTTATTCTCCCATTCTTCTCTTCTCTAATGTACACTTTTCAGCTATCTACTTTGAATTATTTTTCTTCTCGCCTTCTACAACATCTTCACACCAATCTGCCTCTATGTTTAATGATATATATTTTATACTCAACACAGGTGCAACTTCTTAATGAAATCATATTACTTTATATTATTTCTCACTCTCCTATTCTGTTGCCTTTAGTATCTTGTTAGAGACAATTGTCAGTACTTCAAACACATGTAAATTATTTGCTTGCAAGAAGTTAAAATTGTTGGGTTTCTTCTTCAATTGACTACCCACACCATTTGTCCAGGGGCCATTTATCATATGACAAATCATGACCCTAATCAAGGTGGTGTAGTCGCTCTACTTTCTCTAGGGATTTCTCATAATATCATTTCTTGGGGTTTCAACCCCACTCATCTAGTGATGTGGACCCTTTTTTAGTTTGAGGGCCGCATCCTCAGGCTCACTAATCTCTATGCTTCCAATGATGCGGTGGAAAGAGATCTCTTTTAGTGGTGGCTTGTTGAATATTTGCTTGATGCCAACTAGGTTTTATGTGGGGACTTCAATATGATTAAATTGCCAGATGAAAAATAAGGTGGGATCCTCATGAGATGGTATGTTGGAGAAAGAGAATCTTGGTTCTACATGCGTCACAAACTGGGGGGTTATGAACCCAACCAACATCACAAAAAATCCTCCTCTTCTTGGTTTACCTTGTCTAACATTCAAGAGGGACACAATAGAATTGTTAAAAGAATTGATCGGGCACTATAGTTTGATCAAGATATTTTCTCCTTCTCTGTCATTGATGACCTACCTATTGCCATGGTCGATGGGATTACCCTCTCATACCACTCCCCTATCCACTTATTTTTGCAATGGGATAGTCAAACCCATTTTGATCGCCCCAAGACTCAATTTTATCTCAACACATCCCACCTTCAGCATGACCAAATGGTTCGACACATCATTTGGGTTTGGAACATTGTTCCTCGACCCTAGGGTGCTACTAGATGGATTAACTGGTGGGAGGATTCTATCTCTCATATCACCATTTTTATTCACATTTATGGTAAGTAAGAAGCCCTTTTTAGGCAGAAAACTCACTTTGTTGTATATGGGGAGTTTCATAAAGTCTCCTTGGTGATGGACCAGGATCCTTTCAATCTCTAACTTCAAACTCAAGCGGCCTATTGGCGGCATATGCTCAAAGTGGAGGAAATTCACAAGGCTCGGGGAGCTCAACTCAGAGCCCGAATGCACTGGCTTAAAGTGGGGGATCGTGTCTTCAAGGAGTTTTTTTATTTGCTTCGATCTATACAAAATGCTAACATAATTAGAGCCATTAAGAACTATAATACCATATTGATGCACTTACCTGACATTATGTAAGCCTTTTTCAGTCACTATAAAGGTATTTGTTGTCCAACCCTCCTCTCTTGCTCAAGGTAATTCTCTCATGCAGTGTCTCCAAATCATCCCATGAAAACTTCCATAATTCTGAAGGGTGGCTTGTGGCAGGCCTCTTATTGAAAGTGACCTTAAGGAAGTTATAATGTAGATGGCCACTGACAAAGCTCCAAGCCTTGATGGATTCCCTTGTGAGTTTTACCAGACCCTCTGGGATATTATTGGGCATGACCTCCATCGCATCTATCTTAAAGCCTTGCAAACCAACACCCTTGGAGAGATCATCAATCAAGGTAATATCAAATTCATTGCCAAATATAGTGTTCTTGAGAAAAATTCTAATTGGAGGCCCATCACCTTGCTTAATGTCTCTTACAAAATAATTGCCAAAGCTCTTGCTCTCTACCTCAGGGAATTTCTTCCTCTTATTGTCCGTAATGAACAAACGAGCTTTTACAAAAAAAAAATCGGTATATTTTGAACAATATTATTGTTTTCTAGGAAGGTATGGAATGAGCAAGAATCTCTAACCAAAAATATTTTTTCATCAGAATTGATTTTGATAAAGCTTACGACCGGATTGAATGCCCTGATATCATTCACATGTTGCAAGCTCATGGATTTGGATGCAGACTTATTTGCGCGATGAACATGCTATTCCAACATGTTGGTGCCTACATCACTATCAATGGTGTTCAATCCTCTAGGTTTGGGCTCTTCAGATCTATACGACAAGGATGCCCCTTGGCACCATCTCTATATGTTCTAGTTGTTGAAGGTTTCATCTATATGCTTGCTCGCTACACATCCCAGGCCCTGGTGAAAGGCATCTCCCTTCCCAACTCTAGACAACAATTAACTTTAATGGTCATTTTGTTGATGAGTCCTTTCTCACTTTTCTTGAAGAGAGGAGCAGTGTTAATATCTGTCATGGAATGTCTTAACACTTTTATGTCTTGCCTCTTGCTCAACTCATTCAATAGTGAAAAAATTCAATGTTACGAGACAAGCTTCTACCACATGTTCCTCATTCGCTTGCACATTATCAAGTGGAAATGGAATTCAACCTGGGGTCTAATTCAAATTGCATAGGCATTTCCTTTCACCTTCCACAAGCATCCCTCTATTGAGATGTTGGACCTATATTGTGCAACAGGTTGAACAAAAAATCACTTATTGGATTACCAAACCGCTTTCACTAGCCGGAAAACTCCAGGTCTTCTCTAAGGTCTTGGCTCCCACCCATGTTTATTATTCTTCATGTTAGACCCCCTTTAAAGCGGCTTACAACAAACTTGAAAAACTACTTAGGGATTTTCTTTGGGCCAATTCTAAAATTTCTGAAGGCTCTAATAGATTCCACATAGTGGCCGTGGCATATTTGTTGGGAAACCTAAAGAGACGAGGAGGTCTATGGGCCTCCTTCATATCTGGAATTCAAGTTCTCATGCTCATGCGTGTTAAATGGATTATTCGAAGCCTGAAACAACTCTGAAGCATGAAAAAATTCTTCTTAGACAATACATTATTCTGAGGGATAACCACTTGGGAGGAAAGATTAGGACAATGGCTGGATTTTCAATCCTTGTTACTCACTGATACTCACTCCTGATTTCTGTCAAAATTTGGAGGCACATGTTATGGCCAAAATCGTATCAGTGCAGGCATGGGGAACATCTCAAACCCCGTCTTATTTAGGTGGGTAATGGCTTCTAGGAATGATTTTTTTATTGACTCCCATTCTATCTTGTGGTCTCCCCTGTCGTAATTCCAAGAGTGCTTCTCTTTGTACTTGCTACTCTTGAAATAAAAGGGTCAAGGATCTTTAAAAAAATAAATTTGCCATCTCACAGATTTGTTTTGTTGGGTAAACAATAGAGTTAGATGCCACGGGAAAGATAATCAATAAACAATTTCAGCTTTTGAATGATGATGCTCATTCCATCTCCACCGTCATTTCAACTATTCCTTATGAACATTTTCACAAAATTGGGGTTCCCCTCCAAGCTTTTGATGGCGGGACTAGAACTAGTATGTTGTCACTCTTCTGTTAGTACGAACTCCGGATTGGTTATCACCTTTTGGAAAAAATTACCATTCTAGCTAATACTCTCAATGGATGATAGAATCTCAACTCCTTCCCTCAGGTTTGGTAAAAATGATTTGAAATTTTTTGGCATATTCCCATAGAACCTAAGAAAGCTCATTTTCTTTGGTGTATTTTTTGTTAGGTTATTATACCTAGGTTAATTCATCATTAAGTTATATTTAAATAATGTAATAAGTTAAAGTAATTTATTTTTATTACTTTAACTTAAGTTGCTAGTTGTCTTTAGTTGTTAGCTTAGTGATTATGTTTTATCCCTATGTTTATGGGAAATTTTCAAAGTGTGTTCCCGAATATTTCCCAGCAGTAGCTTCTAACGATAGTTAGGGGCAACATGTTATTTCTACATATTACTTAGAATAGGTTTATTCAATCCATTTTTCATGGACTAGATAGAAGTTGTGTGATGCCTATATACTTTGCAGCTCTTTCCATTATTTGTAATGTATTTTTTACCAAATTAATAAAATTGCATAGGTATCCTCATGTTTCCACAATTAAATTCTCTAGCAAGGCCTTCTTCCTATTGGGGATAGACTTAAGCAATTGGGAGTTACCAACCCATTGTGCCCTTTTTGACATCTAATTGGAATACCGTAAAACATCTATTTCTAGTTTTTGCTCCTTTGTGCAATTTGTGTGGAGGTGGATCCAATCCCTTTTTTCTCCTTTTCTTCTAGGAGCCCCTTTACTTGGAAAAATGATCCTCCCTTGGGAACTCGACTTGTTTACCTAAAAAATACAACTAGATATGGCAATTTTTCAGAGTGGATATTATATTTTAGATTTGGAAAATATAGAAATTTTGCAATTTTTAATCAAATTCAAATGGATAGAAGCTTCTTTGCTTCTAATCAGGTTGTTGTGATTTCAAATGTGTTTCTCCATATTCAAGTCCATGCAGAGAAAGTCCACCTGGAGGTGGAGCATTTGCAAACTCGTATTGACCGTTGAGGCAATGCTCCCTATGCTATCAGTCGGGAATCGTCAAATCATGTGCGCCCTCATTATCCTCCATGGGGTCATGGTTGTGCTCGATCACATTATCACTCTCGTAGAAGGTGCAATAGCCTTAGCCCTTGTGCACAACAAGCTCAAGGTGGATGGAGGAGTCCTACTCCTACTAGTGCTCCTAAAGGCCAAGTACCTAGTGGAAATGATAGATGGAACACCCCGAGCGACAATGGTGGCAACGATGTAGCTGGTTTGTCGAGGGGTCCCCCCTATGGTAAATTCTTCCGCCTTGTTATGGGAATTTCTCCACAGCACGATGATAACACAAACAAAATAGATGTTTGGGTCAGAGTTCCTGATGCGAAACCACAAGGTGGCTCTAGTTGGGGTGACAATCCTGACATCCTGCCTCCGCCTTCGTCTATATCTATTGTTGTGTTCGCGACTGCTGCTTAATGTATTTCGATGTTTTTGTTATGTAAACTTTTTTGGTTGAAAAACCATTAGCTTTTTTTCACACATGTAATCTAACCTGACACATGTCAGTCATGTGACTTGGAATTTTGGGGTGTGCTACCATACCACCCAGTTTTTTGTCTGATTAACTATGTACATTAATCCCTTCTATAATATGAATGGCTTTTCAATAAAAAAACTAGAAGAAATGCAAAAAAATGGGATAAATTTGAGGACCATAAAGTAGTTGCACTTTATGTACTTCTCTGTTTATGTTGTCCTCACTCCTCCAACACAAATACCTCTACTCCAAATCAACTTGATTTTGGCTTTCTCCATACTTGCAGAGGTGTTAAAAAAAGTAAAGTGCATTCCAATGCCATTAACGATGTTGACAGCCTTCATACATGCAATTTCCCTACTTAAATTTACGACCCAAGTTCGAAATAACAATGTATTCTAGAACTATTTTAACTTGGTAACATCTTTGACGTATGCGAATCCATTATATTAGTGACATATCTTTCTTAAGGTTCTCCTTCCTAATTAAAAATGTGTTGCAATCTCATACATACATGTTGCAAACAAATATATGTCAACACCATTTACAAGATCTTGTAAATATGACTCACAGTGGCTGCAAATACATGTGAACAAAATAGACGAAGACATTGATGATTTAAAAAATATTTTTTGAGACCTGGACATCCTATTCATACTTTGAAACGACAACCAATTTTAGGACTATGTTGATTGATTTACAAAAATGGAAACAGATAAAGATATCAATAATTTGAAATAGGCTTGGTAGCATCAAAAACAAGAAATTTGCAATCTTCAGTATGAGATAACAACTCTAAAAGAACACAAAATAGGTACAGACATATAACTATATCTATATGTATGCCAATTGTTTTTTAAATAGTAAAGCTATTTCCATAAACACTATTATGAATTCCAAACATGTTAAACACTTGCGATGCAAAGAATGAACATTGTGGTCTAAACTTGCAACGAAAATGTAGGCCTATGAACAAATACACGTGTTTACTGAGCTTACAAAGGAAGAAAGGGTACATACAAAGATGAAACTAAAGACACTAGAAGTATCACAGTACACAAGATTATTATCCTGAAATTATAACCAACCTAAAGAAATCTTTCTTGTTTGTTATTGATTCCAAAAAAATTAATGTCTATTTTAAATATTCCTGAATTTGTTTCTGCTGGTAACTGGTAGGGGTATTTTTTATCAAAAGAAACGGAAAAAAATTGCTACTGCAAATTTGTATGCAAGGATATACAATTTGTATATATTTAATAAACATTGAGAATCTTATACATGTCATACGTTAGGTACAGTTATAGAGTAAAATAGAGCAATTAAAATTTAGCAATGTTTGTTGGTACATTGTGAATTATGTTCATAGTACTACTTGTAGAATTTTTCATAAGGACATTTTGAGTGTCCTCAAATTCAATGGTTTCCCTTTTTAGAATGTGCATATCTTGTTTCATTTTTGTTCGAGTCATGTGGAGAGTGAGGATATCATATTCTTCTATTTTATCCAAGCTTGCACAACATGTGCGAACATATTCAAAGAACAATGCCATGTCACGTGTTCACACCCTAGCTATAACAGTGCTATCAACGAAAAAATTAGCTTATGCCTTAATAGTATTGAATGATAAGCGTTGACTTTTAGAGTTATCTCTAGAGTAAACTTCCTTAAGGATTTGTACATCGCACACCTCTCTCCTTCCAATAGTTTGCACAAATGGCACATGGTCCATATATGTCTTACCAAAAGAAAGAAGAGGATATCCTACTTGCCCTCTAATATTTTCCCTTCCCCTATAATTCTCTTCTTTCTATCTTTTTCTTCATCACCCCACTTCCTCCTATGTTGTTTCTCCTTTGGTCCTACCTATCGATGTATCCATTGCACCACTCTAATGTGATTGCTAGTTTAAATCCTTATATCCCTTAATATGAGAAATTATATTGGAATTTTTTTCATTACTTTTAAAAATCCCCAATATAAATGAATGGGTTGAAGTATTGGTTAGTATGTAAATACCCAGTGATCTTGGCCAATAAAATTGGAAATTAAGATGAAATTGGTCTGATATCATCATTGTCGCTTTGGAGGAGAAGCCTGATCAAATATTCCCAGTCATCACTCCTCATCCCTTGTACAGGTATAAATCTTGAAACCAATCACCCTAATGTTAAGAAAAATCTAAATGAGATGGTGATCCTGCAAGAACTAAGCACTACATGAATTGCAAGTGCTTCAGTGGTGGTCGACGGGAATAGTGAAAGTAAATAAATATTGGACATTGTAGAACTGCATTTCCGAGTTTTGAAAATGAAGCCTTAGGATGTTAGTGATGGCTATGACCATTGACAGGTCAGATCCACGTTAGAAAAGAAAGGATGTTGAAATGTAATAAACCATCTAATTTTACTTCTGCATCCATAAATTCTAATTATTCATTTCCATCTTTAAGCAAACAAATTGAAGTAGAATTAAGTAATTATGAAAATGTGAATTCAAAAACGTATTAGCTCTCCCAGCAAAGGCATGTGAAGCACCAATAGAAATCTCTAACATACATAAATTTCCATACATAACCTGGTGTATGTAATTTAATCCCAAATAACAGACCCGGTATAGGCCCAATATAATACAATTAATCCAGAAAAAAATGGATTGATGAGAAAAGTTGGAGTAGAGAACTATCAAGAGATGCTCACCTTATTCCCTGCCAGATATTCATTCCATTGATGTACAGGCTTCCTGAAAAAAAAAGTTCAATGTCATGATAACTCTAGGTATCTTAAGATGGGGTTTCAACAAATTTCCTCTTGGTATGTAGGCAGTGATGCATGCTATATATCTGATTTTATCAAGTCAACAGCATATGGTCTAGCGCTGCAAACACTTGAGAGGATTTTATTTTTTAATTAAAAACTGAAACTAAAATCTGTTTCGTTTTTATCATTGACGTGCACCCTGTTATAGTAGAATCCTATGTTTACAGATTGCTTCACTTAGCATCACCAATAATCTCCACAGGAACATTGTCCTTGTTCGAAATGATGGAACCGGTTCGCATCTCTCACAACAATTTCTCTTGCAACGATCTTCGAGATAAGCTTGGTTGCAGTGTGACAGGCAACACATACTCGAAGGTTCTTGACAACTCTAATAGCTGTTCCTGGGGACGTGTTTAGCAATCCAAATGCAATTGCCAACTTCTCACTATGGTGGCAGAGAAATAGTTCTTTTTCCTCCTCCTCCACATCATTCAGTACATGTTTTGAATCTGGAGAATACCCTGCTGCCCTCATCTCCTCTGACAATTCCTCCAACTTTGCATAAACCTCCTGTGTTTGTGGGTGTGATCTGTCTCCTACACAAAAAACATGAACTATTTTGTTGACTTCAATCCAACTACATCCAGGTATCTTTTTAATTCCTTTATCTTTCATCAATCTTCTTACCTTCTGAACATCACCCCACCTGCCCATTTCTGCATAGATGTTTGATAATAGAACATAAGGCGCAACATTTTTAGGATCCAGCTCAAAAAGGAGAGTTGTTGTAAATACTCCTATCTCTATATTCTTATGTGATCTACAAGCGCCAAGCAAACACATCCACACAATCACAGCAGGTTTAATTGTCATTTTGATGATAAAGATTAGGGCTTCCAAAAGATAGCCAGCACGGCTGAGAAGATCAACCATGCATGCATAATGATCCATTACAGGCATTATGCTATAAGATCCACTCATGCCATTGAAGTATTTACAGCCCTCATCCACTAAACCTGCATGGCTGCATGCAAATAAAACACAAAGAAAGCTTACATGGTCAGGGTTTGTTCCAGAGTCTTTCATCAGTTCAAAGAGTCTGAGAGCATCCTTGCGAGAACCATGCATTGCATATCCTGCAATCATCGCATTCCATGAGACGGCATCTCTTTGAGAAATTTTGTCAAACACTCGGTGTGCCTTCTGTATGCTTCCGCATTTTGCATACATGTCTACCAGGGCACTCGCAACTACAACATCTGAGATAAGTCCTCTTTCAATTATGCTTTGATGGATGTCCATACCCAGTTCCAAAGCTCCCATTTTGGCACAAGCTGGGAGGATTCCGGCAAATGTTGTGGAGTTCGGTTTTATACCAGACAATTTCATTTGCTTAAAAGTCTCCAAGGCCTTTTCACCAAGCCCATTTTGTGCATACCCTGCAATCATTGCATTCCATGAAACCACATCTCTTTGAGGCATTTCTTCAAAAAACCTTAAAGCCTTGACAAGGATGCCATTTTGTGCATATCCTGCAAGCATTGCATTCCATGAGACCACATTTCTTTGAGGCATTTCTTTGAAAAACCCTAAAGCCTCATTAAGAGCACCTTTTTGTGCATATATTGCAATCATGGTATTCCATGAGACCACATCACGTCGAGGCATTTCTTTGAAAAGCCTTAAAGCCTCATTGAGAACCCCATTTTGTGCATATCCTGCAATCATTGCATTCCATGAGACTTCATCACGTTGAGACATTTTGTCAAATACTTCTTGTGCCTTCTGCATGCTTCCACATTTTGCATACATGTCTACCAGGGCACTCCCAACTACTACATCCGAAGAAAATTCACTATCCATTATGCTTTGATGGATGTCCATACCCTGTTGCAAAGCTCGTACTTTTGCACAGGCCGGTAGGATGCTGGCAAAGGTTGTTGAGTTTGGCATTACACCTGCCACTTGCATTTGCTTAAGAGTCTCAGTGGCCTTTTCAACAAATCCATTTTGGGCATATCCTGCAATCATTGCATTCCATGAAGCCACATTTCTCTGAGGCATTTCTTCAAAAAGCCTTAAAGCCTCGTCAAGAACGCCATTTTGTGCATATCCTGCAATTATAGCATTCCATGAGACCACATTTCTTTGAGGCATTTCTTTGAAAAGCCTCAAAGCCTCATCAAGAACACCATTTTGTGCATATCCTGCAATCATTGTAGTCCACGAAACCACATTTCTTCGAGGCATTTCTTTGAAAAGCCTTAAAGCCTCATCAAGAGCACCATTTTGTGCATATCCCCCGATCATGGCATTCCATGAGACTGCATCACGTTGAGACATCTTATCAAACAATTCACGTGCCTTCCGAATGCTCCCACATTTTGCATACATGTCTACCAGAGCACTCACAACTACAACATTTAACATTAATCCGTTCTTGATTAAGCTTTTATGGATGTCCATACCCTGGTCCAAAGCTCCTATTTTGGCACAGGCCGGGAGGATGCTGGCAAAGGTGAACTCATCGGGTTGGACACCTGTCCGTTGCATTTCGTGAAACAGTATCAATGCATTCTGAGGATACCCATCTCTTCTGTAAGCTGCTATCATCGCATTCCATGAGCAGCCGTCTCGCTCTGGCATTCCGTCAAACACTTTACGAGCATCAACCAAACTGCCGCATTTAACATACAAGTTGATAAGCGTATTTTGAAAAAATGTGTGTGTAGCAAATTCAAATCTCCTGTGAGTAATAAGAGAGTGGAATTTCTTACCCTGTGAAAGTGCATTGTTGGCAATGCAGGTGTGCAATAGTTGAAGATATGTGTTAGAGTCTACAGGGAGATTGTGTGTGGTAAGCAGAATTTGTAGCGACTCCTTCAACCGGCCCTCTGTACACAATGCTGTAAGATTGAGATGGAGATGGGAAATGGGCGGCATTGTATGGTTATAATTGAGATGTCCGTTGTTATTCATTGTAATTCCACTTCTCCCACAACCACAATCAAACACTCTTTTCGTCTTCAGCCGTGGTAATGTAGCCATTTATAAATTTCTGTGAATCAAAACTCTTATTTGGGTTCACAGAAATAAGAAAGATTTGCAGTGGTAAATGCCTTTGGCAGAGGATTTGACTTTCTGATTCTGATTTTTAACTCCTCTGCCGTTTCCATTTTCTGGATTTGTAAGCAAATTTCAATGCTCAAGACGCATTTGGAAGCCATTGGGTACCGATACCAGTCTTGTCTGGGTTTTGGATCCATAATAACAAAGTTGAAACCACTGCAACTTTAGCGTCCCATAAGAAATACGGATCCTAGATGTGATCCTTCCTTTGAGCTTTGACACTTCGCACCATGTAACTTTGATCTCGTGTTTCATATTTATCTTAATGAACTGATTTTGAAAAAGATCTTCAAGATGGGTGAAAGTGCCTGAGGTGATAAGAGGTGTGTGAGGCGATGTGTAATCTTGGAGGTCATTCATATATATTAGTGACTCTTCATTAATTTCCTATTATGACTGACCCATAAAACATTTCTTAGTCGACCTAATGAAATTCCACATATTTAGACAATAATCACTGGACACTCTAAAATGTTGAAGCTCAAATATGCACCCTAAGAAATTAGTAAAAAGAAGGAAAAAAATGAGTGGTTACAATGAGTGTTCTTCCACAAATTAAGTTTAGATTTAAAGCGACAAATAGAGAGGTGGTTGGCTCCCTACCTTTTAGGCTCTATGAAACCTTAGGGAGGGACCCTTAACAACCTTAGAATAAGATATTGTTAATGCACAAAAGTAGCACTCAAAGATTTGATCATAGAAGATCAATACTTTTGGCTAACATGGGGTTGTCTTCAAGTATGGGACCTTGCATCTTGAGACAAATATCAAAAGAAATTTTGTTCCTCTACCTGAAACTAATGCAACACTATTCCTACAACTGAAAACACAACTATCTAAGCATAAACTAGTCATCCATAGGGATCAGAGCTAGAGAGATTTGTGGAAATGAAATCCTAAGCTAAGAAAGAGGTGATAACACCAAGAAAAGGGGAATGGACACTCTCCTAAAGGGAAACACATAGGGGAACAACAAAAGGAGAGGTCAAACATAGGTGACACAGACCAAAACTGTGTGGAACCCTTCTATTTTGCAAAACCAACACTCCAAGATGAAACCCTGCAAAAGAAATACACCCACAACATACCAACAACTGATGGAAAGGCAAGAATGCAACAAAACACATGTTTAGGACAAAGAATCAGTCACAAAACAAGATTTTATTGACAAAGGAAATATGCACGGTCCATTAAAATAGTGATAGACAGAAAAAACTACTTGCAAAATACAAAACAAAGGTCTGGAACCTCATGGAAGCTTGGGACACAATTTTTACATCATGCCTTTGCATTTCAGAGGATCTAACCCTTAAATGAATGATTTTGCACTTCATCTAGTAGGTGTAACGGACCTAACCTTTTCAAGTGGCATAAGATGTATACATGAAAATACCAAGAAAGAAAGGGATGATGATAGAAAACAATTAGATTTGTTCATCCAATATGGAGGAATCCCAAATTAGACTTGAGATAAAACCCTAAGAAGGGAAAAACAATTTGAAACCCTAAATGTAGTAAAACTTGGTCTAATTCAAATTATTAAATAAAGATAGTAACGTATAGTAATATGAACTTGAATTTGGGTACATTTGATTATTTATATAGAGAAAATAGAGATGATGTTATAAAGTACCCAATGGAAAGATTTAACCTCTTCCTAAAGGAGTGATGTATATGGAGTGCAAAGTCTTGGAATCAACTCAAGAATGTGTCATTGTGGTCTCCGGTGGAAATCAAAGGAAAGGGAATTACCTTGGCTTTGTGGTCAAAGGTGGACACCTCCATCTAACAATAATGTTCGGGTCTACTGATAGTGTCTAGGAGGGTTTTATGGGTTTGCAAATCCGTAGAGCTCTTTTATAGTGTCTGCAATATGGTATTGATGTATTCAGGTGCTATAATTTAATGTAATGAAGCCCATGTGTTCTCTCTCTTGTTTAAATCCTAAAAATGCATGTTTAACAATAAAACACCTTACAAAGGGTTAGCATTTTGGGTTGGATTGACTTCAATGCACATGCGTGATGGTCGAGTGTTGTCTATGTACTAGTATTCCAAAGAGTGATCGACCTAGAATTCATCTCCCACATATGTGACTGAAGTAATGAAAAACGAGTGTAATCTAGATGTAATCATTTCTTTGAAATTTGGCACTTGGCACCATACAACTTTGACCTCTTATGTTTTTGATTTAGCTCAATGGATTTCTCCTTGAAGAGTTGACACACGTTTTTAGTGTAATGAACTCCAAGATGTGTGACAATGACTTAGGTGATAAGAGATGTGTGAGGCAATGAATGATCTTAGGGGTCATTTATATATATAAGTGACTCTTCATTAATTTCCCATCATATCCAATTAATGAAACATGCCTAGGCTAACCTAATAGAATTGAATATATTTGAAAAATAGTCATTGGTCACTCTAGGATACTACTGGGAGAGGGAAATGTTTGAAGATGATAGTGGCTAAGGTTCCTAACATTGTTTGGAGTCAGGGGGCATGGGTTTGAGAGACGAAAAATGTATTTATAGGATTTATAAGGCGATGTTTAATAAGTATGACTAGGAGATAGAGATGACAATGACAATGAATGGGTAAATGGATGGAGGGGAGACGAGTGCTAAAGCGTCAAATATATCTCAATTGTTTAAGCGTGTAAACAAGTGCCAAAAATGATGTTGTCAAATGTCAAAGACCACATTTAGGTGTTTATACCTAACATATTTTTAAGGGTTCAAAAAGTTGTGAGTAAAGTATTATTGTTCTCAATTGATTATTATGTTTGGATATTTGAGTTATATTATGTAGTATGTTGAGTTGTATAAAATACCATTGTTGAAACTTGAGATACAAGCAACCCTTTGCATGTTATTATTTGGACCCTACTGATGAATGAAAATGATGTTCTAGTCCTAATTTTGTTATATATCTCATGGAACTACATGCATTCATCTATTGTTAGCATCTTAATTTAGATATGCTTTCATACATAATTTTTTTAAAGCTTGAGATTCAAAACTGGCTATCATAAACCGTTTATATATTTTGTAAACCAAACCAATCAAGACTTGATAGGTTTTTTACATCTCAAATGAGCATTCAGGGAAACCTAGGGTAATGTGTTGGCACAATAAGTTTTTGTTTATTTTTTGGGGCCTACACATGAGTTGCATATATCTTGATAGTGCTTAAAAAACATCAACATTTTGGTTTTACTCCTAGGATCCTTGTTGATAGGTTAATGGAAATGACATAGAGAACATCATTGGAACATGTGGAATGATGGTTCAAAGACCTAAAATTAGAGTTTGTAAGGAATAATCCTAGTAGGAGAGGATTGAATATTAAGAAATAGGTGCAATAAGAGTTAGATAGTTGCTTGCATAAGATATTCTTGATAGAACTCTTGAAAACCTACAAGCGCAATTGGTTGTGTATGTTAGGCACAAAAGTAAGAATATAGGGTGCATGTATGCTTAGACAAAGGCATACATTAAGTAATTAAGAGGAACTGGTGATAATTGAATGAGAGTAATTCATGTTTGGTGTAAGTTCAAGGTAGAAAGTTATGTTCTAGAGTTTCCAATTTCGACATATTCTTGCCCAAAGGTGGCAAAGTATCACTTTCTGCACAAACCACAAGATGTGGTTGTGGTGCAAATACCCCCTTTCAATCAAGCAGATGATGGTAGATGGTGGAGTTGAAAATTTGCACAATGGAGAGCTAAAGACCCTCCATGACAACATGTGAAAGGCGAGTGAAGGGAAGAGGTAACATAATGCATGATTTAGTGGGGTGGAAAACCAAAACTAAATGATGGAAACCCATGATGAATTAGAACTCAAGAGGCACAAGTATAATGAAGGTGGGCTATTATTTCTTGTTGCAACAAACCTAAGAAGGGAAGAGACAAGCCATAGGGATTCAAAAAGCAACCTCTTAAAAGAGGGAAGGCATGTGATTGTTTTTGTTTCAGATGAGGTGCACACTAAAGGTGAAAATAAAGTTTTTGTAGGAGAGTTCAAAACCAAACACTTGGTATAAGCCATAGGAGCATCGTGGGACCCACTATTCATCGAAGGACACATAAAGGAGAGGACATCAACTCTTGCGCCACTAAAAGCTTTAGCCCCCGCACTTACGAATCAACCAGGAACAAACTTTGAGGATAGTGTGGATTTCTCAAGCTTACAAGGATTTCAGAAGACAAGTAGGGAAACATTTTGTTTTGGAGAAAGTAATACCTTGTAAGACATTAGAATCAAGAGGTACACATTGCACCACATTGAAACAAACAACTCTAGTGATGGAAGGAATGCCACTAAGTAGTAGGACAAGCACAACACCCATGGTGAAATAATATTGTGCCAACAATGACAAGTATAATATGATTGATTCCAAGCGTAACTCATACAGTTGAATAAGGAAATCCACCACCTCACATTCCATAAATAGTTACAAAAGGTTATGAACAACCACAAGGATCTCCAATTGGACTAGCTACAAGTACCATAGGGTCAATTAACCCCAAAGGGGACACACCACCTATGTATAACGTGTATGGTGATGTATGCATCATTGTTTCCTCAAGTCATATGATATGAAGTTGAGGTTACCCGAGTATAGAGAACTGGAAAATGTTGCAGAGTGTAGACACTCAAATTTGGTCATTTATCCTTTCACAATGACAAGTTTGACTTTGTTCATATGCTAAGACAAATGCTCACATTATGAGCTACATTGACATATCCTTCTCTCTCTTTTGCATTACTTGTTAATCTCTACACATTTTGTGTCATTCGTCCATGTAATATTAATTATCCAAAACAATAATCCATCCATGTGCATCATTCCTTGACTCTGGCTCTTTTGTCATTGAATCCATGTAAAGGATTGAACAAGACAGGGTTAGGGCGTATCATGGCCTAGGCATGCTTGTACGGTCCCGTACCCTCTCTTCTAATGACTCTTTTTGTAATTTGGAAATCTCATGTGTGTCATTTCATCTTCCCTAGGTAGGCCACAATGCACGACTAGTTAACCTTTTTGAAGCTTATATAACCAATTCAAATGCACTTTATAATTCACTTGACACTTTCAAGCACTCATATTTTAAAATATCAACACTAAAGCACTCAATCCTCTCCTAAATCTTCCAAAAGTAGTTGTACATCCTTTAGAGAAACCGCCACATAAGTATGAAGCAATCAAACTATGATCAAGAGTCTAGCTTCCTCCATTTCCAAACAAAGAAAGGTCCTAGAGCTATGTCTTAGAAAGAACAAGTCACTTTAAGTATTACGAAAGGTCTTAAGGGACAAAGGGGATCAATCTTAGCATCTGAAGCACAATACATCAAACTACTACCATGTTCGGTATATTTCTATTCTATCTATAGTTATGGTCACTATCTTTGTGTCAAAAGACACGAAGGCAAACATAGAGGGTTGGCTTAGATTGTATACCAATACTAGGAGAAATACGTGAGGCTTGCTCCCGCTCGAGGGGATCTAGTACAATGTCTAGGTTGGTTAAGTAAAGGTTGACCGCCATGGCCAGTCCATCCTCACCCACACATGGATTTCTCCTTTTGTTATGTAATAGTTTAATGAAGTTTGCTATAGATATCTAAGGTTTTTATTTGTTGCAAGTTATTACAGGTGGTGCTAAAGGTGTGTGAGCCGTAACGACATACAACGACAACCATTTCCAAACCAGTGATAGGCAGATGAAGTTACATAGCTCCACCATTTGCAGATTGAAACCATACAAAGAGGGACCCAGCCATACTACACCCCAATAAGATCTATACATTTTCATACATGAGTAGTTTCCAGGAAGAGCTCCAGAAATGAAGCATTTCCACATTCATATAAGCCTTTTCATCCAATTTGCATGCCCAAAACACCTTTGTACCTCTTTGCGCAGCTAAGTCTTTATCCTCTCGTGTTTTAAGCAACTGTTTTATTATTGTGCAATGTATGAAAATATTTTTTCTAGGCTGAATGATTAATGTGTATTAATTTATGCAGAGTATTCAACTTGTAACATTCTTTACATCCTAAACCCACATCTATATTTTTAGGGTGTAAACATATAACATGTCCACAAGTTTGAAATCATTTGGTGAGCAAAGGGAATGGTTGAGTCCGAGTGCAAGGAAAGTTAGTTTGCTACCACCCACTTGGCTTGCGCACATATTTTTGTACAAGAAATATGATCCCTGCCAACTAGTGGTGGATTATGATTTGTTGAAGGATGTGTTTTCAAAAGACTTTGATATCCTTGAGCTCAAGCAACAGAGCATCTCCACCTAGTGAAAGAAATCAAACAAGATGTATCAGAAAGCATACACACTTACGATGTGAAGTTCAAAACCTTAATACACTCATACAAGATACATGCACCTCAGAATGCACAATGGTTTGTGGGTAACCTTTTAGTCCGATTCCAATGCGCTCTCTCTATGAAGACCACCATAAATCCAAGGAAGGCATTGGAAGCTGCACTCAGAGTTGAGGCAGTTGACAGCATTGACACAAGGATAAGTCCCTTTATGAAAATGTAGATTGTGAACATGTCTACATAGCTGCAAAAGCTTACTGTGAATGGTGCAAATGAGACAATAAGTGGACCATGGTGCACTGACTGCAAGACTAAAGGGCATAATAAAAATAACTACCCCCATATAAATAACAGAAAAGTGATAATAGCATGTGAGCTGTGTCATGAAGATCATGATACAATGAATTGTCTTCTATTAAAAAGGGCAAAGCAGGTAAATGTGTCCTTATGGTATGTAGTTTGTGACTCCATGCACAACACTTAAAATTGTCAGGTTGCTCAAGAAGCCTATGAGTCTAGAGAGATGAAAAGACGCCATGATATGGATGGGCCTTCCAAGGAAAGGGATATGGAGGTGAGCGCCCAAATACAGGATGGACCTTCTTAGGTTCACCTACCAACCCTCCTTTCAGTAATATCAATATAAACCTGATCAAGCACAATTTTCTAATACCATATATGTGGAATTACAATGTAATAAAAATTGTGATTTTACTTATACATATATAATTCTATAAACTTCTCACCAAATCAAATCTATAAAGCTCTTTCTTCATGTTTTTCAAGCACCTTACATGTATACCACTTACAGTATAATAAAATGCATAATTTTTGCATACATAAATTCTAATAATTTATTGCAAACAGATTGAATTCAAAACAATAAATAAATAAATAAAGACAGTTCATAAACCTATTAGCTCTTTCAGTAAGCAAAGAGATGTGAAGCAACATTAGAAATCTCTTATCATAAACAAGAAAATTCCACAGACATATATGAATTTGCATACATGTTCTGCCACATGTTATTTAATCCCAAATGGCAGACCTAACATAGGCACTGGACAATACAATGAATCCAGACAAAAAGACCGTAGAAAATGAAAAGGTCGTAGTAAAGGACTGTCAAGGGATGCTCACGGATGCTCTCCCCATTGCCTTCAAGCATTGGACTGATTGTAATCCCTTATCTCACATTTCCTGCTTACAAAGGATCTTTCCATTTCATTAGCATTCCTCTCCTTTTTCGTTTCCCTTTCTCCATCACCTCCTCCAGTGTACAGGCTTCCTGAAAAACAGTTCAATGTCATGACACATCCATGTTCTTATAAAACACGGTTTAACAAATACGCCATCAGTATTAATAATCAGTGAAGCATGCTACACATCTTTGTCTAGCTCTGCAAACAATTACAGAGAGTCACTCAGAATATACTCGAAGATTCTTGATGACTCAAGTAGATGTTCCAGGGGACATGTTGAGCAATCCAAATTCAATTGCAAACTTTTCACTATGGTGGCAGATGAAAAAAATATTTTTCCTCCTCCACATCATTCAGTACGTGTGATGAATCTCCATCTTCCTTAATCTCCCAAGACAATTTCTCCAACTTTGTATAAATCTCCTATGTTTGCGGGTATGATCTATCTCCTACAGAAAAAGCATGTAGTACTTTATGGACTTCAATCCAACTACATCCAGGTATCTTTTCAATTCCTCTATCTTTCATCAATCTCCGTACCTTTTGAATGTCACCCCACCTGCCCACTTCTGCATAGATGTTTGACAGGAGAACATAAGGTGTGGCGTTCTTAGGATCCAGTTGAAAAAGGAGAGTTGATGTATATACTCCTAATACTATATTGTTATATGACCTACAAGCGCTGAGCAAACACATCCACACAACCGCCACAGGTTTAATTGGCATTTTGACGATAAAGTTTAGAGCTTCCTCAAGATAGCCGGCACGGCCAAGAAGGTCAATCATGCATACATAATGATCCATTGTAAGCATAATGCAATAAGAGTCACTCATGCCATTAAAGTATTTACAGCCCTCCTCCACTAAACCTGCATGGTTACATGCAAATAAAACACAACCAGAGCTTACATGGTCAGGGAATGTTCCAGAGTGCTTCATTAGTTCAAAGAGTTCGAGAGAATCTTTGCAAAAGCCATGCATTGCATATCCCGCAATCATCACATTCCATGAGATCACATCTCGTTGAGACATGTTGTCAAAAAGTTCGCGTGCCTTCTGTATGTTTCCACATTTTGCATACATGTCTATTAGGGCACTGGCAACTAAAGAATTTGACAACAATCCACTCTCAAGTATGCTTTGATGGATGTCCATACCATGTTCCAAAGCTCCCATTTCAGCACAGGTTGGGAGTATGCTGGCAAAGGTTGTGGAATTTGGCTTTACACCATTCAATTGCATTTGCTTCAAAGTCTCCACAGCCTTTTCAACGAGACCATTTTGAGCATATCCTGCAATCATTGCATTCCATGAGACCACATTCTTATGAGGCATTTCTTTGAAAAGCCTTGAAGCTTCGTCAAGAACACCATTTTGTGCATATCCTGCAATCATGGCATTCCATGAGACCACGTCTCGTCCAGGCATTTTTTTGAAAAGCCTTAAAGCCTCATCAAGAATGCCATTTTGTACATATCCGGCAATCAATGCATTCCATGAGACCACATCTCGTCGAGGCATCTCTTTGAAGAGCCTTAGAGCCTCGTCAAGAACACCAATTTGTGCATATCCTGCAATCATTGCATTCCATGAGACTACATTTTTTAGGGGCATTTCTTTAAAAAACACTAAAGCCTCATCAAGCAGACCATTTTGTGCATATCCTGCAATCATTGTATTCCAGGAGATCACATCCCGTTGAGGCATTTCTTTGAAAAGCCTTAAAGCCTCACTGAGATTGCCATTTTGTACATGTCCTGCAATTATTGCATTCCATGAGACCACATCTGGTTGAGGCATTTCTTTGAAAAGCCTTAATGCCTCATCCAGAACACCATTTTGTACCAATCCTGCAATCATCGAATTCCATGAGACCACATTTCTTTGAGGTATACTGTGAAAAACTTCCCGTGCCTTATCTATGCTTTCACATTTTGCATACATGTCTATCAGGGCACTCCCAGCTGCAACATCTGACAAAAATCCACTTTCAATTATGTTTTTATGGATGTACATACCCTGTTCCAAAGCTCCTATTTTGGCACAGGCTGGGAGGATGCTGGAAAAGGTGAATGTATCGGGCCGGACACCTGTTTCTTGCATTTGGCGAAAAAGAGTCAATGCCTTGTGAGGACACCCATTTCTTCGGTAAGCCGCAATCATCACATTCCATGAGCAGCCGTCTCGCTCTGTCATTTCGTCAAACACTTTACGGGCGTCAACCAAACACCCACACTTGACATACATGTTGATAAGCTTATTTTGTAAAAATGTAAGTAGTAAATGCAAATCCCCTGTGAGTGATGGAAGAGTGGATTTGCTTACCCTGTGAACGCGCATTGTTGGCAATGCAAGTGTGCTACAGTTGAAGATATGTACAAGAGTTTACAGGGGAAATTGGATGTATTAAGCAGAATGTGTAGCGCCTCCTTCAACTGACCATCTCTACAAAATGCTCTGAAATTGATATCGAGATTGGTAGTGGATGGCATGATATAATTATGATTGAAGCGCATCTGGTTATTCATTCTAATCCCACCTAGATGACAAGCAAACACTTTCCAACGCTGAATTTCAACTGCCCCGCCATTTCCGTTTTCTCATTTTGTAAGAAAATTTAAAAGCTAAAAGTTGGAACTCCTTCAGAGAAAAGACCAGCGTCTCCAGACTGAAGAAACCCACAGACACAAGTTTGTCTATGGGTTGTGGAAAAAATCCTATCTTACTTCACTAAAACAAATTTCAGCCGTTTAAACAATAATTGTAGTTGCTAACAATTTTTTAAATTTTTTTTTAATGAAATATGTATATATTACTCGCAAAATAAATATTTCACACGGTTCACAAAAAAATATAGTAGTATGAGAGCATGCCACGAACGTCGAAGGAGGTAAGCCTCAATAACATAAACAACACAATAACATCACACCTCAACATAAAAGAGGTCGGTTGGAGGAGGATCTTTGTCATGGGTAGGGTATGTACGCCTTGTTTGTAGCAAAGTTAGTTGCCTCCCGCACGTGAGTACAAGGTAGTCCCATATGCTATAAGCCGCTTGTAGACCCAAAAACAGGCCGCCCGGCATCGTGGACTGTAAAAACCATTATTATTATTATTATTATTATTATTATTATCTACAAGAATTTTTCCCTCACCAACAGAGTCCCAACCAATAGCGGCCACAATTTCAGTGTTAGTTGTCTTTAAAGTGTACTCATGCACTCCAGTATTATCCCATAAGGAATAAATGATGAGAGCCAATCGAGGAAACTTGGCAAACTAAGGAGGAGTCCACCTATCTCAACGAGTAGGTTGGGGAGAAGCCTGACCATCTTAGTGAGGTAGTGGGGAGCCCCAACCACTACATTATGAAAGTAACAGAGAGTGGTGGAAACACAGAGACCACTTAACATGGATATGGGAATAGTGACAAGAATGACTTCTTTGATGACCTCTTCCCCTTACAGTGTTATCCGGGGATGACAAAGAGGGAGGAACACAAGTTGCATTGCAAGGAGCATTTTGCCAATGATCCAAAAAAGTTTGCAGATGGGTGACCTCAAGAGCTACCTTCTCAGCGTACTCTTGAATATGTAAAAATGCAATGGAAATAATCATAGCTTTATTATAGGTTGAAAAACTACAATAAATAGCAATCTTAGCAAAAATATCTACATTTCGTTCTTTCCAAATAAAGAAAATAATTTCCACTCTGAAAGTGTGCCAAATATGGGGGTAAACAAAAGGGAGAAGTGGCCAATCTCCTGAGAGAATATTCTTCTAGATGAAGGTTTTTTGCCTAAAAGGCTTGCAAATTTTGTGAATCCAAGTCTAGGCAAGCTAGGCTTTTTGATAAAACCAAAACAAATACATAAGGATTTTTGAGTGTCTATAGAACATGCAATTAGGTTGAATGACCCCTAAATGAGTAAGGTGGTGGCCAAGGGGGAAGAGCACACAAAATGGACCAGCTTTGGTTCTAAAATGGCTCAAAACTATGTTAAATCTTTGGCTCTAACTGAAAACTGTTGAATGCAAGGACCACCGAGCATTAAGCTTGTTGATCATGGGAAAATGTGGTGACAACAATGCCAAGCCCTTGTTGGGTGAGTAATTTTAGAAAGGTGTATAAGGATACTACTTCCAATCCTTCCACCAAGGTCAATAGGAAATAACACCTATTTTGTGTATCATCTTGTTAGAGATTGCATCTAAATTTTCCTCAAGTCTCTTGAACACTGTTAGGCAAACAATATTTGGTCTTAACTTCAAGCTAGGAAAGCAACTTTCTAGTTTGGCTACAAAAGATGGCAAGCACAATGAGAATCCCTCATCTAAAAAGCTTGAGGGAATGCACCAAAGAGACCTCAACCAAAGGAACATTACAAAGATTAATAACAAGCAACTACTAAAGTGAATGTTGATGGATCAAAATTCCATCCTAAAAACCATCACCATTCCATTTGAGCCAAGTTTTGAGAGTTTCTTAGGATTTCCATATGCTTTTGATAACAAATGAGCCAACCACATTAACAACATATTTAAGAATGACCATATTGTGTAAGTCGATCCCTTTCCAAATATTTTCATCCTGCAATGCTCCTTCAACAACACAATTACACGCAAAATTTTCCCAATCTTCTTATCATGCACTAACTCAAGTGATTCATTTAGCACATAAGGTACTTCCTTGAAGCCCAATATCTAACAACCCCCCCGCCCTTGCCTCCTTAAAAAACATCTCACTAACTTTTCAAACTTTTTGTAAGAGACATGTGAAGGAACCCAATAATAAGAATAACAAACATGAGTGGTTGTAAGAGCTTTGAAACAAATTTGAAACTTACCGGAATGAAAGAGGGCCTTAGCAATCAAGTAGGAAAGATGTTTATTTATATGTTCAACAACATATTGCCACATAAGAGAAGTGGAAGCTTGGAATGGGAATGGGATTCCCAAGAAGCTTTTTTTTTTGTGTTAGATCCATTTCCATTCATAATTATCTACCCAGGGAGGCGGGAGGAGGAAATATTGCCTGTAGCATTAGATTTTTTTGTCCATTGTATGTGCTTGAACTAGAAGTAAGGCCAGAAGTATTAAGGCATTGCATCACATTTTTGATATTATTTTCCTCTTCAAAAAGGGTAAGAAAAGACTCATCTACAAAATGACCATTGACAAGTCATGCATGTTCTTAGGTGGGTAAGGAGATGCCTTTGACAAACCCTTGGATGTAAGAATTTACCAAAAGATAACCAAAGCCCTCAACAACAAGCACATATAACACTAGAGCTAAAGGGCCTCCTTGTAGAGAAGAGAGAAATAACGCAAGTTTCTTCAAGCTAACACCATTGATTGAGAGGAAAACCTAAGCATCTATAAACAACATTTCAATAGCCTAAAAGAAATGTGGCCCAAACTCTAACGTTTTTAGCATATCCAAAATGAATGGCCATTAAATTTAGTCGTACGCTTTCTCAAAGTCAATCTTGATGAACATAACTTGTTGATTGTATCGACGGGTCCATTCCACGCCTTTCCAAATAATAATTATGATGTCGAGGATGTAACTTCTTTAAATGAATTTGGTTTTCTCCAGATTGATAATTAGAGGTCAAATATGGCAGTGCACACCACAAGGGATTTGGCTATAACTTTGTAAGAAACACTATAAAAAGTGATAGGCCCAATTACATATAAGCTTAGTGTCCCCGTCTTGGGAATAACCTTGATGTGCCCCTTGTCGATAATTTAGTCAAGGGATTCAATTCTAAAAGCCTCAAGATACATGCAATAGAGGCCTTCTCCCATTATATCCTATAAAACATTGTAAAATATGTATGACAAGCCATCACAACTAGGGGATTTGTCATTAACCATGTGTGTAACCAGTTCATTAAAATATTTAATGGTTAAGATCATATCACAAGAAAATATTTGTATTCAGGATAAATTGTATAGAACCACCAGTAAAAATTATAGAAGAGCTTGTTTTCACTCATAGGAAGGATCCAAGAATTCGAAAACCTATTTGTAATGATGAATGGAAGCTTGCACCATGTTAGGCGCCTCCTTGAGGTGATGGTTTTCCTGCCAAATGGATTCGATCTATTGAGAGGAATGTTTGTCTTGTATCATATTGAAAATTTCCCTAGAAAATTTATTACAAAATTTTAACTAGTGCAACCTATCTTTTATTTGTGCGCCACAAGTATTACATAATGCATATGCAATTCAGAGGCATTTCTTGATGGTCACCACTTAATGATGAAAGGGGATTGATATAAGGTGGCCAATGAGTGACTAGGCTCCAAACGGTAGCTTGGTAAGACTGCAAGTGGATGTGAGAAAGTTTCCTACCACAAGTGTGAAGGAACTGATCACGTCGAGTGATGGTAGTTATCTACCAATCGATCCAACCAAATTTTCCTATTGATTAAGAGACTAGGTTCCAAAACTAGTTAAATTGATTCAAGGTGGGCACATGGTGCAACAAAGTTGTATTGAGAAAATATTGTGTATCTAATTTTTGGGATGCTAGAATGATGGTTGGAATGAACAATATTGAATATTGCTTCAATTGATAATTGAAAATAGTTGGAAAAACAGAATTACATCTTAATGGAGATCATATCTTAATATAACCACTTAAAAAGGACTCTCTTTGGGCTCGAGTAGATATTTGACAATGTGTACCAAACATCAGATTCATCATCACGTGAACAATTGGGTCATGAAATTTAAATTTATTACACTTGTACATCTCTCTCTCTCTCTCATCGGGAGTTGGCCATGTTTTTTAGAAGGTATCTCCATAATATTTAAGTCACCACACATTACCCAATTCCATCAGGAATTTCATTCACTAACCAATTCCAAAGAACCACCCTTCCAAGTAATGTCATCATTTGCATAAACGTTGATGATCCCAAAATAAAAGTTTGCAATGTCAAAGAGTGCATAAAGGATGTGATTAATCAGGTCATGCCCATGATTCTTTTCAAAGAAATAAATTTAGAAATTCCTCCATGCCCTGAGTTATGATTACTATTAAGGACTTAACTATCAACACATAATTTTGTTGGTAGTTATAAGTAAAACATCTATCACCTTGAATTCTCTCAAACAAAGAGTGTCAATCTCCAGATTTTTTTTAAATATCAAACTATGTATTTGCAAGGAGGGTTTATAAGACCCCACACATTTGATGAAAAGCAATTCATGGAGTGTCTATATTAAGATGTATATCATCTAAAACTCAGCCATTAAGGGATTCATAACTATTTAGAAAAAAATGGTGTTGGTTAGTTTGTAAAAAATCATTAAGTTTGAATGGACATCAAGATTCAAGAATAATTTCTCCCTCCCCAAGATGACGAGAATGATTGCAAGAATGATTTAAGACAATATTTTGTGATAAATAAGTTGAAATCTTTATTGTGGAACTTGAGAGTGATCTTGAATAATAGTCTAAGGTATCGAAAAAGCAAAAGTGGCTAAATGTGTGCTGGAAAACTTGAGTTTTTTGACATTTTATTATGTGACCACTAAAAATTAAGTTTTTGGCCACAAGGATGAAGTAGATGTCATCGATTTTGATGGTTCCTATGGGATCATGTTAGATATAATTTTTTTCTTAATATTTTTGGAAGTGGGCACACTTGAAGATGGGTTGGCTAATATTTTTTTACAGTTATTTTTACAACCACCTATGGTGGTTGAGTCATTAGTCGAAGGAGACCAAGTTACTATTTTCGAAATAGCCTTATTGTGAGTAGCTAGTAGGGGGTATTCCCCAATTTTATGTTCAAAGAATTGACACTGAAAATATGTTTTAGATAGATAAATGTATAAAACTATTTATGTGAATCATGCATTAACAAATTATATGTCAATCAAATCCTTAAGACAATTGGAAATATCAACCTCGACATAAACATGCTTTTGAGGCATGACCGAGTAAAATTTCAAAGTTTCTTTCCAAATAAAACTACCTAATTTGGAGGAAATTCGGTTAAGAAAGTACTAACATGGAATGGGGATATTAGGTAACTCTACCCAGACCGCGATTTTAAGGGAAATATTCTTTAAAACAACAAATTCCCGCATCCATGGGGAGAGAACAAGTAGGAAGCTCTATACCAGGTAGAGAAATTTTGCAAAATAATTGAGGCATGTGACGGTAAAAAAATGAAAAAGAAATAACCCTTTGGTTATATTTTGAATTTCATCCATCCTTATTCCATGTTGATGCTTTCAAAGGGAAGTCTCTTGAAAAAATAGCCTATTAAGAAAAAAAATCAAGACTATTACATGCAACATTAAATTCAAGAACGAAAAAACTATATCAAGAGGGGGTATTAAGTCATGGAATACCTTCAACACAAACTTACTTGGTTTCTTCCCTAGAGGTATCATTCTAAACAACTTCATAATCTATTGCAGTTATAACAACCATTTATGTGAATCGGGTATTTAAAATTGCTTCTATATTTATTTATTATATTTTATTATTAATTAATATTATAAATAAAAGATCACTATATAAGTAAAATAAACTTATCATAATATCTGAAAACATGAAAATAAAAAATCTTTAAAATACAAAATATTAGAGAAAGAACTAAACCTTCTTGAGTGTTTGGTGTATACACAACCGGCTGATTGTAATAATAATGAAATGATGAACCAAGTACAAGAAATAATTTTTAAGATTACTAGATTAACATATAGTTTAAGTTTATATTTACTCAATTGTATTTCAATTATAAGTTCTTATCTACCTTATTGTATTTCAATTATTTACTTTTTATCATTTACTTTTTATTTAGAAAAACACTCGTTATAAATACAATGTTATTTATTTATGCTTATAAATATTTATATATAATTAAAAATATATTCTTAAATATTATTATACTAATCTAATACCTTTATATTATAAATAATATATATTAACTATGATAAAAAAAGGTATATATCAACTAAGAAACATATGTGTATATAGAACACATTAGCGAGGAGAAAAATATCTCTCTAAAATTAAATGTGGCAAGTTTAAATTGTTTTTTAATTTTTTCTATTTTGAATATATATATATATATATATCTTAAATATAATTAATATAATATGTGTAAAATTGTTTAATGTCATTATACTTAATATTTATTTAATAATAGCTATCAATATCTAATTTCACTATTTATTAAGGATTTGACATTGTTTACAATGGGAAACTTACAAATATTTATAATTTTTTAGTTTTTATATTTAGGTATGGCTCGCCTACGTTAAATCTTGCATTAATGGGTGTAAAACACTTTTTATGGAAAGTGTTACTCTTATTGATGTAGCTAGATCATGGATATATAATCCATGAAGAATACATGATAATAAGTGGGTACCAATGAGCATGACATCTATTGTGAGAGTATTCCCAAAGTTTTCTTCCATATGCACATGAATCTCATAAATGGGTTTATTTTTGTTAGTTATAGTTATTACTTTACAAGCCATTTCGTGATATAGAAAAAGATATTGGACTTAATGATGATGTAATAAAATCAAGTTATGAGTATTTAAATTATAATCATTCGCATGTTGAATGGAAGATTATTCCAAAAAATGTTGAAACTCATAGTGATTCTGAAGATGAGGGTGATGTTCCAATTCCTCAAAATGCTTTGGAACATGAGTGGGAAATAATATTTGGGCTTCAACATGGTCAAATCACATGAGTAACTGAAATAGATATGTTGGGAAGAAGAGATTTAGATAGATAGGCACTATATAGTAATGAATATCGAGGTGGAGGATACACAAATAAAACAATGAAATTCATAAACACCACGAGAGATAATGGGTTGGTGATAGATGATGATTTAGATCTAAATATGAATTATGGAAACTTGGGTTCTAAATAGAAATAAGCACTAGATATATAATAATGAAACATTATCGTCAAGGTCAAAATGTATCACCATTATGCATGCCAATTCAAGGAATAACAAGAGCATGAAAATCATATCTGATTAGAGCCATTCGTCAAGAATTTCTAAAAGTAGCATTCCCAAATTTTTCTCCTCTTCTATTACTTACACCAACATGAGTTGCAACATTTAATTTTTGTGCATCAACTATCCATTCGTGACTTAGAATCCCTATAAAAGATTTTACAAAATTAGAAGGAACAAGGCTTACATCTTTCCAAGAAGAGATCTGTCATGTAAGATACATATTTATTCATGAAATTAGCTTCATTGGACAAGCTAGAAATCATAGACTCCTAACTGCGTCAAGCATTTCCTGATAAATAAACCATGAGTTTTAGAGGTATTTATATGATTTTGGTGGGAGATTTGGGGCAGTTGCGTCTTGTTAATGATAAACTACCATATGATTATAATAGATGGGCAAAACTATTATGGGAAGAATTCAAAACAATTGTTACTTTGGATAGGGTATTCAGACACCAAGGAGTAAACCATATCAAACAAAAGTTTCGACAACTTCTCACAAATTTGAGAGATGTAAATCCAACAATTGATGATTGCAAGTTATTGATGACAAAAACTAGTGATGGACTAGATATAGAGTTACAAATGAAGAATTTGATCTGACAATATTCATTTATTATCTACAAAGAATCACATGGATAACCATAATAGAAGAAAATCGCATTCATTGAAACAACCCATCGCATGTAGCATTACAACCAAAAAAGGCACTACTAATGCATCAACTAAAGATCCAAATGATTAGATTGATGTTGAATCACTAATTACCAATGATGTAAAGTTCATGTTAACTGCAAATATCTAGATAAAAGCATGTCTTGTAATTGGGGCTCTATGTTATATTCGAAGAATAATATACAAACCAGGGAGTGGCCCACCGGAACTACCACTATATGTTATGGTTGAATTTGATAGTTACTTTGGAATACCATTTGAAGATGAAAATCCACGTGGAATTCCAACTACACTAATACAAAGAAGATGCACACACCAATTACCCTTATAGTTGGCCTAGGCATTGACAATACAAATTTCACAAGGTCTGACTCTTTCAAAAGCTACGATTGATATAGAAGAAAAGGAAAAAATGGGATTAACATTTGTGGCTTTATCTCGTGCTAAATCATTGGAAGGTCTCTCAATATTACATCCATTCACATATGACCGCTATGAAAAGCAGAAAAATGGAAAGAAACATTTCAAACAAAAGGCTAAGGAAGAGAGACTTAGAAGAAACATAATGTTATCTATATTGTAAAAACATCATTTTTTGAATTTTCATTTTAATTAATGTGCATGTCACATTTTGACTGTCAAATTATTCTCTTACTCTCACTAAGTCTCATATATTATATTTCACATTTAAATTTTACAAAGTGTTTCATATCATTTATTAAATGAAATGTAAAACGCACAAGTGCTACTAGCATACCTATCTTAAATAAATTTATGTAAAATATGACGAGAGGTATCATTCTCAAGGTGCCTATATTAAATTTAAGACATAGGTGGAATATGCGTCTCGAGAATGATACCTCTTGGCCATATTTTACATATATTTATTTAAGATAGGTATGCTAGTCTAGGTCTTCACTTATTCATTTTTATCCCCACATCAATTCTCTCATAAGGTGTTGCTAACCTTAGGGGAAGTTAATGTGCCGATAATGTTTACAGTTAGATAAGTGTCTCTAATATCTTATTTATTTTATGTTATTTCAGATTTGGGATTTTTTTAATGTGGTCATGTATATTTTAGAGTAGAGCGACATAATCTTGATCTATTGCATTATTTATCTATTATCTCTTCCCTTATAAACCCCCCTTTGGGTTTTACAATCCTATATAACCTATCGATCCTTACAACCATTGTTTATAACCATAGCATAAGAATATATATCTTATCACAATCTTATTGCTACCTTGTCATTATCAACTTAGTGTTAGGACCTAGTTAGATGACATTATCTTATCCTAGATTTAGGATTTGGAACCCTACTTCTCTTATAGATTGTGGAATATCACTAATTTAATTCTACATATTTTGCAACTTACAACCCTAAGGTGTGAATATTTAGCATGGTACCTCTCATTATCATGTGACTACCCTAGTCTAGATTACTCATTACTAAGAGACAAAGATGCTATTCTATCAAGTCATTTTTTATTTGCAGACACACTTGAATCTAAAGGGTTTGTGCATGTTTGTGTTGGAATATTGTTAATGAGATATACATAATTGAATGGGAAGGGATGTGATGTCCAATGAAAAATAATGACGCTATTAATGAAAATACCATATTAAAAAAAACTAAGTGAGTAAAAGCGATCTAATGACTCAACTAAGTGTTTCACAACTCATATTTTATTATTTCACTTGATTTATGAACTTGGCATTGTTAAGAGTAGAGTTAATTAAATCAGTTGATAAAATAAAATTAGTAAGAATCTAACTAGAGAATAAAGGTGTACAATACCACAATAAAAAAAAAAAATCAACGTTAATTTATTACCTCCATTAATCCACCTAGACAAGTTCCATTGTTGCATAAGAGAGTATATTCATTCCTTGTTGCTCAAAAGTTGTATATATTTTTGAATGAAAATCAATTGTACACTAATTGATTGGAAGAGATTGAAATACCATTACAGTTTATGAGAGAGAACATTAAAACACTATTTTGAATTATAATAGAGAACAAAATTATGGCCACAAAAAATTGATCAAAAGAACCTATGTAGAAAATGAGTTATTCCAACAAGTTAAATTTTAAATCTTACCTTGAAATGAAGATGTTAAAGTCAATTATAAATTTTTTCTTCTAAAATCCTTCATCTTAAAGTATTTAAGGAATGTGTTCAAAATTCTCCGAATTCTGAAAGCCCAAAAATCTGAAATTTTGGACTTTCGGAATTTCGAAATTCGGAGGTCTCTTTTGGTAAATTGTGATTTTTTCAAGTCTGAAACTCTGAAGTCTGAAATTTCGGAACTTCAAAATTTCAGGTTTCGGAAGTCTATGTTTTCATTTTAAGAAATTTCTTCCCAGAGTTCCGAAGTCCGAAACTCTGAAGTTCTGAAATTTCGGAACTTTGAACTTTCAGGTTTTGGAAGTCTCCCACCTATTTTTTTATGTTTTCGCTTTCAGAGTTTCGAAGTCTGAAATTCTGAAACTTCAGAGCTCAAAAATGTTAACTTTTAAATCTTACCTTGAAATGAAGATATTAAAGTCAATTTCAAAATTTTTCTTTTGAAACCCTTCACCTTAAAGTATTTAAGAAATGTGTTCAAAGTTCTCTGAATTCCGAAAGCCTGAAAATCTAAAATTTCAGACTTTTGGACTTTCAAAATTCAGAGGTCTCTTTTGGTAAATTGTGATATTTTCAACTTAGAGTTCCAAAGTCTAAAATTCCGAAGTTTCAAAATTTCAAAACTTCAAACTTTTGGGTTTGGGAATTCTATGTTGTCATTTTAAGTAATTTATTCCTGAAGTTCCGAAGTCTGAAACTTTGAAGTTTTTAAATTTTGGAACTTTGGACTTTCAGGTTTTGGAAGTCTCCCAACTATTTTTCGATGTTTTCACTTTCAGAGTTTTGAAGTCTGAAAGTCTGAAGTTCTGAAACTTCGGAACTTCAGACTTTTGGGTTTCAGAGTCTTCCGTTACCTTTTCATAAGCTTCGTCTCTCGAGTTTTGAAGTCCGAAACTCCTAAGTTCTGAAGTTTTGGAACTTCAGACTTTGGAGTTCTATGAACATTTAATTCTCACCAACCTTCGCACGTGTCAAATTTCGAGCATTAATTTTGGGTTTTCTATATAAACTCAAATTTTTACCTGACTTCTTGCTCTGATAATTTGACTTTTACTGCATTCTTATACTTTCGAGATGTCGTTTTCAAGGTAATTTCATTTGGGTTATTTATTTTTGGTTTATGATCTTTTCAGGTTTTTCTTCTTTGTTTATTCTCGTTTGTTCTTCATTCTATTTTGAAAATGAAACCCTTGGCGTATACCATGTTTTCCTTGAAAGTTTTTCCTAATCTCCACAGTTGTAAAATTCAACATGTGCAGGCATCCAACTCAGATTGCATTATAGTTTTTCAAGATCTTCCCAAGTGTTTTACTTTCCTTTCGTGCCCTCGGCAAAGTTCGCAGTTCACAAGTTTGTTTTGGAGGTTCTTGCTTTTCAGAGTTCAGAAGTCTGCTCTTTCAGAACTCTTTTCGGAGTTCGGAGGTCTTTTGCTTCAGAGTTCGGAGGTCCACCTTTTCAGAGTTTGGGGTTTCTATTTTTCAGAGGTTTTATTTTCGAGATTTTGAAGATTCCTTTTTCAGACTTTCAGAAGTTCTGGTTTTGGAGGTTCAGAATCTTTTAATTTTCAGACATTCAGACTTCGACATTTCTGGACTTTTTGTAGTATTTGTTACAAATTTCCAAAGGCCTTTTCGGATTCCGAAACCCAAACTTAATGTCAACCTCTTCAGTAAAAGGAAAAGAAAAGATGAAATATACATTCCTAGGAGTTGCTCCTCACTCTTGTCTATCTTCAGACCTAAGGAATATAGGAGATACCAATCTCAGGTAGGTTGATTTTCCATATTTCTAGGCCAGAGTAAAAGCTCCTAACAAGAAATCCTGGATGCAAGCTATATATAACAGTGGGCTTGTTCTGGCTGTCGGTTTTCCTACATCCATGCATTTTCCCAAATTCATCTTGGCTGCAGTAGCCCACTTTGATGAAGATTCCAGGTCGGTAAAAGATGTTGACGACAAGGTTGTAATTCGATTAGACTCTGATTTCTTTGAAGATTTTTTCAAACTCTTGGATGTTGAGGACTATGCCACAATTTCACCAGAAGCAGCGGTTGAACATTGGGACAAAGAAACTGAGTTATGTACAAAGGTCATGATGAAGAGCTACTTGGCCAAAAGTGTCACCAAGTTGCCAAAGACCATGTATCGATCAGAATTCATCCAGGAAGTAAATGATATTATCGTGTTGCTAAGTAGAATTTCAGGCCTTACCTCTACGAAAGAATTTTAGGAATGGATGTTCTTATACATTGCCACCATTAAGAAAAACAAGGAACTCATATGATGGGGAGAGCATATCAGCAACTCCATTTGTTTTCAATTAAGTAAGGTTTTGTCTTCAAAAAACTTTTACATGACCTCTTTCTTGGTCTATGTTGCAGCTGCTATGGGAGATTTCATTAGGTTGAACGCTAAAGGTGTTATAAGTGCTTCACAATTTTTCAATTTTTATCCTCAGCTTACAATGGATGAGGGAAGCAAACACATTTTCGCAGGATCAATGATTCCTTATTCGTTGTTATCCTTTATCGTTTTGATAAGGACTTGTGTAATCGAAGGATTTTGGATTAGGATTTCAAGGAAGTATGTGGGTGGGGAATATTTACCTACAGTTTCCTACATTTACATAGATCCAAATTCCTAGTTTTGTAGGTGCTCCCAGTAAGCTGCCAAGATTCCCTACAGAAAAATGGGTTTTTTTGGAGTTGGTTCAAAAATTTCTCTACTACCATAAAATCTAGAACAAACGACATAAGGAAGGAGTCCATTTTCCCATTTCAATTGGCAGATATACTTTTTCAAGTATTTACAAGGCAAAGAATGTTGATGTGGAAATATCAGAAGTGACTTCGCGGACATTTCACCCCTGAACCCATTTCAATTACTGGGGAAAATTTAGTGAAACGGGTTTATCTAGTTCTCATGTACCCCAGTTAGAAGATAATTGGATTCACTGTTGAGATGATTTCATTATCCGACAATGAGAATATGAACAGTTGACTTTGGATGAGGTTTGACAGTTTGGGATCGCAACTATTCCAAAGGAAATGGAGGATGAGGAGGAATTATTGGATGTAGTTTACATGGATAACAATGTCGCTAATCAACCATTTCCATGTATTGATTGGTATGTAGAAGAATGTTGTAATACTAAGGAAAGGGCAGGGCCCATTTTGCAGAGGACATATAATTGGTTGGCTACCTTGGGAATTTCACCCAAAGGGACATAATCCCAAGCAACAATGAATCTTCCAACACCTACTAAAGGGAAAAGGTCTATCCAAAGGGCCCATATAGTCCCTAAGAAGATCTCATTCATTGTTGGAAGTTCCTCTCTCTCCAAGGCTCCTACTTCTAAGGTTGTGTCTCCAGTAATACCAGTATTAGAAATTGTTGAAGTCACTGATTCCCCAAGTTTGTCACAAAATATGCCATCCTATCCTTCCTTACCATTATCACTTCCTCCATCATTTCCTTCCACTTCTACACTCATTTCTTAATTTCCATCCCCATCCATGGCCCAGGTATTTTCATCTCCTCTTGTCCTCTTAGTAGGGGAGATGATTAGGTCTCTAGTTTCCACTTCGCTTCCTCTACAACTTTCATTTCCTTCCATCTCAACTTCTAGCCTTGTTGTATCTACCCCTTGGGATATTCTCACTTCCACCCCATCTATCATTACCACTTCCATTCCAGTGCCAACTAATGTTACTAGTGCCATTGTATTGTCTAGTGCTCCAGGTACCGAATTAGTCATTCCACTCCCATCAGCATTTGTTATACCAGAATGGTTGTTTCGCTAGACTCTAAAACAAAAGAAGAAAGTACCTCTGGTGGATGTTATAGATCTAAGTGTGTTGGAACATACTCCGAGGAGACAAGGAAAGTGGCCAAAGATCTTCTCCAGCCTATCAGTAAACCAATCAGGAGAAAGGGTTGTGGTAATCGCTACTCCTGTTGAGGGAAAAACCAAAGAAACTATCACAGTAGCTGACTACCAAATTTCCAGATTTTCACTAGGAAAAATAACACATGAAGGGGCTAAACAAGATGTGTAGACAAATCTCATAATTTTTTTGGAAAAGTATGATAAAGACAAAGCTTCTAAGGATGAACAAAACATAAAAGTTGAGTAGCTCACTGCCCTGTTGAGAAAGGTAACACAACCTACTCCATCCACTTATATTTCAACTACTACTGCTCTGACAATTTCTTCCACTCTGGATGATATTTCATATCATGAGATTGAGAAGATAGGTCAGAAGGGAAGGTCAATGAATGGATGGATAGAACACATACTTTAAGAAGCCAATCCTTTTATTAAAGAGGGTGCTGAAATATATAATGATTTTCAGATTGAAAGATCCTTTACTCATAGAATGGATGAAGCCTTCTCCGAAGATAATAATAACTTGAATTTGAATTTGACTACATGGAGTGAGATCAGAAAGGAGGATCCATATCTACTTCTTCAAGAAGAAGTAATGGATGATGTTCTTAAGTTGTTGGAATTTCAAAAATATATGGAATTTAGGTTCCAAGTATTACAAGATTTGATAAATAAATTGGACGACAAGTGTGTGAAAATAATGGATGCTATGAATAATATATCAGAAGAGTTTGATAATGTTAACTAAAAGTTATTCAATGAGAAAATTGATGCTCTTTGGAAGATCAAATTAAGTCAAATTTTAAGGATTTGGTGAAAAAGGATGATGAAGTAACTAGGACCTTCAATAGTGACTCCATTGACAGGTTGGTTTCATGTCAAAATTTCACAGGTCGACTGAAGAAAGTAGTAAGCAAACTTAAAAGAATTCCAACAAAGGTAGCAAGAGAGATCGAGATAATAGATGTGGTGAACCATTACGCATGCGGGCCAGAGGAAGGAGAAGTACAAGGAATTATTAAGCGTTTCATCGAATATAAGCATCAGATGGCTACTTGGGAAAAATAACAAGAGAAGATAGGAGAAGGAGTTATAGGGCCAAGTTGAAGCTTAGCGGCCATGGGAGGACAATTCCAAGATCTGGATCAGTCCAAGTTGCAAGGTTGACCGAGTCAAACCCTTGTAACGACTTTGCTATTTTTATGGGAGCTTGTTCCCTAAAACTTAATGATTTTCTATTTTTAGTAATTTGTTGGTTAAGGTCCAGCTATAATGGCTCAACCTAAGAACTTATAAATAGTTAAGTGTATGAAGTTATCATAGAGAGAGGTCATTTTGGAAGTTACTCTTCAAGCTTGGAAGATTTATTTGAATACTTTGAAGCATTTCAATTACATTTAGAACAATATTTTTCCGTGGAGAATATGATTTATTATGTTAATAGTTGATCAATGTATGCTTTGTGGATGCACAATTCCTTAGTGTAAGTGGTTAGCTCACCTTTATTTCAGAATATCTTATTTCATTTTATGGGAAAGTAATGTGATTATCTCGAATACCAATCATGAAAAGATTGTCTTTCCTTCTGTTATAAAGTTATATTATCATTGGCTGTAATAAGTGAAAGGGATATTTGACATGTGCATGCCTTATGTTGTTATGGTTGTTGATTGTGTATTCAATCAGATTTGATCCATCTGTTAGGTATACTTGGGGTCTTACAAGGGAATGCATGTTATTTTGTATGTGGTTTATTATTCACCCTATCCAAATAGCACAAGTTGAACTAGATTGTGGTAGTTATTTTATCCTTTCTGAGTTAATCCATTCCGGTGTGAAGATCATATGATTATCTAGTTATACTTTTGGTGTATCACCACATTTTCCTCATTTTTTATTTCTAACCATGAGCCTCGTGAAGTGAGTAGATTAGAATCATTTAAAGTGTTTTTAGCCTTGCACATCGATCTTACATCGAGTGCCCCAAGTTTCAGAGGAAGCTAAATTTCTCCGGAGGTTCATCCCAAGGCAACAAGGTCCCACACCTTGGGGATGATCCAACGTTGCACGAGATCTTTCAGCAATTCAATGGGTGCATGATCTGTGTGACAACACAACATCCAAACTCTAGTTCAACCTTAAGTTTCAATTTCCTTGCAAATTCCCAAATTTCAATGTTTGGGACTTAGTCTAATCTATATTTTTCATAAATCAAATAAATAAAAATAAAAGAAAACCAATTAAAAACAAAACCAAATAGATGTTTCTATTTTATTAATAAAATATTGGATGTTTCTATTTTATTAATAAAATATTGGATGTTTCTATTTTATTAATAAATTAATAAGATGTTACCATTATTTTTATGTTATTCAGATTTCAATTTTCATAAGATGTTTCTATTTTATCATCTTAATCTTAAGATGATAAAATAGAAACAAAAGGAATCTTATTAATAAAATACAAACATCTTATGAATCTCACAATGTATAACTTTTTTTATTTCGTAAAAATTTAAAATTTAGTTATGATTAAATTTAGAAATAAAATGTATAACATTTGAATTTTGAATAGAAAAATCATTTTAACATTGAAATTACATTTTCCCATGTCAACCATGGCAGTCGTATTTTACAAGTAGTAATAATTTGACATTAAAAACATCTAAACACCTTGCAAAATCTAGCTATGCTTCCCACAAATCAATTTTAATCTTATGAAAATAGTAAACACATTGACTAGTCTACAAGAATACACCTAACATTTTTAGTTGATCCAAGATTATCAGTAACCCTTCAATACACCTGCATCACAATGCAACCTTAAAATTTAAACACTTGTAAGGCCTCTTGAAATATTTAGGTAATGCACCAATTACAATGACCAAAATGTGCATAAATGGTCCAACTTCTCCATGTAAAAGTTATGGTAGTATAAGCAAGTGTAACATACCTAGGAGGTTCCATGTTCATATTTGTAATTAAATGGTCCAACTTATCTATATAAAATTTATGGTAGTATAAGCGAGTGTAACTTGCCTAGAAGGTTCCATGTTCATGTCTGTTTCATTGCAAAGAGACTCGTCTCACTCCAATAAATAAACTAGTTGGGTGCTTAAGAAATGTCATCAATTCCAATTCCCCATTTCCAAATAGCTTCACATATATACACCCAACTTGAATAATGGTAGTTATAAATAGAGGTAGGAGGTTAGAAATGGAGATAGGATCATACCTCAAATAGTGCTCCCCTTCCCCTTCAATAGGAAGGGACTTAGAGCGTGGTTCCATGCTGGTGGCCACTGATCTTGTTTTCTTGCAAACCAGATCCCATGCAGAATTTTTACAACCGCTACTGCTAATCCAAGACAAACATCCATAAAAATCTCTCCCACTGAAGGATAGGAATACCATTTCCAATGGTAGCAAGCAATGGGGAGCAGAAAAAATCATTTATCCACTCAAAACATTTCTCCAAATTTGCTGCCACTTGGCTTCGCATTTTAGTTTCCCTCCTTATTTTTCCCTCCATTTTTTTGGGATGCACATACAGAGACATTATGGACCATATTTACATGTAGTTTAAGCATACATTGACAAATCTGCGTAGGGAACTGATAAATCAGAACAAAGGAGATGCAAAATCAAAGAAACAGACTATTCAAGTACCAGATTTAACTTCATTTTTTATTACAAAATTTTAAGAGAGCAAGCAATATAATGTCTTTGAATATTTTAAAACTTTTTTATCCTCTTGTCTCTCAATGTTCAGTTAGAACTACAAATTTTCATTTGATTGAAAATCACCAAGGATTTATCAACAAGTTAGTTTTGTGCATATACATGATTTATTGCAGGTCTTCGATACCATACTTTGTTGAGGCATTTTCCAAACAACACAAGTGCCTTTTCATGCAACAACATTTTCCACTCACAACTTTTAAAGATTAAAATATGTATTCTGTCAATTTCTTGATGGATCTCCAAGCCTTGTTCCAAAAATATTCTACTACCGTTGTGTGTCAATATTGTACATAACGTTTGAACACACACATTCGTTTTGTAATTATTTCAATGTTTTTTGATTTCATCATTTTTATTTATGTAGTTTCTCATTTTGATAGTGATTGGAATTGAAAATGTGGGTTATTGATTTAATTTATAATGCCATGAGTGTTTTTGTCATACCAATAATCTACATCATAATTTTTGCTAGTTTCCAGGTGTTGTAAATGTTAATACACTTTTGACTAGTTTTTCAAGAAATTGTGGCATTAACATTTTATGTCTTGTGAATGAGAATTGGGAACTGATGTGGTTTTTATTTGGCTAGGCCTAATAAATCTATGTTTTATGATGGTCTCATGATACTTAGATCTCATGTCATGTCATTTAATGCAAATTAACTATCCTCCAGGGATGGCTATGTGGCTTGAAAAACCATAAGATAATGGACATTAAAATTCTAGAAATGGTCGTCCCTAGTCTTATATTGTGGAGTGCCCCTTCAAATTGCTTTGACAAGGAAAAAAATCCTAACAATGAATATTTTCCCCCTTACCTCCTCCAAGTATCTCAAATATTTATTTCTACAATAACATTTAGGTTATACATAGGGCATTTGTATGCAATGCATCTTTGTCACCATTTAGTGTTCTGCATAAAAGGAGCTAGAATGAAATATGTTAATAATCTCATTAATTGGCACGCAACAATATCATTTAACCTTCCATATAGATTTGGTTTCAAATATCATCATTGTCACATTGTAGACACACAATTACGCACTTTGGGTAATTATCTAGTCTTGATTACATATTACTATTGCTACGATTCCCAAGTAAGAAAAGTACTAATTAATCCATGTCTTTGGTCACCTTTCTTTGATTTCTATTACTACTTTCAGTCTTACACTCTTACTTTCTTAGTCTTCCTTTTTACTATTTGACATTTGTCATCCAGGACACTAACGCCCAGCCAAGATGCTAGCGTCAGGCACCCTCAACCCCTCTGGGCACTCATGTCCCCTTTAAATTTTATTCTCACTTTTTGGGTCCTTTATAACCATTTTAGCATCTCATCTTTTCAGCAGTCAACTTTTTTGGGGTTAATTATGAAATTCAAGCGAAAGAATCATATAAATATAAAGTTATGTGATCATAGTAAAGGACCAAGCACTAAACATTGTCTATCACCACCTAAGGTTGCATCCATCAAGGCATCTAAGAGCTCCATTGTATCCATCTAGCTCCATCACGAGGGACACAATGGATGGTTTTATACATCACACTTCATAGGAGGGAAGTTCATTTTATTCCATGCACACATTTATTATATTCTACATCTATTTATTTTCTCGTTATCCAAGTGCGAAACACACAAGAGAAACCTAGGGCATAATTCTGTTAGGAAATAAGGGATATAATATGCGGAATAATCCCTCACAGAATCACAATAGTAGAAACTAATATGCAGAAACTATTACAGATCTCAAATAAAAGTGCAGAATAAAATAACACAATAAAAAGAGACAGTATTTAACATGGTTCACCCAATTTGGGCTATGTCCACCAAGAATCACTTGCTCAGATTTTATTACAAGCCACTGCTCTCTCAATACAATACCCAGATCTATTTGGAGCTATGCTTAACAAACTCTATAGAATTCACACCCGAATTCAAAACATATCTACAATGCTACATTATAACTACCATATGCACAAAACCATATAAATAGATAACTGCTTAAGCAATTTTACAAAACAGTGGGTATTAAAACCATGGGCCAAAACCATCCCATAAACCTATGGGTCAAAAAACCCGCCCATATGAGAAAATCACGTTTCTCGATATATCGGGCACATTTTAAGGCCCAATTTTTTTTAGACAACTGTGGAAAGTGTACAGTACTCTTAGTGTACAGTCTTCAACACTTTCTCACATGAAAACAGGCTCCACAACCTAACAATCTCCCACTTGGAGACTAGTTTTCCTCCAAGCAAGCTTCTCAACCCTTCACTACTTTCTGTAAAGACCAACCAAAGTTGAACACAACTTCAATTTTTCCCTTGTGACCACCTTGGTCATCATGTCTGCAGGATTCTGACTGGTATGAATCTTCTTTAGATTCAACTTCTCTTCCTCCAAAGTTGTCCTGATGAAATGGTACCTTAACTATATATGCTTTGTCCTAGAGTGGAAAGCAGAGTTCTTAGCTAGGTGTATAACACTCTGACTATCACTATGGAAATTTCCTTCCTCCTACTTATGCCCCAACTCCTCAAGTAATTTTTGTAACCAAATCATTTCCTTGCTTGCCTTTGTGGAAGTAACATACTCAGCCTCTGTGGTTGACAAAGCCACCAACTTCTATAGTCATGAAATCCAGCTTACTGTTGTCCTACCTACATAGTAAACATAACCTGTTGTGCTCCTCTTGCTATCTACATCTGCAGCCATATCTAAATCTACATAACCACACAAAGTGGTGTTTGATCCACTATAGCACAAAACTGTCCCCATGGTCCCTCTCAAATACCCAAGGATCCACTTTACTACTTGCCAGTGATCTCTACCTGGATCACTCATAAATCTACTCACCGCTCCCACTGCATGGGTAATATCAAGCCTGGTATACACCATAGCACACATCAAACTACCTTGGACATCTGGTTTCTCTCTTGCTCTATCTTGGGAGACTGTTCCTTTAATAACTTGAAATGGCCTCCCAAAGGAGTCCCAACCGGTTTAGCATCCTGCATATTAAACCTCTCCAAGACCTTCTTAATGTACTCTTCCTGAGATAAAGTCAGTTTCCGCTCCTTCCTATCCTGAGATATCCTCATACCAAGGATTTGTTTGGCTGCCCCCAAATCCTTCATAGCAAAGGATTCACTTAGTTACTTCTTGAGTACTTTTATTTCCTGCATGTTTTTACCTGCAACCAACGTGTCATCCACATACAGATAAAGGATAATATAACTGCCATTCTCAAATTTCTTTGAATAAATGTAATGTTCAGAATGACATATAATATAACCTCGCTCCATCATGAAGCTATCAAATTTCTTATACCATTGACATGGAGCTTGTTTCAAACCATACAAGCTCTTCTTTAGTTTGCACACCATCTCCTCTTTACCTTTGACCTTATAACCCTATGGTTGTTGCATATATAGTTCCTCCTCTAAATCACCATGGAGAAATGCAATCTTTACATCAAGTTGCTCTAAGTGCAAGTCTTCTTCTGCAACTATTCCAAGAACAGTTCTAATAGAAGTCATTTTTACTATAGTAGAAAAAATATCATCAAAATCTATACCTTTTTTCTGTGTAAACCCCTTGACCACCAACCGAGCCTTGTATCTTTTCTTTCCTCCTTCTTCCTCTTTGACTCTGAACACCCACTTGTTCTATAATGCTCTTTTGCCTTTAGGTAGCTTCACCAAATCCCATGTCTGGTTCTCCATGAGAGCTTGATGCTCCTCATCCATAGCTTGCTCCCACTTCTTCCTGACATCTACCTACATTGCTTCATCAAATCTCTCTAGCTCTCCACTATCAGTGAGTAATAAATAATAAAGAGAAGGAGATAAACGTTAAGGTTCTTTTTTTACCCTAGAAGACCTCCTTAATATGGGAGTTTGGGGTTCCTATTGAGGAGGTTCCTGAACTGATTCATGTGTCACTTTCCCATCCAGAAGATCCTCTACTGCTGCATATTATTTCTTGGATTCTTCCCTATTTTCTTACAACTACTGCTTATACATGACTTTCTCATTAAAGACCATATCCCTAGATCGAATGATTTTCTTATCTTTAATACTCCAACATTTATATCCAAAGTCATCACCACCATAACCAATGAAAGTACATTTTTCTGATTTAGCCTCTAGTTTGGTCCTATCATCCTTGTCTATATGGACAAACACCTCACATCCAAATACTTTAAGAAATGAATAATCAACTTTCTTACCATACCAAGCCTCCATCCAAGGCACTTGATGGTCCTCTGTTTATCAAGTACACATCTGTGCTCAAATTGGCAAGGGAAATTTTACAGATAACCCTACCAAATTTTGTTCCGGTCCCTCGTCAGGGACTCCTTGCGTTCGGAACGTTGCAAAAATCCCTTCCCGGGAAATCTAGTTTTCCGAACTTAGCCATTTTTGGTCTTTTTTGGTCGGGCGCACATAATGTCTATGCAACATCAAGTATTCATGCGCCCCCTTTAAATCCTTTGGCGCACGGTTTGAGGTGTCAACAGGCATTTTGGTGCGCCTCACTATGTTGTGCCTTTCTTGCATGCGCCAAGGCGCATGCGCCTTCATGTCAACAAAACTTTTGTTGCGCCACTTTTTGGTGCGCCAAGGGCGCACATATTCTTGTGTCGACATCACTTTCGGTGCGCCAAAGGCGCACATAACTTCGTGTTGGCAAGCGTTTTGATGCGCCAAAGGGCGCATGCTTTCCATTGTCGACAGTGCTTTTCATGCGCCACTTGAAAAAGTTGGTGGCACATTTATTACCACCTCGCCTATATATAGGCGCATCTGCGCTGTCATTTTCATCAGTCAGAATCACGTGAATTTCTCTGTACCTGTCAGCGCACCTGCCCTGTCATTTTCGATCACGTCGTGGACCCGGTTTCATATTTCTCTATTATATAATCCTGGTAAGAGGTCCTCTGTGCTTTTGTGTGTTTTGGTGTTTTGTGTTTTGGCTGCTTGTTTGTGTGATTAGAAAGATCTGTCAAAGCATGAACTCAACTACCTGGCTGTGAAATCATGAACTCCCCCCCTCCTTGCTGTTTTTCTCTATTCTTCCCCATGCATTTCCCCCTCTTTCCAGATCTGCTGGTAGGGGAAACTCTGTCCTGAAATGATTGCTTAAAAACTCTTTGTTTAAGCCTCTTCATCACCCAAGGTACCCTTAAAAGGAAGCTTATCAACATGTGAACACCTCAGAGAAAGAATCAAAGCTTCAAAGAAAGACTGTAATTTTTCCTCTTTTGGCGCATCTGTCACCCCTGCAACATAATATACAGTCGCGCCAATGGCGCATATCCCCTGCCTGTTACATAAAGAACAGCTGCGCCCTCAAGGCGCACTTCCTTCGCTTGTTACAACCACTTTCCCTGCGCCCTCTTGGCACACCAAACTTGCGTGCAACATTACAAAACCATGCGCCCTTTGGCGCACCCTGCATGTATGCAACATTAAATTTATATGCGCCAAGTACAACTGTTAAATCGGCGCAGGCGCATCCATTGTTACAACAACATCATGTTGTGCAGACCTTCCATGCGCCGCACCAAGTTCCCCTATGGCGCATGAAAAAATGATGTTACACGCATTAAACTCGTGCCCTTTGGCGCATCCTGCACCCGTGTAACATGAAAAATATCCGTGCCCTTTATAAAATGTATACATATGGCGCAGGCGCACTTATGCTTACAACAACAAAAAATGCAATCTGCAGTGTCCATGCGCCATGCGCCCTTTGGCGCTGATTTATCCCTTGCAGCAGCCTTTTCCTGTGCACCTTATTATTTAGCCCTGTAACCTGCAGTATTCATGCGCCCTGCGCCCTGAGGCCTTAAAATCACTAACTCTTTCTTCTGTTGACGCTTTAATGGAAGATCAAACAGCTGATATGACTTTCTTGCGTTGGGTTTCACTTCTTATTCTTGCAGATCAGCAACTGAGTTCAGAGTTACATATGTCAACATCAAGCAAGAGACCTACCAAATCTAAGGGTAAAGCCAAGCTCACAGAAGAAGAAATGAAGTACAAGTATCAGAGGGTCAGGATGCCCGAGTCCCAAGCAGAGTGTGACCTAGACATCAGAGACTCAGAACTGGGTCATATTGATATGGAGGATTTCTGGGCCAGAACCCAGAGGGTCACAAGAAGTCCATGGATGGACAAACTGATGGGCAGTGCGCTACATTTTGCTGGCGGGATCCCTGTAAGTGCCGTGAACAATGAGTTTATGATGGTAGTAGCCCGATGCTACAACAAAGACACAAGATGTGTCCATAACGAGAAGGGCGAGGTCATAATCAACCTCACTGCCCGCCACTTCGAAATAATGCTCGGCATCCCTCACCACCGGCACTTTGTGGCCGTAAGCCAGGAAGATTGCATCAAGGCTTGGGATGACAATGAGGATCAGTGCATGCAACTGATGAACGAAGTATACCTAAAGAACAAAAAGGTGGTGACTCGGTGGCCACAAGTCATTCATCGCAGTGAATTTTCAGAGGAACTCAGTGACACAATCACATTCCTGAGCAGAGTGTTTGGGCTTCCTGATGCCCATTATTTTCACAAGTGGATGCTGCGATACCTAGAAACGATGAACAAAAATGTGCCCGATCAACGCTTTGAGTGGGTGGAAATCATAAGCAGCACAATATCGAGCAGCTCCAACAACTCACCACAACGGGGAGGTTCTATATGAACTCCTATGTAGTCTATGCTGCAGCTTCAGAGAGAGACTATCCAGCTCTAATGCGGTGCAGGGTTTGGCCCCAGGTTAAGATATATGAATACTATCCAGAACTGAAGCTGGAAAATAGCATCCCCCAGTTCACAAAGATCAACGATGCCTTCTTCTATTTCATCATCTACCTTCTGAGGCCGAACATGACTCACGGTCATACGACCAAGAGCATCGTAGCAGCTACAGAGAAATGGGGGGCCTTGTTCACTCAATTCCCCACCTTCACCTATCTGAGGGCAGTTAACTTCTTGGGGGAACCAACTAAATTGCCGAGATATGCCGGTCCCAAGTTGATCCTGTTGGAGCTGTCAAGACAGCTTATCACCTACCATGAGAAGTGTCTCAAGAGAAAGAAGGGTGGAACTCCTTTCCCCCTCACAGTGGGCAGGTATACGTGTCTCTCTCACCACAAGGTGAAGGACATGTTTGCAGAGCTAGAGCTGCTGAATCTAAAACATAACTTCCCAGCCAGGCCCACCTTCGACCCAAGGAATTGTCTCCCCAGGGCCAAGCTCGATCCGATCCACATCCCTCAGATCGAAGACATTTATATCGACATATATCATGAGGTCGAGCTCAGGAGGAAGGATCATTCCCGCTTAGCCTTGGCAGAAATCATCCAGTACGGTGTGGCCATCATCCCAAAAGGCTATCAAACTACTGAGCAAGAAGTTGATCAAGTGTATCTTGACACAGGTGGAGATGACTGGCTGTTTGCTGTGATTGACAGGACCAAAGCGCCTCAGACAATTGAGGAAAGGGTCAAGGAAACTCTGCGAAGAACAGAGCATTGGTGCCGAATGAATGGTCTCATCTACCTCGGAGTTGATTTCATCACATCTCCATTGGGCAACGCACCTCCTCGGTCCAAACAGCAGCCAAAGGGCAAAGGGAAAGGTAAAGAGGGTGAATCCAGCTCCACCCAAGAGGAAGCTCCTGAAAGCCCTCCTTCCGCTTCACAAGAACGGGTTGTAATCCTGGAAAGCTTAGAAGAAGAAGCAGCGGAAGATGTTCCGATAGGCACATCCACTCAGGATGTGGCCACGACTATAACAATTGAGGTCCCTTCTGTCCCTTATCCTTCTCTTGCTTCCCCTCCTCGAGTGACCCAAGCGACCATTCCTTTGGTCGTGTCCTCTCCCCCGTCTTCCACTGTTCCCCCTTCTTCCTCATCCATCTTCTCTTCTCTCGGGGAGCTGTCCCCCTCCATTTCTTCCCTCATCTCTGAGCTCCCTTCCATTCCTATGTCTTCCTCCCCTGCAGTATCTCTTCCTCCCGTGAGCACTTCCTTGGATTTCCTCTTCATGCCGCCTCCAAGTGTCTCCACGTTTTTCCCTTCTACTACTGCAGCTGCCCCCTTCTCTATTTCTGGTCCTTCTCCCATAAGTCCAGCCTGGGTCTCCCAGCACCTGAGTCAACAGAAGAGGAAAGTTCCCATCACCCCGATGGACTTCTCCATCATCCCATCAAAAGGGATCAAGAAGCAAAAACCGATAACCCACTTCTCTCAGAGTGCATCAGGGGAGAGAGTGATGGAGATTGCATACCCCAATCCTTTGAAGGATAAGAAGGATCTGTCTCCGACAGATTACACAGTGACTCAAGTCACGATGGGGACATCTTCAGAAAGCCTGCAAGGAGAGGCCCTATCTGCAGTTGACGCCCTTTGCAAGAAACTCCAAGAAGCAAAGGAAGAGAAAAGGCTGCTAAAGGAGCAAAATAAACATCTTCTCCGCGCCTTGCAGAAAATGGGCAGTGCGCCTCCTACAACTACCGCCGAAACTCCTGAGCCTCTGAGCCAGGATAAGATCAATGAATATGCTAAAATCGGTGAGCAGGGCATGGCAGTTTCCACCTGGAGGAGCCAAATCCTCAAGGAAAGCGAGGGAGTTATCGCTAAGTTCACCGATTTGTACCAGAATATCAATCGAACGAATAGAGAACTCCAGGCGATAGCAGGACCCATCTCCGAAGAGCTGGATCATGCCAGGATGCAACACGAGACCTTTCAGAAAATGCTCGACTGTTCAGTCGAAGATCTGGTCAAGTTCGGCATCTTTGGACACCCCAGAGCCCTCAACAAAATCCTTTCTACTCTGGATTATCGGGTGGATCAGCTGGAGTTCGTCCTAGAGAAGATCGACAAAGTAAAGGAGGTAGCCCTGGATGCAATGCATCAAATGGAACAGATTGTTCTCAGAATGTCTCCAGGGTTGCTCACTTCTTCTTTCACCTTAAGGAAGGTTGAGGAAACTATTCAGATCTTCAAGGAGATCGTTTCACAGGGACTGGGGCCAGAGGTCACGTTCGACGCCGAATCCATCAATAACCTGTTGGCGTGTCGTGACTTCATCGGGTACCTGATAGAGGCAGAGAATGATTATTCCAAACTCCCAGAAAAGCTCATAGACGAGCGGGAGACCTGCGAAGCTATCAGCGATAGACACAAGGATCCTTCCGAGGATCAACTTCAACCCATGATCAGCAAGTTCATGGAGTACCGTGCCCAGTTCCACATCTCGTCGCCCGAGCAGCAAAAGCAGGATACCCCCTTCCAGCCGCGGGACGACGACGAATAGTTTCCTTCTTCCCAACTTTCTCCTTGTAAATTATCCAAAATTTGTTGACACAAATGATGACATCATCCATGTTGCACCATGGGATGATGTCATCCACCAAAGTTGTCAAAAGTCAACAAATGACTTTGTAATCTATTGTAAGATATTTTTGTAATTAAGTGGTTTGTTTGCTTTTGTCTTCTTTTCTTCTCTCCTTCTATATATACTTGAATACTTGTTGTATTCAGGGGGTGGATATCTTTTAGATGAAAAATAGAAGTGAGAAGAAAAGGCTTTGTACTTTTTGTAACAGAAGAAGATATTAATGCAAATATTAAGACTTTGTGCTGAATATGTGTGTTATGGGCATCTGATCTTTCTTATGTCAGATCTATGCGTTTATTCTGTTGAATCTATCTCTACTTTTTTGTCATTTATTCATCAGTATTGCTTTATTCGTTTATGCAAGTAGGTTTGGCTCTGTTTACTACCAATCCCAAAACATAAACCCTCTGACCTTTCTGCTTTGGAATTCATTTCTTTTCTCCCTTCGGACCTGATCTTTCTTCATCCTCTCTTTCATTCCTTTCTTTCCGCAGTCGGAAACACCCCTACTGGGATGAGATCCCAAACCCCCGAAGGCAGAATATTGTGAGACTTGCACAGATTCCTGCTGGTAGAATAGCAATAAACCAGTTTCGCTTTGCTGACTCAAAGAGGGGCTATGCCCTGCACACTGTTGGCTCGTCTATCCATAAATCTGCCCAAGCGACAGATTTTCAAACCAACAGTTTTTGGCGACTCCGCTGGGGATCGAACAGATCTATCTGATCTATGATGGTGGTATGATAGAAAATCAGTAAAAATCAGAAAAATCACTACCTGTTTGCAAATTTTAACTTTTGTTCAAAATCCAAAATTTTTGCAAAAGTGACCCAAATTGAAAATTTTCTTCTGAGATCCATAGATCTGGCCTAGTTGGAGATCTTTAGTTCGCTGAGTTTTTATAAAAATCTGTATTTTTCCGTAGATCTGAGTTTTTGACTGTTTACCAAAATTTTCAAACTCTTTGAAAAAGTCAACTTTAGATCTGAAAATCAGCTTACTAAGCTTCACTATCATTTTATCCTCGTTGTTCCTTGTCATTAAACCGCAATCGGTTTTCAGAAGAGGATAAAATTAAATATTCAGAAAAGTACATGCTGCTGATTTTTGTCAGAAAAATCAGAAAATCAGCAAGTACAACCAAAAAGAGTTTTTAAATCTGCTCCACAATATTGCAGATCGGGAAGGTACGCTGGCAGGTGAACCATTTACTCGTAGCAGGAGAGCTCATGGAGAAGTCGATCCTACTTTTGATCTGCTTCAAAGGCACAACTTCAGTATAACACCGGCGCGCTTTTCATCACTAAGTTCAGCTGATCGGTCAGCCAGAAGTGCCTCACCTCCACGAAAGAACCAGTTTTCACAAGGAGCCTCCACATCCCTTTGTAGTGCCTTGCTGCTCAGTGGAACTGTACTTCCAGCCCGTGTTCTTTTTCCACCCGTCCAGATGGCGGTACCATGGGGAAATGCTATGGGTCCCCTGGCCTTGCCGCATCCTGTTCATGCACTCCCACATGGAAACCGAAAGAATTTTCCCAAATTTGACAGGAGCGGGAACCAAAGCACGGATTCACACATATCTGCATTCATCATGTCATGCAGTATCCTAGATGTAACCCATGAAGATGTGTCGGTTCACCTTTTTCTGGAAACTTTACAAGGGCCCGCAGCAGAATGGTTTCAGCATTTACCGGCCGGATCTATTACCAGTTGGGCCACCTTGCGGGATGCTTTTGAAGACAGGTACAAGCCTTCGGAAGATGCATTTGCATTGCTATCACAGATCACTCACCTAAAAAAGGAGGCCAATGAGACCATGCGCGATTTTATCGCCAGGTTCAATGCATTAATCAACCGTGTGTCCCTGTTGCCATGCTTCCAACACCGGAGAATCAGAAGTGTTTCTTCGTAAACGCTATGAGCTCGAAAGTAAGTTTCTTGCTCCTGCAAGAACAAGTGGCTACCTTGATTCTTGCCCAGGCCGCTGCCATCAGAATTGAAGATAACTTGCTAATATCTGGCGAATTAAAAAGGGAATCATCTAAGCCTAAATCTTCGGGCCCTTCGCCCACTACTTCGTCTGATCCGGCATTTCAAAAGATGGCGAACGACTTGCTCGCATTAAAGAAGCAGTTAGCCCAAGCTTCCCCCAGTTCCTCAAACCCGGATATTCCACGAAGGAATTTCACTTCCAACAATGTTCCACAAAGGCTGCGCTTACCTGCAACTGCTCCACGGTTAGCATTTGAGGCTCCTCTGGTCAACGCTTTAGTCGAAATCGAAGAAGAGGAACAAGATTACGAAGAACCTTCGTCTCAAGGTGAAGATGATCAAGAGGTCGGTGAACCGACTGGCGACTCTACTATCGGGTATATGGAATTTGATGAGGAAGAATCTGATGAAGAAGAGGGTACACAGGGCTATGCAAGTGGACAATCATATGCTGTTTTTACCCGCTCGCAAGGAAAAGAAGCAGAGGTCGCTGCCCATGTGCAGAAAGAGAAGGCCGTGTCAAACGTGCCTCCAACCATTGCTAAAAGAGGTAATCCTCTTCCTACTCAACCCCCTGTTAAGTCTTTTACAAAGAAATCTTTTCCCCCCATCTCTCCTCCAAATCAGCCTTCTTCTATTTCCATGAAGACCAGTAATCCTACCCTACCATCACGAAGTGAGGGACTCATTCCTTCACCAGCGCAACCCTTAGCCACGTTTGACATCATAGATCATGCTAAAAAGACTAAGATCCAAATGTCTGAAGCCGAATATCTTCAGTCAAATCCCGAACAGCTTGTAAGATTGACCAAGTATATTCAAAGTCAAGCTGTCATATCTCCCCAGATCCCCCTAAAAGGAATCCTTTCCACTCCTCCTGCATCCCGCATAAATGTTGCCTCAACATCTGCATCAGGCAAGATAGAACCTTTCTATCTCTCCCTCCTAATCAATGGCCACAAGTTAAGTAACTGCATAATTGATTCTGGAGCTTCTGATAACGTCATGCCGGCAAAAGTCACCCATGCTTTGGGCCTCACCCTTACCAAGCCTTTTGGCAGATGTTATTCCTTGGAAACCAAGCAGGTTCCGTTGATTGGTCAAATCAAAGACGCGTAGTTCACATTTGCGGCATTCCCAGAGAAAAGAGTAAAGATGACCGTCCTCGTTGCCGACATTCCAGCAGCCTATGGAATTTTGCTGGGAAGAAGTTTTTGCAGTGAAGTTGGTGGGGAGATTCATATGGACTGGTCTAAGGCTAGAATCCCCGTCAAAGGTGTAATGCAGACATTGGAGCCAGAATCACAAAAGAAGTACTTGGTTACTAACTCTGAGGACCCCAAAGCTCAAATTCTTTTCGAATCATCAGGAATGGGGAACTATTTCTTGTCTACCAAGTCTGACAAAATGGTTGTTCTCGTCCAAGAAGAAGATCTTAACAAGATCTGGACTTTGCAGTTTGATGGCAGCTGCGCAACCAGTGGGTGTGGCACCGGAGCCGTGCTAATATCTCCCGAAGAGGAGATTATTCCTCTCTCTTTCAAGTTGCAGTTTTTCAACACAAATAATACTGCTGAGTATGAATCTCTGCTACTTGGCATGCAAGCCGCAAAGGAAAGAGGGATCAAAAATCTGAAAGTACAAGGTGATGCAGAGCTAGTCGTGAATCAAGTTAAGAGGATATATCAAGTAAAGAATGAGAGGCTCAGGCACTACCGCAACGCGGTGTGGGACAACATCGAAGAATTTGACACTTTTTCAATAGAATCCATCCCAAGAGCTCAGAATGACATGGCCGATTCAGTGGCCGTTTCAACATCCCTCATGCTCCCTCACCCAGGTTTGAAAACAGACAAATACACCATTGAGGTGGTTTTCCGCCCAAGTGTGCCAGACAATTCTCAGCATTGGCAAGTATTCAACGATGACAATCAACTCATTGCCTTTCTAGAAAAGGTGGAAAATTTTAAGGAACTTCACTTTGAAGGATCCACCTCTACGTGCCGTGAATCAGTTACCGGTCAAAAGGATGAATCCGAAGGGAACGACGGCATATGTCAGCTCAAAGGAAATAAAATTCCGAAGGGCCTGGTTTCTTTAGAGTGGTTGTTCGACAGGCATGATCGTTTTGTAAAAAAGAAAAGGTGAGATGATGCTAGCTCATCCCCAGAAACCGAACCGGTTAATTTAGGATCGGTAGAACATCCGCAGTTTGTGAACATCGGAAAATGTTGCACACCTGAAGAGAAGCGGAAGTTTGTCAAACTGCTGAAGAAATACATGGATGTATTGGCATGGTCCTACGCCGATCTAAAGTCTTTTAAGCCAAAGGACGTCCAGCATGACATTCCATTGAAAGAGGACGTCAAACCCTTTCGCCAGAAGCAGAGGCATTATAACCCTAAGATCTCAGGTACTATCCAGGCTGAAATTCAGAAAATGCTGGATGCGAGGATCATTTTTCCTATCCATCACAGTACTTGGGTGGCAAACATTGTGCCAGTGCGCAAGAAGAATGGGGAAATACGCATATGCGTAGATTTTCGAAACCTGAATCAGGCTTCCTTAAAGGACAACTACCCACTTCCTATAATGGATCAAGTTCTACAAGCAGTAACTGGATCAGAAATGTTGTCCATGCTTGATGGTTTTTCAGGCTACAATCAGATTGAAGTCTCACCTGAAGATCAATTTAAAACAGCATTCACTACTCCCTGGGGTACGTTTGCCTACAGCAGGATGCCTTTTGGCCTGACCAATGCTGGCACCACTTTTCAGCGGGCCATGGACCTTGCATTCAAAGGTATGATGGGGAAGGTCATTGTGGTTTATCTGGATGACTTAACTGTGTTCTCTAAACAACGAAATGATCATTGTGATCATCTGGAGCAAGTATTGGCCAGATGCCGAGAGCATGGGATTTCCCTGAACCCAAAAAAGTCTATTTTTGGAGTCACAGAAGGAAAGTTGCTAGGACATGTTGTTAGCAAAGAAGGAACGAAGATAGATACCGAAAGAGTTAAGGCTATTCAGAGCCTCACTTTGCCTACAAGCAAGACCGGCGTTCATTCTTTCTTCGGAAAGGTGAACTTTCTCAGGCGCTTTGTTCCCGACTTTGCTGAAAAGACTCGTCATATATTAGACATGATGAAAGGGTCACCAACTTTCTGATGGAGCGAGGAAGGGAAAAGGTCGTTCGAAGAAATAAAAGCTTCTGTCGCTCACGCACCAGTCCTGGTATGTCCCGACTTCTCCAAGGATTTTATCATGTATAGCTATGCATCTGAGCATACTGTATCTGCCATCTTGATGCAAAAGAATTCTGAGGATGTTGAATCTCCGATTGCGTTCATGAGCTCTCCCCTCAAGCCTCACGAATTAAAAATGTCTCAGTTGGAAAAGCATGCCTTCGCCATTGTCAAAGCAGTCAAAAACTTCAGGTATTACATTTTAAATTCTCATACAGTAGTGCTGGTCCCTGACACGGCAGTCAAGTCAATTTTAACTCAACAGGAGTTAGGAAGCTTGCGAGGAAATTGGATTGCAAAGGTCCAGGAGTACGATCTGGATATAAAACCAACTAAGTTGGTAAGAGGCAAAGGCCTATGTCAACTTATGGCCGAAAACCAAGGGTCAGAAGTTTCCGGAGGAAAATATGGTTGCACCAATGAAGCGCAAAGCCGGTTGGAGAAACCCGATTCACTGCCTATGGTCCTATTCGTCGCAACTAGCGATGAGTGGTATTCCGATATTGCTTTCTTCCTCACCTACGGTGAATGCCCAGCTCACCTAACTGCAAAGGAGAAGCACACTATAAAGCTCAGAGCAGCCAAATATGTCATCTGGGATGATGGTTTATACAAACGCGGAATAGATGGCATCTTCTTGCGATGTGTCGACAAGCCACAACAGGTGAAGTTACTTGAAAGTTTTCATAATTCAGCCTGTGGGGGCCATTTCTCCTCTTCTGTGACAGCACACAAGATCATCCGGGCCAGGTACTATTGGCCGACACTTTTCCAAGATACAGCTACCTGGGTAGCAAAGTGTGAGCCTTGCCAGCAGTTCGTCGGCAAGCCCAAGTTGGCTGCTTTTCCCCTCAGGCCGGTCGTTGTCAATGAACCCTTCAAGCAGTGGGGAATTGATTTTATCGGTGCACTCAATCCCCAATCGAGTGCCAGACATAGTTATGTCCTAACAGCAACAGATTACTTCACCAAGTGGGTGGAAGCCATACCTGTCAAACATGCCACTTCCGAGGTTGTTTGCAGTTTTATCAAAGAAAATATCATTGTCAGGTTTGGCGTTCCAAACAAGATTGTTGCTGATAATGCTTCCAACTTTTCTTCACGGGAAGTTATTAGTTTTTGCTATGAATACGGAATAACTTTGGCTCACACCTCAGATTATTACCCTCAGGGAAATGGTCAGGCAGAATCCAGTAACAAAAACTTGGTGACCATCATACGAAAGCTAGTGGATGAGAATCAACGAATGTGGCACAAGTCCTTATACGATGCTTTGTGGGTAGACCGCATTACTCCCAAGAGATCTCTCGGTATGTCACCTTTTCAAGTGTTATATGGCACCGATGCCGAGCTTCCCATTTCCACTGAAATCCCTGCTCTGCGCTTGGCACGGGAAATCGAAGATGAGACTTTTCAAAATTCCCTTGAAAAGAGGATCATGTACCTAGCAGAGCTCGAAGAAAAGAGAGTAAAGGTGGTCGACAAGATCACCGAACATCAGAATCAGGTCAAAAGATTGTTCGATAAAAAAGCTAAGCAAAGAAATTTCCAGGTGGGAGACCTCGTCCTTTTGTGGGACAAACGAAGAGAGCCAAAGGGCATGCACGGAAAGTTTGATTCCCTATGGAGAGGGCCTTTCAAGATCAAGCAGCTCAACGGAGAGAATAGTTTCTATCTCTCGTATCTGGATGGAACTGATCTCCCGCTTCCCTATAGCGGGCAACATCTGAAAATCTTCAGGAAGTAGAGCTTGCTCTCTTCTTTGTACAGTTTGCTTCAGTTGTGTGTTTGTTTTTGTCGTGTGTTTGCTTTTGTTGGTTGTGTGTTTCCCTTTCCGGTCTCCCTTGTTTTTGACTCTGTTACCCAATGGATAGGCACGTGAGATCTGGGATTCTCTACCCCTGAGGTTTGCTCAGGGATAGTCCCCAGAAAGAGCCAGCTGTTATCCCGTAAAATTGGCAAGGGCAATTTTACAGATAACCCTACCAAATTTTGTTCCGGTCCCTCGTCAGGGACTCCTTGCGTTCGGAACGTTGCAAAATCCCTTCCCGGGAAATCTAGTTTTCCGAACTTAGCCATTTTTGGTCTTTTTTGGTCGGGCGCACATAATGACTATGCAACATCAAGTATTCATGCGCCCCCTTTAAATCCTTTGGCGCACGGTTTGAGGTGTCAACAGGCGTTTTGGTGCGCCTCACTATGTTGTGCCTTTCTTGCATGCGCCAAGGCGCATGCGCCTTCATGTCAACAATACTTTTGTTGCGCCACTTTTTGGTGCGCCAAGGGCGCACATATTCTTGTGTCGACATCACTTTCGGTGCGCCAAAGGCACACATAACTTCATGTTGGCAAGTGTTTTGATGCGCCAAAGGGCGCATGCTTTCCGTTGTCGACAGTGCTTTTCATGCGCCATTTGAAAAAGTTGGTGGCGCATTTATTACCACCTCGCCTATATATAGGCACATCTGCACTGTCATTTTCATCCGACACAATCACGTGATTTTCTCTGTACCTTCCAGCGCACCTACCCTGTTGTTTTCGAATCACGTCGTGGACCCGGTTTCATATTTCTCTATTATATAATCCTGGTAAGAGGTCCTCTGTGCTTTTGTGTGTTTTGGTGTTTTGTGTTTTGGCTGCTTGTTTGTGTGATTAGAAAGATCTGTCAAAGCATGAACTCAACTACCTGGCTGTGAAATCATGAACTCCCCCCCTCCTTGTTGTTTTTCTCTATTCTTCCCCATGCATTTCCCCCTCTTTCCAGATCTGCTGGTAGGGGAAACTCTGTCCTGAAATGATTGCTTAAAAACTCTTTGTTTAAGCCTCTTCATCACCCAAGGTACCCTTAAAAGGAAGCTTATCAACATGTGAACACCTCAGAGAAAGAATCAAAGCTTCAAAGAAAGACTGTAATTTTTCCTCTTTTGGCGCATCTGTCACCCCTGCAACATAATATACAGTCGCGCCAATGGCGCATATACTATGCCTGTTACATAAAGAACAGCTGCGCCCTCAAGGCGCACTTCCTTCGCTTGTTACAACCGCTTTCCCTGCGCCCTCTTGGCGCACCAAACTTGCGTGCAACATTACAAAACCATGCGCCCTTTGGCGCACCCTGCATGTATGCAACATTAAATTTATATGCGCCAAGTACAACTGTTAAATCGGCGCAGGCGCATCCATTGTTACAACAACATCATGTTGTGCAGACCTTCCATGCGCCGCGCCAAGTTCCCCTATGGCGCATGAAAAAATGATGTTACACGCATTAAACTCGCGCCCTTTGGCGCATCCTGCACCCGTGTAACATGAAAAATATCCGCGCCCTTTATAAAATGTATACATATGGCGCAGGCGCACTTATGCTTACAACAACAAAAAATGCAATCTGCAGTGTCCATGCGCCATGCGCCCTTTGGCGCTGATTTATCCCTTGCAGCAGCCCTTTCCTGTGCACCTTATTATTTAGCCCTGTAACCTGCAGTATTCATGCGCCCTGCGCCCTGAGGCCTTAAAATCACTAACTCTTTCTTCTGTTGACGCTTTAATGGAAGATCAAACAGCTGATATGACTTTCTTGCATTGGGTTTCACTTCTTATTCTTGCAGATCAGCAACTGAGTTCAGAGTTACATATGTCAACATCAAGCAAGAGACCTACCAAATCTAAGGGTAAAGCCAAGCTCACAGAAGAAGAAATGAAGTACAAGTATCAGAGGGTCAGGATGCCCGAGTCCCAAGCAGAGTGTGACCTAGACATCAGAGACTCAGAACTGGGTCATATTGATATGGAGGATTTCTGGGCCAGAACCCAGAGGGTCACAAGAAGTCCATGGATGGACAAACTGATGGGCAGTGCGCTACATTTTGCTGGCGGGATCCCTGTAAGTGCCGTGAACAATGAGTTTATGATGGTAGTAGCCCGATGCTACAACAAAGACACAAGATGTGTCCATAATGAGAAGGGCGAGGTCATAATCAACCTCACTGCCCGCCACTTTGAAATAATGCTCGGCATCCCTCACCACCGGCACTTTGTGGCCGTAAGCCAGGAAGATTGCATCAAGGCTTGGGATGACAATGAGGATCAGTGCATGCAACTGATGAACGAAGTATACCTAAAGAACAAAAAGGTGGTGACTCGGTGGCCACAAGTCATTCATCGCAGTGACTTTTCAGAGGAACTCAGTGACACAATCACGTTCCTGAGCAGAGTCTTTGGGCTTCCTGATGCCCATTATTTTCACAAGTGGATGCTGCGATACCTAGAAACGATGAACAAAAATGTGCCCGATCAACGCTTTGAGTGGGCAGAGATCATAAGCAGCACAATATCGGAGCAGCTCCAACAACTCACCACAACGGGGAGGTTCTATATGAACTCCTATGTAGTCTATGCTGCAGCTTCAGAAAGAGACTATCCAGCTCTAATGCGGTGCGGGGTTTGGCCCCAGGTTAAGATATATGAATACTATCCAGAACTGAAGCTGGAAAATAGCATCCCCCAGTTCACAAAGATCAACGATGCCTTCTTCTATTTCATCATCTGCCTTTGAGGCCGAATATGACTCACGGTCGTACGACCAAGAGCATCATAGCAGCTACAGAGAAATGGGGGGCCTTGTTCACTCAATTCCCCACCTTTACCTATCTGAGGGCAGTTAACTTCTTGGGGGAGCCAACTAAATTACCAAGATATGCCGGCCCCAAGTTGATCCTGTTGGAGCTGTCAAGACAGCTTATCACCTACCATGAGAAGTGTCTCAAGAGAAAGAAGGGTGGAACTCCTTTCCCCCTCACAGTGGGCAGGTATACGTGTCTCTCTCACCACAAGGTGAAGGATATGTTTGCAGAACTGGAGCTGCTGAATCTAAAGCATAACTTCCCAGCAAGGCCCACCTTCGACCCAAGAAATTGTCTCCCCAGGGCCAAGCTCGATCCGATCCACATCCCTCAGATCGAAGACATTTATATCGACATATATCATGAGGTCGAGCTCAGGAGGAAGGATCATTCCCGCTTGGCCTTAGCAGAAATCATCCAGTACGGTGTGGCCATCGTCCCAAAAGGCTATCAAACTACTGAGCAAGAAGTTGATCAAGTGTATCTTGACACGGGTGGGGATGATTGGCCTTTGCTACGATTGACAGGACCAAAGCACCTCAGACAATTGAGGAAAGGGTCAAGGAAAATCTGCGAAGAACAGAGCATTGGTGCCGAATGAATGGTCTCATCTACCTCAGAGTTGATTTCATCACATCTCCATTGGGCAACGCACCTCCTCGGTCCAAACAATAGCCAAAGGGCAAAGGGAAAGGTAAAGAGGGTGAATCCAGCTCCACCCAAGAGGAAGCTCCTGAAAGCCCCCCTTCCGCTTCACAAGAACGGGTTGTAATCCCAGAAAGCTTAGAAGAAGAAGCAGCGGAAGATGTTCCAATAGGCACATCCACTCAGGATGTGGCCACGACTGTAACTATTGAGGTCCCTTCTGTCCCTTCCCCTTCTCCTCCTTCCCCTCCTCGGGTGACTCAAGCGACCATTCCTTTGGTCGTGTCCTCTCCCCCATCTTCCACTGTTCCCCCTTCTTCCTCATCCATCTTCTCTTCTCTCGCGGAGCTGTCCCCCTCCATTTCTTCCCTCATCTCTGAGCTCCCTTCCATTCCTATGTCTTCCTCCCCTGCAGTATCTCTTCCTCCCGTGAGCACTTCCTCGGCTTCCCTCTCAATGCCGCCTCCAAGTGTCTCCACGTTTTTCCCTTCTACTACTGCAGCTGCCCCCTTCTCTATTTCTGGTCCTTCTCCCATAAGTCCAGCCTGGGTCTCCCAGCACCTGAGTCAACAGAAGAGGAAAGTTCCCATCGCCCCGATGGACTTCTCCGTCATCCCATCAAAAGGGATCAAGAAGCAAAAACCGATAACCCGCTTCTCTCAGAGTGCATCAGGGGAGAGAGTGATGGAGATTACATACCCCAATCCTTTGAAGGATAAGAAGGATCTGTCTCTGACAGATTACACAGTGACTCAAGTCACGATGGGGACATCTTCAGAAAGCCTGCAAGGAGAGGCCCTATCTGTAGTTGACGCCCTTTGCAAGAAACTCCAAGAAGCAAAGGAAGAGAAAAGGCTGCTAAAGGAGCAAAATAAACATCTTCTCCGCGCCTTGCAGAAAATGGGCAGTGCGCCTCCTACAACTGCCGCCGAAACTCCTGAGCCTCTGAGCCAGGATAAGATCAATGAATATGCTAAAATCGGTGAGCAGGGCATGGCAGTTTCCACCTGGAGGAGCCAAATCCTCAAGGAAAGTGAGGGAGTTATCGCTAAGTTCACCGATTTGTACCAGAATATCAATCGAACGAACAGAGAACTCCAGGCGATAGCAGGACCCATCTCCGAAGAGCTGGATCATGCCAGGATGCAACACGAGACCTTTCAGAAAATGCTCGACTGTTCAGTCGAAGATCTGGTCAAGTTTGGCGTCTTTGGACACCCCAGAGCCCTCAACAAAATCCTTTCTACTCTGGATTATCGGGTGGATCAGCTGGAGTTCGTCCTAGAGAAGATCGACAAAGTAAAGGAGGTAGCCCTGGATGCAATGCATCAAATGGAACAGATTGTTCTCAGAATGTCTCCAGGGTTGCTCACTTCTTCTTTCACCTTAAGGAAGGTTGAGGAAACTATTCAGATCTTCAAGGAGATCGTTTCACAGGGACTGGGGCCAGAGGTCACGTTCGACGCCGAATCCATCAATAACCTGTTGGCGTGTCGTGACTTCATCGGGTACCTGATAGAGGCAGAGAATGATTATTCCAAACTCCCGGAAAAGCTCATAGATGAGCGGGAGACCTGCGAAGCTATCAGCGATAGACACAAGGATCCTTCCGAGGATCAACTTCAACCCATGATCAGCAAGTTCATGGAGTACCGTGCCCAGTTCCACATCTCGTCACCCGAGCAGCAAAAGCAGGATACCCCCTTCCAGCCGCGGGACGACGACGAATAGTTTCCTTCTTCCCAACTTTCTCCTTGTAAATTATCCAAAATTTGTTGACACAAATGATGACATCATCCATGTTGCACCATGGGATGATGTCATCCACCAAAGTTGTCAAAAGTCAACAAATGACTTTGTAATCTATTGTAAGATATTTTTGTAATTAAGTGGTTTGTTTGCTTTTGTCTTCTTTTCTTCTCTCCTTCTATATATACTTGAATACTTGTTGTATTCAGGGATGGATATCTTTTAGATGAAAAATAGAAGTGAGAAGAAAAGGCTTTGTACTTTTTGTAACAGAAGAAGATATTAATGCAAATATTAAGAATTTGTGCTGAATATGTGTGTTATGGGCATCTGATCTTTCTTATGTCAGATCTATGCATTTATTCTGTTGAAATCTATCTCTACTTTTTTGTCATTTATTCATCAGTATTGCTTTATTCGTTTATGCAAGTAGGTTTGGATCTGTTTACTACCAATCCCAAAACATAAACCCTCTGACCTTTCTGCTTTGGAATTCATTTCTTTTCTCCCTTCGGACCTGATCTTTCTTCATCCTCTCTTTCATTCCTTTCTTTCCGCAATTGGAAACACCCCTACTGGGATGAGATCCCAAACCCCCGAAGGCAGAATATTGTGAGACTTGCACAGATTCCTACTGGTAGAATAGCAATAAACCAGTTTCACTTTGCTGACTCAAAGAGGGGCTATGCCCTGCACACTGTTGGCTCGTCTATCCATAAATTTCCTTTTTGCATCATCAATAAAAGTAACATAATAACTTGAACCCCCAAGAGATGATACCTGAGCCGCCCCCCATACATCAGAATGCACAAGCTCTAACTTACTCTCTTTCTTTGTAGGTCCAACCTTGAGAAACCTTACTCACTTTTGTTTCCCATATATGCAGTCCTCACAGAACTCCAAACCTGTTTCTATATATCCAGGCAAATCCTTCTTTATGATCTTCATGCCCTTATGGCTCATATGACCGAGTCTATAGTGCCACAATGTTGTATCTACTTCTGAAGCCACGAGATTACAAACATTAGTGTTATAAGTGGTTAAATACAAGGTTCCAACATTTTTACCTCTTGCCACCACAAGATCACCCTTGGTAACCTTCCAAGAGTCCACTGTAAATATCACAGTACAACCATCACTTCCCAATTACCCTGCCGATATCAAATTTCATCTTAATGTAGGCACATGTCTGACATCCTTCAATAGCCAAGTATTCCCATTTTGAATCTTAACCTGAACAAAAACTTTTCCAATTATGCTACAAGGCTCATCATCACCAAGAAAAACATGCCTAAAATCTACTTGAACATAATCAACAAAATAATGCCTATGTGGAGTAGCATGGAAAGAAGCCCCTGAATCTAAAACCTAAGATTCAGTAATATTATGCAAAGAAAGAATCAAAGCATCCTAACATACATTACCCGTTGCTACATTTGCATATTTGTTTTCTTCCTGTTGTTTCTTCTTGTCCCGAAGCTCCCAACAGTCCTTCTTTGCATGCCCAGACTTTCCACAGTGCCAACATACTATCTTGCTTTTGGATTTTGACCTTACCCGATCCTTTGATTTTCCACAACTTCCTCTATTCTTATGTCTCCCTCTAGTTTCCACTGTCAAAGCATTCCTTGAAGTAGAAGATTCACCAGAGCTTTTTCTTCACATTTCCTCGCTTAGAATCACCCCTAAAACATCCTCAAACTTCAACTTTGAGTTAGTATCTGGAACCGAGTTGCTTACCGCCATTACCATGCTATTCTAACTCTCAGGTAAAGAGCACAGAACTAATAAAGCCCTAACTTCTTCAACAAATTATTATAACCGAAGCTAGCATATTTACAACCATATTAAAATCATTTAGATGATCTGCTACTGAACCATTCTCATATATCTTTATAGTAAACAACTTTTTCATTAAAAATATCTTATTAGATGCAGAGGGTTTTTCTTACAACTTCCCTAATGCATCCATCAGTTCTTTTGTAGTCTTTTCCTTTGAAACATTAAATAATATCGAAGATGCAAGACACGGCCGGATTGTCCCAAGTGCCTTCCTATCCAGCAAATTCCATTTCGCATCCGTCATGCTTGAGGGTTTTTTCACCTTCTCAGACAACAAAATATAAAGATCCTTCTGATAAAGGTAATCTTCCATCCGCATCTTCCAAAGATTGAAATTCTTCTCGTTGAATTTGTCAACCCTAGATCTTCCATCATCTACCATAGCTCCCACTTAAGATAAAAATTTTCCTGCGATTCAACACTTTAGCAAACCAAACCAGGATCTGATACCAATTGTTAGGAAATAAGGGATAAAATATGTGGAATAATCCCTCACAGAAATGCAACAATAGAAACTAATATGCAGAAATTATTACAGATCTCAAATAAAAGTGTAGAATATAATAACACAACACAAAGAGACAATATTTAACGTGGTTCACCCAATTTGGGCTACGTCCACCAAGAATCACTTGCTCAGATTTTATTACAAGCCACCGCTCTCTTAATACAATACCCAGATCTGTTTGGATCTATGCTCAATAAACTCTACAAAATTCACACCCGAATTCAAAACACATATGCAATGTTACATTATATCTACCATATGCACAAAAGCATATAAATAGACAACTGCTTAAGCAGTTTTACAAAACCATGGGTATCAAAACCATGGGCCAAAACTGTCCCATAAACCTATGGGTCAAAAAACCCACCCATATGAGAAAATCACGTTTCTTGATATATCGGGCACGTTTTAAGGCCCAAAATGTTTTTTAAACAACTGTGGAAAGTGTACAGTACTCTTAGTGTACAGTCTTCAACACTTTCTCAAATGAAAACAGGCTCCATAACCTAACAAATTCTGCACACACACACAAAACTACATTGGGTCTGAGATGTAGTGCAATGCTCAGTTGTAAGTCCATCATTGTGGCAATTGAGGAAAATTCGACCCCTCATTTTGCATCTTTATTTTTTGGGATTTGATGTCTATTTGAGGGTTTTTCAGGTTTGTTCTTCAGTACAGGTTTCTAGTAACCTTGGCGATCATTGTGTGAATTCATAGCAACAAAATGCAAGCGTCAACGAACATCTTATGACCCTGAGAATTCAGGTTTATGAGAATTTCCACAGACCCAAGTGCCCAGAAAAAGGCCTAGGGCACCCACGGGTGCCCATGTCCCTTTCCAGGCACTCCAATCTAGTCAAATCCTCCAGATCTACAATTTTCTAGGCACTAGTGTGACGGTCAGTTCTTCACATTTCTATGTTTTCAAACTCTATGTATTCTCCAGAACCCAATGAATCAATTAAGGATCTCTACACTCTCTTTACAATTACGGTTTCATTATTTATTTCTTAGTTTCTTAAGTGTATTTCCTATATTCCATTGTCATTTATTTACTGTTGCTATAGCATTCAGATTAGGCATCTAAATTACATTTTAGCTTAATCATGTTGGTGAACCCGAACTCGACCTACACGATATTAGGATCTTTATTGATTTATCATCATGAGTTTCTCAATTAATGATTTCTTGCTTTCCAATCCTGACTTAAGACAAAGATTCCAACATCTCCTCGCTATTACTCACATTCCTGTTGATATGCATCCCGACTCAGTCTATTAATCATTTGTCGATGTGTTCTCTCAACATGTTGCATTCCCGTCTAATCTCCATGCCGATCTTATAGTTTTTGACAATGATCCACCCTTGCATATCATGATTCACATTTACAACATGGGTATCAAGCGTACTCTAGTTGACAATGAATCTAAACTCAATCTATGTCCTATATCATTCCTTGAAAATATAGGCCTTTCCACTGCCAATGTTAGTCCATCGTGTCTTTCCCTTCGTGCATATGATGGTTTTGTTCATCCATGCATCAGTCATATTACTCTACCTATAATGATAGGGCCCAAAACCCTTAACACTATATTATTTGTCATTAAATTTCCAGTTTCATATAATTTTTTACTTGGTAGGCCATGGCTCCATGCCATGTAAGTCGTCCCCTCTATAGTACATCATTGTGTCAAGTTCATACATGAAGGCATCGAGTATACTATTTTTCGTGACCATAATCCATATAAATATTGCAACTGTGATCCTCACACTACACTACCTACACTGTCAACTGATATTATGAATGAACCCCAACCTATGGATGAACCACCTCACTTACCGCCACTCGAAGGTTCCATTTGTATGATAGATTTTGTACCAATTACATCTATGCCTCCCCCTACTTCTACAACTAGTATGATTCTTTATCAGGGGCATGTCCCTACATCAAGTGTTAATTTAGTTCCTCAACCTTCTCCTATGCCACCTCAATCATAACAATCTCCTTTCACATGCACATTTTTCATGAATGATTCTTATTGGGTGCATATTCCATTTGATCCTACTTACAATGTCACTATATGTTCACACGATGGTCTGACTCGGCTAGGTTTCACTTTCGAGGACCTTTATCCTCCAACTCATGATCCTCATCTATATTATGGATTCATCACTATCACTTCTTCTTATGGTCTAAGTGTCTTCCATCTTACATTATACCTTGCATGCACTCCTCGCTCTTCTCCAATCACATTAGGGTAGTCTTGGCTTGCTTACATAGGGGGCACATTAGACCTTGATCATATTGATATCGCATTTCCTATGCCCTTTTGCCATGTGTTCATTTACAACAACTCCTTTCTTGGCTATACACAAAATCTCACTCGTTGGTATACACATGGATGTCAATTCCCTCCTTTCACTGATGAGTAATATGCTATGGGCATGTACAACCTACACCTGAATGGCTTTTTACATGGTCAACCCAACACTATTACTTATCAGGTTTCAGATGCTTCACCTTTCGGTTTTGATCATGAAAATGACGACCTCTTAGATGACATTACTTGACCACAATCATTAACACACACTTGGAGGGCATTACACTTATTTCTCCCCCCTAATATCAACACATATATTACATTCAACTTCTTGCACACATAACTTCTCGCATACACATCTTCACACATGCTAGCATCGTAATTTCCCTATGATGTACTTTGGTGCTATGGTTCACACCTGACTGTTGAGGGTATATTATACACATGAACCTCACACACTGCACAATAGACACTACACGTTACACGTCTTCACACATCATACACAATTCTACATATACAATCTTCCACCTATTCTGCATCATCTACACTTTGCACATTATACACCTACACATAATATACATTCTCCACACTACATTCATATACATTATACATCATCCTCATCTTCCATCTACCAAGCATCATACTCACTTTGTGTTTTGTACACCCATACTTGGCACGCATTCTACAGACTGCATTATTCTACACTTTACATCTTCGACACCACACACACTTTACACTTCTACATTTATATAAACTGCACTTCTTACATTACATACTATTCCACACTTCACATTACACAATTTACATATCACATATTTATGACATATTTTCATCATTACATCCACTACACATTACACATTTTACTCATCTTCCTCTGTATGCTATACTCACTACTTGATGACATGCTCTAGTGCAATGGTTCATAATCGATTGCTGAGGGTCTAAATCAAAATTGAACCTCACATCATCACACTAACATCATTCTACACTTTTGATCTTCACAATCAATCAACCCATATTTTTATCACACTATGCGACATTTTTTTAGCAATCACCTTCTTCACACATATCGTGATATACGTTTTTAGGCTAAATCATCACCCATAGCTAACAGTCCTATTCCTTCATTTCATGATATACGCTTTGTGCTACATCATCACATTTTCTAGCATTCCATTCATATATTTTGTGATATACATTTTGTGCTACATCATCACGTTTTATACCATCATATTTATACATTTCATGATATACACTTTGTGCTACGTCATCATGTTTTCTACCATCATCAGGTTCATCTATCTCGTGATATACACCTTGTGCTACATTATCACGTGTATTAACATCTTACTCACCTGTCTAGTGATATAGGCTTTAGGCTAAATCATCATGCATCCTAGAAACTATAAGATCGAATCATTCCTACGTCAATAAATATCATGTCCACATCATCATTCTCTAATCAATCCTCCATGCTTCACTCACTAACTCTTTCTAACACACGATAACACATTGCTCAAACCATTTCCTGATGATGCACTCTTGTTTATGGTTCATTCTTGACTATTGAGGGGGCATAAATAAATGAACCTCATTTCATACATACACATCCACTTGGGGGGCACGCTGCCCCTATCATTCACACTGCATTCCATTCCATTTCATCCACAACATACTACATATCTTGGTTGCATTTACTCTTGCTTACATTTATTTGCTACTTTTTCACTTTATTATACATGCTAGATAGATATCTTGTATGTCATTATCTTTATCATACACACATGCACACTCACTTGCCTTTTTAGTTGTGATTGCATATTTTACAGATCCATTACACACAACATGGATGCTTGGTGCAATACATTTTACGAGTCCCATAAAGGCTCTTGGGAGCATCCACTTTCATACACCACAGGTGTTATTGTTTCATTTTGTACTTATAAATTTAATTTATTAGATTATACACGCCTTGACATACTTTTTATCTTTCTAACATGCTAATGGGTGATTCATGTACACCATTTGTTTTGTAGGACTATTTTCCTCCATGGTTGTTTGTTATATTGTCTGCCATTGCATGTTATTGTTTGGGGGGCTTTGCCCTTTGTCTTGTGTGGAAAGTTTCCTATTTGTGGACACTACGGCCTTGATTGTCTTGCGATATCATGAGTGATGTCCCATGTTTGCAACTCGCTTTAAGCAGTCTATATTGTCTTCTTACGTGTTTATTTACACATCGTCTACTTAGATTACATTTTGTCTTTTACATGAACGTTTGTATTTTATTGTACTAACACTTGTTTTCCTAGCCACTTGTTTGTGTGTTGCTTGGTTTCTACCAAGCATATTCCCTTCCCCCTTGCAGGGCACAATTTTAGCACTGTGGTTGGTCCTCTTTTGGGCCACATACTCCTTCACTGATGTCGCATGTACCCCAAATGAGGGGGGCATCATTTGGGTGAATCAAACACCCCATACATCATTATACACAGCACGATACCGATAGAACACAATTTTTTGTTTCGGAAAGGGCTAAGAATCAAACTTAGGTGCTTAGCACAGCTGCCTTTCCTAGATGCCTGAGACTAGGAGGCAATATAGCGGTCTTTCCTAGATGCCTGAGACCAGGAGACATTTATACAACAATTGTTATTTCAACACAGTCTACAAAACTCCATACACTACGGATTTTACAGAGCAGACAACCCTTAGCACATGCACACCATTTGCAGTGGTGTTTTACACAACGGGAAGTAGTTAAAGGTTGGCGGATGATACAAGATAGTTCTCCTTACACTTATTCCATTACACTGGCGTGAGATTTTCTGAAAAAATCACACGTCAACATCATCTACAAGATCCTTTCTACACCCTTTTCCCATCATGGATCAGGTGCACATGTTCATTTTTCACTTTCAACATTTTTACATACTTTCCTTACACAATTTTTACATATTTTGATCATATACATGATAATTTGACTACTTACCAACTTCTCTTTTGTAGGTACATCCATATGGGAAGTGGTAGTCAACATCAACATCAACATCACACACATCGGCATCAACAACAGGTACATCACAACATCTACAAATGTGTTTCCTCCATAGGTTCACTTTCATCATCACTTTTTGTACTTCCTCATCCTTAACATATGTAGTTAGAAAATAACGCACTTACTATTACATTTATACCTCTGGGTATGTTATTTTATAAATGGATCTTGTGTATTAAAAATATTCACTAATGACCCATCCTTTTGTCTTATTGTTAGTTAGTCAAATGTCATTGTTATTTGTCTAGTTCAATCATCATTTGTCTCTACAGTTTTGGGCATATTTTAGGGTGTCTAAGGTGTCATAATTTTCTTAGTTTTCATCTTTAGGTAGATGTTGGGGTGCTTAGGGTTGCACTGGGGCACCCCAATCCATGATTTTAGGCACCCGTGTCATTATACTTTGTGCTCTTAATTTATTTGTTTGAGGTCGGTCTTAACGGTTACCCTGTGTATTCTCCTAGGTCGTAGTCGGTAGTTTTGGGTCACCAGTGTCGAAATTTGAACAAGAGATCCCTATATAAACATATTATAATCACTATATTAGGGGCGAACATCTCACTATTAAGGGAAACTATCTACTAAGGCAAGATACTGCATTTGGGCATCTTCTACATCTGCATCATACACTGCATAGGGGGAAAGGGTTGTATTCTTTCCATTCCATCCACTATTTAAATTTTACATCTAGTTATTGCCCCCTATTACCATGTCATTGGTGATAGGGCACCCTAGGCACAAAATTGCATACACATGCACATAGAACTACATTGGGTCTGAAATGTAGTGCAACACTCAGTCGTAAGGCCACTAGTTTGGCAGTTGAGGTTTGTCCGGCCTATTCATATGTATTTTTTTTTTAGGAATTGATGCTTTAGATAGGGTTTTGTAGGTAACATTCACAACGACATAGGTGACATTACTGCAACACCCATGTGACATGAGTGAAGGTATTGCAGAGATATTGTGACACTTCTGAATTCAAGTTATGAGCTTTTCTTTGGTTTACAACACATAGATATCAGACTAGGGTGCCCCGGGGTGCCCCAATATCCCCCCAGGCACCTCAATATAGGAAAATAGTTAGCTTATGCCCTTCTCGAGGCCATTCAGTCACAGCTCGCCCAATCCGTATACAAGTCTGCTACAGTCCAGCACATAGTGAGGTAAATTAATTCAAGGTTAGTACCATATCCCTCTTATTTCCATTATTTCAATTCATGCAAATATTAAAGAAAAATATTTAGATCTAGCACTTCAATATAACACTTAGTTTCTATTTAGATTAACTTATAAAATAGCTTTAAAACTACTATTTTTAGTTAATCATTTTGGTGAACCCGACGTCTTGAACATTTTTCTTTTGGATCCTCTTTTATACCCTAGTGGTTAGTGTAGTTTTTATTTTCCTTCATCATGTCTCATTTTAGTGTCAATCCTATTTATGATGAGGCTACCATAGCTGAGCTCAAGGCTTTATATAGTGTTTATATGATCTTACCTGATGATATCCAACAAGTTCTCCTCGAAGGCCAACAATGTGTGCCAACTAATCTTGTTGATTCCCCTATAGGTATATGCCTTGTTGATGATCCTCTTGCTTTCACTCGTTGTACGCCATGCCATCCGGTTGCATGTGATCCTTCTTATTCTTCTTCTGATGTGCCACCTGATGTTTTAGATCCCTCTATCATTTATTATTTATCAGGCATTGACTCTAAATCCAATGTACCTCCTACCTCTCCTCCAGCCACTCCTATGTCTTCTACCGTTTCCGATAGTTCTCTCCACACATATCCTTCGATCTTGCACTCTTCTTCATATTACATGGAGGATCCTATTGATTCTTCAAATGATCATAACATTATTTTTGGAACCCCATCATCTACTTATCAAAATCATGAGTCTCCTTCTTTCCATACTACTGCATGTGACTCTCTCGCTCCATTTTTATCCTCCCCCGACGTTGCATCTACTATTGTACATGAGTCACCCCGGCCATTGCTTCTTCTTCTTATATTCCCACATCTTCTACCACTCCTACTGTATCTTCACCTATTGAGGTTTCTCCCTTGCTCATCACACTTATCAGGTGTTGTCCTGATACAAGTCATATTAACACTCCTACATCCACATCTACCACCGACACCTTTATCCTCTGATTCTACTCTATCACCTCTTGAAATTCCCATGATCACTCATAATGGAAAAATTGCAACCACTTAATACATTATTTACCATCTCCTGTCATCCCCCCATAGGATCTTCTATCTCTCATGCATGATGTAGGACAACTCTGATCACAAGTTCATACTATTACTTTAGAAAGTAGAGCCTATTATGCCTCCATTGACAATGAATCTTTACATGGAAACCTCATTCCTAAAAAGATTCATAATTCTGATTTCCCCAAATAATTTGTCATGCCTACTTTCACATGCTTTGACAATACCGGTGATCCTCATGCCCATGTTCTACATTAGCACACACTTATGGCCAACTACTCTAATGATCGCTTGTTACTTAAGGCCTTCTGCATTATAGTCTTACTGATTACGCATAATACAGTGGTATATCCACTCTACCCTTTTTGTTATATTAGTACTTTATATGACATGGAGGATGCCTTCCTTCATAGGATTTATCCTATCAATAATGGTCCTAGGGTCACATACGATCACATTCCTACTTTGCATCAAGGCTCTTCCGAACCTATTCAAGGATTACATATTATGCTTTAATGCATGTATACATAAACTTATATTTCTACCCTAGTGACTTAGAAAAACAATTCATCTTTTGTCGTGGTCTTATTACTCCTCTAAAGCAACACTTACAGTATGATACTTGTGAGTCCTTTATACTTTTGTATGTCACAAGGTTATCAATCTAGAAAAGGACCTTCTTTCTTCTCCTCTGGTAGGGCCTCCTCGCATTTATTCTGATTACTATGTCCTCTATTGTTCCACCTACACTTCCCAGTTATACATCCTAAGCAACCTCCTACCCTTGGCTAAAATTCAAACACAACATGCTCCTCCTACTTCACCTCCTAGCAACAATAAAACACAACCTGCATCTCAATCCAAAGTGCAAAGGTAAAAACCTCATTCCCCTTATTTAACTCCTACACATGTTTCTTCTAGCTCCTCGACCAATTACTACTACCACTATTTCACGTCAGTACAGTGAGCCTCTATATTTTTCACCTAATCCTTGACCTTATGATGTGTTACGTGTATTACTTGATGAGCGATTAATTCAACTTCCTTCCAACCAACACCACCCTCCACACCGTTTACAACATCAACATGATCAATATTATTGTAATTACCATCGTTTTAGTGGCCATTATGTTAATGAGTGTCTTGCTTTACTGTGAGAGGTTGCAACAACTCAAGTATACTGGTGTCATATCTTTTGCATCTCGTGAGAGATCATTGTCTCCTTCACCACGATAGTGTAGGAATACACCCCCTGAGTCTTCTCTGTTTAGTACCCAGTTTGTTCATCATTCACCACCCTCATATACACGCTATCCACCACCTCCATTGCTTCCACCACCACATTCATTGCATCCACCTTAGTCAGACTATCCATCACATGCATCCTATGGGTTTCCACCAGTCTTTGCAGAACCCATGGTCACTCCATATGACATGCACTTCAGTTCATACACTCATGCTCCATTCCATTCCATATGATTCCACCTCCACATATCATCATGGTCACTGGTAGGTGATCATTATCACCTCTCTCCCCGATGATGCACTTGTGTTCTTATGGTTCTTACACAATTGTTGGTTTTAAGAACCTTTCATCACACGCTCTGTCATTCATCTATCACACCTCAATCATTTCTTGATGACACACTCTTGTCTTACATGGCTCATGCTTGACTGACTAAGGGGTCTTATCACATGATCCTATTCATCCATATGTTGGGGGGCATCGTTACTCTTCCCCCCCTCCTATTTTCATCATATTTTCATCCTACCATTACATTATGTTTTCACATATTCATTATGATACATTTATCTATTTCCACATTTATTCTACTATCACCATTAACTGCATGTCCCTATGTGCTACATATTTTATTCATCTCATCACTTCATCATTTACATTAGTTATCTACATACATCATTCACCAAACAGATTTTATCCACCATTACTCATATCATCATACTAATTTATATTCATCATATACATATATACTACACATACTAGGACACATAACCATCGATACTATACCATATCCATTTCATTGAAAATACCAAACCATCTCAACATAGATCTAATATATATCCAAAATATTTATCTGTACACATATCGTTCATACAATCATCATCCCAAAAATATGTTTCATCACTAGGGGGTAAGGCCCCCTACATCATATACAATCATCACTATAAACCTCATCATCACTATCACTCTCATGTATTGTGAGAGCCCTAGAACTAGATGCCTCGCCACTAATGTGATGCCACATTTCGTGGCCCTGAAACCTCTCCACCTGTCTTCATAACATCACAATCTCCATGTTCTGGTCCGAGAACTGACGCTACAAATCTACATATCACGCAAACACGTTCTGGGCTAAGGGACCACCACCTACCACCTCTCGAGCATGCCGAGTCTCCTCACGTGCCTCATCCCTCTCACTAAGTAGCACTATACATGTCACCACTACTATGGCTACTGGCTCAAACAAATGGGTATGCTCACCTACAATATTGTCCATGTGCTCTAGTATCCCTTGTTTAGCACATCACTAGGCGCATTCCACGTCAATGTGTAAATTGATGTGTCTACTATCAATTACCAATAAGTGCATCTCCTATATACACAACACACAACCTCATGTTATTCAACCATGTATAAAAACAACCTAGAACAATTCATTAACCACAATATCAAGCATACGCAAATACTTACAATCTGCCACAACCACTGCCACAGGGTCAGTGACACCTCCCTCACCCACTCCTCCTGGTGGCAACTCCATAGCACTTGAAAATACTAGATATGGTAGTACCTACTGATGTGCTGCCCACCACACTCGATAACCCTTTTTGCACCCCACGCCATTGCTATCCTCAACTACTATCACGGGGTCTACCACATCTAGACCTGGTGGTATCAACTGCTCTACGTCGTAGGCCTTAGCCTAACACCTCACCCTCCTCAGGGGCCTTAACATCTTGCATAACCATATGTATGGCTCTGGGGGTGCATCATGTGCCATACCAAACTACTGTGATACCCTATCAACCTGAAATAAATCCACCATACCTTGGAATTGGTCCTCTAACAACATGGTCCTTTGAATACATCACAACTCTGTAACATCCTCGGGCCATCCCCCATAATCATGATATGGCCTCCATATAACTGAATCTGACCCCATCATGTCTATAAGGGCTCGAAAACTATCCGTTTCCATCTTCCTACTGCGGATATCAATCCAACATCGAGTAAATATCTTTGGCCGAGCCCACTCCCCTTGTGGCCATGTAAGTGGTCTCAATATGACTATATGCTCATATACCCATACATGTAGCACTATGATGGCCCCTATACCCCCACCATTCTCATCCTGTGTAAACCGATATAAATCCTTGTATAAATGGGCCAACACACACCGCTCCCATACGTATCTCGTCCCATCCTCCTCTATCTGCTAGCATATATCGTGCATCTTATATAAGATGTTGACACCTCCTCCCTCCACTACTATACTTGACACTATCACTACTGTGATGAAATTCTGCAACCGTGGAACCCTTGACTATAATATCGTATCCAAACTGATATAGGCCACGATAGGAAACTGGGCCCCTATAAAATATCATCTCGCTGAGCGCATTTGGTACCTCATATCCACTATTGCCGTAACACGTACTCGCTCTCCAACCACTGGAAATCACAATATGTGATATACATCATCCAATGTCACCGTTATCTCCCCCGTGGGAAACCAAAATGTGAAAGTATCGATACACCACCTATCACATAATGCAGTCAACATGGGCATATCATGGGGCACATCCCCCATCCGTGTTATGTACTGCAGGCCGACACAGTCCATCACATCCCAATCATCATCTGATAAACCCAATCCCAATAATGTACTCAAGTTCCAACCACCATAGAACTCCCTCAAGTGGACATCCCTCTGCACAACAATAAACAACAACAAATTCCACATTAGCACATATCCCATAGTAAAATACAACAATTCAACATACTAGAAACACATTCCCTAGCATTATCCATCAAATCAAAAATTTATGGACCAGGGCGCCTAGATGCAGGACTGGGGCACCCCAAAGTAGGACACTAGCACCTAGTTCTGGTTGCTCCAGTCCCAAGGGTCACTAGCGCCCTCACCGCTCTTGTCTGGGTCCCAAATGCCAAGAAATTAAAAAACACTAAATTTTAAAAAATTAAACTAAAATGCCTAGTACAACCTACATTTTTACAAAAATAACACACTTACCAACTCTGCAGTAGTGCGTGACGCCACCACAATCGCCACTCTCTCAAACCGGCTAGGACGTAATGGTTTCGCTTGAGGCATCTCTATTCGCTCCGTATATGCTCTCACACTCATGTCTAAGACAAATGAAGTGATAAGTTACGTTTTCACTTTACTATTTATAATCACATTACAAATGCCACCATTATTATGGTCTATATTCTACACTTATACCTAGGACTAATACACACTACACCATTTTGCTCATATCTTGAGCGTTTGTACTTTGATTTACACCCCGTTTGTGGCATTATTTTCATAATTCCACCTACCAAAATATTTTAGAAATTTAATATACATTATATCCCTTCACCATTGCTTCATATCCACTACACGTACCTTTTAACCTCTTTCTGTTACTTTCGACTTAGAGTCCGTTCTCGTTCATCATTCCCTCTTTCGCTGAAAGGGGGGACATATTATTGGGGGTCCCCCTATAATCCCCCTTATGTCTCCACATGTTTCGATATCATGAATTCAAAATCTTGCAATTTATGCCGCAACATTTCGCCATCAATCTCCCCTAATGACCTAATATGGGGGAAATAATCGTTTAATATTTCCCAAACGCGGTCACATGTTATAACCTATCAATCCCCCCTAATAACCTAACTTGGGGGGAATAAGTGACTAAAAATCTTTTTATGTGACATCTCATTAATTTTGTAGCAACATTCTGCTAATGACCTAACCTAGGGGCAATTAGGGAAAAACCTCTCCATGAGTAACCAATCATAATAAATCAATCAACCAATCAAGATCAACACGATCAAATCAAATAATATCATTCAAATCTATAAGCGGTCTCCTAGATGACCTAAATTTGGAGTTACAATCACTACTTCTTTCCCGGATGACCTAACTGTTATCTAATTTCACTCCTCAGTGAAATTAGATAACAAACAACTTACTGTGATGATTAATTAAAAGGATCCACTTGGTAAGGGATTACAAGCCTGACAATTTGTGTAGTAACATCTCTAATTACTACATAAAATCCACTCAGAATAAGGAATACCAAAACACATGGATTTCAAAAAGGTTGCATTTTGGGTCTTTTACCGAGCTCAAATCCATGCATTACCACCAAGCTAAAAAATGGATTCCATTTCAAGCGGTTTTGGACTCATCAAGTTTAAAAACGAGTTGTTTCAGCTCATCGAGTTCATTAGTGAGTTATGTTGATTATCGAGCTATTTGGTAAGACTGAGATCATTCTCACAATAAAATGATCAAGCTACTTTTCACATGAATGAGTCCTTTCTAATGGCAGAGTGGTTCGAGTGACAGGGTAAGGAAATTGAGTGGAGAATTCATCGTGACAGTGAGGTCTAGCTTCAGGGATCATAATAAAGTATGATTGATGGGGCCACACTCAGAAAAGAAGCCAAACAATAATGACCGAGCTCTTTCCATAGCTCCACCGAGTTGCTCTTGATCAAAGGGGGTCGATGAGTTGTTAGAATGCAGAGTCGAGCTTCTTTACAAATTTGGACGAAATGTTATGTGCCAATGACCTACACATTATGAAAGGCATCAGGTTCATATAAAGCGGGTTGGTTTTATAGTAAAGCAAGATGAACCAAACTCATACTCATCATACCAAATTTCTTCAAAGGGGGAAAGGGTCAAAGAAATAAGTTGAATTAAAAGGGACGAGGTGTTAATGGTGGTCTGGGCCATTTGATGTAAAGATGTCTAAGTTCCCATCAATCCATATCCACAAGGGCCGAGCTACTTCCAAGAACACTGAACTAGTTCAATGCAACTAATTTTTTTGAGACTATCAAACTTAGGCCTTGGATTGAGGGTGAGTGGATTTGGCATGTGCAACAAATACTGAAATAGGAACAAGCTGATTGATTAAGTCATAGAGCTCAGGTCACTCAAAGAAGGTACCAAGCCATTCTACAAAGAATAGCTAAGCTCTACAAATCATTTAACAAGTTGTGTTAATCAAGGAAGAAGGGTGAATTATTCATCAACTCTGCCATGAGCATTTTGATTCATATGAGGATTGAGATCTATGACCCAAAGAAAACTGTGATGAACTCGTCCTGAGCCAAAATATGCAATTGAAGATATAATTCTTTGTAAATCCAAACTCATGATAATTCAAAGTCAAGTTAATCATGGAGTCTCAGTGAATTTTAAGGAATGCACGGTTTGAAGACTGCATAAAGAAAAATTGACTTGAGTTGCACTCGTGGTGGAATTAGTGTTAAGGATGATGAAAATGGAAAGCTCAAAGGTCAGTGTGAAGATTCAACTTGGTGGTCGATGTGGCCCACAGCGAGCAAAATGTGCTGAGTGAGGATGAAGTAGCATGTGGGGGTTTCCACATGTGCCCCCTTAACACACTTTCAAAAGGGTCAAAATAACGTGGAGACCCCAAGTTGACGCGGGGCCTCCATGTGAAGCGAGGAACTTATAGATGCCGTGGACATACATTTGTCCGAGCTGAAGGTATTAAGCTTACCAAGATGGAGCTAGAAGTTAAGCCGACGAACTTAAGTGACTTGGCGATACACAAGATGAGTGGAGAATTGAGCTAGAGTTATGAGGTGAGCCTGCTAGTATAGTAGAAATTCGACCCAATGTAGATGAAATCTGCCAATCTGAAAATGCATAGCGACTCGATGCCTTATGCAAGGAGAGGATTCACAAGCTCACGATTTAGTGACATAAGGATAAACGAGGACAACGCGGGGCTTGAGGAGATTAAAGAAGACTCATGGCGGTGTGAGGCAAGCCCATGTGATGAGTCGGCGGTGATAACATATGAAAGCCCCAATGAAAAATAATCATCATTCTTGCACTAGAGGTATAAAACTGACTTGGACATTAAGGAAAGGTAGGTCAACATTTCATAACCAATATAAAACTCGTGAAGAGTATAAGAGGAGCGAGTCATCTCGGCTGAGCTGGACTAGCTGGCATATATCAATGCAAACATTAAACCCCTCCTCAACATTAAACAAAGTAATCAAATCAAATCAAATCATGATGGGCCCACAAAAATTTAATGCATAATCATTCAAAATATTTTCAAGAAACATTAGAAAAGGAGAGAAACATATTATTAAATTGTCTTTTCCCAACCAAATTTTAATTCATTTGGTCTCGTGTATTACCAAGACAATGCCTATGACAAATTCAAATTACCTAGCTGTAGTCACTCAAAATGCCATAATTTGATAATTTACTTAACAAAATTACACAACAATTGGTCTTGTTCGAATCTTAGCTCCAAGATCGATGCATATAAATCAAGAAATTTAGATATTGATGAATAATTGAGGGTGTATTTCACAAAAAATGATTCTTAGTTCAATTTGAGACAATTAGGAAAGTGGTTGGGAGTACAATGAATGAATATGGACCATCATTTTCTCCAAGTGCATGTTATATGACAACAAGAGGAAGATTTTGCAGATCTATTTCCATCATTTCACCTCACTTATTGTATCTTATAAGTGGTTGAAAGGGAAATTTCAGGATTGTGAAGGGCAATTTTGGGATTGTTCTCTCTCTCTCTCTCTCTCTCTCTCTCCTCATTCTATAAATTGTAATCTTGGACTCATTTGTAAAGGAGATAGTCATTTTTCTCCTGCCCCTTGTCTCTTTCTTCCTATACTAGGCTTGCATGGATGGAGCTTAAGCCTCATTCGCAAGCTTTTTAATTACATTTCCTATTTCCTTTTTCCCCCTGATGTTTTATTGTGCATATTTATTGGAGAAATATAATTTTTCCGGTGATGCATTTTTTCCATCAGTTGCATGTTTTATTGTCCCTATTTTCCTTTCTTCCGTACAGGGTATATTATGCATATTCTCGATGTATATTGAAAGGTTTTGAGAGCTATGTTTACTAGCGCAACAAATGGTACTTTTTGCTGAATATATATATAAGCCTATGGTGAATTTTGTCCATGCGTTTACAGTGCATTACCTCTCTCCATTTTGGCAGTTGAATTCTTGGCTAACAACCCCCCTTTTCTGGTTTATCATTGTTGTCAGTGTAGGCTTTATTTTTTATGCATTCTCTCCCCTTGACCTTTTGGAATGTTAGATTAGGATTATATAGTTATGCTTGCATTAAGAATAGCTTGTATCAGGTAGTTTAGGAGCAAGAACAAACTTTATTTGGAGGGTTATCTCAAGCCTGCAAGTCCCACAATTTGAGAGATAAACCAGTGTTACCCAAAAGTAGGGATCTATAACCAAAAAATCCCAGGGTGCTACTTTTTGGTGATAACACTAACTTGGGATTTTATTCTATTTTACACGTTCTCTTCCATATGACCCAACTTGGAATTTGTCTCTTCCATTCTATGTTTTCTTCATAATGACCTAACCTGGAAGCTATCTATTTCTATCATGTTCACTTCCAGATGAACTAACTTGTAAGCCGTATCATTCTCTATTGTGCTTGCTTCCAGATGACCTAACTTGGAACCCTTCACATTGCGGTGACACCCGTGGAGTGGGGGCAAGAGTGCCTTCCCTTTATCACTCCTTTATGCGTCAATTGTTTAATCAAAATAATTTGGATCCAAAATCTCAACATTTTGATCTGAGTCTGCCTGCAACGGCTAGATCTTAAGGATGTAGTTAAAGCTTGGAGAATAACACACTTTTCTCCCTACACTCTTCCTTTGGTGGAAGGATGCCCAAATCCTCCAACTATTCCATTCATATACAAACATTTGGGTTGGGAACTGATCACTCCCTACCCACCTATTCATTATTGAACCACATTCGAAATCATCCAAAATCCTAATCATCATTTTCATTTCCCACACTTCATCATGACACTTACATTGTTTTTACGTTGCATGGATCAACTCGGTGATCCATGGTTCGACACAATTTTATAGTTCTATCGGCACACTTGTACTACACATTTGTGTGTTCCTCTACATCATGGACTTCTTCGACTTTTTCTTAGGTACGCATTGTTGACTATTTTTGCTCCCAGGCAAAAATGGCCGACTTGGGCCCACATTTGGCCAACAACTAAAAAATGGGTAAAATATGATAAGTCCAAGAAACTCCCATGTTCAACCTATATCAGGCTCTGGGATCGAGAAAATCTGGAAAGAATCCAAAAATTTGGATCTCGAGAGTCAAAAGTTCACATTTGGGCCTTACAAGGCCCATCGAGCTAAAAATGAGCTCGCCGAGCTACTCGATGAGTGAGTAGCTCGATGAGTTGGAAATCTGTTGCGAAGGGGGCCAAGCTACTTGGTAAGCTGAGTTGGGCGGAGGTCACATATGAGGTGACATAGCAGTGGCAAGTCCCGGCTTTGCAATGAGTTGAGAGGCTGCATCGGCGTTTCGGGGCCGAGTTGGGCCTAGCTCCCCAAGCTCGACCTAGTGCACACATTGTGGAGGCAATGTCGAGAAGGTTTGAAGCTCGACGTTAACAGATAGCTCGACGTTGACAACAAAGGGAAATCCATTTTGGGTTTGAATCAAGCAGGACGAGCTCGTGATTAAAGGCTCGGAGCTAGCGAAGTGCGGATGGAGCTTGAGGCAAGGATAGCTTGTCCGGCGAGTAAAGAAGATCGTAACTCGCCAAACCAAGTCAGGGCAACAAGTGGTGTGAAGGGGGAATTTTGGTGAATAGTTGGGAAGGTCGAGCTCCTAATCAATCAATGTGAAAGAGAGAAATGGAAAGGCGGTGGATGGAGAAATGGCGAGAAGATTAGTGAAACAGGTTGAGTTCAATGAAGTTGGCCTAGGGCCGATTTAACTCAGCCGTGATGGAATTTGATACGGCAAGGAGCTCGGGACTAGGTTTGAACAAACTTGAAAACACGTAGAGGGATCAACTCGGGATGTGGCGAGCTATATGTTTGGCCACCAAGCCATTAAAGTTGAGCCGGGGAATGTTGCAGAAAGTAGGGTGCGAGATTGAAGTTTTCCCGAGCTATGAAGCGAGTCTCGGTAGAGTTTGGAGAAAATGCGGGGTTCGAGCTCTACGTGAAGTGTAGTCAGCTGTGGCAGTGTCAGGCATCTCATTGCAGAACTTTCGTGAAGGTTTTCCGCAGTAGCATAGAAGTACATCACTTGGCGAGCCAAGGAGATCAAACGGGGCACAACGTAAAAGAGGGAGCTTGCGAGTTTGAGCCATTTCGAAGTGGTAAGAAATGAAAAGGAGAACCGAATCCCGACGTCTTTGGACTGCGGGGATTTGGTATTTTGGGATCTCTACGAGCCTAAATGTTAAAAAACACCCACAACCCCCGAAAAGCTGAAAACCAGAAACTCGAAAGTGTCAGGGTAATGTGGCGATTTGGGGGTTGGCGGCGGTCAAATTCAGAGGTCCACGACCAGTTTTTTCGGGGATGTGAGAGAAAGAATCCCGAAGCAAGTTTTGTGAAGGGTTTGAAAATGAAGGTCACAAATATCTGAAAATCGGAGGTGTGTCGTGGCGCGTCAAGGTGGGTTTGGAGGTTGGATATTTTCGGGTTTTGGGGATGGGAAGTTTTGGAGATCCCCATGAGTTGGTTTCTGGTTTGAAGGTATGTGGAGCAGGGGTTAAATTTGAGGGTCACCCCTGCCTGTCAAGAAAAAAAATTGTGACGATTTTTTAACTAATTTTACTTTGTACATGACGTTTGTTTTTCATTTTTGACATTTTTCACAAAATGCTGCCCATCTCTTAGTTTGACATAGAAACATAATTATTATAATATTAAATTGTTCTCCTCACATAGAGCTCGAGTCAATTACTTGAGTTAATCTTAGATTTTTATGTCGAATCATGTAAATTTCAAGATATAAATATAGTTTCCTTCATTTCTAAAACATGCTGACAATATTTTAACATTCCATAAAAGCAAATGGATGGGCTAGTTTTAACTATTAAATAGTGTATTGATGTGAGAATATAGAGCTAGGAAAACATTCAATTCCAAAAAAAAACTTTCACAAAAACTCGATTGATGGTGTTAGGTAAAGTCTATAGGAAATCAGCCCCCAAAAAATTACAGAACAAAATAAAAGTTTGTGTTTCTGCCATAAAAGAAAACAAGTTCCCCGATGGATTGACATATGGGAACATTATTTAAATCATTAATTTGGGAAATTGTGATATTAAAGCTTCAACTTGGCAACTTTTCTATCAAAACTGCAATATACCAGAACCACATTTTGAAGTAAAAGATTATGTTCGAACTATTTTTCTAGGGATAAGTTATGATATATTAATGTGGTCTATTTTAGCAATAAGAATGAATGAAACAAGAAGGAAGTCATTCATACTCAACCCACCCAATATTTACAATTCTCCACTAAAAATCAAATATGCAATATAACTCAGCCAAAAAAAAAAAACAAAACTAAATACCCGTAAGGACACCCAAAAAAAAGCATTGTGTAGTTAATTATGGAATGAGTCCATACCTTAGGCGAGATTGTGTTATAGTGACCCCATTGTAGGTGAGCATTAGGATGATGTTCTGTAGCATCGATTACTAAACCAATACTTTGTAAAAGCTCCAAAACTCTTCAAACTCTCTGCTTTCCAAAAACATTCCAATCTCAGCCCTCCATTCACTTCCACAAGTTTCCACTCTACTATCTCCAAAACTCAAACCTGACATTCTCATACACTGTAAATTCAATTATAGGGAATACAGACAGGGTGAAACCTAGGAATTTTTACCTTCCTTAGCAATGCACTGGCCATGGAAGGTTGAGCAGAGAGAATCGGCTAAAAAGAGCAGAGAGAATTGGCTGAAAGGGCACGTGAGCCAGGAAAAAGACGGTCTGAAAGGATTAACTCAGAGTTTTTGTTTGAAAAAACAGGGCGGGAACTTGAAATCTCCAAAAAGGAGTGACAAAGGGCAACATTTACTATCAATTGACAAGTAACCAATGGTCATTATTGGTCTCTTTCAACTTTGCAATTGGTATTTGTGCAATGTGCAAGTGGGGGCCCTCACTGTCTGTAACTTACGCTGAGCACGCACTTCAAGTTCCCTCAGAGTCCAAAGAATAATTAATATTTCTTGTATATCTTCTCAAGTTTTCGCTGCAAATTACACACACACACACACACACACACACACACACACACACACACACACACACACACACACACACACACACACACATATAATATACAAACAAAATTTGAAACTCTTGCTTTTATAAATCAAACGTTAATACGACAATTTTCACAAAATACAGCCCATCCCTTGATACGGGCTTTAAAATAATTCGACTGTATTTTACGGTTAAAAACCAAAAAAACGTTGAAACCATCATCAAATTTAACCCCTGATGTGGAGTCTGAAAGAAATGGGCCCAAAACCCCGAAATAAAAACTCTCGTCCATTCCATTCAAATATCTACCGAGTCAATGCATGGGGTGTCGAGCCATTAAATGACAAATTAGGCAGTAGGTGGGAGGTACAGTACGCCGAGGCCGAAACAAGTTAGAATTGGCAAAGGAAAGAGCGGCTTGGTAGGCGCAATGAGCTAGTTTAGTGGAAGAAGGGAGCTCGGTGGTGAAACAAACAAGTTTGATGCTTGGAGGGAGGAGCTCGATGGAGCTCAAGAGACATAGAAAACCCTAAACCAAAGCTAACTTCAAAACCTCATAACTTTAGCGATATTCCTCTGTTTTGGACAAACTTATACTTTCTGGAAAGGTGATTCAGAGGAGAATTCGATGGTGAAGATAAATTTAAGTTCATAAGAGGTTAGATACAAGAAAAATAATAGTGAAGCATCAAGGGGAAAATGGTGATATCTTTCAATATACTCTTCTATTTCTTGCAATTTTATAGTCACTGGAAACGTGATTTCAGGATCTAGAGCATGACATCATCAAATTTTGGGTTTCAAGGTTTTTGAATATCTGAAAAATGGTAGAATTACAGTGGTAGGTGAGATTCGTTAATGTGGTAGGTTGGTGAAAAGGTAGAGGTCATCATGAAGCTATAGGGAGCTAGAGGCTACATTCAGGCTAAATCACAGCTAGTTTCTTAAAGCACAAGGAAAAGAAATTAATGAGAAGAGATTTTACAAATCCTCTACACTCATTGCAAGATTAAAGAAGGATTTTTAATGGGATTTGCTATAATTTTGGGGGTCTTCTTTCTCTCTCTCCTCTCATCAAATTTCTTGTATAAATATTATAAGGGGTTGCACAAATAAAGGTTGTTGACCACCTTTCTTCTCCCATGCACCATTCAAACCTTCCTTCAAATAATGTAATGGATTCATGCCTTTTCTTACTATAACGATGTACTATGAAAATTTCATGGAGTAATGAAAGTGGTTTTTTGTGATTCATATGTCAATCCTTGCATTGTTTTCATTACTTCTCCTTGCCTCTTATTGTGCTTGTAGGATATGTGTATTTTATATGGTTATTGTAGGATCTAGGTGTGTTGTTCTCATTCAGGAATGGTGATTTTTTGCATTTCGGGTCTGTGTTGCAGCTGTCCAGGCTCCCCTCAATGCATTGGTAGAATTTAGGTTTGTGTTGCATTTTTCAAACATCCCTATGATTCCCCCTTTCTCCATTTTGTAGGGCTTGCGAAGAGTGATCAATACTCCTTTCTTAGTGTATCACCACTTTTAATGTAGGTTTCTTTCAAGAATACTTCTATCCATGTCCCCTTGGAAGCATTAGATTAGGGTTAGTCAGTAGTTTGGCCTGCACTTGGAGTAGTTAGTGGCAGGTAGGTTAGGAGCAGGAACCAACCTTCTCTCGCAATGTCCCACACTCATGATATTTTCATGTTGTGAAATCACACTGAATGCCCCATCTCAAAATAGGAAATTTGGGGCGTGTTGTGAATTTGCATCAACACGCATCTCTATCTACTTTATGTTACCGAGTTATCCGCTCCCCAACATAAAGTGGGGGTAAATGTAGTCACAAAATATCACACTTACTATTACATTTATACCGCTAGGTATGTTATTTTATATATGGATCTTGTATAATAAAAGTATTCACTAGTAACCCATCCTTTGGTCTTGTTGTCAGTTAGTCAGGCCTCATTGTTATTTGTCTAGTTCAGTTGTCATTTGTCTCTACAGTTTTGGACATCTTTTAGGGTGTCTCCGGTGTTGTAATTTTCTCAGTTGTCATCTTTAGGTTTATGCTAGGGTGCCCCAGTTTGTGATTTTAGGCACCCGTGTCGTCGTAATTTTTGGTCTTAATTTCTTTGTTCGAGGTCGGTCTTAATGGTTACCCCGTGTATTCCCCTAGGTCGTAGTCGGCAGTTTCGGGTCACTAGTGTCAAAATTTGAACAAGAGATCCATATATAAACATAACATACTCACTAAATTAGGGGCGAACATCTCATTATCAAGGGAAGCTATCTACTAAGGCAAGGGATTGCATTTGGGCATCTTCTACATTTGCATCACACACTACATAGGGGGAAAGGGTTGTATTCTTTCCATTTCATCCACTATTTGCATTTTACATCTAGTTATTGCCCCTATTACCGTGTCATTGGTGTTAGGACACCCTCAGCACAAAATTGCACACACACACACATAAAACTACATTGGGTCTGAAATGTAGTGCAATGCTTAGTTGTAAGGTCACTAGTTTGGCAGCTGAGGTTAGTTTGACCTATTCATATGCATTTTTATTTTCTAGGAATTGATGCTTTTGATAGGGTTTTACAAGTAACATTCACAATGACATAGGCAACATTACTGTGACACCTATGCAACATGAGTGAAGGTATTTCAAAGATATTGCAACACCACCAAATTCAAGTTCTAAGATTTTATGTAGTCTACAATGCCCATATATCAGACTAGGGTGCCTCAGGGCGCCCCAATATACCCCCAAGAACCTGACTACAGGAAAACAATAAACTTATGCCCTTCCCGATGCCATTCAGTCACTACTCGCCTAATTTACATACCAGTATGCTACAGTCCAACACACAACGAGGTAAGTTAATTTAAGGTTAGTGCTATATCCCTCTTATTTCCATTATTTCAATTCATTCAAATATTAAAGAAAAATATTTATATGTAGCACTTCAATATAACACTTAGTTTCTATTTAGATTAACTTACAAAATAGTTTTAAAACTACTATTTTTAGTTAATCAACATCCACGCTTCACATTTATATCACTCCACGCTTTTTTCTAGTCCCTCGGCACGCTTTCTACATCGATCTACATGGTTATCAGGTACACATCTCTATCTACTTTATGTTACCAAGCTTTCTGCTCACCAACATAAAGTGGGGGAGAATGTAGACACACAATCACACACTTTGGGTAATTATCTATTCCTAATTACATACTAGTATTCATATGATTCCCAAGTAAGAAAAGTAGTAATCAACCCATGTCTTTGGCCACCTTTCTTTTATTTCTATTGCTACTTTCGTTCTTGCACTCTTACTTGCTTAGTCTTCCTTTTTACTCTTCGAAATTTTTCATCCCAGACACTAGCACCCAACCAGGATTCCATCACTAGGCATCCTCGTCTCCTCTGGGTGCTCTTGTCCCCTTTATACTTTACTCTCACTTTTTGGGACCTTTCTAGCCATTTGAGCATCTTATTTTTTTATTAGTCAGCTTTTTGGGGTTAGTTACGAAATTCAAGAAAAGGAATCATATAAATATAAAGTTATGTGATCATAATAAAGGACCAAACACTAAGCACTATTTATCACCACCTAAGGTTGTATCCATCAAGACATCTAAGAGCTCCATTGCATCCATCTAGTTCCATCACGAGGGACACAAGGGTTGGTTTTCTGCATCACACTTCATAAGAGGGAAATTCATTCTATTTCATGCACACATTTCTTACATTCTACATCTAGCTACTTACTTACTATCCAAGTGTGACACATAAAAGAGCAACCCAGGGCACAATTATGCACACACATATAACTACATTGGGTCTGAGATGTAGTGCAACACTCAGTTGTAAGTCTATCATTGTGGCAGCTGAAGACAGTCTGACCCCTCATTTTACATCTTTATTTTTTGGGATTTGAGGGTTTTGTAGGTTCATTCTTCATTGTAGGTTTCCAACAACCTGTGCAATCATTGTACAAATTCATAGTGACAAAAGGTGAGCATCAACGAACATATTGCGACCCTGAGAATTTAGGTTTTTGAGCATTTCCGTAGACCCAGGTGCCTAGAAAAAGGCCTAAGGCACCCATGGGTGCCCCTGTCCCTCTCCAGGTTCCCCAGTCTAGTCAAATCCTCCAGATCTATAATTTTCTAGGCACCAGTGCGATGGTCAGTGCTTCACATTTCTCTATTTTCCATCTCTGTGTATTCTCCAAAACTCGACAAATTAGCTAAGACTCTCTACCCTCTCTTTGCAATTAGGGTTTCATTATTTATTGCTTAGTTTCTTGAGTGTATTTCATGTGTTCCATTGTCATTTATTTATTGTTGCTATAGCATTCATATTAGGAATCTAAAACAACAGTAGCATTTAATAATTTTATTTTTCTTAATCATAACTCTTCTCAATATTGTTTGTGATATTACTTTTCTCAATAGGGTACAGACATGTCTCAACAAAAGAAGTTTTATAGGACAAATCTGTTCATGTTTTTAATATATTTTCCCTTTCTTTATTACAGGTATAAATATATATTATCATGGATAAATTTGTGCATCGTCCTATCCCTAAAAAATATGGTTTTCATAGATATACTTCATTGCTTTTGGAGGATGACTTGCAATATGGAGATCTATTGTCTTTGAATAATGATAAATTTCCTGAATTTGTTTCAAGTACTCAACTTCCAAGCACACAAGTAAACGTTGAGGATGATGCTGACATCGCTGTAATAGACAATTTTTGACATTGCTATAACAGACAATTTTTGACATCGCTGACCCTTTCCCTCATCAACACATTGATGACTCTTTCCGTCAGGGAAATATTTCTCCCACACACTCAGAGGTAATGAAATCTCAATCATTTGCTCTTCCTCCCCAAAAGGGTAGAGCTCATTGGAGTATTAGAGATACTCTTGTTTTGATTGTTGCAAAACACATTGAGAGGGAAACACAGTCCAATCATGGAGCCATGAAAAATGCTATATCATCATCTGAAAAGTGGAAAATTGTGCAAAAATATTGTGTTGCTCATGGTGTGAATCACACACCAAACCAATGTCGGGATCGATGGAAACATATTCGACCAACTTTTTAAAAAAAATCAAAGACTGAAGCTAATATTCCATTGGGGCATGACAATTATTGGAGTATGACAGTGCAAGAAAGAAGTGATAAGAAACTGCCTCCAAAGTATCATAAAGAGCTATTTCGTGCAATGGAGGTCAATTTTGGTCAAGATAGAGCCTTAAATCCCAACAATGTAACCATTGATAGCTCTGACATGAACCATATTGCCGATGAGGAGTTTCTATACCAAACGCTAATGAAAGGTATTATGAGAGCCAAACACCTAAAGCAACAGTTGAAACTCAATCCATAGGGAAAAAATGGAAAACAATATTCAAAGCTACATGTTTAAAAGATACTATTGTTGAGAACAATAAATTGACGATTACTACTCTACAGATGGTTGAGGAGGGGTGAATGAAACGCCATGAAAAGAAATTTACTTTGCTTGAACAGATGGAAAGGGAAGATGTGAATGAGGAAAAAGCTGATCAAAATTGAAGAACAAAATATCAATGTGCAAGTCAATTCGGTTTCAGCTCTAAATTCTATTGGGTAGGCCATACTTAAAATTAGTGAATTATTTTCCAACAAATAAATCATTAATCTTTTTATGTAGTCTTTTCTCATCTTATAGGCAACTTTTGTCAAGTTATATGTGTGACATGAAAACTTGAATTACCTACTTGAGTTCTAGCTCATTGTTATTTCCAAATAGTAGTTGTTTCTCTAAATATAATCATAAAGTTCATCATGCAATTTATTGTATGAGAAGAAATTTTAATGTTATTTCTTGTCATATTTATTGAATTTGATAAAACCATATTGTATGTTGATGTTACAATTTGTTGTTATATTTTGTAGTCAAAGTGCAAGCTTCTCAATGACATTGATCAAGATTTGATTGTGGATTTTTCATTTTTGTAGGGAGGATTTTGCATTAACATCTTCAACAACATTTGTTCTCATCAAATGAATTCTAATTCAATAGAAATAATAAAAATCCTCATGGCAAGTGCATCTATTATTGTCCAATTGACATTTCAAATTAGGTATGATATTCAAGGTTCAAACAATATGCAACATGTATCAAAGAAACATAAGATATGTTCATCTGCAAGTACAAAGTCTTCAAATGTTGAAATGGAAGGGGAAATTGACGCAATCACTTCAGAGTAAGAAAACACAATCCTTGAAACAAATTTATCAAATTCTCAATTTGAAGGGAGAATTCACAATGAATGGTATATTAAGCCTCGTTCATTGCATTGGTGGAACCACTATGTTTTTAAAGTTACATGTGATGATGAATGATTTCGTAGCATTTTTAGGCTTCCCTATTCATTATTTACATCTCTTTGTGAATTGTTGAATGAAGACCTTCGTCAAGGTGATCTACCGCTATCATTAGCAAGATCTATAAAGGGTAGGGTGTTTTTAGTTGAGAAGAAAGTGGCCATTGCAATTTTGTGGTTTGGAATGACAATGATTACCATTAGTGAGCTATTTGGGTGTGGAAAGTCAACAGTGTGAAGAATTATAATTAACTTCATTAATGTTATGCACAGTCGTTTGAGAAGTCATATATAATGGTCAAGTAACAATTTAATGATTGGACATGTGAAAAATGGTTTTCAGAAAAAACAAGGCTTTCCAAATTATTGTGGTGTCATAAATGTAACTCACATCCAATTTGAACTTCCATCTAATGAGTGTTTGTCTGATTGGTATGACAAAGATCATAACTATAGTATGTCGTTGCAAGCCATTGTTGATAGTAATATGCGTTTCATGGATGTTTCCACTAGGTGACTTGGTTCAGTCAATGATACTAGACTCTTGCGGAATTCTTCTTTTTATAGATTGTTTGAACATGGGGAGAGGCTAAATGGTCCTTCCATTTCCATTGGTTCAACAACCATGAGAGAATATATTATTGGTGATAGCAGTTATCCATTATTACCATGGATAATTACTCATTTTCATGGAGTGTCAACAAACAGTCAAAAAGATTTTAATTTTAAGTTATCTTCAATAAGAATGGTTGTTGAATGTGCATTTGGAAGGTTAAAGAACATATGGTGCATTTTTCATTCCAAGATTTCTCAGCCTAATTTGCAAATGTTGTCAAAAACATTTTTTGTCTGTTGCATATTGCATAATATGTTGTTAACATATGAAGAGGATGATTGTGATGCAGTTGATGTCAATGACAATGAATACAATGTATCAACCAATGAAGAAGGCTCAAGCGATCCAACTGCAGTAGTAGCTCAATTGACATTAATGGAATTTGTCAATGGAAGGAATGGAGTGGACCATGTAGAATGATTTTTTTTCAGCTTTAACTATGCTTTCACATTTTGCAAATAATAATAGATAATCATTGTTGTAATAATATAACCTAGTTTTTTGTCATTTCAATTTCAATAAATTTATTAGAGAGACTTGAAATGTAATTTTAGAGTGAAAATTGAAACAGAGTGTAATGGATTTTTGATTCTTATTGATGTTGGGACTGATAAAGTTTTGGTTTAAGAAACATTTGATCTTTCATGGGCAGTTTTGTGTTAAAGGCCTTCATTTGGTTAGTATTTTTAAATGAATGCTTGATTACATCAATTAACAGGACAATGAATGAAACATTGAAGGTCTGTTAATCCATTTTATAATTTTGTGAATGGTTTTGTTACTTCAAGGTTAGTGGATATTTCTATAAAATAACATGGCTTCTTTTTGGGAATGAGCACTGAACTAGCATGCATTTTGGGTGGGTGTTCTTTTTTTGTTTCTCCTTTAATATGCTTCTGCTAGGTTAGAAATTAAATCTTTTAATCTGTATTATAGGTAGAAGAGCTTATGTATTTCTTGTTATTATTATAGATTCTTATTTGCTTTTGCATTTATTGGATGTGGGTTCTCTTTGGCATCATTCATAATTGACGTTGAATGTCATATTCACCTATTTATACCATATGTTTAGTGCTATGAAGATTGGTAGTGGATGGCATTGCGGGTGAGGGTGTGTAGTAATAAGAATGTGTAGCACCTCATTCAACTCATCTACTACATAAAACTGTTAGATTGTGATTGAGATTGACAATGGATGGCATTGCCATTGTATGAATATAATTGTGGGCATTGGCATTTTATATATTGATGTATAATAATTTATAAGACTTTCTTTTTCTTGAATTGTATATTGGCAAGGAGATAAGATACTGTTGATGGGAAGTTGCCAATGCATCCTTACTAATTAATATGAGCACTTAAGTGTATAAAATAAAAAATAAGGGGAGATTAGTAAAATTAAGATATGATTTGGGAAAATAAAATTAAAAACCAATATTCATAACTAACAATGAAGGGATTGATGGGAGTGTTAAATACATTAAATACAACTTTTTGAGGATAAATGAGAGTTTTGGAAAGAAACATGGGAGACAATTTTGTAGATAGTAACGGCAACATAATTAAGTAAAAACATTAATTTAACATATAACAGACATCAAATGAAATATATTTCTAGGCATTGATATGTATTTATGAATTTTTTCATTTGTTTGCTGAATTTTCCTGCCTTGAAAAATCTTAGTTGGATGCAATCTCTCATTTCTTTAATGGAATTTCCTTTGAGGTTTTATTTTTGTTGTCCGGTATGTGATCGGTTTTATAAACAGATTCCTTGTCCAAAGACTTTACAACAAGATTTTGACTACTAGTCTTCGGGGTTATGCATTGATAGGTTTTACATTTTAAAGTATCACATTGCTTATCTCAATGCAACCTTTTTACAAAAGGTTTAGCGTAGATATTGCTTCATGCACTGTATTTAGCACCTCCTTCAGCTCACCTGCTACATACAGATGTGAGATTGTGATTGAGATTGGCAACGTATGGTATTGACATTGTATGATTATAATTGGGGATAGGGGGACAAACTGCTCACCCTTCTTATATAATGTTGTGAGATTGTGATTGACATTACTCTATTGTAATTACTATGCCATAACAACTGAATTTTTTTTTTGCATGGGACCACAAATTGGCTTAAGCTTTGTCAAAGCAACAATTGAACAAAAACTTGCACGGGACTGCAAACTAGCTTAAGATCTTATTTTTACTCAACATCACCTGCTAAATAAAAATAGCAAGTCCCCTAGCATGGGACCACTGCCTTAGATTACATGTGAGTTGATGCCTTAAATGCTCAAGCTTTATGATGTTAATGATGTTAAATATTGTTTGTGCCATATGTCATTTGTGGTGTGAGTGTTTGGTGGACTTCTATAAATATTTGGACATTAGCATTTTTTATGACTTAAGGTATTTATTATCAAGAATTTCATCTTTGTAGTTTCTCATGTCATTATTAATAAGTTCTTGTGGTATTGTTTACACCCTAAATAAATAAATAAGGGTTTAATATTATGTTATTTTCTTAATTATTAAAAGACACAAGATTCTACTGGGTGTATGCTCTAAATAAATCAATAAACATTAATATACAAAATAAAATATAACTTTTAATACAATGTATGATATAGAGGTGATATAAATGATTGCTTAAAACATGAGGGGAGAACACTTAGTTGAATAGAGAGGTACAAAGGTGATTTGGGTGTGTAGACTGGTAAGGATCTAGGGATGCTTCATCTCTAGAGCTATGCCTGAAATTCAACTGGTATAGAACCATACATGATTTGTTAGGTTGTAGTATGGTCTGGTCCTATATTGTATGGTTTCGGGCAAGTGTATCCTAGGTTTTGCAACTTTTGGTGGTCATTGATGACATAGAAATGTGCTCCGATTTTCAATGTTATGTTCGTTGATGTGCAACACCTTATGTAAGTGACTTGCAATAGATAAAACCCAAGATACTTGCAATAAAACTGAACATGAACATGATTAGATAACAAAAGGAGAAAGTTATGTGTGCGGTGGAGTAGGAGTGACCTTGGTGGTCAACACTTTTTGAACCAGTTCAAGCATTGCACTACGTCCCCTCACAAGTGGGAGAAAAATCCATGGAGTTCTCCTCGTGTATGTGCAATTATGTATGCAAATCTAAGCCAACCCCCTATCACACCCTTTTATCTCTTGACACAAAGAATGACATGTATAAATATAGATAAAGTAGAATGTGTCATGTGTTGTATTGATATAGTGTGTTGTGACTCAAATGCTAGATTGATTCCCTTTGTCCCTTAGAACTTTGGCAACACTTCATATTGACTTGCTCTTGCTATGACTTGGTTGTAGGACCTTTGGAGGCTTATGGACAGGGAAGTTAGACTCTTGAACTTAGTTTGAGTGCTTTGAACCTGAGTAGTGGTTGCTCTTAAAGATGTGTTGCTACTTTAAGAAGATTTATAAGAGCCTTGAGTGCTTTATGAATACATTTTGCCAGAGGAGCTTTTGAGAATGTAAGTTAAGTTCTTAAGTGTATTAGACTTGCTTATATAGGCTTTGGTAGGTTAATCATCACATCAACGTCAACCTATATGATAAGAAATGACCCAATAATATCAAATTAGGAAAAGAATTGTTGGGAAGCGAGAGCATGACTGCAGAAGTCAACCCAGACTATAGTATGGCCTAGCCATGTTCCATATGATTTCAAACAGGAAATTCATGACGTTTGAGCAATATTCTAGGAAAATACCTGAGAGGAGTGCACTACTTTGGATAAATGCAACTGAGTATATTAATGGTCTAGAGCAATGTGTAGAGTAAACAAGTCATGCAGGAGAGGGAAAGATAAGTCAATTGAGCTTAGTATAAGTGCACAAGTCATAGTATAAAGATAAAGCCAAATTTTTCATTGCCATAGGTTAAGTTACCAGATTGATGTGTCGATAGGTACTCATCTTCAAGAATTCCATCTCTGTCAAATTTATGGAAACTCATCTTCAAGAATACCTTTTATTTGTTATTCAATTCATAACTGATGACACCCTAAACTTTACAACGCAAATTTCATGACTAAACAAAGAAAGCTAACACCATTTCCATCCATCTAGCCAAGGTTCTAAGTCTAAGAATGTAACATTAAGATAGAAGCTTAAAAGAATGCTTAACTAGTATGAAAACAATACAAAATCTAAGCCTACTAATATGCTTGAATTAACAAACATGGGTCTATATAGACCTAAGAGGGCAATTAAATGGTTATGGTTGCTACTCTAAACAAGATGAAATGGCCTCTCCCAATGACTACTTGGTCATTTTGGATATCCATCTACTAACCCCATTGAAGGCTTTAAGCAAGGATTGAACTTGGCTATATATCATATTTATTATATGAGATGCAAATCAAAGCATGGTGTAAAGTATAAAGGAATGAGGTGCACCCTTTTTATAGTTTTTCTTTTGGGAGAAACTTGTATTTTGGTGCATGTGGGACTAAAAGCCCCAAATTAGATTAGAATTGCTAATCATGATTAGGCCTTGCTAATCATAATTAGTGAATTACCAAGTGATTTAAGGGGTGTGAAGCCTTAATCAACTGCTTAGGGTCAACTAGGAGGCTAGGATAAGCTTTTAAAGCTTGTTGAGACATTGTAGAGGTGAATGAGGTGATTTTGAGTGGTTGGAAGAGGGGGTTTGAGTCAATAGTAGGGTATATTGACCTAATCAAGGGCAAAATAGGCTTAATTAGCTAATAAACGCTAATTACTTGTTTTGAAGAGGATTTTGACTTATGATTTGTCGTAAAGTGGTATCTTGAATGCGAAAGAGGTTTGGTGATCAAAGAAATGCTTGTTAATCGACCAAAGTGACAAGAAACGTTAGTTAATTAGTAAAGATTACTAATTATAATGGAATTGGGAAGAATAAGAGTAATTTGCATGTGTTTTGGCAATAAGATTGCAAAAGCGGAATTTAGGTGTCTATAATAACTAGAACTCATGTTTTCCTTTATTGTCTATAACTTGATTAAGCTCATCACATACGGCTATATCATTTTAACGATGTAAAGGTCATCTACTAACCCTCCAATCACTAATATCAATTTTTAGATATTAATATGCACAATTTGTTAATACTATATTCATGTCGAAGGGCCCTTGGTTTATTAGTGTTGATGTATGGCTTTCAATGAGCCTGCTAGGGATCAAGTCTTGTTGAGTGTAAGACCTGGAGACACCTGACACATAGAGTCAAACGGTTGAGGCCATGCTCGTGCCCCGGGTGATTTTGATGACGTGGATGCCCCTTACCTATAGCTGCTTAACTGAAGGCGATCATTGATTTACTTTGTTCACTTACTTTGCATTGTTAGATCATTGGTTTAGTTTGTTCACTTTGCATTGTTGTATCTATATGTTCACTTGGGAACTTAGGCATAGATGCCATCAAACTATGTAATCCAGTACCCAATTGTAAGACACCCTATAGGTGCTCAATAAAAAAAATACTATATTCATATGGTTACAATGTAATATAAATTTTGATTTTAATCATATATATAAATTATATTCTAACATACATTATCGTGCCCTGGGTGATCATTGGTTTAGTTTGTTTGCTTACTTTGCATTGTTGGATCTCTATGTTCCCTCCGAAACTTAGGCAGAGATGCCATTAGACTATGTAATCTAGTGCTCAATTGTAAGACACCCTAGAGGTGCTGAATAAAAAAATACTATATTCATACAATTACAATGTAATATAAATTTTGATTTTAATCATATATAAATTCTATTCTAGCATACATTATCGTGCCCTAGGTGATTTTGATGGTGTGGATACCCCTTACCCGTAGTTGTTTAATTGAAGGTGATCGTTGGTTTAGTTTGTTTGCTTACTTTGCATTGTTAGATCTATATGTTCCCTCCAGAACTTAAGCAGAGATGCCATGAAACTATGTAATCCAGTGCCCAATTGTAAGACACCCTAGAAGTGCTCAATCAAAAAAAATTATATTCATACAATTACAATGTAATGTAAAGCTAGATTTTAATCATATATATAAATTCTATTCTTACATACATTAGTCTATACATATAATTATTCGTGTTTCAAGCATCATACACGATAGAAATAATAAATTTATTTCTACATTTAAATTTGAATAAATTATTTCGTATTAAATAAAAGATAAAACGGACTTCACAAATATATTAGATTCCCCCTATTTAACAATTTTTTTAAAAAGAGGGAGAGGTGAAGCAGCATTAGGAATCTTTAACCTTAAACTAGGCAAAATCCAAATGGACATGCAAATTTGCATGATAATCGTTAATTCCAAATGGCAAACCCCACAAAGGTACAAGATGATACAATTAATCCAGAAATGAGGGCCATACAAAATGATTAAGGTTGGAGTAGAGAAATTTCAACAGATGCTTTCCTCATTGTTTCCAATCAGAGGATTGATTGTCAGCCCTCTCACATTTCCTGCTGGTCGAACATCTTTCCATTTGATTTTCCCTTTCTCCACCTCCACCAGCTTTTTATTTTAGAGATGTACAGACTTCCTGAGAAAGATTTCAATGGCATGACACCTCTATGAAGGACCCGAACAAAAATCCCATCAGTATATATAGGAAGTGATGCATTCACTGCATCTGATTTAATGAAGCCCACAGCTTTTAACAATATAAACATTTAAAAGAGACACTCATTAGAAACAGAAAATAATACCCGATACCATCTTCTCACTGTAAGTTTTAGTGCAAGCCTGTGTTTACAGCTTCCTTGAGTTAGCATCACCAATAATCTCGACAAGAACATTGTCCTTTCTTGAAATGATGGAACCGGTTTGCATCTCTCACAACAATTTCTCTTGCAACAATCTTGGAGATAAATTTGGTTGCCGTGTGGCAATCAACACATACTCGAAGGTTCTTGACGACTCTAATAGTTGTTCCAGGGGATGTATTTAATAATCCGAATGCAATTGCCAACTTCTCACTATGGTGGCAGAGGAATAATTCTTTTTCCTCCTCCTCCACATCGTTCAGTACATGTCCTGAATCTGGAAAATACCCTTCCGCCATCATCTCCCTAGACAATTTCGCCAGCATTGCATAGATCTCCACTGTTTGTGGGTGTGACTTGTCTCCTACACAAAAAGCATGTACCATTTTATGGACTTCAATCCAACTACATCCTGGTATCTTTTTAATTCCTCCATCTTTCATCAATCTCCTTACCTTTTGAACGTCATCCCACCTGCCCACTTCTGCATAGATGTTTGACAGAAGAACATAAGATGCAGCATTTTTAGGATCCAGATCAAAGAGGAGACTTGCTATAGATATTCCAAGCCCTATGTTCTTATGTGATCTACAAGCGCCAAGCAAACACAGCCACACAATCACTGGAGGTTTAATTGGCATTTTGATGATAAAGTTTAGAGCTTCCCCAAGATCACCAGCACGGCCAAGAAGGTCGACCATGCATACATAATGATCCATTGTAGGCATAATGCAATAAAATTCACCCATGCTATAGAAGTACTTACAGCCATCATCCACTAAACCTGCATGACTGCATGCAAATAAAACACAAAGAAAGCTTACGTGGTCAGGGTATGTTCCAGAGTGTTTCAGTAGTTCAAAGAGTTTGAGAGCATCCTTGTGAAAGCCATGAATTGCATATCCTGCAATCATCGCGTTCCATGAGACTGCATCTCGTTGAGACATTTTGTTGAATATTTCACGTGCCTTCTGTGTGCTTCCACATTTTGCATACATGTCTACTAGGGCACTTGCAACTACAACATCTGACAAAAATCCGCTTTCAATTGCACTTTGATGGATGTCCATTCCCTGTTTAAAAGCTCCCATTTTGGCACAGGCTGGGAGGATGCTGGCAAAGGTAAACTGATCAGGTTGGACACCTGCCATTAGCATTTGCTTAAAAAATTCCAAGGCCTTTTCAACAAGTCCGTTTTGTGTATATCCTGCAATCATCACATTCCATGATGCTACATCTTGCTGAGGCATTTCTTTGAAAAGCTTTAGAGCCTCGTCAAGATCACCATTTTTTGCAAATCCTGCAATCATGGCATTCCATGTGATTGTATCTCGTTTAGACATTTTGTCAAACAGCTCACACGCCTTCTGTATTTCCCCACATTTGACATACATGTCTATCAGAGCACTTACAACTACAACATCTGACAGGAGTCCACTTCCGATTATGCTTTGATGGATGTCCATACCCTGTCCTAGAGCTCCGATTTTGGCACAGGCAAGGAGGATACTGGCAAAGGTTGTGGAGTTTGGCAATACGCCTGCCAATTGCATTTGCTTAAAAAAATCCAATGCCTTCTCAACTAGCCCATTTTGTGCATATCCTGCAATCATCACATTCCATGAGGCTTTATCCCGTTGAGGCATTTCTTTGAAAAGCTTTAAAGCCTCATCAAGATCACCATTTTGTGCATATCCTGCAATCATGGCATTCCATGAGACTGCATCTCGTTGAGACATTTTATCAAACAACTGACGTGCCACATTTATGCTTCCACATTTTGCATACATGTCTACCAAGGCACTGGCAATTACAACATCTAAAAAGAGTCCCCTTCCCAATATGCTTTCATGGATGTCCATACCCTGTTCCAAAGCTCCCATTTTGGCACAGGCTGGGAGTATGCTGGCAAAGGTTGTGGGGTTTGGTGTTACACCTGCCAATTGCATTTGGCCAAAAGTCTCCAAAGCCTTTTCAGCATACCCATTTTGTGCATATCCTGCAATCATTGTATTCCATGAAACCACATCCGGTTGAGGCATTTCTTTGAAAAGCCTTAAAGCCTCGTCAAAAACACCATTTTGTGCATATGCTGCAATCATCAAATTCCATGAGACTACATCTCGTTGAGGCATTTCTTTGAAAAGCTTTATAGCCTCATCAAGATTACCACTGTGAGCATATCCCACCATCATCACATTCCATGAGATCACATTTCTTTGAGGCATTTTGTCAAACAATTCCCGTGCCTTCTGCACGCTTCCACATTTTGTATACATGTCTATCAGGGCACTCGCAACTACAACATTAGACAAAATTCCGCTTTCTATTATACTTCGATGGATGTACATACCCTGTTCCAAAGCTCCTAAAATGGCACAGGCTGGGAGGATGCTGGCAAAGGTGAACTGATCGGGTTGAACGCCTGTTCGATTCATTTGATTAAACAGTGTCAATGCCTCGTGCGGAAACCCATGTTTTCGGTAAGCTGCAATGATCACATTCCATGAGAAGCCATCTCGTTCTGTCATTTCGTCAAACACTCTACGAGCATTAACCAAACTACCACACTTGACATACATGTCGATAAGCTTATTTTGAAAAAATGTGCGTGTGGCAAATGCGAACCCCCTGTGAATGATGAGAGAGTGGATTTGCTTACCCTGTGAAAGCGCATTGTTGGCAATGCAGGTGTGCAACATTTGAAGACATGTACACCTGTCTAAAATGGAGTTGTGTAATGCCTCTGTAAGATGAGATTGAGATGGGAAGTGGATGGCATTGTATGATTATAATTGAAGTGTGCATCGTTATTCATTCTAATTCTTCTCAAACATGGTATTACATCCATTTATTTATTTATTTCTGTGAATTTCAACTGCTCTGCCATTTCCATTTTCTCAACTTCTAAGATGGTTTCAGGGCTAAAGTTGCATGTTCCAGACTGTGTAGATATTTAGACACCCGTTTAAGACTTGGAGTAGAGAAAAAACCCATCTCCCTCGTTGATATAAATGAATCTTAATCATTTAGGTTCATAGAATTTATTAAATAGCACACCATCAATGGTGGTGACCATGTAACAATCTTGGGTTTATTCCGTATTTCCCTGAAGATGAATCCGTGGAACAAAATCAATCTCACAAAACTAAATCGAGAAGAGTTTCAGTGTGAAGAAACCAGATTTTAAAACAAAATATTTGAATCTAACCATAAATTATAGATATTAGGATGCAATGTTACAATAGACGGTCAAAACTATCACAGATTCAGATGATGTGTGTAACAGATTCTGAATGCGCTAATCAAGATGGATGTTTTTATTATTATTTCTCTGTAGATGCAAATCCACAATTACCTGTTCTAGATTTTTCTCACTAGAACCAAAAATGAAAATAAAACAAACATAAAACACAATATGCAATCATCATAAAACACAAAACACAATGGATAACTAAATCTACAAAGCAACACTAAGATTGATATTGATTACTTCAAAAAATACGTAAGACCTGCTCTCCAATTCCCTTAACTCCATTTTCCATGCTTAAATAGAACATAATATACATTTGTTTTAGTTGTATTTTCCTCGAAAAGAGTTCAGATTTGTCTAAGGGCCACTCGTTTATTGGTGTTGATGTATGGCTTTCAATGTGTCCACCATGGATCAAGTCTTGCCAAGTGCAATCCTTGGAAACGTTGAGGCTAGGATCGTGCCTTGGGTGACTTTGACTGCACACTTACTCATAATTGTATATCCAACTTATATGTTTCCTTTGAAGCATGTGTGCACTACACATAAAAAAAAAGGTTCTTTGCGAGTTGGTAGACCAACTTATGTTGAGAATATCCAAAGCTCTCAGTCCAAGTTCAAATCCTGCTATACCTACATAAGTGTAGGAGTAACCCATGCCTCGAATGGAAGTTTGAAGTTCTATAAAAGGACAAGAATGAGTGCAATCTAGTGAGTTTGATTAAGAGACAAAGGACAAGAATACGAGTATAAATAAATGAGTAGTTTAATAAATTTGATTAAGAGAGAGAAGGTACAAGAATGCAAGGAAAAATCCAAAATGCTTTAGTTATATAATGATTTTGTAGAAGACTTTGAATCTGGGAACATGATTAGACGAATCTCAGTGACAACAAACCTAGATAGTTTGATCCTCTGAAACATTGCCTAGGTTAGCATTGGCAGTTAAAAATAGGTTTGATTAAGAGAAATAAAGGACAAGAACATGATTAAAAATAAGATGAGAATATGTTTGAGTCTATGTAATAATTGAATTTGAAACATACTAAAAATAGATAAAGGGCCATCTACTAAGTTTAGTCAAAAGAGATAAAGGACAAGAACACGAGTAAAAATAAGTAAGAGGCAGTTTAATGAAATTGATTAAAAGAGAGAGGATGAGAACATATGGAAATACCTGAAATGTTTTTTCTACATGATGATTGGGTTGAAGACTTGGAATCTGAAAACACAATTAGAAGAAGCTTAACTACAAAAAACCTAGATAGTTTGATCCCCTGAAATGTTGCTCGGGTCGAAGTTGGTAGTCAAGGTTAGGTTCGTGGCTAAACTTGTCCTATGTTGGTCATGTTGCTACGAAATTTCTAGTGTGTGTATGTCTGCCTCAATGCTTGAAGAATTAACATAGAAATTTTACCAAAATTTCCATCTCTTTGGCTCAATCATAGACCAAGCCTGGATTGACCTCCCACTCTTATTGGAAATATGTTGTATATTCTCTATGATTTACACTTGTCTAGATTGTACATGTGTAATGGGGGTAGCACCTTTATGAAAGATCAAGGTGTTGGCCTGGGAAAGAGGCCATGAGAAGGCCTAACTTCTTGTCTTTGGTTTGGTGGAAGGAAACACCAATTTTTTGGGGTCCATTTATGTAACGCTCAAAAATTACTAGAACTGGAAAATGAGGGTATTTTTTTAAAACATACATAGAAATAGATTACACAGCTGCAATTGTACAAATTTATTTAATTAAATTCTTTAAATCAAATTTGTTCTTTTGATCTATCTGATAACATCTGTGTAAGCCATGTGCGGCTGAGAAGGGTGTATCCAGATCTCCATGATCTCCCTTTGCCACTACTTCGAGTGACAATGCTTACTAGCATTTTGGCTCAACCTTTTTCAGGTCATGGGAACCATGTGAAAGTCCTTGGGTCTACCACGAAGCTAGTTTTCTGACTTCGTATTCCGGTATCCGACCATTGCCTACCTCATGTTCAGTGTTGAACTTCCCATGATCAGGTTACTGGATATTTTAATTTAATTGGAGGACTAGGTGATCAAATAATGCACAACCATTAATGCATTACTTTGGCCAAAGTTTTCCGTCATGCAGGTTGCGGCTAAACTCAAGACAACACACTAGTCTTATGAGTTTAAGTCTTCCGCCACCTCACAACTATTCCTTTCACAGTTATCTAGATCTTATAGGTTGTATTTACTTTATTTCCCATTTAACCTATCTTGCAAGAGTTTATATCGAGATAAATGCCAAAGGCCAACTAGGATCATCATGAAATAAGTACATTTGTTACGTTGAAATGTATCTATTTCAGCATTTTGTATGTATTTATCCCTTAATATGCCTAATGGATCTTTTCATCTATTTATCTTCCCATTTAGTTTCTATTTTCCTGATGCTTGGGTTTTTTTAACCCTAAATTGCCTTTTACAACAATACTCTTCCATTCTCTATACAATAGGATTTACAATCTTATCATATTAATACCAAGTTTACCGAAAGGCCGAATTAAATATATATTAAAACATGTATATTTAATTATTCCTTCGATTAGCTACGCCACTAAATAGCTTATTTAATTTAGAAATTAAAGACAATTGATTGTTACAATAATTGCCCAATTATCAGCTTCATACATTGACAAATATCAAATAAATAAATTTAACAATTTATGATAAGTAAGATTTCTTACTTCTAGTATTTATCATTTACTCATATTGAGATATTATTACATACAAGGTAATCATATCTTTATTAAAATCATAAATTACATATGCTGTTAAGGCGAAATATATAACTTTTATGGTAACTCTCACATAGTGAGGTTTGAACATTAACAATGGGTCCAAAATCCCAATAAATTTAGTCAAAATTCTAGGATATCATCCTTCTACAAATTGAAATCCAAGTATCACATTTAGATCCATGCTACGATAAAACTTCACAAGACATGAGTTTCCGCATATCCGAACGTGACGGCTAATTGTCCTGCAAGATTGGAGTAGTGGTATGTTGTCAGTTCAAAATGAATTGGCATGAATATTACCTCCATTTTCTGATGCAATTATTTAATAAAATATGAAACGATATAAATGTTATTTTATCAAAAAACGTATGGTAATACAACGGAGAATGTATTATTACATGTTTTTCATCAAGATACAACTACCAATTAGACGTATTCCCTCTAGGTAATGAGCGGCTCTATAAAATGCACAATAACTTTATTTCAAACAATCAAAATACATTTATATATATTTATAGGATCAATCCAACTAAACAGTGTAAAAACACATCTATTAAATCATTTTAACATGTTCTTTTAGGTAACTGACAGATCAACAAAACAAATTGACCCGCATACCACATGATGATAATTTTGAAGTCTATTTTCATAGAATAACAACAATAAGTTTCTAACACTTCCAGTAACGAAATCCTTTGAGAAAAACTAAGTCATCTTACATAGACTATTAACATTAATTTATTTTTCAATCAGGTAATAAAATTATACCTACAGGAAAATCAACTTGTACATATCTAAAACAGTTCGTTCCAACATTAATTTCTTTTTTGTTTAGAAATTATTAGAATCTAGAAGCAAATATATCAGGCAAAATGATGAAATAGCTGGTAAAAACATTTTTCACACTACCCAGAAATCACTTTTCTCATACAAATAAATTATTGTTTGACTGTAATAAAACCCAGAGGCAGGAATTGATTTAGGTTTCCAGAAATCAAATTTAAATAGAAAATAAAATAAAATAAAAAATTGATTAGGAACACCCATCTGCATTTTTTTCTAGGTTTAGCTAAAACCACACAAAGGAAACTTAAGAGAATACAGAATCCATCAATTTCCTTTTTATATTTCATTTCCAAGAAATTAAATCAGAAGCTGTCCACAAATTCATTTAATTGCCATTTAAAACAAATGTGTATTTCCTCATTATTTACAAATAATGCTGCAGAGAGGGGAGAAGATATTCATGCCTGAAGTAAACCCAGAATCGGCAACCTTCTACTCTTCCCGCTCCAACAAGTTGAATCCTTCTTTCCTCCAAAACTCACATAGGTATTCAAGAAGAGAAGAATGAAAATAGACAAAGGAGAAATAAAATAAAGTATAATGAAGAAACTATACTATAATGGAGAATTTTCGGGCTTCCCAATGTTGCTTCATGCGTCAATGCATGCGACATACTTGGTGTCAGATGAAGGCGTGCCCCTTTCAAAACTCTCAGATTTTAAATATTAAAATATTATTATTATTATTCTTTTAAATTTTAATTTTAATTGATACCTAACTTTAATGGTAAAATTAATCATCATATTATAGGTCCACATATTACCAACGATATGTTATCGTAATAATTATTCAAATTCCCATGTTCCATATAAAACATTCAAATAAATGAAAAATCACCAAGTCTGTAAATAATAATAATTCAAATATTCTCATAAAGCTGGTTTGATATAGCATTGTCAAATAAAATAGAGGCAATATTCATCACGGTCATTGCAAAAGTCGAACAAAACAAAAGATGACCAAACCGATACAAATAAAGTAATCAGAATATAAATAACCGAAAGATTCACTATCATTTATGAACCGTTTTACCTATGATTAAGGCCTAATCATGTTTTAGGAAGGATCATCAAGGTGGGTTTGGGGTTATTCGTTCCGCAATGTCATGCCTTGCAGCAGAAGCTGTGGGTCATGACACGATGAATCAAATGAATTTTACATCCAATGATGATCTCGTCTAATCCTGTTTAGACTTAACCGTAGTTAATTTAACTTTAAAGAAATTTTGGGATGTTACATAACCTTAGATCACTAATATCCACCACACTAAATCAAAACCAAGTGGTGAGGGTAAGGGTGGTAAGTCATCTTTGTGAGCCTTATATACCTTCCTACTAAGGGCAATGTGACAACAAGAGATACAACCAAGTCATTGTAATTTAATTCAAATAAATTATGATACTATTCTCTTTGGTTTTCTTCACCAAATTGATTGATAAGTAAAGGAGAAATAACTGGAGGGGCACTTCACTTTTCATAGTCATTGAACCGCTCCCTATGAAGATTCATATTGAAAGAGACACCCAAGTCATTCAACCATGTATCATTACATACATGTGAACTTGAAGTTTCTAGAAATAAATCCCAAGTATCCACTAAAGGGATTAATATATGTAGACCCAAAATCACCAGATGAATTACACTTTAAAATCTTTTTACATCCACAATCCTTCTTAAATGCGATAGTTGTTTTACCATAGTTCCAATATTTCCTGTTTTCTTTTGATGTAGTCTTAGATTTTGCTCTAGACTTCAATTGTCCTAACCTATTTTTGCTTCATTCATAGGAAAAAACCTTTATGAATAAGGCATCATTCAATCGATAATCCTCAAAATATTTTTGCCTCGTTTCTTCTGATAGTAGGATTGTTACAATATCCTCAACTTTCAATGTAATTGTATAATTAGTAATTTCCATAACTCAATCATCCCAAGAGTTAGGTAAATAACAATGTAGAGTAATATACTTTTCTTCTTCATCCATCTTAATTTTGATAGATTGTATCTAACTTACCTTAATATTGAAGGTGATTAGATGCTCATTCATAAAGCCACCATCATTTATTCTCAACAAATATAAATTATTTCATATAAGAGTTTATTTACCATAGAATTTGTCTGATAGAAAGTCTCAATTCTTATCTCATAGTTGTTAGCCGCAACTTATGTTGATACATTCAATAGGATTGAGTCTGATAAACAAAATATAGTTGAATTATTTTCTTTTCTATTGAAAATTTCCCATTCTTCTCCCTTCATATCTGCAGGTTTTACTCATGATACAATGATCCATTGATCTTTGTCTACAAGGAGATATTCCATAAGTCAAAATTTTATCGCTTAAATATTCTGATTGTTATTCTTGTGCTTCCCATCATTTTTATTCACACAAATATTCTTACTCACACAATGCCCACTCAAAAATATTGTCATTGGGTAAAGAAACTCTAACTCTTAAAACAAAGCTAAAACTTAACTCTGACCCTAAATGAAGAGAAATAAATCGATAAAATTATACAATAATAGCAACATTGACAAAATCTTTAAATTAATACTTCAATAGGAACATGCCATACACATAAAATTACATAATACATAAGATTTAATGTGGGAACATCCTTTTGAGTTAAATACCTTGCATAGTAACTTTCTTCATTATTTTATTAACTCAAATATTTACATTGTACACTAATGTATTTTTGAGTTCTGTTTTACACTATTCAATGTATGAGTATGTAGGCATATCGATAGGAAATTTTTGAAGTGGTATTTCAATATGTGGGTGCCAAATCCATTAGTAAAGAATATAACTCGTAATGGTTCCCCATCAAAAAGAGTTATCTAACCACCTGTATATTAACATGGGTTAAACTACTCATCGCAGACCAAAAATACATATAAATTGTAACATCCCAAAATTTCTTGCAAGTTAAATTAACTACGGTTAAGTCTAAATAGGATTAGAGGAGATCATCACTGGATGTAAAATTCATTTGATTCGTCGTATCATGACCCACAACTTCTGCTGCGGGGCATGACATTGCGGAACGAATAACCCCACACTCACCTTGATGATCCTTCCTAAAACATGATTAGGCCTTAATCATAGGTAAAACGGTTCATAAATGATAGTGAATCTTTCGGTTATTTATATTCTGGTTACTTTATTTTTATCAGTTTGGTCGTCTTTTGTTTTGTTCGACTTTTGCAATGACCGTGATGAATATTGCCTCTGTTTTATTTGACAATGCTATATCAAACCAACTTTATAAGAATATTTGAATTATTATTATTTACGAACTTGGTGATTTTTCATTTGTTTGAATGTTTTATATGGAACATGTGAATTCGAATAATTATTATGATAACATATTGTTGGTAATGGACTTATAGTATGATGATTAATTTTACCATTAAAGTTAGGTATCAATTAAAATAAAAATTAAATAATAATAATAATAATAATAATAATATTTTAATATTTAAAATCTGAGAGTTTTGAAAGGGACACACATTCATCTGACACCAAGTATGTGGCATGCATTGACACATGAAGCAACATTGGGAAGCCCGAAAATTCTCCATTAAAGTATAGTTTCTTCATTATACTTTCTTTTATTTCTCCTTTTTCTATTTTCATTCTTCTCTTCTGGAATACCTGCGTGAGTTTTGGAGGAAAGAAGGATTCAACTTGTTGGAGAGGGAAGAGTAGAAGGTTGCCGATTCTGGGTTTACTTCAGGCATGAATATCTTCTCCCCTCTCTACAGCGTTATTTGTAAATAATGAGGAAATACACATTCTGTTTTAAATGGCAATTAAATGAATTTGTGGACAACTTCTGATTTAATTGCTTGGAAATGAAATCTAAAAAGGAAATTGATGGATTCTGTATTCTCTTAAGTTTCCTTTGTGTGGTTTTAGCTAAACCTAGAAAAAAATGCAGATGGGTGTTCCTAATCAATTTTTATTTTATTTTATTTTCTATTTAAATTTGATTTCTGGAAACCCAAATCGATTCCTGCCTCTGGGTTTTATTACAGTCAAACAATAATTTATTTGTATGAGCAAAGCGATTTCTGGTTAGTGTGAAAAATGTTTTTACTAGGTATTTCATCATTTTGCCTGATATATTTTCTTCCGGATTCTAATAATTTCTAAACAGAAAATAAATTAATCCTGGAACAAACTGTTTGGGATATGTACAAGTTGATTTGCCTGTAGGTATAATTTTATTACCTGATTGAAAAATAAATTAGTGTTAACAGTCTATGTAAGATGACTTAGTTTTTCTCAAAGGATTTCATTACTGGAAGTGTTAGAAACTTATTGTTGTTATTCTATGCAAATAGACTTCAAAATTATCATCATGTGGTATGTGGGTCAATTTTTTTTGTTGATCTGTCGGTTACCTAAAAGAACATGTTAAAATGATTTAATAGAGGTGTTTTTACACTGTTTAGTTAGACTGTTCCTATAAATATATATAAATGTATTTTGATTGTTTGAAATAAAGTTATTGTGCATTTTATAGAGCCGCTCATTACCTAGAGGGAATACGTCTAATTGGTATTTGGAAATGATAATTTCAGACAGTTTTTTAAGCTGCTTGTTGATTGGAAGGTAAGAAATATAATAGTTGAATTTGTACCATGTGAAGCATGATTTTCTTGTGGTTTAATCAGAATTCGGATGTTGAATGATTATGGTTTGATTATGTCTTGATCCTTGTGATTAGAATGAAACATGATTGCTGAAATAGAAATTGGTTGTTCTATTTGTGTACATTCATAGTTGTATTTTGATGAAAAACATGTAATAATACATCCTCCGTTATATTACCATACGTTTGTTGATAAAATAACATGTATATTGTTTCATATTTTATTAAATAATTGCATCAGAAAATGGAGGCAATATTCATGCCATTTTATTTTGAACTGACAACATACCACTACTCCAATCTTGCAGGACAATTAGCCGTCACGTTCGGATATGCAGAAACTCATGTCTTGTGAAGTTTTATCGTAGCATGGATCTAAATGTGATACTTGGATTTCAATTTGTAGATGGATGATATCCCAGAATTTTGACTAAATTTATTGGGATCTTGGACCCATTGTTAATATTCAAACCTCACTATGTGAGAGTTACCGTAATAGTTATATATTTCACCTTAACGACATATGTAATTTATGATTTTAATAAAGAGATGATTACCTTGTATGTAATGATATCTCAATATGAGTAAATGATAAATACTAGAAGTAAGAAATCTTACTTATCATAAATTATTAAATTTATTTATTTGATATTTGTCAATGTATGAATCCGATAATTGGGCAATTATTGTAACAATCAATTGTCTTTAATTTATAAATTAAATAAACTATTTAGTGGCATAGCTAATCAAAGGAATAATTAAATATACATATTTTAATATATATTTAATTCGGCCTTTCGGTAAACTTGGTATTAATATGATAAAATTGTAAATCCTGTATAGAGAATGGAAGAGTATTGTTGTAAAAAGCAATTTAGGGTTAAAAAAAACCAAGCATCAGGAAAAGAGAAACTAAATGGGAAGATAAATAGATGAAAAGATCCATTAGGCATATTAAGGGATAAATACATGCGAAATGCTGAAATAGATACATTTCAGCGTAACAAATGTACTTATCTCATGATTATCCTAGTTGGCCTTTGGCATTTATCTCTATATAAACTCTTGTAAGATAGGTTAAATGGGAAATAAAGTAAATACAAACTATAAGATCTAGATAACTGTGAAAGGGATAATTGTGAGGTGGTGGAAAACTTAAACTCATAAGACTAGTTTGTTGTCTTGAGTTTAGCCATAACTTGCACGACGGAAAACTTTGGCCAAAGTAATGCATTGATGGTTGTGCATTGTCTGATCACCTAGTCCTCCAATTAAATTAAAATTGCCAGTAACCTGATCATGGGAAGTTAAACACTGAACATGAGGTAGGCAATGGTCGGATACCGGAATATGAAGTCGGAAAACTAGCTTCGTGGTAGACCCAAGGACTTTCACATGGTTCTCATGACCTGAAAAAGGTTGAGCCAAAATGCTAGTAAGCATTGTAAATCGAAGTAGTGGCGAAGGGAGATCATGGAGATCTAGATACACCCTTCTCAGCCGCACATGGCTTACACAAATGTTATCAAATAGATCAAAAGAACAAATTTGATTTAAATAATTTGATTAAATAAATATGTAGGATTGCAACTGTGTAATATGTTTTTATGTATGTTAAAAAAATTCCCATTTTCCAGTTCTAGTAATTTTTTAGCGTTACAGGTTACTGGAATTATATTTGTATAATGCTTATATTGGGTAATTTCTCAAATACATGTATATTAATTTGTCATCTCTATTTGGAATATGCTAGCCTAACTTGAGAAGTTGTGTGTGAGGCACACATTACCAATATTTTTGCCATTACTTTATGTTTCATTGTTGTTGTGATGAATGATATTGAGATAATGATATTATGTTGTTTTAGAATTATGGTTCATGTTGCTATATGGTCTTCACTGATGATTGTGAATTTGAGTTATATATTGTTAATACTGGATCATGCTTTTATGTATCATTGGTATAAAAGATGTGGTAAAATCTTATTCAGCTGATATAGTATAGTTATTTTTCATTATGATTTATATGGATATTTTATCATTCAAGCAGATTTGAGGTTTCCTTTGAGTGTGCATGATTTACAGGTTACACCACTTGGCAAACGTGGGACTTAGTGGTAGCATTACGAAGGATTCCAAAGTCGTCTTGTCAAACCCTTTCTCTCACCTTATTTCATTTGGGCCATTGTTTGTAATTAGGGAATTTGGTTGATTCTTATATGTAAATTTGATTTATTCATATTGTTATTTTTCCTAACCTTGAGCACCATGGTAAAATTTATTTTAATTCATTGCTCATCTAATTTGGATTTCTTTATGCTAATGAGGTCATTTGGGGATGATTTATACTATGGAGTATTTTAGTGTCTTAAAATTGTTTAAGGATGTCTTGGGAATTGCTAAGAAAGTGTGTGTGGACCATTTCTCACATTGATTCTCTCATTCAACATCAAATCCTGAATTTAATCTTTAAGGGCATTTTTGAAGGCTTGTTTTAAAAGGTAAGGGTCTCCTTTAACTTAAAATTGGTCCATGGGACATAACCTAATGGGTGGGGGAAGTTTTTTGAGAACCCAAAAAGCCTCTTCTTCACTCCACCCTCTCATAAGTCACTATTTAAATCTTTTCTCCTATCTCACATGTGTGACCTTGGGATTTTGTGTGAGCTTTGGGGGATAATTGGAAATTTTCCCCCTCTTACATTTATAATTTTGGGGGATATGGGAAGTGACTTGGGTGACATAGAGGGCTTGCTTAATTGGAAGGGTGACACATGCCACCCTCCCATGGGTTTGTGGGAAGGAGAGTTTTCATATTTCTTGTTTGAATTTTTATGTTTGGGGGATTTTTGGGTGGAGAAATTTGGTGGGGAGCTTGAGGAGACAAAGAACTAGGAGTTTGTGGATTTGATCTTGGAGTGTGAGGTAGGTCTCACACCTCATTGTATTTTTATTTAGATAACTTGCTTGTATGTGTGTGGATGTATAAATTGCTAATGGTTTTGATTTTGGGGTGGTTTTAAGATGCTTGTATATTCTTAATTTTTTTCTTTGGTTGTAAAACTTTATATCTTGGTTTTTCTTTTCTCCTCCACTCCATTTGGGATGTGGATTTGGAGAGGGGATTTGGGAACGTGAGGGGACTCTCATCTTCATGGCTTATTGGGGAAGCCATTAATGTTTTCTTATCACTCCCTTCCTTAGTGGAAGTAGGATGGATTCCCATTTGGTTTGGGAATCCCCTTTTATCCTTTCCAAGGAAGCTTACAAGGTTTAAAAAGCCTTGACAAGAAGGAGACAAAGGAGGTATAAGGATCTAGGAGTTTGTGATGATTTTTGAAGATACTCTTGGAGGATACTTTGGCACTCTTGATATCATTAATTTTGGCACTATGTGACCCTTATCCCCTCTTCCCTTTCCCATTGGTTCTTGGTGTTTTTGGTGGATTTTGTTTAAAAGTTACCTTTTGTTTTCTCCTGGCCATCCATCCTTGTTTTAGCATGCTTGAAAGCCATGTTTTTCCTTAGCATCTTTTGTAGCATGCTACACCTCTTTCCCAAGGTCTTAGGGGAGGCTAGCATGTTCTTCCCTTAGGAAGAAGGCATGTGATGATGCATGTAGGTTGGGAGGCATATTAGGCCTTCGTTTTGTGGTGCTTGGAGCATGATAATGTGAAGATTGGAGTTGTTTATGGACTTCATTTAAAGGGTTGACTAGTTGGAGAGTTACCCAAAAAAATGGGCATGTTGTTCCCTTATTTGGGAGGCTTGTTATACTTGCATTTTATTTGTTGATTTTTATTGTTAAGTAGGATGTTGTGGATATGTAAATCTCTCCTGCAGATGAAGGTTGTAAAATAGTGGACTATGTGTTTGGGAAGGATGGTTCTCCATTTATATCGTATGGGAAACTTGAGAGGATTGTTAGCTCTCTCATTTTCTCATTCCTTGTACTTAAGAATTGTTCCTTCCCTTTTATGAGTTATGAAAATGATGTAAATAATAAGTATTATTAGAGTTGCAACTAAGTTGTTATATTACATTTTATTTTATTGAAAGTAACATTCTTGTAGGGAATAGACAAAGAAATCATATCTCCTTATGCTTCAATTTATTGCTCTATCCAAATGATAATGCTTGTTTTTGTGAGTTTTGGAAAAATAGAGAAATAATTTTATTAGTTGCATTGTCTTATGGTTTTATATAAAATCTGAAAATGATATAAGGCAATTTTAGCTTGGTAATAGTTTAGGAAAAAGATATTTTCTTACTTAAATAATTATACAAGATCTTATTGTAGACAAGAGAAATAATGGTGCATAACCCTTATTAAATCTAATATATATGTGTGCATATGTGTGTGTGTACACACACACGTTAGGAATATCTATTAGTGCTCCATTAGAATTTGTGAGTGATTTATTAAATCAAGTTGATATTTGTTTGGTTATTAATATTTAGTGTAATAATTTGTTATATGAGTTGGTTCAAACACCTCACTAATATTAGAATAGGAGATTAGTGGTTGCAACAACCTTCTTAATTATAGGAGTGCATTTTTCTTATATATGTATTTGATATTCATAATGAGTTGTATGAAGATAATTTTCCCCGTGTAAATCTGTTTGTTTTGCTTTAACACACACACACACACACACACATATATATGTTTTATATAGATGTATGAATTTTGGGTGTATATGTTGTAGTCCCGTGTTTTCTACCCACACAATAGATGTGTGTGTCTATTAAAAAAAATAAAGAAACATTTTTTATTATATAAAACAAAATAATTACCAATGGGTTAAAAAAAACCTACTGTGGGTGGAGGGGTTGTGGCTTGGCTGCACACCCCTCCCCCAAACCAACACTCCATGCCATGGGTGGCATGGGTGTAGCCACACCACCATGACCGATCCCTGAAACTTCTCACGGGCGTAAACACCACCCCTCCCTTGCCGCGCCTCCTCTCTCTTCACACACAGCTGCCCCAGTCTCTACAAATTCACCTCAATCTCTTGTATTCACCCACCATTTCATGGGGAAAAAATGTAATAAAACAAGATGAAGCTCCCCATTCATGGCCACCCTTTGTAGGTAAAGAATGACTCAAAAACACAACTCCATTTGCCTCCATCAAAACCTTGCCTTCTTCTCCACGTAATCGACGTAGGGAGAAGAAAAAAATGAAAGTAACCTAGGAAAATCAACAAAGGAAAATGAAATGTGGCTTTAGGAGGATATTAGGGATTTTAGATCAAACCTAGATCCTATGGCCTAAATTTATCTAATCCCAGGGTCACAAATTGATCCTCACCCTTTAGGATTTTGGTGGGCAAATAAGTGAAGTGTAGTAAAATAAATTTATTAAAACCCTATTGACTTAATAATAAATAATATCTATGGTTATAATTTCGTGATTGAAATCGGCGGGCATGGGATTCATTTGGTTAGGCCAAATGGAATCCCATGACCCTTTTCACTCACAAGTATTTGAAAATACTAATAATAATAAAATATAATAAAATAAATTTTGGTTAATAAATCAAATAAATAAACTATAGAAAATTTAACAATTCTAGCTAGAATACCTTAGTAAAGGTAAACCATCCCATTGATGCTTACTGTTGCGACCTCTTAGGATTACCTTTGCAAAACAGAGAGTAAGGTTTGAATCTACAACAAACTTTTAGTGAAAAAAAATTACGACCCATGTTGTCATCAAATCCTGAACCCCCCAGTTGTGGTTTTCAGAAACCTTGACTACATTAAAAATTTAAATAACATCGATAAATTTTCACCATAAGCGCGTAACAAAAAGATTAATTAATAAATTAACTTTTGTTACGATAAACGATATTCACACAAAAAAATACCACAAAATTAGGACTCCTTTATGTTGTTTTGTCTTGGATTTTATTGTGGTAAATTTGGGAAATTACAAAAAGATACATAGAGGTGATGTATTCTTAGTATACAACTTGAAATTTAAAATTATCAGTCAAGGAAGAGTCAAATTAATGTTTAAATATGGAAGGGTTAAGATCTGTTTTTGGTGTTATACACAATATAGGATTGACAAGAAACCTAATTTCTACAAGCAAGATGAACGATGTGGATGTGTGGGTAGTATATAGTAAGGAATTTTTAAATATGATTTATGGAACAATGGTATTAGCAAGAGGATCCCATAGAATGATGACATTCAATCTTGAGGAGTGATGGGCATAATAGCTCCATTATTTTTGAGGTTAATTTTTTCAAATTGGATCCCTGTATTTTTTGCAAAAAAGGAATGCTTTTGCATCATAGGATGGGACATATTGGATATAAAGGTTTTTTATCATTAAAATTGAAAGGTGTGGTTGAATGAATTTATGCTTTCACTTTAGATATTGATTTATATGAGAATTATTTATTTGGTGAGTAAACTAAACTAAAGTTTCCCAATAGTGTTATAGGACCAGATTAGATTTTGTATTGAATACATAGCGATGTATTTAGACATGTGAAGGTCCCATGCCAAGGAAAATATTTGTATTTTGTCACTTTAATAAATAATGAGCAAGGTTTTTGAATTTGGGAGTGAGAAAGAAAACAGAGGAAACCTGTCTGCAGGGGATCTGGACACGAATCTGTTGCATGGGAGGAAAGATGTAAACTTTACAATAGAAAGAGACAAGGTGGATCTGGAAAAGGAGCTCGTGTTCACGTGGGTGAAAGTGGTTTCTAGGAATAGAACAAAACATGTATCTTCATTTAATCTTAGCCATGTTTGTAATACGAATAATTTCTCCTTGGACATCCCGAATGTGGTTGCAGATCATGTTTGTTCCTCTATGAATAATATCATTCTAGAAAATATTCCGGGTAGTTGCCAAAATATATACGAGTTTCAAAAATGGGCAAGAAGAAATTGGATGCCCAAAGGTTCAATGGATATAGTAGCTTATGCTAATTTCTTTTTTATGGTATCCCTATCACTGGAAGAGGATTTCTTAAACATTCTTATAGGGGGGCATGGTTCATGGGTAGGGCTGTGGTTTTGGTTCAAAAGTGGAAATTAAGATTCAACTCGCTTGAGACCACCATTAAGGAATATCCACTCTGGGTTAGACTCCTGGGTATGCCCCTTCAATATTGGGATCTGGACACATTTCACAATATAGAAGAAGCTATTGGCTCTCTGGTAATCATAGATCCTGTCACATATGCAAAATATTAACTTATTTTTTCTCGTCTATGTGTTAATGTGGTACTAGACGTAGATCTGCCTTGGAGTATTGAGCTTAAGTTTAAAATGGGGAGTCCATACTCAAAAATAGATTATGATTTCGCACCGCTCGTGTGCTTCTCGTGTTTCAGAGCAGGACACAATGTGAAAATGTTCCCAAAGGCCAAAGAAGAAGTTTTCCTTAAATCCCAACTCAAAAAGAACAAAGGAAGCTCTAGGGAACAAGTGAAAGAAGAAGGAATCATGAATAAAGATTCTAGTGGACCCTCTAAGATTGTCTCCACATGGATGAAAATTAATAAACCTATAGAGGTCAAGGGGAAAATTAATAAATCTTCAAAGGTCAAGGAACAAAGCCTTGAAAATATAATACTAGTTTTGGAGGAAGCTATTGTACATGAAGGTCGGGAAAAAGTAAACAATGAGGTAGCTAAGCAAGAAACATATAACATGGAGGAGTTAGTGGAAGTTGTTGATTTGCAGGAATATAGTATCATTTGATCCATTGTCTTGGACATATTGGACGTTAGATTTTTTTCTCAAAGACCTAATGAAGCACTTTTGATAACCAACCAAAAGTTTAATGTGTTGGATATCAATTTGGAGGATATACCCATAGTTGAAGAGGATTTACAATGTATTTTGGAGAAAAATAAAAAATATTGATAAACTATTTGATTCACTCTTAGAAGGATCTCAATAAGGTGAACTCAAGGATAAGGAGCCTCATATCTTTTCAGCAAGCATAAAAGAAGGGGGAAATGAGGGTGTCAAAGAACCGGGCTCCCCTGCTTTGACAATGGAAGAAAAGAAAAGCCCCAAAATTTCTCCAAAGAGAAAAGTGACCCCCATGACAAGAGGAGATAAAGTAGATGTGAGAGCTAGCAAATCCTCTCCAGGGAGATTGTCCAAGAAGGCAAAAAGGGAGAGAGCCTCTAGGAAGGAAATAATGGAAGGACGAAAACAACCTTTGGTGGTAGGCCAAATAAATGCTTTTGCAAGATGATAATATTGTCCTCGAATATAAGGAGTTTAAATAAACCAACCAAACATAGGATTTTATCAGATATTAGGAGTACCAAGAAACCTGACATCATGCTAATTCAGGAAACTAAGATGAACTAGGTGAGCATGAAAGACTTTCATAAATTTTTTTGGAAAGATGTTGACTTTCATTGCCAAAATTTTGTGGGAGCCTTAAGGGGGTTTCTTTGTTTATGGAATAAGAATGTTCTGGAAGGTAACCCTCTTTTGAACAGTCAACATCATATTGCAATCAATTTCACTTTAATTAGTACTAGTAAACAATTTATTCTTTCAAATGTTTATGCACCCAACTCTACCACTGGTAGAAGGCAGCTATGAGAAGATATGAATAATTTTAAAAGGATGTTTAATTAACCAAGCTAGATCATAGGGAAATATTTTAATACTCCTTTAATTTCCTCAAAGAAAAAAGGGGCAGTTAATATTTATTTGGAGAGCATGGAATATTTGGCTAATTTCATCAGCTGGAATGGGCTTTTCGATCTAGCTCTTAGTGGATCTAAATACACCTGGACCAATAGGTGTAATGGGGAGAATCTTATTCAAATAAGATTGGATTGCTTCTTGGTTAATTTTTAATGGATTCAAGAGTAACAATATACCCTTTCCTCTTTGGCATGCATTGGATCTAATCATAATCCAATTATCCTCAACTACGGTGAAATGGGGCAAACTAAAAGCAAACCTTTTAGGTTTGAAAAATGGTGGACCACTCATCCAGATCTATAAAAGATGATAGAAGCATGGTGGAATATTGAAGTTATAGGGAATAACATGTTCCAGGTTTAAGCAAAATTAAAAAATGTTAAATGAAAGATCAAGAAATGGAACAAAGAAATTGAAAGTAACAATAAGAATATTGTTCCAAGCCACGATCTCAGATGATAATAGCAAACCACATTAGATTTACAAAACAAAAGAGATAAAATACCATATATAGAAATCCATCATAATCCATAATGCTCAAGACATTACAATATAATGACTTGAATTACTCGATAAGAAAGATGTACATATAGGAGTGAAGTGCAACTACTACCTAAATCAGTAGTGAAGAACTCCCACTAACTGATACTGGTAGTTACGTTAACTCCAGAAGACTAGTAAGCTAACTCCACATAATTGAGAAGCTAACTCAACAGAACTAGTAAGCTAACTCCGCATAACTAGTACACCTAAGCAAGCTAACCAAACAAATGTGGGGCTAACACAAGTGTAAGAATTATCCTAATAAATAAATAAAAGGATAAATAATAACCTACCATAACACCCTCCTATAAGTATAGCTTAGGTGGGCTAAAAAGAAGGTGGGTCCTGAAAATAAGGCCTGATGAGGTACCCACGTACAATAACTAGGAAAATTGGATAGCATAAGGAACCCAAAACCAGTAATAATAAAGTAGAGAGAAAAATATTTTTGCAAGATATACTAAGAAGCTTGGCTCCAAAAACTCATACAATGGTGAAGAAGTTTGGTGTGCATATGGTCTGAATCCACTACTCGATCATAGAACTAAAAAAAACTGACACTGGGCTTCACCAGAATATCTCCATGCAAGGAGATTGTTAATGGAGTGATGTCGAGAGTGCAAAAAAACACCAAACATAATTTGATTAACTGCTACAAATAGGTGTGTCATGTTCCAAGAAAAACCAAGTCAATAAGGAAAGGATGCATAATCTAAATAAATATGAGTGTTACGATTCAAGAAAATCCAAGGTAACAAGGCAAGGACATAAAATCTGAAGAAGCAAGATCAACTGCTACAAATAGGTGTGTCACGATCCAAGAACAATAACCAAGGAAACAAGTCAAGGACACGAGATCCAAATAAATAGGAGTGCCACAATCTAAGAAAATCCAATGTAACAAGGCAAGGATATGAAACCTGAAGAAGTAGTATCAACACGTAACAAGGCAAGGACACAAAACCCAAAGAATCAGTATCAACACCACACCCTCCCATACTACTGAATGGGTAGAGTGACACCACATATCTATATGAGTTTCCAAAATCAACTACTCAAACAATGAAAAACTAACACTGAGTTTCACCAGAATAGCTCCCCCATAAGAGAGATTGTCAACATGCCAAAAAAAGTGTCAAAAATATAGATCCAAAATATCTCAACAAACAAGAGAGATATAAATGTATACACACATAGATATAAGAATGCGACACCCAAAAGTTTAGGACGTCGGGCTCAATTGAAATTACGTCCACAAGTGATTACAATACCCTCCCGAATTTGACACTTTATAACGGAGTGCATGTGAATGTTACAATGAGTAAATGTACCTTTTACATTTGAAATATGGGTATAAAAATTTCAAAAATGCATAGATCTAAAAAAAATACACATTTCAAAAAAATATCACCTTAATATGAGCTACGGATCAAAAGTTATGAGCTCTAGAAGGTTTTGTTATTAAAATAATATTTTAATGTTGATGTTTTTTTAAAAGGTACACGTGACACCCAAATGTCTAAAGGGTAAAAAAGTGCATCCACATGATACAGGCTCATGACCAAAGGATAAAATCCTGTGCCTAAAACCTAAATGTCCAGAAGTAATGGATAAAAGAATGCACCCAGAGGGTACATATCTACGTTCAGTGGATAAAAGAATGCATTCAAAACAGAAATATCTAGAGGGTAAAAGAATGTATCTAGAAGGTACACACTTATATCCAATGGATAAAAAAATACACCAAGAGGGTACAAATCTACATCAAGTGGATAAAAGACTGCATCCAAAACAAAAATATCCAGAGGGTACACGAATGTATCCAGAAGGTACACACTTATATCCAATGGATAAAATAATGCACCAACAGGGTACAAATCTGCGTCCAATGGATAAAAGAATGCATCCAAAACAAAAACATCCAGAGGGTAAAATAATGCATCTAGAAGTACATGCTTATATTTAATGGATAAAAGAATGCACCCAGAGGGTATAGATCTGTGTCCAGTGGATAAAAGAATGCACCCAAAGGGTACATATTTGTGTCCAGATTTGATTGTCTCAAAATATGGTCAAGTTTACAACTAATTCTAGGGTTTTGGCACCTTCCAAATGCAATGGCGCACTTTGTTTTGCATAAAAATACATGTTGTAGAAAAGTGCTAACAAATTTCAAATACATGAAAATAATAAACCCTTGCTTGTAAAGAAAAAATTATAGATGGATGTCTACATCATCTATCACTCTGATACCATGAAAGGAACGATAAGAAGATTGATCCAAGCCGTGATCTCAGATGATATTAGCACACCACATTAGATTTGCAAAACAGAAGAGCTAAAATACCATATATGGAAATCCATCAGAATCCATAATGTTCAATACATTATAATACAATGACTTGAATTACTCAATAAAAAATATGTATATATAGGAGGAGGGAAGTACAACTACTACCTAAATCAGTGGTGAAGAAAACCCACTAACTGATACTGGTAGTTACGTTAACTCCAGAAGACTAGTAAGCTAACTCCACATAATTGAGAAGCTAACTCAACATAACTAGTAAGCTAACTCCACACAACTAGTACACCTAAGCAAGCTAACCCAAAAAATGTAGGGCTAACACAACTGTAAAAATTATCCTAATAAATAAATAAAAAGATAAATAATAACCTACACTAACACCCTCTCGTAAACATAGCTTAAGTGGGGGAAATAATGGAACAAGGGGGATGGAGAAAAGAAGATAAAGACAAGGAAAAAACTCTCCTAGTAGACTACCATAATATCCTAAGCAGAGAAGAGATCTACTGGAAGTAAAAATCTAGAATAACCTAGCTCAAAGAAGATGACCGAAACACAACATTATTCCATATCCTAGCCACTGTAGAAGCAAACAACGGGAGGATTCAAGAAAGAAGAAAAGAAAATGGTGAATTGGCTATTGAGGAAAAAGATATTTTGAACAACATTGTCTCATTCTTCAAAAACTTATTTGCTAAAGCTCAACAACCTTCAATAAATTCTATTGCTAAATCTCTCAATCTTTTTGAGTATGTCATCAATAATGAGGAAAATAAAGATCCGATATCTATTCCTTCGGAGGAAGAAATTAAGGATATTCTATCAAATATGGAAGGGGACAAAACCCATGGACTTGACGGTTTCCCTGCATTCTTCTTCCAGATCTACTGGGATATTGTTATAAAAGAGTTTGTATCTATTGTTCAATATTTCTTTCAAATGGGAAGCTTGCTAAAGCAAATCAACCAAACCTTTATAGCCCTCATACCGAAAAAACTAAGTGATAATGATTTGGGGGACTTCAGACCTATAAGTCTTTGCAACACTATGTACAAAATCATTTAAAAAATCACAGCCTTTATAATAAGGAAAGTCCTTGGTAATTTATATCTCCAAATTAGGGAGCCTTTGTGTTGGGTTGACAGATTCTTGACAGTATGATATCCATCCATGAGATAATTAACTTAGTGGAAAAATCTAATAGAGAGGCTATGATTATCAATCTCGACATGCAAAAATCCTATGATCGTATATTATGGAGTTTCATGTTTTCCCTGTTGTCTAAACTGGGGTTCCACTCACACTTCATCAAAATGATTCATGCTTTTAATTTTTCTCCCAATTTTTTTGTTATCATAAATGGTATCTGAATGGTTTTTTCAATTCGAAAAGAGGCCTTAGGCAGGGAGACCCTCTTTCCCCTTTTCTCTACAAAATTTTTGCTGAAGCTTTGAGTATGTTGTGTTTTAAAGACCAATTTGATGGAATACTGAAGGGAATCAGGGTTTCTAATGGTGTGGTTAATTAGAGCCTTTAGAAATTCATGGATAACATGGTTCTTCTTGGCCAAGCTTATGTTCAATAGGCTTGTTCTTTCAAACATATCACTAAACTTTATGAAGAAGTCAGAGGACAACAAGTTAATTTTTTAGAAGAGATGTTGTTTCTTCATAAATGTTAAGGAATATTAGTGGAACATGTTAGCTAACATCTTGGAGTGTAATATAAAACCTCTTCTAGATAACTACCTTGGTATGTCTCTCTGTGGGAAAAAAAATGAAGAAGGGGGACAAAATAAATTGATTGAAATATTCCATAAAAAACTTGCTTCTTGGAAAGGTTATTTGCTTTTGCAAGCTGAAAAATCACAACTTCTTCAAATTAGTTTGCAGGGAGTTTTCATTTTCATTATGTCAATCTTCGTCATCCCCAAAAGAGTTAGGAAATCTATAGAGAGTATCTAAGAGAGGTTCTTATGGATAGGATTAGAAGATAAGGCAAAAATCCCTCTAGTAGCTTGGGATAAGGTCACACATCTAAAGGATAGAGGGGACCTTGGGTTGAAGAATCTTTAGCTTATGAATCAATCTCTACTAGCTAAATTTGGATGGAAATTGCATAGAGAAAAAGGCACTTGGGAAAACAATATTAAATCGAAATATTTGCGGAATGTTGGTGAAACTTTGGGTTTTTTCTTGAACAGGAGCTCTCTAAAGGTTCATTTTTTTGGAACAACCTCTGTTAGGATAGGAAGTTGTTGATTAAAGGGATAAAATGGAACCTCGAGGATGGTACATAGATTAAATTTTGGGATGACCCTTAGATAAGAGACAATTCCCTAAAAATAGAAGGGCCATGTAGGCAATTAAGACATTTTATATCCTTCAATTTGGTGAGATGGTTAACAATTATTGGAACGAGGAGAGAAGTTGGGTTCAACTTCTTCCACCTCTAAAATAAACAAGCCCTCAACAACCTTTTGAAGAGCTCAATAAGAATATTAAGGAATGCCATTTACCTCATATAAGAGCCCAAGATGAACTGATATGGAGGGACATGGATTTTGGATAATATGAGGTCAAATCCAGTTATCTTATGAACTTTGAGAAAATTTCTCCAAATAGCTATTAGAAGAAGATATGGAATAAAAAAATTATTCCTAAAATTAACTAATTTTTTTGGGAAGTGGTGCATAAGAAGATCCTAATAGTTGAAAAGATTAAAAAGAGAGGTATTAATTATCATAAATAGATGTATCCTGTGTAAACAACAAGATGAAATGATTAATCATCTTTTCTTGGAAGGCATGTTTTCCTTCCAAGTCTTATATGTAATTCTTGATATTTTCAAGATTCAAATGGTTCTCTCTGGAGATGTATCTTTACGTCCAAAACAATGGTGTTTTAATTTTCAACATGATCTCACTAAAGAGATATGGAAATGTGCTCTACCTCATATTATTTGGGGTATATGGCTGGAGAGAAACAATTGCATCTTCAGGAACTAATCTTCTAACATAAAAAGGGTTGTTGAGAGAATCAGATAGACCCTCAAGGACAATGCTCTGGTCTTAAAGACTAAGTCTTATAATTCATGCCCAGTCTTGGAACAAATCATCCTTCATAACATGAATCTTTTTCCCACAATCCCTAACAATAATAAAAATGTGAGCACTAATAGAAAAAGAGCTATATGGGTTTGTCTACCCGAAGGTTGTTTCAAACTAAATTTTGATGGCTCAACCAAAATAGGGGAGAGGAGTTCTAGGGGTGGTGGGGGTAAGTGTAGCAAGTTGGTGGAAAAGTAAGTGGACATAAAAAACCCAAAATTTACATACTGTGATCGCGGAATGATTTTCACAGGTTTGGTAATTTCTGAACCTAAAACCGTAATCGCGGTTTTAAAACCACGATCACGGTCCTCTGAGACAAAAAAATAGACATGCGACTCCTCATTTTCCCTCATTTTCCCCTACGAATTGTGATTTATCCTAGAACTTTGACACTTGATCTTTGAATACCCCTTGAAAATTGCTCCTCAGACTTCAAGATCACGAAAGTTTCAACAATGCCGTCAAGATGAAAAGGTAAGCCTTCGATTTTGATCAAATTTCTTGCATTTTAGGTTTTTTTATGGTTTTCATGGGTTTTTCAAATTTTTTGTTTATGTATACAATTTTTTTGTTTTGTCAGTTTCTCGACAAGCTTGTAATCCTATAAACCATCCAAATATTCCTAAAAACCCTCCAAACATTCCTCAAAACCCTCCTCTAAACGTAGATCTGCATCCTGTGGCTCCTTCTATCCCCACGAAGCCAACAGGAACATAAGATGATATCATTTGAAGAATCCGACAAAATAAAATTTCCATTGAGAACCTTATTCAAACTATAAGACAAAATCATGCCACAAATCTGTCCCGCATGACTTTAGCCAACACATTACAAACATTGATTGGTGAAGTCGACTCCGCAACCAACCAAATAGACAGATAGAATACCTATAGAGGTGATTGTAGGTGGTGGTATGTGGATAAATTATCCCATGCAGCCGTAAAAGACAAAAAATACAAGAGACTACATTTGTGCATTATTTACTGACCTGAGAACTAATGCCCCCCATACTTTCAAACGGTTCCCAATCCATTGGTGCCACAATGATCAAATCAAGAATTTTTTTAGGACCGATGGTGGATGGTTTTTGATTATACACCATGCAACAATGAGGTTCCTCTCTAATTTTTGAAGAAATTATATTGTGAGTTCATGCTTAATGAGGTCCCAAACTATTTTGACTTTTCTGAGTTATATGGGAGAGGAGGTGGCTTTGTACATAGTAGACCTGATGCACACATTGGTCAACCAACACAGTGACCAAATTGCATCTGGTGATGTTGGTGGAGGCACCAGTTCTAGTGCACCACACCACTGTGGATCATGTGGTGTCATATGCACAACGGGTGAGACATCAATTGTTGGATCACATGATTTATTTTCTCTAGATGAGATGATGGCGGATGTTTTTGGAACTTGTGCAAATGACCTTGGTATTTCACAGGTGAATGTAAAATAAATATTATACACACACACACACACACACAATAGTTTAATTCATTTGAGATTTTAATATATATGTATTTGATTACGTCATGTACATACATGTAAAAACTATTTTTTAAAATTTTAAACAACAAGATCTAGTGAAGGACACATCCGGCGTCGACATGCTAGCTACTGCAGCTGGGCGTGTTACAGAAGTAAGTTTCAAGTTGTACTTATATTTAAAATTTCATTTGATTGCACTTTTATTATTATAATGTTTCACGTGTACATGTACATATTAATATGTTTGTATTTTATATGTAGGAGCCTGATGGGTCATCATCTGCTTTGGGAACTGAGGCTACTGACACGTCTCACATGAATTTTACATAGGTTAGTTTCTCTTTACAGTTTTTTTCTAATTGTGGAAGTTCAGTTGTGTATCTACTCTTGTAGGAATTTTGGAGACTCAAGTAACATTGAAGCTTCCCTAGAAGATCATTAAACCTAAATTCCTTGGTTTGTTTCTATTAGCAAATTAATATGTATTAGTCTGTTATGTGTCAACTATGCTTTGGGTTTGTTATGTGGCAATCATGTAGATTAATATTGATCTGTACATGTTTTTTGTATAGATTATGACTGCCAAAGAGATTCCTCCATATATGCAGACTGTGGAGGTTGCTGTGAATACTTAAATATACAATGTCAAATTTTGTACATGAAATATTTAATTTGAACTATTTATTTGTATGTAGCTTACCCCTTGTGAGTCTACCGTTGACCCTGCGACGCGTTGACAAAAAAATGATAGGGATAATGAGATTGTGGTAAGATTTCACATGCATTAACTAAATTTTTAGTTTATAAATTTTGAATGTATTTTAAAATTTTTGGTGTTAAGAACTTGTTGTTTATGAATGTGCAGGCTAGGTTGCAGGTTTGCTTAGAGATGCCTAGGACCACATGGATGAAATCCGTAGTGGCATCTCCCTCCACTACATCCACAGGTCATGGACATGCTTCTTCTAGCAGGGAAAAGAGAGGGAAGATGTTTTATGATTAGACTCATAGGACCTAGATGTATAGATATATACATGCCATATGGTTCTAGTTCCTTATTCTTCATATAGTCCATGTATATAGCCTTATGTGATCACATGTGGTCCTATATATATGAAACACTTAGTTCGATACATGTTATGAACTTATATTTTCAGAGACATGTCCATCACACTTAGTTTGATACATTATATCTATGTTGGTTTTCATAACGATATTACTTCTATGTTTGATTTGATTTCATTGCACATGATATCCTTCTATGTATGTTTTCATAACCATATTAGTTCTATATGTTTGATTTCATTTGATGGCTTTGATTATGTGACCATTATGGATATGATATATGATATATGATCTGTTAAATGTTATTGTTAAATGATATATGATATATGATGTTATGTTATATAATGGTTTTGAAGGTTCTTGGGTGCAAGATCATTTTTTTAAGAGATTCAAGTGTGGACTTATATCAATTTTCTTATTTTAAGCACGTGGTTGACACACTCCAAAGTGAGACAAAATGTACACAATTAAAAATGGTCTTGAGGGATTTATTACAAGTCATTTTATATGTTTTTAGTGTACTTACAATTTATTTATTAAGTATTAGTTCAAATTAAACTTGTTATTGATGTGTGTAACAATAAGGTCCTAATTTGAATTCGTTTGTAAAAAAATACAGAAACATTGTAGAACTTAGTTGGCATAAGATATGCAAAAAATATTTTTAAGACTCTATTATGTATTGACATGCTTTAAAAAGAGATCATTTAACAATCATTAGAGTATTTACATGGTAATGTGTTAAGCTTGTTGTAATCTCTTTGATGCGAGCCAAGTAGCACTAGAAGTCATGCCCCAGGAGGTCATGGTCCAACAAATTGTCACTGCCAACACATTTGATTGGGGGGTACATGCCTTTGGGTGCTATGGAGGGCTCTAAGGAGGCCCAGTTTGGAGTCAGACAACCCGATCTGAATCCTTCCTTGCATTCCTTGAACCTTCGTGGCATAATTGTTTACAAACTACCTTTTCTAGGCAGTCTTAAGAAATGAACGGAGGCTAGTATTGAGAATTCATGTCTCGGGACATCGTGGCACCAAACCAACTGTGCCAAAATGTCTGAGTGGCTAGGTAAATGCTAGAGGAGGCATCGTTTTGGTGCGTGATAACGTCATTACTTCTGGGCTACTTTGTTCGGGCGTAGTCCCTTAAAAGTCATGAGACCAAAAAATATTTCAACTTCGACAGGTGACTACTCGGACTCCGTGGCACCTAGAGACATCTTGTCAGATCTTACACCTTGGCATGGGGACCCTATACAATAGAATGTCCTGGTGTTTTCCATCTCTAATCAATACTCTCGTTGCCCTATTGTTTCTAAATGTGGGAAATAGTGTAGTTTGAGCCAGTGTAAGGCTATCAAACAGTATATTTTGCAAACGATGGGTCATGGCACCAACCGAATACACCAACACGTCTAGGTGGCCAGGTGAATGCTAAAGGAGGTGTTGTTTTGGTGCGTGACAATGTCATTACTTCTGGGCTACTTCGTTCGAGCGTAGTACCTTAAGAGCCCTGAGACCAAAAAATGTTGAACTTTGACGAGTGACTACTCAGACTCTATGGTACCTAGAGATATCTCATCAAATCCTACACCTTGGTGTGGGGATCCGCTACAATAGTATGTATTGGTTTTTTTGTCTCCAATCGGTTCTCTAACTGTCTTATTGTTTCTAAACGCGTGAAATAGTGCAGTTTGAGCCAGTGTAAGGCTGTCAAACACTATATTTTTTTGGGTGGCCAGGTGAATGCTAGAGGAGGCCTCGTTTTGGTCTACTAAAATGTCATCACTTCTAGGCAACTTCATTCGGGTGTAGTCCCTTAAGAGCCCTGAGACCAAAAAATCGTTCAACTTCAACAGGTGACTGCTCAGACTCTATGGTACCTAGAGACGTCTCATTATATCCTACACCTTGGTGTGGGGACCCTATACAATATTCTGTCTTAGTTTTTTCTATCTCCAATTGGTTCTCTCATTGTCTTATTGTTTCCAAACACGTGAAATAGTGCAGTTTGAGCCAGTGTAAGGCTGTCAAACACTATATTTTACAAATGGTGGGTCGTGTCACTGAACTGACTATGCCGACACATCTGGGTGACTAGGTGAAGACTAGAGGAGGCATCATTTTTTCTACAAAAATGTCATTGCTTCCGGGCTACTTCGTTCGGGTGTAGTCCCTTAAGAGCCCTAAGACCAAAAAACCTTTCAACTTTGACGGGTGACTACTCGAACTCCATGGCACCTAGAGATGTCTCATCAGATCCTACACCTCGGTGTGGGGACCCTATACAATATCATGTCTCAGTTGTTTCCATATTCAATCGGTGCTCTCTCTACCCTATTATTTCCAAACACGCAAAGTAGTGTAGTTTGAGCCAGTGTAAGGTTGTCAAACACTATATTTTGCAAACGGTGGGTCCTGGAACCAAACTGACTGCGCTAACACATCTGAGTGGCCAGGTGAACACTAGAGGAGGCATATTTTTGGTGCATGAAAAAATATTTTCTTCCGGGCTACTTCGTTCAGGCATAGTCCCTTAAGAGCCCTGAGACCACAAAACTATTCAATTTCGACGGGTGACTACTCAGACTTCATGGCACCTAGAGATGTCTCGTTAGATCCTACACCTTAGAGTGGGACTCTATACAATATCATGTCTTGGTTGTTTTCATCTCCAATCGGTGCTCTCACTGCCCTATTGTTTCCAAACACGTGAAATAGTGCACTTTGAGCCAGTGTAAGGTTGTTAAACACTATATTTTGCAAATGGTGGGTCGTGGCACCAAACCGACTACACCGACATGTCCAGGTGGATAAGTGAATGTTATAAGAGGCATATTTGTGGTGTGCAACAACGTCATTGCTTCCGGGCTACTTCGTTCAGGCGTAGTCCCTTAAGAGCCCTGAGACCAAAAAAATGTTCAACTTCGATGGGTGACTACTTGGACTCTGTGGCACCTAGAGATGTCTTATCAGATCCTACACCTCGGTGTGGTGACCCTCTACAATATCCTATCTCAGTTTTTTCCATCTTCATTTGGTGCTCTCGCTTCCCTATTGTTTCTAAACACACAAAAAAGTGCACTTTGAGCTAGTGTAAGGCTGTCAAATGTTATATTTTGCAAATGGTGGGTCGTGGCACCGAACCGAATGGGCCGACACATCTAGGTGGCTAGGTGAATGCTAGAGAAGGAATCATTTTGGTGCATGACAACGTTGTTGCTTTCAGGCTACTTCGTTCAGGTGTAGACCCTTAAGAGCCCTAAGACCAAAGAACTGTTCATCTTTGATGGGTGACTACTCAGACTTTGTGGCACCTAGAGACATCTCGTTAGATCCTACACCTCGAAGTGGGGACCCTATACAATATTACATATTATTTTTTTCCGTCTCCAATCAGTGCTCTCGCTGCCCTATTATTTCCAAATGCGCGAAATAGTGTAGTTTGAGCCAATGTAAGGCTATCAAATGCTATATTTTGCAAACGGTGGGTCATGGCACCGAACCAACTGTGCACACGCATATGGATGGTCTTGTAAACACTTGGGGAGGTTTTTTTTTCAGTTCTCTAAGCTCATGGTGCTTCTGGGCTACCTCCTTCGGAGGCAAGAACCCCCTCCAAAGGTACATAAATTGTTGTTTTAATTGCTTCTCTTTTCTTGTAAAACAATGAAAGCTTCTCTTAGCTTCAAGAATATAAAATTCTCTACTAATAGTTCTAACCATGTGAAGGTGGAAGCTTTTCTAGCACCACTAACCTGCATAAAAGTGTTAGTCAAAGAAATTTAAGTTTCAAATCAAAACCATACTAGATATGTACAAAATACACAAATTTAATAAAATATATGAACTTGAATCTAGAACTAACAAATTTAAACAATTCAAAGAAAAATTATATATTAGACGAGCTCAGGTAAATTCATTCCAATGTTCACCATCAGGATGTGAAAGTGTCCAAGCTTTTCTGGCACTAATAACCTGTATAAAAATGAACTAGTCAAATAATTTTAAGTTGAATAAAAACCATGTATACTAGATATATACAAAATACACAAATTTAAACACTTATTATACAAAATACTAGATATATACAAAATACACAAATTATAGATGGTTGAAAAATTTAAACACTTTAAAGAAATTATATATACTAGATGTGAGCATGTAAATTCATTCCAATAAACCATCAGGATCAGATCTACTCTGAATAATAGATAAGATTGCTTCATGATCTGACTCTCTAACCTTCCAAAGAATCTTGTTATTAGGCATTCCTCGATATCTATACAACTAAATATTTTTCGCTAGAATTAGATGCAAATATAAGAGTATTTTCTTGTGTGTCTCAAAGTCTTCAAACACCCAAACAAAAGAGTTTTTTAATGGATACCTTCGAAGCCAAGTTCCAGTAACTACTAGGGTACTCAATATCTTCACCATCTATAACAAGAGAAGTTAATTTATTTCTTTTCTTAATGCAATGGCATAAGAAAGAGTGTTCCTTCTTCATTGTCTTTTGTCGCAATAACTGCAAACACATGTCCTACAAAAAAATAAAGGTTTCAAGTCAAATTTAAATTACATATTAAAATTTCAATGGATGTAACTCAATAAAAAAAATTTAAATAACCATTTACCTTGTCGCACCAACATCAAATTTTTGTCAAATTACTTTGATGTTGCAACTTCATCTGTAGAAACAAGTCGTAATACCTATGGAGGTTGATAACTGGGAAGTAGAGTTAGAGGCTTACAAATCCATCCATCTACCCATTCTTATGAATCACACTTAACAGTTAAAAATTCGATACAAGATACATAAAAACATGCCAAATTTCTTTTCCATGTGGCCCACGAAGTAGTTTCTGAGATACAAAATGAGTGTATATCATTAGACCCTGTGAGTGTCATACAATCCTTGTAGTTAGCAATTTGTTGTTCCTCTATCAACCGAAAATATCTGTGAACTGTGGAATTTTCTTGCTAACCTCGGGCCATGTTAGCAATACACCATTCTACTATGCTCTTTGCATCTTTCAATTTAGCACCATCTTTATACTTTAAATCTTCTCTTGTAAGAGCTCTTTTCACACACGTCCCTACACCGTTATGCTCTCCTTTTCCATGTCTAGCCTCAGTGAAACTCCAAATATGTTACACACTCATCCTGACGTACATCTTGCTCATCCAATAGAATATTCGTGTATTCTTAAACTATGACATGTAATTATTTGACCATATATAATTTTGTTTTAAGAGGATGTCCCTATTAGACATGTTCCTATAAAATAACTGGAACCACCCTTGTAAAAATTCAGTAGAATGAGTACAATCATCACTGATATAAAAGTGGTACTCTCTTAAAAAAATTTGATCATTCTCTGTACTGTTAGGAGAACGTATAAATGCTATATGCACAAAAATGGGAACTTGTACTGAGTTGTAATATTGTGATTAAACCTCCATTTGCGGTTGCAATGTGTAATTCTCTACAAAATTGACCATTGAAACAATAGTACCGATATGAAATGTGTCATTGCATATCTTGAAATGTTCATCCAACCATCGAGCTCTATGTGTATGCCTAGCATACTCATAAACAATTTCATCCTTAAATTTTCTCATAAATTGAAAATCAGGCATATGTTCTGTAACTAGCTCACACTGTTTAGACTCCTTTCCATCTTTTAACTGGTATGATACTAATTTTTATTTATCAAAATCAACTAAATTATGTCCTATTGCACCTTTAATTTTCTCATGGATGCAACTTTTCGATTTAGGTAATCCGCCACATGTACCACAACTTTCATCTAAACAATCCTAACTATAAAAAAATTGTCCGACTTCTCTTTCACAAAATATCGTAGGTATGAAATCCTTGGAATATATTGGTGGAAAATGAACACCACATTCCGATAACATAGTTTCAGAATGAAAATTAGAATGAATACATAAAAAAATTAACATAATGCATCGTAAATTCAACATGTTTCCTACAACAACAAGTGGTGCGAGCGTGGTTGATTTTCATATAGAATGGTTTCAATGTTTCAAAAAAACGTTCACTAATTTTAATTTTTAGATGCTCTTGTTCAAACTTACGAAAAAATTGAGTTTGATTCATTTCTAAGAAATGATTTGGATGTGGTTCGCGATTAGTAAAACCAACTCTCTGTTTTACAACATCTCTTGTATTAGGTGAAACTCTAGTGTTATCATGCCAAAATTGAATAACAACTTCTCTTGTAGCATCAGATTTATCTTTGTCCTTATGCGGTGCTCTAGCAGAAAATGCTCAAAAATCAGTGTTATTGGGTGATTGAAGAATATTACGTCTTTCAATTACTTTCATTAGAGTTTTTTTATTAACTTTAAACATTCGACTTGTTTGTGTAATTAAATGCCATTTTTTATTAATTCACTTACAACACTAGTAGCAAGTACACAACGCACAATATTACTATCCCTAGTGCGTCTCTTGACACCAAAAATGTGGTATGCATCATGAAGATTTTCAAAAATTGTAGAGGTTTGACCATGTATATTAGATGTTGTCAATCCTAAGGTGTTTAATGTGGGTCTCATTTTAATCAATTTCATCAAACTAACCAACAACTGACATTTTTGGGAATCATTTAAAATTTTAAAATGATTATCCCAAATTTTAATGGCTTTTCTTTTGCTTTTCTGTTCAGAAAGTTTGTCAGACATTGGTTTCAAAATATTTTCATCAATTTCAATAAAATAATTAGGTTTATTATGTAAAATCCTATGAGGTGTTTTTGTCAATTTTTGTTTGTCTACAGTTTCAACCTGAATTGCTTTATTCGCATTTTCATTGTCTCCTTCAATTTCAACATCAACTACATCACAAGTATTTAATTCTTCTTCAACATTGATAGTAAAAACATCTTAATCATGAGTATTTAATTCAACTTCAACATTGACAGTGAAAACATTACCTGGTTCCTCATTGCTTACAATAGTAGGGGTTAAAGATGAACCTCTTCTTGATTCACGAAGATTCTGCATTCACTCAACATTTTGAAATCTATTTTCCTCTAATTCATCTAGCGTTTTTCACTTAATGACTTCCTTTTTTGACTTCGTTTCTTGTCTCCCATGATGTTTTGCTTCCGGTAATAAGAAAAACATGTAGAAAGTGACATAATTTCATACGGTAAGGTTCCACTAAAAATCACATGGTGATTCGAACATTGGGATGTGTGTAGATATGATTTAATAACTATAATCACACTTTATAAAGTGTGATTGCGGTCCTTGTTATCAAAACCATGATCGTAGTTTTATTTATATCATCAAATTTGACCCTAAGGCTTGGGAAATATTTGTTTTTCCCCAACCAAAGCTATGGGAGGTCATTATGGCATGTAAAAGGTCAACAAACTTAAAATTTTCTCTTCTGCAGACTTGAACCATGCTTAAAAACTGAAAACATTTCACAAAAATGGTGCCATCACGTAGGGGAGACTGTTAGCTTCATATAAATATTGATTTTAAAGTGAATAGAATAAGATAAATATCATTTTATAATTTTTACTATCAATAGGTCTTTAACACATTTTTTCCCGCGAAAGTTCATGTTTACATTTAAAATTGCATTTTTTTTTTACTTATCAAAATGTGATAAAACTTATACCATCCCAAGCATGGAAAAATTCTACACACGTTAAAAAAATTGATTTCGATATTTTTTGATATAGTTATGGCGGGCAAATGGAAAGCGCTCCATTTTCTAAATTTTTTTAAAGCACTTTCATGGAAAAAATCATTAAAAAAAATTGCTTGAAAAAATACAAAATAAAATCCATCCCAAGATAGACAATGACATCTAACATTTCACCAAATGAAAAAAATAACAAGTTTTGGTCATCCAAATCGCGGGCAAACGGATTACAATCTTATAGGTTTTTAATAAACAAAACCAAGTCATATAATTTTGAGTGTTTAATATAGCTAAACTTGTCCGTTTTTTTTTAAATTAGTAGTTTAGCAACTAGATTCTGGATGCTACGATTCATATTTATATATTTTTTTCTAATTTTGAGTACACGTATTGCTAATAATCCCTACAAGTTGAGATTTCATTTTTTTTGCAATATAACGTCCACTTATGACCCCTTTTTTGTCCACTAACTTGCTACACTTACCCATGGTCTTATTCATGATCACTTTGGGAGCTTCTTAAGAGATTTTGCGCCCCTCTGGGTAATCATTCAAATAATTATGCGGAGGCTCGAGCTATGCTTTGGGGCATTAAACAACATTTAGCCATGAATAGAAAATCCCTCATCATTGAAGGAGATTCACTGTGTGATTAATGTCCTTAATAAACATAGCAAATGTAGTTTGAGATTAAAGAATATAATCAATGAAACTAAGGAGATGTTGACATCATTTGAATAGGTGGAAATACACCACATTTATAGGGAAGGGAATAAACATGCAGATGTTCTCGCTAATTATGGAAACACCATGACTGAAATGTTGATGTGGTAGGGGGAAATCATTCCTTGGTAGAGTATTCAAAATTTGATTAATAATGATAAGATCTTAGAGTTTGTGTAATGATGGTCCCACGTTGGCACCGTAAGAAGATCCACCATCCATTGGGAAAGGAAATGTATTATGCTCTTTTGTTTTTAATCCTTTTGTTTGGCATTTGTGGGTTTAGTTTAATCATTCCAAATGTAGTGCAGGGTGTTTGTAGTAGGATGGGAGGTGATAGAGTCAAAACAGAGCTAACATTCTTCCTTCACCTCAATAATGACACTCCCCTCTAGATATTGTTGTGAAGAGGTCAATTCTTGAAGTATATCCAACGTTTAAAAGGTAACGATCCTCAAATATTTGTGGATTTTGGAAATGCATGGGCAGAGGGGAGTTTTAAGCTGAGGCAGTTCAAAATTACTGTTACCAAGGAATCCATAGCTAAGGTGACTGGGTTATCTATAGAGGGTATTAAAAAATCTAAAGGAAAAACTAGGTGTAAACATAATATTGCTACATTTTTTTTAGCCCTAGTGAGCGTATTGTGATGTATGATGATGACATAGCTTGCACTTGCTTTCCTAATAAGTGGGATGATGTTTTTCTGGTAGTTCTGAAGTATCTTACACTTGAGGGTGAATTGAGGAAGTTTTCCTCCTATCATTTTTCCATTTTTAACTATCTGAGAAGAGACCAGGCCATGAGCTTGTCCCTTTTCCTATTTAGATATTTGTCTATCTCCATTTCTGACTTTAAAAATGACAAGAAGGATGTTCCCCTTCATCAAGGTATGATTTTTTTACTCTTCCAAAATGAAAAAACCCATTATTACTGCCCCTCCTATGACAACCATTGAAACTGAGTCTAATAATGAAACCCTAGTGGTGGCCATGGAGCGGCTCAAGAAAGGGAGTGTGAAGGATAATTAAGATGGTATAACAGACGTTCTTTGTGACGTAAAAAATGGGTTCCAGGAAAGGGGTGAAGGTTATAAAAGGAAAGATAGAGAGAGGGATTTTGTGGAATGGGAGGCCAGACTGATGAGAGTTGAATAAATGGTGGACACTATTCTCATCGTGAAAAAGAATCTGGTTCAGGAAGTCAGAGACTGCCACCACAAAATTGATGTTCAGAACAAGAGGATTGGGGTTTTAAATGTTGAGATTGTTATGCAAGAGAAACAAATCTCTATTTTGTAGGACCAAGTCACCAAATTCGATGGAGGTAAGCAAAAGATGAGGTTCGTGTTGAAAAACTCTGACAGTGAAGATACCATGGACACGAAGGTTAAAGATACTGCTGAAAAGACCCAAAAGGGTGATCATTAAAGTTGTTAGATCTAAATATAGTGGCCTAAGTGCCAAAAATCGTAACAAAGGCCCTACTTATACTACGAAATAATGGCGAGATTTTAGTTGACCTTTTGGTATTTTTTGTGTTGTTTTGTTTTATATTCTTGATATGGCTACTATTATTATAATATTGCAGGCCCTTCCTTGGCCTAGCCTTGTTTTTGGGGTTGCCTTCTTGTCAAGAATGTTTGACTGGGCTTATTTTTCTCCTTTTTGGCTGGTTTTTGTAACCGTGTTTCTTTTTTGTTAAGGGTTTTTTGGTCCCTTCAAGACCAACCTTTATTTACCTAATCTAAAAAAATTATTTCTCAAGAAAGACCCAACTAAATTTTATTTTGAATAAATATGACATTTTCACTAATTTCAAAGAGTATAAAGTTCATGTGGAAAATCATGCACAAAAGAAGATAAAGGTTTTACGAAGTGATAATGGCAAGGAACACTACTCTAATGCATTCAGATAGTTTTGTAAAAAATGTAAAATAGAACTAAAGAAGATGAGTCCATATACATCAAAACAAAATGGAGTAACAAAAGAATTAATAAGACTATGAATGATAAGGATGGAATTATGCCTAAAGGTGCATGCCTATATAGAAAGTCTTGGGCAAAAGAAACAATAATTGATTATTTAAATTGATCAATAGATCACCCACTTTATCCATTTGTAATAAAAACCCACATAGAAAATGGAATGGTAAGAAATTATCTATAAAAAATATAAGGGTATTTGGTTGTGATGCTCATATGATTATTACCATGGAGAAAATGACAAAGTTGGATCATACATATGCTAGTGCAAATTGATTGGATAGAATAATGGTGTAAGATGATATAAGCTCTAATAACCAAAAACAAATAAGATTATTTACACTCATAACATAATCTTTAGATAGGTAAATAAGATTCGAAAAAATCACAAACAAAAGAAGATCATGAATAGGTTTATATAGAATTAGACGAGGGATATTCTTCATCTAAATTTGTAGGGAAATTTTTAAAGATGAACCAAAGAGAAAGAGTTACAAGAGGAAGATTCAAATGAATTAGAGAATGAAATAGAAGTCAAATAATCATTGATTATATTCTTTAGGAGATAAAAATTTATTATAAGGGAACCAAAAAGAAATAATCCATTTGATATTTATTTTGAATTAATGTTATCATCTTTATAAGTTATAAATGTGTAAGAACCCCTTGGTAGAATACTAGAAAAACACCATGATTTATTATTATTATTTATATACATTCCTTCACATGAATTTCCATATAATTCCACCAAAGATGAGAATCAAATCCCTAGTTATTAACTTAAACTATCCACAATGTGGAAGCCAAAGGGAACAACTAATGTTTCTTTATTGAATGTAAATTATAATAATCCAACTACATCATCTATTTGCAATTTTTAATCAACTAAGTAATATTATTGTAATCAGATAAGATAATTACATAAGAGAATGAATTCATTCCACCTTGCTCTATTCATTAAGCATAGAGAGCATACTAGCATGTGAATGCAATGACATAGGAGCTACTTCATTACCCATTTCCTTTTGTGACAAAGATACTAATGGTATAAAAGATTTTGTGTTTTCAACTTTATACATATTAGTTTTCAAGTACACTACATGATCATTATGCTCATAATGATTTTTTATAATATAAATTACAAATAAGAATACAATATTTTGCTGAGAAACATTGATATGGAAGAATATAAAGATAATTCTCAATGTGAGCACCATCGAGATAACACTGGATATCCTGTCAAGGTCATAGTAATGAAGAAGGAGAGAGAGAGCATTGATCATCATAGCACTTTTCCTCCAACCACAAAGCTAGTTTAGTTTGTCCGCACAACTCTCATATCCAAAGAGTGGCCCTACCCTTCATGAATAAGGTAGATATGGAAATTGATACCAAAAGAGAGAGTGTTCCATGTATATAAATCCTTATTGTATATGACCTAACCGGTCATGATGTAATATAAGATGGTGAATTGGAAAAGAAAAAATACATTTTTATTAATACCAAGTATTAATTGTTTATGGACATAAGATTTAGATTACAAAGGGTTACCCCCGATGTATCCTAACTCGTATACGAGGTATGTCTGGTAAACCCAAACATTGGATCAATATTTGGTAACCCCAAAAAAGGAAACATTTCCACTCGTATTGAGTCATGGTGAAGACCAAACTAGTTCCCTTATCCTTTTAGTCCCACTTTCCAATGTTCACCATACTTTAAATCATATCTATTGATTCTTCTCATCCCTCTTAACCCCATACTGGATGACAATTGATATCCACAAGGTAAGAAAAAATTTAACATGTGAATAAATTTGATAGGTATGTAGGTGCTAATGCATCACATTAGTGTTCCCTACCATTTCATAAAGCATTATTGTCCTCATACGACATCAGGGATTGTAAACTCCCAACGGCCAAAAATTCTAAGGATTAAACTAGAGTTCACATGTTAATAACGGATGTAGTAAGTTTTATTATCTATTCAATTCAAACAATAAAATTAATACAAGGAAACTTAATCATATATTTGAAAAAAGTATCATAGGATTCTAGATGAACATGTATGTTTGGTTTCACTGCTAACCACTAAATGTTTAATTATTCTTACATATGTAAAGGTGATAGGTAAAAGGAGGTGAAACTAACCACATTAATTCAAGTTTGATATTGATAATTTTGAGGTGCCCCATCCCTTATATTTATTCTAAGGAAACACCATTTTTAGGACTTATATTGGAATTTTATAACATAATTCAAAGTCTCAAAAATAAATATGAAGTTTGTTTAGTATAAGTGCATAAATAAGTTTATGATAATCACGGGGGGTTCATTAGCTAGAAAATATCCTAGCACATGGGTTCATATTGAGGTAATTAAAATTAATAAAATTAAATTCAATATGCCGGTAGACATGAGGGGGTGAAAGGGCTTACTTTATTAATATTTTGAATCAGGTATTGGGGGTAGGTTAGAGAGGTGGGCAAAAGGAAAGAGATGTTTAATTTTAATATAAAACTAAAACATTTGAACCCTAGTTTTTAAAAGTAAATACCTTAAAATTTCAAAAAGAGTGTGTTCATAAAGTTAAATTATAATCTATTTTTGAATAAAGAAATATCAATTAAGAGATTTTTAACCTATAATTAATAATATGGTAAAAAACTAAGATTGAGTATATTTTTCAACACAGGTGATATTATTTCACCATCTTAATTATTTGAAGAACTATTGATAAATGATTAAAGCTTGGCATTTATAAGGTGATTTTTAATAGGTCTTCAATGGCTTAAAACTATATTTCGAGAGGAAATGCATATTAAAAAAAATTGAGTGAGAAATATGATATATTAGGATAGAAATAAAAAAAGGGTAAATAAAATTGTAATTTAAAAATGGGTAAGGTACATGGAAAAAATAGGGGGTATTTTCATTCTATTAATATAATAGGCGGGGGTATAATCAATTGAATATTTAGAGGTAAAAACTAGAATTAAGGGTATTCTTTAATACTCTTCAAATGCACGTGCTATACAATACTTTTGCTAAGTGAACCCCCGTGATGATAATAAAGAAAATATTTTAAAAACAAATATACCTTTATTGGGATCTTAATAACCTATTTATGATTATTTATAAAATATTTTTTTACATATTCAATTTTATAATAAATTTAAATATATCTATATGGCCTGTTATTCACCACTAAATAAATTAGGCATTCTAATTAAAAATAATGAATAAATAACTAAAATATTTAATTATGTTTCAAATCCTAAGTTTCTAACTAAAGGGCATCATATTATCAAAAGAAAAAGTCCACATAACTTAAATGGATTTAAGTGGCTAACATGCCTTTAAGTTTGATAAGGATAAAAAAAATGCAAAGTTTTTAAAATGTTTAAAAGATGGAAGGTTTGGAAATTACCAAAAGTCTTTAAAGAATTATATTATTGAAAAATAAGCCATGGTCAAATTCAAGTAAGCTAAAACCGCTAACCATTTTTTCTCTTACTAACACATAAATTAGTTACGCATTAGAATAGTTATAATTTATGCTAAATAATTTTCTAACGAGTTAGGGGGAAGTTAATATATTGAGCCCAATCCAAATATGATGGAGGATGAAACATCAAACCATATTCTAAAATAATTTAAAATAATTTTATCCTTATTTATTTTAATAAAAGATATGAAAATTTATCTCATTCTTATTGATGGGTTTATTTATTTATCTTATTGATGAATTTCATCTCATTCTCATGTACTTTAATAAAAGATAATTTACCCAATTTTATTATTTTGTCCCAGTATAAGAAAATTGATTAATTTAATTCACCCATTATTTACCCAATTTTATTATTGTGTAAGAAAAATGATAACTTTTATCACATTCTTATTTATTTTAATAAAAGATAATTTACCCAACATTTACCTAATTTTATTATTTTTTCATGTATAAGCAAATTGATGATTTTTCTTCTTCTTTAACAGTAAAAAAAAAAAATTGCACTCTATTAGATTTATTGATTGAGTATATGGCATTCAATCAAATTCTAAAACAAGTTACAAATTATTATTCTTAATCTAGAAGAAGAGATTTTTTTTCAAAAGTTTAAAGAGTAATGAGAGATGTTTTAATTAAAATAACTTGCCTTTGGTTTGCAGTCCAAGCATTCAACAACCAACCAACTCTTCAAATCTTCCGTTTTACTCATGTGCTCATATCTTCTCTACCACTTGCAGATTTTCTCCAAGATAATATGTTGCTCAAAAATATTTGCTCCCATATTTGATGCGCTCCCAAAAATTCCAAAACGAAAGCGTCCTCTTCCTTTATTTGTTTTTTTATTTATAGATTTGAGGTTTTTTTAATTTGAGTCCCTACTTTAAAGGAATCTTGTCATTTTTTTTCCTTTTTTAATTGCAACATAAGAGCCCATCTTTATTGAGAGAGTATTTAAAATTTCTCATATCTATTAATTTAAAGGGCACACTTTTCAACCTCATAAATTCTTATATATATATTCCTTTATTTCTATACTCAATAGTTAATGCAATAAATTTTTAAATGATGGCCCTCCATCTTTGTCAAATAAATTATTTCCTTTTTATTTTTTATTTTTTATGAAATAGGATCTTATTTAAAACCTTACGGGATCTCATCATGTATTAATGCATGTAGTATGATACATTTATAATCGTGGGTAAGTGCATGGAAATGGGGGGCCAAAAAGAGGACACAAATATATTCTTTAGCCATTTTAGCTATAACGCGTTCGCGTTATGGATTGGTCACATTATAATGCAATAGAGAAAAATTGAGGTTGCGTTATAATGTGAGTGCATTAGGGCTCTGTAAATCCAACCCACAACACACTCGTGTTATAACGCGTGTTGTGGCATATGTGCTTATGGGAGGGATATATTTACTAAAATAAATGGTTCAAGTATAATAATATTTATACTTTATTATTTCTTATACTTTATTATAGTTTTTCTTTTATTAATATTTATAATTTATTATTTCTTATAATTAAATTTATTTTAGTAAATATAAGCAGTTAGGTTCACTCAGCACCTTATGGAACTAGTCTCACAACTCCATCTGTCACGGTTTAAAAGATATTTTTTCATATTCTAATTTGGTTAGTAGATAGGTATTTTTCAGGATTTCAACATTCGGCCTTCAAGCTTTTAGGGTTTAAATTATACAATCGATATCTGTTTTGTGAAAGAATATAGTCTTTGTTTAGGTTTTGGGGCCTTTTGGATTGGTTATTTTGTAGGAGTTTTAAATGTGTCAAAATTAGAATTTACAAACCTCATAACTCCCAAGGGTAGTGAAAACTGATTGAATATATATACTCATGTAATTCCTTACAACACATAATAAATCAAAACACATTTGTAAGTTTTTATTGATTCAAATATTAATCAAGGAAATGGTCATCATGAGGTTTGTGAAGGATTTGAAACATCATGAGGTGATGTAGAGCTCTAACACATTTACGTGCATTCATCAATTCATAACAACCAATTTCAATCATTCTCATTAGTATCTTATTTTTAGAAGTCTTTCCAATAAGCTCTATAGGATAAAATATGCAAAAATGGCACAATCAACCTAAAAATTACCTTTTTAATCCCTATATCCTACTCTCACATTTTATACACAAGCCCAATCAACTGTTTAAATGACTCATTTTCTTGTAAAACCTCATTTCCTCATACTTCCACTCCATTCCTCTCACTAGCTTTAAGTGTCCTAATTCCAAATCAAGCACAAATTTAGACTTTTTCCTTCCATTTTCTCCTTCTAACTCTTTATATTGTTTCACCATGCTCAGACTAACACGAAACCATTAAACAAAAGTGATAATTAATTAAAGAAATCATTAATCCTCTCAAGTTTAATCAATCCTGCCTTGTTTTAGCTCTTAAGATCCATTCCCATACAAGATCCATGATAATGCACATCTATTCATATCCACAACTAAAAAAACACATCATTAGATACCCTTCAGGCTTAGTGTAATGCATGATTTTTTTTAAATTTCAACCCTTTAAACTTATCTTGTTATCACCTTTTCTATTTTTTAGCCTATTAACTCTCTTCTAGCTCTGGTCTTGTGCATTTTCTAGTGTATATTTCAATCTAAGGGGTTTCAGACCATACTGATGGGTTTTCTAGATACCCATTTATGCCTTCTTCGTCTATGCAAGATTTCAATATGTGCTTCATGAAAAGAATCTTGTTCAATGAAAAATACTTCCATCTACATGGTGAATACCTATTTCAGCAATTGATAGATAATTGGAAAATGGTTTGAGAATCATTGATTTGATTTGTGATCACTAGGATTAATAGTGGAGACCTTGAAAAATAAGAGATTGATCCTTGCTATTGCCTTGTAATTAGAAGAGAGAATCATATTCCCATCACAATATAGGTCTCATAATAGTGTTTCTAAACACGTAAGTCATCACTTCAGGTTTTAGAAACATGTTTTCAACTCATGATAACTCATGTTTTACCAATTTTTCATGGTAGATGTTTTGTCACTAAAAAACAACCCATAAACCCTAAACCCTAAATGTTAGGTTGTGGATCCTGTTTTCATGTGTGAAAATGTTGAAGACTGTACACTAAGAGTACTGTACACTTTCCACATTTGTCTTACCAGGGTTTGAGGCCGGGCCAAACCTTAAGCGGGGGCTTGGGGTGTAGCCCTTGAGAATTTTTTTAGCCTTGAAAAATATGCCCAATATAGTAGGAAACATGTTTTTCTCATATGGGTAGGATTTTTGATCCATAGGTTTATGGGATAGTTTTGGCCCATGGTTTTGATACCCACGGTTTTGTAAAAATACTAAAGCAGTTGTCTACTTATGTGGTTTTGTGCATATTGTAGGGATGATGTAGCAACATTGTAGATGTCTCTGAATTCAAGTGTGATTTTTGTAGAGTTTGTTGAGCATAGCTCCAAATAGATCTGGGTATTGTATTGAGAGAGCGGTGGCTTATAATAAAATCTAAGAAAGTGATTCTTGGTGGACATATCCCAAATCGGGTGAACCACATTAAATAATGTCTCTTTGTGTTGTTATTTTATTATTATGTACTTTTATTTCAGATTTGTAATATTTTTTGCATATTAGTTTCTACTGTTGCGATTCTGTGAGGGATTATTCTGCATATTTTATCCCTTATTTCATAACACTAAACCCTAAACCCTAAATGATAAATCCTTAACCTTGAACCCTAAACCCTAAACCCTAAGCCCTAAGCCTTAATCCTGAAGCCCTAAACTCTCTTAATTTTCAAGGCCTCCAAAATCAACCCCAATGACTACAAATCAACTCCATGATGCTCAAACCATTTTTGATTATCTATCACTTACTGAAATAGGTATTCACCATGTAGATGGAAGGATTTATCATTGAATGAGATTCTTTTCATGTGGCCACCTGTTAGACTGAAATGAGGTGGTTGTTATGTCCCTCCTCTTTTGAAGTGTGATCACACTACAGAGTTCAAATGAGTGTTTAAGAACACTACCAAGTGAGTGACATCAAGTGAAACTCAGATGTTTTTTCATTCTTACATATAGGGTGCTCTATATGAATATCATCTTCTTACCCCTTCTAGCACTAGAATTCTCCTCGGCTGGAATCAAATTTAGGAGAATGGCTAAGAACACATAGGGGTTGTCAATTGCCTAGTAAATATTTCTTGTTTTGTTCTAAATGAGAGTCAGTTGGCCTACGGATTAGTGACCTTCCATTCATTTATATTTCCTTCTATGCTAAACCCATGGATGTTTTCAAAAATTTCTTCAAAAAGATAGGGGTAGTGATCAAGCCAAGTGAAGGGTGTGATGTGATTTCCAAATAACTTGAAATGCATACAGATTTAGAGGTCATAACATGAATTTACAAATATCTCTATCATTATAAATGGAAGCCAAGTAACAATGTCTCCCTATATCAAAGGAAAGAGGACTACTAGGGTTTGTGGTAGGATTGGAAATTTAGGAATTATCGAGTGTCTGAATAAGAATGTAATTGCATCTAGAGAAACATTTTTAAACATTGGAGTAATGAATCTTCAAAAATAAAATTTCACCATAAAAATCCTCTCAAATTGTCAGCTTACAAAATCATTGGACATATCAAGCTCTATTCTTTGAATGAAACCTTCATTCTTGATAGCTTGCAACTGAAATAATTATTCAAAAGAGCATAAAAAATGTTCAAATTTGCTTGTTATCCTAATCCGTCAAACCCAGAAATATCACTGGACTTGTTATTATCAATTTATAACACTCTTGGAGCTCCAAATATTTCACAAGCTATAGGAAAAAAGGAGATAGATGTATTGGGTAAATTTTTTTATATTGAATTGTTCTTGGATATCTGGCATTTCCTTCCTTCAAAATATCAATAAATGAAAGGCATCAAATTGGGATGGCTCTCTTTGAATGTTCTACCTACAAAGAACATGAATCCTTTTTAGTTTAATGCTCTCTATCAATACTAATAAGAATGGGAAAGAAACAAAACATTACAGTGAGTGAATGGGTAAGCCTAAACCCTTAGCCCTAAACCCCGAGCCTTAAACCTTGAGCCCTAAACCCTAACCCCTAACCCCTAAACCCTAAACCATGAACCTTAAACCGTAAATCCTAAACCATGTGCCCTGAACCCTGAATCTTGACCCTTAAACCTTAAACCTTAATCCTTAAACCTTAAACCCTAAACTCTGAGCCCTAAAAACTAAACCTTGAGCCCTAAATCATAAATCATAAACTGTAAACCCTAAGCCCTAAACCGTAAACCCTAAACTATATACCCGAAAACCTAAACCCTTAACCCTAAACTCTAAACCCTAAATACTAAACCCTAAACCCTATTTTTACTACATAGAAACCTTAGCCCTAAACCTTAAACCTTGAGCGTTAAACCCCAAATCATAAACCATAAACCCTAAACCCTAAACCTTGAGCCCTAAACCCTAAACCCTAAGCCCTAATCCCTAAGCCCTAAGCACTGATCCCTAAGCCCTAAGCGCTAAGCCCTAAAACCTAAACCCTAAACCATGAACCCTCAAACATAAACCCTAAACCCTCATCCATAAACCCTAAACCCTAAACCATAAATCCTAAGCCCTAAACCCTAAACTCTAAACCCTAACCCTGAGCCTTAAAACCTAAACCCTAAAACCATAACCCTTAAACCAAAACCCTAAACCTAAACCTTAAAACTTTAAACCATAAGCCTTGATCAATCCTAAACCCCCTAAACCCTAAACCTTAAACCCTAAAACCTAAATCTTGTGCCCTAAACCCTAAACCCTGACCCTTAAACCTTAAACCATAATCTGTAAACCATAAACCATAAAACCTAACTCTAAACCCTAAACAGTAAACCTTGAGCCCTAAAACCTAAACCCTATTTTTACCACCCTGAACCCTAAACCCTAAACATTGATCCCTAAACCCTAAACCCTAAACCATGAGCCCTAAACCCTAAACCTAAACATTGAGCCCTAAACCCTAAGCCATACATAAGCCCTAAATTACCTCCAACACTTCCAAGATTCTATGACATCACCTCAAGATACTTAATATATTTCTTGAACTCTCCCAGAGGGTGTTTGATTAGCTTAGAATGTCCTTTTTAGGCCTCCGAAGGAATTTATCTTCCATCAAGTCACATTTGAACTCATCACTTATCATATCTGAATCATCCTTGCACATTGAAACAAAATTAAAAAAAACTTGTTAATAATTTCTTTTGATCTAGGTTGAGAGTGGTACTGAGCCAAGTTGGCCAGAGGAAGGACACACCATTGACCAGGAAGTGAAAGATGCATTCCCTAAGCTTTTAAAGTAGGTACTCATCCATAATATGATTTTACCATATTCTAAGAAAAAATTAGGGATCCAAATCCATGCTCATGGGAAAATTCATGAGTCCATATATTCTATTAGTTTTCTCTACCTTTAGGAGTTGCGAGGTTTTTAAATTCTCATTTTGACACATTTAACACTCCTACAAATGTCAATAACCAATCCAAAAGTCCCCAAAACCTAAACAATGACTATATTATTTCCCAAAATAGACATCGATTGTCCATAATTTAAACCCTAAAATACTTAGGCTAAATTTCTTGAAATCCTGAAAAATACCTATGTAATGACTAGGTTAGAATGTGAAAAACCATCTTCTAAACCGTGACAAATGGAGCTGTGAGACTAGTTCCATAAGGTGTAGAGTGACCCTAAACTTCTTATATTTACTAAAATAAATTTAAAGTATAAGTTTTTCTTTTATTAATCTTTATACTTTAAAATAATAATAAAGTATAAAGATTAATAAAAGAAAAACTTATACTTAAACCATTTATTTTAGTAAATATATCCCTCCCATAAGCACATATACCACATAACAAACAAGAACACAAGCGCGTTATAACATGCTTGTGTTTCATCTTCTATGGGTTTGGGAATCCCAATCCATAGGCTTGGATTTTCCTTGGATATCCCACCCTAAGGATTAGACTGTGTAATCTGTGAATAAATTCGTGTTTAACAAAAAAACATCAAACTCTCACGTGTACACCATGATATCTTATGTGTTATAACATAATATTCCAAAATTATACTACGATGTCAAGCTTCGGTTTTACCTTGGTGACGATATGCTTCTTTTCGAAATCTTATTAGTTTAAAGCTTTCATCCTTAATTTCTTTTACTAGTGCCCTATTTTCTTGTCAAAACGTATGCATATGTTTTTGTACACAATTTATGATTTTTTCATCCGAATTTCAAAAAAAAAACTCCTCTTCTAAACTCCATTCTACACGCACTAAAATAAAAAACAAAAAAATGACTATTTTTTCTCAAAGTTATGGGGGTGTACACACAGATATTTCATTTTTTGGGATGTGTGCACTTTGAAAATGAATAAAAAAATTATATATTCATCCAAAAATTGTGAAAAATTAGTGGGACCTCGTAAATGGAATTACCTAACTTTCTAGTGAAGGAATTTGAAAAATAATTTATAAAACTCAAAAAATGGGGGGGCACACACACAATAGGTTCTTATCTTTTTGACAGAAAAATAGACATACTTTGTGTACACACCACATTTGACCCTCTTAATCTCCACCATTTTAAAAATAAATTAGTAGTTTAGAAGATAAATTCTGAGCTCTACGGTACTTATTCTTATCACTTTGTCAAATTTTGAGCATATGCATTACGAATTATTAGATGAAGTTCAAGTTTCGCTGATTTTAGGAAAACTATGTTCCCTTTTTGACCCCCTTTTGGCCACCCATTTCCATGCACTTACACTCTTCCATATTATTTATTGAAAGGGACACTCTTTAATGTATTCCTTTTCAATAATAATTCAATCACCTTATAATCATGAATTTGAGAAATAATAAGTGTTTTCATATTTCTTTACATTTGCTTCTCTATATAATAATTAATGTTGTCATATTTTAAATTTGGCAGCCACCTATCTTTTTCAAACTATTTTTTTAAGTGACAATAATTTATTTTTAATATTTTTATTCAAAATATAGAAACACCATTATAAAATAATAACGATTCAATATATATATATATATGTATACATGTATTAATTTATTTTTATGTATATTTTTAAAATAATATAAATTCTAATTTATATATATATATATATATATATGTATATATGTATATATGTATATATGTATATAATATTGTTGGTTTGAATATTTGTAATTTATTTACGATTAAGAACATGATACATGTAGATGATTATAATTTTACAAACCTCGTATGGAGGTGGACCTATAGCCAGACCTAAGTTAATACCGATACTCAAAATCTAACAAGGTAATCTAAAACTCTACCACATTTTCACATGCTAAAAAATACTAAGGTGAATTTACGTACCAAAAAGTGTATGTAAAATGGTAAAAGCATCTTACCCCTTTACAAGTGGTATAAATATGTTATTACTAAGGTTTAGGGGTACACATGTCCCCCTCTCTTTTGGTATCATAATTTTATAGCTACTCTCCTCTCTTTGATGATGCTCTCCCTCCAATCCAAGGGAAATATATCCTACAACCAACTCATAACAATAACACACAAATAGTTAACCAGATCATGATATAAAATCATTATTCTATAATATAAGAAGTGATAATCATATTATTGTCAGTAATAATATTTTATCCAAATCACATTATAATAAACAAAATTAAATAATCTAGCTTAATAATAATAATAATTCATAGTTCCACATAATCAATCACATATGCTAATTACTACATCAAAATTTCAATGCTATGGAGAGGGATGCAACATTCCCCCCCCCCCCCCCCCCCCCCTTGGAAAAGGCATCGACCCAATTACTGCTAAAAACAAAACTAAACAAATAAATGTAGAAAACTCTTGAAGACTTCATCATAGTCTTCCCATGTTGTACTCTCCTCAGAGTATTGATCCCATTGGACTTTACTCTGGGAGACTTCCTTGTTTCACAAGGTGATTTTGTGATTATCAATTACCCAAATGGGTTCTACTAGAACAACCCCTAGATCCTAAACCTGCAATAATATCCAATCAATTACATGTAAAATATCAGCATGATATTTCTTTAGAAAAAATACATGAAAAAAATTATGGATTCGAGCCATAGATGGAGGTAAAAAAGGATTGTATGCTAGTGGGTTCACAACTTCTAGGACATCAAAGGGTCCTACATAACATGGAGTAAGTTTGGATTCCTTACCAATTATGATATAAATTTTATTGGGTTTGACTCTAAATAAAACCTTTTCTCCTACTTCAAATTTTCTTAGGGTTATTTTTCTATCTGCATAACTTTTTTGTCTATCTCTAGCTTCAAAAAATCTCTTTCTAATTAGCTTTACCTACTCCATTTCTTGAAGTGTTTCAGGACCAATCACAACACTATCTTCTTTCTTGTCCCAACTGATAGGTGTACAAAACTTCCTTCCATAAAATTATTCAAATAGTGTCATACCCACAGTGGAATGGTTAGAGTTATTGTAAGCAAACTCTACTAAAGGAAAGTACTCCTCCCATTTGTATTGTTGGTCCATGAAGTACATGTGAAACATGTCTTCTAATACTTGATTAAATCTCTCTGTTTTTCCATCAGTTTCAGGGTGATATGTCATACTAAATTTGAGCTTTGTTCCTAAAGCTGCATGAAAGATATTTTAGAACCTTAACATCAGGCCGTCATCTTGATCTGAAATTATATTTTTAGGTACTCCATGCATCCTGAATATCTCCTATACAAACATGCTTGCTAAAATTGGTGAATCATTCTTCAAGTTCCTAGGGATGAAATGTGTAACCTTGGTAAGTTTTTCAACAACTACCAATGTCACATCATTCTTGTTCTTAGAAATTAGAAGCCCTTGAAAAAAATCCATACTAATAACATGCCACTTCCAATCAAGCGCATCATGGGGATACAATGACCCTACTAGATGCACATGCTCAAATTTAACTCACTGACACTCCAAACACCTTGTTACAAAGCTAGTAACATCTCTCTTAATCCCAAACCAAATAGATAATTGTTTTATATCAACCATCATCTTGGTCACACCAGGGTGACCTGAGTAAGGAACATAATGTGCTTCCTCCAAAAATGTGATTCGTAAATCACCAGGGCCATGAATATAAATTCTTCCATTGAGCCTTAATAGACCTTCTCTTTCAATTTGATATCCCTCATACCTATGATCTTGACTATTAGCCTCAAGGTCAACCTTGACTTATTTATAAAAATCATTAGATGGTAGTTGATCTAAAAATTGTTGTTTAAAAGTGGTTCTCATTATGGCCATGATAGATATATAGCGATGAAGGCTAAGGGAATTTGTAAATCTATTTTCCTTCCCCTTTATGTAGATAATTTCAAAAACATAGTCACCTAAGAATTCCAACCAAGGTTGTTTGTGGGCATTCAGATTTGGCTAGGTGAAGATACACTTGAGCCCTAAGTGATTAGTATTGATCTCAAATGGATTTCTACTAAGGAAATGCCTCAACATTCACAATGCATGGACAATTGCAGCACACTCCAAATTATGTGGTTCATAATTCAACTCTCTTTGCTTTATTTTTTGAGACTCATATGCCACCACATGGTTATCTTGCATAAAATCACCCTCGAAACCCTCATCAGATGCATATGTGATGACAATGAAATTACCATTTGGATTAGGTACCTTTAGGATGGGGATTGATGTAAACTTTTCTTTCAAAATTTGGAAAGCATTTTCACATCTTTTGGTCCATACATACTTTTACCCTTATTCTGTAAGGATGTGATTGGAATCCCTATCTTAGATATTCCTTCAACAAAATTTCTCTAATATCCTTCTAAGCCCATAAAACTTCAAACTACATGCACAGTCTTTGGGGAAGGCCAACCCATGATAGTTTTTACCTTAGCTGGATCAACTGATATACCTTCCGATGAAATAATGTGGCCTAGATAGTTCAATTTTTGTTGAAAGAAAGAATATTTTGACAAATTTCCATAAATCTTATGTTTCCTTAACCTTTCTAACACTAATCTCCAATGCCCAATGTGTTCTTCTTCACTCTTTGAATATATCAGAATATCATCCAGAAAAACTAACACAAACTTATCTAGATAATCCTTAAAGATATTATTCATAAGATTCATGAATGTTGGTTGAACATTTGTGAGTCCAAAAGAAAGTATAGTGAACTCATAATGCTCATAATGAGTCTGAAAAGTTGTTTATGGAATGCCTTCTTCACAAATTTTCAGTTGATAGTAACCCGATCTCAAATCAATTTTTGAAAACATTTTTCCCCTTGCATTTGGTCAAATAAATCATCTATGTGTGGCAAGGGGTATCTATTTTTCACAGTAGCTTTATTCAACATCTGGTCATCTATGAAAATCCTAAGAGTTCCATCCTTATTCTTCACAAAAATCATTGGTCCACCCCAAGAGGATACAATGGAATGAATCAAACCCTTAGATAACAATTCTTGCAATTGTGCCTTTAAATCAAAAAACTCAGTTGTTTTCATTCGATAAGGTGCCTTGGAACATGGTTATGATCTTGGCACAATATCAATGGAGAAATCAAATTCTCTATGAGGTGGAATTTCTAGTAACTCATGAGGGAAAACATCATTGAAGTCTTGGACGAAAGGGAAATCCTCAAGAGTTGGTTATTTTTTAGTTTCTATATCATTGATATGGACTAAAATCAAGTCACACCCCTTAATCTTTGCTTTCTTTAACTACATTGCTGAAATTTTCCTTAGAATTACCTCTCTTTTTATTCCATGGATATGCACAAGGTAACCCTTGTCATCAAGACAAGCAATATCCTTGGCAAAACAATCAAATTTTGCATGGTGTTTCCATAACCAGTTAACTCCTAGGATAACATCATAAGATCCCAAGGGTGCAAAATATAATTTAACTGTACTCACAAATTCTAGAGGTTCTAACTCAACCCTAAAAAGACATTTCTCTACCTTTCTCTCTGCTCAGTTCCCATACTGAACTGACCAAGATTTTTCCATATATCTAGATTTTCTAGAGATTTTACTAAGAATATCAGGATCTATAAAAAACTCAGATGCTCTTGTATCAATAAGAATGGAAACTGGATAGCCAAAAAAGTTTATCTGATGCTTCTATTAGTGTCACTTGAAAATCAACTTGGTGATTATCACTGCTGCAAGGATATTCTGTTGGAATATTTGTTGTTGTATTAGTAGATGCACCTTAATATTTCCACTAGTTGTTTTACAAAGACAATTATTGATGTAGTGATCACCTCCACAGTTAAAACATCCTTCCACTAGACCTTTCTTTTTTAGAGTCTTTCCTCCATTATTAACCCTTCCATTATTGTTGATATTTTCATTCCTACCCTTAGGTCTGCCATTTTTCTTGAAGGAGTTCCCAGGTTTGAAATTCCTTCCAGATCATATGTTCCAATTCCCCCAATTTTTATTATGTTTCCAATTTTTACTTTTAAATGGAGTTGAATTTTGATGTTGTTGTCCTCTTCCTCCTTCCTTGAAATCTCTCCTTGTTGTAGCTAATTTTTTTAGTTTCTGCTCTTACTTCATGGATTTTTCAAAAACCTGCTCCATGGAGGTGGATCCATGGATGTCCACATCTATTCTAATTTGAGGTTTCACACCTAAGATGAACTTTCTAATCCTAAACCTTTTATCCTTTTGATATTATGGTACATACTTAAGGAGACATGTGAACTTCTCCTAGTAAATAGTAACAGACATATTTCCCTATTAGAAGTTCTAGAACTCAGTAATTTTCCCATCAAAGAAGAGTTGAGGTAGCCATCTCTTCTGAAAAAAGAAAAAAAAATTCCCCCATGGTACATTCTCAGAAGTTAATTCTCTTTCTGATTTCAAGTTCTCCCACCATGCTAGTGCTTCTCCAAAAAGTTGGTATGCACCCCAAATTTCCTTGGTTTCCTCGAAGAATTTACAAAGATCAAAATATTTCTCCATTTTTATTAGCCAAGACTCTACACCATATTCAAGTACCATCCCATTTTACTTTGGTGGAGCTATCATGTTCAAGTCTCTAGCTAGTTCTATCTCAACCTGTGCCCTCTTTAGTGGGGTACATTTTTGTCATTCAATTTTTCTCAGTTCTGATTCACTTGATTTGGATTTTCTTCAATAAAATTTTCATTTTATTGAGTATTGATATTTTCCATTCCATTTAATATATTCTTGTGTCAGATAATGTATCCTCTGTTCGAGGACACCAATCCTATCCTGGGTGTTAGATACCAAAGTTAGGATTTTATCGACCTTAATTTTAAGTTCATTTCCTTGATGGTCCTCCTCCCCATTAGCTCATCTTCTACCCATCACTACCTAAAGGGAACAATGAAACACAACTTATAAATTAGTGGGTACCATTAGGCCTTAGCGTTAAACCTACACTTTGATACCAAAATGTAAGAACCCCTTAGTAGAATACTAGAAAAACACCCGGATTTATTATTATTATTATTATTAATTATATACATTCCTTCATGTGAATTTACATATAATTCCACCAAAGATGAAGGAGCGGGAGTGGGAACGAAAAATTTGAATGGAAAAGGAGCAAGAGTAAACTCTCTACGGAATCTGTGGATTCTGAGAAACCTCATGGGTTAGAGCATGAGCATGTGCCTTTGCCAAGTAAGGACAAAAGAGTGGAGCCAGTGGTGGAGATCACATGGGCAGAAAGGTTGGCTGGGAAAAAACTAGAAAAAATGCTTTGGAAGGGCTGGAGCCTTCCAAAGAGAAGGGTTGTGTTTCCCTTAAAATTCCATAATCTCTCTTGGACAGAGCTAAGAAAAATATGGAAGGAGATTTGTTTTTCAAATGTTTGGGTTCTCGACCCAACATTGATATGTTCTGAGGCTAGGCCAAGAGAAGATGGGATCTCGATGGCTCTATTAAGGTAACTGCTTATGCAAATGGTTTCTTTTTAATATATTTACCTAGCAAAGAACATGTTACCAGAATTCTAGCTAAAGGTCCTTGATTTATTGGAAAATACTATGTTGTTGTTAAAAATGGGAACCTACTTTCAACCCCTTTGAAAAAATTGTTACTAAATATCCTATTTGGGTGAATCTTCCAAGTCTACCTCATGATTTTTGGTAACCAAAGTCCTGATTGGCATTGCTAAAAGTATGGGTTCACCGATAGCGATAGATCCAGTTACTAAATCTAGAACTAGGTTAACCCACATGAGATTTTGTGTCAATATGTAACAAGAAGCTTTATTGGAAGGAAATATCAAGTTGTTTTTAAAATTTGGGGACTGGGTGCAAAGATTTGAGTATGAGCCATCCCCTTTTACTTGTAGCAAATGCAAAACTGTTGGGCATGATCACAAAGGATGTCCAAAAAACAAAAAAAGTATGAAACATGACCAAAGCCACCCCATGCGGGTAACAATAAAGACAACGCAGAATGGAGGAAGATGGGAAAAAATGGAAGAATCATTAGCTCTGGCAATGAGGCAGAGAAAAAAGTACGAAAGGAGACAATAGTTCCAGAGACACAAGAAAAAGAACCTATTGAGGAAGGTCCAAGCAACAAGGAAGAAATGGATAAAACAAAGATTGATAAAGAGGTATTTTCATCACCAAAACCAAAAAGAAGGAAGTAGAGTATTTATCAAAATCAGAAGGAAATTATGCTTTGAAAGTGGCTTTGGGGCCTTCCCTGGAGGAGGTATCATTGATAAGGAAAATCTCCTTTGGTCAGAGGCAGGATGTTGACATATCGATTTTAAATGCTTTTGATCTATTAATGGGTGGCATAGTCTAGGATTCAGTAGATCCAGTGTCTTCTCCCACCACCCCAATCATGAGGACCAAGCCTATAACAAGGAGAAACTACAGTGCAGATGTTGGTAAAGATTTAACTCCAAAAGGATTAAAAACTAACAAGGAAAAGAGGGAGTCCTCAAAAAAGAAAGAAATGGATAAAGGGTTACATAAACCCCTTAGGTTCTCACATGAAAATAAAAATAAATGATTCTGATATCATGGAACATAAGGGGGTTGAATAACCCTAGCAAGCATAGAATTGTGAAGGATTTTAGGAACAAATATAAACTTGATATTTTGATGATTCAAGAAACTAAAATGAGTACTAAAAGATTGAAAGTTGTTAGTAGAACGGTTTGAAAATATGGTCTCTAGGCTGGAGTCAACTCAGAAGGGGCTTCAAGTGGTATTGCCACTCTCTAGAATCCTCTTTCTGTGAAAGGTGAGATGATCTTGTCCTCGGTTAACCACTTGGCCATGTGTTTCACTGATTTTTCTTCTAATAAAACTTGGATTGTGTCAAATATATATGCCCCCAAATCTACTTTTGGAAGAAGGAAACTTTGAGGGGGATCTCACAAGTTTTAGGATTTTTTTTAAGGACTATGATTGGATTTTGGGGGGTGATTTCAACACCCCCTTTCTCCCAATGAAAAAAAAGGGGGAACCATCTCTTATACTGATAGTATGGATGATTTGAAATTTTCTTGATGAGAAATGATTTGTTTGATCTGGAGTTAGGAGGCTTTAAATTCACTTGGGCTAATAGAAGAAGTGGTTAGGATCTCATCCAAATCAGATTGGAAAAAATTGTTGTGAGCCATATTTTTATGATTAACCAACTCTATTCTCTATCCACTTTGCCCAGAATTGAGTCTGGCCATAATCTGATCCTCCTCAATTTGGGCATGGCTATTCCCAAAAAATCCAGACCCTTCAGATTTAAAAAAATGTGGCTCCAACATCCGGAAATTCTCAAGAGAATGCAAGAATGGTGGGAAGTTCGTGTCCATGTGGTGCCGATGGTCAAATTAAGTTTCAATATGAAGCATGTCAAAAATAACTTGAAAATTTGGAATAAGGAGACTTTTGGGAAAAAATTTCAGGCTAAAAGAAAAATTGAGGAGGATCTGCGAACTATAGAGGAGTTGATGGAGGAGGATGGCCTTAACCAGGTCCTTAAAACCTAAGAACAAACCCTTCTCATAGAATATCATGATATTCTTGCTAAAGAGGAAGTGTACTGGAAGCAAAAATATAGAGTTAAATGGTTAAATGAGGGCGATAAAAACACCAAGTTATTTCATTTCTCAGCTACTTCAAGAACTAACCAACTTAAGATCAAGGAAATTAGGAAAATTTATGGAGATCTTACTGTTGATGAAAATGAAATCAATGAAACTGTTATTAATTACTTCAAGGATATTTTTCTTCATGGGAAAGATCCAAATAGGACATCATGGGACAAGGTATTAGGTCTCTTCCAGAATGTTATCTCGCAGCAAGAAAACAAAGAGATTTTTCTTATTCTGGGGGAGGAAGAGATCAAATTTGTTTTATTTGATATGGAACCTGATAAATCTCCTGGGCTAGATGGTTTCCCGGTGTTTTTTTCTAATAGTTTTGGGAGATGATTAAGAAAGAGGTAATTGATATGGTTTAATATTTCTTCACTAATGGGAAGCTCCTAAAACAAATAAAAAATACTTTCCTTATCCTCATTCCAAGGATGATAGGAGCTAAGGATGTTAAAGATTTCAAGCCCATCAGCCTTTGCAATACTAGCTACAAATTGTTTACTAAAATCATCGCTTTCAGGCTCAGGAAAGTGCTTGTTAATTTCATCTCACCTAATCAAGGTTCCTTTGTCACTGACAAATTTTTTTTGGAGAACATTGTGGTTATCCAAGAGGCCATTCATTTTGTTGAAAATTTGGAAAGATATGATATGTTTGTTAAGTTTGATATGCACAAATCCTATGATAGGGTTTCGTGGGCCTTTCTACGGGCCATCTTGATCAAGATTGGTTTTGAAAAATTCTTTATTAACATTATTATGGTTTTTATTTCTACTACCAATTTCTCTGTTATTGTTAATGGCAAACCCAAAGGTTTCTTTTGAGTTGGGAGGGGGCTTAGATAAGGTGACCACTCTCCCCTTTCCTTTATATTATTGTGGCAGAGTCTTTAAGTAGATTGTATAATCATGATGTATCCCTTAATCTTTTGTAGGGACTCAAAATTTCTAATGGTCTTCCTCCCATCTGTCTCAATAAATTTGTGGATGACAATTTTCTGATGGGAAAAATTTCTATTCATGAAGCCTCTAATTTCAAGGGTGTTTTAAATGAATATGAGAATGTCTCTAGTCAATTTTTCAATTTCCACAAAAGTGATATTTTTTCATTAATGTGGACGAGCAGTTTCAAGTGAGACTGGCATGTATCCTTGGTTACAATATTAAGACTTTCCTAGATACCTACCTGGGTATGCCTCTCATTCATAAGAATCCGGATCCTTTTATCTAGAATAATTTGTTGGAGAGAGCCAATAGGAAACTGGCTACTTGGAAGGGAATCCTCCTTACTCAAGATGGAAAAATTCAATTGCTCCAAAGTTCACTCCAAGGCATCCCCATTTATGTTATGTCTCTTTTCAGTTTACTGGTTAAGATATTGGAGGCGCTGGAAAAAATACATAAAAGGTTCATGTTGGCTAGTGTGGAGGAGAAGTTCAAATTCCCTGTTGTGGCTTGGGATAAAGTTACTAGACCCAAGGAATGTGGCGGTATGGGCTTAAAGAATATGAGATAAATGAATGAGGCCCTTTTATCAAAATTGGGGTGGAGAGTGATAAAAGAGGATGGTTTATGGACTGGCATCATCAAAAGGAAATGCTTAAAGAATGTTGGCAGAATAAAGAATTTTTTTCTTAAAGACAATATCCCTTTTGGATCATTTTTCTAGATATCTTTTCTTTCATCTAAAGAGATTATGAGTAGGGGTATTAAATGGAATATTGTTAAAGGAAACAAGATTCACTTATTAAGGGATTTTTGGTTTTCTGAGAAACTTCTTGCAGAGGTAGAGCCTTGGAGAACTGTGGCGTAGTTTTTTGAAGATAGGGGCAAAGTGTGGGTTAAAGACTATTGGGTTTTTTCTAATGAGGATATCATTTGGGAGGTTTTGAACCCACCCCCTAATTTCAATGGGGATAGGCTATCCTTTACCACTCTCAACCTTAAATTACAAAGTTTCTATATCTCGAGGTTTCAACAACATGAGGACTCTATTATATGGAAGGAAGAGGATTCAGGAAATTATTCTATTAAATCTACCTACTTCCTTAATTTCAAGGATTCTATTGAAAATGACTATTGGGGTAGAATGTGGGTGAAATATCTTCTACCTAAAGTTAACATTTTCTTTTGGTTGGTGGCGTAAAAAAAATCCTCATTGTTAATAACTTGAGGAAACAGGGAATTGTTATACCCAACAAGTGTGTCATTTTTAACAGAGAGGAGGAAAGTGTCAACCACCTTGTCATCTCATGCTCCTTCTCTCAAGTGGTCTTTACTAAGGTGATGGATCTATTCCAAATGCACTGGATCCTTCCTAATTCCATTGAGGATTGCTTTTTGCAATGGGAATGCCATTTCAGGTTTCCCTTTCTTGTTGTTTCTTGGAAGATGTCCCTTCCCCATTTCTTCTAGTACTTATGGAAGGAAATGAATGTCATCATATTTAGAAATAAAAAATATATCATTAGAAAGGTCAGTGCTTGTTTGATTTCCTCTATTAAAGATAATTCCAAACTTTTCAGAGGCAAGCTTAAAAAGGCTTGCTCTAGCAAGGAAGAGGAAGTCCACAAACAATTTGCCTATTGCTCTCCTTAAGTGGTCTTTCCTTCTTCTCACATTAAGTGGTCCAAACCTGAAATGGGCAAGGTCAAACTTAATTTTGATGGGGCTTCACAAGGTAATCCTAGCATGGCAGGGGGAGGTGGAATTATTAGAGATCATAAAGGTGACTGAATCCTTACCTATACTTGTCCTTTGGGTATTCAAAGAAACAACGTGGCAGAGGCTCGGGTGTTGCTCTGGGGTGTTGGTCTTGTTAAGGAAAGAGGTATCAACCATATTTTAATTGAGGGGGACTCTCTTCTCATTATTAATGCCATTAAAAAGGATCATTCCCATAATTGGGCTCTGGGTAACATTATTTTTTATATTAAGGAGCATCTTAAAGGTTTTGATTTTTTCATCATAAAACATACTCCTCACCTTGGTAACACATATGTGGATAGGATTTTGCTAATGAATGGGTACATTATAATGATTTCAAAGTCTGGCATAAAGGTAATGTCATCCTCATGCCGATTAATGATATCACACACCATGAATATAATAATTTCACTATCATCCACTCAAGCGAGGAAAATTGGCTCATTTTTTAAGACAACAAGCTCTTGTTTGGATTTATTTCACTTTGGAAAGGTCATTTTAACACCAAAATTTGTAAGAACTTCCTGGTTTGGATTCTAGAAAATATTCTAGCGACCATGGGTGAAGACAGAGTTAGGACGGAACCGTCTAGCCATGTCAATATTGTGGACGAACCTTCTATGTGGCACATGCTTCTGGTTGGGGGATTTAGAAAGTATATCATAAAGTTGCAAGGGCACAATCCTTCGGTAACCATGGAGTTTAGGTTGGCATGGAAGGATGGTAAGGAGGTGGTCAGGGGTATGGAAATTAAGATTTCAAAGGAAGCCATTGCCAAAATTACTGGTATGGACATGGATGGACTCAAAATTTTTAAGGACATGAATAGATATGAACATGAAATTAACACCTTTTTTTTTGGCAAGAAAAGGGTAAATTACTTCACTGATGGAATTACTTGGTCCTTCAACCCTGGAGTGTGGAAGGAGGTTTGCTTTCACATTATGAAGTATTTGAATTTGGAAGGAAAGTATCGTAAGATCTACACTCATCACTTGTCTCTCCTGAATATGTTTAGGCACAAGAAAATGTTAAGTATTCCCTTCTTTTTGTTCATGTCTTTGATTACCTCTGTGAAATATTTTCAAAGGGGTAAGGTGGATACCCCTATTCATGAGGAGATCATTCTCCTTCTGTTTCAAAATGGTAAACCTGTGATGACTAAACCCATGCCCCAAATCAAGGAGGAGGAGGACATTACTCTGGTTAAATGTCTTACAAAGATGCACGAGGGAAAATTGGGCCATAACATAGTTAAGGAGAGGAAGAATATGGTTGGCTTGGTGAGTCAAGAGGTAGATTCATCGAAAGGTAAAGGCAATATGATCTCGGAAGATGAGATGAGCTACGAGGACTTGAAGAAAAAAATTTAGTACTCGGAGACTGTATTATAGGTTATGGAGGAGATGAATTCGGTGGTTAGGAATGACATGATTGAAAACATTGAAGCCACCAAACAAATCTGCATCAGCCAGAAGAATATTAGGGGGGAAATTAATGGTCTATATAATCTTATTCGGGATATGAGGGTTCATTTGTAAGCGATTGAAGAGGAGCAGAGGAAAATAAAATATTCTAGAGCCACCCACTCTGATGATGAAGAGGAGGATGAGGATGAGACAAAGGAGGATGCTACAGGTGAAGATGAGGAGGATCCACCTTTGAAGAATTTGCAAATCAAGCACAATAAGGACACTACAACCATGGAGGCCAAACCCTCTAAAAATCAAAAGAAAAATTAATGGTGTTGTTTCATAACTTTCGGAGGTTTTTTGGCAAACTGTCTTTGGTTTTTGGTTTAGTTGTTTAGTTTCTATTTCTCTTGCTGGTTGGGTCTAAGGACCTTGTTGTTTTGGAGTTAAGCCCATTTAACTCCTTTTGGTCTTGGTCCTCTTTTTTTTCTTTCTATGTGCTTTCACAGTGTAATATTTCTTGTTCTGGCCTCTAGGAGCTGATCCTTGTTTTTACCCTATCTAATAAAAAACAAAAAACAAAAAACAAATCCCTAGTTCTTAACTTAAATTATCCAAGATGTAGAAACCAAAGGGAACAACTAATGACTATTTATTTAATGGAAAGTACAATAATCCAATGACATCATCTATTTGTAATTTTTAATCAATTACCTAATATTATTATAATCAAATAAGAGAATGAATTCATTTTACCTTTTTCTATTCACTAAGTATAGAGAGCATACTAGCATGTGAATGTAATGACATAGGAGATAATTCATTACCCATTTTCTTTTGTGACAAAGATACTAATGATACAAAATATTATGTATTTTCAACTTTGTACATATTAGTTTTCAAGTACACTACATGATTATTATGCTCAGCATGCTTTTTTTTATAATAAAATTTACAAATAAGAATACAATATTTTGTTGAGAGACACTGACATGGAAGAACATAAGGATAATTCTCAATGTGAGTACCATCTAGATAACACCAGAGATCTTGTCAAGGTATCAGTAATGAATTAGGAGAGGCAGAACATCATTATAGCACTTTTCCTCCAACCACAGAGCCATTTTGGTTCCCACACACAACTCTCATATCATGAGAGTGGCCCTATCCTTCACAAAGAAGTACATATGAAAATTGATACCTAAAGGGAGAGTGTTCCTTGTATATAAATCCCTATTGCATACAACCTAACCGTTCATGATGTAATATAGGATGGTGAACTGGAAAAGAAAAAATACATTTTTATTAATACCAAGTATTAATTGCTTATGCCCATAAGACTTAGATTACAAAGGGTTGCCCCCAATATATCCTAACTCGTATACGAGGTATGCGTGATAACCCAAAACATTGGGTCAATATTTAATAACCCCACAAAATTACCCATATCTACTCGGATAGAGTCATGGTGAAGATTAAATTAATTCCTTTATTCTTTTAGTCCCACTTTCTAATGTTCACTATACATTAACTCGTATCTATTGATTCTTCTCATCCCTCCTAACCCCATACTGGACGACAACTGATAACCACAAGGTAAGAATTTTTTTAAAATGTGAATAATTTTGATAGGCATGTAGGTGAAAATGCATCACATCAATGTTCCCTACCATTTCATAAAGCATTATTATCCTGACACGACACCAGAGATTGTAAAATTCTAACAACCAAAATTTCCAAGGATTAAACTAGAGTCCACATGATAACAACAGATATAGAAATTTTTATTTCCTTTTCAATTTAAATAATAAAAGTAATACAAGGAAACTTAATCGTATATTTGACCAAAGTATCATAGGATTCCGAGATGGACATGCATGTTTGGTTTCACTGCTAACCACTAAATGTTTACTTATTCTTACATATGCAAAGGTGATAGGTAAAAGGAGGTGAAGCTAACCATATTAATTCAAGTTTGATATTAAGAATTTTGAGGTGCCCCATCCCCTTCTATTTATTCTAAGGGAACGTCATTTTTAGGACTTATATTGGAATTTTATAACATAATTAAAAGTCTCAAAAATAAATGTGAAGTTTGTTTAGTATAAGCGCATAAATAAGTGTATGATAATAAAGACAATGTTTTAAAAAGAAATAAACTTTTTTTGGTATCTTAATAACCTATTTATGATTATTTATAAAACATTTTTTTTTTACATATTCAAATTTAAATATATTCATATGGATTGTTATTCACCCCCAAATAAATTAGGCATTCTAATTAAAAATAATGAATAAATAACTAAAATATTTAATTATGTTTCAAATCCTAGGTTTTTAACTAAAGAGCATCATATTACCAAAAGTAAAAGTCTACGTAAGTTATATGGATTTAAATGGCTGACATGCCTTTAAGTTTGATAAGGGTTATAAAAATACAAAGTTTATTAAAATGTTTAAAAGATGGAAAGTTTGGAAATTATCAAACGTCTTTAAAGAATTATATTATTGAAGAATAAGCCACAGTCAAATTCAAGTAAGCTAAAACCACTGACCATTTTTTTCTCTAATACATAAATTAGTTACGCATTAGAATAGGTATAATTTATGCTAAATAAATTTTCATTAGGGGGAAGTTAATATATTGAGCCCAATCCAAATATAATGGAGGTTGGAATATCAAACCAGGTTCTAAAATAATTTAAAACAATCTTATCCTTATTTATTTTAATAAAAGATAAGAAAATTCATCTCATTCTTATTGATGAGTTTATTTATTTATCTTATTGGTGGATTTCATCTTATTCTTATTTACTTTAATAAAAGATAATTTACCCAACATTTACCTAATTTTATTATTTTGTCTGAGTATAAGAAAATTGATGAATTTAATTCACCCATTATTCTTATTTTTGTATTATTTTGTAAGAAAATTGATAAATTTTATCACTTTCTTATTTATTTTAATAAAAGATAATTTACTCAACATTTACCTAATTTTATTACTTTGTCTAGTATAATAAAATTGATGAATTTTCTTCCTCTTTATTGGTAAAAGGAAAACTGCACTCTATTATATTTATTGATTGAATATATGATATTCAATTAAATTCTAAAAAAAGTTACAAATTATTATTCTTAATGGAAGAATTTTTTTTTAAAAGTTTAAAGAGTGATGAGAGATGTTTTAATTAAAATAAGTTCTTTGATTTGCAATCCAAGCATTCACAACCAACCAACTCTTATAATCTCTCGTTCCACTCTTCTTATGTGCTCATATCTTCTCTACCAATTGCATTTTTTCTCCAAGATAATATGTTGCTAAAAAAATTTACTCCCGTATTTGCTGCTCCCAAAATTTCCAAAACGAAAGTGTCATCTTTCGTAATTTGTTTCCTTATTTATAGATTTGATGATTTTTTTCATATGGGTCCCTACTTTAAAGGAATCTTGTCATTTCTTTTTCTCTTTTTTAATTGCAACATGAGAGTCCATCTTTTTTGAGAGAGCATTTAAAATTGTTCATACCTATTAATTGAAAGGGCACACCTTCCAACCTCATAAATCATTTATTTCTTTTCTTTTATTGCTCTACTCAATAGTTAATTCAACAAATTTTTAAATGATGACCCTCCATCTTTATCAAATAAATTCTTTCCTTTTTTTTATATATTTTTAATTCTTATGAAATGAGATCTTATTTAAAACCTTACGGGATCTCATCATGTATTAATGCATGTAGTAGGAGACATTTATAATTGTCTGTATTATTTATTGAAAGGAACACTCTTTAATGTATTTTTAATAATTCAATCACCTTATAATCGTGAATTTGAGAAATAATAAAAAATTCACATTTATTTACATTTGCTTCTTTATACAATAATCAATGTTGTCATATTTTAAATTTTGCAGCCACCTATTTTTGTCAAACTATTTTTTAAGTGACATTTTTTTTTCAATAGTATTATTCAAAATATGGAAATACCATTATAAAATCATAACGATTCAGAAAATATATATACATGTATTAATTTACTTATATATATATTTTCGAATTTATATTACAAATCAAGATTATATTTTAAATTTATGAGTTGGAAAATATTGTTGGTTTAAATATTTGTAATTATTTTACGATTAAGAATGTGATACATGCAACTGATTATAATTTTACACACCTCGTATGCAGGTGGACCTATAGCCAGACCTAAGTTAATACAGATACTCAAAATCTAAGAAGGTAATCTAAAAATCTACCATATTTTCACATGATATAAAATACTAAGGTGGATTTATGTAATAAAAAGTGTATGTAAAATGGTAAAAGCATATTACCCCTTTATAAGTGGTATAACTATGTTATTGTTAAGGTTTAGGGGTACACATTTCCCCTGCTCTTTTGGTGTCATAAGTTTTTATCTACTCTCCTCTCTTTGATGATGCTCTCCCTCCAATCCAAGGAAAATATATTTTGTAACCAACTCATAACAATAACACACAAGTAGTTAACTCGATCATGATATAAAATCGACATGATATAATATAAGAAGTGTTAATCATATTATTGTCGGTGATAATATTTTATCCAAATCAAATTTTAATCAAAAAAATTAAATACTCTATAATAATAATAATAATTAATAGTTCCACATAATCAATCACATATACCAATTATTACATCAAAATTTCAGCTATGGAGAGAGGGATGTGACAAGATGAGACCACAATATTATGGGGGAACTTGGCTCTCAAGTGAAACTAATTATTTAAAGAAGTCCATAGAGGAAGAAATTGAACCCTTAAATAAAAACTAGGCATGTCATAAAAAACTTGGGGTCCCTTTATGTATTTTTAGAGTTGGATGGGTGGTTTACCCATGTTACTATATGGGCACTAAATATATCATGCTTTATAGGGAACCATTGTATTCTTGGGCTATGGTTTTGGTACCCATTGTGCCTAAATATATTCATACATGATTAGGTTAAAGAAGAGATTTGAATTTCATTATTATATTGTAAATGCTTGAGTCAATACAATAAGGAAGAAAGTTATTGTGTTAGGTTTTTTAATCCATGCGTAGATTTACAACTTGCCTCATTAAAAATTGCAACCACATAAACATATTCAATTCTCTTTAAAAAATGGGTTCTACTCCTTTGTGATATCTCATGGTAAGGATACAACCTCGCAATAGTATGCATCAATATCCTAGCTCCTAAAAAAAACATTACATCTTACCTTCTTCACATAGCTTACCTTACCTTAATGATATCTCTTCGAAAGTTTATAATCTCATGATATTGAGCATAGATCTTTACATTATATGTGTAGCTTCCCTCTCTTTTGTAACTTTCCCAAAAGGTAGCATCTTCCACCAAGTCTTATCATACATTAACACTTTTCCCCATGTAATCCCTTGCGTTATGTTTAATTTCTTCACAATCCATGTAACCTTTCAGTCTTTTGATAGCACCATGTAACCTTCACGACTTCTACAACATTACACAAACCTTTTTACATCGTTCACAACTTCTACAACACCACATACCATTATGTTGCATCTGTAGCTTTTATAATGTCATACAAATATCTACAACGATTACAACATATTCAAATGTTGTCCGGTGCCTTGTGGATCTTCCAAAGATCAATACACTTGGGCATGACTTCTTCACATTCAATTTATCATTATGGATCTACATAGGACCAATTTTTACTCAAAATTAACTTTCCACCACTTTATTTCCAAACAACACACCAAATGGCACTTCCACACTTTTCATGTTAGAACATTCTTGTAATATTGATTCCTTCAATATGCATGATTGACTAACTCTAAAAAATACTCCTTTATCAGTACAATAAATCTAACCAACTTGATCTATTTGCACTTACTAGTTTTGTACATGTATGCCACACTTTCTTTAAATTTTTATAAACCTTTTATCACATTCATATAATAAAAAATTATGAATTCCACTTGTAACTATGTCAAAAAAATAGATCACGTAGTTATTGTATCAAGAAATATATATGGCTTATTTCTTATGTGCTTTTGCACATATAAATAATTTTGTATAAATTATATCCACTTCACGTGTCTCTGATTCAATTTACCCTAATTGTTCATAAATTGTATAGCTCAGTTCTATATAAAAAAACAAACTCAATAGGTAATAGTGAATGTCTCTAAATCTTGACTGTTTGTAAAATTAAATAGAACTCCTAACCATATAGTGAATATTTGAAGGTCCACTTTTTTACCCATCTCCCACCAATGCCGCCTTTTGAGATGAATTCACTACATACAATATTGATATGGAACTCTATATTATGTACTGTGATGGTTCCAAATCAGGGTTAATTTTAGTGGCGAATATTCGTAATATGGTGAATATTCCTTTTTTGAAAATTTTGAAAAGGTGAACTTTCTAGCGCGGGTCAATGACCAGTTCGCCTAAAAATTACAGTTTAATTTTTTTTAGGGGTCAGCTTCACCTACGCTTGAAACTATCCCCTATATAATCCTTTATTATTCGCTAGGTAGAACACTACTAGTTCACTCATACCACATGGGGGCATATGTATTATCAAGTATAGTAAATGTGCGACATGAGGGCGGAGGTTGTAGATGTGTGACAAAGAGTTTGTTGACGTGTGACAAGGAGAGTTTGTTTATGCATGATAGGGAGAGTTTGTTGACGTGCGACAGGAGTGCGGAGGAAGTAGACACACGATAGAGAGTTTCTTGATGCATGGCATGGAGATTGTTTTTGTTACGCAACGAGATGGTAGAGGCTACATACGCACGACAGATATTTGCTAACGCACATCAACAAGGTGGTTTACACGCATCAATGAACCTCATTGACGCGCATCAGTGACGCATGTCAGGAAATCTCTATCAAGCGTCTGCAGCCTTCTATCCCACCACTTAAAAATTAGGTGAAAATTTTGCTGTCAAACCCCCAAAAAATTTTCCTTCCTGCGAAACCAGTTCCGAGGATATTCACCAGGTATTTTCCACCTCCGATTTCTAAGAGGTCTCTTAAAATGAACCCTGTTCCCAATGTGCCACTAGTGCTAGGGAAAGCATCATTTTCATTACACCCCATGGTGAAACCATGCTCTTTGCCTTCCGACTCATCTTTTCATGCACCAACAATATCATTGAATATGAAGCATTAATCTTACATCTAGACATAGCCAAACTTTATAAATTTATCCTGGAAACCCTCGCTTATATCTTACGTCTTACGTCAAACATATTTATATTTATATCTTACATCTTAACCTTACGTTTGATGAAAAAATAGATATAAATACAACACATTAATACTTCATACATCTTACGTCAAACAATTTATATCTATTTTTTTCATATTTCATCACTAATATCCCTCACAAGGAAAATTGTCACGCCAATTCCATGGCTAGTATTGCCTCACTTATCCCCCTTTATATAATTAATGATTGTGCTAATTTTACTATTTTCCAATTTCAGTAAGCCTTTATTAACATTGATACCATTGATTCCATCAATATATTATCTACCACACGAATAAATGACAATATTGAATGGTATTCAAATATCTATAATTTTCTTTATCGACAAGTATTACCCACTAATGTTTTATCTTTTGATGGATTTCACCTCCATCATGAGGCTACTTGATTTGTAAACCTCTACTTTGGAAATTTACGAGACCACAAACATACTGTTTCTATTCCCAATTCGTTGAAAATGATAGTTCTTAATGCTAGTGAATGAAATCTGAAACTTAGAACTATTTTTAAGAAATGAAAAGATAAAAATTCGAATCACAACACAATATTTATCCTGGAAACCCCCAATTTGAAGGAAACCTAGTCGAGAAGGGAAATTTCTCTTTCTTCCCATATTATATTGGTCAATTAAATGAAAATATAGATTACAAGAAGATGAAGTAATGAAAAAAATGTCATATCCTCCCTTCTCTACTTGTTTGATCTATTCTCACAACTTGCTTCTACAAAACAATTCCAACAATAATGGTTTCTTGCTCACTTCTCTCTATCAAGTATTTGATGATCCCATTCCTCAAGTTCTCTTTCTTAAATAGTTTACTCCCTATGTCCTCCAGTGCACTAGAGAATGGGAATGGACAAACAAGAAAGAGACAAGGTCCAGACATTTGAAATCCATGATTTTTCATGAGTTTATTTATTTTTGTTTCATTAGTGACAGGACTACCAATTACAGTAGACTAGCGGTTATGCAACCATTGTGGCAATCACATAACCACCAGTTTATGAAGAGGGGTATTTATTCAAATGCTACTCTACACATAGTGGTGGTTCTGTAACTGATCAACCTGCTCTTCTTTCTGATTGATTTTTCTTTTGGTTTTGGTTGTTCTGATGAAGTGATGTTCTTCTAGACCCCTATGGATCACTACTCATTATGCTCTTTGAGGAGGATATATAGGAAAGCTATTGTTGAATATGAAATTTCTAGATTATGATGTATAGGGGTAGATGAGGCATAAATAGCTCTTGCACAAAATACATGATAGTGAGTGTGTTGGCCACTTTAGTGGGAAAACCATGTCTCATAAATTACTACAAGGATATTATTGACTAACTATGGAACAAGATTATCATGAATACACAGAATGGTGCAATCAATGTCAATGACACAAAAAATTAATCCATACCCCATCTCATGATTTGCATCCCATTGTCTCTCCATGAACCTTTTCCATTAGGGGTTTTGACCTTGTTGGTAAGCTTAACCATGAATCAACTTAAGGACATAAGTTTATTATTACTGTTACTGAATTTTTCACTAAATGGGTTGAAGCAAATACCTCTCAATTCCACTACAGGTGAAGACATACGTGGATTCTTACTCACACACATTATTACTCATTTTGGCGTTCTTATTGCTATTGTTTCATAAATTGGGCATTCTTTCAAGAAACATGCGGTTAAGAAATTATGTGCCAAATTTCATATTAAACATAACTTCTCTACCCATTATTACCTGCAAGGCAATGGCAAAGTTGAGGCCACCAATAAAATGATTGTAAAAATCTTATGGAAGACTATTTCTTAACATGGGATTAATTGACATAACCAAATCACTAATGCCCTTTGGGATTATCATTATACCAACTAATGTTACTTTTTTCTCTCTAGTATACGAGATAAAAGTTATCCTACCATTAGAATTGGAGATCTTGTGACTTCGAGTCTCATTAAAATACATTATTAAAGACAATGATTATCACAAAAAATGACTATATGAACTCGAAATGCTTGACCATATATGTGTGCAAGCCTTGGAATATTTGTGTATGTATGAATAAGGCATCAAGTGCACTTATAATAAGAACTTCCACACTCGTTATTTTCATATTGGTGATCTTTTTCTAAAAAAAAAAGAAAAATGACAATCATAAAGGCATTAAAAGGTAAATTTATACATAACTGGTCAGGTCCATATACTATTACTGAACTGGTTGGTCTTGGTGTCTATCGCTTAGCTACACTTGAGAGTGAACCTATTAAGAATCCCATGAGTATCATGCACCTACACCAATATTATAATTAATCTAAACCTCGCCTCTCCCTATACATAGTTATATTTCAATAATACAAAAATATTCATGTATTTGCAAAAATACAAAACTAGGACCTTTACACATAACTTGCATTATTAGCACTTTACGTTACATATGTTGTTAGTCACTTTGGTTTGATTCATGGCATATCTTTTATACTCTTTAGACATATACATTCAGGATGTATATTGAGCACAATTTAAGACACACATCTTGTTATATGCCAACAAGATCTACCATGGTTCCTTACATTATTCTCTTGGGGCATTCCTCCACACTATACAAGTGATATTAACTCATTATAGTTTCATTTCTACTTTCTCATCACGCTTGATTACATATATCATGTATATATTATTTTTAAAACTAATAGGACTAACACATATGCTCTCTTATTGCTTTTATCATTGTTTTATATTATTATGTGTTACATCATGTTTGTTAGTTGCTTGTGTTACTACTTGTTTCATTGTATGTAACTTGAGTGCCTTGTTGGTTTTGTGACACCATAGGTTATCTCATGTTTGTGGATTTATGCATTCTTATGTGACATTACTTCTCTTGTATGCGGTGTACGTGACTTGATTGTCTTGTGGCACCGTGAGTGTCCCATGTTTATGAATTTTGGTATTGGTGTGACTTTTTACATGTTCTTGCTCATGTTTTCTATTTGATTTCTACTTAGTCTCTATTCTAGTTCTTGTACATTTGAATTATTACCACTAATGGTCTTGTTGCTATCACATTGCTACTCTTAGTATAGTTACTATGGTTTGTTTCTTTGTGTGCCATGGTTACCACCATGTATAGCTATTTTTTTGTAAGTATAAGTTCTTCGATGTGGCCATATCTTCAACATTTTACACTAACCTATAAATTCTCAAATATACAATGTATGTGCACACACCTATTCTTTTAAGCCACGTGCTCGAATGGTTTTTCATAAGCATCTCAAAAGACACATGTTTTTTACACATACATGTATAATCACAAGTTTAGACACAAGTTTTCCCCAAGGAAAAAGTCCTCAGAAACAACTCGAAATATCAAATTTTGGCAAAAAAACACATAAGATCCAAACTATATAAAAGGCTATGGAACGTATTGACGGTCCTGACCATACCATTCATTTTTTCCTTGGGGTAAAAACACTAGACGTTTTTATGGTTTCAGGTTTACCAACATGGATACATGTTTTTGGCATAATTTTAGACTCGGATGATATAATTCAAATCAATTTAGAGGGGAAAGATATATTTCAATCCTTTTCCTCTCTAATACTTAGTTCTGGCTGAAAAATACATGTGTTTTGGGTGCACAGGTATTCTTATCTATTGATATTTCAACATATTACATACTCTTACTCTACAATACGACACACATGAAGATCATGAGGGCACTCATTCTCTTTTATATTATGTGTATATACTCAAAAATTGGGCTTATATCCATTTGAAATAATGTGTTTTCGTGGGGTTATGGAAAGTATCAAAGTGGCTAATTTCTTCATAGACATTTTTTCCTCTCTTCATTATTAAAGGGGAAGATATCAGAGTTACTAAAAACTTTGATACACAATATTATTCCTTCACGATGTGTATTGATACCTCTCCTTTCTTCTTCCTGTACCTTACATTTAGTGTTGGGTTACATGCACCCAATACTTTAGTTTCCCCTTTGGCATAATTGAAGATTGATCATCCCCAATCTTTCAAAAAGTTCAACAACAAACAAATAAAATTTTCAAATCTCCAACAAGCAAGGAATGGGAAGCTCATCCTTGCACAACACAAATAATTGTAATTTTTTCCATATTTTACATCTCCTTATTTCCCTTTATACAAGTTCAAATTCTATAGTTACTATTTAGTAACAATTCAATTTCTACTGTGGACATTGACTACACTTTGTGTTGTAGGTTTCATCATGCGGTGTTCCAACACCAACACATCTAAACAACAAAAACTTCAGGTAAATAAAAATTATGTCTACACACTCAAGTATCTTTTCCTTTAGGTGTGTAATTTTCATTTCATACTTTGGGGGGGGGATGTAGACACTAAATTTTGGCAATTTATCCTTTTGACACTACTTATTGCAATTATGCTTCTTGGCTAAAACAAACAACCACATCCTATTTCCACTCAATGGATGTTGTCATCTCTAATCTAATTTAATTATTTCCATAGACTTATGTGTCAAAAAAATTATGAATATCAATACACGAGACCAATCCTCAAGCCCTTCTTTTCTAAGATGCAACTTTTAGATTTCTTTTTGCTTATCCTTGTCCAAAACTATCCATTTTGGCCAGGTTGTATAATATGGTCTTAGTTGGCCTATACGGTCCTAAACCAACACATTTTCTAACTCTATTTTCAATGCATTTCATTTATTAGGTTTTTTATCCTCATGTATTAACCTTATCATAAGAAATTACCTTCAGAATCCTATTTAAACAAGTTAAACTTGTGTCATTTCATAACATGACACTTTCACAAGATCTCATTGCAAATACTAATAGAAAAGGAACTCAAGGATCCCTAAATATTCCTAAAGATGTTGCACATTCATTCGGGAATCCACTAAAAAATTTATGAAACATTCAACCAGGTTAAGGAGTCTAGCTTCCCTCAATTCCAAGTACACCAAGGTCCAATTTTAGAGTCTTAATAAGAGCACAATTCCATCAAGCATGATCGAAGAGGTTTAAGTTACTAATTAGTTGTATTCGTAAATATGTTACATATGATAGGTGAAGGACTACATGTGGTTTGAGGTCTCTTCAGAGTATTGTTAACGTAGGTGGTGTAAGGGGTGCACCACAACCCATACACTAACCTTCTTGCAAGGTCTTCTACCCATGGTTAGGGTTTTGGAGTGATTTAGCAGATTATAGAAATGATATCAAGACTGTAAACAATAATTAGGGTTTGATAGTGAAGTAAATTTCTAGGCCACCAGAGGACCCATTAAAGCTATATAACTTCGTTATGAAAGTGTATAAGACCATACATAGAAGGGCCAAGGACTGAGATTATACCTCCTAACCAGAACTGTGCTAGTCCTTCACCATGGGGGCTCTCAAGTCACAGTATTAAGTAATGAAGATTTTTTCAGGCTCTACACTTCCAAATTATCTACTATGTAATTCCTAGATTCTTCATGTACAAATATGTAAATTTAAGTCTTTAGTCTATCTCTCTCTTTTGTATTTTGAACTTGTATATATATATCATATATATATATATCATAAAGAACTAATATGTTATTATGATTTTGTACAATTAATGTTGGAAGTTAATTTATCAGAATAACTCCTAGTTTCATAATCTTGTGTACCTTTTTTATTTGTTTTATGTTGGATAACATTAATATAATAATCTTTAAAACTATGTGAACATTGATAGAATGGGGTAGTTAATTGTTGATTCTATATAACTTCCCTCAAACTATCAAATTTTCTAGGTGTTCAATCTATAATAATTAAATAAGAAGGGTATAAATTATGTTTGATAATAATTTGAATGTCAGACTATTATATTTTCCCTAAGGATTTATTGAAGATCGGTCATTAAATTCATAAATCTCTATTTAATCCCTAAATAGCCTAACAAAACAAAGAAATTATAATAAAATATTATAATTATGTTGGGATAAGTGTTAGAAAAAGTCCATGGCTTTCATCATTAAAACATGTTAAGGATATAATCTTTAATTTTAGAGAGAATATTAAATCACTTTCATTCTTATACACATAGAAGGAAAGTGTTAATTAAATTCACATATTATCTAGAGATTTTTTTTGTTTTATTAACTATAAAACCTCGTACACTATAGAACCAACCTTTTACGCACAATTCCTTATAATCTTTATAAAATTTCATATGTATTTTTTTCTTCTAATCTCTTTGTTTTCCTCTAATTATGTTCTAGTGACTTAATATATTTTATTTGTATCTTGTATACTACATGAATATACTTCCAAGTGTTGCATGAATGCTTTAATACGTACAAAAGTGTATAAAAATTATTTATATGCCTCGACATCCCTTCAACATTTTCCCATCCTTAAACAATTGTTGTGTCCTAAGATAATAGACGTTGTTAAAGTCTATTAGGGGTACTCTTCCTTGTATTGTTAATTATTTGTCTCTTGATACTTGTACACTATATTGTTTATTTTAAAATTTTGCAACAAACTTCATTTTTTGGTTTCCATCTCATATGCACTACTTAGCCACCCTTGTATATTTTCAATTCGGTAGCAATCCAATATGCTTCCCTTTTATGTGTTTAGTATGTGGGAATTATCCATAGGTATCTTTTTTAGATTTTCAACTTACATGATCCTGGTCACATATTCTTTCGTTTATGCAATATAATTGTCCATTCGCCCCCCCCCCCCCCCCCCCCCATTTTATGGATAAACGAGATTACTTATGTTCACTCTAATGTTATTGTTGCAATGCTCTTGGAGGAGTTTTTGATATGGCCAATTATTGTATCATGTGTACAATATTATCCTCATATTGATGTAATTATATATGTCATTGATGTCTTTAACCTTTTCCATAAAAATATCCAAGTCTTCTTTATGTATTATACTCTATTATGGCTTCATCAATAAACCTAAAGAAAGCATATAGTTCAGAAAAATATTTTATTATTTAAAGGAGCTCATCTCTCAATCATTTCACTTATTTTCCCATGGAGAGAGATGGTTCTATATGCTTCCTTTATCAATCATTTTACTTTATCTCTCATCTGATGGACCTATGCTCTTGCAAAGTTACAACATGACATTTCTCTCCCACTCTCTCAAGTGATCCACCACATTTTCCCTGCATTTCACCAATGTATGCGACATTGTTTTCACTTATTTATCATCCTAGGTGGTTTTGATGAGTTATTGGATGGTTTTCACCTTCTGTGTCTCCTCCCAAATATCTTAAATCACTTCTTGGATCTAAGCATTCTACTCCAATAGTTATAATGTGAACTTATTTTTTTTCTCCACATTCTCTTGCAATATTTTGATGTACTAGAAAAATACCATTATGGATTCATTTTCCTCTTGTTTCTACTCTACCACTTTATTTTTTTTACTAAGGAATTGGATTCTTACTTTTTTTTTTATGATATTTATAACCAGATGCATTTTTTTGTCATCACCTGTTCTACTATGGATTCAAAAATAACTTATGCGATCTTCTCCTATATTTCACTATGTATTGGTGTGTGGATTACTCCAATGTGGAATTTCTTGTGCAAATTTGTAGTTAACTTTCACTAATGTTGTCCTATAGAAGGATTTCACACTCTGTTTATGTCTACAGTGGAAGTTGATCCATGTCCACTTCCATTGTGCTAGTGGCTATCTGTATCACTGCCAAAATTAGAAAGGGTTGGTGAAATTGGTTATAGTAGTGTGCATAAATGTGAGGAAGGGAGAAATAGTTTTCACTTTCATGTTTTTGCATCTATTTGATTGAACCATCAATAGATATTTGTATTGTATTCTTTTATTTCATCAAAGGCATCTGATGTGGATGGATTTGAGGTAGGTACAATTTATTTTTCCTTCTCCTCTTCTTGTGATGTTGTCCCTTGTGTAATTAAAGGCTCACTACTTGTGGATTTTTATTCTACTCATGCAGTATCTACTTATTTTACTTGCTTCTCTAGTTCATTGTTTGAATCCTCTTTCTCTTTGTCTTCCCTTTCTTGTTATTGTTGATCGTTTTGGTCTTGGATCTTCTTCTCCTCCTTGGCATATTTTTCTCTTGGATCTTCTTATTTTCTTTGGCACCCTTTTGTTACTAAATATTTTCTCTTCTTTGGCTTCTTTTCTACATTTTCTTGCACACCAAATAGTTTAGCTACCTCATTGGCTTACTCCTTCAAGTTTTGTTTCATATTCTTCCTTAATAATGCACTTGGTGTCAAATTTTTACATAATTATTTATTTATCCACCTTGTATTTTGATTTTTTGTCTTATTGTTTTTGTTTTCTTTTGTGATCGTATGCTTCATTTTGATATCTCTTTCCCTTCTCTTTTACTTCTTCCTCTCTTTTCTTTCTTATTCAACATGCTTATTTTCTTCATCTTCATCTTAGAGCTTGGACTAGTATTATGATTTATCTTATTATGGATCATATGGTGTTAATAATTCACATATAATTACAAGACTTAATTATTGTAAAATACTATTACACGTATGTATGAAGGTCCTAGAGGTGACCATTTAACTCCTTGTAGCTAATTCGGTAATGGACGAGACATTGTTTCTTGTGAAGAAGATACTTTCATAGTAGGTGAAGGTGGAGGGAATGAGGTGGTTTTCTTCTAAAAGACCTTCATTTTTAAGACTCATAATTTTACACCCCTTTATGTCTTCTTCTTCTCCCTATTATTTGGGAGGGATTCTCTCTCTATGGTTTCTTTTTGCTAATATAATTTCCTTTTCTTAACCTCCACTGGAACCATGGCTATGATCTACAGTGATAAACATATGCCTCATGATAAAATGTATCCTTTTTTTTTTGCTTATCTCGAATTTTTCAATGCTTCTATGTCGGGACTACTTATTAGTCCTAATTTACTACAAATACATATATTTTAGGAATTAGTGGGAATTTGTTCCTATTTATTGATAGGTTTTGGTTTACACGACCCAGTGTGGCTAATGCTTTTCAAAAAGCATTTATAACTAATTGTGTGGGAGATTTTGGACTCTTATTAGGAGTCTTAGGTTTTTATTAGGTCACAGGTAGTTTCAAATTTGAATATTTGTCTCAAAAATTAAATGAATTGATTTCCGTTGATGGGGTTGGTTCATTATTTATTACTTCATGTACTTTTCCCTTATTTTTAGGTCCAGTAGCTAAATCTACATAATTTACACTTCATGTATGATTACCTGATGCTATGGAAGGACCTACTCCTATTTCATCTCTTATACATATCGCTACTATGGTAGTAGTGAGAAGTTTTCTTATAACTGGATTGTTTCCTCCAGAGCTCTAAATTTAATAATGAGTCTTATCTCTTGGATAGGTGGAATAACAACTTCTTTTATGATCTTGGGAATGGGCGTACACTCACATATTTGTAATACCCATTAATTCATGACCAATAGTGCCTCCAATACTATTTTAATGGACACCAATTTGAAATGGCTCGAATGAATTACTGTAAGTTTTGTATTATCTATCCCTTTTATTAATAAAGGAGTTGTTGAAATATCTATAAGATCATCTTCTATATTGGCAATGTTCAATTATGGTTATACTTAGGCCTCTTGTATAGCTTGGGTGATAAAATGCACTATCAATTCTTCTAGTACATTCTCCCTTTCTAAATTAATCATCAAAGGGTGCGGGAGTAGAGGCAAATTGATCAATTTACAATAGTGGACCTTGGTTTGCACTTGTGTTGTATAGATTTCCTTTTATGTCAGCCATTCACTTTCCTGTGGAGTATATGTCCATGATCCATTTTATTGGCATGGTTTTTTTTCAATATAACGTTTTCAGAAATTTCCCAATGGGTATAAACAAAAATCCATCCATGTGGGAAAATCACCATTTAAAGGGTGAATTTTATCTTCTTTTGAGAGGGAAATTTCCCTTGTGGGATGTTTTTGTTTGGGGTTTTGGAGTAATTTTTACCATAAAGTACCAAAGGAATGAAAAAATGCTAAAATGGGGGATTGAAGGGAAATGGAGAAAAGAGAATGAGAATCCTTGGGAATGAAGGGAAATGGAGAAAAGAGAATGAGAAACCTTCTCATGGACTAAACACAGAGGACCACATAGGAAGCTCAAATATAAAATAGAAATCTCAACCTACTCCTTGCATAAATGACATGGATGCTTGCAAATGAGAAATAGATTTGGATATTAGTGGATACAAAGTCTCATAATATCTCCACATACATATGGTACACATATCATTGTTCAAATCCTAGTAATATAAAGATTACTAAGAAATGAAATGCATGTCAAACTCCATATCCAATTTTCATTCCAAACATATCTCACTCATACTTAGCTACAAAAAAATATAATCAAAGTAAATATATTGCATCTCCATCATGTATTTGGAGAGGAGGAAGAAGAAGCTTTACATTTTCTTCATGTATTTTGTATGGTTCCTTTACTCAAGTAGTTACACTACTACTTCTAAGTAAAGGTAACTTAATCTAACCTCTACTTCACACCACTTACCCTAATTTCTCATTTACACTCACTTTGTACCTTTTAACATATACAAGAATGTTTACATGATATGCCTTTATTTTTTATTTTAACTTTACATGAATAATTAATTTTATAAATAATTAATTCACTAACAACATGACTCTAGGTCTTGTGTACTAGAGAGTTCACTCACTTAAAAAATTCCACATTTAATACTTATGACATGAAATTTTAAAAAACATTAATAACGCGGCTTATTATAAATTTAAATAATTCAAGATAATCAATTAAATATCTTGTCTAACCCTATCTAGTCCACTCCATGGGCCCACCAAACTCCACTTGATATTAATTAATTTAAATAGGAATAATGCTATGTAAATTCATTTTGACATGATTATGTGGCCTTACTCATCAATTTCTACTAGAACTTCTTCTTTCTCTCCAAATTTTAGAAAGAATAAAATTTAGGGTAACACATTTCATACAAAACCATTTTTTATCACCTTGTCTTCTTTTATTTTCATCTACACAAATTCTAGTTCTTACAACTAACTAGGTAGTTTTGGATCTTATGGTACTTGCATTTATTTTTGTGTTTCATGTGAAATGTGCTTATTATTCTTTTTTTGTCTTGCTTTGGATTCTATATGAGTGGCGTTTTGGTTACTCAAGACACCCCTTCTTCCTTGTTATAAAACCTTATGGGTGTGCTCTTACTGGTTGGGTTAAGTTTGCATTTTTAATGGTGAACAATTGGTTGGAACCATCCCTTGTCATATGCTTAGTTTGTACTATAGTAATGCCATGTTCAGGAAGAAAGGAAACTTCAATGGGTGTGTGGTCTTGTTCTCCTCAGATTTCATGATACACCATTTTGGACTAGTGTGATTTTAATCCATGGTGCAAAATACATCTGTACTTCCCTTAGGACCCTAATAATTGTTCTTATTTTCTCTTTGATTTTACTTAAATGTGGCCCTAGAATTTTCCAATTCTCAAATTTTGTATTGTTTTGATCTTATATACTAAGAAAACCTTTCATGGGGGTATTATCCATCTTCTACCTTGATTATACCTTCGAGGATATTCCAATGCGCGAAATAAAGTAATATGATGAGTCATTCATATTGGAAAGAGTTAAATGCATCTTGTATCATATTTGTGGGAATTCAATTTTTTCATGTGTCTAAGGAATTTAGTCCTTTTGAACTCTTCTCTAGTGTTCCACATGTGCAAAGTGAAGTCCACACCTCCCAATGAGGATTTTTTCTTCTACTAGATGTTTTCCAGTATTGTCTAAAATACAATTCTACCAAAATACATATGGACCTATCTTCAATGACTACAAGTGGAATTTGTCTTCCTCAATGTTGCAAAACATATAAAAATATTTTTTGCATTAGTATGAGGATTTTCATGTTTGTATATGAGAATTTAGGATAATCTGTTTGGTAGGCCAATGTCTATGGATTTGGTAGCAACGTTGATTGGAACCGCCTCTTTTGCATAAAACCATATGAAATCTAATAAATATTGACTCATACGAGTCTACATTAGCTCAAGATGATCCTTAAATATTGTCATGAATGGTAACCATTCTACATACATTCCCCTTAATTTATATTTGTCCATTTTCTCAATCCCTCTTACTTGTGTTATTTAGTTGGGCCTTGCAATCTTAAAAATTTGTTTGTCTCATTTATGGAGTTCATAGTGAGAGGGGTCAATCTATTTGGACTATCATAGTCTCACATTGATACCCATATGTTTCTTATTATTTGGGATAAGATAAATGAATGTTATTCATTGCTCCCATATAATTATTTGAATTTTGACCTCAATGGGTAAAGTAAATGGATATTCCATTTTCTACTTGTTTGGTTACTATTGTTTGCTTATATAGGTTTTTTTAATACTTTAATTTCTTGATTTTCCTTCTAATTCTACTCTCATTTTATAAATTATCGAAAATTCTATAAGTGAGTGAAACACCTTTACTTAAATGTTTTTACAAGTGTTGTAACTCTTTCCTCCTCTCACCTTCTTATATGATTTTTCCACTTCTTTTTGTTGGAAGCACAAACACTGGGGGGGCTAAATTTGTGTCCTTTAATTTTTTCAAATATATTTTATCCATTAATTAATCATTCATAAACATATAAATTAAACAATGATTCACAAAACACTAAAGAAAGCTCCATAAGAACACACGAAAACATGAACACAATATATAAGTGGGAAACCCTTGAAGGGAATAAAACTCATTGAAACAAATTTTGGACAACTTTTCCTATACAACAATGAATAAAATTTAGTTGAGCACCAACCCTACAAGGAGCACAAACCTATAGATGAATCACAAACTAAGCCACATGATTTATTTTCACCTATAGAATTTTTCCACAATAATTTATGATGACACCTATTCAGCTCTCATTTCTTCTATCTTCTTCAAATATATCTTCTAAGCTTCTTCACTCAAGAAATTTGCCAAGATGATTAGGTCATCTAAACTTGAACAACATATGCTTACCACCTATTATCACTTTGTAATAGCATATTTTACTTCTCTTTATGGTCACACAGACAGACCTTTTTCACCTCTACACATTGCCCTCTTACTCGCTCTTTTCAATTTTTGCCAACAAAAAATAGGACACAAGAACTTGCTTATATACAAGTCTTAAGATCATACACACCATCTCATTAATCCATCATAGAGAAAATACACTTTAAAAAACATGATAACATCATAATAACCTCATCCATACACCTCCTAAGGTGGGTAATAGCATATTAGAACACAAATACTTCATTAGGATTCATGGAGGCCTAATATACTCAAATTGCCCTTTCACCAAAGCCAAGTCTTCTTGGGTATACATGGCCATATTCATCACTTCATAACGACTTATACATGTTTAACTATAGGTCCACTCCATGCCTCCTACAATATTTTTTAACTCTGCACTCAAATCATGATATGAAGCCACCATTATGATCAAATGTTCTCACAAGGTCTATGACCTATAAAACCAGTCTTCACATATTGAGAAAGAACACCATCAAATCACCTAATCATGTCACTAAAACAAGTATACATCTGCTACATGACCTCAAGGTCATTACCAAATTTTTTTAGCACCATCACTCAGGGAACAAATTTCTGAGAACAACTTTGCAACCAAACCACCAAAAATTATCATTACACCCCAAAAACCAGTCTCCCTAAATTGACTTCCACATACCCTCTAAGGGATAAAATTATTCTAAAACAACACTAGACAAGTATTATGTATTCCCAAATTCCTAAAAAATCCCTTTATTCATATTTTCTAATGTAAAACTTGAGATCAAACATAACTTCATCAAAAAATTAAAATTTATTGTGGTGTCCAATCACTGTTATGACTCCTTAATGTCACATGGATATACTTGAAAAAGTCTATTAGAACCTCAAATCACTAAACCAGGTCACCTAATCCATTCTAAATCATTTTGAGAAATATTTCCTCCATCGTTGCCTTATTAGGGTTTAATAAGGGTTTTAGACCACCTTACCTTCTTAACGATTGTTTATAAATATTTGCCCCTTAATACACAAAGTAATGCTAGGAAATTTTATCGAAGACCCTTCCTAAAATTCCCTGAAGATATCATCCTTCCATACATACTTCACACATGCCAATGAGCATCAAACAGTTCTTCTAGAGCTAGGTTTCTCACTTCTATGAACTCGGTAGAGGAAAAAATGTTATATCTTACTAATTATTTCAAACCATGACCTGAAAATTTTTCCGTGCCTATAGGAAAACCTTTCATACCTAATATTATGCTCATCTTTTCATCTCCATGTTGAAATATGACTTACACACCTCATTAGGCCAATTAGGGTCAAGAATAGGTCTAGGTACAATACTATAAAACATGTTCAAACCTTGTATGAACACTCTAAGACACTTGTGAGTGTCCTAGAACCTAATTATCATGCTCCCCATGATCTCAAAATGCTTTACCAACTCCTACATACATGTAAGCCATCGTTTCATACCATCCTCTTTCATGTATGCTGACTAGGCCTCCTAACTAGGCTTCTTGATCATGTTTTCACCTTTCATGCTAACCCCCTCATGACTTTGTCACTCTTTCCTACTTATAAGAGCCTTCAAAAAGCTTCATGACATCACTAAAAAATCCACCTATCACTACAACACCTTTGCAAGTGATTATACCTACTCAAGACACCATGTCACTCCATCAATGGGACCAAGCAACTCAACATGACAAGACACTACCAATCAAGCTTCATGTTCATTTTTTCATTTTTAAATCAATTACACCCTACTCAAAACCTTCATCATCACAAACTTTGACATCAATGACAACACAATGCCAACATAGACCTAATATGTATGGTTTTGGACTTGTACACATTAGATTTCTGTAATTTTACTTTCTTATTGTTGGTTTAGAAATGGTTTTCATTTTATGTTGTTGTGGATCACATAAAATTTTCACCACCTATCATGATCTAAAATTAATCAAAACCCTAGATACATGTAGCAAAACTTATGAAGTTAATAGATTTAACAAAAGGATAAATGTGTGTATGGGCGAGGCTAGATTTACCCTGGTAGCTAATCCTTGTTGAATGAATCCAGGCATTACACTACATTCCTTTGAATGGGAGTGATCCTTTCATAGTTATCCTAGTGTATGTGTAAGTGTGCATACAAATCTCATCCAACCCAAAACTATGTCTGCCCTTGTGGCTCCTCACACAAATATAATGGGATAATTATATAATATAAAATGTACCCAACTTGGTGGTAATTTTATGTGGTGTGCTTCAAATGTTAATATTAATATCCTTTTTAACTTGAATACCTTTAGTAATGAAGTAGTAACGTGATCTTGCTAAAATAACATTTCTATAAGGCCTTTGAATTCTTCGAAATGAAGGAAGCTATCATAAAATATAAGCCATGAGTAAGGGTTTTCATATGACATTTTTTCATATCTTGTAGAATATTTATTTTTCAAAAGGATTCGTTTCATTTTATTGGTGGAAACATTTGAAATTTACTATATTAATTATTTAACAAATTAATGCACAATAAAATAATCTAAGATAATAGTATATCCCATTTAACATTAATTCTTTTAATAGAAGAGAATCAGGGGTGGTTAATTTCTTTTGAAACTCTTGATCCTAGTTTGAGTTCTTCATACCTATGTGGTGGGTTCTCTAAATTGTGTGAAACTACTTTAGGAATATTTAGGAGAGCATTGAGTGCTTTAGTATTTATATTTGTAATAAGATTTCTTGACAATGTCAAGTGAGACATAAAGTGCCATTGACTTGCTTATATAGGATTCCATGGGTTAAATATTTGCATTATGGTTGGCTTAGGGAAGATGAACTAACACATATAAGATTTTAAAATTATAAAAATATTCATTAGATAAAGGGGTATGTGAAAGTACATGTTGGCCCAGTCTATAGTACATCCTAGTATTGTTTTTAATGGTCTCAGATAGGCAATTAATGATGACAGATCTGAAGTTTGTAAAATTTCCCTAGGAATGAATTACTACTTTGGATAATTAATATGACATAGATGAATGACATATCAATGTGTAGAATTAGCATATCATGCTGGAGAGGGAAATATATACAAATTGAGCTAAAAATGTGAGCATTTGTCTTGGTATATGAGAAAATTCAAATTCATCATTTCCAAAGGATTTAAGTTATCATAATTGAGTGATTACATATACTATTTTAGACACCAAATTTGGCACAAAATCATTATTACATTATTCTTTTAGAAAATTGTGTATGTATGTATGTACACACACACACACACACACACACACACACACACACACACACACATACACACACATTGGTCTTGAACATTGAAACTATAATTTAGTGGCACAAGTCATTATTTTAATATCATACTACTTAGTTGACTATCATTTTTAACTTTTGTGGATCTTTTGTATTTCCTTATGTCATGTCATATAGATCTTTGGCTACTTTTGAACCATTTGAGTGTTCTTGACTTCAATATGGGACTATGCCACTAGGTTTATATTGTCCTATAGTCTAGTCCCAAGCCATTTGGTCTCATCCCCACTTTATGTAAGGTATTTTATGTCTATTAGGTCTATTTGTTACTCTTTTTTATTTCATATCCTATTTTTTGGGTTGGCATTATGTATCACTAAATTTTAACTTCAAAGTAAAGGACTCTTATAAATAAAAGTTTAATATAAGCATTTATCATCTAGAAATCATCTGTGTATTATGCATAAAGTACATAGAAAAAGGTCAGCACATTTATAGCACATCTCATGAGAAAATCACAAGGGGTAAATCTCTAATTTCAAGTTTTATACATTTGTAAACAATAGTTTCAATTAGTAAAATTATTTACCCTAATATTGGTGTCAATGCACAAGGGAAAATCTAGGACATGGGAATTAGATACATGCACAATCGAAGAACTACATGGATTTTTAAATTAAGTGTAGTGCTCAGTTTAAATCACGTGACATGATCTTCAAGGTCATTTTAGCTCAAAAATCTAACATTGTTTCTTGTTATGTAATATGTGCTTGATTCTTTGTAGGAAGATAGTTTCTGGTGCATGTGTGGAAACATATGCGTAAGCTACATGAGATAAGAATACATCAAGATGTAAAATAGGTTAATGTGAAGAGATACAGAAGAAACTAGAAGTGCACCAGTTCTAGGTTCAAAACTATATAGAAGGGGACCAAGTTGTAGTATGGTAGAGTGCAAAGTTTTAGGGTCCAAAATTTCCACACATAAATAGTGATCTGTTGGATGCATTAAAAAATATACATACCTCCCAAATCCATTATGATATAGTGAGAACATATTCTAAACCATATAATACATATATCAAACCTCTATTGTACTCTTTATTTCTTTATCAAATAATTATTCTTACAAATATGTAATTTCCAATATTATAATCTGTTATATGTGATGTGAAATACTTGTTTATTTCATGTTAAAATATCAATCATAATTAAATTATAAATTAATACCTATTTATTAAATTTAGGTTTAAATCATTTAGTAGCCCCTCTTTTTGTTCAAATCCTTCACCTAGTTTGCCTTAGGTTGCATATCCTAGCTAGGATTTTTTACTATAAACCCTAGCTTCTTGTTGTCATGCTAAATGTATAGCATACAAAATTGAAAATTTGGGCCATGAAAATCAAGCCCCCACTAGAAAATTTCCTCTCCCAATCACTATGAACCCTTCCTCTGGCCAACCTATCATCTCATGCAACACATTCTAGGTTTTTGTCACCCTCATTCTGGTTAACAGGATAATGATAACAATATTTTCATATGTTTCATGTGTAGGGATGTATTCCTAAGGTGATTGAATAATTCATTGAGATATGAAGCGGAATAACTATCCCCTGAGGCCTAGAAAGGGCTATTTTTGGCCATTTTACAACTGGTAAATACTCTCCAAAAGATAACATGGAGGATTAAAACCACCTAGGATTTTTGTAGGAAATAATTTTGTATACAAGTGTTTTAGGAAATATTTGTGGAAGAAATTGAAGTTACGATCAACTTGAGAAATATTGGGTAATTTTGGGTACAGTGAATGAAGGATCCAACAATGAAAGCTAACTTGTGTAGATGATTCTGGGATCTCCAAGAGGAGTTGGGAAGTAAGTGAGTAGTCATTGAAAATTTATTTTAATCCTATAAATGATGGAAACATACATTTTTCCCTTGGTCTTCAAGGTTGTTTGTGATAGCTCAATTCATTGCCGTTACTCCTTCATGCTGAAAGGGTGAATGGTGCCAAAATTAAAATTTGAGGAATAATTATCTCCTAATAATGGATGAAATGATCCCAAAAAGTGGTTTGGATTCAAAATAATATATTGTTTTACCTCAAAACACCATTCCATGTTCTCAGGGTAGAAAAAGCATTCTCAGTGTCCTCAAATACACTCAACGAGTGACATCAGCACCCTAAAACAACATAAGCGGTATTTTTAGAATTCATTTTCCCCTTGGCTTATTCCCAAGGTGACAAGGGGACACCAAAGTGTGCTCCGCCATTGATTATGAAGTTTCTTCACTTAAAAACTTGACTTGAGGTGTTAAGTAGGGTGTATGAATGAATCAAGTTACCAAGACCACTTTTCATATAAACCTGACCCCTTAGCATGATTTTGAGAATTCCTTTTCCCATTGGATTGTCCCCAAGGTGAAAGTGGGACACAAAATTTAACCCCCCCTATCTTGGCCAAATTATCACAAATTGATGCTCACCACTTTTGCACCTAGGTTTCACAAACTTCCATTCTACCTTGTCCCCATTTCATGTACTTAGACCCATGAAACAATTTTTCACCCTTTATGTCCCCTTGGCTTGAACCAAGTGAAAAGGGGGACATAAAATTTCATCCCTCGTCTAGCCAATCAACCTTGGTCATATCAACAAACCAAATTTTAGCCCACATAAGCCATTTTCCATCCACTGCATCTCATCCACAAGGAACCAAAATATACCACTTGTCACCATCTGGTGAAAAGAACACTCATGTTTCCCTTGTTTCCCATTTTCACATCTTGCACTAGTGTAACTCCATGTCAACCACCCACCAACCACAATTAAGTTGTCGAGTCAAAATATGAGTTAAAGCTTACAATAAAAATGACTAACTCTCCTCACCTTACATACTTAGTCATTTTTAATAATTAAAACTCCTATTTTTTCCTCCCAAACCTCAAATTCATCAGTTATGATACATATTTTCTTCCATACATCCATAGTCCCAAAATTGAAAACTACTCATCTATCCAAAATGGTGCACCTAATTTCTGTAGACACCCATAATTATGCCCGAGCAATTTAAATACTTAAATTGCACTAATTATCTCCCTTATTGCAAATTGGTGACATATAATCAAAAAGCGCTCATATTCTCTCTTATCGTCATTAATTAATTACAATACACTAATTATTTAAGTCGTCTATCCAACAAACACCCTAATTAATAACCTTTCGATAATTAATCACCCCTTCTATCTGGACTAATTAATTATTATTAATTAATTCACTTTTCCTTTAATTTAACCAATAAATCAATATTTAATTGATTTAATCCCCTTCTATAGCCTAAATCATACTAATATTCCTCTAATTAGCTTCTATAAGCTTACATCTACCTATTAGTTAATCACCTTTGATTAATTAAAATACCCCCCCAACTCCCATGACTTGCTAAGTATAAATTAAACCCTTCTAAAGTAAGGTTATCTTTTATAAAGCAACCTTATCCATTCCTAATCATGTTTTACCTTTTACCCCACATGCAAAGGGATGAAGTGTTTCCTTTATCCATTGGGCTATATAAGGATCCCTCCTTCTACCTTTATACCTACACCTAAATTTCTTGAGAAGACAAAAGAAAATCATATAGCAAAATAGACTAAAAGCTTTCCTTTGTTTTCTTGAGAATTCACCACTTGGAGAGTTAAGCCTCTTTTCTAGCCTAAAGTGCTTAGGTCATATGGGAGGTGTCAAAAGGGTCTTGTAGCCCAATTTTGATAAGCTCCCATTCCTAGGTTCTTGGAATATCAAGAGCAACCAATTTGATTGACATGGAGCTTACATATGTCCATTTAATTTTGTTGTTAATTAAGAGAATAGAGGATTTAGACAACTAGCATGTTAAGTTTCAAAATTTTAATATGATAAATGTTAGTGTCTAACCTTGTTTGATTCTCATCTTGATGGTGCTTTGTACTTTGATTTAAGCTTTGTTAATTAGGGATACTAGGTGTTAGTCTTTATTTTTCATTAACTTCGCTTAAGCACAAAACTATGCACACAATTTTCACCAAATTTTTCCAAAACACTCCTCTTAAAATGCCTTCAAGATGATTATAACAGCATTAAAATGTATTTTTATTTAATTTGCAATATCCATTTGAAATTATCATCCTAGGAAGTTTCCTTTTCAGCTATATGGAGTTTTGGAGAAAGAAAAAACTCAAAAAATGGAGCAAAAGGTCTTGAAGCAAAACCTAAACTTTTGAAACTAGTTTCATTTCAATCTGACACCCAAAATAACTTAATATGTGTGTAAGGATTAATGTGTTCAAATATAGTAAGTTTCCAAAAATGGTAAACTCTTAGAATATTTGTTACTCCAAACAATAAAAAACCACCAGAAAGTGAAAATTGGGAAAACTTACTGAAAATAGCCATCGTAGCCATGACCTACTAAAAATAGAAAGTCTTGCAATCAAGATCGGATACATTTTTTAAACTCACATTCCACCCATCTCATTGATTTTTTGTATAATTTTAAGGCTAGGAAGTTGTCTCATGGTTTAAATAGGAGAGAAACCTCTCGCAAGATCCTAAAACTTAGTCTCGAGATGAAGTCCAAGACTGTGTGTTTTAGTTCATCCTAGTAGTCATAGAAAGGGGTACATCATGTTAAAGTGATGGAGAACATGAAAATAAAGTGATATCAAACAATATTTTTAAAGGTGAGACCCAATTATCAATCATCTCCTTAGAATATGGTATAACAATGTGTTTGATGCGTATGATGGTGAATGCAGAGTTCTGTCTTTCCTCATTTTTAGTAGAAGACATTTTCAATAAGAATGGGTGAACAAGACGGTACTTAGGTCCCATGAGGTTGATTCCATCCAAAAAGGATGTACCCTTTTCACTAAGGTGAATTGGGAAGATCTAGACCAAGTACATAGAAGCTTTAGACCAAGTCTATGCAGGCTGTAGACCAAATACATGAGAATCTCTACACCAAAATCTTGATGGAGTATTACAACCTTTGAAAACATGAATTGAGCCTCCCAAGTGAATGACAGTGATGCTACCACATCATATTCACTATTCCCAATGTGCCTCAAAGGTCACCTACTTACGGAAAGTCATCACAGGTCCACTCAATGTAAATCTGACAACAATGTTTTTGAACACTTATCCAATGCTTTGGAGTGTGCCTGAACCTCATAAAAGAAGGAGATTACAACCATAATGTTTTTGTCTAATAGGAGGTTAGAGTCATAAATTTTCATTTAGGGAGTAATTTTTTATCTTGAGAAGGACCTATTTCAATAAGAAATAGATGAGCAAGAAGGTCTTCGAGTATCCTAAAGTTGATTCCATTTAAAAATATGTCATCTTTGTCAAAGAAATGAATTTCCATATCATATTCACAAGGTGCAATTCACTTAGTACTATTTTGAATACTCATTCAATGTTTTGGAATACATACACATCTCACAAGAGGAATCATTTACAATCACCATGTTCTAGTTCAACAAGAGGGCAAAGGAGAAAATCTCATTTGTGAAACATTTCCTCAAAATCCATCAGAGGTGGATTCTTCATCAATGAGAGGCTTTCGTGTCTCCAAATCATCACATCTCTCTCCTCCTCTCTATAACATTATATTTCTTCATTGAGAATTTAACTTTCAAATCTTTCATCTTATTCACTTAAGTGACTTAATGTTGCATTGTAAAATTCCCTTTTCAAAAATAAGAAAAGGACTAAGTTTCATTCATAGGAAATTCGAAAAGTCACATGGTGGTGAGATGAAAATTCACATGGGGCGAGAGAAAGATTAATTTTGTAATGATATAAATTGGAATGGATTCCCCATTCCAAAGGGATGAAAATGATTGACTGTTATTAGTTTTTGGGCTTTAAATCACCACTACTGTGAGTAATAAAGCTATATTTAATCTATCTCCTTACATATGTTATGTTACTCTCTCTACTTTCCAACTTTGCAAGCATTGTAATCTTGTATAACCAAGGAAGAACTTTGTGTCTTTGATTAATGAATTCATATAAGGTTGTGTCTCCAATTTTTTAGTATTATTGTTGATTGCATTGTTGAATTCTTTTAATTGAATGTGTACCTACTTTGGCTAATGTATGTGAATTTTGTAAGTCTACTCAAAGCATTAACCCTCTCTCTATATTTTCCTACTCCTCTTTACCTCTCTTCAAATAAAATTCCTCCCTTGTACACTATACAAGAACTTTTCCATGGGTTTAGTGGAGTATTCCTGTGTGATCTTTGGCCTAACAAGACACTATACGCACCAAAAATTACACAGGTGCTTTATTGGCGATACGATAAAATCTCCAATGATGAAGTATTTGTTTTTTGGAACAATTATGAGATCCATATCCTTTCCCATTTCCTATTAGCATGTTTATCTAACTTGTTTATCTTTTCTTCCAAGTCTTTTAGATTTCTAGACCTTCACATTTTGGTTTTTACCCATTTTATGCATTGTTCTTACCTTAAGTCATGGAATCACCATGGCGGTTATGTAACCTCCGGTCTACCTAGACCAGCGGTTGCATAACCACTGGTTTGCATAGACTAGTGGTTCCTTGTATATTTAGCTGAGAACCCATACTACGTGTTCTGAACACGTGTCTCAAGTTTGTGAGTGTTTTTCTTGCCCATTTCTTGACTATTTCTCCTGATTTTTGGCTTGTTGGAGACGTATTGAAATCATCTTCTTAGTTTACTATTATTAGAGGTTTGAATCCCCATTTCTTGGATGATTTGGCACTTCTTGATTGTTATATGTGTTAGACTTATTCTCTTATATATTTCTATAAATACCTAAATTTTACCCGTATCATGGGTTGGATATTTTTTATTTGCATTGTGTTGTTACTTTGTCAAAATCCTGCTGAGAAGTACATATAAAACATAGCACATTTCTTTGTTTCTTCCCACTTGCATTTTTGATCAATTTTCCTGCAACCAGTCTACTCCAACATCTTCTTGATTTCTTCTTACAACCAGTCAGCACTGCACCCTGGATCATTTGGGTTTTCATCTCTGGATAGGAAGCTGAGGAGACAATAGAATCATCACCACATTTGGGAAGCTTTCATTGTACTACAGTAACTAGGTTGGGGATGTATTTCATTTTTTTGAAAATTTTGTTTTGAATCTTGTTGTTAAAAATAAATGAAGCAATATACTTAATTTAAGAGATAGAATTTATAGTTTCTTTATTACCAGTACGAATCTTCCATTGATATCTTCTTCATGGCTTATCCTTGTGGATTTGTATGGGAAAGAATTTGGACGAAGGTTTTGTGCTTGAATTTATTCATTTCAAGTTATTTTAAAACATCTGTACATTTCAATTTCATTTTTACAGGGAAGTTATGGGTAAATGAATAAATCCTTCTGAGAATCTTTCTTCCTTTCCCATGAATATGAGATAACTAGAAGTTTTATTTATTGCATAAAACTATAGAGTACATTCTTTATTTAAAGTATATTTAATTACACAATCCTACAACAGTGGAATAGCTACATCCAACTACTCCTTGTTTAGTTTGTTTTTATAGAAGTAGTAACATATTGATTTCATATGTCTGTAGAAGTAGATTTATTTTATTCAAATTAATTTAGAAAAGGTAAATCTTAGTGTTTTTTAGTTATCTTCTTACAATTTGATTTATTACTCAGTGTAAGTAGATTAGATGGTTCATTTTTCTTTATTTAATTAATCAGGAATGAATTTGGTTAATTAAAATATTAAACACACTTGTACTTTATTTAAGCTAGATTTACTTTCCTTATTCATTTTACAACATATTTTCAACATAGTTTAACATTTGGATCAAAGCAAATAGTCAAACAATAGGGAACTTATGCTACCTGTTCATAGCCTCAATTTCCCTCTTTTCCAACTCAGTTGTTAGGAACACACACTACCCGTTCTTAGTCCCTTATTATCCTTTAGATTTTCATCAACATCCCCACAATCTTACACATTCTGGTTGTCCTAGAACGACCTGAAGAGGTTGAGTGCGTATAAAATCACGTGTTGATTTTCAGGTGTACAAAATTGGTGAACCCAATGTGAATGATTAGTTTCTTCTTGTTTCCTCTTTCTCTCATTTCTATCAGTCCATCTTTCCCCCCTCTTCCCCTTTTCAGTAGGTATTTTATACCTCCCCAAATATGTATGGTAGAGAGTTTGGTGGGCCATTTGGCTTTGATAGATACTATACCAATATTCAATAGCAACAATCCCTTTCCCTTTTAGGATGGGCTTATAACTACACAAACAATGTACAAAACTCCCTTAGCTATGTCTCAAATCCCACTAATAACACAAGAATATAGGAGATTGATCGACCCTTGAACATTCGATATGGTCAATCCAATTCAAACACCATGACCTTTACGATTAAAACTGGTCCACACCCCAAAGTCTTATTAGGACCTCACATTAACATGCAGTCTATAGAGGATGACATTTTATGTGAATTTTTAATCCACTTTACAAAATTGACGAGTCCTTGGAAAGGATGAAGAATCACATGTATGAGATGTTCAATAACAATGTATCAGCCAAAAATCTTAAGACTCGTATTTTCAAGGAAAATAAGAACGAAAATGCCGAACAATTTATAACAGGGTATCACATGTCCTCCCAACTGAACCCTACACAAAAATCACCCAAATAAGGGACTTAATCCTTGCCCCATGATTTTATTTATACTTTAGTAGTGAGGATTAGAGAGATATAAAGTGCACAATCCTCACAACCAACTTATGTAATAGGGCAGAACATGGGGTATCCCATTGACAACAAAGAGTACACCCCTACCAACATATAACCAATGCAACATCCTATGCAACAAGGTTATCTAGTCCAATCGAACATGGGTGATATTCTCACAGGATATGACACACTAGGGATGGGTACTCATCCATCTCATGATTACCCTATGCAAGGGCTAGCCGGAAGTGCGTTCTCAAATGCCATTCCTCATAGAAATGTGATGTTCCTTGGTTTTACGTCCACTAGTCCATATCTTAGTGTTGTTCTACATTACTTGCATATGTATTCAAAGTCCCTATAGATGAACACATATACTTTCCTTTCTCCTTATACATAGTATCAAGTAGCCCCATATGTTCCAGACAATGCTTATACTGTAGCTTATCCAACTCCTCCTCCCCTTATCATGGATCTTCAATGGTGGAATCTTATGCGATGGGTACCTATGTTGAGTATTTGAAGGAACTCCTTGATTTCATGATGTTGGGTGTCATGCTTCCATGCCCATTTCCTGATCTTCCTAATTTTTAAAGAGAAGGATATATAAATGATCATATCAAGGCCCACGCTCCTACCATTAGGGAAATGCTTCATTGGGATGTTGTAGTATATAAGATATTTACAAATAATCTTGAATAAATTGATTTATATGGGTACTATCGGATTCCAGAAGCTTCCATACATTCCTTTAAATAACTTGTTTCTGAATTCATTAGAGATTTTTACATGAACAAGTTGTTGCGAATAAAGACTATGGAGTTTTTACATATCAGGTAGGAACAAAATGAATCTGCCACCCATTTCATCTAGAGATGGCATCAATTTATTTACTCCTCTGCAAGTGCACCTAACATGGATCATATAGAAATTTTTGACTTTTTCCCTTACTTGCTTAACCAGGAGACTAAGAAGAGAGTTTAGAAATTTTATTTTCATAGCTATGAGGAAGTGTTAGAAGGTACGCTCTGAATTTAACAAGCCACTATTAATAGTGGGTGTAATACTTATAGTTTTAATGGGAAACTGAAATTCCCTAACAAAAAAATGCAAACCATAAAAATAACGAAGCAAATAAACAAGGACCAAAAGTATTGAATCGCAATCACGTTTTTACCATGAATGGTGTTACGTATCAAGCAAAGAATACAAGTTTTACAAAATAACAATGTGGGAAATCATAGAGGTCCTAGTTCTGTTTCATCTTTTAACACGGTTGATGTCAACTACACCCCATCTCGATAGGATCAAACCCAAGACCTGAAACAATAACAACCAATTTAAAAACTACAACTGGAATTATAATTAGTAACAAAACTCGAATCAAAGGCCAAGAGACTACGACCCAGAAATAATTTTGGTTTTCACTATTTTTTTGGTAATGATGCTAGGTCTAATAGGGATTGCAACAAGTTCATACAAAGAATCCCTAAAAATCAAAGGTATCTCTTTGTGGACATGTTTCTAGTGAATCTTGAAGGAACATCTCAACCTAGTTATACAAGACCCATTGCACCTCAAAATGCAAACCTAGGCATTTATCAGGAATCGTTCCCTAAACATCGTGAGGATGGAAAAGCAAGTCCTCAAAACATAAAAAATGGTATTACTTTTAGGAACGATGACCATTAGGCTTCAACTTCTAAAAAATCTCGAGTTGTTCCTAACCTAGACCCAAACCACAAGACAAAGATCTTGGGACTAGTTGAGTTAGAGATTGAACCAAAAATTAATGCAAAAAATCAAATGAGGGAGTACACTTCATAACCTATTCCTACTCATTCTCTCTTGCAAGATGATGCTCCTATAGTCTCAAAACCTATAGGAGTTTATGATTTTATTTCATATTTGAACAAGACATTTTATCATATTTCATTTCTAGATTTTTTGAAGAATTTTCATGTGCATCATTCTGCATTGTTAGATGCATTGGGGCTTGGTAACCTAATTCATGTTATTCCTCCACATGTGGCTCAAATAAATCATATTGAATTCGATGTACATCTTTCAAGATAGAGTTATAGGGACACTGGGTTTGTGTTTGATATAAACAAGATGATATCTGAGAAAGAAATATCCCAAAGAAGAGATCCTTCTATATACATGTAAGTCTAGGTATATAACAATTGCATCAAGAGATCCATGATTTATGATGAAGCTTCTGTGAATTTAGTTCCTTTCTCTTTCTTTTAGAAGTTGCAATATGGGGAGAATAATTTCTCCTCTACTAGAAACATGTTGTGAGGGTATGATAGTCTTAAGGCTACCTCAATTGGAACTATAGTTATTCATATTTCCCTTGGGCTAAAAACTATTCTAAATGATTTTTACATTATCGATAAGGAAACAAACTATAATATGATCCTTGGTAGACCATGGATTCACTATATGAAGGCCATTCCTTCCACTTTGTTCTAAGAGGTTAGATTCATCCATTTTAAAAATGGCATCATCAATCAAGGGGATCATAAACCCTTCAATATACATACAGAAAATATCAAGAAGAAACTGGCTTCCAATCAGAGTATGAACTCCATGCGAATCAGCTAAACAAACCACTTCCCTGAAAGGAATTGGTCACAACCACCCAAAGTGTTCCGAAGGTGGAGGGTAATGACCTAAAAATATTCAAAGTGGAAAAGATAGATAAGGGTAAGGTGGTGTCTATGGAAACCGTTTCCACAAAAACCACAATGTATATTTTAAAACTCATAAAGAGTTATTTGATGATTATACTTCCCTTTAAATTGCAAGGAGTTAGTAATTTCCTCGACTTAGCCTCTCTTCCTACTAATGATCTTGGTCTTGATATACATATGATAGAAGTATTGAGAGAAGAAGATAATTTTGAGAGCGGTTTGATGCTCACCAAACTCATATCTAGGGCTTCTCCCATATCTAACCTTGGTCTAGACATAAACGTGTCAGAAACCAAGCTTATCGTGTCCACAAGACATGATCCCATAGTGAAAAAAGGCCAAACATGATCAGGTCCCCAAATGTATAAAACAAAATTTTACAACACCATCAAATTCATATGAAAATGATCTGCCAAGAGCATGACAAAGAGTTTTAAAAATTCCTCATACAAATAGACGATCATACGCCAAGATTAGATGTTCAGATAAATATGATAATAGAAAAGGATTCTAAGTTTAAACCCAAGGTGTTAGGCCCTTGTCAAGTAAATGGAAATTTCAAGAATCCTTATCATCATTTGTGTACCTTGAGAGGTGAGGATTCCGATAAAACCATCGAATCGCATCACCTGAGACACTTTTGTATATATTCATTGCATTTCCATGTTGTTCTTCATTGCATTCATATTGTATTATCACTTGCATTATCACTTTGTTAAAATTGTAAAATGGAAACTTACTGTTCAAGTAATTATTTGGATTTCAAACATTGGAAAATCTCTTAATCATACATATTATACATTCTTCTCATATATTCAAACTATATACTCTTTATCATTGCTTTCATTCAAGAGACAAGTTTTTACATTGCTTTATGAGGACTTACATGCTCAATCTTCTTGACGGTTGCTTCCGTTTTGGATTTTTCTTGCCTATAGTTTTCTATAGAAGCTTCTTGATGATGAATCTTCCCCTAAAATATCTCTGCATGATAAAAACATTCTAAACATTTCACCTAGAGTTTTTTTCTCCTATCTCAACATTCGGTGATGAACCCTCGCATCCTACTAGTTATATGGGGTTGAGATTATGGGGAAATGTTTCTTCCTAACAAGCACAATACACACACACACACACACACACACACACACACACACACACACACACACACACACACACACACACACACACACACACATACATATACATATATACATACACACACACACACACACACACACACACACACACACACACACCACACACACACACACACACACACACACACACACACACACACACACATATATATATGTATATATATATACATACACACACACACACATATACATACACACACACACACACACACACACACACACACACACACACACACACACACACACACACACACACACACACACACACACACACACACACACACACCCACACACACACACACACACACACACACACACACACACACACACACATAAACAATAAACACAAATGATTTTATTTACAAATAACTACACTTTTCGTCCCTACAAACATTTGGTGATGAGCCCATGCTTCTTAGTGGTATCATCAGATTGGAAAAGGAGGGAATTTCCCTTAATTTCCTATGTATTGTCCTCGGTGATGATCCCATGATTCTTACTAGTATTATAGGACAAGACGTAGGGGGTCGCATTAATCAGAAGTTTTCAAATAAGTAAGGACATAAAAGTTCTTGAATATCTAAAAATTCCAAAAGAAAATTACTTAGATGTTTTTATTAGGAGAGACAACCATTCTTTGAACCAAATCTTATGAATCAATAGACCATCCATAGATCTAAGTATAGTAAAAACTTATAAGAAAAATTCATTTCAAACTGGTTAAGTTAATCTTGGTTTGGGTTGGGTTGTAGGTTTTAAAGTAAATCCTTGTCCAAATTATTGTCTCTTGTTCGTCATCCTCATTCACATTCTTCAAAAAATATATCTCTTGTTCTTCTTGACTTTCATTGGTGAGCCCTTGCATCTCACTAGTTGCCTAAAGTTTAGAATGAAGTGAGGTTATCTTATCATCATACTACATTCAACAGATTTTGCTAATGGAATAGAAGTGTTAAACATTACTTGAAAAATAAAGTTTCCTAATTATATATATATATATATATATATATATATATATATATATATATATATATATATATATATATATATATATATATATATATATATATATATATATATACAGGCACACACACACACACATAAATACATATCATTTTATTCATTGCATTGCATCAACATTCATAGAATACATTCAAAAACATCAGAAATTCTAAACCATATAAGATTGCACAAATGAGATAAACCATGATGCAAAGGAATGTTGAATCGAAAATATGTCAATATGTATATATAATATTTCAAGTGTTTCATGTACAATGTTGTCACACCATAGGACAAGTGTGGTCAAAATACACACTATGAGCTCAAAATACAAAAAAAACAATACACATAAAAAACTGTCTGGAAGTAATAAAGGCCCTAGGCCTATCCATCCCTCTTAAACCCTTGAGAAGGGGTAAGACAGGGGATCCTACTACGAATCTTGCGATGGGGTCGATTTGGTGTAGTGTGGGAGCCTTTGTGTGATAATCAATGAGAGTGTCCATGTGAGTGACCAGTAGTAGTAGATCTACTATGTGAGCATCCTCGTCACCTCTCTCGATCCTCATGTATAAAAATGTTAGTTCTCAACTGAGTCATCACTATTGGAGCATGCCATGCTGGTGAAAATATGTCACTGTGATGAGAAAATCATGTCAGGGAGTCCACGGTCTGTAAGCAACTGCCCTCAAGTAATCCCAATATGAATCACGAACAAATCTAGGAGTTTGTCCCAAATAAGATCATGTCATCCATCAGTTATGGCTAGCAAAAAAATAAATGGAAATTTAGAAAGAAAAATATAAAACCAAAAAGAATAAATATCCTACTAACATCTAATATAGGAAGTAATGATAGGAGAAGTGGGTTATACTCACACAGGTCTTCAGGGGCCCAACTCATATCAACAATGGGTGCTACTATAGGAGTTAGTACAACCTCATCCTCCTTGGACCTCTCCTCCTCCAATGTCTTTGGGTGCACATAGGCATCCTCCATATCCTCTAGATATATTGACTCCTGCTATGCCTTCACATCAGCTATAGTAGCCGCTAAGGCCCTTCTGGTACCTTTCCAATTAGGGTCTATCTCCTCCACCAATCCCGATTCTATCTCAACCTCCTCCTCCTCCTCAACCTGTGTTAGGCCTACACCAATCTATAAAACATGTCTCGATCTAGTTGCAATGCCAATAGTTAGATCTGGTGTGGCCCACGGTGTACCAATAAGAACCCCAGGCACTGTAACTGTCCACTGGATTCTTCCCTTCTGTAAAGCTCTAGCCTCTTGGATACCCCTATAAATTTCCACCATTGCCAGAAGAGCATCTGAATATGGTAGTCCAAACTTCTAGGGCACCCAAAACACTAGATGAGTCTTGACTCTGATACTCTGTTTAATACACTAAACTGTAGTGCGACATGTAGTCAATGTGATCCTCTCCTCTCCCCATCTACCAACCATTTCCTAATACGTATATGCAATCATGTCTATTATGGTCAAGGTAGATACTAATTATGATGGGCCCATACGTGGAGTCATATCTACCAATCGAGATGCTCTGATCGTAGTGGGATCTAGTATCCCAACTCCCCTTTAGTAGGGGATCATCTGCTCATAAACCCATGATAGGACCAATGTAGGATGGATAAGATATCTAGACCCACATCTACCAACCCATTAAATATCATGGTATTTGGTGTCAAAGATGTCAACTCCCATTGCATACACCATGCTATATTACTCAATGCTCTCGATAATTGAAGCCCAACAGAACAAGAACATATCCCCACCATTATTCCCAATCAAACTTGAAGCTAGTATACCAATGATAGCCTTATACAGAGTGGGGATAGGAGCAATGTCCACTAAAACAAGTCTATCCCCCTGTTTGGCACCCATATCAGGTGTTTGTGTATCACCAAGGTAAGTGGCCCATCTGCGAGCCTCTACTGCTGAACTGGTGATTTTCAGTGATAACTTCCTGTTAGTGGTAGGAACTCCAAGGATCCTATAAACATCCTCTAGTGTGATATTCCACTCACATATAACTCTAAGAAACTAGAAATTGTTCTAGTCCACATCCCAATAACTGAATAAGATACAAAGAAGGCATCTTGTGGGGGTAAAAATTGATGTCTAAGCAATCCTCTATATGTCAGTCCTCTCTAATAATCCCTAAGTCAATAATTACAAGATTTGAGGAAACCACTCCTACTCTCAGGCTCTTCTCTATCTTATATAGCTCCAATGCATCCATAAGCAACAAGAAAAGAGCAAGTTAGAACTTGATAAGTGCATAGTAAGCCCACAAAAAATAATAAAAATACAAGTAAAACAAAAAGAAATTTTATACTTAGATTTTTAAATGAAAAATGTCATGATGGCTACATAACCGTCATGATAGTTACACAATTGTCACTCTGCTAAAGTCACAATTACGTAATTGTCGCAACGTGTGCACATCCACCATGGTGGTTACACAATTGTCGCTCTACACATAGCAGCGGTTTCGTAACTTCCATGGTATTCATGTCTGTTGAATTCGGGTCATACCCTCAAATGAAAAAATATATAAAAATATGGAAAATTTAGCTAAAATGTGCCCTCCCCCCCATGATCATTTTGAATATCAAATTACCAAAAATCTCCCCTCATATAGCTAGTTCCAAGCAAGTTCTAAATTTTAGGGAAAAAATAAACAAATGAATATAACTTGTTCGTGACCATCTATTGTCGTCGCTAGTTGCACTACCATTTTCATTAAGTGTTCTTCCATCTGACTGTATTTGTAAACAAAATGGTCATAAGTAATCCAAAGCTCCAAAATTTAGCTAAGTGAGTGTGTAAAAATGATTTCCAAAAATTGTAAAAAGTTTTATATATATATATATATAGCTCAATTTTGGTTATCTAATTTCATTTTGAGTGAGTGTATACAGTATCAACGTGATAGAGTAGGTCTATTTCTCATCCCCGCGGACATGGTAAGTAATCTTGTTGTTTTATTTCAAAATATTTTGTTAATCTTCTTTTATATTTGCACTTGATTCCTGTTTCTCTTTTACATGTGGCAGGAGGGTTAAATTGGCATGGTTTCAACACACTGATGGTTAATGTATAGTTTCTAACTCTCCCATTTGGGAGTGACATACTCGAAATCCATGTTTTTTACCCATTCATGGATAAAATGATTCTCTGAGGAGGGCAATATGTATGCACCCAAAATTACATAGGTGTTATATTGGCGGTATGGTCAAATATCCAATGATGAAATATTTCTTTTATAGAATAATGATGAGATCCAGATCCTTTCTCATTTCCTTTCAACATGTTTATTTAACTTGCTTATCCTTGCTTCTAATTCTTTTATCTTTTTGAACTTTCACATTTTACTTTCCTCCCTTTTTATGCATTATTCTTTCCTTAAGTCATCGTACCGCTGTTGAGGTTACGCAACCACTAGTATGCCTAGACTGCCACAGCCGCAGCGGTTGCATAATCATTGGTCTATGTAGACCAGTGGTTCCCTGCACATTTAGCTAAGAATCCAAACTGTGTTTTCTGAATGTATGTCTCAAGTTTGTGAGTGTTTTTCTCACCTGTTTTGTAGTGACCCAATAATTTCACACACGTTAACAACACAGTAAAAAAAATAGGATAACTTTTTTTTTTTGACTTGATTGACACATAACACGACACAACATGCCACCACCAAGGTTACAACTAACTCTGTGAACAACTCGATACAAGGATGACCACAAAGGTAACACGGAAATGTTCACACCCATCAAGGATAATTCACTTTTCTTTTTGACAAGACAACATAGGAAACCACCACATAACACACTTACAGTTAGGGCAAGCCACGGTGAGAAATTATTGAAGGTAATTTATTTTGATAAAACATCCTTCGATCCTTGACTTAAGTTTTCCAGGACTTAGGATATGATTCACACAATTCCTCTTACAACGCTAAGTTTATTTCTTTTACTCTGAAGAGAATTTTGCTTTAAGTCTTCTCTATTATGACCTTTATTTCTTTAATTTGTTTATTTAGTAAAAAGGGGGATATTTATTTCCACAAGGCCATCTGTTCACACTTACGCTACTAGAACTCGTTCATACCCTTATGACAACCTGGGTTCGCGTTCGACACACTTAAGAGAAGAGATACAAAGCACCTTGGAAAAAGTTAGGATGAAGGTCAAGTTGAATTCATCTTTAAGACCTCATTAGTTATTACCAAGCTTTAATTGAGGCTTGAGAATTTATCCAGAATCATCAAAGATTTTACTTAGGCTTCACTGAATGAGTATTACAAAAGAGAACAGTTTACCTTCCAAATGGTGGAGAGATAGATTGTGTGGTTTCTAAATTGTTTTCTCCTACTTATTAAATCTTATTATCTTATAGATCAAACCATTTTTTTCATTTAAGCTCATGTAAGAATTCACCATAAAAAGGATAGTGTTCACTAGTTTTGCTAGGGATAGTAAGTTATATAATTTTATTTTATTTTACAAAGGATAGTTTCATCTTAGATCACTCATGGAATTACCTGTTCTCCATTAGGTCATCTCTACATTAATTTATTTTCATATAAATTTTAGTTTGACTTCTATAGGGATTAACCAACCCATTTTACTTTACTTAAAGCACATTATTACTAAGTCATAGCAATATTTAACTCAACATCTATTGTCAAGGGTAAATTTTAAGAATTCTCATTTATGAAAACAACACCAGGTTACATCAATTCTTTCCAACACAATACTCAACCCAAAGGGACATACCAACTCTAAGGAACCATGCATAGGGAATAAGAGAGTAATAACATTGACCAAGGAATACTAAACTATTCTTAGAATACCGATAATCCATTAATGTCTCTCAACAAAGAGGTAAACCAATTTTCTTATATTTTCCATGATAGTCAAACAATCCAATGTTTCCAAAGTTAAGATGACCAAAGCCACAATACATTATACTAAGACACTAACCCTCTTCTAAAATTTCCACTGGACCTTATGAATAGTTGAACAACATAAAAAGGATTCGAGCAAAAGAACTTCTCAACAGAGGTTGATGCAAAAATATACAAGTTTATCCCTCATCTACTCGCATAAGCCATCTGCAACAAATTTTCCACAAGAGTCAATTCGCGAGAACTGAGCAAGATAAGGCTACACAAAGCCACCATAACTATTATCTAACAATACCATGAAAGGAAAAAATAACTTTATTACAAGAATTGGGTCGATTCTCTCAATACTAAAAAAAACACCTCAATTTAAAATACAGTCTCAGCCATGACAATCAAAGAAGAAAGACCTTGTACTTTAGTTATAAACAAAAGCAATGAAAGTATAAAAAGCTATAAGAAGCAAGATTCCCATCAAAAAATTAAATAATTACAAGATTGGAGTTTAATATACATGCCATCCATCTAGAATTATCAAAAGATACCAAGAGCATAGGCTTTAATGTTATATTTCTAACAGACAAGAATTGATCAGCCCAACGAGGAAAACACGGTGTTCAAAGGTCAACATGAAAAGCCAAGCATGCTAAAATTTTCAACCCTATAATAATTTAGAGTATATGAGTGAAATTAAATACTCGGACACGACACAACCTAAGTTTCAAAGCGAAGGAAAGGTATATTTGACTTGACCCTTAACTCCCAAAGATTCCCCAATCATTCAAGAAGGGTCAATACCCTTATAGGCCAGTAACAACACGCAAGAGAAGAATGGGGGGGTTTCTGTCAAACAAGAGTATACAAAACCTCATCCAAATTTATATCTCTAAGGAATTACAACCTCCACAATAATTCTAAAATCTGGTTAAGGTAAAAGAAAATATCTCTTTTCCATATCAACAATAAATTTAAGGCAACCCTTGATAACACAACCAACCATCACACATAGATACAAACATAAATTACTAAGTGACATGAAACAAATCAAAACCTTTCGCTATGAATCCATAAGACTATCAAATGCAAGATGAGTTTTCCCGAAGATTAATAACGTTTAAGGAAATTTCCGTCACAAAATATTAAGGTAATTACGTGCATAGAAAATGACCAATATTAATTAATAGCATTAAAATTATAAAAAGAGAAAGAATGCAAATTAGGAAAATAGAAAGAAATGCCATCAACAATAATTCTGAGAGGGGGATTAGACCAAAACTATTCTAGTGTTAACAAGGTACTGGATTCGCATGATAGAAACCTCGAGCTTAGCTGATCCGAAAAGCTAGTTACGGTTCAAGTGGATAGGGATGGTCAAGGTACTTCCTGAGGATAGCCTTAAAATCCTAGGAACAAGATGAAAGATAATACGAGAGTCTACACACGTGGGATCTGAAACGTATTGCACACAAAAATTTTCATTCTAAAAGATTTATTACTGAAACTCCAACCCGGATAGCCCAAGATTTGATCACTGCAATTCTACAACCTGTCTTTCCTGATGTCAAGAAGATTATCAAAGGGGTTTGAGGAATATATTTAACAACATTCAACTAATACAGAGAAAAAATAAAGCAAATTCAGATGATAGGAAGGAGCTGCATAGTTATCGCAAACTTACTTTAACGACAACGAGTATACTAGCTGGGACAACATAATAACTTGAAACTCAATCATAGAGAAGAAGATATACATAAACGAAAAGATGAGGGTCAATCACCCGAGAAAGGAAACATAACACCCAGAGACGATGACACATGTGTGCATTCTACTAACACACTGATAGCGATAAAAGCGAAAACAAGAATAGAACAAGCAGAAAAGAGAGGTCTCCTAGTAAGGCGTCCAACTGACAAATCAATACATGGAAAAATTGGTTCGAATTCATGATATATATAAAAAAATAGCAATAGTAGCAAAGTGTAGAATTATCTTACCTGCTCCTCCAACTTCGACGAGGCATCCAAACTCCCAAGGTCCAACAACAACAACCCTCTAGTTGAATCTTCATCCATAGCATGTAAGGTGCCAACATTCCTCTAAATCCCAAACTCCACTGGACACCTCTTCTTATAATTTATAATTTGATTTATCATCTCCAAAGAAAAAGGAAATCTCCCTACTAGCTGATTCGTATGAATCAAAACCATGGTGCAATTTTTTTTTGAGTCTAACCCGCATAATTCTCTAATGCTTTGAGGGTGTGAAATCTTTGTTGTCCTTGCATTTGCGGGGCCAAACAATGCATGCCATTGAGCAACGACATCCTCTATCTCCAGTATCATTGCAAGAACCAGACTGCTAGTCATAAATTTCATAAGACTATGAAAGAAGTCTCTTTGAGAATGTTCTACGTAGAAATTTTTGGCAGCAGCTTGGTCAAGCTGGAGAAGTTTGCGTGTCACTTTGAAAAATCCCTTTGCTAATATAATCTTGTTGATTTCTTCACTGTGATTTCCCATCATCCCATCTGGCTTCACTATTGCCAAGGTTCTATGTCTTTCTGCAAGGCAAGATGATCTGTAACCCATCGAACCACACAAGGCTCCACACCTAGAAATCTCCACATGACCAGCATGAAAAAAGGGCGTCCGAAGGTTCTGCGCACTCAGCAAATCAACCATGCAGCAAAGGTGATGCTATAATAAACCCATAAATGTGAGCTTCCACGAAGGCACACGACCCACAAGGCGTTAAGCATGCAAATCCCAAAATGTGACTATCAAGCCATTACAAATCATGAAGCCCAAACACATGTAAAACCCAGTAATAGTTCAACCACGCTTCCCCAAATCCTAGGTAAAATCCAACACGTTTTCCCATTACAAGAAGGTGTAGAAATGATAGGCTGTTAATTCCTCATGCAGCCATTTTCAAAACTGATGTGAAATCCTTCAGAACGTATGCTAGGTTGGTCATTAATAATCAAAGGAGAGTGGCAGGCTGGTGGTCAAATTCACCACTAACTTGATAATTATCTAACTTGGCATACATGGACTAGTTTTCTAACAAAGGGAAAAGAAGAAATTACGGTTGAAGACATTTACAAAGTATACAAGGGCGCCTAGATGACCAAGGATAAAAAAAAATGAACCTTAAACAAGAACACTACGTCCTTGATGATGGCGCCACCCAAGAACAAGCTTCCCTTGCGCGAATCGAGGCTCGATCCGTGAAGCGACTAGTCCAAAACAATAAAATCACTTATCAAAAATTAACAACGAGGTTGATAACAAATCGACGATCAGATAACGAGGTTAACGTTGATCGATAAATAAAATAATAATATTATTATTATTATTACTATTATTATTACCACTTATTAATACTTATTAATTGTATTAATAAGAACCAACTTACAAGCTTGATAAATCGAGCACACAGTTTTCCTTTAATAGGAGGAAAACGTAATGGACGAAGTGGGACCAACCACAGAAAATATCAACACGACATGAGAAGACATGACGAAGTGGGAGAATTCCAATCATTCTCTGTGACAGGGGTGAAGCCAACAAGAGATCAACATGAGCACCGCAACATTAAATTCTTAGCGACATGGTCGTTGGAGAACGGGGCATTACACGTTTCTTGACTATTTTACGTGATTACTGTCTTGTTGGATACGTATTAAAATCCTCTTCTTGTTTTACTATTATTATAGGTTTTAATCCCCTTTTCTTGGATGATTTGGCACTTCTTGATTGGCATTTGTGTTAGACATCTTCTCTTCTATATTTCTATAAAAACTAAAATTTTACCCATATCATGGGTTGGAGATTTTTTATTCGAATTGCATTATTACACTACCAAAATCCTACTAAGAAGTACATGGAAAACATAATACATTTCTCTATTTCTTCCCACTTGAATTTGTGATCAGTTTTCCTACAACCAGTCTACTCCAGCATCTTCTTGATTTCTTCTTACAACTAGCCAACACTCCACCCTGGATCATTTGGATTTTCATCTCTAGATAAGAAGTTGAAGAGATAATAGAACCGTCACCATATTTGGGAAGTTTTCATGTTACTATAGTAACCAAGTTGGGGATGCATTTCATTTCTTCAAAGCTTTTGTTTTGAATATTGTCATTAAAATTAAAAGAATCAATACACTTATTTTAAGAGGTAGAATTTATAAAATTTTATTACCAATACGAATCTTCCATTGATCTCTTCTTCCTGTATTATCCTTGTGAATCTACACGGGAAAAAAATTGGAGAAGGTTTTGTGCCTGAATTTCTTCATTTCTTTTATTTAAAACGTCCATACATTTCATTTTTTCATTTTTCTAGGGAAGTTCTAGGTAAATGAAGAAATCCTTATGAGAATATTTCTTCCTTTCTCGTGAATCTAAGGAAATTAGAAAAAATTGCATTTGTTGCATAATAACTATAGAGTACATTATTTACTTAAAGTATATTTAATTACACAATCCTAAAATAGTGGAATAGCTACATCCAGATATTCCATGTTTAGTTTATTTTCTTAGAAGTAGTAGCATCTTGATTTCCTATGTTTGTAGAAGTAGATTTATTTTATTTTAATTAATTTAGAAAAGGTAAATGTTAGTGTTTTTTTAGTTAGATTATTTCAATTTGTTTTCTTCCTCAATGCAAGTAGATTAGATGGTTCATTTCACTTTATTTAATTAATCAAGGATGAAGTTGGTTAATTAAAATATTAAACACACTTGTCTTTTATTTAATCTAGATTTAATTTCGTTATTCATTTTAAAATTAACTTTAAACGTAGTTTAACATTAAAATCAAATCAAACAGTCAGAAAATAGGGAACTTATGTTACTCATTCATAGCCTCTATTTCCCTCTTTGCCAACTTATCTATTAGGAACTCACGCTACATGTTCTTAGTCCCTGATTATCCTCTAGTTGTTCATCAAAGTCCCTTCAGTCCTACACATTCCATCTGTCCCAGAATGACCTCAGGAGGTCGAGTGCGCCTGAAATCACGTGCTGATTTTTAGGCATACAGACATACCAAAATTTTAGTTAGTTTACATTCAATAATGGGATCCTACCCATACCCAAGAAGGAGGGGCTTAGCCCCATGAATGTTGGTGAAAATCAATAATTGTAACTACAAAAAATTATTTCACCAACACACTTATAATGAAAACACAATTGGTGCAATTTTTAACTTAAACAACATGACCATATATGTAAATGATTCCCATTCTATTGTGAAATTTGTCTTTGATTGATCTTCTTTTACATTTTGGATTTGGTATTATCAAATTAATTCCATATGTAAATGAATATACTTCATTACTAATAATTTCTTTAATCATTTCTTATGTAAATGGCATAAAGAAAAGGATCATTCTTATAGGCATTGTTTAAGACCTTATAGCATCTACAAATATGGATTTAGCCTATCTTTTTGGGTTAGGTGTCAAAGAATCCAATGCTTCTCATTCTAGGATCACTCCAGCAGAATAAATATTATCGTAACTATGAAATTGCATAGAAAATCAACTCAAAAGCTACATGTTAGAATGATGAAATTGGTGTACAAATAGGAGGAAGAAATTACAACTACCACCTAGATCAGTGGTGAATAACTCTCACTAACTGATACTAGAAGTAGAGTTGACTCTATACAACTAGTAAGTTAACTCAACACAATTGGTACACCTAAGTAAGCTAACACAACAAGTGTAGAGATAACATAAGTGCAAGAATGATCCTAATAAACAAATAAAAGGATAAATAATAACCTACACTAACATTAGGTTAATACTAGACTCACCCAATCTTATTTCTTTATAGGGTATATAAGTTTGGATTCTATCATCTTATCTAATTTATTCTTTATATTTTCTTTCATATTGGGATTCAGATGGTAAGGTTATTTTTTACGGGTTGTGCACCTTCTTTTAGCTCAATGTGCATTTTTCCCAATGATGGATCCACCCCTTGATCTCATTGAGCTTGTTAAGAAACAGATCTTCATAATTTCACAATAATTATTAATTTTTTGATATCTACTATTTTTTTTATTAAAGGAAAATAGTTTTGAAGGGACTATACCCTGTTACAAAAAAGGATCAATAGCCAGATCAACAAGAAAAAGTAGCAAAATAGGATTTGAATCCAGATATTTTATTAAGTCCAACAGTAGTCAAAAGAGAAGCTACTAATAAAAGTAAGACAGAGACATAACTACAACTAAACAATAAAAAAGTAGCATACTATCATAAACAAAACAACAACTTGAACTCCTCCAGCCTTCCCAAGAGGTATTATTTATTTGAAGCCCTTTCAATCCTTGATTTGATCATCTGTAGGGAGGTAAAAAGTGCAAGAGTGGTGACATGTGTTGGATCATTAACGTTCAGCTGTGAGATGACATGATTTCTCTCCTTTTCTGTATCCCAAATATCCTTAGGGAATCCACTCAACATTGTGATGCTTCTGACATTGTGTTCAAGGAAATCAAGTTTATAGCTTTTAAGATGGCCATATTGTGGTCGTGTCTATCCTTAGATCTCCCCAATCTACTATCCAGGGAGTTCAGTTTTTTGTAAATTTCTTCAGTCTGATCTGTGCCAAAACCCACATCCTCATTCATCTTCCTTTTCCCCTTTTGTTTATATAATTGTTGCATCTGTTTCTTGATACTTTCTACCTCATTTACTAGTGTTTCCATTTTGAGGATAATATTTTCCCTCTCCTGCCGAGAATTATTGTCTTGCCTTGCATTATTGATGTGTAAAATATTGTGAACCATCTCCATATCCTTATTGCTTTGAAGGAAACGGCCAAAGGGAGGTGGGGTCACTTTGTGGGGAGTAGGGTTCTTAGCCTTGACATTTATGATACTAGAAGATTTAGTCAGGTTGGTAGTGGAAGTAATGTGAAAGGGAATGGGTGGAGCATCAGGGGAAACAGAAATGGTGGGAAATTTGATGAGGTAATGTTTGTGAAGGAGAAAAATGAGCCCTTAGTGGAGGGGGATGGCCCTAGTATGTTTTTGAAAGTCAAGAATGGAGCGTTCCAGAGAATTACAGAGATAGTGCAGGAAGAAAACAACAATATTTCTCCTGAAGTGATTAAGGAATACCAAGTGCTTGGTGGGGACAGAAATGTAGCAACCTTCAAGGGAGATAAACCGCACCATCATTTTAGTAATTTCATCTAAGCGTTCCGATATGGAACTTACCTAAATGCCAGCCATAACAAAGATGATTTCCTCCCCTACGTCAACAAAATTCTTCGCTTCAGCATTTTTTCCAACACTTTTGTTGAAGAACCGGATGCCTTCTAAAGCTAAACTTGTAACCTCTTCAATTAGCTCCTCATTCATCAACACTCGTTGTCCTCCATATTTAACCTTCCTGTCCTTCCTATATGTGGAAAAACATACTGAAATGTGTTGATCATCCCCTTAGATTTTCTTGATAAAGATGGAGACACCCCTCATTTGAAGATAATTCCAAAGCTCAGCGTTGTCCTTCCGATCAAGATCACAACTGGGCTCTAACTGACACAGAGCTCCCCTCATATTTCTTCCTCTATTATTTTCATGATTACCCTATTGAAAACCACTCGTGAAAAGGTTGTTTTTGTTTTTCCTATACCAGTTTTTAATTATCCAATTGCAAGTCCGAGGAGCATGCAAAATTTGATGGTAGTAATTAGAATTACTCCTCTCGCATGTGTCATCTTTCTTATCCATCAAATCCCACGCAATCTTATTAGAGATTCTATATAAGATGTGATTGTTCATAATTATCCTTGGTAATACCATTTTGTACTTTCATGGGGGTGTTTTTTATATCTCCTATTAAGTCTAGTATTCTTGTATATTTTCCATCTTGGACACTCTTGATGTACCTACATATTCTATCCTTTTTTCCTTAACTGGTCATATAATTTATTCTTCCCATTTTCATTGACATCTTGCAACTTCCTAGATCACTTATTTTCTCCTATATTGAGGTTACACAACATAGAATCTTCTTCACTTTTCATGTTCTCTTTATCTGGGATGGTATTTATGTATTCTAGTGTAAACATTCCCTATAGTTACATGTCTTCTTCATTCTCTATTTATGAATATTCTCCCTTATTATCTCATACTCATTAGCAAGGGTTCAATAATAATTGATTACTTGTGCATGCTTTCTCATGGCCTTGGGTTATTGTTACACATCTAGTACATTGCATTATGTTTATATCCTTGAATTTTGGCCCAACTTTTATGTCATTTGTCCCATAATAGAGAATTTTTTTAATCTTTTGAATTGTTTTATACTTGTAGTCACAATATCATGCACTTTAGACATTTATTTATCTCGGTTTCCTACTACTATTTAGAAGGTTATTGAGTGAAGAAAGTACTAATTAATGCCGGTCTTTTGGCCATCATGTTTTATTTTATTTCATCATTACTACCTCTCTTCAGCCACATGCCCAATCTGTTTTGGCCATTTCCCATCATTTTAACCTCAACTGGGGTGCCTGGGCCAGTATTGGGACAATCGTGGGTGCCCTATTCCCACCAGGAGCACCCCAGCCCTTGTTTGCACTTTCCTGCCACTTTTTGGGCTCATTCTAGCCATTTGGCATCTTTATTTTTTCTTATGGTCAGCCTTTCCGGGGTTAATTACGAAATTAGATCAATAGAACCCTATAAATATAAAGTTATGAGACTATAATGAGGGACCTAACTGTTAACGTTTTTTCCACCTTGAGAAGTAGAGGTCAAAAGTAGTCAGGTAATTTTTTTTAATCCTTTGTATGGAGGAATTCTGCTTAATGTTTCAAAAATTCTCCAAGTCTCGAAATATTGAAAAAATTTCAGCTTTTAGATTTTGGATATTTTTCTATTTCGGAGTTTAAATGACTTGGGTTTGAAATTTGGTTCCTAATATCCAAAGCCCAAAATCCCGAAAGTCTAAATTTTTTGACTTTCAGGCTTTCGGGTTCAGAAATTTTCATTCAACAAATTGGCATTTCTTAACTCGGAGTTCCAAAGTCTGAAATCCTGAAATTCCAAAATTTAGACTTTTGGGCTTTTGGGTTTTAGAACTTTTGGCCCCATTTTGTTTAAATCCCTTTTAGACTTCCAAAGTCTAAAATTTTAAAAGTCCAAAATTTTGGAATTTTAGGCTTTTGGGTTTCAGAATTCTTTGAATCGTTTTTAGGATTTTTACTTTCAAACTTCCAAAGTCTGAATTTTCAGACTTCCGGGCTTTCAGGTTTCAAAAATTTTGGTTGTCAATTTGCATCTTTGTCTCCAAATCTCCAAAGTCTGAAACCCCGAAAGTCTAAATTTTAGACTTTCAGGCTTTCGAGTTTCAGACTTTTAGAGTCCTCTGCCTAATTAATTCTTCACCTACCTCCGTACGGATTGGGTTTTTGCCATTAATATCAGGTTTTCTATTTAAACTCATAATTTTTTTGTCATTTTCACCTAACTTTTTTAGTCTGACATTTTGTTTCTTGTACTTTGCGATGTCCTTTTCAAGGTATGGTGATTTGTTTATTTTCTTTTTGGTTTAAGGTCTTTTACTTTTGTTTCATTCTCATTTTTTCGTTCTCTTTGGTCTCCCTTTGTGTATCTTTCGAAATGAAAAACCCTGTGTTCACCATGTTTTGCATTTCAAGTTTCTCTCTAGGCATTTAGAGTTATTCAAAATATCCTCTCGAGTTTCCCATACTTCTTCTCAACAATTAGTCATTTTTTAGGGTTTCAAAATTGTTCCTCTCTTTTTGGAGAATTTTTTCAGAGATTTCTTTTCGAAACTTTTGGCTTCGGAGATTTATTTCGAAGAAATTATTTTGAAGATTTATTTGGGAAATTTTGGCTTCGGAAGAATTCTTTCGAAGATTTCTTTTAGAACTATTGGCTTTGGAGATTTCACTCTGAACACTCTTAGTTTGGAAGATTATTTTCAGAACTTTTCAGCTTCGGCAATTTCGTCTCAGAGGTATTTCTTTCAGAGTTTTCTTTTAGGAGCTTTTAGCTTCTGAGATTTCTTTCGAAGAAATTTTTCAGAGATTTCTTTTGGAGAATTTTTTCAGAGATTCTTTTGAAGTACTCATTTCTTGGGTTTAGGACTTTATAAATTTATGATTCCCTAGGTGTTAGAGTGATTATCTACCTCTATTTCAAAAATATTCTCCAACTTCATGCTTGTGAAGGACATAATGTTGATGTATGCTTTTACTGTCAAAGTTATGAAAACCTTATTTTCCTTCTTTATCTAAGGGTTATGTCATCATTCCTCCCTATCTTGTAGGAATTAGATGTTTGACATATGCATGTGTGGTTTCCTCATGATAAATTAATTATGTGTTGAAAATCCAATTTGATCTATCCTTATGTATGCTCAAGTTTAATGAAGGAACGTACACCCTGGAAATCATGGTATTTTGTAGGCCTTCTACAAGTTGTGATAGGCTGAAGGTGCCCTAAATGATGAATCCATTTTCCCACATTAACCGTTCATAGAGTATGAGTTCATTTTAGCCACAGCAGCCCACTTTGACAAATACTCCATGTCAGTCAGAGATAATGATGATAAGGTAGTAATCCTTTTGGACCTAGACTTCTTCGAAGATCTACTCAAACTTCTCGATGTTCAAGATTATGCCACAATTTCACCAGAGTTAGCAGTGGAACATTGGGATAAGGAAGAGGATGTATGCTAAAAAATCATGATTCAAATTTATCTGGCCATTCAAAGGGTCAGTGATTTGGTGACAACAGGAACTATTAATAGAAAAAATTTTATTAAGGACTTGATTACAATTATCTTGTTGATAAGATTCCTATTGATAGAGTCATGTAAGATCATTTTTTAAAAAGGAATTCCTTCACTGGATGGTTTTTGTAAATCACTAATCGTATCAAGATAGAAAACTGTGTAAATGTATTAATGGGGAGATTGCATATCCTCAGTACACTCCATTTGCCATTCAATTTATCAAGGTGGCAACTACAAAAACTTTCTACATGACATCCTTCCTAGTGTATGTTGTTGTTGATATGAGAGATTTTGCTTGTTTTAATACCAAAGGTGTTTGTAGCACTTCCCAAATATATGAATTTTATCCCCAACTCACTCTGGATGATGGAATCATGCATTTCCATAGAATCAGTGATGTATTCTTCATAGTTATCCACCTTGTTGTACTACCATATTGCCAAATAGTTGTTCCAACCAAAAGGAAAAAAACATGAGGCCTTCCAAGAAGGTACGTGAGTGGGGAGCCATTCTATTTGTAAGTTCCTTATCAATATCACTTAATTTAAATTCTAGGATATATGAGATATCCCTATTGATTTCAAATAATGATATGAAATATTACCACTTCATTAAGAATTTTTCGATCGCTCAAAAGACCACATTTATTTCGAGAAATAATATCTAGAAATAATGCCTTCATTATTTTTGAAATAACTTTTAAAATTATCATATAAATAGTATTTCATGGAGAAATTAAACAATAAATAGTAAAGGAATCAAGATTTAGTTATTTAGTAAGAATAATAAGTAAAACAGGTTCAAGTCTCAATTCCCTTTTTGATTGTAGTAATCATTTGAAGATGATAAAGATTCATTTTCCTGGGATTGAATCCCAATTATTTTGACAAAGAGATACCACCAAAACTTGACCTTGGATGAGGTTCTCAATTTGGTAGATAATCTCTGGACTCGATGTCCCACATTGCTGTGCACTAGAACCTCTTGTCCTTTTACTAGTTGTCATAATTTCTAGTTTTGATCCATGCTATTATTTTTTATAATAGAAGAAATAAATTCATCCCCCTTTTATTCATTTAGTTTTTCTTCCTCCGAGAGAAACTCTAAAAAATTTAACTTCTTCCAATTTAATTTGTACAGGATTATTAATTTTTTTCCTATCTATACTATTAACTTTAATCAATCTATTTACGTGTATTCTAGATTTACTATATTTATGAAATAATATCATGTTCCTATCTTATTCCTTTATCCATTTCTCCCTATATTTTTTTTTTCAAATATATTTCCTCATATAGATAGACTCATTCAATTTACCTACTAACAACTCCTCATGAATGAAACATATTATGTCATTGTTGATTTTTTATTACAAAACATATTAAACAACTCAAACTCTTCCTATAATTTATTCTTTTCCTCAGATATATTATGGCCATATTAAACAAACACACTCTTATTCCATTATCATAACCTAATTGTTTAGTTTCTTTAGCTTTTGGTAGATTCTAAAAATTATTTCCATCTAGCTAGGTTCACACTCCCACCATTTTAAAGTTTGTTTAAAAATTACTTATGTCATAGCCACATTAATTAAAACTCAAAGGGGAGTTTTTTTGGAAAAGAACTAGTTTGTACCTTCATGGTAATAGGTAATGATATTACCTAGAAAAATTTAAAATCATGAATTCCATCCGAAAATATGTTTTCAAACATAGTGGAGAAATAAGAAACCTATCTAACATTTTCACAAAATTTCTAAATCCTTTCGTGTGATGATTCCATATATGATTACCTTGTTTTTAGTATATATCCAATAGTACATTATTATCAACAAAGTCATATAAATATTTATATGTAATTCATCAACCTCCTTCCTCCCCTTTTATCCTTCATCCCCAATATTGCATTACAATCACCCCATATAACTACTCTTGGGAAATTTTTACGATGCTAGGAAAGATGAAATTTCCACACTGAGGTTTCCCTTTTTTTAGGCACAATATTTTGACCATAAAAATGTATAATCACCCCTATAATATCCTCCCTAATACTATGAATTTCACGAGGTCACCAATTTTATTGTTTTATTATACCTTGGACTTGAATTGATCATCCATTCAAGTCCTGAATTGACAGAGCATCTAAGAAGTAATCCACTGAGGATTTGTATTGTTGTTGTTTACTCGCTAATATCTTACAATTTTTTCCATGTGTTTCCTCCATTGTGTAGTTTATTTTTTACTACACCTGGGCTATAATGTATTTTGATCTGTTTTTGATGATTCAACTTGTTTATCTAGATTTTGAGCCTCTATGTAATAGGGTATAGTCCCTTCAAAACTATTTTCCAATAATAAAGAATAATAATTGATCCTTCATTCCATAGTATGTCAAGCTAACCAAAATTACCTTTTATCCCACATATCATTACCTATTAGAAATTCCATTTTAATTTTAATGCCCCTTCCAAATATACATCTATCAGTTATTTCTTGAAGATGAATAATATCAGGTCATTTGAATTTTCATTTTTACTTCACCAAGTGTCACTTCCTAGGTAAATTCATACCATTAACATTTCAAGAGAATTTTATCATTGAAAGTGTCAAGGGTCCCTGCCCTTCCACAATGAATATAATATGGGATCCAAATAATACAACCCATAGGGTGAACCTAAAAGTAATTCGAACTCATTCTTCCTCTTTTTACAGGTCATTGAGGATACCCTTGTTACCCTTACCTTCTTAATTTTTCCCATTTTTTCATCTACTGGATCATCCACTCATGAAATTCAAGACCAACCTTTTGATGAAACTACACTATTAAATTGGCAAGCAGAAGATTTTTATGGCTTGAATACTGATGTCTCCACTATAGCATCCAACACACATTCCAAGAAATGGGAAATAGACCCACAATCTTCCAAAACTGATTAGACATCTACTTATCAGTCCCCAACATAGATATAAAATGATAAATGGAGGAAAAGAAATCGCCGAAAGTATCCATGGATCAACCTACAAAGAAGAAAGGGACTTCAAGTATCTCAATGCCCAACAGGGATTTTCCAAAGAAGAATACAATTCCCCAAAAGGTATTAGCAAGGTAAGGTTGATTCCGTTTAGCATTGTGGAGCAAATGGAGAAGAGAAATTTGAGTGTCACAATGTGGGATGCACTCTCGATTCCTTCTCAAAGGAAATTTATATGAGTAGTTTTGAATAGCTTTGGAACTACCAACAGATCATTAGGTCAAGAAGTTGAAGTGGAAAACAACTTATCCCAACCCAAAAAAAGAGTATATGCTAAGCCCAACAAGCCTCCACCATTCTATATCTCACTTATTATTGGTGATCATTTGGTACACAGTAGTATGTTCGATTTTGGATCCGGTAGTTCCATAATTCCCAAACAGATCACAGATATATTACAAATTCCATATACTCCAAATTCAAGAGGGGTTTTTCAACTATATGGTACTACAGTCCAAACTATAGGGGTCATTAAGGGACTTCAACTTACTATCCATGCATGTCCTATCTTGACATTCACGTAAGACATATCTGTTATTGATCTCCCTCCCCTTTTTGCCATTTTCTTATCACGGGAGTTCACTGCTAAGATGGGTGGATATTTTTCATCAGACTGGTCAGATATGATTCTTAGAACTTGGTACAAGATGAAGGTGACTATAAGATTTGAACCTATTTGTCATAATAATGTGGAACCATACTCCGCTAAACCGATAAATGGAAATTATGCCATTAGTGACCCAGATGAAGAAGATGTAGATCATGAGCCAAATACTCTCATGGAGGAGGTTCCTGACACAATGCTTGATGAAGTAAGTATCAATCACCAATATGATCCTTATGCTGATTTATTAGCAGATGAAGAATCAAGTTTGCTACTTCTGGAAGAAATAGGGTTGGGTACATACAACATTCATGACAAAAATACCATCATACCTCAACTTGTTAAGACATCAAGCAATACAAAGGGACTGTGGAAAATTTTCTTTGATGGCTCATGAAGTAAAAATGGATCTGGTGTAGGGGTTATGTTGATTTCACCAGAAGTAGAAAAATATTTCTCTTCCTTTCGGTTGCAATTCAACTACACTAATAATGTTGTTGAATATGAAGCTCTTATACAAGGAATTCAGCTGGCCCAAAGAAGGGGAATCAAAACCTTGATTGTATTTGGTGATAGTGAATTGGTCGTGCACCAAGTTACAACCCGTAGTGAATCAAAAAATGATCTACTGAGGTCATATAAAAATTGGGTTTGGGATCTGATAGAAGATTTCAAAGCTTTTGGAATTCATGCAATTCCCAGGAAGCAAAATCAAGATGCTGACAGGTTAGCTACTATTGGCTCCTAATACGATGTACCTACAGACATCATGAAAGAAGATCAGCAGACAGTCAAAATGGTGGTCCGTCCCGTAGTACCAGATAACGTAAGTAGCTAGCAGGTGTTCGATAGTGATCAGTAAATTATTCTCTTCCTACAACAAGAAGCAGAGTTCGTTGTCAAACATCAAGATAAACTTCAAAAATATTACAACGATCAGATTATATAGATGAAAGGAAACAAACTACCAAAAGGCCTAGTTATGTTGAATCCATCTTCAATTCAGATGATCAAGCCAAATGATAGAGTACTAATATGGTGGTCAAGGAGGAGGATTTTAAAGAAGTTGAGGTGGCAAGTGAAAAAAAATTAAAGGTTTGTAAGGTATGCACTGCTTAGGAAAAGAAAGATTTCATTGAACTATGTCAAGAATATCATGATATTTTCACAGGCATCTACAAATACTTGTGTGGTTTCGATCCTGGTTTAGCTCAACATACCATGAAGCTAGACCTAACTCTAAGCCAGTTCGTAAAAAACAGAGGCTGATCAACCCTAAGATTGAGCCACTAATGAGGAAGGAGATGAATAATCTCATCAAGGCCTACATAATTTTTCCCATCAAACATTCCTTATGGGTAGCCAATTTGGTGCCTGTAAGAAAAAAGAACTGAGAAATTTGGCTGTGTGTGAATTTCAGGGATTTAAACCATGCCTCATTAAAGGATCATTACCCTCTTTCATCGATGGAGTAAATCCTCCAAATAGTGGCAGGGGCTCAGAGTTTCTCTTTTCTTAATGGATATTCATGGTATAATCAGATTTTGGTCCAAGAATATGATCAATTCAAAATGGGGGGGCATATACACTTACAAAAAAATGTCATTTGGATTGTCTAATGCAGAAGCTACTTTCCAAAGAGCCAATGATATGGCCTTTAATGGACTAATCAATGATATTATCTTGGTTTACCTGGATGACATAATTTTCTATTCCAAGCATGTTGAAGACCATATCACACATATGAGAAAGGTTTTTCAAAGATGCAAAGAATTTGGGGTCTCATTGAACCCTAAGAAGTACATTTTCACAGTTCAAGAAGGAAAACTTTTGGGACATATTGTTTTGGTTGAGGGAATATCAATTGATCTAGCTAAAATTCATTCCATTATGTCATTATCTCTCCCAAGTCACAAGAAAGGTCTCCAAAGTTTCCTGGGAACCATAAATTTCGTGCAAAGATTCATTCCTTAGTTTGCCACATTGGCTAAACCACTAACGGCCATGCTTAAAAATAATATTCCATTCTCATGGATGAAATAGGGAAGAGAAAGCTTTGAATCCATAAAGAATGGCCATCTCCCAAGCTCCCACACTTGTCAATCCCAGGTTTGACAGGATTTCATTCTCTATGCTTTCACAAGTCAGGAAAGTATTTTAGGAATCCTAACCAACATAATGATGATCTGATGGAGCAGCCCATTGCCTTTTTTAGTCAGTCTCTTAAGGAATATGAATCTCAAATATTCTTTCATCAAAATTAGGTCTTCACAGTCATTCGATCCCTAAAGAATTTTAGGCATATGTTGTCCAATAACAAAGTCCACTTAATGGTTTCTCATCCTAGCATCAAAGATTTTTTGTTGAATAAAGAGATGAATGAGAAATGTGCTATGTGGATTATGAAAGTAATGGAGTATGACGTACACATCAAATCCACTAAGCTTGTCAGGGGAAAAGGATTATGTTAACAGCTGGGTTGTAGACATGGAGACCAAAGATATAGAGGATACCACACTTCTAAATGCCCATGAAAGGAAATGATTGAGATTGATTGGTCAACTAAGATGCAAATTTTCCTTCTCTCAAGGGTATATCCTCCAAACATGTATAAATTCCAAAAGATGTATTTTCTATCTCCAATCTATTCCATATGCCTTGATAGATAATGTTCTCTTCTGAAAAGGATTTAAATGGTGTTCTTCTATGCTGCATCAAGCCAGAGTAGGTGAACAAGATATTAGAGGAATTTCATAATGGCCTGTCTGGAGGACATTATTCTACACAAACAACCACTACTAAGATCATGTGAGCTGGTTATTACTGGCTAGCTTGTTCAAATGACTCTCATATCTGGGTAAGGAAGTGTAAATAATGTGCTCTTTTGTAGGTAAATAGAGGCTGGCATCTCTCCCATTACATCCCGTTCAGGTGGATCAACCCTTTGTTTAGTGGGGATTAGATTTCATTGGATGATCAATCCTCCATCCAACGAGGGACATAAATGGGTCCTTACTAAAAAATATTATTTCACTCACTGGACAGAGGCAGTGGCCCTAAAGGAAAGTAACAAAAATGCTATTCTGTATTTTCTAGAAAATTTGATGAAAAGGTTCGGTGTTCCTTTTACCATTATCTCTGACAATGCAATGGCTTTCCTCGATAAAGATAAGTGAATGGGTTGTTAAGAACGGGGTCTACCTCAAGACTTCATCTAACTACTACCCACAAGGAAACGGGTTGGCTGAATCCAGTAATAAGAATCTCATAAGGATTATCAAGCGTACAATGGAAGCCAACAAAAGGACCTGGCATACACAACTTAAGATATCCCTATGGGCAGATCGGATAACACCTAAAAAGGCCATCGGGGTTTCACCTTTCATGCTTGTATATGGAAGAGAAGTAAAACTCCCACTTTCTTTGGAAATACCTTCCTTGGACTTGGCTTATCGGCTTGAAGTTATGGAGAATGATGCCTTAACAGTGAGGCTTGCTGAACTCATGGAGCTGGAGGAAATTCAAAACTCAGCCATGCAAACATTAACACAACATCAGGCTCAGGTTAAGAAATATTTTGACAAGAAGGCGACTGAAAGGAATTTTCAAGAGGGAGATCTAGTCCTCAAATGGGATGAAGATAGGGCCAAGCCAGGAAATCATGCCAAATTTGACGCTCTTTGGAGTGGGCCATACATCATCACAAGTTGCAAAGAGGCGAATTCATTTCGTCTATCCAAACTCAACAGAGAAGAATTGCCCATTCATGTGAATGGGATACATCTTAAAGCTTGACTTTGATATTTTTCCACCTTGTACAGTGTTCTTTTCTTTTCCTCCAAGTGCTTTGCACATCGTTTCATTTTCTTTTTCCATTTTTGTTTGTTTTCTGTTTTGGTTTTTTCTTTTTAGGACTCCTTGCCCAATGATTTGCTTAAGGCTACTGGTCTCAAAGCTTAGCAGGAAAGCTTTCCCTAGAGGTCACCAAAAATGTTAACATTTTTTCCACCTTGAGAAGTAGAGGTCGAAAGTAGTCAGGAAATTTTTTTTAATCCTTTGTATGGAGGAATTCTGCATAATGTTTCAAAAATTCTCCAAGTCCCGAAATTCTAAAAAATTTCAGCTTTTGGATTTCAAATATTTTTCTATTTCTAAGTTTAAATGGCTTGGGTTTGAAATTTGGTTCCAAATCTCTGAAGCCCAAAATCCTAAAGTCTGAATTTTCAGACTTTCAGGCTTTCGGGTTTGGAAATTTTCATTCAACAAATTGGCATTTCTTAACTCGGAGTTCCGAAGTCTGAAATCCTGAAATTCTGAAATTCAGAATTTTGGGCTTTTAGGTTTCGGAAAATTTGGCCCCATTTTGTTTAAATCCCTTTCAGACTTCCAAAGTCTGAAATTCTAAAAGTCTAAAATTTTAGACTTTGCTTTTGGGTTTCAGAATTCTTTGAGTCATTTTTAGGATTTTTACTTTCAAACTTCCAAAGTCTGAAAGTCTAAAAGTCCAAATTTTCAGACTTTTGGGCTTTCGGGTTTCAGAAATTTTCATTTCCAATTCACTTTTTCGTCTCCCAATCTCCAAAGTCTGAAACCCCAAAATTCTAAATTTTGGGCTTTCAGGTTTCAGACTTTCGAAAGTCCTCTGTGTAATTAATTCTTCACCTACCTCCGTATAGATCGGGTTTTTGCCATTAATATCAGGTTTTCTATTTAAACTCACATTTTTTTTTCATTTTCACCTGACTTTTTTACTCTGACATTTCATTTCTTGTACTTTGCGATGTCCTTTTCAAGGTATGGTGATTTGTTTATTTTATTTTTGGTTTAAGGTCTTTTATTTTGTTTCCTTCTCATTTGTTTTCTCTTTGGTCTCCCTCTGTGTATTTTTTGAAATGTCAAACCCTTTGTTCACCATGTTTTACATTTTGAGTTTCTTCAGGTATTCAGAGTTGTTCGAAGGATCCTCTCAAGTTTCCCATACTTCTTCTCAACAATTCTCATTTTTTAGGGTTTGGGAATTAGTATTGTTCGAAAAAAATTATGTTCCTCTCTTTTCAAAGATTTCTTTTCAGAATTTTTTTTCAGAGATTTCTTTTTTTGAGATTTCTTTTCGAAATTTTGGCTTCGGAGAAATTTTTTCAGAGATTTTTTTTGGAACTTCTTTGGAGATTTTTTTCGGAACTTTTAGGAGATTTCTTTCAAAAAATTTTTTCAGAGTTTTCTTTCGAAACTTTTAATTTCGGTGATTCTTTTCGAGAACTTTTCAGTTTGGGACTTTGGAGTTTTTTTTGGGTTTTCATAGATTTTATTTTTGAAAATTTCTCCAACTTCAGCTTCCAAACACAGGGCTTGATGTCTACTTCCACTTCAAAGGGAAAAGAAAAGATGAAGTACTCATTTCTTGGGGTTGCTCCTCACTCCTGCCTATCTTCCGACTTAGGGAATATAGGGGACACCGACCTAGGGAAAATTGATTTTCCAGATTTCTGGGAAAGAGTAAAGGCTCCAAACAAGAAATCATGGATGCAGGCCATCTACGACAGTGGGCTTGCCCTTGCTACCAGTTTTCCCACATCCATGCATTGCCTAGAGTTCATTTTAGCTGCAAAAAAGCCCACTTTGACAAAGACTCCATGTCAGTCAGAGATAATGATGATAAGGTAGTAATCCATTTTGGACCCAGACTTCTTCGAATATCTTACTCAAAATTCCTGACATTCAAGATTATGCCACAATTTTTCTAGAGTTAGCAGTGGAACATTGGGACAAGGAAGAGGAAGTATGCTCAAAAATCATGATGAAAACTTATCTAGCCAAGAGCTTCACCAAATTACCCAAAACCATGCATCGGTCGGATTTTATTCAGGAGGTCAGTGATCTTATTGTGCTACTAAGAAGAGTTTCAAGTCTCCCTTCTACAAAGGAATTCCAGGAATGGATGTTTTTGTACATCGCTACCATCAAGAAGAATAATGAGTTTATCCGATGGGGGGAGCATATTAGTAGCTCCATTTGCTATCAATTGAGCAAGGTGTCAGCTACGAAGGCTTTCTACATGACATCCTTCCTGGTGTATGTTGCTGCTACTACGGGAGAATTGGCTAGTTTTAATACCATAGGTGTTTGTAGCACTTCCCAAATATATGAATTTTATCCCCAACTCACTCTGGATGAGGGAAGCAAACATTTCTGTAGAATCAGTGACGCCTTCTTCACAGTTATCCTCTACCATTTTGACAAAGAGTTATACAACCAAAGGATTTTTGATGAGGCCTTCAAGGAGGTGCGTGAGTGGGGAGCCATCTATTTACAGTTCCCTACATTCACTTACATTCGGGTTCCAAAATTTATAGGTGCCCCTAAAAAATTGCCAAGGTGCCCCACTGATAAATGGGTTCTACTGGAATTGGTCCGAAAATTTTTGGATTATCATCAAATTCAAAACAAGCGCCAACAAATTGGGAATGCATTTCCCTATTTCAATTGGCAGATACACCTGCCCAAATATCCATAGGGCCAAAAATGTGGATGTAGAATTGGCCGAAGTGACTTTGCGAACCTTTCATCCATGAACTAATTTCGATTATTGGGGTAAGTTTGGTGAAACAGGTTGGTCTAGTGCCCACGTGCCCCAATTGGAAGATATCTAGATTCATTTTCGGATGAATACATTGTGCGACAAAGAGATTATGAGAGGTTGACCTTGGATGAGGTTCAGCAATTCGGCTTGGGCGATGTCCCAATGGAGGTTCAAGATAATGATGAGGTTTTAGATGTGGCATACAAAAATGATAATATTTCCAATCAACCATTATCATGGATTGATTGGTATGTCAAGGAATGTTGCAATACAAAGGAGAGGGCGGGGCCCATTCTGTAGAGAACTTACAGTTGGTTGGTTACCTTGGGAATTTCACCCAAAGGAGTAGAACAACCTACAAATACCAAGGCCCCACCAACTATGAGCCAATCAACACCCACAAAGGGGAAAAGGTCGACCTAAAAAACCCATATGACTCCAAGAAAGATTTCATTTGTTGTTGGTGGCTCATCTCTCTCCAAGGCTCCTACTTCTAAGACCATGTCTCCTGCAGCACCTATGACAGAATTTGTTGAAGTTAGTGACTCCCCTAGTATCTCCCAAGATTCATCACATCTTCTTCCTCCTCCATTGTCACTTCTAATATCAGTTCCTTCCACTTCCACAATCATTTCTTCCTTCCCATCCCCTTCTATGGCCCAAGTATTCTCATCACTTCCAGTTCTATCAGCTGGGGAAAATATTGGGTCACCCATTTCCTCTTCACTTCCCTTAACACTTCCATTTTCTTCAATCATACCCCCTAGCATCATTCTATCAACTCCTATGGTTTTCCTTACATCCACGCCATCCATCATTGCTACTTCTTCTCAAATACCAGCCAGTTTTTCTAGTGATCTTGTTTTAACCAATGTTTCAGGTATTGGATCCATTGTTCCATCTTCATCAGCTTTATCCATACCAGAATGGTTGTTTAGGAAACATCCTAAGCAAAAGAAGAAGGTTCCTTTGGGAAATTTTATAGATCTCATCATATTGGAGCATATGCTCAAGAGACAGGCCAAGAGACCAAGAACCGTGTCAAGTCTGATAGTTAACCCATTTGGAGAACGGGTGATAGAAGTTTCCACCTCTATTGAGGGGAAAAATAAAGAAACAATCATAGCTGTGGATTATCAGATCTCAAAATTCTCATTGGGAAAGGCCACTCATGAAGGAGCCAAGCAAGATGTGCACACTGCTCTTGGGGCTCTTTTGGAAAAATATGACAAAGATAAGGCCACCAAAGATGAACTCAAAGCCAAGGTCGAGAAGCTCACTGCACTGTTGCGCAAAGTAACCCAACCCATTCCATCTACTGAAGTCTCAACTACTACAACTATGATGATTTCATCTACAATCGATGATATTTCTTATCATGAGCTCAAGAAGCTAGGCCAGAAAGGGAGATCAATGAGTGGATGGATGGAGAGAATTTTGCAGGAAGCTAATCCCTTAATCAAGGAGGCTTTCAAAATATATAATGACCTACAGGTTGCAAAAACCACTATTTCTAAAATGGATGAGACCTTTTCCAAAGATAATAATAATCTAAATTTAAATTTGGCAACATGGAGTGAGATCAGAGAAGAAGACCCCAACTTGCTTCTTCAGGAAGAGGTGATCGATGATGCCTCAAAATTATTTGAATACCAAAAGGCCATGGAATTCCGGTGCCAAGTATTGTAGGATTTGATCAAGAAATTGGAGGAGAAACGAGTGGAAATCATGGATACCCTAAATGACATCTTAGAAGAATTTGATATTGCCAATTGAAAATTCTCCAATGAAAACATCGACGCTCTTCTTGAAGATCAAATTAAGGGAAATTTCAAGGATTTGGTAAAGCATGTTGATGAGGTCACCAAAACTTTCAATAGTGACTCCATTGACTGATTGGTCTTGTGCCAAAATTTTATAGGGAGACTGAAGAAAGTTATGAATAAACTTCAAAGAGTGCCAGCCAAGATCACAAAGGAGATTGAGATGGAAGATGTAGTGAATCACTATGCATGTGGGCCTGGAGATGAAGAGATTCAGGGAATCATCAAGTGCTTCATTGAGTATAAGCATCGAATGGCTGTATGGGAAGGGGAACAATAGAAACTTGAAGGAGAGGAAGGTGTAGCTGAACAAAGTCAAAGCTTAACGGCCATGGAGGGTCAGATCCAAGCTCTGGATCGGTCGAAGTTACAGGGTTGACTGAGTCAAACCCTTGTAACAAATTAGCTATTTTCATGGGAGCATGTTCCCTTAATTTAATGACATTTCTATTTTTAGAAAAATGTTAGTTAAGGGCCCAGTTGTAATGGCTCAGCCTAAGAACTTATAAATAGTTGAATGCTTCAAGTTAGTAGATATAGATTATTTTTGGGAGGAGTCACTCTTCAAGCTTGGAAGAGTGCTTCAGAGATTTCTAAAAAACCTTTTAATTATATTCAGAGTTACACCCTGCTATTGAAAATCTGATTTATTGTGTTGAATGGCTAATTAATGTTTACTTTGTGAATTTATGATTCCTTGGTGTGAGTGATTATCTTACCTTTATTTCAGGTTATCTATTTCATGTTGAAAGGAATAATGTGATTATATTTTATGTCAGTTGTGAAAACCTTATTTTCCTTTTGTATTAAGTTATGTCATCATTATCCCTAGTTGCAGAAATAGATGTTTGACATATGCATGTGTGGTTTCCTCATGATAAATTAATTGTGTGTTGAATCCAATTCAATCTATCCTTATGTATGCTCAAGTTTAACGAAGGAATGTATGCCCCTAGTTTGTGGTATTTTGTACCCTTTCAAGTTGCGATAGGTGAAGGTGGTCAATGATGCAAGCATCCCTCCCACATTAACCCTTCTAGATATTAAACATCCCTTAATTTGGTGCATCACCACCCTTAGTATAGTTTCAGTTCTGCAAAATCTCTTTCCTTAAAACTCATGAAGATGTTAGCTTAGGATTAGATGGTCATTTTATTACACTAGGAGTAGTAAAGCATTCAGTTTAGGAAGAGGAAGTTGGCCTTCTCTAGAGGTTCACCTCGAGCCCAAGTCCCACAGCTTGAGAGGTGATCCCATGTGTCCCAATCACTTCAAATTTCCTGTTCACATTTTGGCCATTCGGAGGGTGTGGTGATTTGGTGACAACACTAACATCACTTACTACTATCACTCAATCTAGAGTTGCATCCATCTATTGCATTTAATATCACTTGCATCCACATAGCTTCATCATCAAGGCTAGGACATCTGCATCATACTTCATAGGGGGAGGGATTATATTATATTCATTTTACACATTCTACTACATTTTTTACAAATAGTTATTGTTTTTTACTTCACAAAGTGTGACTGGCACAAGAGAAATCTAGGGCATGTTTAAACACATCTACACATAGAACTACATCGGGTCTGAGATGTAGTGCAACGCTCAGTTAATAAGTCCACCATTGCGGCCACCGAGGATAGTATGATCCCTTCATATGCATTATTCTATTTTAGGTTTTGATGCTTGTTTTGGGGTCTTGTAGGTCTTTTATTCATCTTGGAGTATTGGTCATATTCAACGCAGGGAAGCGAAGTTGATGCGACACACATTGAGGATTTATGACCACTTTCTAACCCTACAAATCCCAGTTTCAGAGCTTTTACACAGACCAGAGCACCCTTAGGCACCCCAGTTCTCCTCCAAACGCCCTAGTCCAACTAGATCCTCTAGATCCATCCTTTTCGGGACTTCTACACAGTTGCTCCTACTTCTGATTTTTCCAGTTATCTCTGTGACACTCTCCGATAGGCATATGTTATCAACTACATTCTTTCCTCACTCTCCTTTGCATATTAGGGTTAGCATATCCATTTTCATAGTCACTTGGATCATTTATATAATTATTTACTATAATTTTTTACTTTATTTACAGTTGTTCATCGCTTAGATTAACTATTTATATAGTACTTAGTTAATCCATTTTTATTTAATCATTTTGGTGAAGTCGTCTTACAAATTTGTCTTCCTTCTTCCATTTTATGCTTGTTACCCGTAGCAGTTGTTTTAGATCTCTTTAATATTGTGAGCTTCCCTCTATCACCCATAGGGTTTCCAAAACAATAGACAATACATCTACTTTTGTTGCTCCTATTAGTAATCCCTTAGATGGTTCCAATAATGTGCATCTTCATGAAATTGAGGCATCTGATAGTGAAAATTCCTACGATGAAGACACCAATGTTGATCAAGACCAACTCAACACTATTACTGAATTTCTCCAAGAATTACATGAAAACCCTACTCATTTCCCTCATGTCTTGCATGCTCTAATCACCACTCAACGTTCTTGTGACACTTCAATTGTCATAGTTGTTTCCTCTTCTCCCATGGTCTCCACTCCACACACTTATGTTTTTGCTCCCATTCCTACCACCACGGCTCTCATTGTTCATTCTGGTACTCCTCCTTTGCATCTCATCTCCTCTTCAAATCCCTAGATTTTACCTCTTTATACTAGGACTTACAGACCCAGATTTGACAACTTCATCTATCTACTTCACATGCATCACCATCTCTAGATTCTGCCTCATTGCTACATACTCCTTTTTCACTTGCCATATCTACTTATACATTCCCAATGACTTTTGTCTCTCCTAATATACCTATATTCAAAGGCCATGGTGACCCACAAGAGCATCTCCACACATTCCATGTAGTATTCCTTGACTATGCAGAAAATCACATTCTCTTAGCAAATATTTTTCCTCGTAGTTTGCAAAATTATGTGATGCGTTGGTTCTATGACCTACCTGTAAATTTGATGGTCTCCTTCACACAACTTACCGATGCCTTTCTCACACATTTCTTTATCAATATTGGCTCTAAGATATCTTATTCTCAACTAGCATAGCTCAAATAAGGGCCTAACGAACACTTATCTGATTATGTCATTCGTTACAAAAACCACTTATCCAATATGTCTAATGTCCTTGTGGATCCCGAGCTTCAGGATTTATTCATCTAGATTCTATTACCACCCCTACAAGAGAGTGTTCTCTTTGATAATTCTCCTTCATTTGATCAATTTTGTCATACTCTCAAGCTTCGTGAGACTAAACTATTAGCCATAGGAAAGCTTAAATATCACGAACAAGCATCATCATCCACACACTTTCAAAGTAATCTACCATCCAAATATTCTACAACTAAACCGATGGATAGAAAACCCACTATAAACATAGTCTCTACCCCTAAGGAGCTTCGACCACAACCATATAGACATACTTTTACTAAAATTAGTATATCACCTAGCGTTTTAATACCACAACTCATCAATAGTAATCTTATTACCTTACCATCGCCACTACAACTTGATCCATCTCGACCCAAAGGGTGTAATTTTGATGAAAACTCTTATTTTGATTATCGTCAATGTATTGGACATTCCACTTATCATTGTTTTCAGTTACGACATCTCATCCAATATTTTCTTGACAATGGTCAAATTGAGCTTCTAGAATCTACAACATCTACACCTAATAATGAAAATCATAAACTAAATATTTTTAACAACCCCTTTCCAAAACATGATACAAAAATGAACTATTCCCCTGCTAATTATGTATATCACGTAGTACATTCTTCCCTCAGACCTCTCGACTTCTTAGTTTCTAACACTGAAGCTTCATCACCAATCATTTCTTTTTCCAACGCTGATTATCACACTACATTTACATCTAATCATTTACAAATCCATGCATCTATTGGCTCAACCACCATCAACAATACTAAGGTGGACCCCTCATGGCCTATTATTGCATGTTCTATGTCAATCCTTAAGGCCATCAGTTATCCTACATCACAAATTAAGTATCCCTTCCACAATCCCTTCGGTGTTGTTCAACTGCATGTCACAATTGGCCCTCTTACTATGTTTTTCCCTTTCCTCATTAGCAACATAGTTGAGGGATGTGATATTCTTCTTTTTCTCAATTGGATTCTTCGCTCTCAATCTATCATTTCTATGAATCATTTGCAACTCAAGTTCATTTACAATACACAAGTCATCTCTATTGATGGTTTCCCTCCATATCCTCCATTGTCATTATCTCCTCATAAAATCACTCGTGTGTCATCTAATTCTTCTAACATGTCTCATTCTATGTTTCTCAAAGTGCATTCTACTCCTAGTTCACCTACTCGAGTACCATCTACACGACTATGTCATTCCGCTAGTCCTACACATCGGCATATGCCTATTCCTAGGACATTCATTGTATCTCGACATTGATCGATGCCCCAATTTATTCCACGTGGTTTCTCATCACCTTTGCATTCATCATCACTTATATCTCCATCACCGACACATTTTACTATGACTCAACCTTCAGTTTATATGCATCCATTGCATGCGCATTGACTTCATTCACCAACATAACATTTTTCTACCATACCACCATTGTTAGATCATGGTCTTATGCTTTCATCCTCATAGACATCAGGTGGAGGATCTTCGTCCTAAACTATCATTGATTAGTTCACTCATTTCTATATGCTTGGGGATCATATCACCTAATCTGCCCTCATTTTGTAATAACACCTATCATCTTTACATTTTCAACTAGGAACTTTTTCATCACACGTTTTAGCATCGACCACTACCCGATGATGCACTCTTATGCTTCAATTCACACTTGAATGTTGAGGGACTACTACTACATTGAACCTCACCTACTGTACTATAGGCATTACATATTTTTTTCATCACACATCATGCGTCATACACCATCCATTTTCCAAGTTTTTCTACAACATTATGCCATTCCCACATTCATACATCATACATTATATCAGTCCTTACTTTACGCATTTTACATCATACACTATTAGGATATTTATGCATATTTCCTCACATCGTATACATAGGCATATACCATACATCATACATTGTGTGTCTTCATGTCACACATTTTCTATATACTATACTAGTCTTCATCACATATAAGTTTAGCATTATAATCATCCCTACATACTACATTATTCATCTACATGTATTACACTATGTGCATTATACATTACATATATACACACCTGGCATTGCATTCTACACATAGCGTATTTACATATTATACTTATCACATTGTCATCACCTATACTACATTGTCTTTTATGCATTGCACTCACCACCCTATGGTGCACTTTAGTTCCTCGGTCCATACTTGATTGCCAAGGGTTTACCAATCAAATCGACCTTACACTCATCACCCATGTGACAATCCTAGGTTAGTGACATACACTTTAGGCTAAATCGTCACCTATTCTATCATTTTGTAGTGGTATACACCTTAGGTTACATCATCACTCCCTCCTTTCATCTTATAGTAACATACACTTTAGGATAAATCATCACCTATTTTATCATTTTGTAGTGTTATACACCTTAGGTTACATCACCACTCCCTCCTTTCATCTTGTAGTGATATACACTTAGGGATAAATCATCACTTTTCCTTTCATCTTATAGTGATATACATTTAGGGCTAAATCGTCACTTATCCATTCATCTTATAGTGATATACGCTTAGGCTAAATCATCACATTTATGTTCATCTAGTCATGATATATGCTTCAGATATAGGGTTCACACACACTTCATTTCTAGGTAGCATCTCATCACTACGCTTACACATTCATCACAATGTGTTAGACACAACACACACTACTCGACCATTTCCTGATGATGCACTCTCATTTACGGTTCATTCTTGACTACTGAGGGGGAAAACAAAATGAACCTCATTACATGCACTTCCATTCACTTGGGGGGCATGTGGCTCCTATCATTCCATCTTGCATTCCATTTCATCCATCCACAACATATTGCATTGTCTTGGGGGAATTTACTCTTGTTTACTAGTGTTTTACATGATCACTTTACTACACATGTTAGATTGATTTATTATATGTCATTATATATACCATCCACACATGTGTGTTCACATCTTTGTTTAGTTGTGATCGTAGATACAAATATTTTACACACAACATGGATGTTCACCTTCTACCCTTCCTACATTGGTCGTTGGGGGCATCCACATTTGTCTCTCACAGGTGATATTGTTTCATTTTGTACTTAGCACTTTACATTACTTGGTTATTCATGCTTTGACATATTAGTTATTTCTCTAACATGCTAATGGGTGTTCCATGTGTAACACTGATTTTGCAGGATTACATGTTTCCATGACTACTTCTTTTTTTGTTTATTACATTGTTTGTCATTGTTTTCTTTTATATGCGGGCTTTGCCCTATGTTTATGTGCACACTTGTTTGTTGTTTGCAGCCATGATGGCCTTGCATGTCTTGAGACATTGTGAGTGATGTCCCATGTTTGAGACCTAAATTGTATGACTTACCTATCTTCTTATGTGTTTACACTACTATGCTTGGTATTTTTACATTGTCTGTGTACTTTACACTTGTTTTCTATGTACATGTGTTTTCATACTAACACTTGTTTTGGTTGTCCATCCTTGTTTATGCGCTCCTTGGTTTCTACCAAGCACATTCTCTTCCCTGCAGGGTAGAGTTACAGAGTACATGCAGTTGGTACTCTTTTAGGGCCGCATTCTCCTATTAGCAACATCGCATGCACCCCCCCAAAGAGGGGGCATCATTTAGGGTTTTTACATACTAACACAGAGATTCTACACCAGTCTGGTTCATTTACATAAAATGAGTGGGTTCATACCAGTCTACGAACTCCATACACAGTGGATTTTACAGGAATATGGTGTCCTTAGCATTCTAGGAAGTAGTTACAGTATTAGAGGTTACAGTGGGTGTGCCTCTCTACACTACTTTGGCTAGTGGCATCATATCGCCCAAAAAACTAGGACAATACAAAGATCTCTTCACACACATTCAGGGAAGCAGTTAGAAGATGGAGGACACAAGGCATTTCCTCCCTACACTTCTTCGGCCAGGGTGGTGTGAGACTTCCCAAAAAAATCATAGTACAGGATATCCTTCTACACTCTCTTTCTCGACATGGATCAGGTGCACATGTTCCATTTACATTTGTGTATTTTACATTTACATGTTTTCATATACATGCTTTTTTACACATACATACATACATACATATTTGACTACTTGATCATTTTCTCCTTGTAGGTCTGGTCATATGAGAAATAAGAAATCAAATTTGGGGCGATAAACAACAACAACAACGTCAACAACAAAACTTCATGCGACAACAAGTGCTTTACTAACCATGCAGGTACATTACACACCATAGCAGCTACACATGTGTTCTGCCCTAGGTTCACTCTCATCACTTTTTCTTTGTTAATTTTTCATCTTTAGTTTCCACACTCCATCATTTTTTTAGTCCACGCTTTTGTCTAGTCCTTTGGTGCATTTCTACTACACTCTTCATGGACATCATGTACACATCTCTATCTAATTTATGTTATAGATATTTCAGCTCACCAACATAAAGTGGGGGAAAAATATAGTCACAAAATCATGCACTTTAGACATTATTTATCCCAGTTTCATACTACTATTTAGAAGGTTCTTGAGTGAAGAAAGTACTAATTAACCCTCATCTTTTGGCCATCTTGTTTTATTTTATTTCGTCATTACCACCTCTCTTTAACCACATGTCCAGTTTGTTTCAGCCATTTCCCTTCATTTTAGCCTCGAATGGGGTGTACAGGGCAATATTGGGGCACCCCATCCCTTTATGCACTTTCCCACCACTTTTTGGGATCTTTCTAGTCATTTGGCATCCTTTTTTTGGTCGGCCTTTTCGGGGTTAATTATGAAATTAGATCAAGAGAACCCTATAAATATAAAGTTATGAGACCATAATGAGGGACCTATCATCACTTACTACTATCACTCCATCTAGAGTTGCATCCATCTATTGCATTGGAGATCACTTGCATCCACATAGTTCCATCAAGGCACAAGGCTAGGACATCTGCATCACACTTCATAGGGGGAGGGATTCTATTCTATTCCATGCACACATTCTATTACATTTTCTACACATAGTTATTGCTCGCTACTTCACAAAGTGTGACTGGCACAAGAGCAACCTAGGGCATGTTCACACACACTTACACATAGAACTACATCGGGTCTGAGATGTAGTGTAACACTCAGTTAGTAAGTCCACCATTGTGGTCACTGAGGATAGTGTGAACCCTTCGTATGCATTATTCATTTTTAGGGTTTGATGTTTGTTTTGGGGTCTTGCAGGTCTTTCATTCATCTTGGAGTATTGGCGACATTTAGCGTGGGACAACAAAGTTGATGCGACACACAACAAGGGTTTCAAACCACCTTCTGACCCTATAAAAACCAGTTTCAGAGCTTTTACACAGACCAGGGCACCCAGATTGAAGACCAGAGTTCCCTTAGGTGCCCCACTCCTCCTCTAAGTGCCCCAGTCTAGCTAGATCCTCTAGATCCATCATTTTCAGGAATTCTACAAAGTCGTTGTTGCTTCTAATTTTTCCAGTTATCTATGTGACACTCTCTGACAAGCATCTATTATCAACTAAGTTCTTTCCTCACTCTCTTTTGCATATTAGGGTTAGCATATCCTTTTGCATAGTCACTTGGATCATTTATATACTTCTTTACTGCATTTATTTACTTTATTTACAATTTTTCATAGCTTAGATTAACTATCTATATACTACTTAGTTAGTCCATTTTTAGTTAATCAATACCATTTCATTCTCAAATTCAAATGTGAAATTTTGTATGGAATCGTGTTGCATATATGCCCAAGTATGTGTTCCCGTTATTTCTTGATGTATATACCAATCTTTAGGAAATGAGGTGAGAATTTCTTAGAATATGTGAAACCACCATCTAGGCTCAATTTTTCTCCTTCCACGCATCTACACAAGCATGTATATGAATTTTTGGAAATTTTATTATACTAAACTTGGGCCAAGTTTTTTTGATTTTGGAAGACAATGAAAACTTGCACACAAAATTCCAATTGATTCTTGCTACTCTATATTATTAGTTCTATGGGTATCCCAACAAGTTATTATAGACCCTTGAGTGGGTAGTTCAACATGCTTACTCTCATTTTTAATTGAGGCACATTATCATGGATAATTACTTCAGCGAGTTAGAAATAAAATAAGACAAAAATGATCATTCAAGGATTATATTCAAAAATTATATAACCTATCCTTACGAGTCATCATGATCAAAAATGAAAACTTGAATGATTTTTTTGACAGGATCGAGGATCACATCCAATATGATTTATGTCTATTAAATTTGACTATAATATTTTATTACATAATTATGGCATGTAGGGAAGATGAAAGGACATTGGCCAACAAAAAGCATGCATTCGTAAGTATAAGAGATCATAGCATTCCAACACCATAATTCCGTAAGGATAACATATTGAACAAGAAATGTAAAAAATGGAAATGTCTTAATTATGATAGAAAATACATTCAAGGATAAAATTTTGGAAATAAAATCATTCTAAATTGAAGGTTCCAATGAAGAAGAAAAGGTCGAAGAAAATAATTACATGTTGTTGATGAGTCTGAGGAGGAATCAAAAGATGCCCAACCATTTCTCAACATGAGATTTATGGGATTAACACCCCATAAACCCTCAAGATAGTGGGTTTCCTAGAAAAACATGGGGTGTTATTCTTGATCAACTCGAGGAGTAATCACAACTTCATCAACAATAAATTTGTTGTGTGTATAATTTTTTTTGTTTAGCCAGCTCCAAATTTCAAATTCATGATTGTGGTGATACATTATGGCATATAGAAAAATTTCCTAGCATTAAACTCACCATGGGAGACTATTGTCTAGATTTTTATATTTTTCCATTCCCATGGGAAGATAAGACATTTTTTCAGAATTCCAATAGATCACTACCTTGGGAATGATCAAGATTAATTTATAGATTTGTTCACATGTTTTAATTCAAATGGTCTAACATTTAAAATACATGGGTCATGTACACAAAAAAATTATGCATTTATTACTATTACATTATGCCTTTAGTATGTTGTTATATGTATGATTCCTAAGTGATGAAATTAGACACTAATGACACCTCTCCTAGTCCTATTGATTTTGATTATGAGTTTGCCTCATACTTTCTGGATTTATGCTTTCTGGTCATGTCATAGGGATCCTTGTCTCTGTTCATGGTCTAGTTTAAGTTTCTTGTAGGACTAGGGATAGTAGTTCCTAGTAAGAACATTAACGCATAGGCTCTAGTGTCCCTTCCTATTGTCCAATATTGATTATATTTTAAATTATCATTTGACCCCTGATTTTAGGTCTCTTATAATTCTTATTTCATGTTTAGGGTTGGCCTTTGGTGTCACTAAGTGTCTAAATTCAAAAAAAGAAGTCATATATATACGCAAGCTACTAACTACTCTAAGGGGAAATTGGGATATTACATTCTATCTACTACTTGGGAAAAAAGAGCAACTTAAGGAGTACATTTGGGATGCATTATTCATTGCATAGGAAGGGAAAATTCTAAATTCCACAACACAAATTCTATCACACACACACACACACACACACACACACACACACACACACACACACACACACACACACACACACACACACACACACACACACACACACACACACACACACACACACACACACACACACACACACACACACACACACACACACCAGAATTACATTAATTCTAAAATGGAGTGCAGCGCTCAGTTAAAATCACATTGGGATGACTACTGAGGTCATTCCAACTCAAGCATATGCATATTTAATTCCATCTAATATGTGCTTGATCCTTGCACAAGTAATTCAGGCTTGTTTTATAGGTATAGGTGTGACTGTAGATCCCTAAAGTGAAGTGGATATGACATGGAGGAGACTAAAGGTGACACTATCATACCTTGAATGAATAAGATCCACACACATTACAAGGAAACTAGTGCCCAATTCAGACACTAGAATCCATGGTGATTCTATCCCCTTCTAGTAGCTTCTATATAGTACAATTACAGATCAATATCTTCCAGATGAAGCATGCAGATTCCATATTGAGCCTATTACATCATCATCCCCGCCTAGTTTTAGTACAAATAACTATATATCAGCTAATTCACTCTCATCCTCTTGTTACTTATACTCGCTCATCATTATATGTTTTTACTTGCATGTTTCTGATATATTATTGATCATTGGTTTTTTACTAAGATTTAATTTTTTTTAATCATTTGGTGAACCCGAATCTTGAATATTATTTATTGGATCTATTCTTTTCTAAATTATAATATATGTTTTGCATGTTTTATCTTTTATACCCATTACCCATAGTGGTTAATTTGGTCCTCCACAACACACTAGGATCCTCCCACCTACTCATAATCATCCCAAAATTATGGTTGAATCTACACATGCTAACCCTTTCCTTAATTCTACTTGTGTACCCCTTAATAAAATTGAAGTTTTTAATAGTGACCATTTTTATGATAAAGAAACTTATGTTGATTAGGATAAACTTGATGCTTTCACTAATTTCCATTTCACATTACATGAAAATCCCACTCAAATCCCACATGTTCTAGATGTTTTATTTTCTACCAAACATGCTCATAACAATGCTTCCCATGTCAGTATGGTTTGCACCTTAGAGCTCGCTATTTTTTCTACCCCTTCTATTCCACTCTCTTCTCCTCCCACCAATATGGGGGACTCCACCATCCATGTTCCTATTCCCACACCTAACACTCACTTTTATTCTCCTATAATTTCTCATATCCAACCTAGTTCCTATTCGGGAACTCATTCCTTGGATTCCATGTACCATGTTTTATAGGCTCAAATTTGTCGATTATGACACACATTTTCTTCTTCATCTCCCTCTCTCAATTCTTCACTTCTCCTACATAGTCCTCTTGCACCCAAAGTTTCTTCTTACCAACTTCCTCCCAATTTTGATTCACCCAAGTTTCCTCTTTTTAATGGTTGTGGAGACCCAAAATATCATCTTATATATGGATGTTTGGACCGTGCTTCTGATGATACATTATTGACAAAGTTATTTCCTAGGAGCTTACAAGAATGTGTTTTACGATGGTTGTATGATTTAATTTTACACTATGTTAGATCTTTCACTTCTTTAGAAAATCTATTCTTGGCACATTTTTCTATGAACAGTGGAACTAAAATATCATATGCACAAACAAATAAAATGATGCACGGATCTAATGAACATATTAGTGACTATGTTTTGTGTTATAAGAGTAATCTTGCTAAAATTAACAATGTCTTGGTTGAATATGAATTACAATATCTATTCATCCAAATTCTATTACCTCCTCTACAAGAATGTGTGCTCTTTGATTATTTTCATTATTTTGATCGCTTATTCCATACTCTTAAAGAACGTGAAATCAAGTTACTTTCTATGCGAAAGCTTAAGCATGGTGATAATACTTCCCATCAATCTAGTAACAAATTCCAAAGAAAATATATCTTTAATGGAAAACATAATGATCCCAATCCTACTGTTAATTTTGTATCTCACCCAAAAAATCTCCAAATCCAACCTACATGGTGCACTTTTACTAGATTTCCATATCCCCTCATATCTTGTTACGTAAGCTCATTGAAATAAATTTGATTTCTCTTCCATCCCCTCTTGTGTTGAATCCTAATCATCCTCATGGAAATAATTTTTATGAAGATGCACATTGTGATTAACATAGATGCAATGGTCATTCTACTGAAATATGCTTTAAGCTTATAAATTTGATTTAATACTTTACTGATACTAATGCACTCGAATTGCTTGAGCCTAACATTTTTCAATCTACAAATGACAATGAAAAACTTAATAATTTGTAATGATCCATTACCTATACATGAAAAATTGGTTCATGAGTCTTCTTCTAATCATGCTCATTATGTGGTTCCACCTTCATCATATGATCATACTCTTGGATTTCTTGTTGGTACTTCTGAAATTCCCCTATTTAGTGTTACTTTCACTTATGCAGATTTTCATGCTTCTTTTTCATCACATAGACTACACATTGATGCTTTTGTTAGTACACATGAAGTTATAAATGTTATGGTGCATCCTAATTTCAAACATAATGCATGTTCATTATCTTTCCTATGAGCTATTGGATTTCCATTATCCCAGATGAGACTTAGATCACTTACTTCATATGGGCATGTGTTTCTCCCAATCATTGTTAGACATCTTACTATCTCTATGTCTTTGTCTATTGGATCCAATGTTACACATTATGATATGGTCTTAGGACTCCCTTGGATTAAGGGTATTATATTTTTATCATCTATAGTTCATTTATGTCTTAAGTTCATATATAAGCATCATGTTGTCACTATTTGAGGAATCCCACCACAGACCCCTTTATCTTTGGCATCTATCACTGTCACATATTCAGTTGCTACTACTACTAGCACCCCTACTTCTGAACCTCCTAATTATGGTCCCATAGCTTTGACTTATAATACTCCAGTATCTACATCTCCTATCACTCCTAGTGATAGTTCCACATCTTTAGGTAGGTATTTGTCACCTTTGATTTCTACTTTCAGACCACAACGTCTTTATCAGTCCCATATCCCACCTCATAGGACTAGGTCCCTACAAAGGATACATGGTACATATAGGCCCAATTCATGGTCTCATTCTCGAAATACACAAAATGATCTTACTTCACACGTCATGACACATGCACTTTCACATGAAACTAGGTCCTTGGATCATGTTCACATGTGTTCCTCTTTCACATTAATATATATTAGGACCGCACCCTCTATCCTCATTAGATAAATCACTACACCACACACACTTGGGGGGCATCTAACTCCTCCTTTCTACCTAATGTCATAATCTTGGTCTAGGTTCAAACATGAGTGTTGACGGCATGCTTACCTACATGAACCTCTCTTTACACACATACACACTATGGGGAAATCTTGCTTCCCTTCCCATCTCATATTCTATTAATACAAAAACATTCAGATATTTGTAAAAATACAAAAACATTAGCTTAGAACTTTTTTGGATGTATATTTTCTTGTTTATACTATTTTATGTTGCATTTTTCATATCATGTTATCTTGATTCATATTATGTTCTATCCTTTTACATATACACCTGTACGTTCACATGGTACTTTGAAGTGAATACAGGATATACACATGTTATTACATGATGCATGATGCTTGAAAATTTTCTCTACCATTCCTGGAAAGGATCCTTGGAGCATCTACTTTCCCTACTTTTTTTCCACATGCAGGTGTTATCACTACAATATCTACTACTTTCATTTTTATTTCATTTAGCTATACTTATTGTGACATAGTATTCATTATCCTAACATGCTAATGGGTGTTTCATGTGTATCATTTGTCTTACAATCTTACTGCCAACCATGGTTATCTACTTATACTATTTACTTGTATTTTTTATTCTATGATTGTGACTTGTTTGCCATTATTTTTGGGTTATGCCCTATGATTGTTTGCTTTCTTGTAAGGCTTTGAAGGCATCAATTTCTCGTGACATCCTTAGTGGTGTCACATGTTTTCCACTAGCTACTACATTGTCCTATTTGTTTTATTATTGTGTGTTTTACTTGTTTCTACTAAATTATTCTATGATTGTCTCTCACTAACGATGCTTGTTATCTTTCTTTCCATTTTTTTACATGTGCCATGGTGGTTACCATGCACATAGCCTATTCCCCATATAGGAAACCTTCTTCCAATGTGCACATCAGATTTAGGACCTCTCTTTTGCACCACGCTCATGTTTGATCCATCTCACATACCCAAAATGAGGGGGGAAACCACGGGGTCATTATTCCACCATCTTATCAGTTTAGAAGCCGGGAATAAAATGGTACAAAGAAGAATTAGACAAAACAAGGACTTGGAAAATGGTTCAGAATCAGACATGAGACAGAAATAATAGAGGGATCAAAGCACCTATATTAGAAAATAACAGTGGGTGTTAGTGTCCCACCTAGGTGGTTTTTTCCTAGGGGTAAATAAGTAGTTTAGCAGTTGGCATATTTTCTCAATGACAAGTTTTTATAAAATTTAGCAATAGGTATTTATATTCAATTTACTATCTAGTAAAAAGGAACAAAATTAGTGGCATGTTTCATACTTTGGGAAAGGGAGTTAACTATTTGGTTCACATTTTTCCTACCGATTTCTAATAAAGAGTGGCACACATGGCATATGCAAGGAAAATGATATTCCTAGAAAAAATTGTCATCCATGGCTAGTTACTATTGGGTTTGTGACCATTTGCAGTGGTACTTATCCATGGGTAAGGTTCATGCATGGAGAGAAAAGCTGACCAATATCCCAACACTCTTCTTCTAACAGAAAGACACCTTAATCCTCAAAGTATTCACATCAATTTAGGAATTGATCACTCTTGACCCCTCCAACCATTTCCTAGAATAAGTTTTCCAAGTCAACGATACACATGAACATTCTATCCTTTTTATCTCATCATTCAGGTGTACTCTATCCTTGATTCACTTATTTTTCTTAGACATTTCTATTCTTATTTTTTTGCATTAAAGTTCAATTTCATATACCATGAAAATTGACTACACTTTTCTTATTTTACAGTTTTTTCCTTATCCTGACAAAAGGAAACACAAATGGAACAAGGAAAAATCGCAAGCACAAAACACTCAAGCAAAGGAAATATTTGATTACAAAAACATGTATCCTTTTCACTACACACACAAGTCATCCATAGGGTTATTCTCCCATTTTAGACTCCATAATACATGTCCTACAAGTTCCATTTGGCATGTTATTGGTTATAACCTCCTTTTGCTCTCCAAAAAATATGTTCTTCCTATCTACTTTATGCTACCAAATATTCATTCACCAACATAAAAGAGGGGGAAAATGTAGATACAAAATTATGCACTTATGACTATTACAGTATGCCTCTAGTATGTCATTATATTCACGATTCCTAAGTGATAAAATTAGACAATCACGACACCTCTCCTAGTCCTTCTATTAATTTTGATTGTGAAATTGTCTTATACTTTCTAGATTTATGCTTTATGGTCTTGTCACATGGATCCATATATTTTTCTGTGTTCTAGTTTATGTTTCCTATCCTGGGGATAGTGGCACCCAGTAAGGACACCATTTCCTGGGTGTTAGTGTCCCTTCATGATGCTTTTGTCCAATCTTGCTTATATTTTGAATTATCACTTCATCCCTTATTTTGGGTCTTTTCTGATTCTTATTTCGTGTTCGGGGCCTACCTTTAGTGACACTAAGTTTCAAAATACAAACAAAGGAGTCATATATATACACAACCTACTAACTACTCTAAGGGTAAATTAGGCTATTACATTCTATCTACTACTTAGAAAAAAAAGAGCAAATTAAGGACTACATTTGGGTTGCATTATTAACTACATAGGAAGGGAAAATTATGAATTCGATGACACACATTATCTTGTGGGAAAAGTATTTGTAGCCCATTTTTTGGGTGCAACTTACACAAGGTAAAACTATCTTCAAGAGACATGATTCTATAACACACACACCAGAACTACATTGAGTCTAAAATGCAGTGCAATGTTTAGTGGTAATCACATTGGGGTTACCACCGAGGTTAGTCTAAATCACGAATATACATGTTGTATTCCATTTAATATGTGTTTGAGCCCTGTACATGTAGTTAGGGATTTCTTTGTAGGTATAGGTGCAACAAGAAAACCTTAAAGTGAAGTAGGTGTGACACAGAGCAGAGTGAAGGTGACACATCTATCATACCTTGAAAGAATCAAATCCACACACATTACCAGAAAAAAAGTTCCCATTTTTTACACTTGCACCCAGGGTAGTTATGTCCCCTTAGAGGAACTTTTGTCTAGTACACATGTCGATCAATTTCTTCCAGATGAAGCATGCACCATCCAAATTGAGCATGTTTTATCATCATCTCAGTCTAGATTCAATACAGATATCAAGATATCAACTAAGCCACTTTCATCCTCTTATTACTTGTGCTTGCTAATCATTGCATGTTTGTACTTATGTGTTTGTAATATATCTAATTGATCACCAGTTATCTAACTAAGATTTAAATTTTGATAAATCAGGTTGCATGAAAATTTCCCACAACTAGTGAGTTCTCGTCAAATGCAGAAGATTTTAAAAATGGGGTCATATGGATTTGTGGCATGAGTATATTTAATAGAAGAACAACTAGAAAAGGTCCCTACATAACTAAATCTACAAGAAATTATGGATCAAAACTTGGTATTTTTTATAGATGTGTTGAGGGGAATGTCACCCAAGAAGGAACATGATCATGTCATTCAACTAGTACCACAAATCCAATCACCCAACATTTGACATTATATGTACCAAGAAGTACAAAAAGTCAGAATAATAAGATGGTACAAGTGATGTTGGAGATGAGTATTATTCTACATAGTCAATGTGCTTATTCCTTAATAGTGGTATATTTCTTAAGAAGTATGACACATGGTACATGTGTCCAAACTATAGAGAACTTAATAGTTTAAATCAGAGTTAACTTCCTTATTCCACTTATTGATGATTTGTTGGATGAGTTACATGGTGTTGTGAATTATATGAAACTTGAACTATGATTTGGTTATCATCAAATTAGAATAAGCGATGATGGTATGCATAAGAAAATTTTTAGAACCCATGAGGGCCACTATTAATTTATAGTGATGCTTTTTGGCCTAACAAATGCACCATCTACATTTCAAATTTTGATGAACTCTATCTTTTAACCATTTCTGCATAAATTTATCTAAGTGTTTTCTGATCATGTTTTAAAATACAAAAAGAAACATGGTAGGAACACTCACATCATGTGAGTTGGTTTTTAAATACTCTTAAACAATATCATAGCTTAGCCAGGTCTTACGATTATGTTGTTAGAGTCAAGGAGGTGGAGTATTTGGGCCACAATGTTTTTCTTAATGGCATTAAGGATGGTCTTCACAAGATGAATGACATGGTAGAATGGAAAGTACTTAGACCTCTCAAAAACCTATGGGGATTTTTAGGGAAAGGAGTTTATTATCATCATTTTATATAAAATTAAGGTAGTATAACAAAAACAATCACAATTTTATTAAGGGAATACTAATATTGGAATGAGGTAGGAACAAAAGTATTTAATTAGTTTAAGGATATTGTGTGCACCACCCATGTTATAACTACCCCATATTTTTCCAAAACCTTCATTTGTTATTTTGATGCTTTAGGATATCATGTGGGGGAGATACTCATGTAAGAGAGATAACCTATTACATTTGAGATTCATCAATTCATACATAAATGTTTTTTGAAATAAATGTATGATGAGGAAATTATGGTCGTTCTTTATGCGGTAAAAATGGAAACTCTGTCTAATGGGAAGAAACTTTAAGATGAAAACAAATCATGATAGTTTAAAATAATTATTAGAATATAGGTTCTCACTAGAATCGTAATAAAAATGAGTCACAAATATGTTCAAATATGAATTTGAGTTTATCTGCAATAAATGAAAGGAAATTTGTATGGTTAATGCACTATCTAAGAGGGTTGAGTTCTTAGAGGCATTATTGTGCACCATGCCCATATTCCAAGTAGACTGGGTGGATGAGATAGGAACAAAATAGGAGAATAAAATAGATACACGTAATCTCATTCATAACCTCCAACAACATCTAAGCGTGTCAGGAAAAATTGTGGAAATAATATGACATATGGTAAAAGGATAGTTTATACATGTGCAATAACTCAATCCTTAGATATAAGGTTATGGCAGGGCCCTCACACCTACACTATATATATATATGGAGGATTGTTTTATAATTGGGAGCCCCAAACATTTATAGTAAGCTTGAACCAACATCTCACCTATAAGAAAGGAGCCCCAACATCTAGGACAGACATGTGGTCTAATTTTTTTCTCATTGCCATATCATATATGGTTCCACCCTAAATTTTTATGAATTAGTTGTTGCAATCATAAGATATAAACTTTTGAGAAATGCATTAATCGTTCTACCCTAAATCCTTGGGGTTAATTTTAAAATCATATGATCTAAACTTTTGATCAATACCAAGTCCATGATTCTCCATTTGGTGGGCACTCCACCTTCTTTAAAAATAATTACAAGATCAAGTAGACTTCTTTTGGGAAGGGATCAAATGGGAATTCCATGAATTTGTGGTAGAATACATGGTATTTTAGAAAGACAAGGGTGAGACAGCTAATACCTTGAGGCTTTTCAAATTTTTATCTATCCCTAGTTAGATGTGGGAGGAAGTTTCTATGGATTTCATCATATGATTTCCAAAATATGATGATAACATTGTCATCATGATTTTTTTGGATATGCTCACCATATATGTCCATTTTTGTGTTATCACATCCTTTCATAGAAATTAAAATAGCTGCAATTTAGGTCATAGTAAATGATCATGATCTTATATTACCAGTAATTATTAGATTGAGTTATTCTCATGTTTTGATACTCATCTAGCTCTTAGCTCACCATATCAACCTCAATCATATGGAAAAATTAAGGTGGTCGACAAGTGTTTGGAGGGTTATCTACTTTATTTTTATTTGAATAAACACAAGACACATGTTTAGAATGGTTGTATAGCACTTCTTTCCATACAGACCTTGTCCAACATGTCTCTCTTTTTGGTAGAAAATGGTACCATTCACCATCCATCACCTCATCTTTAAGGGCTCAACCAAAAGTTTTAGCCATCAAAGAACACAATGAACACTAGTAGGATGTAATTTTTAGTCTCATCGAGAACTTGGAAATAGGTCATAATCAAATGGAGCAACAAGCTTTTCAGTACCACAATGAAAGATATTTTGAAGTAAGAGATTTGGTTTTGAGTGCTTGCAATCATAAAAGAAAATTTCCTTGAAACAATATAAGAAGGATATTGAGCTTGCCTATAATTATTTTTAGGCTTATTAGGTCTTCTTAAATATTAGAATTGTAGCATATAAACTAGAGCTACCTCATTCAATGAAAATAAATCTGATCTTCCACATTTCTTGTTTGGAGGTCTTTGGACAAAGAGTTTTAACCCACATAGAGTTATTGAAGCTTGATGAGGAGGGAAAATTTATTTTAAAACCTAATGGAATCCTCTAGAAATGAACTAAGAGGTTGAGGATGAGGGTTATTATAGAGTAACTCATAGGTGGGAGAATATGTACAATGAGGACGTGGCATGGGATGATGAAGCATTCCTACATAAACATATAATGATCATCAATGTTGAAGATGATGTTAATCTAAAGGAAATGTTCATTCCCTTAACCTATAGCATGTATTGGCATATGAGTAGCCTTCTTTTCCTTAGCATAACCTTTTACTTAGTCCTATCGTAATTTATATAGCTTCATATTGGAAATAGGGTCACCCTATGAAGCATCCACAAATTAAAAAGGGTATATATATGAGGTAGTGGATAGAAATGATTCATTATATTATTTATCTTGTTCATATTGTAAGGGTTTGGTGGTTTCCCCTTCAAAGTGGCTCACTCAAATATTTCCAGTATTATGCTTTGCTTTAATTTATATTGTATGGGTATACTCTACCTTGTCCTTATTATTGTCAATCTCTATTTTTTTTCTATTGATATTTATATTTTATTCATTTTTGTGGTTTTTCTTATATATGCAAGTAATTTCATTACTGAAACAACTACGAGAAAGGCACGATGAATCAAACCATACATACATTGATGCCTTGCATAACTTGTATGTGAAGTTGGGCTAATTTGAGTCAAATAATCGTAGAGTTGTTAACTATCATAGCATGCTACAACCATTTATTTAGTCCAAACTAAAGCTAGCTAAGGTCAAGTTGCAATATGAATCATATCGTTATTTGAAATCTATTGAGGAAGATTCTAATATGAAGGAAAACTAGAACACATTATACGCACCACAAAATCACCTTTTGTAGATAGTAAGCCACTACATTTTAAGATACGTAAATGGTGTGACAATCACAAAGACAACTACCACTCGAACTCGAAGAGCCATGCTTAGAAGAAATTTCTTACTTGGGTAGAAATAAAGAATCCTCATTTCAAACCCTCTAATAGAATCGTGTTGGAATCATTGACTATGAGCTAAATATTGTAATAGCCACCACATAAGTTACATCAATAATGAAAAAATTTGAAACATAATGCTTATTCAATATGTAGATGTGGGTGTTAAGGCATAATCATGTTCTCTTCCCGATGGTGGTGAAATGAAGAATATCATCTCTGAAGAAACCACCACACATTCCAACCATGCCTCATCCACAACCTTAAAAATTGAAATGTTTCAATTCTTGCAACACCAAAGGTACACATGCCACTCACCAATGTCATATCTCATATGTTATCCATCCTTTCAAAGAGTAACTAGTTTGTGGTGTATCCCCAATTGGTGTTTGTGATGCAATCCTTAGGCATGCATACATGCATAGTCATTAAAGTGCATTTGTAGCCAATCATCGGAGTATCACTATATCAATGGGAAAAAAATATATTGTATTTTTGAAGTGAATCCATGCTCTAAACATGCCACACTAACTCCTAAGAATATTGTGTCATATAAATTGCATATCCAACATTCAAAATTTCACCTCCTACAAACGCACAACCTCAACTAATAAAGATAGATCATATTTTATAAACCACATCGACACAACAATTTTATATTGATATAGAGAGTTTTCAGAGCATGCAAACTCATCAAGGAAAATGGTGTATTAGGGTTCAATTGGAAGAAAAGGTTCCACATTTTCTTCTCAAACTAAACATAATTGGGATGATTGCTTATCAAGGTGGGATAATTGATCCAAGAGGATTCTCTATGGACATATCTAGTGACATTTCCAATCCCATTCTCATAGCATGTGGTAATTGTGTAACATATTTAACAATACAAGTACTCGAGAACCACATCCAAAAGTTTGTGGTACCTCCAAGATTACTACTCTATATTTACCAAATTCTATACACTTTTTGTTAGGTTGTGGAGCCTGTTTTCATGTGTGAAAGTGTTGAAGATTGTACACTAAGAGTATTGTACACTTTCCATAGTTGTCTCACCCGTGTTCAAGGCTGGGCTGGGCCCCGAGCAGGGGTTTGCCCCCGAATTTTTTTTTTTGGCCTTAAAACGTGCCCGATATACCATGAAACATGCTTTTCTCATATGGGCGAGATTTTTGACCCATAGGTTTGTGGGACGATTTTGGCCCATGGTTTTTAATACCCACGGTTTTGTAAAACTGCTTAAGAAGTTGACTACTTATGTGGTTTTACACATATGGTAGGTAAATAATGTAACATTGCAAATGTGTCTGAATTCGAGTGTGAATTCTTTAGAGTTTGTTGAGTATAGCTCCAAATAGATCCGGGTATTGTATTGAGAGAGCGATGGCCTGTAATAAAATCTGAGCAAGTGATTCTTGGTGGATGTAGCCCAAATTGGGTGAACCACGTTAAATACTATCTTTTTGCGTTGTGTTATTTTTATTCTGCACTTTTATTTCAGATTTGTAATATTTTCTGCATATTAGTTCATATTGTTGCGATTCTGTGAGGGATTGTTCCACATATTTTATCCCTTATTTCCACATGGAGAGTTTTCAGAGCATGCAAACTCATCAAAGGAAATGGTGTATTAGGGTTCAATTAGAAGAAAAGGTTCCACATTTGCTTCTCAAACTAAACATAACTGGGATGATTGTTTATCAAGGTGGGATAATTGATCCAAGAGGATTCTCTATCGACATATCTAGTGACATTTCCAAGCCCATTCTCATAGCATGTGGTAATTGTGTAACATATTTAACAATACAAGTACTCAAGAACCACATCCAGAAGTTTGTGGTACCTCCAAGATTACTACTCCATATTTACCAAATTCTATACACTTTTGTAGTGATGCAATACTATTTGGTAATATCAGTTATGATGCCACTCATGCACGTGCCAAATCTTATACATTCTTCATTGATGGATTTCTTAGGGTCCATCCATCCTTTTAGAAAGGAACTAGTTTGTGATGTAGTCCCAATTGATGTTTTTGATGTAATCCTTGGATATGCATACATGCATAGTCATTGAGGTGTGTTGGTAACCAATCATCCGAGTATCACTATATACGTGGGCATAAAGATATTATATTTTTGAAACGAGTCCATGCTCTAAACCACAAGGGGTTCATTAGCTAGGCAATATCATGGCACGATCATTCATATTGAGGAAATTAAAATTGATAAAAGTAAAGTCAATATACCAGTAGACATTAGGGGAGAAAGGGTTTAATTTATTAATATTTTGAATTATATATTAGGGGGTAGGTTAGAGAACTGGGTGAGAGAAGAGGTGGGGTTGGTTTTAATATAAAACTAAAACATTTGAACCCTATTTTAAAAAACTAAATACCTTAAAATTGTGAAAAGACTGTGGTCATAAAGATAAATTCTAATCTTTTTTTGAATAAGGAAATCTCAATTAGGAGATTCTTAAATAATAAATAATAAGATGGTAGAAAACTAGGATTAAATATGCTTTTCAACATAAATGATATTATTTCACCATTTTAATTATTTGAAGAACTGTTGATAAATGATTAAAGCCTAACATTATAGTAATTGGCAATATGTATGGAATGAATTCAAAATCTCTTTCTAGAGCAAAGGTGTATTAAGAAAATAATAATTGAGTGAGAAACACGATATATTTTATGTTTGATTTATTAGAGTAGAGATAAAAAGGGATAAATAAAATTGTAATCGAAAAATGGTTAAGTAAGGTACATGGAGAATAAAATGGGGTATTTTCATTCTAATAATATAACAATAGGGGGTATTATCAATTGAATAATTAGAGGTAAAAACTAGCATTTTGGGTATTCTTTAATACCCTTTGAATGAACGTGATATACCATACTTTTACTAAGTGAACCCTCTGTGCTCTAAACATGACACACAAACTCCTAAGAAGATTGTGTCATACAAATTGCATATCCAACATTAAGAATTTCACTTGAGCCTACAAAAGCACAACCTCAACTAGTAAGGCATATCATATTTTAGAAACCACACACACACACAAAATAGTTTTATATTGATATAGAAAGTATTCATAGCATGCAAACTCCCTCAGAAAGGGAAATGGTTTGCTAGGGTTCAATTAGACGATAAGGCTCCACACTTGCTTCTCAAACTAAACATAATTGTGATGATTGCTTATCAAGGTGGAACAACCGATTCAAGAGGATTCTGTATTGACAAATCTAGTGACATTGCCAAGCCCATTCTCATAACGTGTGCTAATTGTGTATCATATTTAACAATACAAATACTCGAGAACCACATTCAAATTTTTTTGGCACCTCCAAGATTACGAATCCATCTTTACCAAATTATACACTTTTGTAGCGATGTAACACTATTTGGGAATATCAGTAACAATGCCACCCATGTACATGCCAACCCTTGTGCATTGTTCATTGATGGATTTCTTAGGGTCACACAAGTCACTCTGCTAATGTCAATTCACATTACATGGTACTTTTAGGAGAAAATAACATTGTTTATGTCATTACAATTGAGGGTAGAGCCCCCAATTTAAGTCAAGGGGTTCCCTTTGTGGAGTTGAGGGACAATGTCCCCGTGGGTTGCAAGGTAGTGCCTCTTGGGCCAAATTTTGATAGTTGAATTTTGATGTCTTTCAACTCCACCATCAGAAGACAGAGAGTCACACATGGAAGCTCAACTATTCCAACTTCCATAACGGTGTTGGAAGACTTCATGACTTTGCAATAAATGGACACATATATTTGGCATTAGATAGCAATCAAATGGTGGAAAATAAACAACCATACATATTCGAGGGAATGCCATGAATAGAACACATGAATTAATAAAAGTTCCAATTTTCTAGTATTTTCTCTATTCAAATTCTTTAGATATTGTTTCATATTGCTTCCACGTATGCATACTTATGGGATCTGAATCACATAGCATAGTTGAAAAGAATTATTTATAATTTTTCTATGTGCACCTTGGGACCTAAGGTATGATATTGTTACTCTTAATCAACCAAAGTGTGATTTTGTTACTCTTAGTCACAAAGTGATCATAGAACTCATAGGTACTTCACAAAAAACTCTTTTTTGAAATGTAAAAATTTGAATTCACTTAATATAAAGAATCACTACAATTCCATATTTTCTTCTAAATAAAAAAGTATGCAATGCATTTACATTGGATAAAAAATTAAAGTTGTCACTCTAACTTCTTTACAAAAACCATCCTTTCTTTTTTTCTCTTGGCTATAGACAAATGTATGATAACATCTAAATATTTCAATATTTCCCATTTCCCTATTCAGCCAAGCAAAAAAGTTAGCCATGACTCAAAAGGGTTGAACATTACGAGTAGCATCCTTTATTACAAAATTGTGCCATGAAACACATTAAATTCAAGCTTAATGTAGTTGAGGTTGGGGTTTTTAAACAAACTTTAGTTTAGTCACAAGGAATTAAGTCTTAACTAGCATTTGCTAGGCATGTAACTCATGAAAAATAGTTGCAAATATACATTTTGCCATGTAGAATTCAGTGTTAACTAGCATTTGTTGGGTTTGCATCTCAAGTTATGATCAATAACAGCAATGTCCCTCTATATCCCAGTAAGGTCTTCCACCATGTTTTTCCTTATAAGTTCTTGTGGTACAAATCACCTGAATTCTTCCCATTTAAACCTATTGCATAACAAATACTTCTTTTCATTTCCAATTTACTCTTACCTACAAATAATGTACTTCTCTTTAAGTTCATGGCTCGATTAGGCTGGTCAAGGAGGGCCATAGCCTATTTAGCTCTCTCGGGGTCGCCTACCAATCTTCCTCTTAATATCAACATAATCCTCATCATTCACAATTTTGAGCACCATATTATAATGTAAGATAACTCGTCACTTTACTTCTACATATATAAATTCTATTCTCTTTTTACCAAAACAATATATGGGTTACGGGAGGTTATCCGAAACATCGATTAGTTAAAGCACATGCAGTTTCTTCCAAGAATATACTTACTCGTACTATGGACTCTGAAAATCTTAAATCTATAATTTACACCCTTCATGGGAGGGATCTTTATGTGAAAGCAAAGCTTCTGGAGAAGCTCAGAATTAAATTGGCGAAAAAACAGCAGACTTTACCTTCGTAAAATGATGTCCGGACAAAAAAGTTGATGGATCACAAGACGTGATCCGAAATGTCAATTAGTTAAATTTACACGGTTTCTTCCAAAAATATATTTACTCATACAATGGACTGCGAAAATCTTAAATCTTTAATTATAAATCTCATTGTTCAAGTTTTTCAAGCACCAAACATGTGTGCCAACTACAATATAATAATAATTGTACAAAAAAAAAAATTGATTGAATCTGAAGCTTGCACAGATTAGGTGCAGAGAATTATTAGGATTAGCTGCCAGGGACTGAGGGGTTTTCGCTCCGCCAAATTTACCCGGAGCACAATCTCAGCCTCATCCCTTATAATAAATTGTAATTTGACTACTGCATATATAAATTTTAACGAATTATGTCAAACTAAACACAAACAAATTCAAATCAAAATAAATCTAAACAATATCCCAACGAGCGAATGGATGTGAAGCAGCATTAGAAATATGTCACTATAAATGACACAACTTCCACAAGGACATATATAAGCTTGCATACATGTTCTGGTACAGGTAATTTAATCTCAAATGGCAGACCTTATATAGGCACAAGATAATACAATTTATCCAGACCAAAGGATCATATGAAATGACAAAGGTTAGAGAAAATATCAAGAGATGCTCTTCTCATTGTATCCAAGCATTGGTATTGATTATAAGCCCTTTTTCTCACATATTCTGCTGGGCAAGCATCTTTCCTTTTCCTCAAAACACTCTTTTCCCATTCTCCGCCACATCCTCCAGCTTTTCACTCCAGAGATGTACAGGCATCCTGAAAAACAGTTCAATGTCATTACCCCATCAGTAGATATAAGCAGTGTTGCATGCTATACATCTGATTTCGGTTAGTCAAGCTCACAAACAATTAGAAAAAAAAACACATTAGAAACTGAAAATAAAACCTGATTCCTTCTTATCAAGTAGATGCCAGTTCAACAAGATGGACATTGTTACAGTGCAAGCCCATGTTTACAGCTTGCTTCACTTAGCATCACCAATAATCTCCACAAGAGCACCGTCATAATTTCAAATGATGGGAGAGTTCACATCTCTCGCAATAATTTCTCTTGCAACAATCTTGGAGATGAATTTAATTGAAGATTCTTTATGAATCTAACAGTTGTTTGAGGGCACGTTTAACAAATCAAATGCAATTACCAACTTCTCACTATTGGGACAGAGGAATAATTATTTTTCTTCCTCCACATCATTCAGTACATGTATTGAATCTGGAAAATACCCTGCTTCCTTAATATCCCAAAACAAGTTTGAATAGTTTGAATAGTTTCCTATGTTTGTGGGTGTGATCCGTCTCCTACAGAAAAAGCATGCACTACTTTATGGACTTCTATCCAGCTACATCCAGGTATCTTTTTAATTCCTCTATCTTTCATCAATCTCCTTACCTTCTGAACATCACCCCGCCTGTCCACTTCTGCATAGATGTTTGACAGGACAACATAAGGCATAGCATTTTTAGGATCCAGCTCAAATAGGAAAGTTGCTGTGAATACTGCTAGCCCTATATTCTTTTGCGATCTACAAGAATCAAGCAAGCACATCCACACAACCACTACAGGTTTAATTGGCATTTTGATGGCAAAGTTTAAAGCATCGTCGAGATAACCAGCACGGCCAAGAAGGTCAACCATGCAGACGTAATGATCCACTGTAAGCATAATGCAATAAGAGTCACTCATGCCATTGAAGTATTTACAACCCTCGTCCACTAAACCTGCATGGCTGCATGCATATATAACACAAACGAAGCTTACATGGTCAAGGTATGTTCCAGAATGCTTCATTAGTTCGAAGAGTTCAAGAGCATCCTTGTGAAAGCCGTGCATTGCATATCCTGCAATCATTGTACTCCATGAGACTGCATCTCGTGTAGACATTTTGTCAAACAGCTTACGTGCTTTCTGTATGCTTCCACATTTTGCATACATGTCTACCAGGGCACTCACAACTACAACATCTGACAAAAATCCACTTTCTATTACACTTTGATGGATGTCCATGCCCTGATCCAAAGCTCCCATGTTTGCACAGGCTGGCAGGATGCTGGCAAAGGTTGTAGAGTTTGGCTTTACACCTGCCAATTGCATTTTATTAAAAGTCTCCAAGGCCTTCTGTACAAGTCCATTTTGTGCATATCCTCCAATCATTGCAGTCCATGAAACCACATTTCTTTGAGGCATTTTTTCAAACAGTTCCCATGCCTTATGCATGTTTCCACATTTTGCATACATGTCTACCAAGGCACTTGCAATTATAACATCTGACAAAAATCCATGTTCCATGATGCTTTGATGAATGTTAATACCCTGTTGCAAAGCTCCCATTTTGGCACAGGCCGGGATAATGCTGGAAAAGGTTGTGGGGTTTGGTTTTACACCCGCCAATTGCATTTGCTTAAAAGTCTCCAAGGCATTCTCAACAAGTCCATTGTGTGCATATCCTGCAATCATTGTTGTCCATGAAACCACATTTCTTTGAGGCATTTCTTTGAAAAGACTTAGAGCCTCATCAAAAGCACCATTCTGTGCATATCCTGCAATCATAGCGTTCCATGAGACCACATCTCGTAGAGGCATTTCTTTGAAGAGCCTGAAAGCCTTGTCAAGAACACCATTTTGTGCATATCCAGCAATCATCACATTCCATGAGACAACATTTCTTTGAGGCATCTCCTTGAAAAGCATCAAAGCCTCATCCACAAAACCATTTTGTGCATATCCTGCAATCATTGCATTCCACGAGAACACATTTCTTTGAGGCATTTTTTCAAACACTTCTTCTGCCTTCTGTATGCTTCCACACTTTGTATACATGTCAATCAAGGCACTTGCAACTACAACATCAGGAAAAAAACCACTTTCCATTATGCTTTGATGGATGTTCATACCCTGTTCCAAAGCTTGTATTTTGGCGCATGCTGGTAGGATGCTGGAAAAGGTGAACTGATCGGGTTGGAAACCTGTTCGTTGCATTTGGTGAAATAGTGTCAATGCCTCGTTAGGACGCCCATGCCTTCTGTAAGCGGCAATCATAACATTCCATGAGAAGCAATCTCGTTCGATCATTTCGTCGAACAGTTTACGAGCATCTACCATACTATCGCACTTGACATACATGTTGATTAGCTTATTTTGAAAAAAAGTGGGTGTAACAGATGCGAATCCCCTGTAAGTGATGATAGACTGGAATTGCCTACCCTGTGAAAGTGCATAGTTGGCAATGCATGTGTGCAACAGTTGAATATATGTATAAGTGTTTGCAGGGGAATTGTGCGTAGAAACCACAATGTGTAATGGCATTGTAAGATTATAGTCGAAGCTTCTGTCGATGTTATTCAATCTAATTCTATTGTTTTTATACTCAAACGGGGTATTATAGCCATTTATTCAATCCCATGGATCAAACCTCGTGCTGATTTTAATGCTGAATTTCAATTGCTCTGTCATTCCCATTTTTTCATTTGCTATGCTGATTTCAAATCAAGTTCCATCTTCCACGCCGTGGAGGTCTTTCGATGCCCAGTTAGGCTCAGGGTATAACTTGCTCTGACAAAACATCGGTTCAAAACTTTTACTCGCACGAGTTTTAATGTTCTGTAAAATCTCCGCACGCCATCAATGGTGATGTTCCCTAACAATTTTAAGGTAGAAATAAAACTTGGTATGTCCATTGCGGCCAATCTATATGAAACCTGGCTATTCTACATTTTACCGCATATTTTCAAATTTGCAATGAATTTAATATCGATATTTATTGGATATACAAAAGTTCTTAATTTTGATAGAAATTATTTACTACAATTGCATCAAGCATATGCAATGGAGACATAAATGCGGTGATGTTGTAGAAGGTTAAGTTGAAAGAGTGAAGGTGAAACATTGTTAGGGAGGGACGGTGACGAAGAAGGGGATTTGGGGAGGAGTGTTAAAGTGGCGGGGAAACTACTCGAGCAAACATAGATGATCCTCTTCTTTCTTCCGACAAGTAACATATAGATGAGGTGTTGTTTTTGGGGAGCCGCTATTAGGAGAAAGGGGGTGCGAGACACAACTCATAGAGGCAACATACTTTGAAGATAACTATGAAATTAAGCCCTTGTCATTCAATACTCTAAATGTCAATTGTTTTTTTTTGCAATGTCAACCATTTTGTTTTGTGGATAGTTATAGCCCATGACATTATGAGGGGACTTTATATCCACTCGCCACAAGAAATTTATATTGACAAGGACATGTCGGTGGAAAGTGACATCCCATGTCAACCTGATTTAGTTGTTGAATTTGATAACCACAATACATGACAAGTAAGGTGGTTTGCGTTGAACTAATACAACAAAAAAAATAACTCCATAACAGACAAGCATGGTATATCAAGAATAAATATTGACATATGTTATACCCAACATTGGGTTAGTCAGAAGCATACTATAATAACTCACACTATTGGTTGGATGTTCCTCCATTTTGGAATCACAATCCCATCTGTTCATTATTATTGTGTCATTGCCTTTGTCTTCCTTTACAATGACAAAGCTCTATTATCGCCCTCAGAATATGTTGGTGGTTGCCTTGGGATGTCTAAAGCATCCACGCAAGCTTGTTTAATCTCATCAATGATTTGTTAAGTGGGCATGATACCACATTTTTACTCTTGTAATTAAGTCTTCCTTGAGGATATGATGCGGGTGATTACAAAGCCCAAGCCTCATTTTAATGCATTAAAGGCATTCTTACTAAAAAAAAGTATCGGAAAGATTGAACATTATTTTTTTCCTCCTGATTAAATGCATTATGGTTAGTGGAATCATATCACTATTAACAAGATTAATGTTGCAATTATTAATAAAAGTCTAAATTAGTTTCATTATTAGCAACCATGCGGCTATGTACTTCCCTCATAAATAATATGATGGAAACCAGACTTATGAATATAATTATCCAATTACATTTTGACACCTAAGAAATAATAAATATAATTGTCCAGCTAAATAATCTAATGGAAACCAAACTTCTGAATATAATTATCTAATTACATTTTGGCACTTGAGAAATAATAAATATAATTGTCCAACTACATTCAAACACATTAGAAAATTTGTTGACATATGCAAAGGCTCTGAGTGGTGAACCATTATTATATATCCACATTCAACTTAGCACCATTTTGATTGTCATATAAGAAGGCACCTATCCCCAACTTCCCGTCTTTGTAATATCCAAGTCCTAAAAAGGACCACCAACTGCTAGTAACAAGTGTGGGGTGGATCGAGCATGTTTGATTCCTCCTTAGTATTAAAACCAACATCACATAACTACCAACTTGTGCATGTTACTTAACTCCATGAGACCAAGTTGCTTATCTTGTGTATGTTTCGTTAGTTTTATTCTAAGTGCCCCCCTCCACCATTTTCCACGTGATAATGATATTTAGGTCCTTGTGATTGTTGAAATACCAACGCTTTCACCAACTTTGTCGTTGTTGGCACTATTATCATAAAGGTTTGAACACGAAACCAGACAATGCTCTTATTATTTTCTCATTTCTCGGCCTAACTCACGCCAATGTTCACCTACCTCCCAGAGGATTATTTTTCTATGAACTTAAAGCATCATTGATGGATGATTTGACGTGCGAGACGAAAGAAAAAGATGATTTGGAATAAAGATTTACAAAATCCTTAACTTTCACAATGCTTTTCTTTCTTGCACTTATGTTGGGACCACACTAAGGCATTTATTAGATGAGAAAATAGAAAATGCATCAGTTGCATCTACAGTGCAAGACATGTGGCAAAAGTTGTTGACCTTGGGAGCGATAGTACATATCTTGTACGTCGCCATTTTCCCTTTCAACAATAAAAAAAATGAATTTATTATTACAAGGGCTCTTCATGAAACCGATTTTCATTCAAAAATGGGACATGAAATCATAGTTGAGTTGTTTCTAATGTGGGACCTGAAAGTATATGGAGCTAACATCCTAATGCGGGCCTCAAATTGTAAGACATGATTTTTTTAGACAAATACTCGCTGCTTAAAAATTTTGATAACAAGAATGTTTAATCAGTTTCAATGGTTACACAACAACCCAAATAGGCCTTGGACTCATTTTCAACCTCATATTATTTCACCAAATCTAGTGAAGAAAAAATAGAAAATTAATAGGGCATTCGACACAAGAATTTGAGCCTTCAATTGTATTTCTATCAAGCCTCTCATGTGCAACACAAGGCATAGACAACATGAGCGGATTTAAAGGAGTTACAATAGGTGAATCCAAGGGAGATGGTAGGCCTATTTGAAAGCCCCCTGAAGCTCAAATCCCACCTCCAACATATATCAAAAACCACGCAAACACATAATCTCCATGAGAATACAATAACATGTAAACACATAAATGGGAGTTGTGAGTTTGTCTAGACACGCGTTTTGAGGTTGTATAAACATGTATACAGCTAAATAATTCAAAATAAATCTTCAAATTCCAGAAGAAAAAAAAATTGTTGGTGAAAGGCTTGAGAATTTGCATCTTTAATTATATTTCTTACAAGCCTTTGGTGCTTAACATGAGGAGTGCACGATGATCCATGAGGATATCTAAAAAGAATTGATTGTATGTTTTTTAATCAAGGTGAAACTACTTGTGCAATGTAGATCTCGTTGAGATATTTCCAACACACTATAAACGAGATCAAATGGACTTTGTATGTAGAAGTTATGACCCATTGAAGTTATGCTCCAACAGGAAAAAATAATAAAACAAGTTGCACAAATGATGATGTTGCCCAATCATGGCTTGACATGTGAACCAATGGGATGTTGACAAGTGGCAGAGTGCAATTCAAAAAAGGGTTGTTTGGTTTTTGGCCTCTATTCTTCGATGATCAAGAGTGGGACCCATGTTATTTGTCGGCTAGGGGGCCATCTGCTGGTGAGGTCCGCTTTTGTTAAAACGGGGACCCTACCGCCTTATTCTTCACATTCTATTGCATATAAATCACATTGGAGACCAATTCATAATGAATGTGGGCTTATTTCCCAGATAAGGGGCCATCTGCCAGTGGGGTCCGCTTTTGTTAAGATGGGGACCCTACCGCCGTATTCTTCACATTTTATTGCAATTATTATTGCATATAAATCACATTGGAGACCGATTCACAACGAATGTGGAATTAAATCCCATAGAATTCAAAACTTCTAGTACTAAAGACCACACAACATATCAACCAATCACATTGGAAACCAATTCACAATGAATGTGGGATTAAATCCCATGGAGTTCAATGCTTCTAGTGCTAGGCATATCAACCAAGTCATCACAATTTCCAACACACCACAACCACCTATAAAACATATCCCAGTCAAAATAACAACCTAACAACCATGGTGGCGAGCTCCACGCCTAAGTCACTTATGCCCTATTCAATGGTCCTAATGACTGATTCACGATGAGGAAATTGGGTTTTAAACTCCATACTTATTCCAGTCAAAACATGTGGGATATTATCCCCTAATAATTGTAAATCACTTTACAAGTGGTCTCGTGGACATTATTAAATGTCCATGGCTAGAGGGGAAAATAATAATCTTCAACATATAAATCAAAGCACTAGTATTTGCAATTAAATACTTTCAATGGGTATAAACAAAAGGGTGTTAAAAGTTTTGAGTATAAATTGAATAACTTATTTGTAAATGGCAATTTGTGTGGTTAGATTTTATTGTTTATAAAAAAAATTATAGCTTTTAACACAGGATTTGAAATTTTTGTTACACATACCCATGAAACCAATTTCTTACAAAATAATCTTGAACATAGAAAAGTATGATACTAACCATTTGGTAATACCCCACTTTCTCATCTACGTAGAAATATGTTTCTTTCTCATGCTTAATGCTTCTCTAACCGCCATCTTAAACTATATATTCATCTCCATTCTTTACATCTAGTTTAAATAACTTAGAAACCTAGTCATAATCATTGCCATTGGTTTTGGATAATAGTCAAGTAATGAGGTTCCTTACAAGAACAAATATGTTTTTTTTAATGTTTGAGATAAATTTGTAATTTTATAAAGATATTAATCTTGATTGTAAAATTTCTATTCATTATTAAATGAAATAAAGTTATTTCATGAAACTTAATAGAATAGGGCATAAGTGACATAAATCAAGAATTAGTGTTGCATCCAACTTCATTGGAGAGTAATTTTCTTTTTTCCTTTTTAATTTTTGAATTTCTGAAGAGTATCGAAGAAAGGCTTCAAAGTGGTGATAAATATCAATGCATTACAAAAATTTGAAAGTTATAATGATAGTAGTTACATGACTAATACTGAAAAATTTAGGGGTGGATATCTATAAACGTTTCAATATTTAAGATGAGTGATAGTGGTAATATGAAGAGAAATTTAATTTAGGTAGAAATGATCCATCACTGAATTTTGAATTGAAGTTTAGAATTTGTAGTGAAAACAAAATTTTATTACTAATAATAATGCAATACATATATATGTTTGAAAGTTAAAGGGGGGTGAATACGACATATATGTTTGAAAATTAAAGAGAGAAAAAAGCAGTCTCAAAGTTAAAGAAAAAAAAGACTTAGAATTAAAAACTAATTAAATAAATAAGTCAAGAGGAAAAGAAAATAATTTCAAAGTTAAGGAGAAAATGATAGATTACTAACTAATAATAATGTGAAAGTTAAAAGAGAGAAGAGATGAGAACAACCTCAAAACTAAGAAGAAAATAATGGAATCCTAATTAGTAAGTATAGACTTTCAAAATCTATTTTCCTTTTCTAAATTATTATTGTTATTTGCCATTATATATATATATATATATGTTGAGATATCTAAAACTAGATTAAAATTTCATTAATATAGATATTATTATTTTTTTAATTTACATTATAATTTTATTCTATATTAATTATTTTACAGTAATTAGTGTTGCTTCAAGTCAATAATCATAATTTTTATAGAATTATTACAGTAATTCTTTCAAAATAGTAGTATCTTGTACGGTGTCGAGGCAACTCACAACAGGTGTGCCTAAACATCACATATGTTTGCACGGTCAATTTTTTTACTATAAAACTAAAATTTCAAGAATTTTTTCTCAAAATTGTTACACTATAATGGTAGGTTGTGCGACTTGCAAACCATAAATGTAATGTTTGATTATATTTTCCACGGAAAATTTCTTATACTAGCATGGACAATGATCGGAAATTGTCATTTTTCCAGCTATTGTTTCCCCCAAAAATGCATGGCCATTTTTCCAAGCCATTTTTCTAGATACATCTATTCGAACACCATGCAATGGACATGCAGATCAATGGTTACAGTCATTCCACGAAAAAAAAACCCAACTATAATTGACATATACTCCTCAGTTGCTTTAATATCTATATTAAAATATCCTTTCCCCATTGGCTCATTGTCAAACAACCCCAACCCCATTCGTTTTATTTTTAGTGGCTGCTGCAACAAAACCTTTGTAATTACACCGAAGGTGTCTCCTTTGAAGATAGTCCTTCTAGAAAACGTCAAATTTCGGTAGGCTCTTTTCCAGTGGGATAATTCCGATACACACATATATAATTGTTAGGAAACATAAAACATAAATCAAATTTTGGAAGGCTCTTTTACGGCGGGATAATTCCAATACACACATAAATAATTATTAGGAAACATAAAACGTAAAAAATTGGTAACACTTCTGTTGATGGGTGACCTGTCGCGCTAGTGGCAGCCAGTGGATGGGTCGCAAATCCTTCTACCTGCCTGCCTAGTAAATGAGAGAATCAATCAATCGTGTATAATTGTATATGTTATTGTGACTGTTTTGGCTGCATAGTGTACTGAATCGTCAAATTGTTCCTCAATTGTATACATATAACATGCATAATGTGCAAGGCAAGGGTTTTTAGTTCAAGTTTTAGTGTTTCTGCACTATAATTTTCTATGTTTCAATTTTCCACCCGAGGTTAGAAATCGTATGAAATTTGTTGCAGATTTTTTCACGTTTTCAGGGATTTGGGTGCATTTTATAGTGTGATGGAATCTGTAATTTATGTCATCACTTCATGTTGGATACGTAACCATGGACAACATTGTTGTCTGTTTGTTTTTTCGCACTCGACAAAGTTTGCAGATTAAAGGGCTCATTTTTATATCCTCTACCTTACTCACCTCTGAGGCTCAGCGTCACCGGTCATTGTCTTACCTTGTGTCTTGTTCAACCCTATAATACTCTGCAATTTTGTTTCATTAGTCGCTTGGCTTGGACCATGTCTATTTTTTCTAGAAATCTTCTTGCTCTACATCGTGGCATTGGTGTTGCACAACTAATGCCACAAATATTGGTCCATGGGTTGGGAGAATGTTGCAAATAAAGTCTTTTAATGCATCTACATTAATCATTCACTTTTTGTTTTTTAGGTAATTTCCAAGCTTTATTACTCGCATTGGTTGCATGTTTTTTTCTAAACATTTTCTACTTTGGCATGTTTATTAAGGGAAATTTTCCGTTCACATTTTCGGTGCTAAGTTAAAAAGATCGAAGACAAGTTAGGGTAAAATGAAGAATGTGAATGTATAATTGGAAAGTTCTATAAGATTCCGCGTGTGCATGTGCTGGATTTTGAGGTCAGATTGAGTGAAGCGATCGATGTTTGTCCATGCAAATAAAAATGAAAATAGTCCAAGTGATCATTGCCTATGTCTACGATGCTCATTGTTATCAAGAATTCTTTGACTTTTCTTTGTATGGTTAATCGGATCCCTCATGACAGCATCGGTGCCATCTTATCCTTTCATTGATATCTCAATATTTTTAAGGTTTGGTGTTGTTTTTGTGAATGACAGTCCAAACTCGAGGGCCCTCTCGAGTTGTCACACTTATCATAGAATGCACGTGCTTCATGTCTGCTCACAATGCTTTCACTTGGTCGTCATCAATCATCAACATTATCATCACCATCAAGATCAACTTCACATTTTATCATTACTTTATGTCATTGCCATTGCAATACAATAGGTCTCCATCTAATTAAGACCCACAACTATAAGGCGTAGTTAATATTACTATCATATGAACACAGTAATAGATAATTTCCGTAACTGGCATGTCTATGCCACACAAGTCTACAACCTCCACTTAAGAGAGGCTATCATATCAATGGTGTTGGATTTTGCAAGGTGTTTAGGCATTTTTAGTCATTTTTAACGTCAAAATACAACGACGTTTGAAATATGACCATCGTGATTGATAGGTAAATATATAATTTAAACATCAAAATGACCTGTCTATTCAAAATTTGACCATACACACACACACACACATTATAAATTTGTGAGATTCATGACAAATATAACATAAATGAAAATGGAAACTTTGGAATGTAAATTAAAAAAATAATAATAAAATTATCTTAATATCTTATTGCTGAAATATAAACCTATTTATATCTCATTGATAAAATAGAAACATCTATTAATTTTGATTTTAAATTAGTTTTGTTCTGTTTTATTTCATTTTTAGTTTTATATGATTTATTTTATTATAGGTAAAATAGGGTTGAGGGGACCCTACCCCTTACATGGCAAAGCTCCTAAGTGAGCAGATAATCACATACAAAGCACTCCAAAAGATACATATAATGGGAAATATAAGAGTTAAGCTCCAGTTTGAGCATATGAACCAATACATAACAAAGCAAAAAGATTATTAACAATGCTGACAAAACCAATATAAACAAACAACATAATAAAACTAACAGCGAAACAGTCACCATCATAGCATTTACTTTTTAGTTTTATATGATTTATTGTTTAGCTTTTATTTATTGATTTATATTTGTAATTGGTTTTTTTATTTGTTTGATTATTACAAATAAATATTAGATATTGGACTTGATGCATTGGATTTGGGATTTTGCAAGATCGTTGAAATTTGAAGATTAAATTGCCTGGAAGTTGGAAGTTTGAATAATTCATTCTCTACAGAATTATGAGTCATTTCTATCATTTTCTTCAATAATGTCTCTCTTTTTTTTTCAATTGTAATTTGAAATTATGTTTTAAAATTCTCATAAACTTTAATGATACTCATGGATCTTTAAATTAATTAGTACAAATTAAATTTTATGAGAAAAAATGAATCTGTGATAAACTATGAAATTGATTATTCCAATATATTATCTAGAATTAAATAGAAGTCAATTACTATGTGAGAATATTTTAAAAATCAACAACATCCATATAAAATTTAACTTAATTTATGTGTTTTGTAATTTGTTAAAAAAACAAATTTGACATGCATATTAAATTTTGAGCTCTAAATGACATTCATATAATTTTTTAGACCATCAAATAATTTTATTAAGACATGTAACATTGAACGTCAAAATCCAACACTAATCATATGTCATGCAAATTTGTAAGTATCTTATCAAGCATCCCCATTTGATGTTTTGGTGTGGACTTACATTTACAAGTTGATTGACCCGAGATCAAATTAATTCTAAGAAATATCATAATATTCTCCATTATTGCATGTTGCAGGGTTTGTTAAGTTTTATTAGATGCTAATCTTTGTTTCCTTCATTCGTTGTTGTACTTGATAGAGATTTCTTAGGTGTATATTTTGGACGCTAAAGAAAAAGTTGATTATATCCTCTACATATTTCATTATTTATCAAAATGGTTCACTTGGAATCTATCCAAAGCATGCCCATAACATTTAGGCAAGATAAGAATTTTGGAGCAAGGTATGGACATCCTTCACGATAAAATGGGAGGTAGTTTTTCGTCGAATTTTTTAGTTGTATTACATTTGTCTCTTCTCTCCATCACAAAAAAACTTAAAACAATTTTTAAAAGCATATATTTCACTCAAAATCACAACTCCAACAAACGGGATATTGCCATTCTCTCCGGTGCAATTTGCAACTCATGTGCAATTGCTAGTTTTAGTCTTCTCTACTGGGGCATCACTTGTTGTATTCTGGTTGACATCCAATTTTTTATTTTTTGGGGTTGCTTTTCAACTAGTTTTAAAAAATGTAGAATTTCTTGCTTTTAAATGGAACAAACACCACATTTACTCACTTAATTAGCACTAAGAAATTATATGTAGCAATAGAGGATGTGAGTGTAACACCAATTTCAAGTTTAAATTGTCTCGAATGGAGGTTTAAGCTTGCATTGTATATACATGCCAATTAACTTGTAAATGTAAGTCCAAATTTGGTTTAAGCTTGCTTAGGATAGACATGTCAATTACCTTGTAAATATAAGTCCACACCAAGTTTAAGCTTATTTGGCATAGACATGCCAACTAACTTCTAAACATAATTTGAAATCATCTTAGGTGGAGACCCAGGTAGTTGTAAAGACAATTACAATTTTTTAATGTATTGTATCCTTTCACAAGTGGAGGTTTAGACTTGACATTTCCAAGTGGGAAATGATTTTAGGTCAATTAACTTATAAATGTCACTCCACACCAAAACATATATAAGGCATGTGGATTGTTTGACATACTGATCTCCAATTCGCAACAAATGCAACTACATAAAACATGTGCATCCCTTGTACGGGATTAACATTGTTTCTCCCAAAATGCAAATAACAGGCATCTAGCTTGATCTATTCACATTTTTTCGTCACTCCTTGGAATCTTCCTGCAGACTTCACAACTTTTGTCATCATCCTCCCAACCTCTTCCAAAATGAAAAATTTAAAATGAGACAATACAATGATGGTAAAAAACTTATGGGAATGTTTCCCAATGACTAAGATAACATCTACCTGATAGATATATGTATAGCATTTTTATTCTTAAAGGTTGACTTTTTGTTCTTTCACCTTGTATGCATGTCGTTTGTTCTTGTTTATGTAGGCTCCATGGTTTTTGCTTCAACTACAAAAACCATTTAATACAACTTTTTTCAAAACATGTGATTTAAACTTTAATAATCATGACAAATGAGATTTTGTTTCAGAGCGACTATTTGTAAAACTCTCATTGTTAGAATGTATCGAGGTGGAGAAGCCGCAAGAAAATTTATTAGCGCTAATGCATTCGGTGGTGTTTCTTCAACATCTGATGATGATGTTTTTGGTCTTAGTCTCAAGATTGAGAAGGCGAACTCAATACACATTGATTTTTTTTTATTTCACTCGTTCCAAACTAGTATGGACATCTACCAAAACATTATGCATTTCACTACAAATTACAACGTGAATAAACTTATCTTTTTCATCCTCTCAGGGATAATTTGCAACTCATGTCCAATTATTAATATTTTCAAACATACATGTCAATACCTGGAAAATAACAAGCATCGTGGTGGAAAAAAACCCAAATTCCAAATTCCAAATTCCAAACTCCAAACTCCAAAATCAGAACAACCGGAAGTCAATGGAATAAATTACGCAACACATATAGTCATGTCAAAATTACAAATAAAGCAATGGGTCACCTTGACCCATGTGTCAATGGTTAATAGTTGGCTTCTCTTGCACGTTGCCCCCGTGTCCCAACTCCCACTTGTGGACAATAATAAATAGTTGAGCACCCCCTAAGGGTGCCCCTATGGCTCTTGACACCAAGGTAGCAGACTAACTGTATGTTATAAAATATACCTAATGTGATAGTAGTGTGATGTAGTGTGCCTCATCTACACGACCTAACACTTTGTTCTTTAAAACCGTTGAACTATGCTTGGAGTGATTTTAATATTTTTAAGACGTGGTTCTATGACCTTTGCATGCTTAGAAATGGAGGAAGATAGACTCTTGGACCTGGTTGAGTACTAAAGACTTGTCGTAGGGACTCATCTAATTTATGTACCATTGTTTTGCGTATATTTAGGAAACCCTTGAGTGCTTTTGGATTGATATTTTCTATAGGAGCTTGTAAGAGTGTCAGGTGAGTTACAAAGTGATAGTGCTTTGCTTATACAACCTTATATAGGTGAAATATTATAACAAGGCCAACCATATAAATATGAAACAACCCAATGAATAAATTCAAATAAAAACATATTCTGAGAATACAAAGGGACATGATCGTATGGTTCGGGCAAGATTGGACCCCACATCTTGACTCTTTGTGTGGTCTTGGATAGAGGAGGAAAATTGAAATAGGAAGTGTGACATAAATCATAGAGGTTGTTTACTGCTTTGGTCTGGTAGTAATTTTTGAATTGATGATAGAGAAGAGTGTAAAGATAAGCAAGTCATGAAAAAGTTAGAGATATATACTTATGGATTTTGAATTAAGCATTTGTCTTAGTAGGAGAGCATAATCAGACTTATCATTACAAAGTACAAGTTGCCAAATTTTAGTATCTTCACTTGTCTTTATAATTGATTCCAGTGTCTTTGTAGGTAGAGCATTCTAGAATTTAGTGCCACTCTCTTTCAAATGCCTTTGAGCTATATATAATGAATAATCTCTCTTCACACCCTTCCTTTGGCATTACCCATCTACTTATCTTGCACCTAAGCTAATGAGAGTTTGTTCCCAATCATAGTGTAATTTTTTTCTTGTTGGTTTCTACCCCTACTTAGGTTTTTCATACTATTCATAAGTAGGGTTGAATTTATAATTATAGTATTCTCTCTTCCAGATTAGCTTTGTTATCCATGTCATTAGTGCAATTTTTCTCACATATTTTTTAATTTGTTGATAAGTTTCGGGAATTTGTGAAAACTAAGGGCAAGGTCCCATCTGGGGGTTGTCATCATCATTCCTAAATCACTTTACAAGTGGTATGATGGTTATTATTAAATACCCATGGCTAGAGGGAAAAATAAGAATCTTAATTAAATACTTTCAATGGATATAAACAAGGAGGTGCTACGATATTTGAATATAAATTGAATAACTTATTTGTAGATGAGAATTTGTGTGGTTATATTTTATTGTTTATAAAAAAAATATTCTAGTCTTTCATAAATGCTTTCCAATTTTTCTTTGAAATTTTTGTGACAAATACCCATAAAACCAATTTCCTACAAAATAAGCCCCATTTATGGGACCATTAGGTAACACCCCACTTTCTCATCCATGTAGAAATATGTTTCTTTCTTATGTTTAATGTTTCTCTAACCCCCATCTTAAACTACATATTATTATCAATTCTTTGCATTTAGTTTAGATAGCTTAAAAATTGAGTGATAACTTAGAAATTGAGTCATAATCATTACAATTGGTTTTGGATAATATTCAAGTAATGGGATTCCCTGCAAAAACTAATACAACTTTTTTGATATTAATTTATAATTATTTAAAGATATTAATCTTGGTTGTAAACTTTCTATCCAGTATTAAATGGAATGGAATTACTTCATGAAGCATAGTAGAATCAGGGCATAAGTGACATAAATCAAGAACTAGTGTTGCATCCAACCTCATTGGAGAATAATTTTCTTTTTTCCTTTTTATTTTATGAATTACTTAAGAGTATTGAAGAAAGGCTTCAAAGTGGCGATAACTATTGATGCATTACAAAATTTTGAAGGTTACAATGGTAGTATTTACATGACTAATGATGATAACTATTTCATAGGAAATTTTGTTACGAGTTTTATATGGAAAATAAGAATAGAGTTTGGATGAAAAATTTAGGGGCGGATATCTATAAACTTTTCAATATTTAAGGTGAGTGATGGTGGTTATATGAAGGGAAGCTTAATTTGGGTAAAAATGATTCATCACTCAATTTTGAATTGAATTTTGGAATTTGTAGTGAAAACAAATTTTTATTACTAATATTAATGCAATACATATATGTTTGAAATTTGAAAGGGAGAAGAGAGAGGCATATATGTTTGAAAGTTAAAGGAAGAAGAAAGCGGCCTCAAAAATAAAGAAAAAAACTTGAATTAGAAACTAATTAAATAAATTGAAAGTCAAAAGCAAAAGAGAATAACTTCAAAGTTAAGGAGAAAATGATACATTATTAACTAACTTCAAAGTTAAGGAGAAAATGATACATTATTAACTAATTAGTAATGTGAAAGTTAAAGAGAGATGAGAGCAACCTCAAAATTGAGAAGAAAAGAATGGAATCTTAATTAATAAGTATAGACTTTTAAACACTATTGTTCTCTACTGTAGCATCCCTTGTATTCTGGTTGACATCCAATTTTTTAATTTTAATTTTTTGTTGTTGTTTTTTAACTATTTTAAAATAATGTAGAATTTATTGGTTTTAAATAGAGCAAACCTTGTGTTTAATTACTTAATTAGCACTAACAAATTCAATGTAGCAATATATGATGTGAATGTAACACCAATTTCAAGTTTAAATCATCTCGACTGGAGGTTTAAGCTTGCATTGCATATACATGCCAATTAACTTGTAAATGTGAGTCCACATTTGGTTTAAACTCGCTTAGCATAGACATGTCAATTAACTTGTAAATATAAGTCCACACCATGTTTAAGCTTGCTTGGCATAGACATGCCAATTAACTTGTAAATGTAATTTGAAATAGTCTCAGGTGGAGAACCACGTGGTTGGAAAGACACTTACAAATTTTTGACTTATTATAGCCTTTCGCAAGTGGAGGTTTAGGTTTGACATTTCCCAGTGGAAAATGATTTCTAGTCAATTACCTTATAAATGTCACTCTACACCAAAACATATATAAGGCATGTGGATTGTTTGACATAACACCTCAAACAAATGTGATCTCCAATTCGCTACAAATGTAACTGTATAAAACATGGGTATCCCCTATAAGGAATTGACATTGTTTCTCCCAAAATGTAAACAACAGGCATCTGGCCTGATCAATTCACAATTTTCGTCACTCCTCTTGCGGACTCCACGACCTTGTCATCAGCCTCCCAACCTTTGCCAAAATGGAAAATTCAAAACAAGACAATACAATGATGGTAACAAACTTATGGGAATGTTTCCCAATGACTGAGATAACGTCTACTTGATGTGTATACGTATAGCATTTGTATTCTTAAAGGTTGACTTTTTTGTGCTTTCACCTTGTATGCACGTCGTTTGTTCTTGTTTATGTAGGCTCCATGGTTGCCGCTTCAACTACGACACTCATTTAATATGACTTTTTCAAAACATTTGATTGACAATTTAAAAATTATGACAATTGAGATTTACTATTTTAGAACCTCTATTTTGTAAAACTCTAATGTATCGAGGTGGAGAAGCCGCCGTAGATTTCTTAGCATTAATGCATTTGGACGTGTTTCTTCAACATGTAATGATGGTGTCACCGATCTTAATCCCGCAATTGAGAAGGCAAACTGAATACTCATTTAAATTTTTAGATTTCGCTACTACCAAACTAATATGGTCATCTACCAAAACATTATAAATTTCACTACACACGAATAAACATATCATTGTTATTCTCTTATGCATAATTTCCAATTCATATCCAATTACTAGTATTTAAAAACATGCGTGAAATATACGCATTGGTTTTGGAACAAAATCCAAATTGCAAATTCCACTCCAAACAGTCAATGGAAAAAAATATGCAACACGCACAGCCATTGCCACGTCAAATAAAGCAACGGCTCACGTTGACCCATCTGTCGGTGGTTAACAGGTGGCTTCTCTCGCACGTTGCGCCCCGCGTTCGACTCCCACTTGTGGACAACAATAAAATTTCTCCACCTATATTTCCTCAGACTTAAACCCCCAATTCGATCGCACAGCTTGAACGAGAAAAACTCTGATAAATATTTGGGAAGAAAGGATCTGTTGAAGATAAATCTCTAAAGATGTTAGGCCTTCAGCTGTCCGCTGCTCGTGGATTACCCCTCTGTCTCTCTGGAATGACGATTTCTTCTAGGGTAAGTCTTCCTTTATTTTCTGCCTTCACCGACCGATACAAATCATTTTTGAAAATTATGGCTTATCTCGCACGTTTCATTGTTGAAATCTCCCTCTAGGGTTTCGCCATTCTGAGATTCTCCCATAGATCTTTTGTGTTACTGTTTTAAGGTTCATGCTTGCATCTATGCGGAAAACTGGCTGTTTTGCACGAGATTTTAGTTGCATTGTCTGTTGTTTGATCGCCTGCTTTGGATCTTCTCTGAATAAATTGGCAATTTTGCATTTTCTTTGCTGACAAGTGAGAACTACTTCATGGTTTTGACGCAGAGCCCTGTTTTCTCTCATTTAAATTATAAAGGCCATTTCAATGGCCGAAGCCTGGAAATTGCCTTGATTTGCGCGACTTTTCGTCTAGGGTTTGTTTTTTGTTTTAGTTGTCAGTCTCCAGCTTTTAGTTTGCATTTTAACTACTACTGGTGGTGTTCAATCAGAGTTTTATCCAGGGTACTTTTGTCCTAAGATGATAAATGTGATGAAACCCTTGTAATTCATTTTGCAATTGCAGGGTTCTAGTTGCCATCCACTGTCAAGATTGCAACAGACTTCTGTAGAGGAAACGGAATTTTCATCTGCCGATTCCATAATTTTCAATGCAAGGTGAGCTAACACTGTAAAATCTTATGGTTCAATCAAACTAACAGATTTCATTGTTTCCAAAAGTTTTCAACTAATTGCTGGTCCTGATTTTCAGATTATGTGAGAATGAGATTCAAAACACAGCAAGTGTAGCACTCCACGGGGAGGAGACCATGCAAAGTAGCCCTAGACTTGCTCTCGCGTTAGAGTATGTTTTCGCCATTTAATGTGTTATTTTGGGTTTAAAATCAATTGAATTTGTTTTCAGGATAGAGATTAGAATTTAGAAAACATCTTTGATTTCCAAGAGGGGTTTTCCTAAAACGTTATTTTTAATCTAATGGAAGAGTGGAGAAGCCTAAAAATTATATATCTGTTTTTCCTTCCTGAAATGCTATGTGCAGAATGGTGGAACACGAACATAGAAGAGAGGCCATTAGAAAACAACTATCGATCAGAAGAATCACGTCAGTTGATCGAAATAGCAATGGCATTGGGCTTCAAGATCTTATGAAAACAGTAACAGAGGATCCCTCTTCAGAGCTTGATTGCAGTCACTCTTGTGCTAAGGCTGCTTAACAAATTCAGTGCAGTATATACAATCTTCTTATGATGGGCAAAGAGGCATTCTCCATATTCCTAATGAAATTCATTTCTCTTTAAATTTGCTCAAAATGTCCATCTCTCTCTCTCTCAAAATTCATTTCTCTTTAAATTTGCAGACTAAAATAGAGCCATCCTTTCTTGATGTTTGTTGTGTGTCCGAAATGAGAATCTCCTTATTTGCATTACCTAAGAAAACAAGCGACACAATTATTTTTGGTATTTGCATTAACTAGAGCCACTTGATTGACTTATAAAAGCAACTCTTAGACGACGAAGAAAAGTAGTGTATGGATTGAACTTTGACCATTTTTGTTCTCCATGGCTCATGGCCCTTTCTACCACGAGGTCGCGCCGCCTTGAAAATGGGATGGGATAGATTAATAGTTTTTTTTTTGGCCCTTTCATTCCTTATTAATATTTTATTGGTTTCGTTGGCCTTTCTTTTTTCTCTTTGTCTTTATCTTGTTTGGACTTTTTCCTAGTACTCTCCCTTCCAACTCCATTGTATCCATATTAGGGTACTGATTGTAGTGCCCACATTCGAAGAACCAAAACTCACGACAAAATAAATTGGGAGAATTAGTTTTATTTACTTGTTATTAGACATCACTTGGGCTCACTTAGAATAGTATGGCTTTACATTAAATGCTTTCACCCACATGGACCATGCATACAACAAGATAACACCATATGTATATCAATATTGCACTTTCTCAAACGAACGAATACAAACTATGACCTAACCACAATATGAACTCAACACAAGCATGTTCCACAATAGAGTCATTTTCATGGTTTACATCTTTGTTACAATTCAGTTGTATTGTTTAGCCTTATATGTTTAAAGAACATTTAACAAATATGGACATACATCCCCCTTTTTCTCAAAACTTCATAAACTTTATTTCACATCACAAATATCTTTAAATGAGTAAACACTATTCGATCAATTCCTCAATTGCCATTAATTTGCATAACTCAATTGTTAAATATAAACATTTTAAACACGTGCATCACCTAATACTCGTTCTTAGACTAAGGATTTGTTTCTTAAAAAACATGATTACTTTTCATTTTACTTGGTCTTCATTGAAGGGGGAAATTTCTCATGAAGATAAGGTGGGAATAATAGTTCAAGAGTGGCAAATTCCCATTTTCCATCTTTGTGATAACGTTTAACAACAAGAATATGCTCCATTCATTTAACATATTATTACGATACCTATGTTATTAACTATTTAGTTGTATCATTCGTAATATGTCTGTGCATTCGCAATACAATTGTTCCCAATTAGGAATCATTGTTTTTGATACTATGTTATACATGGAACAACCCGTTTCACTTTGTATTAACAATAATGAGTTCTTACATCGAGTAATGGAGGAAGATAATAATTTCCACTTAATTTTACGCTAAAGGGGATAATCTTAAGTTTAATCTTATGCTTTTGGTACATCTTGAAGATAGGATTGATTGGTAGTATTTATAAAATAGGCATGAGTAACCTAAAGGTTGTGTATCAAAATAAGAGCTCATAATTTCAACAGACCCGTTTTTGCAGGGGCAAATTTGTTATATCATTAATCTCATGAAAAGAATTAACATTGGTTTTAAGAGAATGGATTCCATATTTTGTTTTACTCAAAATATCAACATCTTAGGGACAAAATTTTGATAGACAAAGTTTACTATAGGTTTTGAAATCCAATAACTTATCAAGAGGTCCTATATTTTTAATTTAATTCCATTTTCACACAAGGACTCTACGTCCTACTAAAATTCAATTTTAGAGTGTTTAAACATCTTTATCTTAGAAAAGCCCCAAGTTTTACTTTCTTTTAAAACCAACACATCATGAATACAATCTAAAATCTAAAGGTTGTAAACAATTTAATCCAAACTTGAAATCTTAATTTCACAATAGAGAACACAAATTTGACAGTTGGATCTAAATGTAAATCTGATCCACAACTAAACCATATAATATATCTTTCAACAAAACATATCCTATTTGATTCACCCTATACCATTTAAAACACCCATGTACTAGAATCAAATAGTTTGCATTTAATTTGATTCGAGATTCTCTTGAGTTATAAATGTGAGTGAATCACCGCACTTTACAGTTTACTAAAGTTTGTTTGATCACATTCCAAGGAGTAATGATTACATTCCCTAGTTTTTCTTATGATATCATACACTTGCATTATTTGGCCATTTAAAAATGTTGTTAATAAATTACATCATTCATGTCACAAAGTGACACTATACCTCTATAACCATTTTATTTAACACACTTCCACATAAACTTAAAACCCTCCACTTGGTTCTTGGTAAAGAATCATGATTACATTAAGAATACCACTAAAATATCTAAAACTACAAGAGAATGTTGGTTATTACAATGAGGTCACCCATTAGCAAGACACACCCAATATTGAACCATTCTTAGATCGTTATTTCACTTAAATCCCATTGCAACGAAGGACAAAAGACTATCACATTGCTTGAAGGGTAACAATCCCAAGGGACGTTAGATTAGGGTGATTCAGATAACTTTTAAGTGACATCCTAAAAGTGGTCAATCCATAACCATTCCTATATAAGATGGTTTTGTTTCTTTTGTTGATAAGCATACATGCTCAAACGATAACCAGAATTGGTGATCTTATCTCCTCCAAGCGAGAAGGTGTCAACAAGTATAACAACTAGGCTCATCCTTTAAATTTCAATTTTCTATATTAAGAAGGTTATCATGCATAAGGGAAAACCCACACCCGTCGTTTATTTTAAGGTCATCTTTTTGATTTGGTTATTTTCTTCTTAGTTTCCCAAGTATTTTGTAAAGCACACAAGAATATATATTCATTACTTTCACATAGGAACACATTATAAAATGGTCATTTCATTTCCAGTTAATAGGTACATCAACACCATTAACAACATATAAACCCGTATTCAAAATCACTCCCAGAATAGAATGCCCATTTTTCTAACATACCAATATGCTAACAATTTCTTACTTATCACAAAAATCAATAAATAACATGCCCGTTTATAACAATAGTGTTGATTTATCCATTTACAATTACATGTGTTTCAAAGATAATCACGTTATTACAAAAGCACAAGTAACTTTACAATTTCTTCTTGTCCTAGGTACCTGTAACCACAACATGGTTAGCACAATGTTGGCGTGGTATCTTTCCTACGATCTAGCATAAATCATGATTTCCAAATTTTTCATTCATAATGAAAACAACACATAACACACATCTGAAGAGAGTCAAAAATACAAATGCAATTTTTTTCGTTTTCAAAACTAAAGAGAGAGAGAGAGAGGAGAGAGAGAAAGAGAGAAAGATCACCATTTTTGCCACAATCAATTTTCTTATAACAAGCATCAAAAGGAAGTTCCATATAGTCATATGTTAGTGTTTACAAGTTTCCCGATAGATATTTTACTTGAATAAGGTCTATGACGATAGTTTTTCCCATTTTGCTATAGGTTTACAAAAAGCATCAAATTTAGTCAAGTGGCTCAAAAATTTGCATGTGCTCAAAAACAATCTCCAAGACTCAATTACACAAATTTCAAATTCCCACCTACTCCCCTACATATAGGAAAACACTCAGAGGTGACAAAACCTAAAACTGGTGAACTGGGTTTAATTAGTGGTCGTATTTCTGTAGCTACCAATCGTAATTGCACCCAAATGACCTCGTCGCCCAACGACAGGAGGCCTACAAAACCCGACTGTAAAACTATACTTGCAAAGCGATTTTATCAGAACAAAGGATTGGTAGTGATTGTCACAGATAAATACTAGAGGTATGTGGAGGCTGAATTCCATTTCTCCACCCCGAGCCTAAATGACAAGCCATAACCAAACTGAACTTTAACTTCCAGCAACTATCCAAAGCTGCGTAGAGGTCAACAATGATGAAAAAATGGTCAAAACAAACATTCAGTGTCATTCTAGGGTTCAGAGTAACACTTCACATGACAAAGAACACAGTCAAAGCTTCACTTTCCCATTACAAAGTCCAGAGAGATATTATGTGTGTCATTAAAAACATGTTTTATCAACATTTTGAAAGGTCGTCAAGAGGTGGGTTTAAAATAAAATTCAATTTCAGCTTGCCAACCGAGTGGCTACAGTTATCCAATACTATTAACTAACTTTTTCAAACATCTCAAGAGGTAATTTGGGAGTTGGGTTTATATTCAAGCAATTTTTCTAGTTGCAAAAAAAGAGGTAGTTTTTGCTATTGGTGTCACGTCTCATTTAATTCATCGAAACATTAATTTTGTTAAATTTTATTTTCAACACCATTAAAAATAGGAAAAATAGGAATGCTAGATTATGTAAGGAAGTAAGATAACCATGGTTGATAGTAGTCAGAATCCAGGGTACATTGGGCTCCAAGCGGTCCACATTCACGATCCACGAGACCACGATTTGTTAAGGTAGTTTGTGAAGCAATTCTTGTTCCTTCAGTCCATTCCACATAACAACAACAATGATATGCTTTCAAACAATCTCCGTAACATTTGAACCTCACCTCACCTTCCAACTTCGACATAGATGTTTGAGAGTAGAACAAAAGTTGCAACATTATTTTTGAATCCAACTCACAATGCGTTGTGGCTGAAAAGACTCCTAAGTCTATACTCATTTGAGATCTTCTGGTACTAAGGAAACACTTCCGCAAAATCACAACCAATTCAATTGGAACCTTAATAAAAAATTTGGGTGTGTTCTCAAGATAACCAACACAGGTAAGAAGGTCAAGCAAGCACACAAATTGATCAATGACATGTGTAATGCAATAATGTATGTCAAAATTCATATATCCTTTGTGCTTTGATTTATGTGTGTACCCCTTTTCAAAGCTGCCATCACGAACGCAGGCTGGGAAGATGCTGGTAAAGACTGGGGTATTCGGATCTACAACCTGCCAATATCATTTGTGAAAGCTTCTAAGGCCTTTTCGACGAATCCCATTTGTGCATATCATGCAATCATTGTTGCCCATGAGACTACCTTTCTTTCAGGCATTTTGTCAAATAGCCCACATGCCTTGTCCAGGCTCCGAAATTTACACACATCCACAAGTGCAATAATAACATTTGAAAAAGTTCCTTTGTCCTTTATGCTCAACTGGATTGCAAACCCATCCCAAAGCTCAGATTAAACATAGGCTGAGAGTATGCCAAAAAAGGTGAAATGGCCATGAAGGCCCCTGTTGGTTGTAAATTGATGAAACAGAGGTGATATTCCCTGAGGATGTTTGTACCCTACTCCAAAGCTACCATTTTAGCATAGAATGGGAATACATTAGTTAAGGTTGCGGTGTTTGGTTTTACACCTATTAATCCTTTGTTTGAAGTTTTCTATGCCTTTTTAACCACTCCAAAGTGTGCGTATCTTGCAAATTTGTCCTTTTGTGGAGCCACATTTCTTTAAGGAATTTGGTCAAACAACTTATGTGCCTTGTTTAGGCTCCCACATTTTGTATACAATCCTCCTAGGCGTTTACACTATCCTGCATTGGTGGACAACTAAACCTCATTCAAAGATTTTAAAGACTTTTAAAAATCCCTTTTTCCATTGTGCATTGATGGATTTCCATAACCTGTTCCTCCTTTTTGTTGGTCATCTCTCTCTCTCTCTCTCTCTCAACATCGCCATCCACCTACATTCCTATGGGCATCCATTCCCATCTCCAAAGTGGAGGAGAAACATGAAAATTAGGGCAAAGGAAACCCTAAACTAGACATGCATAATTTTAACCATCTCAAATTTCAACGCATTTCTTTAGAATTTAGGGCTAACATAAGCTGAAATCAAGGACCTTGTTATTATTATTATTATTATTATTATTATTATTATTAGTTCCACAATTTGAATAAACAAAACCTAGACATGTGACTCCAGAGCAAGATCAATTTTCAACGAGGATTACGCCTGATTTAAGCTCGCTAGTGGGAGCATTTAAAACCACAAAAAACAAATGCTTGAAACAAATAGGTATATGTACATTTAAACTAATATCACTAGTTAAGTATTGTTAAACAAGAGCGGGGTTTTTTACACTATCTTACCAAATTACATTACACGTACAAAACTATCACACCAGACCAGTTGCTCGTATGTGTCTCCTAAAAATTCTAGTTTAACTCACTAGTGGAGGTTTTCACATTTTTATTTTTAATTTTTTTCTCATATTCACACCATCACTAAAATTCATAAAGGGGCTCCAGCCACACCATGGAAACTGGAAAAACATGGTTGTAGCGGGGTTAATAAGGTAGTAGCATAGGGGGAGACTACATCTACCCCCCCTTATAAGAGCATCTTCCTCGATGCGAAACAATGCCAAGGTAAAAAAAATGCACTCATAAGTTAGGGGAAAACCAACAACGAATCAAGTTGTCAACGAAAAGAATCGTGTTGTTGAATTGTGACCACAAGGAAGCAACAAAATTTGATTATTTTCTTTAATTGATTTAAGGTTCTATGGAGATTTGCAGTTCTCTATACCATAATGAATTTAATTCAAATTTTATAATCATGTCCAAACCTGTTTACTCTTGTGTTTCTCATATGTGTATTCATAATTTAATAGTTTTACCGATTCCACAATTCACTTGTTCAATGTTCATAATGTTATCGCTTGTTAAGAATTTCAAATTTAAATTTCAAACATGTTTCCCAAAAACACTTGACATCACAATGTCACAAAAGGTCCAAAGCACAACACTAGTCAACCCACAAAACACCTTTTTAACACATTTTCATAACTATATCACAACAAGACTACCAACCCAACCACATGAAAGAAAATAATGGTCCATACAACATAGAAATCAACACACATGTCCCAGGCATAGATCAAATACATAACACATGCCTAACATAACAACAAGGCATCACGGTAATACATATGCAACATGTTTCACATGACACAAAATTGTGACTATATCCACACAGTGTCAAGATAAGATTCAATATCACATGTTGATAATGAGGAGCATAAAGCCTCAACATCACAATACATAATAGGAATCACATGAGGAAAACATGAATCATATATATTAACCACATATTCCTACCAAATCTTTATAATCCTCCCAAAACAATATCCATATGCCTTTGAATAGAGAAAATATTCATAGTACCAAAATCATGCCAAGCTAACTCTGTCATAGAGCCTCATCACCTGAATAACCAAAACTAGGTCAGGTCACTCACCATAGAGCCTCGTTACCTAAATAAAATAATCATAGTGCCAAAAAAACTCAGGCTTGGGTCACTCATCATAGAGCTTTGTCACCTAAATAAAATAACCACAGTACCCCATGTACTTATAACCTTTTGGTGTACACACATGGACCATATCAGGTTGATGATAAACACATAAGCACATACAACATGGTAGAACCAACTCATTCAATCATTCAAGAAGGTCCACACTGGACAACAATAGACAAGTGGCATCAAATCGGTAAAGCTTCGAGTTTCAAGAATAATAAAAAATGATAAACTCAATAAATAAAGGAAAATGGCTAAATAATCGTATTTAAACAAAAAAACATCACAATTAAGTAACAAACCTCAAAGCATTGTAACAAAACAATTAAAATTTATAGGTTCAAGGTACAACTGAGTTTATAAATAAATCATATATGAAATGATTCACGTCACAATATTACTACAGTAACCTCCAAAGAGACTACTCATCCGGATACTTTCTTGTCGAGTACAACTCAGAATACAATATAATAGCTAATCAAATAAAGTAACTGTTATAGTCTTTGTCAGAATCATCACCTCCAAACTCCCACAAGGATCAACACAGTTGTAACCATACAAGGTCATCTATAATCACAAGTACCACAAGTGTCACATCATAACAAATGTCCACACTAAGTGGTATGCACAACAGGTGTATCCATATAATCACAAGTACCAAATTTGTCACATCATAACAAAATAACACATTACTCTTCCAACTCATCCACCATCATGAATAACCTCCATAACACCAAACTTTCCTAGCGGTTCAAGAGCATGAACCTCACTTTGATACCATACGTAGTACCCACAATTGAAGAACCAAAACTCAAGACAAAATAAACCAGGATATATATTTTTTTACTTTCATTTTCTTGTTACTAGAAACCACTTGGGTTCACTTAGAATAACATGACATTACACTAGATGCTTTCACCCACATGGACCACACACACAACAAGATAACACCACATGTACATAAATTCCGCACTTCTTCAAATGAACGAATACAAACTATGACCCAACCACAATATGAACTCAACATAGGCATGTTCCAGAACATGACCATTTTGATGGTTTACATCTTTATTACAATTAGGTTCTTATTATTTAGCCTTATAGGTTTAAAGAGAATTTAACATGTAAGGGCATAAATCCATTTTTTCTTAAAACTTCATAAAATTTATTTCACATCACAAATATCTTAAAATGAGTATACACTATTTGGTTCATTCCTCAATTGCCATTAATATTCATAACATGTGCACCACCTAATATTAGTTCTTAGGCTAAGGATTCGTTTCTTAAAAAGCATGATTACTTGTCATTTTACTTCGTCTTCATTGAAAGGGAAAAATTCTCATGAAGATAGGGGGAGAATAATAGTTGAAGAGTGGAAGATTCCCATTTTCCATCTTTGTGATAATGTTTAACAACGAGAATACACTCCATCCGTTCAACGTATTATTATGACAACTATGCAATTAACTATTTAGTTGCATCATTCGTGATATGTATGTGAGTTGTAATCCACTTGTTCGTAATTAGGACTCCTAGTTCTCAAAACTATGTTACACATGGAACAACTCATTTCACTTTGTATTGACATAATGCGTGTTTACATCAAGTAAGGGGGAAGATCACAATTTCCACTTAACTTTACGCTAAAGGGGAGAATCTTAAGTTTAACCTTATTCTTGCGGTACATCTTAAAGATAGAATTGATTGGGGGTATTTAAAAAATATGCACGAGTCATCTAAAGTTTGTGTATCAAGATATAAGGTCATGATTTCAACATACTCGTTGTCGCACGGGGAAATTCATCCTATCATTAATCTCATGGAAAGAGTTAAAATTGGTTTTAAGAGAATGGATTCCATATTTTTTTTAACTCAAAATATCAACATCTTAGGGACACCAATTCTATAGAAAAAGTTTACCATAGCTTTTGAACTCTAATAACCTATCAAGAGGTCCTAGGTGTTTAATTTAATTCCATTTGCACTCAAGGAATCTACGTCCTACTAAAAGTCAATTTTGGAGTGTTCGGACATATTTATCTTGCAAAACCCTCAAGTTTTGCTTTCTTTTAAAACCGACCTCATGAATACAATATAACATCTAAAGGCTATAAACAATATCATCCACATTTTAACTCTTAATGTCACAATAGAGAACAAAACTTTGATAGTTGGATCTAAATGTAAATCTCATTCGCAATTGAACCATCTATGATATATTTTAACAAAAAACATCACCTATTTGAGTCACCCTATACCCTTCAAAATACCCATGTACTATGATTAAATAGTTTGCATTTAATTTGAGTTAGGATTCTCTTGAGGCATAAATGTGAGGGAACCACCACACTTTGTGGTTTACCAAATTTTGTTTGATCACAATACAAGGAGTAATGATTACATTCCCTATTTGCCCTTATGATCCCATACATTTACATTGTTTAGCGCTTCCATTAAAGCTTAGTTTCTAAGACACCCATTTAAGACATTATGTCATTCATGTCACAAAGTGACATTGTACCTTTTTAACATTAATTTTCTTAAATTTGATTTTCAACACCATTAAAAATAGGAATACTAGAAATGCTAGATTATGTAATAAGGAGGTAAGATAACCATGCCTGCTAGTAGTTGAACCTGGGTATACTGGGCTCCAAGCGGTCCACATTCACGATCAATGAGACCGCGAATTGTTAAGGCTTTTAAAAATAAATTCTTAATCCTTCAGTCCATTCCACATTTTTAAAAATAATGATATGCTTTCAAATAATCCCTGTAACATTTGAACCTCACCTCACCTTCCCACTTCTCCATAAATGTTTGAGAGAAGAACAAAAGATGCAACATTTTTTTTCCAACGCACAATGCGTTATGGCTAAAAAGACTCCTAATCCTATACTCATTTGAGATCTTCAGGTACTAAGAAGACACTTCCACAAAACCCCAACCAGTTTACTGGAACCTTAATAATATAGCTTGGGTGTGTTCTCAAGATAGCCAACACATGAAGGAAGGTCAACCGTGCACACAAAATGATCAATGACATGTGTAATGCAACAACAGTGTATGAAAAAATTATGAGGTGTCATATGAAAAGAAACACCCGAGTCAATCAACCATGCACCATCACATGCATGCGATTTGGATACTGTCAAGAACAAATCTCCCAAGTCTTCATTAGAGGGTTTCATATTTGAAGATCCAACATTGTCAAATGACTTACCCTTTTCTACCTTCTTATCTATCTACAATCTTTCTTGAAATGCCCCATTTTACCATAGTTCCAACATTTCCTCTTTATTTTTTTTGGTAGACTTTGATTTACTTTTAAATTTTGGTTATCCTTACCTCTTCTTGTTTTCCTATTGGGTATGACCTCTCACATACAAGGCATCTTTGGATTGATAATCCTCAATGGATTGTCATCTCATTTCTTCTGATAGTAAAGTCACGACCATATCCTTAACTAATAAGTTTGTCATAGTAATAGTAATAGTCATAACTAGATTATCCCAAGATTCAGGTAAATAACACAATAGAGTAATACATTTATTCTCTTCTTCCATTTTATTAATATCAACATAAATCAACTGACTTACCACAATATTAAAGATGTTAAGATGTTATGCAATAGAGTCACCATCCTTCATTCTTAATGAATATAGCTTCTTTCAGGGAAATAGTTTGTTCACCAGAGATTTTGTCTGATACAAAGTCTTCATCTTCTCCCATAAAACCCGAGCGGATTTCTCATTTGACACATTCAGCAAAATTGAATCTGACAGACATAATCTGATTGAACTCCTTGCCTTCCTATCGATCTTTTCCTAGTCTTCTATCTTCATACCCACAAGCACGACTCTAGACACAACAATGTGTTGATCTCTATCCATAAGAAGATCTCCCATCTCGAGCTTCTATATATCAAAATGTTGGCCATTAAATTTTTCAATCTTAATCATCGTGCTTCCAGTCATTTTCCTTTACTCAAACACATTTTTACACATAAAACTCCCACTTAAAGAAAAGCCTGTCAATAAGGTTGAGAAATCCTAACTCTTCGCACAAAGCTAAAACCTAGCCCTGATACTAAATGAAGAGAATTTGATCCGATAAGCAAATACGAGAAACTATATTTAATAGAATATTCAAGATAAACAAAAACAAAAATGACAAAAAAGATAACACAAGATTTATCCTAGGAAACCCTTTTGGGAAAAAAGCCCAACGTAGTAACTTCTCTCTCTCTCTCTCTCTCTCTCTTATTGCATTAACTTAACTATTTACAATACAAAATTATGCTTACAAGTTCTACTCTACCCTGTTGCATGTCTAGTTATATGTAAGCATATCAATAGGTAATCGTCAAATTTGTTTTACAATACAATGTACCAAAATCATGGGCTAAGAAAACAACTCATAACCGTTTCCCATAAATCATAGGTTTTGACGCCACTCATATACACGTATAGATAAATAAACCACATATCTATACTCCCAGCCCCCCATACCCTCCATTTGGAGTCAACCCCAGACCCCGGCTAACTCTCGTAATAGAGGTGTACAATACTCCTGGGTGTACATTAAGGAAAATATACAACATATTCTTACACAGTGGAATTATAGAAGACAATGTATAATGTTAATCATCAACATGGTATGAGGATTTTAGATTTGTTGAAGCAAAATGCACTTAAGAGGCATGTCTGTCTTAGGGATAGTAAAGTAAAGGAAATTTTCAAGATACAAAACTTGAAATTGATATATCTCAACGTATTTCAAATAAATGTATTTCATATATCTGTATTAATATACATACAATTGAAATATATATAAAATGTGATTTTACTTTTACATAAATAAACTCTAGTCGTTAATTAGTGATAGCAAGCTATAAACTTCATTGTGCATTATTTCCTTACACATATGTATGTCAATTACAGTATAATAAAATATGTGATTATATTATGATATTTTAAACTCATATCAAAAACAAATGAATTGAAGCAAAATTTAATGAAGGAAAAAATTATAATACATATTTCGAACTTATTAGCCCTCCCAGAAGAAAAGAGATGTGAAGCAACATTAGAAATCTCTACACCTAAACTAACCAATATACAAAAGAATATACAAAAGGACATACATACTAGCAATTGTACCAAGAGGTACAATGGACACTCCGATAGGGAAGAAATGGAAGCTAGTACCTAACGTTGAGGACACTACATAGTGGAGAAGAATGAATTTATTGAAGTTTATTTGCAATGAAAAAAATTCTACATTGAGCAAGGAAATAAAATAGATGTGAGATAACTCCACATTTTCTTAGAGTAACATAATTGAATGATGCAAAAATAAATTGCTATGCTAGTTATAACTCTTTGAGAAATTCAATAGACATGTATATTATTATACATAATCCAAATTCATTTTTCTATCGTAAGAAAAATCAAAATCCTTTGCTGCTTCTTCATCTTTACTTTCATCCTTTTCATCATTGTGACTTAAGACACACTACACAAAATATTGAGTTCCTATCTATGGTCTACTTTGTCTAGTTGGCTTTGGAAACACACTTATGGATATATTGTAGCTTTTTTATTTAGCATGATATTAGATGTTAGAGATACCGGGTTGTTGATTTCGACTCATATATGATGCATGTGGATTATTAGAGACATTTTATATTGATGTTGATATGCTATTGACATGGTTATTTATATATATTTCTGACATGTGATGTATTTTTGTCACATTGAGTAGGCTTTGATAATTGAACTAATGTTGTGATCATTTTGACATGGATGAAACGTTGAATAGAAATGTTGCTAGAAATTGTAAATGATATCATATTTTCCTAGATGATATTTGATTCTTATATAGATGATCATTGATTTATATAGTACATTTTGTTATCTATTTTTTTAATGTGGCCACGAGGCCGAAGGAGGTATTTATGTGTTTTGCAGGTAAATTTATTCACAAAAAACATCTGGGGGGATTGGAGACCAACCACATTGGAATTCTAGATGAATTCAACAAGGGTCACCATGGCAACATGTAATTGTGTGTGTGTTAGAATTATTTGGTTAGGGGAAAATTTTGACCAAGGGGTCATGTGTTGTCTTTTATTTTAGTTTCCCTTTTTATTAATGTTAGTATGTGTTTCTTTTGAGTGATGTAATTTACTTGTTTTAATTATTTAGATTTTGATGTATGTTTTTCACCTTTATCTTAGTGGGTCTAAGTGTCTTATTAAAGTTAATAAATCTTGTCCTAAACTAATTAAATATGTGACCAAAAGTAGTTCATTTATTATATTTGTTTTGCTTTTAGATTTTATGTTGTGTGTTGAATGCTTGAGATCTTGAGTGTTGTACACTCTACCCTCATGGAAAACTCGAATTTGGCCTTAAGGGCCAATTTTGAAGGCTTATGGGACAAGTTAAACTTGTCCCACACCTCTTAAATTGCTATACCAACCCTACCTATGGGTTGGGGGGTCAAAATTAGACCCCATTAGGTGTTTTGGGAAGATAAAAAGGTGAAATGTTTATTGCACTTTCTTTCAAGTAATTAATTTTGTCCTTAGGGGGTGTGGGCTTAGTTTGTGTGTGTAAGTAACTTGTCATTCCTCTCACCCACAAATTTATGGTGCATTGGGGTTGAGGTTTGACTTCTTAGGTGGAGTTGAGGATGAGTGATGTGGCATCCTACATGGAGCCACCTCATCCTCCTCTCTCCCTTTTCTATTTATTGAAGTTATTTTGCTTGTTTGGCGGGTTACTTCATTATTTTGTGCTCTTGCATTTTTGGAGAGTCAGAGGATTGTTGGTGTGCTTGTGGATTGTTGGAACTTGTGGATGCTTTCTTGGTTTTGAGGAGCTTGGAGATTTACTCTTGGAACAAGCTCTACTATGGAAAGGTAGGAGCTTTACCTTACTTATGTTATGCTTTATTTTGTGTTTATGTGCTTGTGTTGAGTATTGTTTTCTTTGGAATGTTTGTTGGGTGTCGGTAGATTGCCTAAGTTTGGAGTAGGAGGAGACTATGGGGAGATTTCATGTAGGGAGGCATAAGAGTTTACCTTTTTGTTTGGAGGGAGTTTGGGTTGGGTGCCCCACCTTGTATAAGGAATGCTTGCATTTCTTTCTTGTTTTTTTATGAGGGAGGCATAAGAGATTAAGGGAGGCATAAGAGTATGTGGGAGGTATAAGGGGTACTTGAGGGAGGCATAAGAGTATGTAGGGGATTTGAGATATGCATTGGAGGCTTTAAGGTGGGCACCCATTCCCATTGGGAGGCATAAGTGGCCTCCCCATAGGTCTTGCTCCTTTGGATTTCATTTTAAGCCTTGTTTTTTGTTGTTTTGTTGTTCTTCTTTCTTGTGTTGTTGTTTAATTGAATGTGGTTGAAATGGTTGTGAAATATTTGTTTGTGTTGTGGAAGCTTTTGTTGCCATGTGTTGGAATCATATCCCATTGTAATGTTGTTGGGGCTCAGGGGCCAGTGGAGAGGATGGATTCTCCTCTTCATTAGATATCTTGGTTGGGTGGAGAGCATTGCCTCTCCCCCCATTTTGTTGTAAATCAAATAAATTGTGTAGGAGCTATTTTGTTGGAGTTGTGAAGCTTGGATTTTTGTTGGAGACCTTGTGAAACTTCCTTTGAGAAGAATTTATTGCAATCCCACTTAGAGTGGAGAAACTTGTATTAATGTATTTTCTTTTGCTTACATTCTTGTATTATTTCCCACCTTGAGTGGAAAACTTGTAATAATTTCATGGAGAAAATTTGTATTCCAATATTTGTATATTGTGTAAGAGAAAGAATCAAAATGGATATATTGTGTAAAGTAGTTTTAGTTATAAATTGCATTGTGAAAAAGAAAGTTTACTTTCATTGTGAAGTTGTAATATTGTAAATGAGAAATAAGGAAATATAGAAGTTGTAAGATGTTGAAAATGTATGGATAGTAAAATTGAATGTAAAAGAAAGTTGTTATAGTTGTACTTTGAATATATGATGTTGTAGTAAAATGAACAAGAGAACAAATTTGAAGTTTATTGTCATTTGGAAATGTTGATTTTGTATTAAGAGAATAACAATGTAAACGTAGATTTAAATCCCTTTTTTTACTCATGGAATTTGAAAGAAGACTAGTTGAACATAATGGAATGACTTTGTAAAGTAGATGTGTTTTTATTGGATTAGATAATACTTTAAAAATGAGTAGATTTAACTAAGGAATGAACAAATAGAATTAAATCCCAAAACTGGAACTCTAGATGAACAAAAATGAGGTCAGAATGCATTTTAGCACTTTTTAGTAACTTTTAGTTTTTGTGAAATCTCAGGTTTTTAGGTTCTATTTTTAGAAACAGGACCATCATCCTGTGCAGAGTGGTGGTCCCGTAACCACCGCTCAGGCTAAGGAGGCAGTCTCAAAACCACCTCTTAGTAGGGCGTCGGTCCATGGTTTATCACCTAGGTAGGGCAGCGGTCCCAGGACCACCGGTCTGCTCTTGATGGTGGTTCTGTCACTTATGACAGAACTTCTTGGATCCGCGCCTGTGTAAAAAATTTTTAACTGGTTTATACTAATTTTAAGTTGTAAAATTTAACTAATAATCTACCTGCAATCAAACAATGAGTAATCCCATGGATTTGAGCAATAAAACATACAAATGGTGATTGGAAAACATTCTTTTCATTTATAACAATGGGGGTAGGGTTTGCCCCAAATTTGAAAACCCAAATACACATGGCTTGAAACAAAACTAGATTGGTGGAAGAAATCCCTCCCAATCCTTGAATGAAATAGATAACAACAATTAAACTTTAATCTAAACTAATCTAAACTAGATCTCCTTGTACAATCTTCCATCATTCTTCCTCCTTTGCTCCCATGACTTCCTTCTCTCCAACCTGCAAGTTTTAACAAAAAAAAATAGACCAAATGAGGGGAATATAGAATAAAGGAAAGACTTTAATAAAATTCATAAGGATTTTAGGGCTAAGTTTGAAACCCTAGGATCTAGTGGCCAAGATTGTTTTGATCTAAGGGTGGAGGATTCACCCTACTTTTGTTTAGGTAGAAATGTATTTTAAATGTTGATTTAAAATCCTTAAGGGTATGTGTAGATGAGTGAATGGGGAAATTTAATTACCTTGGGGAGTTAATTCTTTATTAATCCTTAGCATGTTGTAGGAATTTAATAAAAGGACTTTAAACTATTAGGATAATGAAACTTAAAGTAATTAAGCATGAGGTTAACATATTTGGATTGAACATTAATTAAGAAAAGAAAACAATTAACCAAGTAAATTAAATTGACTTTTAATTTAATGGACCTTAAGGGTAAATATTTTTCAATATTTAATATTTTATCTAGACCTGGCCTATCTATTCAATAAAGTTGAGTTTAGTGGTGTAAGTTAGTTTAATGAACCCTAAGGGTTAAACATATTTGTAACTTTCTTATAACTTAAACAAAAAAAAATAGTCACAATTTTCGGTTAAGTGTTAGGTTGTAGCGTGTTCCTAGAACATCATTTTTGTGGGCGTTACACTTGGTATCAGAGCCATGGGTTCAAAGCTTGGACCCTTGGGCACACCTAGAAAAATATGAGACATGAACTTTTAACCTAGTGCAAAATGGTTCTTTTGATCTAGAAAACCACAATGTCTGATAATTGTATAAATTAGAAAACATAGAAAACTAAAACAAGACCTAGAGCAATGAACTAACTCTCACCTTAATCTGTGCAGGAGGCACAGACAAGATGAGGGGTATTTTTACATAGACCTAGATTTACCACCTCCATAGTAGGGGTAGCGGCCATTCTACCTCAAATTTTATAGATGCTTAAGGACGTCAATGCCACTATATGCAAAGGGTCCCTATGGAGGATGACCTGCTAGACATAGGATATGGAGCCATCAGTTGAGACTAGGGAATCTCCTTCATATAGTGAGGAGCATGGGGTAGAGAACTTCCATGTGGAGTTGGCTAGGGCAGAGTCACCACAAAGAGGGCATGGAGACAATATTTCAGGACATAGGGACAAATCTCGGAGCCCTAGACAGAGGGAGGAGCATGTAGAGAGACCTAGGGCTCGTCAATCATCTGCTGCAGACCATATCAAGGAGATCCTGAAGCTATGACCATCTCACTATTCAGGAGATACATGTGGTTTTCAGGAAGAGGCCTGGTTGGTGAGCTTGAGGGGATGCTTCAAGCTCTTCCCTTGTACTAGCAACATGAAAGCTCATGTTGCGATCCATCTTCTGAGGGATGGAGTAGAATTCTGGTGGAGGACAGAGGAGTAGAAGCTCCATGTTGACTCAGAGACAGTTACTTGGGATCTTTTTTAGGAGCATTTCAGGAGTAGGTATTTTCCCAGGAGGTTTATTCAGCAGCGGATAGATGAGTTTCATGACCTCTGTTAGGCATTGATGACTGTAGCTGAGTATTAGAGTCAATTTCTTAGACATACTCTGAGTACTTTGACTATATGCAGGATGAGATAGGTATGGATTCACAGGTTCATCAAGGGGCCTGAATTTGGATTTGGGTGGCGTAGTGTGCATTCACTACCCACAGACATTAGCAGAGGCCATGGAGAAGGCCTATATTACAGAGGAGACATGGGGGAAGATGCAACAGGCTAGAGACAGAGTTCAGAGCCGCTTCTAGTAGATGCAGGATGACAGATCGAGGGGGTCAGTTCCTCCTCCATGTGGTGGAAAGAGTTTAGGACAGACTTCATTCAGGCCACCAAAATAGCCACCTTAGCAATAGCAACAGTAGACCCCGTCCACCTTACAAACCTCCTCAGAGATTTGATGCACAGTGGGGGTGGAGTATGGGGCCTCCTCCTAGGGGTCCCATCAGGACACAGGGTGCACAAAGAGCTCAGTCAGTAGGAGCTCATCAGCAGAGACCTCAGAAGTCCATAGCTAGATCGTCAAGATCCATAGCTCAGACCTCTAGAGTACCAGCTAGAGCTACATCTCACTGGAGAGGACCAGGCAGCTATTATGGTTGTGGCGTTACGGGACATCATTGGAGAGAGTGCCCACAGAACCCTAGCAACAAGGGTAAGACACAGATCTCAGAGCCTACTGTTGGAGATATGGCACAGAGTCATCGGATCTACGTAGTGGTCGAGAACTACCAGGCTAAGCACCAGAGTACCGTGATAGAGATGACAGGTAGTATTGGTGGTGTTTCCAACCTCTATATTATTTGATTCCGGTTCATCTGATTCTTTTATTGCACCATCCTTAGTAGAGCGTCAGGCTATTGGCAATTAGGTAAGGTCATAGTTGGGATGTTAAGATGGCTTTTAGAGCCAAAATTTTTGTAAACTTTTTGTAGACTCCTTAGTTAAGGAGTGTGTAGTGGATTTGGGACCCTTCACCACTACCTCAGATCTTCGAATCCTTCCGTTGGGTTCTTATGGTGTCATCTTGGGCATGGACTGGTTGTCTGCACACAGAGCTAGAGTGGACTATTACCATAAGACTATTGTTTGTACAGATGATCTAGGAGTGGAGTCAGTGATAATAGGGGTTAGGAGGCCCATTTCTATTTGCACCATCTCCGCTATGCAGCTTAAGCAGTGTGTGTGATGGGGTTGTCAGATGTATGCTGTTATGGTTAGTGACAGATCTGAGGATGAGTCTAGTGGACCATCCCTTGATGACCATCACATTTTGAGAGAGTTTTCTGATGTTTTTCTAGGGGAGCTACCGGGGTTACCTCCCCCACGTGAGATAGATTTTCACATAGATCTGGTTCCTGGCACAGAGCCTATCTCACGAGCCCTTATCGGATGACTACTCCTGAGCTATGTGAGCTCAAGTTAGCTTGAGGGCCTTCTGGAGAAAGGCCTAATCCATCCTAGTGTATCCCCTTGGGGTGCACCGGTGATCTTCGTGAAGAAGAAGGATGGATCTCTGCGGTTGTGTATTGATTACCGCCAACTAAACAAAGTAATGATCAAGAATCATTACCCCCTTCCACGCATTGATGATTTATTTGATCAGATGAAGGGGGCCACAGTTTTCTCCAAGATAGATCTTAAGTCAGGGTATCATCAGCTGAGGATTATGGAGGTAGATATTCATAAGACCACCTTCCGTACGAGATATGGCCACTACGAGTTCACAGTGGTACCTTTTGGTCTGATGAATGCCCCCGTAGTGTTCATGAGCTTGATGAATGGGGTATTCAAGACTTTTTAGATCATTTCATGCTCATCTTCCTTGATGACATTTTGATTTACTCATGTACGTGTGAGGAGCATGAGGAGCACCTTCGTCAGGTTCTTCAGTGTCTTCGTGAGCAACATCTTTATGGGAACTTAGAGAAGTGTGCGTTCTTTCAGACAGAGGTGCAGTATTTGGGCCAAATCATTTCTAGGGAAGGTATCATAGTTGATCCTTCCAAGATTCAAGCTATCATGGATTGGCTAGCACCCACTAGTGTGACCGAGGTGTTCAACTTCATGGGTTTGGTAGGATATTACAGGAGATTTGTTCAGGACTTTTCTCGGATTGCGCACCCCATCACTTCCCTTCAACGGAAAGGGAAGAAGTTTGTTTGGTCAAACAGATGTGAGCATGCCTTCAGGACACTGAAGGAATGCCTCACTACAAGTGCCTATTCTAACAGTGCCAGATCCTTAGGGTGAGTTCTACATTTGCACAGATGCTTCTTTGGCTAGGACTTGGAGGTGTGTTGATGCAAGAGGGAAGAGTAGTTTCTTTTGAGTCTCGCAAACTCAAGGATTATGAGCTCAATTATCCCACTCATGATCTTGAGCTTGCAGCAGTTGTGCATGCCTTAGTGCGGTGGAGACACTTCCTTCTTGGCTCTAGAGATTTACACTCAAGACTGATCACTTGAGTCTTCACCACCTCTTCACGCAGCCCAATCTCAATGCTCATCAGCAGCATTAGATGGAGTTTCTTTGTGAGTATGATATGGAGATAGAGCATGTGAAGGGGAAGGAGAATGTGGTTGCAGATGCCTTGAGTAGACAAAGACATGTGGCTATGGCTACTTCAGTGGGTACAAATTTGCGGAGCAGGATTTTGCAGCAGCTTCCTCATGATAGTTTCTACCTTGCAGCCAGAGCAGAGATTGAGTCTCAAAGACCCCTTGAGGGGAGATTTGATGGATTTTCATTAGAGGTAGATGGTCTTCTTAGACACAGAGGTTGGATATATGTTCCTAGAGATGGAGACTTGAGACAAGACATTTTGATAGAGGCTCATCATGCACCTTATTCAGCCCATCCTAGGGTGAAGAAGATGCATGCCACTTTGAGACAGTTATACCATTGGAGAGGACTTCGGAGAGACATGGCTCAGTTTGTGTCACGTTGTTTAGAGTGTTAGAGGGTGAAGGCTGAGCATCAACATCTAGCTGGCCTTCTCTTTCCTCACGCCATACCAGAGTGGAAGTGGGACACCATTTCCATGGACTTCATTTTTGGGTTACCGACGTCGAGATACCACCACGATGCCATCATGGTCACGGTGGATAAATTGACGAAAGTGGCTCATTTTTCTCTAGTGAAGACCACCTACACAGCTAGTGCAGTGGCATGGGTATATCTTGATGAGATTGTCAGATTACATGGGATTCCACATGAAGATCATTTGCGACCGTGATCCTTTGTAAACTTCCCATTTCTGGACCACCTTGCAGCATGCTCTCGGGACGAGGATCAATTTCAGCACAACATATCACCCTAAGACAGATGGACAGACTGAGCGGGTGAATCAGATCCTAGAGGACATGCTTAGGATGTACGTTATGGATCACCAGTCGAGATGGGAGGAGTATCTATACTTGGTTGAGTTTTCCTACAATAATAGTTTCTAGAGTTTGATAGGCATGGCTCCTTTTTAGGAATTATATGGCAGAGAGTGTAGGATACCTCTTAGTTGAGACATGTTAGAGGACAGGGTTTCTCTTGGGCCAAGCATTATTGCAGGATATGGAGCAGTCAGGTTGTTTTGATCAGGACAGAGGTTACAGGAGGTGCAAGACAGGCAGAAGAAGTATGCAGACCAGCATAGGACAAATCATAGTTTTGAGGTGGGCATGAAGGTGTTTCTTTGTGTTAGACCGCATAAGAGCCCTATCCGTTACGGAAAAGGTTCTAAGATTGCTCCTAGGTTTGTGGGTCCCTTTGAGATCTTGGAGCGCATCGGTCCCTTGGCCTATCGTCTAGCATTTCCACCTAGCTTGTCTCACGTCCATGATGTGTTTCATGTTTATGTGCTTAGGAGATATATTTCTGATCCTTCTCACATGCTAGATTGGACTACATTATAGGTGCGGGATCAGGGGAAGGTGATGGTGGAGCCCGTCCGCATTATAGAGCACATGACCTCGGGCCTTTGCGGAAGAGAGATTGACCAGGTTTGGGTCCAGTGGGACAGGTATGATGAGACTGCTGCTACATGGGAGGATGCTACATTTCTATAAGTGTAGTTTCCACACCTATTCTAGTGACTTCCAGGAGGAAGTCAAGTCTAAGGGGATGGGGATGTAGTGCCCACTTCCCTTCGACACCTTTTTTATTATTGTTTTCGATACTGTCGACTACACTTATGGATATATTGTAGCTTTTTGATTTAGCATGATATTAGATGTTAGAGATACTGGGTTGTTGTTGATTTCGACTCATATATGATGCATGTGGATTATTAGAGACATTTTATATTGATGTTGATATGCTATTGACATGGTTATTTATATATATTTCTGACATGCAATGTATTTTCGTCACACTGAGTAGGCTTTGATAATTGAACTAATGTTGTGATCATTTTGACATGGATGAAACATAAGAATAGAGATGTTGTTAGAAATTGTAAATGATATCATCTTTTCCTACATGATATTTGATTCGTACATAGATGATCATGTCGATTTATATTTTACATTTTGTTTAGATGTTTTAATGCGGCCACGAGGCTGAAGGAGGTATTTATGTGTTTTGTAGGTAAATTTATTCACAACAAACATCAGGGGGATTGGAGACCAACCACATTGGAATTCTAGATGAATTCAACTAGGGTCACCATTGCAACATGTAATTGTGTGTGTGTTAGAATTATTTGGTTAGGGGAAAATTGTGACCAAGGGGTCATGTGTTGTCTTTTATTTTAGTTTCCCTTTTTATGAATGTTAGTATGTGTTTCTTTTAGTGATGTAATTTACTTGTTTTAATTAATTAGATTTTGATGTATGTTTTTCCCCTTTATCTTAGTGGGTCTAAGTGTCTTATTAAAGTTAATAAATCTTGTCCTAAACTAATTAAAGATGTGACCAAAAGAATTTCATTTATTAGACTTGTTTTGCTTTTGGATTTTATGTTGTGTGTTGAATGCTTGAGATCTTGAGTGTTGTACACTCTACCCTCCATGGAAAAATCGAATTTGGCCTTAAGGGCCAATTTTGAAGGCTTGTGGGACAAGTTAAACTTGTACCACACCTCTTAAATTGCTATACCAACCCTACCTATGGGTTGGGGGGGTCAAAATTAGACCCCATTAGGTGTTTTGTGAAGATAAAAAGGTGAAATGTTTATTGCACTTTCTCTCTAGTAATTAATTTTGTCCTTAGGGGGTGTGGGCTTAGATTGTGTGTGTAAGTAACTTGTCATTCCTCTCACCCACCAATTTATGGTGCATTGGGGTTGAGGTTTGACTTCTTAGGTGGAGTTAAGGATGAGTGATGTGGCATCCTACATGGAGCCACCTCATCCTTCTCTCTCCCTTTTCTATTTATTGAAGTTCTTTTGCTTGTTTAGGAGTTATTTCATTATTTTGTGCTCTTGCATTTTTGGAGAGTTAGGAGGATTTTTCGTAAGTTCTTGTGAATTGTTGGAGCTTATCAGATACTTGCTTGGTTTTGAGGAGCTTGGAGATTTACTCTTGGAACAAGACTCTACTATGGATAGAGTAGGAAGCTTTACGTTGCTTATGTTATGCTTTATTTGTGTGTTTATGTGCTTGTGTTGAGTATTGTTTTCTTTGGAATGCTTGTTGGGTTTGTGTAGATTTCCCAAGTATGGAGTAGGAGGAGACTATGGGAATATTTTATGTAGGGAGGCATAAGAGTTTACTTTCTTGTTCGGAGGGACTTTGGGTTGGGTGCCCCACCTTGGATAAGGAATTCTTGCATTTCTTTCTTGTTTTATTTTATGAGGGAGGAATAAGAGATTGAGGGAGTCATAAGAGTATGTGAGAGGTATACAGGGGTACTTGAGAGAGTCATAAGAGTATGTGGGGGATTTGTGATATGCATTAGGAGGCTTTAAGGTGGGCACCCATTCCCATTGGGAGGCATAAGTGGCCTCCCCATAGGTCTTGCTCCTTGTGGTTTTCATTTTAAGCCTTGTTTTTTGTTAGTTTTGTTGTTCTTCTTTCTTGTGTTGTTGTTGATTTGAATGTGGTTTATATGGTTGTGAAATAATTTGTTTGTGTTGTGGAAGCTTGTTGTTGCCATGTGTTGGAATTATCTCCCATTGTAATGTGGTTGGGGCCTTGGGGGCCAATGAGAGAGGATGGCTTCTCCTCTTCATTGTATATCTTGGTTGGGTGGAGAGCATTGCCTCTCCCACCTTTTTGTTGTGAATCAAAAAAATATTAAAGGAGCTATCTTGTTAGAGTTGTGAAGCTTGGAGTTTTGTTTGGGACCTTGTGAAACTTCCTTTGTGTTGTTCCCACTTAGAGTGGAGGAAATTGTAGTAATGTATTTTCTGTTGCATGCATTCTTGTATTATTTCCCACCTTGAGTGGAAGAATTTGTAATAATCTTATGGAGAGAAGTTGCATTCCAATATTTGTATATTGTGTAAGAGAAATAATCAAAATGGATATATTGTGTAAAAGTTTAGTTGGAAGTTGCATTGTGAAAAAGAAAGTTACTTTCATTGTGAAGTTGTAATGTTGTAAATGAGAAAGAAGAGATATAGAAGTTGTAGATGTTGAAAATGTATACATAGTAAATTTGAATGGAAAATAAAGTTGTTATAGTTGTTTTGAACATATGTATGTTGTAGTAAAAATGGGAACAAGAGAACAAATTTGAAGTTTATTGTCATTTGGAAATGTTGATTTTGTAGTAAGAGAATAACAATGTAAAAGTAGATTTAAATCCCTTTTGCTCATGGAATTTGAAAGAAGACTAGTTGAACATAATGGAATGACTTTGTAAAGTAGATGTGCTTTTATTGGATTAGATCATACTTTAAAAATGAGTAGATTTAACTAAGGAATGAAAAAATAGAATTAAATCCCAAAACTGGAACTCTAGATGAACAAAAATGAGCTCAGAATGCATTTTAGCACTTTTTAGTAACTTTTAGTTTTTGTGAAATCTCGGGTTTTAGGTTCTATTTTTCAGAAATAGGACCGCCGAAATAAGACCTCCGCCCTGTGCAGAGCGGTGGTCCCCACTAACCGATCTCAAAACTGCCGCTCAGTAGGACGGCGGTTTATGGTTTATCACCCAGGTAGGGCAGCGGTCCCAGGACCACCAGTCTTCTCTGGGTGGCGGTTCTATCACTTACGGAAAAACCTCTCAGATCCGCATCTGTGTAAACTTTTTAACTGGTTTATACTAAAATTTAAGTTGTAAAATTTAATTAATAATTACCAGCAAACAAACAATGAGTAATACCATTTATTTGAGCAATAAAACATACAAATGGTGAATTAAAAACAATCTTTTCATTTATAACAATGGGGGTAGGGTTTGCCCCAAATTTGAAAAAAAATAAAATACAAATGGCTTGAAATAAAATCAATTTGGTGAAGGAATTATCTCTCTCAATCCTTGATATGTAAGTGATAACAACAAATAAGACTAAAACCTAAACTAATCTAATCTTGATCTCCTTGAAGAATCCTTCCATAGTTCTTCCTTTCTTCCTCCCATGGCTTCCTTCTCTCCAACCTGTAAATTTGACAAAAGAAAATAGACCAAATGAGGAAAATGGAATAAAGGAAAGTCTTTATTAAAATTCATAAAGATTTTTAGGGCTAGTTTGGAACTCTAGGATATAGTAGCCAAGATTGTTTTGATCTAAGGGTGGAGGATTAACCCTACTTTGTTTGATAGAAATGTATTTTAAATGTTTATATTATATCCTTAAGGGTATGTGTAGATGGGTGAATGGGGCCATTTAATTGACCTTAGAGTGTTAAAGTCTTTATTAGATCCTTAGCAAGCCTGTAGGAAGTCATTAATACAAGGACTCTAAGTTAATAGCATAATGATATTTAAGTAAATTAAACATAAGATTAACCTTTCTAGGATTGAATATTAACTAAAGAGAATAAAACATTTAACTATGTAAATTAATCTATGGTACCTTCCTAATGTATAATGGATTAATGAACCTTAGAGATAAATTTGATGATATGTTAACTTTTTAACTAGACTTGGTTCTTCAATCGTAAAGCTGAGTTTATTGTTATAACTTAATTTAATGAACCCTAAGGGTCAAACACCCTTGTAACCTTCTTATAACTTAAACAAAAAAAATATTCGTAATTTTTGGGTTAAGTGTTGGCGCGTTTTGAGATCGTCGTTTTTGGTGGCATTTACAAAAGTAAGGATGTCATTAGCTCATTGGGATGGGTCAAAGCTGGGGTACACCTACATATAAAAAAATAATACCTATTAATAACATTTTAAACATTAGAATTTTCTTAAAGTTAATGCAAAATTAAAAATTACTAGAAAAAAAATTAATAAATTCAAAATTCAAAACTTGTATAAATTTTTTGAAAATATATGAATTACTGAAACAAGACCATTAAAATTGATAAAAATTAACTCTAAAGCCTTAGATATTTGCATAAAAAACGAATAAAGATAAGGGGTCTATTCATATTAGAATTTCCTTAAAATTGATAAAATCTCAAAATTCAAACTTTAGCGGTCTTTTTGAAAAATAAGAATTAATAAAAATCCATCAAAATTGATAAAAATTAATGAAAATTAGAATTTTATAGGGCCCTAATAAAAAGAATAACTATGCTAGTCAATGACATGTGTGCCATCCTAGGGGACTAGTCTTGCCTCAGCTCATCCCCTTCCTGTTCCCAATTTGACAAAATCTCGGACCAAGGTAAGGATCCGCGGTTAGCTCGTTGGGCTAGGGCCGTGAGGATCACCCCTTCGAGGGCATAAAAACAAGATATTCAGGACATAGGGATTTTAAAATCTATTATTTCCTTAACGATAATAAAAATTAAAAATTAAGAAAAAAAATAAATAAAATATAAAATTCAAAACTTTATACCATTTTTTTGAAAAATCATGAAGCTAATAAAAATCTATCAAAATTCGATAAAAAATTAACGAAATTTAGAATTTTCATAAAAAGGCCTAAAGAGAATCACTATATTGAGAGGATGCTTCAAGCTCTGCCCTTGTAATAAAAATTAATAAAAGCTCAAAAATTTCGATCCATTCTTTTAAAAAATAGGAACTAATAAAAATCCATTAAAATTGATAAAAATGAGGATTAAAAGCTAGAATTTTATGAAATATAGAGACATTGATAAAAATCCATTAAAGCTATTGATAAAAAAAAATAATTAAGGATTTAGAATTTTATAAAAAGTAATATTCAGAATTATCATATTAGAATTTCCTTAAAATTAATAAGGCATTCAAAATTCGTAGCCGAGTATGAGATTTGATTTCTGAACCTACTCCAGTACGTTAACTAAAAGTCCATGCAAAATTGATAAGGTATTAATTTAAATTAGAATTTTATAACAAATAATAAAAATAATGGACTATATAGGTGGTGCGATGTGTGCATTCACTAGGGGACATACATCTTGTCTCATGTCACCTCTTCTTGTCCCTATACTTGGCAAAATGTAAGACACAAGGTAAGGATGGGTTAGCTCGTTGCGCTAGGCTTGCGAGAGTACCATCACTTCCGTATAAAACAATGGAATATTAATAAAAAATTGTAAATTCAGATATTTCCTTAAAAGGGCTAATAAGGACATTAAAGGAATGCCTAATGAAAATGCCTATTAATAAAAGTTTAAAATTCTCATGGCAACTTTATAAATTTTTTGAAAAGATGCTAAATTAATAAAGGAATCTATCAAAATGTGATAAAAATTAACGAAAGTTAGAATAGTTGCTATAAAATAATAAAGACAACAGTAAAGGGCAAGTTAACCCAACCCAATAAGCCGACTCATGATCTTGACCTTTGGTCTTAGCAGTTGTTGCCAAGCCTTGGGAACAAGAAGGGGCACGCTGAGGCAAGACTAGTCCCCTAGAGATGCACACAACCATTGACTGATACAGTTGACTCTTTATCATTTTTTCATAAAATTCTAATTCTAATTAATTTTTATCAACGGCGTTGGATAGAGTTGCTTTATGAGTACGATATGGAGATATTAGCATTTTAAGGGGAATTTATAAACGTGGTTGTAGAAAATTCTCAGTATAGGGATACACGTCTCTTTGACTATTTTTTGTAAAATTCTAAATTTAATTAATTTTTATTAATTTTTATCAATTTTTATGGATTGTTCATTACAGTTCCTATATTGTCAAAAAATAAAGTTCTGAGATTTTGAATTTACTAGATTTTTTTTCTTGAGGGGATTTTTAATTTTTATTTCATTTAGAGGCAGATGGTCTAATTTTAGATACAGATTTTATTAATATTTTTTCCTATATAGGTAGGAGTGCCCCACTTGCCCAACCCAACGAGCTAATATATGGCTTAGGCTCATTGTGTCTTACATTATTCAGCCAAGTCTCGGGGATGAGGAAGGGGCACAGCACTTTGAGGCAGTACTAATCCCCTAGGATGCACACAACCATTCGTTATATAGTTATGTCTCTTTATTATTGTTTATAAAATGTCTAGATTGTTAGAGGGTGAATTTTTAGCATCAACATCTATGATGGATTTTTATTAATTCCTCATTTTTGAAAAAAATTACCAGAGTTTTGAATTTTGACACCATTTCCATTAATTTTTATTAACTTTAAGAAAATTACCGATGTAGTAGATTTTCTTTATTGTTTTTTATAAAATTTTAACTGTCAATTACAATTGATGAAAGTTTTGAACTTGATTGTTTCTTTTCCTTTATTTTTATCAACTATTAAAGAAATTGCTAATTTTAAACAAATCAAAGTCTTGATTATGTTCGTCAGATAGGACAGGGGTACCCCGGCAGCCGAGCCCATTTGCGAGCTAACCCATCCTTTGTACACTTGGTCTTACATTTTGGACCATGCAGTATGGGGATCGGGAAGAGGATCGATTTCAGGGCAAGACATAGTCACCATAAGACAGCATGGACAACCCCCCGCAACTCACATACATCAATACATTAATTTGACATTTTTGTTTTAGGATTCTAATTTTTAGTTTTAATTTTTGACTTTCATTATTACGATTATGGGGATTATTATTATGTATTCTATGGTAAATTTTTCCTGACAATAATTATATTTTACTATTAAAAAAATTCTTCATTTAGTAATGAGCTCCTTTTATTAGGAACTTTTTTTTTTTTTTATTAATATTCTTTAATTTTTACCTTTTAGTTGGGACATTAGTTTTGAGGATTTGAGTTGTTTCTTTTTCTTAATTTTATATGCAGGACTTCAAGTAGAAATTCTAATTTTAAAAAAAAAATTAGACAGTTTATTATTTTTTGATAGGAAGGGATACCCCAGGCAGCCGAGCCCAACAATGCTGGACCCATCCTAGGACCTTAGATCTTACATTTTGACCAAGTTGTGGCACGAGAAGAGTTCGAGTTGGGGTAAGACTAGTCCCCTAGGATGCACACAGCCCCCCATCAACGTCACATACATCAAGGTACATTAAGCTTGAATTTTTGTTTTGTAATTCTAATTTTTAGTTCTTAGATTTTTGACTTACATTTTTATTGACCTATTACTATTATTATTGCCATTTAGAATTTTTTTGACAATCCATGATATTTTACTATTAAATTTTTTTCTTCATTTAGTAAGATTTTTTATTTAAATTATTGTTTTTTCTCATTTTTATTAATATTGTTTATTTTTAATTTTCTTAAAATTATAAAGTTGGTGATATTTGATTCTTTCCGCATTATAGAGCTTAAGACCCTGGGCAACTTCGCGGCAGAGAGATTGACTAATTTTTAAAAAAATCGGACATGTTTGATTATTTTGCTGCTATAGGAAGGAGGTACGCCTACATTACTACGAGCCCAATTCCCGCAGCTAACCCAGTGACTTACCTTGGTCTTACATTTGAGTCCAAGTTGGGAGGGGTATGTAGTGCTCACTTCCCTTCGACACCTTTTTTATTATTGTTTTCGTTATTGTCGACTACACTTATGACATATATTGTTGACTATATTGATTTAACATTATTGTAGCTTTTGAGTTGGTATGACATTGAATATTAGAGATCATGGACTTGTTGATTTTGATTCATAAATAATGCATGTGGATAATTGGAGACATTTTATACTTGATGTTGTTATGATATTGACATGGCTGTGTGTGTATATTTTTGACATGCGATGTATTTTCATCATATTGAGTAGACCTAGAAAATTGAATTAATCTTGTGATCATTATGATTATGGATGAAACATTGAATAGAAATGATGCTCGTTACTTGTAAATTGATGATCGTATTTGATATATATGATGACTTTGGAGTTCATATATAGATAATCGTGGATTTATTTTGGATGATTTGAATGAAACCACAAGGCTCGAAGGAGGTATTTATGTGTTTTGTAGATAAATATGTTCACTACAAATATCGGGGGGATTGGAGGCCAACCACATTGGAATTCTTGATGAATTTAACAAAGGTCACCATGGCAATGTGTATTTGTTATGTGTGTGTGCTATGAATTATTTGGTTAGGGGAAAATTGTGACCATGGGGGAATCACCTGTTGTCTTTTATGTGAGTTTTCCCTTTTTATTAGGGGTTAGTATGTGTATTTTTTTGAGTGATGTAGTTTACTTTTGTTTAATTTTGGTATATGATTTTGATGTGATGTATTTCCCTTTATTATCTTAGTGGTTCATTTGTGTCTAGATTAGTGAGTTAATTAATGTTGTCCTAAACTAATTATAAGATGGGTAAAAAAAGAAGTTCGTTTATTAGAGTTGTTTTGCTCTTGGATTTTATGTTGTTGTAAGTGAATGTGTAAGTAACCTTGGGTGTTGAAACACTCCACCTTCCTTTTGAAATTCAAATTTTTCCTTAAGGGACTGATTTTGGAGGCTTGTGGGACAAATTAAATTTGTCTCACACCTCTTAAATTGCTATACATCAACCTTGCATATGGGTTAGAAGGGTCAAAATTAAACCCTTATTATATATTTTAAGAAGACAAATCAACGTGAAATGTTTATTTCACCTTCTTACATAGTAAGTAATTTTGGTCCTTAGGAGGTGTGAGCTTGGATTGTTTTTGGTGTAAGTAAATGGGTCATTCCTCTTCACCCACTTATTAATTATGGTGCATTGGAGTTGAAGTTTGACTTGTGAGGTGGAGTTGAAGATGAGTGACATAGCATCTTACATGGAGCCACCTCATCCTCCTCTCTCCCTTTTTCTATTTATTGAAGTTCTTTTGCTTGTTCGGGAGTTATTTCATTATTTTGTGCTCTTGCATTTTTGGAGAGTGATGATTGTTGGAAATGCTCGTGGATTGTTGGAGCTTGTGGATGCTTGCATGATTTTGAGGAGCTTAGAGATTTACTCTTGGAACAAGCTCTATTATGGAAAGGTAGGAGTTTTTCCTTACTTATGTTATGCTTTATTTTGTGTTTATGTGCTTGTGTTGAGTATTGTTTTATTTAGAATGCTTGTTGGGTATGGGTAGATTGCCTAAATTTGGAGTAGGAGGAGACCATGGGGAGATTTTATGTAGGGAGGCATAAGAGTTTACTTTTTTGTTTGGAGGGAGTTTGGGTTGGGTGCCCCACCTTGTACAATGAATGCTTGCATTTCTTTATTGTTTATTTTATGGGGAGACATACGAGATTGATGGATACATAAGAGTATGTGGGAGGTATAAGTGGTTCTTGAGGGAGGCATGAGAGTATGTAGGGGATTTGATATTTGCATATGAGGCTTTAAGGTGGGCACCCATTCCTATTGGGAGGCATAAGTGGCCTCCACATAGGTCTTGCTCCTTTGACTTTCATTTTAAGCCTTGTTATTTGTAGTTTTGTTGTTCTTCTTTTTTGTATTGTAGTTTATTTGAATGTGGTTGAAATGGTTGTGAAATATTTGTTTGTGTTGTGGAAACTTGTTGTTGCCATGTGTTGGAATTATCTCCCATTGTAATGTGGTTGGGGCTCGGGGGCCAATGAAGAAGATGACTTCTCCTCATCATTGGATTTCTTGGTTGGTTGGAGAGCGTTGTCTCTACCCCCGTTTTGTTGTGAATAAAACAAATTTTGAAGGAGTTATCTTGTTGGAGTTGTGAAGCTTGGAGTGTTTTGGAGACTTTGAGAACCTTTTCTTTGTGAAAAAACTTAATGCTGTAGTGCCCACATTTTACACACCCAAATACAACAGTAAAATACCAGAATAAATTTTTTTGTCTTACATTGATTCACGACACACAACCCAGTAAGGGCTCCAAGTACAGAACTCGACACACACGCGACAATCACATAAGGCATCGACTCACAAAGACACATGCAGACGACATCGACATGACGATACCACACTCTTCCCAACGAACGAATACTAGCAAGGACCCAACCACAAGAAACGTGACTTTAGGAACGGCGAACCCACGACAAAACATTACTTTAAATGTATTTTAGTTACGGCTAACTTCCCAAGATCCTTATTAGGTAAGCATGATTTTCTCCCTTTTTCCCACCTACATGTCCTGAAAATTCGTCTCACGTTTCACTTATTGTTCGACCAGTTAATTTTGCTCTTTACCCTTATGACAAATCTTCATAACTGACATAAGAATTCACCATATTTCAAAATGCCTATAAGATTCTAATTTTCTCATCCTTATGATAAGATTTTGCTTCTCAAACTTTTATTTAGTGTATAAAATTTACTCTTGCTACACGAGAGATTCTAACGTGATGTCCAGATGAGGTATTGGGATTAAGGAAGACATAGAGTCAAGATAGCTTCCCAAAAACCTCCATCGATCACGGAATAGTTATCTCGCTTCCAAAGCTAATACAGTTCAAAAACTTATGGACCTCCTTTTTATATTTATATATGTTTTGTTTGCTCGAAGTTTGGTCGCACCAAGATAATTTATATTCTTTGCAATGCAAGAAAAAGTTTAATTAAGGGATAATGACTCTAAGATTGACCTTAATCCTAATCTCAAATCTCGTGTGCAACATCAAAAGATATGCTCTTAAATCGCACTAAGGTCTCGCTCATAGGATTGTTGGATAATCAGGAGTTACAGTAGTATTTGACTACCATCAGAAAAGGGGTATATGGTCGGAAGAATTATAAACCATACACGATCCACAAGAGACACTTCCTAATCATCGGAGGTTTGGTTTCTTCCATTATGCACACAAATACCTACGCCTCAACTATATCAGAGTTTAAGGCAGGTGGACAAAATTATACTAAACCACATTCAAGGACATACCAAGGTGTTATTCTGATAGAATCCAGGGTTGCACTGCTTAGTCGTTCCTTCGAACAAGGACTCATAAGGTGAATTCTAAGGCGATCTTCACCACTCAACCTGGTGTCAGACCTGAAGAGAGGACATTCTTCTCGCGAATGCCAAATCTAGAAGGAAAATGCAAACTCCAGATAGGTTGGACCATGACCTTCCTAAATATGGGTTTGCGACACTGTCGCTAGACAAAAGGCTATGACGGTAAAAACTCCAACGAGGGGTTTTATTTACCTAACCTATGAGGTCTCAACAGGTGCAAAGGTTAAGGTCGTTCTTCGGTTTTAAATTTCTTATATGGTAGGAAAGGATCACATCTACAGGCAAGTCATGCACGAATATTTTATTAGGGTTGAGTGTTCCCATTAAAACTCATTACTGTGTTTGCAAGGTAAGAAGGTAACCCTATAATATTAATTTAATCATTTATTAAATACTGAGAAGGTACTACAGTGTATTAACTTCGATTCCAATTTACTAAGTATAAACCAAACAGCCTTTTTGCCATACACAGCTAAAATCAAATTGAGCTGGTGATTAGAAGTACATTCCATAAGTATCCTTAAAAACTAGCATATCATGCATGTTAGCAAATCTCATTTATAATTTTTCAGTAACAAGAGACTAATTTACACAGTTATTCATTTTACAATGACCTATAAGAGTTACAAAAATAATAATTAAATTTCACATCGCCTTCTTCGTCGTCATTCATCCACCTGCAAAACCCACGTGAGCATGATATCAGCGATAATTCGCTGGCATGGTATCCACCCTAATCAATCATAATTGTCATTTTTCAGTTTCCCATTTACATCAGAAATTAATTACCATTTGCCAATCGAAATAAAAAAAATCTAGAAACATGTATTCATTGCATTTCATTTTTCTACATTTTATAAACCGAGGAGAGAGAAAGAGAAGGGAAGAGAGAGAAAATATCATTTTATCAAAGGTCCCAAAACACACAACAAGTTTCATTATAGTGTTTTAAACAGTTATTTACGTGAGTAAAAAGTTTCCAGGGTGATTTGACAACCCTACGAGGGTCCGCAGCTTTCTACTTTTACATTTTCTCACTAGCTGCAAAACGTACAAAACAGGCTCGGAGGCTAAGAAACTGCTTCCAAAGGTTATCTTCCGATGAGCACGCACTTCACGACTAACTTTCTACGTGTCCCCAGATGTACCCAGAATTCATAGCAGTTGACGGAATTGAAAAAAAATAGCAAACGGTTTGCGTTTGGCGGTTAGTTTTCCGGGGCCACTGGTCATAGTTCACCTAGTTGTAAAAAGACAAAAGTTAGCTCGAGTGGCCCAGAAACCCGTGTCCAAAACGACATTCGACGGATGCACGCGTAACGAGACTCTTCCTACTAGTTTCCCCTATGTAAGGAGAGTTCATCAGAGTCGACGGAAGGCTGAGAACTGGTAAACCATTTTCAAATGGCGACAAGTTTTCTGGAGCGACAAGACGAAACTGGACCAGTTTGACCTCGTCGAAACTGTGACCGGAGGCCTACAAAATGGCTTCGCCAAACTATCCCGAAAAGTTCTCTTTCCTATACCGAATGTCCCATGCATTTGTCTAGTATAATCGCTAGAGGTTTGTGAAGACGGGAAGTGATTTCTCTTTCCAGTTTTCAAATGGCGATCCAAAACGAAAGCCAACTTTCTAATTTTAACGACTTTCTACTGTTGTAATACCAGTGTTACAGGGCTCCTAAAAGGGCGTCAAAAGGATGTCACTTGATCGTTTCGGGTCAAACCAAAAATCAAGGCGACTCCTCGTATACCAAGGTACCCGAACGAAACTTCACATCTCGTTTCCAGAGTTGCGAAGGGTGCTTAGCGAGTCTCTGAAAATAGCAAAATTTAACTATTTTAAGTAGGAAGAAGGTCATCTTAATCAATGGAGAGTCAAATTTGTCTGGTCGATAAAAACGTTATTGAAGCGATCAAGAAGGGTAAGAGTTTTCTATGTCATCTCGAAGCGAGGGTGATAGTTCTTGTTTTACAGTAGGCGAGTTAAATGACGTCGTGAGTTACGACACGACGATTTATTATTTTGCAACGAGTTGAAGGAACAAATAACTGTATTAAAGTTTCTAATACTTTAAAATTCTATTTATTTGCAAAAGAGAACTAAAACACGAGAGTTATGAGAGGTAAGGGAAGAAGGACCATGCCTGGAGAACGAAGTCGGTCGAAGCCGCAGGCTTGGGTTCAGTCTCGTGCTTGGGTACTTCGTCAACCAGATCACGAGCATCGCCAGCTCCACCGTTTGACATACATGTCTTCTGGATTCGACCCACCACTTACTGAGTGTGATCAAAGGGTTTCTTATTGTTGTTTTTGGATAGGAAGAGATCTTCCTCCTTTTGTGCGTAGCCTCAAACCTTGCAACCATTAGACCAAGATTTCTTTGAAGGCGTTTAATCAAACACTTCACATGCCTTAAGCATGCCTCCACATTTTGCACATTCTCATGTGCTCATCAAAACCAAAAACCTCTAGCAATTAATTTTCGGCATGATTGTACAAGAGGCACTCATGCCAACGAAGTATTTACAACCCTCATGATACTGAACATGCATGGCTGAAAGCCAGTTAAACAAAAATGAAGCTTGCATGGTCAAGGTGTGTTCCACAAGACCACATCTTATTGAGGCATTTTGCCTGTAACATCATTCACAGTCCCTTTGCTACACTTCCACATTTCAGTGCATACGCTGCCATCATCAACTCGCATGAGACCACATTTATTGCACAATCTAACAGTACAAGACCCTTACTTAAAACCCATTCTGATGTTCATACGCTGATCCAAGCTTCAACATTTTGCCAGGTTCCAGATATCTTTTAGGTATTTTGGTTCACACGCGTTGGAAGCCCTGCGACATGGTAACCAGCCTTGTGCATATCCCCCCCTTACATCTACAGTCCATCTGACAAAAACGCATCTCCTTGTATCAGTTTTCAAGGCAGCTGTCATGCAGCCTCAGTGTTTTCCACATTTTTGCGCATGACATGGGGATCAAAACAAAACTGGTCGCAACCATAACAGCTGACAAAAAACAAATTTTCCATCGATGCTTTGATGGATGTGCATACCCTGCTTCCATACTGCCACGTTTTTTGCACATGCTGGGAGGATTTGCTGGCATGCAACAAACAGTGCAATACTGACCAAAGGAAAAAGCCTCCTACGATCTTCCAATGCCCATGAAGGAGCTGGCTCGTTCTATCATTTGATTGAACAAAAGCTCCCACCTGGCGCCAGCGTGTTGGAAGAGTCGCCTACAACAGCATGATTGGCGAACCATGTCTACCATCTCTTCAATAGCAACTGCAAACATCTGATAAAAAACCCACGCTTTGCACAGTTCGTGTTTTAACAGCTTGTTGAACCAGGTTGGAAGAGAGCTCAAGTTTTGTCGCGGGCTGAAAGCGCATGCTGGGCGTGTGGAGCACTCCACAGATCTGAAACCCATCCACCATTTGTACACGGATGGTAATCGCCCACGCCCGCCATCAACACTGTCCCACAAAGCAATAGGTCCCTGCAACGACCACTAAGGCCAGCACATGCCTTTGTTTGCCCAAAACTTGCAGATTCCTGCGCTCCCTTAAGAAGGACAATAACCTCCCTCATGCTGTATTTTCAAAATGGTGGATGCGCCAGAATGGGTCCCCACAAAACGATAAAACCCGGAGCTCTTCTCGCCCCACTTCTCTCCATGGCGGCAGCACCCTTCTTAACCAGATAAAACACAAACAAACCTAAAACAGATGAATAAATGAAAATAAACAATCCCCACAAAAATTCTGCCCTACAACGAGCGAGTAATACCCTAAGCACTAGAAATATAATATTATTACCAACTATCACGGATTTTACAGTTTAAAATAAATTTTATTTATTATTATTCGACGACCCGACAAACTCGAAGAGCCGAGAAACAAATTAGTATACCCATCCATGACGCTTATTGGGGTGTCGACAATTTATTCATTCAACAACGGTCAACGAGAGCACACGCACACCAGTTCCCAGGATTAGTAATAGGGTCGGCAGGTCAAAGGAACATTGAACGGCATTACATTCTCCTCCCCTTAAGAAAGCATCGTCCTCGATGCGACATACAATGAAGAAGGAGAAATGGTAAACAACAAGGAACAACTAAAGGTGAAGGTACACTGCTAAGGTTAAGATTTCAGACACAAAGCATGGTCACGGGGTGGCTCTAGGAACATTTGGTAGAAATTTTTTTAACTTTCAAGGTTCTGTGAAGATTGGCAGTTCTCTCTTATTCGTTGTTTCATTAATCTCTTTTCATTAACCTTATTCTTAATTCAAGTCCTTTAAAATTTCATTTTTATCGAATTTTAGTTTATTCATTCCTATGGGTTCCCATCATGAACTACAGTCACAACACCCCTACCATTGTCATACACAACACTAAAATTTCACAAGACTACTTTTACATAATTTCACGACCGTACCACCTCACAAGGGTTTCACGAAACCATGAAATGTCAACGAGTAGACCACATCACAATTAATTTCCTACAATTACACCCTAGACATAGATCCAATACACACACATGACTAACAAACAAAATCAATACGTTGATACATATACAATGGGTATCACAAGACCCCAAAAAAAAATCCATGACTATAATAACATAGTGCCAAAACAATATCCAATAGTCCATACCAACCAAGAGGAAATTCAAGCCTCATACATAACAAGGTGTCAAAAGACTCACACATGTATACATGACTCACTATACCAACTCCCCACATAACAAGACATCATGAAACAAACCCCAAATGTCTCCAAAAGTACCAGGTAAAACTCCATATATCTCCTAAAGTATCATAAAGCAACTCCATATACTCCTCGAAAACTCACCACATGATCTCCATATACCTCCCAAAGCGAAAGAAACATAGTGTCAAAACCAAGTCGGGTCACTCAACCATAGAGCCCCATCTAGAATAACAGGTCACTCAACCATAGAGTGCCATAAGAAATAATATCGGGTCTCTCATCATAGAGACCAATTCCGTTCTCCTTTTAATGAGCCGGGTCACCCTATGCCCTGGACACATCGAGCCCCGTCACCCCAAACCAAGTGACATAATAATCATGCTGTCACCGTTTTTTTTTGCATAAATAGTGCAGGCGCGCGCATGCAAACTAATACAATCTGCAAAAAAAGGATCTCCACGCGCTGAAGGAAGTCGTGTCGGGTCTGGGCGCATGTTAGAAGAGTGCTGGGCGCGTGTGGGAAGAGTGCTGGGCGCATGCAAAGAGAACAGACCCAAAACGCCTTCATTTTTCTACTATTTTCCACGCAGAGAGAGTGGCGCGGCCTGGGCGCGTGCTGGGCGTTTTGTGGAGCCTGGTTCGTCCGAAACATTGCATTTGCATGGAGGTTTCCAAGGCCTCATCAACAAATTCCTTTGGAGCAGATCCCTGCGCCCCTAAGCCAGCCGCCCCATGCCCAAAACTGCAATCCGACCCTAACTGCGTTTTGTTTTTTTTTTTTTGGGCTTTTGCCTTCTCCCATTGCCCTAACCCGCCCAGCAATCACGGGCCAAACAAATTTTAGTTCTTTTGATTTATTTTAATTTCTATTATTTTATTTATTTATTTTTTTTAATAAAAAACAGAGGCATTACATTCTCCTCCCCTTAAGAAAGCATCGTCCTCGATGCGACATAACACAGAGGGAAGAAATGGTACGCAACCAATAACAAGTAAAGGGAAGAGTACACCCTATGGTTTAAAATTTTAGCTACTTAAAGCATGGCCACAGGGTAGTCTTAGAAACATTTAGTAGAAATTTCAACTTTCAAGGTTCTGTGAAGATTGGCAGTTCTCTCTTATTCGTTATTTCATTAATCTCTTTCCACTAACATTATTCTTAATTCAAGGCCTTTAAAATTTCATTTTTATCGAATTTTAGTTTATACATTCCTATGGGTTCCCATCATGATCTACAGTCACAACACCCTACCAAGGTCATACACAACACTAAAATTTCACAAGACTACTTTTACATACTTTCACGACCGTACCACCTCACAAGGGTTTCACCAAACCATGAAATGTCAACGAGTAGACCACATCATAATTGATTTCCAACAATTACGCCCTAGACATAGATCCAGTACACACACATGACCAACAAACAGAATCAACACGTTGATACATATACAACGGGTATCACAAGCCCCAAAATTCCATGACTATAACAACATAGTGCCAAAACAATAACCAATAGTCCATACTGACCAAGAGGAAGGTCAAGCCTCATACATAACAAGGTGTCAAAAGACTCACACATGTATACCTAACTCACTATACCAACTCCCCACATAACAAGACATCATGAAACAAACCCCAAATGTCTCCAAAAGTACCAGGTAAAACTCCATATATCTCCTAAAGTATCATAAAGCAACTCCATATATTCCTCGAAAACTCACCACATGAACTCCATATACCTCCCAAAGCGAAAGAAACATAGTGTCAAAACCAAGTCGGGTCACTCAACCATAGAGCCCCATCTAGAATAACAGGTCACTCAACCATAGAGTGCCATAAGAAATAATATCGGGTCTCTCAATCATAGAGGCCAATCTCCTTTCTCCTTTTAATGAGGCCGGGTCACCCTATTGCCCTGGACACATAGAGCCCCGTCACCCCCAACCCAAGTGACATAATAACTCGTGGTTCAACAACCCGCTAGTTATCTGTAACTCCTTGGGGCGTACCCCCATACAACGAAGCGGGTCCATAGGTTCAACCACTCCATGGTGAATCCCATGACCCTATTCCAACACAGTACGACATTAGAACCAGCATAACAATCCAATCAAACGCCAAGTGGCAAAATCAAAAGCCTTGGGCTAGGCTACAATCTTTTAAATATGAAAGGAAAGTTTTAAAACCAAGAAAAACAAGTGGCTAATTAGCCATGGTTAGTGCAAAATCCAAATGTTAATGAAACAATCAAATAAATGCCCAAAATATAAGAACATGTCAATAAGAAAATCGTTGGTTCTAGCGAAAAGAGAAAGATTAATTTACGAATAAAATACGTAATGAGAAAATAGGACATCACAATCACTATGTGGCCTCATATCGCCACCAAAGGGGTACTCATCGAGTTGCTGGCACTCGGACATCGAGCCTTAGCTCGTGAAAATATACATATAAACAGAAATGAGTATATCAAATAATGTATCTGTCACCATCTTTGCCTGATTCATAACTCCAAACTCCCACAAGGATCAACATGGTCAAAATCACATAGGATTATTCAATGAACAATCCAATAGGAAAGAGCAGGGGACACAAGGTTGCATAAGTTGAGTCTAAGGTGGTGCGCACCCACAATATACTGAGCAAGCTCGAAGTATACTAAACAGATAAAAGTGGGTTTTCAGTCTGTATAAGACTCCACTTTCTCACTTGTACTCAGCTCAAGATTATGAAAACCTGGTCCACGCCTCCTCTCTCCACACATACACTCTTGACAGTTTATCCCCTTAGGGTCGTCGAGTGTAAGGTTTCACAACACACACATAACTACATCACTAACACAATGGTAATTCACACACGTCAACCATAACGTATTACGCATGGTTATATATACAGGGTATAACACAATCACTACTTTCACGGGTTACGATACATCACATTACCACATCCTGCACCCAAAGTGCAATCACTGTACAATAGGGTCCATAGCCTCACTGTATGCCCCTATATCACAACATGAATCATTACATATTACACAAATCATACATACAATGGACATGGCAACATCACAACATATCATTCATTTGCTACATACAAGGTGATACACACATTTCTTCAAAACATAGTAAAACATCATGATACAATTCAATTCACTTTACATCAATCCAGTCCTACAACATAACGACACACCCACATAACACAATATGCCACAATGTTCCAACACCCGTCATCCACATTATAATTCTTTTCACACATTCCAAGTAGCAATCCACACATGAACTCTTCATAGAATCCACACGAAGGAGAGAGAAAGCTCCCATCCACAGCACATCAACAGGATAACAAATGCGCACTAAGTGACATACACCTCATGTGCGTTCACACTATCACAATTACGACATAGATCACATCACTCTTAAACACATTACTCTCCCAATATTTATTACCATCATGAAACACCATCACCATCATGCAACCCATTATGTAACAACATCTCTATCATGAAAAATCATCACAACTCCAATCCATCCCAGAGGTTTGAGAGCATGAACCTCGCTCTGATACCATATGTAGTGCCCACATTTTACACACCCAAATACAACAGTAAAATACCAGAATAATTTTTTTTGTCTTACATTGATTCACGACACACAACCCAGTAAGGGCTCCAAGTACAGAACTCGACACACACGCGACAATCACATAAGGCAACAAATCACAAAGACACATGTAGACGACATCGACATGACGATACCACACTCTTCCCAACGAACGAATACTAGCAAGGACCCAACCACAAGAAACGTGACTTTAGGAACGACGAACCCACGACAAAACATTACTTTAAATGTATTTTAGTTACGGCTAACTTCCCAAGATCCTTATTAGGTAAGCATGATTTTCTCCCTTTTTCCCACCTACATGTCCTGAAAATTCGTCTCACATTTCACTTATTGTTCGACCAGTTAATTTTGCTCTTTACCCTTATGACAAATCTTCATAACTGACATAAGAATTCACCATATTTCAAAATGCCTATAAGATTCTAATTTTCTCATCCTTATGATAAGATTTTGCTTCTCAAACTTTTATTTAGTGTATAAAATTTACTCTTGCTACACGAGAGATTCTAACGTGATGTCCAGATGAGGTATTGGGATTAAGGAAGACATAGAGTCAAGATAGCTTCCCAAAAACCTCCATCGATCACGGAATAGTTATCTCGCTTCCAAAGCTAATACAGTTCAAAAACTTATGGACCTCCTTTTTATATTTATATATGTTTTGTTTGCTCGAAGTTTGGTCGCACCAAGATAATTTATATTCTTTGCAATGCAAGAAAAAGTTTAATTAAGGGATAATGACTCTAAGATTGACCTTAATCCTAACCTCAAATCTCGTGTGCAACATCAAAAGATATGCTCTTATATCGCACTAAGGTCTCGCTCATAGGATTGTTGGATAATCAGGAGTTACAGTAGTATTTGACTACCATCAGAAAAAGGGGTATATGGTCGGAAGAATTATAAACCATACACGAACCACAAGAGACACTTCCTAATCAGCGGAGGTTTGGTTTATTCCATTATGCACTCAAATACCTACGCCTCAACTATATCAGAGTTTAAGGCAGGTGGACAAAATTATACTAAACCACATTCAAGGACATACCAAGGTGCTTATTCTGATAGAATCCAGGGTTGCACTGCTTAGTCGTTCCTTCGAACAAGGACTCATAAGGTGACTTCTAAGGCGATCTTCACCACTCAACCTGGTGTCAGACCTGAAGAGAGGACATTCTTCTCGCGAATGCCAAGTCTAGAAGGAAAATGCAAACTCCAGATAGGTTGGACCATGACCTTCCTAAATATGGGTTTGCGACACTGTTGCTAGACAAAAGGCTATGACGGTAAACTCCAACGAGGGGATTTTATTTACCTAACCTATGAGGTCTCAACAGGTGCGAAGGTTAAGGTGCTTCTTCGGTTTTAAATTTCTTATATGGTAGGAAAGGATCACATCTACAGGCAAGTCATGCACGAATATTTTATTAGGGTTGAGTGTTCCCATTAAAACTCATTACTGTGTTTGCAAGGTAAGAAGGTAACCCTATAATATTAATTTAATCATTTATTAAATACTGAGAAGGTACTACAGTGTATTAACTTCGATTCCAATTTACTAAGTATAAACCAAACAGCCCTTTTGCCATACACAGCTAAAAATCAAATTGAGCTGGTGATTAGAAGTACATTCCATAAGTATCCTTAAAACTAGCATATCATGCATGTTAGCAAATCTCATTTATAATTTTTCAGTAACAAGAGACTAATGTACACAGTTATTCTTTTTCCAATGACCTATAAGAGTTACAAAAACAATAATTAAATTTCACATCGCCTTCTTCGTCGTCATTCATCCACCTGCAAAACCCACGTGAGCATGATATCAGCGATAATTCGCTGGCATGGTATCCACCCTAATCAATCATAATTGTCATTTTTCAGTTTCCCATTTACATCATAAATTAATTACCATTTGCCAATCGAAATAAAAAATCTAGAAACATGTATTCATTGCATTTCATTTTTCTACATTTTATAAACCCAGGAGAGAGAAAGAGAAGGAAAGAGAGAGAAAATATCATTTTATCAAAGGTACCAAAACACACAACAAGTTTCATTATAGTGTTTTAAACAGTTATTTACGTGAGTAGAAAGTTTCCAGGGTGATTTGACAACCTTACGAGGGTCCGCAGCTTTCTACTTTTTACATTTTCTCACTAGCTGCAAAACGTACAAAACAGGCTCGGAGGCTAAGAAACTGCTTCCAAAGGTTATCTTCCGATGAGCACGCACTTCACGATTAACTTTATACGTGTCCTCAGATGTACCCAGAATTCATAGCAGTTGACGGAATTGAAAAATAGCAAACGGTTTGCGTTTGGCGGTTAGTTTTCCGGGGCCACTGGTCGTAGTTCACCTAGTTGTAAAAAGACAAAAGTTAGCTCGAGTGGCCCAGAAACCCGTGTCCAAAACGACGTTCGACGAATGCACGCGTAACGAGACTCTTCCTACTAGTTTCCCTTATGCAAGGAGAGTTCATCAGAGTCGACGGGGCTGAGAACTGGTAAACCATTTTCAAATGGCGACAAGTTTTCTGGAGCGTCGAGATGAAACTGGACCAGTTTGACCTCGTCGAAACTGTGACCGGAGGCCTACAAAATGGCTTCGCCAAACTATCCCGAAAAGTTCTCTTTCCTATACCGAATGTCCCATGCATTTGTCTAGTACAATCGCTAGAGGTTTGTGAAGACGGGAAGTGATTTCTCTTTCCAGTTTTCAAATGGCAATCCAAAACGAAAGCCAACTTTCTAATTTTAACGACTTGCTACTGTTGTAAACCAGTGTTAACAGGGCTCCTAAAGGGCGTCAAAAGGATGTCACATGATCGTTTCAGGTCAAACCAAAAATCAAGGCGACTCCTCGTATACCAAGTGACCCGAACGAAACTTCACATCTCGTTTCCAGAGTTGCGAAGGGTGCTTAGCGAGTCTCTGAAAATAGCAAAATTTAACTATTTTAAGTAGGAAGAAGGTCATCTTAATCAATGGAGAGTCAAATTTGTCTGGTCGATAAAACGTTATTGAAACGATCAAGAAGGGTAAGAGTTTTCTATGTCATCTCGAAGCGAGGGTGATAGTTCTTGTTTTACAGTAGGCGAGTTAAATGACGTCGTGAGTTACGACACGACAATTTATTGTTTTGCAACGAGTTGAAGGAACAAATAACTGTATTAAAATTCCTATTACTTTAAAATTCTATTTATTTGCAAAAGAGAACTAAAACACGAGAGTTATGAGAGGTAAGGGAAGAAGGACCATGCCTGGAGAACGAAGTCGGTCGAAGCCGCATGCTTGGGTTCAGTCTCGTGCTTGGGTACTTCGTCAACCAGATCACGAGCATCGCCAGCTCCACCGTTTGACATACATGTCTTCTGGATTCGACCCACCACTTGCTGAGCGTGATCAAAGGGTTTCTTATTGTTGTTGTTTGGATAGGAAGAGATCTTCCTCCTTTTGTGCGTAGCCTCAAACCTTGTAACCGTTAGACCGAGATATTGAAGGCGTTTAATCAAACACTTCACATGCCTTAAGCATGCCTCCACATTTTGCACATTCTCATGTGCTCATCAAAACCAGCAACATAGTGATTAATTTTCGGCATGATTCTACAAGAGGCACTCATGCCAACGAAGTATTTACAACCCTCATGCACTGAACATGCATGGCTGAAAGCCAGTTAAACAAAAATGAAGCTTACATGGTCAGGGTATGTTCCATAAGACCACGTCCCTTGAGGCATTTTGCCGAACAATTCACATGCCTAGAATACACTTCCACATTTTCCACGCATATCCACTATGACACCAGCAAGCACAAAATAGTACAAACAAAACCACATTCTATAGTTCATACCACGTTCCAATACTTCCATTTTGGCACAGGCTGGAAGCACGCTGGCAAAGGTTGTGGATCCTGGCTTTACACAGGCCAAATGCATTTGCTTGAAAGATTCCAAGGCCTCTTCAGCAGCCTCGTTTTTTGCACATCCTGCCATCATTACAGTCCGCAAAACACCTTTCTTTCATCCATCTTTGCACAGTTTGCATGCTGCCACGTTTTTTGCATAAGTAGCTGCCAGGGCGCATGCAACTAACACATCTGACAAAAAAAAAGGATCTTCCACGCGCTGAAGGAAGTCGTGTCGGGTCTGGGCGCATGTTAGAAGAGTGCTGGGCGCATACAAAGAGAACAGACCCAAAACGCCTTCATTTTTCTACTATTTTCCACGCAGAGAGAGTGGCGCGGCCTGGGCGCGTGCTGGGCGTTTTGTGGAGCCTGGTTCGTCCGAAACATTGCATTTGCATGGAGGTTTCCAAGGCCTCATCAACAAATTCCTTTGGAGCAGATCCCTGCGCCCCTAAGCCAGCCGCCCCATGCCCAAAACTGCAATCCGACCCTAACTGCGTTTTGTTTTTTTTTTTTTTTTGGGCTTTTGCCTTCTCCCATTGCCCTAACCCGCCCAGCAATCACGGGCCAAACAAATTTTAGTTCTTTTGATTTATTTTAATTTCTATTATTTTATTTTTGTTTCTATTATTTTATTTATTTATTTATTTTTTATAAAAAACAGAGGCATTACAAATGCATTCCCAGTTAGGGTGGAGGAATGTGTAATCATTGTATTTTCTTTTGCATGCATTCTTTTATTATTTCCCACCTTGAGTGGAAGAATTTGTAATAATCTTATGGAGAGAAGTTGCATTCCAATATTTGTATATTGTGTAAGAGAGAATCAAAATTGATATATTGTGTAAAATTTTAGTTGGAAGTTGCATTGTGAAAAAGAAAGTTACATTCATTGTGAAGTTGTAATGTTGTAAATGAGAAAGAAGAAATATAGAAGTTGTAGATGTTGAAAATGTATACATAGTAAATTTGAATGGAAAATAAAATTGTTACAGTTGTTTTGAACATATGTATGTTGTAGTAAAAATGGGGACAAGAGAACAAATTTGAAGTTTATTGTCATTTGGAAATGTTGATTTTGTAGTAAGAGAATAACAATGTAAAAGTATATTTAAATCCCTTTTTGCTCATGGAATTTGAAATAAGACTAGTTGAACATAATGGAATGACTTTGTAAAGTAGATGTGTTTTTTCATTGGATTAGATCATATTTTAAAAATGAGTAGATTTAACTAAGGAATGAACAAATAGAATTAAATCCCAAAACTTGAACTCCTGATGAACAAAAATGAGCTCAAAATGCATTTTAGCACTTTTTAGTAACTTCGAAAATATATCATCTTACTAAAAAACTTGGAAAACAAGTATTGCATCTATACACCAAGAATTTCATAAGAGTACAACAACATATTAGCACTACCAACTAAAACCTAAAACAAAATCTAAACCTCTTCAGTATCCTACACCTTACAACAAATATTACACCCTGAGGTGCAATGGAGAAGTCGATAGGATAATGGGAAGGGAGTTTGAGGACTAGTTGACGAAAGACAAACATAGACACATACACAAAGACAAGCAAATTGACGTACACATGAAATGTTGTCTCGAATTATATGTATTTAGTAACTCATTCTTGTAAGGAAATGAAGTTCACTAATTTTTATTTATCAGACATATAAAGTTTAAAAAGTAAAGAGTACTCTATAGAATGAATTTTGAAGATTGCGCTAATGGTTGTTAAGGATCCCATGGTTGTTTCATTTTAACACTATGATGTCAAAGCTACACATCTTAAAACGGACGAGTTGTTGAATTGAGTCTATATTCTATGAGGGGCAATTTAAGTAAAATAAATTTGACAGGAAAATGGATGAGTTGTTGAATTGAGTCTATATTCTATTAGATCATCAATCCACAAAAAATGTTTCCATACCTTAAGATCCCCTTGTTTGCTCACTTTGTTCCCTTGAATTCCTTAAGAATATGAGCTTGCTAGAATGATATTGGGGATGATGCTCACAACCCAATCCACAACATACATACTAGAATAGTTGAAATTAAAGAAAGACATGCAAACTGACCTTGACTTGCACACATTCATTGAATTGCGTATGCTGAATTGTGACCTATATGTGTCATTGGTAATCAGGATTTTCCAACTAGCAATACACCAGGATCTGTTCTGGATAACAACATCACAATTAGTGTATTTGAAAATACTTTGGAAATGAAAATACAATTCAACAAAAATAGTATACAAATGGAGCAATGACAACACCTTTTTATTTGCCAAAGAGCAAGAAGATTCCGAGATGGTCTTGAATCTTTCTTGCATTAACCAAAAAGTTTTAATCTTCCTTAGGAAAATTTATTGAAAACTAACAGAGTAGTAAGTGAAATTGATAATTGATTATTATACATAGTACAAAAAGGACATCACTGAAACCTAGGTATGAAGAATAATCTGAGTTAAGTTCATTAATAACTCTTATGAATTTGTTCGATGTAAAATATTCAATAGCAAAGATCGTATGAACCCATTTCAGGTGCAGTTCAAGTAAAATAAATGGAAGGGAAAAACAGATGAGTTGTTGCATCAAGTTTATATTTTATTAGATCATATCAATCCACAAAAACGATCTTATACCTTGAGATTCCCTCGTTTACTTTATTTATTCCCCTTAACTCCTTATGAATCCGAGCCTGCCAAAAAGAGGATGGTGATCAAAATCCAATCTACAACATACATACTGGACTAGTTGAAACTAAAGAAATCCATACAAAGCAACCTTGAGTTGTATACCTTGATTGAAGAACATATGCTAAACTGTGACTTGTATTCGTTAGTGGTAATTAGGCCTTCACCAACCAGCAATACATGAGAATCTATTGTGGATAACAATAACACAATTAGTTTTTTAAATATACCTTGGAATTGACAATACAAATCAACAAAAATATTCTACGAATAGAGCAATGACAAGTTTAGTTTATCTGCATTCAAGATGTGCACAAGCAATGTATTGGGAATGGATATTAACCAGACTGTTCATTACCAGCCTAGGTATCTGGGACAAAATATGGAAGATGGTTCGGTGGTTTAAAATTGCTTTGAAAACCAGAATCTACATGTGGTTGATGCTTTCTAAGAAGGCTCTTGCTTGGGAGAACCTTCAAAAAGAAGAAAATAGTCCTGACTTGGTGCTAAAGCAATTATTAGATTAAATCTAAACTAGATTGGTCAGAGTTGTCAACAGTGTTTGAGGCATAGGTACAGTGATGCCACCTACAAGACCATTGGAGAGTTGCCAATCCTCACTAACTGGGATATCTGGCTTGTTCGTAATTGTGCACTATTTGAGGATCGATTTAATTTGTCATTTGAGTGAGCCACTCTGAGTGTAAACATTCTAAGATACTTTCAACAGGCATACAATGTAAAAAACATTGTCTATATGTGGAGCAGGGGTGTTTGAAATTTTTCAAATAAATGTATTTAAGATATTTGGACTTCATTAGAACTTCGAACAAATATTTAATAGTAGGTGAATTAACTTGCAGGTTTATGGAAGCCTTTTCAATTAGTCGGTGAAATAATAATGACCAAAAAAACAAATTTAAGGAAAGTTATCATAAAAAATATACAAATAGGTTGCTTACAGAGAAAGTTTAGAGTAAAGCCAACTAATTTGTGACTACAAGCTTTATTTGTGTGTTTATAGGTACAACCATACTTGGTCCCTCCTAAGGCAATGCAGCATAAATTACACTTGGTCCCTCTTAAGGCCATGCAAACTTCAAAAGACAATCCTACAAGGATTGTGTCAGCGCTATGGCAATCTAAAGAAGAACACTGCTTTAGAAGTTCTTTGACATAAATGAAAGTTGTATCTGTTAAAATAATGTCATAACAATTTGTTTGCAACATCTTGAATCATTTTGACACATTACGGATCCTCAAAGTTGAACCCATACTACCTACCTTCATGTGCAACAAGCAATACTAATCCTTGGCTCGTAGCACAATTGAAACCTTAATTCCCAATACACTACATGTTCCCTTTCCAGAATGAACAAAAACTCTGTGATCACATATTTGAAAATTATTACATGAAATTCTCATTCATAATGCCAGCACCTAACAACTTTTAGTAGTCGACCTACAATATTTTGTCTGAATTTAGCATTCCTCCTACATGATGAATAATTTCCAAGGTTCAATAAACTACAAGAAAGGAGTTGTTGGATAACATGTAAAGTACAAAGCTGAATATTAGATCAATTGCTACATCTTTGGTGATAAACAATAAAATGTTATAGAATCTTCATGGATTATGAGAAGACATCTATTTTCCTAAAAAAACAATGGATGTTTGTGAATGCTTCTTTCCCGTGTAAGGGTACATGGCTATATAAAAACATAAATTATCAATTATTTGAATGCATGTTTGACAATGGGACCTAAAATAATTGAAACAAATCCATGTTTCTTCCCTTGGCCTTGTTTGCTAAAAAAAAAACCATTGGTTATTGCGTCTACTAAAATAACTGTTATCCCAAATTCACACCCCAACAAATTTGGTCAAGACAACCCTGCACATAGAGAAAATATGAAGGGAAAACATTTCAGACCTACAAACTCGCATTCCAGAACGAGGCAAAGCAAAAAGTCAAAGTTTGGACACGAGTCAAATCAAAGCGGGGAGTCAGAGACAAAAGGTGAAGCACATTCCCAAGCCAACAAAGGGTGCCATGTGTCCAAGCAGAACGGCGGAGCCGCGGGAGTTTTCTGGATTTTATGATTCTCGCAGAAAGGGCAAAAGATAAACTGCGGACCTATAGGCCCGATTTCTGTTCCAATCTGGTTGCCACGTGTCCCATATAAAAAAGGGAAGCCCAAACGAGCGCTAGGCTGCCGCATGGCCTTGGTAGATGAAAATGGAGAAAAGTCTTCCAAGTCATTAACGCAGAATCCAATCTCTTCAACTACCAGATTTGACTTGATTCAATTTGATGGGGAACCAGAGGCAACATATTGTGGGCGCATTTGCAGAAGGCATTGATATTCAGTGGTTGAACTTTCAAAGCAGAATTCAATGCGTATCTCATGGTGGTTGGAGCAGGATTCGACTTTTCCCTCTTCTCTCTCTTTTCTTTCTATATATACTGTAACACTTCTCGTTTGAGAAAGAGAGACATTCTGGGCATAGAGAAACTCTATCAAATTTGTTTCTCGACGCCATTTTTGAGCAGCGAACCATCTCCAACGCCTGGCAAATGTATTTGTGCCTCTATTCCAGAAATGTAATGGTCTGTGCACCTTCTGAGCAATAAAAAACATGTTTTTATGGTGTTCTTCAACCCTGTGCACCGTTTTGTTGTTTCTCCGTGCCTCTCCCTTTCAGTCTTGGTTTTCTGTATATGTATTTCACATTTGTAGGTACAGGATGTTGTGTTTCATGGAGTTTAATGGATGATTTGCAGATTTGGGCCGTGTCACTTCTGTCTGACCTCCCTCATCTCCATTTTTTCTGTTTCTTTCTCTCTCAACAGAATATTTCACTCCCTTTTCTTGGTGCTATCACCTCATTAGCGTAGGATTTCCCTCTTTATGCTCTCTCTCTCTCCTTGGTCCCTTGGAATTGTTAGATTAGGAGTAGATAGTCACATTTCCTTCCTTAGGAGTAGTTTAGTATTAAGATTAGGAAGAAGAAGCTAGCTTTCTCCGGAGGGCCATCTCAAGTCCGCAAGTCTCACAACTTGAGAGATGGTCCAATGTTATGCAAATCACACCAAACGAGTTTGCCTTAGAAAAACAGATCCACAACTCATTTGGGGGTGCTGTGATTTTGCATTAACAACAACATGACATCTAATGGTGTTCACTAAGAGCCTTCAATATTTGACCATGAAAGATGCAATTACAAACTTCCCAATATTGTCCCCACATAATCTGAAAAGATAGAAAGAATAAGAACTTTTGATTCATAGTATCCTGGTAAAATTCTTGAAGGTTGGTTTTTCTTTCATGTATTGACATTGAGGTGGTACCATCCACATAACATGTAGAGTTCCCACTTTGAATATGTAATCACATAAAAACATTGGATTTAGTGGAAAATCATCAGTTATCAATAAATAAGATATGACACTTGGACATCCACGAATCTCCCCAAGAATATAACATGTATGTGTGAGTAACAAGTTTAGAAGCTCCTTCCTAACTTGATAAAATTTTCTAACTAATGAAAATATCATTTGAACACCAACCATGTAATGTCATTATCTGCAATGAATGGCAATACAAACATTTATAAGGAGAAGGAATACACCAACCTTGTATACGAGTATTCTTAGTAAACCCAAAGCCCCTGCAAGGCTGTAATTAGTCCACCGTACAGGGAAAAGGAATAAGTGTGCCCTTATGCTGTAGGTGACTCTCATTTGCAAACATGCACCATCATACTCCATTTGAAAGTCTGACACCCTACATTGCATAGTTAACAAATCCCAAATGATTAATATTTGTAACTACATTTTGCTTTATTTATAGAGTTGGAATTCAGTTTCACTAATGCCTACACTCCATCCTATCCTTAAGGCATGTCATCATGTAAACTGTTGCACAAATAGCTCTTGCAAGAAAAAGGGTGCTGAAAATATTTTTGAATAACATTCTCTTCAAGTTAACAACATAGCAAAACATGCCCTGCATAAAAAGATTGCACCGAAATCAACATTTCCTTCCCTTTTATTTTCCATCACATTAGCAGACCCGAAGTCTGCTAACTTCACACCAAAATTCCCCTCCAACACATTATTTCCCTTGTTATCTCTGCACAATGCCCTAGGTATGGAAATACACAATGCCTCTAAGAATCTCACAAGTGTAGCTGCGTGTTGCGCTATGCTAGGGGTCTGCAGAAAATGGAAATGGAAGCCCAGGAGAGAAATTTCCTCTGCATCCATTAAACAATTATTAAAAGGCTTCTATATGTATGAATGTGAGGCATCAAGAACAAACATGAACTGTTTGATAAAATGCCTTTTAAAGTTTTTCACAAAATAAAATTGAAGGTTTAAATCTACGTTACACCACCAGTATCCAAACCCTCCCATCCTGCACCCAAAAAAAAGGGATGAGGAACAGAGTATGAACATCCATCAAAGTTAAATGGAAATGTACCAGAAATAAAAGGATGTTGAAGAAACTAAGCTAATCATGGGAAAATGATTGGTTCTAGCTTAAACAACACTAAACAAATTGGAAAGGGAAAGACCATTAACAATTACAGTAGTTGTTGAGAGCACAAATACAGGTGTTTAACATGAAAAAAAACAGATGGTAGACAAAACCAAGCGTGCACCGCAATCCTTACGGTCCATGAGATCGCATTTGTTATTGGCATTTCGTCAAACAGTTCACGTGCATTGTGTATGATCCACATTCAGGGTATTGTTGTTCACCATCATATGAATAAAAACCACGAAGTATTTTGACACCTAAAAATGTTCTACACTTTGAATTACTAGCAGAAAGCACATCTTCACAAATTAATAACAGAGAGATTTTCTGGCAATGACATCCAATTAAAGCACGCAGCATTAATTTTATACAAGAAGCGGTAACTAATTAATATTCCAAAACCCTGAATGTTGAGAAAAAGCAGGGTTTTTAAAATATTAGGAATCATAGCGCCACTCTAACAAATACAGATTCTGGAAATGGAGCAGCAGGTGAATTCAATAAAGAAAATACCCGCTAATTAATGGATTCATATTTGCAAATCTATTCACATTATTTACTTACTTTTTCTTTATCAAATTCCTGCCATGATTAATGCGGAGCAATGCCGTGGAGTGCGTATTTTCTTCCCTGGAAAATGACTTGCGCAAAATGGAATGTAAACAAATAGAATTCTAATGCCCTGTAATGGCAGTTGGTGGGGAAAAAGTTAGGAGAATACAACAATCGCAGGCTTACCCCTAAATTTCCTTTGTCCGGAGCACGTCTTTCACACCGAATCCCAAAGAACAATAATGCAATCAATGGCTAAAATATATCTTATGCTCTTGCACGAGTACGGAGCAGATCGGGGCCATCTGGGTTAGACTGTAGCAGGGCCGATTTTGACAGCAACGGTGTAGATTACATGTATGGTCGTCCCATGCACAAGCAGAAATGAAACTCCTCTGCAAAATGACAAAGCAAGCACAGTAAACAAAGAATCAACGGCCCCAGCCATTTCCATGGTCTTGCATTCGCACGGAAAGCCTGGCTGCTGTTGATCCGAACAGTGCAGGTCACCCTCTGCGAAAAATTGGATAAATAATCTGGTAGATGTAATTTAATCCCAAATGGCAGACCTGATATAGGCAGAACTTAATAAGTCAATACGACTAATTCAGATAAAAGGTTCATTAAATGAGAAAGGTTGGGCTATAGAACTAAGAGATGTTCTACTCACCCCCTCCAGATTTTTATTCCACGGATGTACAGACTTCCTGAAAAAACAGTTCAATGTCATGATACCTCCATGGTTCTACAAAATGGGATTTTAACAAATACCCCATCAGTATATGGAGAGTCGTGCATGTTATACATCTGATTTATGAAGTCAACAGCATTGTCTAGCTCTGAAAACACTTCAGGATTAAAAAAAAACTCATAAAAAAACTTGAAAATAAAACCAGATTTATCCTTATCACTGCAAGTCTGATACGATGGACCTTGTTATAAAACAATCATATGTTTACAGCATGCTTCACTCTGTATCACCAATAATCTCCACAAGAACATTGTCCCTGTTTGAAATGATGGAACCGGTTCGCATCTCTCACAACAATTTCTCTTGCAATGATATTGGAGATAAACTTGGTTGCAGTGTGGCAATCAATACATACTCGAAGGTTCTTGACGACTCTGATAGTTGTTCCTGGGGACATGTTTAACAATCCAAAAGCAATTGCCAACTTCTCACTATGGTGGCAGAGAAATAATTCTTTTTCCTCCCCCTCCACATCAATCAGTACATGTCTCGAATTTGGAGAATATCCTGCCACCTTCATCTTCTGAGATAATTTTTCCAACTTTTCATATATCTCCTGTGTTTGTGGGTGTGATCTGTCTCCTACAGAAAAAGCATGAACCGTTTTATCGACTTCAATCCAACTACATCCAGGTATCTTTATAATTCCCCTATCTTTCATCGATTTCCTTACCTTTTGAACATCACCCCACCTGCCCATTTCTGCATAGATGTTTGACAGAAGAACATAAGGCGCAGCATTTTGAGGATCCAGCTCAAAAAAGAGAGTTGCTATAAATACTCCTAGACCTATATTCTTATGTGATCTACAAGCACCAAGCAAACACATCCACACAACCAACAGAGGTTTAATTGGCATTTTGATGATAAAATTTAGAGCTTCCTCTAGATACCGAGCGCGGCCAAGAAGATCCACCATGCATACATAATGATCCATAGTAGGCATAATGCAAAATGATTTACTCATGCCACTGAAGTATTTACAGCCCTCATCCACTAAACCTACATGGCTGCATGCAAATAAAACACAAACCAAGCTTACATGATCAGGGTATGTTCCAGAATGTTTCATTAGTGCAAATAGTTTGAGAGCATCCTTGCGAAATCCATGCATTGCATATCCTGCAATGATTGCAGTCCATGAGACCACATTTCTTCGAGGCATTTTGTCAAATAGTTCTCGTGCCTTGTGTATGCTTCCACATTTTGCATACATGTCCACCAGGGCACTTGTGATTAGAACATCTGATAAAAAACCATATTCAATTACCCTTTGATGGATGTTCATACCCTGTTCCAAAGCTCCCATTTTGGCACAGGCTGGTAGGATGCTGACAAAGGTCATGGGGTTTGGCTTTACACCTGCTGATTGCATTTGCTTAAAAGCTTCCAAGGCCTTTTCAACAAACCCATTACGTGTGTATCCTGCAATCATTGTAGTCCACGAGACCACATTTCTTTCAGGCATTTCATTGAAAAGTCTTAAAGCCTCGCTAAGAACACCATGCTGTGCATATGCTGCAATCATGGCATTCCATGACACCATGTTTCGTAGAGGCATTTTTTCGAAAAGCCTTAAACTTTCATCAAGAACACCATTTTGTGCATATCCTGTTATCATCGCATTCCATGAGACCACATTTCTCTGAGGCATAGTTTTGAAAAATGTCAAAGCCTCATCAAGAATACCATTTTGTGCATATCCTGCGATCATTGCATTCCATGAGAACACATTTCTATGAGGCATTTTGTCAAACAGTTCACGTGCCTTCTGTATGCTTCCACATTTTGCATACATGTCTATCAGTGCACTGACAGCTACAACATCTGATAAAACCGCACTTTCAATAATGCTTTGATGGATGTCCATACCCTGATACAAAGCTCGTATTTTGGCACAGGCTGGGAGGATGCTGGCAAAAGTTGTGGAGTTTGGCTTTACACCTACCAATTGCATTTTCTTAAAAGTCTCCAAAGCCTTTACAACAAGCCCATTTTGTGCATATCCTGCAATCATGGCATTCCATGAGACCACATTTCTTACAGGCATTTCATTGAAAAGCCTATAAGCCTCGTCAAGAACACCATTTTGAGCATATCCTGTAATCATTACATTCCATGAGACCATGTCTCGTCCAGGCATTTCTTGGAAATGCCTGAAAGCCTCATCAAGAACACCATTTTGTACGTATCCTGAAATCATGGCATTCCAGGAGACCACATTTCTTTGAGGCATTTTATCAAAAAGTTCCTTTGCCTTCTGTACACTTCCACATTTTGCATACATGTCTACCAGGGCACTTGCAACTAGAACATCCGGCCAAAAACCGATTTCGATTATGCATTGATGAATGACGATACCCTCTTCCAAAGCTCCTATTTTGGCACAGGCCGGGAGGATGCTAGCAAAAGTGAACTGATCGGGTTGAACACCTGTTTGTTGCATTTGGTGAAACAGTGCCAATGCTTCGTGAGGATACCCATGCCTTCGATAAGCTGCAATGATCACATTCCATGAGAAGCCGTCTCGTGCTGTCATTTCGTCAAACACTTTACGAGCATCTACCAAAGTACCACATTTGACGTACATGTTGATAACCTTATTTTGAAAAAAGGTGTTTGTAGCAAATGCAAATCCTCTGTGAGTGATGAAAGAGTGGATTTGCTTACCCTGTGAAAGCGCATTGTTGGCAATGCAGGTGTTCAATAGATGAATATACGCGTTAGAGTTTACAGGGGGACTGTGTGTAGTAAGCAGAATGTGTAGGGCTTCCTTCAACCGACCTTCTCTAGAAAATGTTGTAAGATCGAGATTGAGATTGCCGGTGGATGGCATGGTATGATTATAATTGCGGCGTGTGTTGTTATTCAGTATAATTCTTCTTCTCCCACAATAATAATCAAACAATCCATTCGTCTTCGAACGTGGTACCATGGCATTTCTGTGAATCAGACCTCATACTCGCCTTGCCAGTCATAATATCTGTTGGATGTGGCAAATGCCTTGGTGGCTGAATTTAAACTCTTCTGCCATTTCCGTTTTCTCATTTTGGAGAACATTCGCAGCCTGTGTTTGTCTCTGGAAATCTGCTCCATCTATGAGATTGGTTTTGTCGCGTAAATTTGGTTTCTTGTTGAACATCTGTTTTAGGCTGGTTGGGTGCCCCCAATTTCACAAGTATAAAATAATATAGCCTAATTAATTAAATTTTAAAACTAAATATATGTGAAATACAAGGGTTAGAGGAATATGTGTTTTCTTGGGAGATTTGGTTACAATTGTAAGAATCTAACAATGGAAATGTGCATCACAAGTGATAAAGATCTAACTAGAAATTTGACTACAAAAGATGTGTCCAAAGAGTTAATCCTACTCTCGATGATGCTTAAAGTGTCTATAATGCTCATGTCGATGTCCAAAACATTAATAATGCTCTTCACGAACATCAAATATCCCAAAAAATAATTTGATCATGGAGTTTTTTTAGTCCCGATCTCCAATATCCTCACTTAATTTTTCGCATTGTGACTCAAGTCACATGCAAAATAAAAAATTTCTCTTTGTTGTAGATGGCCAACAATATATGAAAATGTAATGATGACAACGTTTGTTTAAAGGACTATAGTAAACTACAAAATAGCCCAACTATCTTGATATTTGTTAGTCCCCTAAATAAGAAAAAGATCAAAGGCAACAAAGTTAATATTTAGAATAGTTCTAAAAGCATGCAAACCCTATGTGTTGTGTGGTGTGTATATTTCAACGATTACTCTAAATTAAAATTGTTTACTTCCACAATAAATGTGTTGATGATTTCTTGATTTCTCTCAAATGCTTGTGAATACTCAATATATTCAAATGAATGAGAAATGGATGCTTTGTATTTCTTTAATGTCAATGAACTACAATATATTTTCATTTATAGACAATAATTTGATTTAAAATTAGGACATTATTAGTGTATTACCCTAATTTTGGTATGATGTACTTGGCAACATCAATTTTTACCATGTTCCAAACATTTACATCACCTACCCAATGATGTCATGCACATACACAATTCTAAGGTATCCTACTTTAGTGCACATTAAGTTTCAAGGGAAGTCATAGATCATTTGGAACCCTCCTTATTCTTCTATTTTGTAACTTATGCCTATTTTCCTTTTGATTGATTAAATCACATTTGTTTTATGAAATTTTCAAAAATATAAAAAATTAGGGCGTGTGCATTGTTTTCCTTATTGGTACATGTTTTCAAACATTGTTTCATCATCATACTACATGGTAGTAATTATCCACTCTTCATGCACATAATTTTCACAATATCTTGAGTTTAGATGCATGATATATGGGTTACATATGATCATGGATACATAGAGGATTTGTAATTTTATATACTCACATAGAGGGAAAAATTTCCATATTAGGGTGATGCTTAGAATGGAAGCATCATACGTGTATTTCAAGTTAAATCTTTTTATATTAGTACATTGATCATATTGACCTGCATAGATTGCTCTTACTTATATATCTCAAGTTCTCACTCTCATGGATATTATACTTTGTTATAATGATGAAATTGATTTTTTATATGTATTTATACTTATTAGTTCATGTTTATGCTTATGTTGTTGACGTTGATTTCTCAATGCTTACAATTTTTTATGTAGGCTTACATTTATTGCCTTTTACTTTTAATCATGTTTATTTACGTGTGGAGACATCCAAATGTGGTCACTTGGAATTTGGAAATGTTGGTTTTGACTAATGTCGACTATATATGAGTTTTGTGCATAAATTGGGCTCAAATTCATTATCATATCCTATATTAAGGCTTGCAACGGGTCAAATCCCTCATTCTACTCATGGGTCACCTATAGGAACACTTCTTTATGTCATAAATACATTATGCCTTTTGTATGGACCTCTCTAGATCATCAATTTAGTTCTTAATCCTATGGGATGCAACCCTCTAGTAGGGACAAAATCAACTACTAATTTTGTCCCTTGCTAGGTGATTATGTCCTTATCCCTCAAAAGGTAAAATTTTCAAATGATTATCTTTCTATGAGTTGGCATTTTCCATGTAGGTCGACCTTAGTGTGAAACTAAATTCTTTTGGAGTAGTATAAATACAAGTTAAGCCCATTCATTTCCTCACTTTAAACATACTTGGGTGACGTCAGACACTTATCAAGAGCTCATCTAGAACACATATATCAAGCATCAAGAAATATTCCCTATTCTTCCTTATTGAAAGGGAATACATTAGTAGCATCCCCCAAACAAGTAAAAAAAAATCAAATCCAACTCAAAGAACCAAATTATAGTTGCACACATATAAATGAAAGGAACAACATTGCACTTCCAATAGGTGGGAGAACTACATGGGGGTTGACGCACTCTTGAGGTATTACATGTTTTGTAGGTAACATAAGGACGCTTCAAACCAAATTGCCAACCCCTTTTTAAATGACCTTCAAGAAGCTACGTTGTTAAGAAGAGATTGATTTTGGCAACTTGCACTCATCTGATAAATCGAGGATCTCACACAAAGCTACAAATGCAACAATCATGAGATTATACAGTCACATATACAATTTTTAGAGTATGACATAATCATCATATTCATAACAGAATCAACTACATATTCTCTCTCTACCTATCAATTTTTTCTCAGGAAAAAAGAACATCCAGTTTTGGAGATGAATAAACTATATCAATATTTTGGCCCATTTCTCCTAGTTATGAGTCTATATCAGTCATTTGTGTATAGTGAAACATAAGTGCATCAACTTCTTGTGATATTACTATATTTAGCATGTTCCCTAGCTTATCAAATATCTTTTAATAATTCATTATTATTCAAATATGCATATTTAATTTAGTAATCTAAATATACATCCTTCCTAGATTTCAACTTTAGATTAGATAATAATATTTTCCCAATCCTAATTTAGGGAAAATCATTTGGTGAACCCATACATTGATCTTACTTACTCTTTCCTTATATGATTTGAATTGTCATGTTTATTACCTTTGGTCTAATATTTGTAGTCTCACTCCTATTTTTTTGTGGAGTTTGAATTTCTCATATGAATATCAAATATAAAAATCCTAGTAAAAAGCTCACCTTTGGCTACTAGTAACTCTACCCATGCCATGCCATTTAGCTATATCTATGACAATGCTCATGAAAAATATTCTAGGATTAAGAAAATGACATCTATGTGTATATAGAAAATAGTGATGGTAATGATTGAATTCCTATGATTATACAAATTAATGTGGTAATGTTTCTAATGAGCAGGAAATATTGTCCTTAAACCCATGTTGTACCTTAATGTTATGGTTATCAAGTGATAGAGGACCAATCATACCTACCAAGTAGTAGTGTTTCTACTGAAGAGGGAATATATCCCCTACTCCACACATTGTACTCTCTACTTATGGTTATTAAGTTATTGAGAATCAAATATGCATAACTAGTTATAATGATTCACGCTTTTATGATGAATATTGTATAGTGTCTAGTTCATATTTATTTTTAGACTAGTGGTCTACAATATATGTCCCTTTCCTCAAAAGAGAGGGAATTAATTGGGATTATTATAGAAAGATCTGGGATATAAGATACATATTACAATGAACAAAGATACGCACCATAAATCAATGATGGAAAAAACCATAAAACATGGAAAATATAATTTGTCAATGCCCCCCTATATGCCAATTCTTTCTAGTATAACTTAAATAGTCAAATTTTAGAATTTTGAGAAAAATACATAGTACACATTGGTTAATATAATGAATCAGGAATAGTGATATGTTTTATTATATTTATAGTTCATTTTATTACAAATTTAGGTGGAATGATGTCAATTCATAGTCAAATTGAATGACAGATATAATTTACAAATATTATATGGCATATTTTGTTCCCATTTTGACTATGCAAAATTCAAGTTTATTAAATTACTACGAGTATGGTGGGGGGCATAAGTATAATTCATTCCTTTTCAATCATACAAATTTGGAATCTAGATCCATATGTTGTGGTTTGATTTAGTTAGAATGGGTGATGTACATTGGATTTAGTGACACTTATCGACCTTAACATCATTCATAGAGTGCTCATGGTGGTTCCACCTTTTCAAGTGGTACATTGCATATTATTACTCAATCATGATTGTAAGGTATATTATGCCCACAATTTCATTGGCTAGTTTTGGTTTTAAAAATTGGGGATTGATCACCCCCAATTATCCATTTTGTTCGAAAAGAATATCCTTCTCCATGTGCTTCATTAATGGGGCCACAATATACTCTAAGTGCTTCACTAGGAAGCCTCAGTCCTTGTAAGGAAAAAATAGTTTCTGCAAATATATGTCCTCATTACTTTCAATTTCAAATTTTAGAGTTAAATTTTTTATTTTCATAATATGGACATTGAATGCATTCTTGTATTGCAAGTTTTGGTTTGGACATCTCAAAACCATTCAAGTACCTAAGCATTCAAGAAAAGGAAAAGTGTGTCTACACACTCAAGTGTGAATTTCCTTTAACTAATGAAATTCATTTTCTATATTAGAGGGGGAAATATTGACACCCAAATTCATTCATTTGGCATTTGGTAATGTTGGTTTTGGCTTATATATGTTTTACATGACTTGTGCACATAAACTGATCTCAAAATCACTAGCATATCTTACCAAGGATTGTAATAAATCAAATATATCATTCTACTAGTTAGTTACCTACATGAACACTTAGGTCTATCATAGATACCTTATACCTCCTAAACACACCTATTAAGATAATCGATTTAGTTCTTAACCCTACTTGAAAAAACCCTCCAACAGGGAAAAATTTGACTGTCAAATATGTCCCCTGATAGGAGATTGTATCCATAGCCCTCTAATGGACAAATTTTGAAATGAATATCTTTCCATGAGTCAACCTTTCTCCTTTAAGTTATCCTTAGTGTGAAACATTGCCTTTAGAAGTAAAATTTAAGCCCATTCATTTCCTCACTTGGCACATACTTAGGTAACACCTATAACTTATAAAGAGATCATATAAAAAACATATATCAAACATCAAGATATATGCCTTATTCTTTCATATTTCCAAAGCATACATTTAGAGAAATCCCTAAGAAAATAAAAATAACTTAAATCCTAGTAAAAGAAAGGAATATCAAGTGTCAGAGAACCAAATTATAGCTACATATATATAAATGAAAGGAGAAAAATTAATTTTCTAATAAGTGGGAGAAATACATGGGGTTTTCTTCCCTCTCAAGGTATTTCTATGTAGGAAGTGCAGAGGATCTACAACCAAACTGCTAACCCCTTTTTATAGGAATTGGAAAAAGGTATGGTTTTAAGAAGAGAAGAATGATTTTGGAAACTTGTGTGGATCTTATAGATCCACGATCACGCATAGACCAACACATTCAATAGTCGCAAGAGGTTGTATAGTCACAGATATATAGTTCATAGTAGGAAAAATGCATCAAATTCAAGATAGAACTAACTACCAATTTTAACTCCACCCACCAATTTTTTACCAAAGTAGATAGACATCAAGTTTTGGATATAAATAAACTATATCAATATTATTTCCTATTTTTCCTAGTTTTGAATCTAGATTAATTGGATAAGTATAGAGAAATCTAAGTGCATTTTCTTCTTGTGATTTTACTATATTTAGGAGGTTCCCCGATTGATTAAATCTCTTAATAATTTAAATTGTAATTCAAATACATACATGAATATTTAATTTAGTAAATATGAATGTACATAATTTCTAAATTTCAACCTTATATTATATTATGGATTTTTCCATTTCTAAGTAGTACTAATTTAGGGTATATTAGTGTTTCATACATCATTGCATGTTAGAGGGTCATTTTTTCCATGCCATGTCAGTATTTGAGTCATGGTTGCTTGTGTGATTCTTGGTCATGATACTTACTACTTATTTTCAGAATTGTTTCCTATTAATTAGCTATGCATGTTCTTGAATGTTTAATGTGTCATTTTATATTCAGCCCATGATTCATATTATGCATATTACTATTGTGTGTTTCTACTATTACTCACATTTTCATGATCAATATCATGATTCTATTAGGGCACATATTGTACTAACATGTTTTATTGTTATATCGTTTCTTGTTACTTATTTATAAATATAGATAGCTATCTTTTCATTATATCTTATATTTACTAACACTTAATCTATGCCCATTCCTTAGATTAAATATTCCATACGTGATTACATGATGACATATTTCTATTCTAGAATATGAAACCAAATTTATAATACATGTTTTGGTAATTTTAAAATTAGGATTTAATCTAGCTATGATTGATTAATTTGCGTAACTTGGTGAATTATATATAGTAAGTATGTAGATCCTAAATCATGTCAAGATAAATTAAAAAAATTCACAAGCTTAGCTGAGTTAAATAAAGTAAATACAAGTTATTTTTAGAAGAGATTGTAATTATTTCTAACTAAGATATAGTGACAATGATATGATAGTGTTTAGGAAGGATGTGAAGAGTTTCATTGAGATTTCCTAAATCTCTAGGATTTTGAATCTATAAGGAGGATGAAGTTGCTTGTTTTAGAAAAATTCGCTATGGTGAATTTTTCCAATATGGATATATTTTTTCATTATACGTTTTAGTTGGATCTCACATGTGGAACGATCTTTATTTGTGTTACATGATATTTATTTTATGTTCAACTTGAAATCATGTTTGTACATTAGATTAGGGTTATTTATTATTCTTCTTTACTTGAGGACCTAAAGAGGGGTTAGTTTTATTGGGTTAAGTTTCCCCCACAATGCTTACAAAACAATAATCCAAAGAGGCATCAAACCCTCATAGTTCCTCACTCAATGTATGTGTGTAAGATATATATCAAAATTGTTTTTGGTAATCAAGACCCCAATAGGATGTCTGAGACTTGGAAATTATCTTTGGTGTGATGTAGATTTGTGAAATGGCCCATGGAAGTTATATAAGATGTGTACAAATTTGGTGTTGGATATATTTCTTTAGAGAATGATTTAGCAAATGAGTGCTTGTTGTGATATCCTGGGTAGTCCCCAAATATGCGAGATAAGAGGCCCTTGAATGGGTTGTGTGAATGTAGTTTTATAGGTAATTTTTGTGAAATGTTTCCCCACTCAATTGACAATAGGATGACTAGGATAACTGTGAATTTCACAAAGTGACCATTACATATTTGCATGATGAAGTCTGCAACTTAAATCAAAATCACCCAAATGGATTTATCTCTTATGGATGAATTTTTATTGTAAGATGGAAAATTCACTATGTCAATTGGAAATGGTGGTCATATGTTGAAAGAGATGTTTTATATTCTAAAATTATGATTTTGAATGGTCAATGATGAATAACAAGTGTGACCTAGTGATCAAGAGTACTAGTTGGGAACATGCATGTAATAATTAATTTAAGTGCACAATGATTAATAGGTTGAGATATAAATAAAAAGGATTAATTTCCAAATGTCTTTGGTCTAAATTTATGTATCTACATTTTCCCCCATTTTATTCGAGTAAATAATAATTTCTTGATTAAAATAAATAACTTCAAATAAAAACCTCCCATAACGAGAAGACATGCATGAGATTGGAATGTGTGTTTTCCATTATCATTTTTGTATATCCATATATGTGAACATGTTTTCCATATTAAAAAACATGTATTAAATTCCAATCAATATATATGCTTATAAACATTATTAAATAACATAAACTGAAAAGTAAAAATCACTAAACATGTACACTTGTTTGTCCTGAGTGTCTTATGATGGGGAATAGTAATTCAAACATAATACAATGATATTAATCGGTCCTTTAATGTGAACCCATATATAACAATTATCCTTCATAAGTGAAGCCTTTATCTAGCAATTAAGATTGCTAGGTATATTTCTTTCTAGTAGTTACACTTGCTAAGTGAAGCCTTTCTCTAGTAATTCATCCTACTAAGTGAAGCCATATAAAATATCATGATGTAATGTATCATAATAAATATGTGCATATCATCATATGGTGTCATTTGAAGTATTGTATTGAAAATCTACATGAATACGCTATAAAAACCCCATAATGTTGAGTTGTGGATCTCAATTACTTCAGATTAGCATGCAATGTAAAACTTGCTGGAAAACACAGTAACCATCATTGGTTAGGAGGGACCGGCATCGGTCACCTAGGACCGACATCAGTCAGGAAAGGAGGAACTGACATTGGTTAGGGAGAACCGACATCGGTTACATGTGCGGGAGTGTTTTACTTAACTTTAAAAAATTAGATCTATTTTTAGCATTAAAGTATATCTATTGATTGTAATTACATGGCTAAGTGCCCTAAGTTTATGAATGCTTATATAAGCATAAAAGCTAGGGTTTAGAAGTAGAGAATTAACAAGAATTAAGAATAGTTGTGAGAGAGAGAATTCTTGGAAGAGAAGTAAAAGCTTGAGAGAAAGAAAGTATTGTACATCTGAGAGGTGTGGAAGATTGTAAATCTTCAATTGTATATCTTGTCAAAGCTTTGGATAATAGATTGGCTTGTTTCTTGGTGGACGTAGCCCACACTGGGTGAACCACATTAAATTTGGTGTTGATTTATATCTATTGTTTTGTATATTTCTTTTGGTAGAATATCGTCTTTTATTTGCATGTATGCTTAGATATGATATATTGTCTGTAAAACCGGTGTTATAACCCCAACAATGGATATCAAAGCTTTGTTTGAGGATTTTGTGTGTTGACAGATTTACTCATAGAGGGTTTTTTGATTGAGTGGGAGCTACAACAATGGCATAAGAAAACAAATACAAGGTAGAGAAGTTTGATGGATGAAATTATCAATTATGGAAGATGTAGATTGAGGATTATTTGTATCAAAGAGATTTGTATTTACCATTGGATGAAAAGTGTAGACCTACGAAGACGATTGATGAAGAATGGAAGTGTTGTTGCAGACTCACAGGACCCCTGGATGCAGATCAGGCTTCTAGGGTGATCACTCTAGCATCCAGTGTGATTGCACAACATGGAAACCTCTCTCCAAGTGTGGGGACTTGAAAAAGTGAGAAAGGATTCTCCAGATTAGAGGCTAGTTCCTCAAACTCCTCTGATTCAGATGCTATATTTTGCAAAAACTATGCAGAGGTTTGCTTGAAACCTAATCCTACTCTAAATTCCAAGGAGACAGGGATAGAAAGATGCAAAAATGAAACTAAACTAATAGGTGATACACCAAAGGAGGAGTGGTGAACACTTCTTCTTCTGCAGATAGACACAGATCATAAAAATGCAACATAAAACATCATGCACAAATGACTAATAAGATGTAATTAGAGGTCTGAAATGAAACAAGCAACACAAACAGAGGACTGAAAACTGATCACAGAGCCTGTATTGTCATTTCCACTGTCAAAATCCTTGTATTACAACATCAAAAAGGTAGAAAACCTGTTACAATTTTAGAAGAGGTCTGATACTTGCAAAAATCACTTGTTACAGGTGAAAGAAGAAGCTTGCTATCCAAAGAAATGTTCCCCCCTTTGGAAATGAGCCAAATCTGGCTTTTACAGTGCAAGGGTCGAGTCCAGGGGACATGAAACGTACAAAAACATGAGAGCCCATCCCTCCTTGAATGCAGGTGCATTAAAACAGCATGGGGGACCTTAAAAACCCATACCCTATCATTTGACCAGATTACAGGAGAATGCGACCCATTCTGCATTAAATCTAGTCGCTGGAATGTCACTTCTGGCCATGAACACGCGTCAGAGCCATTTCTCAATTTTCTCTCTCCAGACTACACCAAAATTCAAGATTAACCCCGGAATCATGTAGAAAATTTCACAAGATTTCCGTTGATATAAAGAACGTGCAAATCTGAGCTCTGGATCAAAAGATATGTCGATCTGAAGATTTAGGGCACGGAACAGGTGAAAATGCGTTTTGAAAATTTTCCCGCACTCTGCTACCTGGATGACACGTGGCATGCATTGATTGGTCGTGTAATTCTCTCTCCTTCCCTGCTTCATTGGACACGTGTCTTCTTTTTATTGGCTCGGGATTTTCCTTCAAAAATCACCCTTTGACCTTTGGACCTTTCTCCTTGTGACACGTGTCATGATCTGGTTGGTCTGCGGGTCTGCCGGCTCTTTCGCGTCCACCGCGTCCATTTGTCCCGGATGTCCCAGTGCTGTTTGGGACAAAAAATTCTGATCCACCCGAAATGGGCTTCCCTGTCCCTTATCTGCTGATGACACGTGGCACAATCTGGTTGGCTCTCGGCTTTTTCGGCTATCCGCGTCCCGCGCGTCCCTTTGTCCCACATGTCCCAACTGAAGTTCCCCGTTTCAGCCGAACTTCGCGTCCTTCATGTCCATTTGTCCCAAAGTTCTCAAATTACTTCATTGGGCTTCCCCTTGCTCTTAGTTGCTTCACCTTTTCAGCGTCCTTTGCATCCATCGCGTCCTCATGTCCCAATTGCTTAGTGTGAAAATTCTCTATTTTGGCCGATCCGGATGGTTCGCGTCCTCAAGGCCCAAATGTCCTCGAGCAGTTAGTCAAATTTTTTTCTCCTTTGGCCGAATCGGCTTTCCGCGTCCCTCGCGTCCCGACGACCCAATTGTCCCTCTGCTAAAGTTTCCCGTTTCAGCCGAACCGGCCGGTTCGCGTCCTTCACGTATATTTGTTCCACTTGTCCCAGTGCTTCGCGGGCCACCTGGAGGCGTTTCGGCCGAACCGTGCCTTGGTGTCCCGAAATGTCCCAACTTCTCCTAGGACAAGGACTTAGCTGATTTTCACAATTTTTTCTGGCCCAAGCTTATTTTCTGCAAATTTTTCACATTTTCTCAGAGCTTGCTCTTTTCAACCTAGACAGGAGAGTTAGAAAATTTTTTGAGGGGACCCTAGAAACATGATTTCTGCCCTGAATTCATCCATTTGCCTGGGACTCGAGAATTCTGATGTATGTTATCAAATCAACCCTGGGGGTGGATTTGGATAATAATTTGGCGACTCAGCGGGGACATCTACCTGCTAGATGAAAAGACCAGTTGCCTGAAACAATCCATTGGGCATGGAGTCATCAAATATTCTGTTTAGAACCTCAACTGACTCAGAATGTGCAAGGAGGAAGATGGAATGTCACCTGATGAAAGCAAGGACTGCAAAACATCTCCATGGACAACAAGCTGTGCCAAAGCACTTAGGGAAAACAAGACTAACCTACAGCGAAACAATGTGCACAAGCACTTGGAGGAAAGAAAACCTAATCTAATATTTACAGAGGTAGTGAACTTCCCTCTAGAAGCAATGCTTGAGATAGATTCCATTGACTGGAATCTGCAGTTCTTCACCATCCAATGAGGCTAATTGGAAAGCATTGTTGTTCTTGCACTTTGTGACCATGTATGGGCCACTCCAAATGGCATCAAATTTTGAATGCCTTCCCAGTTTTTGCTCTTTCCACATCCCCTTTCAACACTAGATCTCCAACTTGAAAAGATCTATCCTTGGCCTTTCTATCAAAGGTCTTCTTGATCAAAGCTTGATCTTTTCCATTGCTTGGGATGCCTGATTTCTGATCTCTTGCAGCTCCATCAACTCTGCATACCTCACCTCCATGGGCTCAAATTCAAGCAACTCCAGCTGCTTCATGAGTTCCAATGTTGGCAACTCAAGTGACATGGGCAAGGTTGCCTCTCTTCCATAGACAAGCCTGAATGGAGAGTTACCTGTGGATCTTTTGGGAGTTATCCTATCAGCCCATAGGGCTGATTTCAGCTTGGTATGCCAAGACCTCTGATTCTCATCAAGAGTCCTCCTAATGATCCTCAACAAGTTCTTGTTTGTAGACTCAGCCTGGCCATTACCCTGAGGGTAATAGTTCGATGAAGTGCTTAGGTAAATACCATTCTTGATAGCCCACTCAGTCACCTTAGATCCAATGAATGCCAATGCATTATCAAAGATTATTGTGGCAGGTACACCAAATCTGGTTGTTATCCCCTCATAAAAGTCTAAGATGCTAGACTCATTTGCCTCTTTGAGTGCTACTGCTTCTGTCCATTTGGTGAAGTAGTCTGTGGCTGTCAAAATCCATTTGTGCCCTTGGCTTGAATTGGGATTAATGACTCCAATGAAGTCCAAACCCCATTACATGAATGGCTGGTCAACTGAGATTGGATGCAATGGAAGGGCAGCAAACTTCTCTTTTCCTGTGAAGAATGCACAATTCTTACACCTCTTGATCCATGCATAGCAATCACTGAAGATTTTAGGCCAATAATAACCAGCCTTCATGATTTTTAGAGCTGTCACTCTTGGTGCAAAATGGCCACCAGCTGGTCCATCATGGAACTCTTCTAATACCCTTTGAATCTGACCTGTGCTAATGCATCTCAGCAGCACTCCATTCACATCTTTCTTGAACAAAACTCCATCAACAATGGCATATGGAACAGCCTGCAACCTGAAGTGTCTCCTTTGGGTCTTGTTCATCTCTGGAGGGCACAGGCCTGTACTTAGGAAGTGCATAATATCTTGGGTCCAGCAAGGAGTGGGGAAAGCATTGTCTTCTTCTTGATTGCCACTTGGCTCATGGCTGTCTTGGACTGTCAAAACAGCCTCTTCTTCGTTGCATACTTCCTTTTGCTTCCCCAAAACCAGCTACTCACACAGTCCTTTCCCTCTTACCAGCTTGGTGATCTTGATATCAATGTCATATTCCATGACACGGGTGATCCAACCTGCCCTTTTCTCATTCAAATCCTTGTTGAGGAGGAAGTCCTTAACTCCAGCATGTGAGACCAGCAACTGGACCTTGTTGTTTGAGACTAAATGCTTGAATTTCTTCAAGCTTCTGATTACTGCAAGTACATGCTTTTCAATAAAAGAGTACCTCACCTCGCAGTCATCTAGGCTCTGGCTGAAAAAGGCAATCGACTGCTCATCATTATCTTTGTTCTGCTGTACTAGAATGGCAGAAATAGTGTCATCACCTCCAAATGCATAGAGGATGAAATCCTTGGAGAAGTCTGGGTTGATGAGAGTTGGTGCTTGAGAGATAGCTTCTTTGATTGCTTCAAAACTCTCCTTGCCTTCTGCTGTCCACTTAAAAGCCATGCTCTTCTTTAACATTTTGGTGATGGGCTTGACAAGGGCTGCAAAATTTGGGACAAACCTCTGAACAAAGTTTATCCTTCCCAAGAAACTTTGAAGAGCCTTCTTGTGACTTGGCAATGGTAGTGCTCTTATGGCTTCAACCCTCTCTGGATCAATTGCCAGTCCCTCTTTGGAGACAATATGGCCTAGAAGTTTCCCTTCATGTGCAAGAAATATGCACTTCTTGGGATTCAAAGACACTCCAAACTTTCTACACCTCTGAAATACTTGCCTGAGGTGAAAGAGGTGGTCTGCTGCATTCTTTGAGAAGACAGTGATATCATCTAGGTATACCAGCACTATCTTGTTGATCAAGCCTTTGAATGCCATGTCCATTGCCCTTTGAAAGGTAGCACCAGCATTTGATAGTCCAAATGGCATCTTCTTGTAGGCATAGGTCCCCCATTTGGTGGTGAAAGCTGTCTTGAATTGGTCTTCTTCTTTAACCATCACCTGATTATACCCTGAGTAGCCATCTAGGAGAGAGAATCTCTCTGAACCGGATACTACTTGCAATATTTGTTCCATTGAAGGAAGCGGGTAATGATCTTTGAGAGATGCCCTATTGAGGTCTCAGAAGTCCACACACAACCTAATTTCTCCACTCTTCTTCCTGACTGGAACCAAGTTAGCAACCCAGCTTGAGTGCTTGATCGGGAATATAATGCTTGCCTCTATTAGCTTATTTAGCTCTTTCTTCATTAGAGGCTCAATGTGAGGGTTAACAGGTCTCTGCTTCTGCCTGATGGGCTTAGCATTTGGATCCAATTCTATGGTATGTTGTGCCAAATTCGGATTGAATCCTCTCAAGTCTTCATAGCTCCAAGTGAAGACATCTGGAAATTCTTGGCAAAGCTGTATGAAATCTGATTTCTCCTGCTCAGTGGCCACTTTACCAATTTGAAGTGTTTTGCCTTCCCCAACCGGAATTGGCTCTGAATCTTCTCTCTTGACCTGTATGTTAGCCTTTTCCTTACGGAACTGGTCGTTAGGGTTGAAGATAGACTCCAACGTTACTAAACCCTTGGGAAGCTTGTTTGTCCGCAGCTGCACTACTTGATCCCCATACTGCTGCTCTAGTCTGTCCTGATTCCTAGCTGAGAATTCAGCCTCTTCTTGTAAAAAATTGACGATCTGTTGATCGTTCTCAAACACCTGCCAGCTTATATTATTATCTGGAACTGCTGGCCTCACAATCACATGGATATGTGGCTGTGTTTTTTCCCTTTTGATGTTGTCAACCACATCAAACATTGCTCCAACTGCTGCGAGCCTATCCGCGGCTTCATTTTTCTTCCTGGGTATGGACACGATGTTGAAAGCTTCGAAATCCTCAATGAGGTCCCATACCCTATTCTTGTAGTTCTTCAGCAGGTCATTCTTTGTAGCATGTTGTCCCCTGACTTGATTGACGATCAGCTCACTATCCCCGAACACCTGCAAGTTATTTATGCCCTTTTTCCTAGCCCAATGAAGTCCATGAATCAAGGCCTCATATTCAGCTGTGTTGTTTGAACAAGAAAACTGGAAACGAAAAGCTGAATAATATTTGATGCCTTGAGGTGAAACAAGCATAGCTCCTCCTCCTGCACCTTGCCTACTCCTTGATCCATCAAAAAATAATTTCCATACCTCATTGTCATCCTTATGGTTTGGTTTGGTGATGCTAGGAATAGGCTGGTTTTCTTCATGTATGCAATAGACTCCTAGTTCAGATTCTTCTACTTCTTGGTAGGGATCAAAAGCATGTATCTTGTTTGCCCATTCATCAAGAGTTAGATCTGGATACTTCCAACCTTGGTGTCAGCCTCATCAGTGCTAGGGTGATCTTCTTGATCAAATGCTGAGCAATTGGCATTAATCTGACTTGGAGTGTAAGGCTCAATATGGAAGTTTGCAATAGGTTCAGACCTAATTGTAGCCTTAGTTCCATACCTTGTTCTAAACAGCATGTGAGACCAATCAGTAGACAAATAGCCTCCAATTTTGGCTGTGAAGTCCCTTGACAAGCACAAGGGCAAAGAGTGGTGGAAGGTCTATGACTGATACATCTTGTAAAACAACAACATTTGGACATGCATGCAAGGTAAGACTCAAATTTCTAATCACTCCAACTGTTGCTATTGCTGTCCCATCTAGCTGCACTACCCCTTTAGATGTTATTTCATACTGGAGCCCTAGCTGATCAGCTATCTGTTTAGGCATTACTGAGCTACTTGCCCCGGAGTCTATCATGCAATTATGTACTAGCTGATTTCCAATGATTAATGAAACATAGAAAGGAGGGGGCTTCAACATTTTACCTTGTTGTCCTCCATGACTTCCTTCAGGCTGGGCAGCATTTGTAAGCACTTTGTCTTGCATCTGAACCTGCTGATTCAAAGTTGGCCAATCCTTCATGGCAGCTTGCAGCAGATCTCTTTGGCCTGGGATGGATAGGGATTCCCACATAGATATGTTGACGTTTGTCTTCTTCATCTGATCAATGATACTGAATGGTGATGAAGGATCTCTCTGCTGTCCCTTGGTTTGCACATTTACTCCTTGCACGTGGGCAGCAACAGCTGGCATTTGAGTTGGCCTAGGGGCTGTTCTTGGCTGCCCTTGTGCATTTGAAACTGGACTTTGCTTGCCAATCATTTGTGGAGCCATGGAAGGTTGTGGATTGGCTGGGGCTAATGGTTGTTCTTCACCCAAATTTCTCCTCTTTGACCTTGTGTTGGCTGCAACACCTTGAGAAACTGCTTGATTCATGCCACAGAAATCTTCTGCTTGCCAGTTCACCAATGTGGTGTCATTTGGGGCTGATTGCTGTTGGAATGTTTCTTGTTGTTGACTATTTCCTTGACTGCCCTCGCCCTCCACACCAGTAGTTGTCACCATTAGTGCTTGATTGAGAGCACCATTGAAACACATGGATTGGTTATGAGGCTCATTGCATGGAAAGCACCAATCATATTCCTGAGCAATGTTGTTCTGGACTGGCACTAATGCTTTAGAAGCAGATATGACATTTGGATTATAGGGCTGGAATGGTCTATTGGTAGGAGGCCTTGCTTGGCTTTGATTTTGATTTGCAGCTGGATTAGGTGGTCTTTGTGGTTGGTATGGCTGCCTATTAGGCTGAGCTTGGGGTTGATAAGAAGGTCTGAAACCTTGGGCTTGCTGCCTCTTGAGAGTAACCAGCTCATTGCCTAGGTTTTGCAATTGTTTCATGACCTCTTGAAGCTCATTTGAAGCACTAGAGGATGAAGTAGAAGCTTCATTTGAACTCTGATTTCTAGGAGTGGGAACAGGAGCCAAAGTGGGTGCTTGACTAGTGCTTGGATTTTCTAAGTTTGGATACAAGGGCATGGGAGGCCTAGGAGCCAGTTTACCAGCTTGAATAAGACAGTTTTCAGCCCTAATGGCAATGCTATAAGCCATAGGGATAGTTATGCCTCCCATGGATTGAATCAACATAGAAATATCAGAATTTAAAGCTTTAAGGTAATATAGAAAAGCACCTTCTGCTGTTGGCCTGACTGCCACTGGAATCCTATCCCAAGACCTTTGAAATCTGAAGTTGAAGTCAGTCAGCTGCTCGTTGGGGGCTCTCTTGATAGTTGTCAGCTGCTCCAAAAGAGACAAGTTGTCTCCCTTCTCTCCAAATTGCTCGTGAAGTGCAATACACAGCTGATTCCAGTTTGTGATAGAACCAGCTCCAAGGCTCCTAAACCATTGCAATGCTTTACCCTTGAATGAAGATGCCAGTAACTTGACAGCCACTTGCATTTCATTGATTTCATGGATTGCACAAAGGTTAGCAATATCTTTAACATGATCACCTGGAGTAGTCTGATTTTCTCCAGTGAAGTAGGGAATGTTCTTCAAGGCTGCAATAGGAACTGGATGTTGTGCATTGAGAGCAAGTGGGCTGCTACCTGTGAAGTTGACGTAGGGATTGTTCTGAGCCATTCTGATTGGTCTTAAAACCCTTGTTGACTGGATGAAAGGCCTACCAGGTGGAGGAGTTGAGAGAGTTCTGTTTGGTGGAGATGGAGACCTTTGAATCCTTCTTCCTCTTTGCCTTCTTCTTGGAGATAATTGCAGGTATTCAAACAACACTTCTTCTTCTCCAACTCTTGACCTTGTGGTGATTCTTCTCATGAGTTTTCAGGCCTGCACTTGAAACCAATCGACTTGAGTTTTAACCAGTTGATTCTTCCCCTTGGAGTCGCCAGATATGCAAATAATAGCTCTTTTAAGCAAGAAAACTGCAGCAGATGCACATCAACTTTGCTGCAATAAAAATGAGACCTCTAGGTCCCACCGGGTGTGCCAAAACTGTTGTTGCAGACTCACAGCACCCCTGGATGCAGATCAGGCTTCTAGGTTGATCACTCTAGCATCCAGTGTGATTGCACAACATGGAAACCTCTCTCCAAGTGTGGGGACTTGTGAAACTGAGAGAGGAATCTCCAGATTAGAGGCTGGTTCCTCAAACTCCTCTGATTTAGATCTATATTTTGCAAAACTACAGAGGTTTGAAACCTAATCCTACTCTAAAATCCAAGGAGACAGAGATAGAAAGTGCAAAAATGAAACTAAACTAACAGGTGATACACCAAAGGAGGAGTGGTGAACACTTCTTGTTCTGCAGATAGACACAGATCATAAAAATGCAACATAAAACATCATGCACAGACTGATAAGATGTAATCAGAGGTCTGAAATGAAACAAGCAACACAAACAGAGGACTGAAAACTGATCACAGAGCCTGTATTGTCATTTCCACTGTCAAAATCCTTGTATTACAACATCAAAAAGGTAGAAAACCTATTACAATTTTAGAAGAGGTCTGATACTTGCAAAAATCACTTGTTACAGGTGAAAGAAGAAGCTTGCTATCCAAAGAAATGTTCCCCCCTTTGGAAATGAGCCAAATCTGGCTTTTACAGTGCAAGGGTCGAGCCCAGGGGACAGGAAACGTACAAAAACATGAGAGCCCATCCCTCCTTGAATGCAGGTGCATTAAAATGGCATGGGGGACCTTACAAACCCATACCCTGTCATTTTGACCGGATTACAGGAGAATGCGACCCATTCTGCATTAAATCTGGTCGCTGGAATGTCACTTCTGGCCATGAACACGCGTCAGATCTGTTTCTCAATTTTCTCTCTCCAGACTACACCAAAATTCAAGATTAACCTAGAATCATGTAGAGAATTTCACAAGCTTTCCGTTGATATAAAGAACGTGCAAATCCGAGCTCTGGATCAAAAGATATGTCGATCTGAAGATTTAGGGCACAAAACAGGCGAAAATGCGTTTTGAAATTTTTCCCGCGCTCTGCCACCTGGATGACACGTGGCATGCATTGATTGGTCGCGTAATTCTCTCTCCTTCCCTACTTCATTGGACACGTGTCTTCTTTTTATTGGCTCGGGCTTTTCCTTCAAAAATCACCCTTTGACCTTTGGACCTTTCTCCTTGTGACACGTGTCATGATTTGGTTGGTCCGCGGGTCTGCCGGCTCTTTCGCGTCCACCGCGTCCATTTGTCCCGGATGTCCCAGTGCTGTTTGGGACAAAAACTTCTGATCCACCTGAAATGGGCTTCCCTGTCCCTTATCCGCTGATGACACGTGGCACAATCTGGTTGGCTCTTGGCTTTTTCGGCTATCCGCGTCCTGCGTGTCCCTTTGTCCCACATGTCCCTGTGCTGAAGTTTCCCATTTCGGCCGAACCGGCCGGTTCGCGTCCTTCGTGTCCATTTGTCCCAAATGTCCCAGTGCTGTCTGGGACAAATTCTTCCGAAGTGCCCGAAATGGGCTTCCTTTGCTCTCGGCCGCTTCGCCTTTTCACGTCCTTTGCGTCCTCACGGCCCAAATGTCCCAACTACTTAGTACGAAAGTTCTCCATTTCGGCCGATCCGGGTGGTTCGCGTCCTCAAGGCCCAAATGTCCCAAGTAGTTAGTCGATTTTCTTCTCCTTCGGCCGAACCGGCTTTCCGCGTCCCTCGTGTCTCGACGGCCGATTGTCCATGTGCTAAAATTTTTCGTTTTGGCCGAACCGGCCGTTTCATGCCCTTCGCGTATATTTGTTACACTTGTCCCAGTGCTTCGCGGGCCGCCTAGAGGCGTTTTGGCCGAACCGTGCCTTGGTGTCCCGAATGTCCCCACTGTTCCTAGGATAAGGAATTAGCCGATTTTCACAATTTTTTCTGGCCCAAGCTTATTTTCTGCAACTTTTTCGCATTTTCTCAGAGCTTGCTCTTTTCAACCTGGACAGGAGAGTTAGAAAAATTTCTGAGGGGACCCTAGAAACATGATTTCTGCCCTGAATTCATCCATTTTCCTGGGACTCGAGAATTCTGATGTATGTTATCAAATCAACCTTGGGGGTGGATTTGGATAACAGGAAGATTTTTTACAGAAAGGCTTTGGGATCTATAAGATTGATCCTGACAACATCGGTGGCTTCTAATATTACAGAAGTGACTTCTACGGTAGAGTTAATGAAATCTCTTGCTAATTTATATGAAAAACCTAGTGCTTCAAATAAATTTTATTTGATGAAGAAACTATTTAGTTCTAAGATGCATGAAGGTGGATCTACATCTAGTCATTTGAATGATTTCCGATCTATTGTAAATCAATTAAAATTGGTTGATATATCATTTGATGATGAAGTAAAAGCACTTTTATTCTTATGTTTTTTACCTGATAGTTGGGATAACTTGGTAATGGTTGTTAGTAATACGACATCTGCTAATAATATTTTGAATTTTGATGATGTGGTTGGTATAATCTTGAATGAATAAATTTGCAGGAAGAGTACAGAGGAATCATCAGTTGGGAATGCTTTAAATGTAGAAAGAATGGGAAGGTAGAAGGAGAGATCCAAGACTAAGAGTAATGGGAAATCAAAGTCAAGGGATAACAAATCTAAATCTAGAAGTAAGGGAATCACTTGTTGGAAATATGGAAAGAAAGGACATGCAAAGAAAGATTGTTGGTCAAAGGACAAAGAGAACCAACAACTATAAAAAGGTAAAGAAGCAAATCTTGCTACATCAGAGGTAATGCAAGATGCTCTTGTTCTTTCTTTAGATAATAGAATTGAATCACGGGTTTTAGATTTAGGAGCTTCTTTCCATGCAACCCCTAATAAGGGTTATTTCAGAAATTATGTCTAGGGCAATTTTGGGCATGTTTATTTGGGTGATGATGAACCTTGCAGTATTATTGGTAAAGGGGGAGTTCATCTAAAATTGCAAAATGGAAATACATGGGTATTGAAAGATGTGAGGCATGTGCCAAGCCTCAGAAGGAATTTTATTTCTATAGGGCAACTAGGTGAAGCTGGTTGCATGGTTACTTTTACAGGAGACTCTTGGAAAGTCACCAAGGGTGATTTTGTTTTGGCAAGAGGTAAGAAGTTAGGAACATTATATTTATCTACCTATGTTACTGATTCATTTTCTAAATTATCTACTTCATATTTAGATGCATGCATGTGGCATAATCGATTGGGCCATATGAGTCAAAAAAGAATGTGGATCTTAAAGGCTAAGTGTAAGTTATCAGATTTGAAATATTTAGATCTTGATTTCTGTGAGCATTGTGTCTTTGGAAAGAAAAAGAGAGTGAGATTTCTCAAAGTTAGGGCAACTAAGAAGGAGCAGAAATTGGAGCTTGTACACTCAGATGTGTGGGGACCAGCTCAGGTAGCTTCTCACGGGGGATCCTAGTATTATGTTACTTTCATTGATGGTGCTATAAGAAAGGTATGAGTTTATTGTATTAAATGAAAAACTGATGTTTTTGAGACTTTTAAAAGATGGAAAGCCCTTATTGAGAATGAATCAAATTCTAAGTTAAATTTCCTTAGATCTGACAATGGTGGTGAATACTGTAGCAAGGATTTCAATGATTATTGTTCAGTGAATGGGATACATAGAGAAAGAACGGTTCTAAGAACACCATAGGATACTGGTGTTGCAAAAAGAATGAATAGGAAAATCATGGAATGTGCTAGAAGTATGAGGATACATTCTAGATTGCCCTTACAGTTTTGAGTGGAAGAAGTTGATACAACAGTTTATTTGATTAACAGTGGGCCTTCAAGTTCACTAGATGGAGGAATACCAGAGGAAGTTTGGACTAGAAAAGAGGTAGATCTTTCTTTTCTTAAATTTTTTGGGTCAGAAGCTTTTTTGCATGTTGATAAGGAAAATAGGAAAAAGTTGGATGCAAAATCCAAAAGATGTACTTTCATTGGTTATGGATCTATGATTTCAGATTATATTTTTGGGATTTAGAGAATTCTAAAATTATTAAGAGTTGTGATGTTGAATGGAATGAAAAAAGAATGTACATGGATCAAATTTTAGTACCCAAGGATGAACCGGTTGAGAAGTTTCTGAATGAAAATGAACTTTTGGATTTAAAAATATTACCTACAAGGTTACACAATAATCGATGTTGGTTTCCCCTTACCGACATCGGTCATCTGAACCGGTATTGGTTACAGAAGATCCAAACTGGCATCGGTTAGCAAAACTGACGTCGGTTATAGGTGACTGATGTTGATCACTATCAGATTGAGCCTCCACGAGGTCTAGATTGAGCCTCCGATACCCAAAACTCCTGTGAGAAGGTCACAAAGGGTAAGTAAAACTCCAAAAATATTTACACCTTCTCTATTTTATTTATTATTGATTGATAATGGTGAACCATAAAATTTTGAAGAAGCAATATAGGATAAGACCCACGTCTAGTGGGAACATGACATGGATGAGGAGATGGAATCCTTGGAACAGAACCAAACTTGGGATTTGGTTAAGTTGCTAGTAGGTAAGAGGACATTATAGAACAAGTGGGTTTACAGGATCAAGGAAGAAGAGGGTGGACAGAAAAGATACAAGGCAAGGCTTGTAGTAAAGGGATTTGCACAGAAAACAGGTATTAAATTTCGTGAAATATTTTCTCCTGTTGTAAAAATGACTTCTATTCGTACTATATTTAGTTTCGTTGCGGTAGAAGATTTGCATTTAGAGCAACTAGATGTGTAGACAAATTTCCTTCATGGTAATTTGGATGAAGAGATTTATATGCAACAACCGCTTGGGTATGAAATCAAGGGTAAGGAGAAACTAGTGTGTAGGTTGAAAAAGAACTTATATGGGGTCAAGAAAGCTCCAAGGCAATGGTACATGAGGTTTGATAGTTTTATGCATGAGCATGGTTACTTGAGATGTGAATTTGACCATTGTGTTCATTTCAAGACGCTTGAAAATGGGAGCTATATTATTTTGTTATTATATGTGGATGATATGTTTATTTCAGGATCTAGTATACAAGACATTGGTGAGCTTAAGGGAAAGTTAGCTCACACATTTTCTATGAAGGATTTTGGAGCTGTAAAAGGAATCCTTGGCATGTAAATACACAGAGACAGAAAGAACAAGAAATTGTATTTGTCTCAGGAAGATTATATTTATAAGGTGTTAGAAAGGTTCAACATGCAGAATGCAAAACCTGTTAGTACACCTATGGCTGGACACTTCAAATTAAGTAAAGATCAGTGTCCGTCATCACATGAGGAGGTCAAATACATGAAACGAGTGCCATATGATTCAACAATTGGGAGTCTCATGTATGCTATGATTTGTACCAGACCAAACATTGCACAGGCGGTGGGAGTTGTGAATAGATATATGGCCAATCTAGGTAAAGAGCATTGGAAAGCAGTCTAATGGATACTCAGGTATTTGAAAGGGACATCTAGCATGCAGTTATGCTATGGAGGTTTGGATATTTCATTATGTGTCTATGTTGATTCGGATATGGCTGGAGATCTAGATGGTAGAAGGAGCACTATTGGATATATTTTCACAGTAGATGGGATGACAGTTAGCTGGATTTCAAGATTGTAGAAGGTTGTGGCTTTGTCTACTACAGAGGCAGAGTATGTTGCAACTATAGAGGCTAACAAGGTGATGATATGGATGAGCAGGTTCATGAAAGAGTTGGGAAAGGAGCAAGATGATTGCAAATTATTTAGTGACAGTTAGAGTGCAATTCATTTGGAAAAGAACTCATCATTTCATTCAAGAAAAAAACACATTCAGTTGAGGTATCACTTCATATGGTAGGTATTGGAGGATGGATAGATGAATTTGGAAAAGATTCATAGGAGTGAGAACCCAGTGGATATGCTAACTGATCCATTAGCAAAGGAGAAGTTGGAGCTACACTCCACTTCTGTTGGTCTTCGAGTTTGAGACTTGAAGAGGAAGAAACAAATCTAAGGAAGGATCCAAGAATGATGTTGTACATGTATGGTGTAATAATTAATCTCCAAGTGGGAGATTGTTGATTTGTGGAGCTAAATTACTTCAGATTAACATGCAATGTAAAACTTTCTAGAAAACATAGTAACTGTCATCGGTTAGGAGGGACCGATATCGGTCACCTAGGACCTACATCGTTTAGGCAGAAGGAACCGACATCGGTTAGGGCGAACCGACATCGGTTATCTGTGCGGGAGTGTTTTAATTAAATCTCAGGAATTAGATCTATTTTTAGCATTAAAGTATATCTATTGATTGTAATTGCGTGGCTAAGTGCCCTAAGTTTATAAATGCTTATATAAGCATAAAAGCTAGGGTTTAGAAGTAGAGAATTAACAAGAATTAAGAATAATTGTGAGAGAGATAATTCTTGGGGGAGAAGAAAAAGATTGAGAGAAAGAAAGTATTGTACATCTGAGAGGTGTGGAAGATTGTAAATATTCAATTATATATCTTGTCAAAGCTTTGGATAATAGATTGGATTGTTTCTTGGTAGACGTATCCCAAACTGGGTGAACCATGTTGAATCTGATGTTGATTTATATCTCTTATTTCATATATTTCTTCTGGTAGAATATCCACTTTTATTTGCATGTATGCTTAGATCTGATATATTGTCTGTATAACCGATGTGCTAACCCCAACACATAAGATGTCCCTCTTTTAAGAAAAGGGATGCTATAAAAGACCACTTAGCTCAAAATATAAAGTTTTATTCATGAAATACCAGATAAGAAATGTCATCATTGATATAAACAAATTATTCTATCAACTAACATAGTATAATGTGAATAATTAAACTATATAATTAGTTGTAAGAACAAGTACGTTGTAAGATTTTGTAGACACTAAAATTTTGTAACTTTTATTTTGCAATGCCATGTTTTACTATTCTCCCTTTCTAACACAAATGCTCACATTTGGAATGCAATCAGTTCATGTCTCTAGCTCTTCTATGAAATCCTTATCTCGACACTCTACTCTGCCATCAATTATAGAAATATTATTTCACTAAAGTAGTAAAAAACCTTTGTACTTCTTGTCACAACTTCCTATTTTACTTTTCCACTTCTCTGTCTAGGACAATACAAATCGGTCAAGATGTGGGGTCTGATCTTGGCCGATGTGTATGGTCCTAGACCATTAAGTTCTTCATCTGTATTTTCAATTTGAATATTTTTATGGGTCATTTCATCTTCCTAGGGTCATCCTTATTATAATATTTCACTTATAGAATGCTATATAAATATTTAAATCACCTGATACTCTTAGAAGAACCTATTGCAAATATCATTCTAAAAACACTTAAAGATTCCCTAAATCTACCCAAACCAACTAACAATAAATTAAATAAGTACCTAATATAGGTATGAAGCACTCAATTAGGTTAACAAGTCTAGCTTCCTCCATTTTCAAGTACTAAAAGGTCATAGAGTCATGTCTTAGTAAAAGAAAAGTCACTTCAAATATTGTTCAAGGGTTTCAAGGAACAAAGAGTTAGGTCAAGTAGTTGAGGCATACCATGTCACACTAATATTACACTGGGTAAATTATATACTATATAGTTAGCTTGTTATCTTGATGTAAGGATACACAAGGGCACCCCTAGTGGGTTGGTTAGTTGTTCGCACTTGCACAAACACATATGATAACTACACAAGGCTTTCTCTTGCAGAAATGACATGTAGTATAACACTTGGATTAGCTCAAAAACTCAAATTTCAATGGCTAAGGGTAGTCCAACCTCACCACACAAACATGTCATCTCCTTTTGCTTTGTTAATTCTTTGATGAATGGTTTTAAATTTTTCTAGGGTTTTCACTATGTTGCGGGTGGTTACAAGTCATCTTAAAGTTGTGGAAGCAAGAGTGACATACAAAAGAGGTCATTTTTATAAAATAAAAGCACACAGAAGTTACAAGACCATATTTTCAAAGGGTACCATACCATATAGATATAGGTAAGGACTTTATAGTTCCAGTATGGAATTTAAAGTAGTTGTTCAGTCCTTGCACTACCTAGTTTCTAGTTCCAAAACATGTACATAAAGCATTTCTAGCATCAGACCTTCCTATTCCACTATTATTCACTCCCAAATCCTCTCCGCTATGACCTTTATAGCCAAGATTATTTCTCCTCTTGTGTATTTGAATAGTTACTTATCATTTTATCAATTGTTTTAAGTATAAAAACATTATTCTAATTGTGAATGCTTAATGTCGGAACTTAATTCATCATAAGAGTCCCTTACTACAAGCCCTTACATACTCTTTATATTTGTTCATTACCATAACATATATTTAATTAGGGTGTAAAAATTTAGTGAACTCGACTCATGATTATATCATGCACCTTCTTCCAAACCCTGTTTTCCCTAGTGTTTCATCTCTGTATTATATATTCATATCTGAACCTAATTTTCATCTATCACATGCCCTAAATTTGGTTTTCACAAAATTTCCCAAGGTCTCATGGTTGGCCCTTCCCTTTGGGTATCTTTCTATGGATTCCTAAATTCCAAACAACCTTTCATCATATGTTTCAAACACAAATACTATATTTTAAAATTACTCCGATTTTTTTTTAATTTTTATATATTAAATGAAAAATATTTTTTTGGCATAACTTTGAGCAAAATTATTCGAAATTCAAAATTACTTTTGTTAGTAATTAAAAATAATTTTGATAGTTGGACTATCAAATATTTTATCAAAGAGGCCACCGACATATGCACAACTTTCTCAAATTTTAAAATTTGTCACACCTATAGGGAATGGAATAAGGTGGCTGACTCCTTTGCCAATTTCGGGGTCACTAGCAAGCACCTTAATAATTGGCATGCCATTAGTGAAATCCCCCAAATCCCTAATGAGATCATCATTAAAGAAAAAAATTCTAGTTGTACTATGACTCAGTACCTTCAACCCAAAGCAACATGTGAAGTTATGGTGTTATAATGGACTCACATGTTTCTATAGAGTCTCTCTCATGATTATGAATCAAAGCAATCAAGGTTTTATTTGCCCCTCTGATTACAAAGCTACTGTAAAGTGTTATTAGATCTATCAGAAGGTTGTTGTGGATTGTTTACGGGTGTCTATTATTTTGCCATGAGTGGTACTCCATACAGGGTGGAACCAATTTATGACCTGACATGGAAAACTAATGAGGAACTATGGAAGGCACTAAGTATCGATGGTTTTACCAATTCATACAGTGGAACAAGGCCCATGAAAAACACATCTCTATTTCATTTGCAAAAAACTGGAAAGAACTGGTTGTCACCTATAAAGGTAAGGAGTGTGCCATCATTGAAAACCTCATTTATTTTGTTATTGGCCTTGACATGGATGGGATTAAGTTCTATAGAAACAAATTTGATAAAGGGGTTGAGGAAACAAAATTCATTGAAGGCACCGAAACCCTACAAATTGTTAAAACTGGTATGTTATACTCTTTAATCCCTTTCCCCTTTGACAATGTTTCTCACATGGTAGTGCATTATGTGACACTTGAAGGCCCCTTTACAACCCTTCCCCTATACCATCTTGTTTTGTTAAATCACTTTCATCAGAGCCCCAGAGTGAGTCTTCCCTACTATATTCTTATATCCCTTGAGAAATCCATATAAGATGTCCATTCTCATCTGCATGGCCTTCCTCTTCACCAGGGTGTTATTATCCTTCTCCATTAGTACTGTTACACCATTTCTGCTAACATCCCTTCCCACCTCATTCCCCACAATGAACCCCCTGTCCAACATAGGGTGAAGACAAAGAGCCGTAGACCACCTTCTCCTTCACTGGCCAAGTGTGTCCTATATAGCAACAAAAATGGGAAGGAGACTGATGTTGCTAAAAACCTGTTGTCCTTTGGTCAAGCCTCTCATGAGACCCCTAACCTCTCTAATCTGATGGCCTAGGTGATGAATACATGATGATAGGATTAAAATTATGAGAAAATAATTTACTCAACTCAAGGAAGATACTATGGGAAAAGCCCCTGACAGTAACCTTACTCTTGAGACTAGAATTGATGAGATTTCTAAGAAATAGGATGCCTTGGAGGAGTCTCTTGGACATATTTTCAACAAGTAAATTTATCACCTTTCGATGCACAATGCCCTCCTCAATTTCATTGAAATTAAAGTTCATAAAACATGCAATCTCAGCAACATCCCTTCTAGATTATGGAAGGGAGGAAAAGAGAAGAAACATGATGTCTCCTCCATTAATAAGGAATACCCCTCTCAACTCATTGTTCTTAATATTTTCAATGTTATGGATGAGGTTAAAAAGTTCTTCAACAAAATGCCTAAGTGAAGGTTTTTCTGGTTTATACTCGGTGCTCTATTTTTCTACTCTCTTGCTGTCGTATGGCTATAATAATGATGTTGTGATGTTGATATTTTGCTCCATTATGACAGGATGTTCCCTTCCTATGTGTTTATCTTCCTATTCTATCTTCTAGGATTTTCTATGGTGTGGCACCCACTTGTCTAAAAACCACTACTATTACATTGTAATATCTAGTTACTAAATCTTTTTTTGTATTTTGGGCTATGGTCCCATTCAAAACCATTTACCAATAATAATTTTTTTTAGGGATTAGTAAAAAATATTAAATTTTGTCTAGAGGTTTGTATTCCACTTACTCTAATTATAAAATAACTCTTTTTGTGTCATTCAATTCACTATTGATTTTCATAAATGGTCATTTTACTAATTTGATGGTGATCAATTTTTGTTAAAACATCACTTTGGTGCCTACCTTCATTTATGAGTTTGGGGTTACAATTATTAATTTCCAACAATAAACTTTTTAAGATCTATATTCTATGATTTTATGATTTGTTATATGTAGGCCTTTCCTTACTCCTTCCTATCATCTTATGTGTGCATCACTCTTTTAAGGACAATAGTTCAGAAAACCTTTATCAACCATATCATATAGATTCTTCATCACTAGATGGTTATATAATTGAGAACATTTACAAGGCTATCTTTCAATACATTTAATAATTACAATATAATTTTTGAAGATAAACTTCAATCTACGAGTACCGAGATCAAATCTCTCAAAGATGAGATAACACATATAAAGGATCCCTCAACTTCCCATGTCAATTATGTATTTAGTACTAACAACATGATATGCATAATACATGTGCTCATCTAAGTGAAGTGAAAGTCCAACATGGGGGAAATGATGTATATTTATCAAAGATCAATCTAGAACACTACAATAACCACATCAGAAAACACCTATTTGGTTTGTCAAGAATGATAAACAACATGATATTTTATATGATATAATCAATCAATGATTAATCACTTTGTTATCTACTCATTATTATCCCCTTTATCAGGTTCAAAAAATAAAAGGTCAACCATTTTACAAGTATCATGGAATTAAGAGACATCGTGACACTGATTGCTATGATTTACAATGAATAATCCAACAACTTGAGAATAAGGGATTTATTTCCTTTAATACACGACACTCTACTATGAACTTATTTCAAGTCACTAAATGTAAATGGGTTCATAAAGTTGTTATATCTATGTCAAAAAAGCATAATGCAATACTAATAACATGTATTCAAATATGAAAGTAATACACCCTTTGGAAGAGAAAATCTTGTGATAGAATTACATCCTACCATTAAGAAAATGGAAGGGGAAAAAATATCAATAAAGTATGAGAAATTATGCAAGGCCTTAGTCTTGATAATGAATAATTGAAAAAATATTTGACACAAAAACAAGATGGTGCTTGTGTATTTTATTAATATAAAAAATCAAGCATTACAAACAAATGAGAGAGTTGTAATATTTATAGATATTGAACAACTTCTATCTCATCCACAATATATGGAAGCAAATCAACTAATCTGAAAAAATATGTAGAAATAACATATTGCCCCTATTGCCCCTCATGGAAATCATTCGGGAACAAATTATGCAAGATAGAACATGATCCCACAAACATTAGGATGAGAACACTATCATTTAGTTAACTAACAACTAAGGATAACTAATACATATTGACATAAGTTTAAAGTATTTAAATTAAATACTTAACTTATTATATTTATTTAAATATCAACTAATGATGAATTAAGCTAAGTTTTATTACTAACATTCCCCCCTTAATTCAGCATGGTCTCAAGTGAACATGATAGAAATTCTCTAAAACCCTCAAATTTAACTTATTATATTTATTTAAATATCAACTAATGATGAATTAAGCTAAGTTTTATTACTAACATTCCCCCCTTAATTCAACATGGTCTCAAGTGAACATGATAGAAATTCTCTAAAACCCTCAAATTTACCTTGAGCAAGTGACTTTGTGAAGACGTTTGCACGTTGTATATCTGTTGGGCAATATTGGAGCTAGATGTTATTGTTCTGAACATGTTCACGAATGAAATGTACCTACACCTCAATGTGTTTGGTGTGATCATGAAAAAATGGATTCTGAACAAGTTTTACTACTCCTTCGTTATCAACATGTAGGATAGTTGGATCTTTCTATGGTATTCCCAATCCTTCAAGTATTCGTCAGAGCCATATCGCTTCACAGATAGCTCCACCTACTGCATGATATTCTGATTATGTGGAGGACCTTGAAACACAAGTCTACTTCTTACTCCCCCATGATATTGGTCCAGATCCCAAAAAGAATACAAATCCTGAAGTGGATTTCCTATCATCTATGTTTCCTGCATGATCTGAATCTGAATATCATGTCAAGAAGAAGTTATTATTCTTCTTGTATTCTAGGCCATAGTCCATAGTTCCTCTGATGTACCTCAGTATCCACTTTGCTTCTTTCTAGTGATAAACCCTTGGTTCTTGCATGAACCGTGAAAGATAGTTGACTGCATAGCTGATATATGACCTAGTGTAAGTCAAGTAGACGAGACTCCCGATCAACTACCAATAGAGAGTTAAATTTACTTGTGGTGATGGATATTTTCGAGACAATTAAAGTCTTGTCTTCATAGGTGTGGAAAATGACTTACAATCCATCATATTAGATTTCTTGAGTGTTGTCTTGGTGTATTTCAATTGTGACACAAAGATATGATTTTCTCTTTGCCAAACTTCAAGTCCAAGACAATAATGTAGAAGCCCAAGATCGGTCATGTCAAATGATCGTGTTAGATCTTTCTTTGTTGACTCAATCATCCTCACTGATCCTCCAGTGATGAATAGATCATCGACATATACTACAACGATCACTATATCCCCCCTTGATTTTTGAGATAGAGATTAGGATGGTATGGAATCTTGTTGAATCCATGTTAAATGAGATGCTTGTCCATTTTTATGTACCATGCCCTGGGAGACTGCTTTAGACCATATAGTGATTTTATAAGTTTATATACCTTTTCCTCTTTACCTGGTATGACAAAACCTTCTTGTTGAGTCATGCAAACTTCTTCCTATAAATCACCATTAAGAAAGGAACTTTTCATATCCATTTGGTGTATTTTCCAACCAAATTGTGCAACTAGAGAAAATATTAACCTAATTTTTTTTTATCTTAGTTGTGGGAGAAAAAGTCTCCTCATAATCAATGCCTTCTTTTTGAGCATATCCCTTAGCAACTAGTCTAGCCTTATGTTTATCAATTTTCCATTTGCTTTGTACTTCGTTTTGAAGATCCATCTACATCTAATTGAATTTTTCCTTGGTGGAAGATATGTAAGTTGCCATGTATTATTTTTCATAAGTGACTTATATTCTACATCCATATCATCTTTCCAAGGTTTAGATTATAGAGCTTCTAAAATTGAGGAAGGCTCAATAGTTTCAACAACTTTACCCATTAAGGCCAAATTGACCTCATTTCGAGCCATACTGTGAGTCCTCATTCCATTGGTAGATGTGTCGGGGACACTATCCAATTTTACATCTCTAATCATACTTGTATACCATTTAGGCATACTTTTTGTGGTTCTTGTGGGAGGTTGAATTTCACCATCTTCCCCATCATCACTTTCATCATCAAAGTGATTACCATCCTTTGTTTTCACTACAGGGATGTTTTTTTCATCATGTGAGTGTATGGAAGGAGCATCTGCATCTTTCTTCTCAAATAAATCAACATCTCGACTATTGTAAACCCTTCTTGTTCTTAGATCCACAAGTATATAGCCAAGTTCTTCATCACTGTATCCCAAGAACATAAGTTTTTCTGATTTCATATCAAAATTAGTTCTTTGTTTCTTAGGAATGTTCATACTTGCTTTAAATCCAAAAACTATGAGGTGTGAAATAGACCGATTATGCCCCGACCATGCTTCCTGAGGTGTTACTCCATCAAGAGCTGCAGTGGGAACTCTATTTAGTAAATAGACTGTCATTTTAGCTGCTTCGGCCCAAAATATTTTTGATAAACCTGCATCATCAATCATACATCACACCATATCCATGATAGTATGATTTCTCCTTTCAAAAACACCATTTTGTTGCTGTGTGAGGAGAATCCATTTGACGACAAATGCCACGTGTTTCCAAAAAACTCATTGAATTCATTGGTGTATTCTCCCCCTCGATTTGAGTGGAGTATTTTTATTTTCCTACCATACTTTGTTTCAACAAGGGATTTGAACTTATTGAAAGTTTCAAAAGCTTGGTATTTTGTAGAAAGACAGTATATCCACATTTTTCTTGAAAAATCATCAACAAAGAGCATGAAATATTGTAACCCAGAGTGGTTAGGTCTCATTGGTCTGCACAGATCGGTATGCACCAAGTCAAGTTTTTCCTTAGCCCAAAATGTACTATGTTTGAATGGTGCTCTATTTTTTTTCCTACCAAACAATGCTGACATTTATCTATACCCATTTTTAGAGGTGGTAAACCCCTAACCATGTCATATTGATGAAGTGTGTCAAGATAGCCAAAACTCACATGTCTAAGTCTTCGATGCCATAGTTGAGATGATGATATATCCTTGGATACAAGTTTTTGATCATTTCGTTGAACAAAATCCAACTGAAACATTCTTCCCACACTCAAATCTTTAACAACAATTTTGGAGCTTCATGACTTATCTCAAATTAGGCACATCTTTTTACCGCCTTTACAATCAAAGTCAATTTTGAGATTGTGATCTAATAATAGACTCACGGATAACAATTTTTTTGTTAAACCAGGGACATAAAGAACATTTGTAATTTTACAATTATGATGCCCAAGTGGTAGTGAAACGGAACCAGTGCCTTAAACACTGTATGATGTATCATCACCCAAAGAGACATGATTTTTGGTGGGTGTTTTACTCATTGTGAAGAACCAATATTTCTTTCCTTTCATGTGTCAAGTTGCACTCGAGTCAACATACCAAATTTGATTTGTAGAATTCGATACTTCATTTGACTGTGCAGAATATAGGAAGTCATCATCATCAAATTGATCTTCGTATTCAGCTACATTTCCTTGTTGAGTTGGTTGCTTCTTCCACTTGTTATTATTTTGTCCTTGTTTACTCTGTTGTTGACCATAATTTGTTTGTTGGTAATTAATCTTTTTACCACTTGATGATCCTTGTTGGAATGTTTTGTACCAATAATTTTTTAACTCATGTCCTTTTTTACCACAAATAAGGCATTTTTGTTAGTCCTTTTGGCCTTGTTGAGTATTACCTTGCTTCTGAGGCTATTTACTAGACTTAGGCTGTTTTTTTCCTTTTTGATTAGAAGCAAGTTCTTGTTCTTTACTTTCAATAGTTGAGTGAATAACTTCCTCTTGTTGTAGCATATTCACAAACTCTTCAAAAGTTGTTGTTTCACCATTTATGTTTAACATGGTCAAAAAAATCCTATAAGAAGGAGGAAGATATCTCAATACTTTAGGCACGAGTGTTGTGTCAGTTACTTCTTCTTCCAAAGATTGGAGTGATGCACACAAAGTTGTTATTCTTCTAAAAAACACTTCAACTTTTTTAGTTGGTTGCATTTTCAATTTCAATAGTTGACTTTGGAGATGAAGTATTGTGTTCTTATTTTTTGACTCATATACTATTTTCAACTTGTCCCAAGATTCTTTTGTTGTCGTGGTCTCACGAATATGAGGCTATACCTCATCTGAAAAACTAAACAAGATTATTAACTTTGATTTTTGATTTGCACGATCAAATGTAACTTGTTGTGTAAAATCTGTTGTAGATCTTGTTAGTGTACCAGAAACAACGGACCATAGATTTTCAAAATCAAGTTGTGAGTGAATTTTTATTTTCCATGCTGGATAATTATCAGAACGTAAAAGTTGAGAATCTGGTAAAAAGAATTTTGGTGCCGTAATTGCGGCCATTGTGAACAGTGGTAAACAATAGAAGAAAACTTGAACACTTTTCCCCCCTTAAAGCATGCACCGCCCCCCCCCCCCCCCAACAAAAAAAATTATTATTTTATTTATTTTGGGCTCCTTTTCGGCCGTGTACAATGAATTTTTGGTACTATTGGCCCTGTTAAAAATTTGGCTTTGTGGCCGATTTGTAAAAAAAATGGCTCTCTTGGCCGATTTGAAAAAAATAAAATTTTGGATTCTTTGGCCTCTTTTGAAATACAAAAAATCTCTAATTTGTTTAGTTTTTATAAAACAAAGCTTATTAAAATCTAGATCAAGACATAGAGCTCGTAAAAACACACACTTAAAAAAAATTGACACCTCAATCCAAGGTACCAGTTGAAAGTTATGGCTCTTTTAAGTTACGATTTCAATATCTTTCTAGGCCCCTTTCCAAAAATGATTTTTTTTTTGCACTTGTAATTTTTTCCACGACGTCCAAAAATGGAATATTTTGTTTAAACTTCTAATTTTTTCCATGACGTCCAAAAATGAATTTTTTTAAAAAGTAATTTTTTTAATCAAATGCAGATCACGACTTATGTGCATGTGTAGTGCATTTTAGGGAACAATTGTTGTTCAACCACTTTTCCTATGCGTTAGAATAACCCTTGGCCACAATTTTCTTTTATTGTTTCTCTTTGTACACATGTATTTTTTTGCTTGGAGGTAGCTTGTTCTTCATTCTTCCAACGCATATTTGTTTCTGTTGCAGGTTGCAAATCTTCTCCACGTTCAATTTGTAGTCTTCGTTTCAGATGCAGGCACATTGAAGATCATTCAAATATCCTATCTTCTACTCCTCTAGCAGGTGTAGGTTCACAAAGAAACTTCCACATTTGATTGGATCTCCTTTTTTTAAATGCTAAAATACAAAGAAGAGGAAGAAGAAGTAATGTGGGGAGCTTCCAATTTAATTTTTTTTGCACGTACATGTATTTTATAAAAAAAATAGAGAATGAAACAATGTCACTTTTTGCAAGAGAGTTACATCCAGGTATGCAAGGGCATGTGATTGCAATCCAGGCATTATTCAACTGCAAATCAATCTATGAACCGAGGAGTGGATTCGGGTAGGGGTTGTGAAATGGTGGGGGCATCTATGGCTCCTCCTAGCTCTGTAATTTCTCCATATCTCCCTAAAATTCCCTAAAACTTCTCACACTCCTCTCAGGATCAAAATGTTACTATGATACCAAATATTGATAATGAATACCTTAAAATAATATTTTACACAGAAACAAGACGGTGCTTGTGTATTTTATTAATATCAAAAATCAAGCATTACAAACAAATGAGAGATCTACAATATTTATGGATACTGAACAACTTATTTCACACCCACAATATATGGAAGCAAATCAACTAATCTAAGAAAATATGCAAAAATAACATATGGCCCCTAGCTGCCCCTATTGCCCCTCATGGAAATCATCTGGGAACAAAATATGCAAGATAGAACATGATCCCACAAACATTGGGATGAGAACAATATCACTTAGTTAACTAACAACTAAGGATAACTAATACCTATTGACATAAGTTTAATGTATTTAAATTAATTCCTTTAAATTATTATATTTATTCAAAGACCAACTAATGATGAATTAAGCTAAGTTTTATTCCTAACACTATGAGCACATCGATCATACACAAGCCTAGTCAGGGGAAAACAAAACAATATATTACGTAGATATTTTTACTTCACCACAATAAGCTAAGTCAAAATTTGATAATCAGTTCGTCTTGTATCTTTAGATGAGGATATCAATTTTGATATTAATTATAGTGAAAATATGCATGATTCTATCCATGTTCTCATTACTAGTGATGTGGCACCTAGTACACATGGATGAGTTTCTTTGAATATGACTAATGATGATGTATGTATATTTCTACAAGAATAAGAACATACTGGCTTAATACCAACCTATCTTCTATGTTGTTATATCTCACTACAAATCCCATCCAAAATGGGGGAAACATGAAAGAAAATATCAAGGGTACTCCAACTCACCATTATGAATCCATTTTGAAAAAGATGATAGCTTAAATATTGGTATTAATGATGATAAAAAAGTTGATACACCAAGTGGGCCTTTATGTGAAGTGAATATTCCTCTCTTTGATAGTGATGATTATTTCCTCATCAACAACTTCCCTAAGGCTTTCTGAATTGATCGATTTAAAATTCATCCTCATATCAACTGAGATTTTCCTACAATCACTAGATGCATACCTTAAATATATATTTACTATTATTGGTTCTATAAATTCTATGCCACATGCTTTTATCTAGCGATTTTATTGAGTTATTTTATTTATGATAACTAAATGCTCAATAACGTATAATCCCTTATTGAATTCAAAAGGGCATATGTGGATCTCCTTTCCTTATTATTTAAGGATAAGTTCCCTTGCACTATATATGCCCATACATACTTTATTAAGGAGGATACTTCCAATGTGTTTTACTTTTAATACTATCCATAGCTCTTCTACGACACATGCCATGACTTATAAACATTTTAAACATGATCCTCCTTCATCCTATGACTGCAACGGGCCTCCTTCTAGGGATCTTATTGGTTATATATTGTGTTATCCCCTTATTTGTACATAGCTATGTTCACAACAATTAAAACACATTCAAATAATCACATAATTATGCACTATTTTTATAATAATTCAAAAACCTTCAAATAATACAAACACATGAAAATTTATGCAAAAATAAAAAATCAGGGCATGTTCATGATTTACTTTGCTATTTTGTTGCTCTATACATGTTATTTTTCATTTTGGTTTGATATAAAACACATTTAATATTTACACACATGTGTTTACATGGAATATTAAGATTTAAATACAAGGCACACATAAGATGATACATGATGATAGGATTCGTCTTGGTTACTTACACTACATTTTGGGGGCATCCGCATCCTACATAGGTAATTTTGTTGAACATTATATGATACATTACAATTTCATCATCATGCTTGATTATTCACATAGTGCTTATTGCTATCTTTTGATATGACTAGACTAACACATGGCTTGTGCAGTTTTAACCTATTACATTAAGATTTTTCAAATAAATATTCTCTTGGAAAAATGAAGCTTCATCACTTGAAAGTTGAACAATAAGATTCCTAAATTTAATCATGAGCTTTTGACTGTGTTTCCCAACATTTTTATTTGTGTCCACACTTCTCTTATCCTACTCATAAGTGTAGTTGAATCCATTGGTGCACTTCCCATAAATGGAGGCATTTGAGAACTTCATGAACCATGATTTGGGATTTGAGACGACTCTCAAGAACTCACCATTCATGCATTTTTATCATGAACAAAGGAGAAACAATGCAACATACACCTATTTTTAGGAAGATGTCAAGCATATATGAATTCCTCCATGATATTTGATGCTTCTATTATTTTGACCGATCATTTTTCCACAGGAACTATCAGGCATAATGGAACCATTCCCTATTTCTACCTACTTCTCGATGGCATGATAAGAAAAGCACCCGGTCACAATTTTCAGCCTTTGTAGAATTTATTTTTCCTTGACTTGGTCAAGCCTTGAGAGAAAAAATGGAATTGTCCTTCTCCATAACTATGTTGCATTCATCATTAGTTTTGTTTCATGCTGCAGAAAAGCTATAATTTATAACATTCCACGAAACAAGGTCATTCTCACATGAATCTTTGAAAACCAAGCATGAATTCTCCATGCCACCACATTTAACATACATGTCTACAAGGACATAAATATTGTGGAATTCGAGTCTTGGAAAAATATATAAATAATATTAAATTAATATTAAAATTTATATTATTTATTTCATTTTTTTAAAGATATAGGTAAACGTGGTTTTTTGGCTAGGTTCCTACCAAGGTACAAAGTAGGTTTGAAATCCTAGATATAACCTTAAGAAACAACATGGAGCAAAAGAGGAGAAACTTCCCAACAATGACAAGAGATAAATAAGAAGGGAAAATGATTTTCTTAGGAGAGGATTTTTTCTTTCCATCTTCCTTTTTCCACCCATCTGATACATCTTCAAAATGAAGCATAACTTCAAGAACTTCGATAGGCCGATATGTGTTGTCAAAAGGAACATTTTCCTTCGTCGCTTCACTGTACTTTGATTCAACAAGTTTGATCAACTGAATATCTGCATTCAAGTTTTATTTATTTCTTTCCACTAGTATTTCTCTCAGAGGATTTTCAAGAACTAAATCAACCAATTCCTCCAAATCAACATTTTAGTTTAAATCTCCCTTGACGTCAAAGATAAAATGATTAGGGAGAGCATTTTCCCACTATGTATGTCTTTCATTTTTTACGCTTTGTTATCCCGCAATCAACAACGATATGACCCAAAGTGTAACACCTTCTACATCTAAATGGCATGTCTTTATAATCCATAGGTTGGGTCCAAATTTTGTCTTGAACTTTGAGCTCAATGTTAGTAGGTAGTTTCTTTGAGGTATCAAGCTCAACTAGAATTTAGACATATGTTGTATGTGTGAAATCCGTGGTACAAGAGTCAATGTTTAGAATATTTCCCAAAATGTTTCCAATGGACATCAGACAAGAAGGGTCCCAAAACTATAGAGGTAAATGTGGAAATCTTACCCAAACTGGTTTGCAAGATAAATACCAGTGGTAGGATTAAAAGACAGGAACCAAGGTTTCACTAAAAGATAATGGGATTTGAATGCCCAAAGATGATCAACTATGGAATCATTACCAGTTATCAAAGTAAAAACAACAATAAAAGTACCCCTTGAACAAGGGTAGATGTCTAACCTTCAATCAAGAAGAGGGATCCAATGCTTTGAGATCTATTCATGGAGGACTGGAAAGCTTGGCCAAAACCCGTTGAATCTACAAATTAGTGTGTGATCTTGATAAAAAGTCTTAGATGCAATCACCTCTTCTCTAAATGTAACACTGGCAATAATGTTAGTTGACTCCATGAATTTGAAAACAAACTTCCCTTACAGGACCTCCCAAAAAGAACGATTAGTTTGGTCTTCTGTCCGTACAACAAAAACTCCATCTAGATCGACCTCATCAACCAAAATAGGGGATGCGGGGCGAACATGCGTGTTACTAACAATTATTAAAATCATTTTAAAAACTTCAAAAATAATATTCTTATTTAAAAATATTAAATATGACAAACTTTATGATTAAATTAAATGAAAATTATAATTTATAATAAATTCTATAAAATTTATACAATTAAATTCAAACAAAATCTAAATTTTTATTAACATGTAATATTTATTTAATATTTTATTCTTTATTATTATAATTAATAAAAATTGTAAATATAACATGAAAATAATACCAATAGTGTTATTATTAATATTATAAGAATTTATATTTTATTCTTGATTATTATAATTAATAAATATTTAATTATGACATGAAAAGATTGTTAATACTATTAATATTATAAAAATTCAAAAAAACTTATCATTTCATTAGTATTATATTCAGAATTATTATTGTTATTATTTTAAGAAATTATTATTATTATTATTAGATAATAATTTAGTTAGTTTATTTATTATAATAGTTATAATACATCTTTGATTTATAATAAACTAAATAATATATTTGTTTAGTTGTTTATTATTATTATTATTATTATTTATTATAACTATTGTAATAAATAAATCATTCATAATAATAATAATAATGAATCTTAATATTTACATTTATAATAAACTAAATAATTGATTTGTTTATAAAATATTAAATATAATAAGCTTTATAATTAAAATATAAAAACCATATAATAGCAATTAAATTATTATCAAAAAAATAAGTTTAATAATAGTATAATAATAATGATAATAATAATTTTCATTTTAATTATTATAATATATATAAAAATTAATTAAAATTTTTAACATTTCATATTTTAAATTTAATTCTTACAAATGTAAATATTATAATTATAATTATTATTACTATTGTTACGTTTCAAATAATTATAATAATTTTATTATTAAAATCATAGTAATTATAATTATTACAATTAAAACTATAATTAATACCATTATCAGGGAGGTCCGTTAATGCTTACGCCATTGTGCGAGAGCTTAACATGTCCAACGAGTGTTTAAGCTGGTTTATTTATTTAATGACATTCTCATCATTTATAGTATTCTAGCTATTTAGTATCTATGGTTTATGGTTAATGATTTCATATGAGCATTCACATTATTCAACATGACCCATCGATGATCAAGAGATGACATGAGTTCTTACTGTGTCAAATGAGTGTTCAAGGTGGTTAATTTTTCCATAATGATTTCCTCATGGTGTATAGAGCTATGTGTTTAGTGTTCAGATTTTGGGTCGACAATGTCACATAAGTGTGCATGTTTGACAGGAAAATTAAACCAAATAACTTGTTGTCCTGTGTTTTTGCATGGGAAAAATTCACCTGAAAATAGGACAACCATACCACAGTGTCGAAAAATTTCAAAGTCACACATTCCCAAGACACCCCTCGGGTCAGTTCATCCACAGTACCAACCCTATCCTGTCTTCAAAGGGACCCCTAAGCGATTTTCATGTATCCCCCTAGGTGATTTAGGAAGAAAAAATCATTCAAGGAACTGCAACAAAGTGTTCAACGATGTAGTTTTGAGCCATTTTAGGAAGGGCTATCATTAGCCTTCCTCTGACTAGTGCATCCTCCCTAGAGTGGATCTAAAGGATAAAAATCATCATGGAGGAGTATTCAAGATCTAAAAATGTTGTGGAACTTATTGGAAGATTTAGGGAAGTTTCAAAGGTTTTGGAGCCAATTCAACAAAAGTAGTTTTTTTGGCTTGAAGGAGCCTGCACCGCGAAAGAGGACTTGAACTTAAAAACAAGTTTCTAGAAGTTCCATAATGATTTTAAATCCCAAAAAATTATCTATGGAAATAATTTTCAATACTCTACATTTTGGAAAAGACAGGACATATTGAACCCCCTGCATTTCCCTAAGCAACTCTTTCTTTCGGCGCATAGCTGGCGGTCCCGAGAAAAAAAGATCCATTTGGAGGTGTTGTAGTCATATTAAATCCTTGAGTCCCTCACCATTATTCTCAGATGATGTTTTTCATGCAAAATCATGTAAGGAAGCACCTGAAAAACTCATTTGGGAGCTCGAGATATGGCCTTCCTAAGTCATCTCTCAAGGTATGCTCTTCGATACTTAGCCAAATTTTCAATTGGACACATGTCAACCTGAGGTTAAGGATCATTTTCATGTCCCAATTTCACATTTAAAAAGGGACATGAGGTGTAAAAAATTGTGCCCCGCCCCTATTTAGCCTCCGAGACACCCATATGACCCCACCAACTCATGTTAAGCCCCTTTGACTAGTTTGTCTAGCTCCTCCACCAACTGCCGCATGCATACCACTTGTCACTGTGAGGATAGGGAAAAATTTTGAGCACATTTTTAATTTCCAATGGGTAAAAATGGATAATAAAATGTTCCCCACCCCCTTTTAGCCTCCGGGTCCCTCATACGACCATTTTTCGACCCCCAGGTGCTTAAATGTAGCTTCCCCCTTCACTTCTCTCATCGAATCAACACTCACCACTTGTCATGCTAGGGTAAAGGTGAATTTTTATGTCCCTATTTCACCTTTTAAAAGTGGCATTAGGTTCTAAAAAATTCACCCCACCTCTCTCCTTCCATTTCTAAAGCTATAAATTGCAGAGATAGCCATTTTTTCTTAAACCCCTCACATGCTCCCCACGCTGCCGAAACTCTGCCAAAATTTTCTTTGAATCCTTCCTCCACCATTTCCATTTGCTTTCTCAATCCATTTATTCCATATATCCATGATCTAAATAAGAATAAAACATGAAGAAAATTTGGATTTGTGAAGACGGAAAATGGGATTTTTTGCCTGAAGAACACCATCGCCTATGAAGAAAATTGTTCATAAATAGAAAAATAGTGCATAGATCAACGCGGGGTTTTGTACGACACTATTGTTTTTAGAGGCCATTAGAATCCAAGTGGAATATCTCACAAACACACCCCAAATTTTTTGTAGTGAAGAAAGCCATGTTTCCCCACGATAAACTTTTTAAAATTAAAAATCTCCATTTCTAGTAACCGGTTTGAGCTAAAAATTTAGAGGTGCATTATAGAATGAAAAACCATATCGAGAAATTTTTCTCCATCATAAACCAATACCCAAAAACACACTTACTAAAAATAGTAATCCCTTCTGCACGGGTGTCTGCTATTTTTGGTAAGCCATCTACATAAGCAATTGCAGTGAAGGAAATGTGCACCATGGATATCCAAGAAAACAGAACAAGTGAGCAATGAAAAAAATAAAAAATATGGTCACTTACTAACAATAGTAAGTTTCCTATTTAGACACATACAATTATTAGTAGGTCTTCATAGGAAATAAATCTCGACAGGAATAGTCTACACAAGGGTGATTCGAATAAAACAATATCATTAGTGAGAATGAAAAGGGTGGAAATATTCACTTACTAAAAATAGTAAATCCACTATCTAAGTGTAGAAAGAACCATGCCAACACCCAAAAAACCATTCCCATGGATCTCAGAAATGATCAAGAATGATCCAAGAACCACAAAACAAGTTATCGAACCAAGTCTTGAAGAAATATCAAAGGTATCGGAGCCCAAATAAAAGATGAAATACTGGACAATGTCCCACTTCTTTAGCAGTACTTCAGGTAACCAATATGTCAAAGTGGCCAAGATCAAGACTAATAAGACCATGGAGGAAATGAATTCATTTGACTATGAGTCAACTTGCATCTCATTGGGTCAAGCTTCTCACGAGGGTGACATTCACCTGTTCAAATAATCCTCTTCTCATCTTGTTTCTCAGACTAGAGAATACAAGTGAATCATCATACAATTGGATGAACATATAAAATATTTGAGTGCATGTATTTGACCCTTCTTAGAGCCCAAATCAATATCCCCTCTTTAGATTGAATATGTCCCTCCAATCAACAATATTGACCCCAAAATAATTAAGAAATCACAAGAATACATGATGTGAGGTAAAACCAATGAAAATTGGATCAAAGAAATCATCGAGAAAGGAAAAGCATTGTGTCTTGACCTCATTTTCCTTATCAAATATGCTCATGAAACATTAGCTGAAGTAATAAGATGGAGGAAAAATTTGTAAAATAGGTTAGTGATTTAGACAAGATACTCCCAATAGTGTCTAAAATGAGTTCCTTCGAATCTTATACTCTTGTGAGTAGAGAGATGTTTGCATCAAATGTTGAGGACCTATCCCAAGTTTGGATCCACATCTTGGATGCACAATATGTAATGCTCAAAAATTCCATATCCGAATTGGACTCATGTGGATGACAAGTTTCCAAAATTTTGAATGAAATCTACCAATGCATTCAAATATTTGAGTTCCCTCTGCTCACCAAATACTCATCATCAAACGAAACCATCATTGCATTCCAGGAGATGGTCAAGAAGGAGGAATGTGACTCTCTTTCCTTTAACACAAACGATTTAGAGTCCCTAGCCACTATCCGAAGTTGCATTGCCTCAATTGTAATGGATCATGAAGAATGGCTTCCACAATGTCAAAGAATCAGGAATTTTCTAGTCATATGGATCAAGGTACTTGGATGCATTTGTACTCTAGGGGAAGAGAATTTGATAGCTACAATAACTCAGTTCAACAAAGAGTTCAATTAACAGGTTCCCATTTCAGAGGACCCCCATCCGGAGTTGTAATTTCCAAATTTCTTAAGGAGGTCACTAGAAATATCATTCCCTTCTCTTCTACTCTCTTTCTCCCCCTCTACTTTCTCTCTCCTTTCTAATTCTTCGTTGAGCATAATCATTATAGTTCGTCCTATTCACTTAAGTGACCTATTTTAAATTTGTAAAAGTATTTTCTCAAAATCATAAGAGAAATTCTTAATTCATGGAAAATAATAGGTCACAAGTGGAATACAAAACAAAAAGAGTCATGTGAGGGAGGTGAATTGATAATTGAGATTATTATAAATTGGGATGGATTCTCCATTCCAAAGGATTCCAAATTTTGAAGAGCTTCTACTCTGTAGCATTGTGAATTGCAGTAGCTTGGTTGAAGCTTTGCATTCATGACTACACATGAAATAAAAGCTACAATTCTATTTTCCCTTTATTTTTTCCCCTCTATTTCCCTCTTATATGCACTTTGTAAGCATGGTGATCAAAGAGAGATTTGTGTCTTTGATGAATGAACCTCAAATACTTTGTGTCTATGTGGGTTTGGTTTGTCTCACTAACCGCTTCATTGTTGCTTTCTTCTATATTGCATGTTGAACTACTCCGGTTACTAGGCATGAGTTATGTAATATACTCACAACAATAATCTTCCTTAACTAATTTCGCTCTTTCTCCTCAACGCTGTAATTTACTCCCTGTACCCTAATACACGAACTTTTCCACAGGTTAAGTGGAGTATCTCTGTGTGATTCGAGACCAATTTGGACACTCACACCATTTAAATAAGATTAGGACTAGTTACATTCAATAATGAGAGTTGTCCCATTCAATGTAGAGGTGCATATCCCTGTGAAAATTGGTGGAGAGACCTAATTTGTCCACCCAAAAAATTTTCTCCCCAACATTTTTTGGTGACTCTATTAGGGAGAGATTTTCCCAAGTGCACCCAAAAAGGATCTCATCCCAAAAAATACAAAAAAGTATATTTTAAAAAACCAAAAAATGGATTTCAAAAGAAAATTATTTTTGAAGGTGACTTCATCAAGGAACTAACCCCTGACATGTTCATTTCCTGCACCATAAAGAAATTTCCAGATTGGAGTGAAGTACCAATGAGTGACAGTGAAGAAGAAGAATATGCCTGCAAGGAAATGAAGATTGTTGTTGAGCCATGGTTCCAAACCAATCCTTACAAAGAGGAAAATTTGAGAATGACAGAAAGGTATATTTCTTCAAATAGTTACATGTCTCTAAAAACCAAGGAAAGATGAGGTAGAATAAGAAAAATTTCCACTTGCGAAGAACCTGTCATCAAATAATTTTGGTTACACTTCGATAAGAGCTTTATTAAAGGAAAAAAAATGGGAATTGTTGGGGATGATAATCCAAAATACAAGAGAATGATGAAAAATATGCGAAGGAGGTACAAGTTGTTGTATGAATTCAATGGAGATGAAGGATTTTTTAAAGGAAATACTTGCAATCTTGCACAACTAAATGGAAAGCTTGGAACCATGTCTTTTGTTAACCTCCCTTGGGATTATTTCCTTACATATAGAAATGATGAGATGTCATCCTTGAAAACTGAGTATGTGCAAAGATTCATGAGCATTGTATAAGGAGATTCTAATCCCTAAATCTACCTTGAAATTATGAAATATGCCGAAGCCTTGGAAGAGATGTATAGGAAAATTGAATCAGCCCATAACAAGGAAGAAGAAGAGGAGATTTGTCCTATGGAGGAAGACCCTGACAAAAATCAAATTAGAACTTTGGAAAATGATGAAGGATTTGTTGGAGAATATTTTTGCAATCTCACACAATTCACTATAAAATTGAGAACATTTTCCTTTTTCTGTCGCTCTCTAGATGAATTCATAGCATACAGTGATGAAAAAATGAACATGTTAAAAATCAAGTAAGTGGAAAGGCTTCAGAGCATAATGGAAATAAATTTTGACCCCAAAGCCTATCATGAAATTTGGAGGTGTGCCTCAACTTTGAAAAGAAGGTATGAACATCTTGAGGCACTTTATGTTGTTAAGAATGAAGAAATTCAGGAGTACCTTGATGGCTGTCCAGACTATGAGGTGTTCATCCCCAAAATATTTGTAGATGATCCTAAAGAATATCTTATCATGGAATCTTCCGATGAAAACAAAAGCAACGTCATTGAGAAAAAGGTAGAAGACATGAAGATAAAACCGTCATTTAGAAATTCTTTTTAGCCCAAGGCACAACCCATTGAAGGAGCAATAGATTCAAAAGAAGAAGATTCTTGTTTCACAATGGATGATTCAATGCTTTCCATAGAATCCACCAAATATGATGAAATATAAGAAGCCTGTCCTATGCCCCAAACTCAAAATGATGAGTTTGAGGTAATCATGAATGATATCCTTTCAAGTTTTGATCTTTCAATTAATGGTGATGTGTGTGTGTGTGTGTGTGTGTGTGTGTGTGTGTGTGTGTGTGTGTGTGTGTGTGTGTGTGTGTGTGTGTGTGTGTGTGTGTGTGTGTGTGTGTGTGTGTGTGTGTGTGTGTGTGTGTGTGTGTGTGTGTGTGTGAATAAGTACAAGAAATCCATCCTTCACCTTGGTCTCAAGATAACAAATGCAAGGTATTCATGGATAATATTTTCTCCAACTTTCACTTTTCAAACAATGAAGAGATGTTAAATAATGAGATAGAGGCTATTAAAGAATCAAAATCCATTATTTAATTAATCATAGATGATCAAATTGAAGAGGTACACTTCCTTTTTGAAGCTAAGGAAAATGAACAACTCGAACACAATCTCTTCTCACCCAAGGAGTAGAATAATCATCACGGTGAGTATGAAGTCTTTAATTTTCCATCTGAGGAAGAGGATTCAATAATGGATGATCAAGATAATGTTGAAAGTTCTTCCCACATTTTTTCCTTAACATGGCCCCACCAAGAGGATGATATGGATTTTTACCTCGAAGGAATTCCATTCCCACAAATCATGGACCTCTTCTCCTTGTTGGAAGGTGTTGTGAATCAAGTGTGCCCGTGCTTGAAAGAAAGTGAATCTTGGGCAGCATAAAACATGGAAGAAGTGAATGAGGATGCTAAAAATGAATCACAGCCCCAAATGGATCAGATTTTCAATAATCTCTTGATGGCACAACATGAAGATTATTCCAATGAAAATGAGCCTATGATGATCTTGGTAGAAGCATCTGTACAAGAAATATTAAAGGAAAACTGAAGATCCTCAACTCGGTCTTGAAATATTGACTCAGGCTATGGAGATGCAAGATAAGTATGAATCAATTTTGTGTTGTTCATTTTGATACACCAATGTTTGATGTTGATACAAAATAGATGGATGAGCTTGATGATTTCCCCGATGTCTTGATGGGTGAATGTGAAAACATGCCTTTTTCTTTCACATTATGTGAAGATACTTTTTTTCTTCCACATTGTATGAAGAAGGTCGTGAATGAAAAAGAAGTAAGGTTGTCTAATATCCTTTGGAATTCTTTAATCTTGAAGAAAACATCTCTGCTATGGGGGATAATGATAGGGAAAATGTTGAGTTGATTTGCATTAAGGAGAGTTGTTCAAAATAAATTGAAAATTTTCGAGAGCATTGGGAGTGTGTTCAAAATCAACTTGGTCACACCACTTAAAAATGATCCACTAGTACAAAAAAAGAGTTCACGTGGAAAAATACACTCAAGGGTAAAGAATGCCTCTATGAAGAAATGGAGGGTTGCAATTTCAAAAATGATGTCAAGATGAGCTTTGAGCACATGGATATTGATGATAATTGCTCCAAACAACAAAGTGAGAATGTGCATGATTCCTGTCAAGGGATTCAAAATAATATTACACTCACTTTTTCCCAAGCTCCGATATGTCTCAAACATGTTTTCATGTTGTATAAAGTTATCGAAGATGATGAACACATTTGGTCCAGTAATATGACCTTTTTTTTTGAAAGCATCTTTTTAGAGCGACAAAGGGAGATGCTAAAAGAAGTTGGTGAATAGGAAAGAAATTAGTTTGTTCTCACTCATTCGGAGTGCCCCATCTGATTCAATAAATGTCCTCATGCTGAAATTCAAGGATGAAAAGTGTTTCCATAATGAGGTCAATATTTCCAATTTTGAAAATATGGAGAAATGGTGGCTCATGATCATAGGACATCAAGAGGAAGCCTTGAGAGGTAAGAATTTCAAGAAGGTGACTAGGTTTTCACTGAATGCAAGAAAAATCTTAGTGTACTGTGAATATGAAGATTTAATCATGGTTTGTCTTCTTCTTATCAAGCCATGCAAAGCAATCACAAAGGCAAGGTTTGATAATATAATAGTTTTTGTGTTTCAAAGATCACATTTCAGTCTGCTATTCCATGATGGCATGCACTTTTGTCAACTCATCGTCGGGTATGTGTATATTAGTTTTCTACCTATGTAGATATCCCTACCCTATATATACTTTCCATTTTATTTTGTGTGTTATTTTCCCTTATCATGTGTTTCCCTTCTACTTGTGTGTGTGTGTGTTAAATAAGGGAAGTGGTGTAGCATATCTCTAATGACCCCATGAAGCCCGATGGATAAGATGCTGGTCCACGAATTAAATTGAAATTATGTTATTCTCATGTTATTTCCTCGTTGTGCTCGATCCAAAATGTGTCCCCAAGCTAGAGCCAATAGTTTTCTTATGTTTTTTCATGGGAAAAATTCACCTGAAAATAGGATAACCATATCATAGTGCTGAAAATTTTCTAAGTCATACATTCACAAGACACTCCTGGGAAATTTCATCCACAATACGATCCCTATCATGTCATCAAAGTGACCCCTAAGTGATTTTCATGTACCCCCCTATGTTATTTAGGAAGCAAAAATCATTCAAGGAACTTCTAGAGTAAAGTGTTCAGCAATGGAGTTTTGAGCCATTGTGGGAAGGGCTATCATCAGCCTTCCTATGACTAGTGCATCCTCCCCGATAGTGGATATAAAAGGAAAAAAAATCAGCATGGGGGAGTAGGATTATTCAAGAACTAAAATATTATTTGGAACTTAGTTTTTGAATATTTCTTGAAGTTTCAGAAGGTTTTGGAGCTAATTCAGCAAAAGCGGATTTTTGGGCCTAAAGGAGCCTCGCACCGTAAAAGATAACCTTACACTTCAAAGAAATATTTCTGGGACCTCCATAATGATTTGTCAAGCCCAAAAAATTTTCAATGGAAATAATTTTCAGTACTCTATATGGTGTAAAAGATACAGACCAGCTTTAAACCCCATGCATTTCTATAGGAAACTCATTATTTCGGCACACAATTGGCGGTCCTAAGAAAAAAGTAGAAACATTTGGAGGTGTTTCAATAATAATAAAGTCATTGGATACCCTCCCCTATTCTTACTCATATGACGTTTTTTATGCAAAATCAAATAAGGAAGTTCACTAGAAAAACTCATCTAGGATCTCGAGTTATGGGCTTCCCAAGTCGCCCGCCAAGGTAAGCCTCTTCGATACTTAACCAAATTTCCAATGAGACACGTGTCAACCTATGGTTAAGGAACATTTTCATGTCCCCGTTGCACCTTTTCAAAGGGACATTAGGTGTGAAAAATTGCGCCCCACCCCCATTTATCCTTGTGGTCACTCATATGACCCTGACGACGCTTGTTAAGCTCATTTGACCAGTTTGACCTCCTTTCCTCCACCAACTCTTGCATGCATGCCACTTGTCACTATGAGGCTAAGGAATGAATTTTGAGCACCTTTTTCACCTTTCCTAGGGGAAAATAGGGATAAGAAAATTATGCCCCACACCCTTTTATCCTCTAAGTTCCTGATGCGACCATTTTTCGGCCCACAAGGTGCTTAAATGTGGCTTCCCCCTTCACTTCTCTCATCAAATCAACACTCGCCACTTATCATGCTAGGGGAAAGGCACATTTTTTATGTCCCTATTTTACCTTTTCAAAGGTACATTAGGTGATAAATAATGTGCCCCACCTCTCTCCTTCCATTTTCAAAGCTATAAATTGCAGAGATAGCCATTTTTTGCTTAAACCCCTCACGTGCTCCTTACGCTACCGAAACTCTGCCAAAATTTTCTCTGAATCCTTCCTCCACCATTTCCATTTCCTTGCTCAATACATTTCTGCCATATATCCATGATCTAAAGAAGAAGAAAAATCAAATAAAATTTGGATTTGTGAAGACAGAAAACGAGATTTCTTGCCTGAAGAACACCATCACCGACGAAGCAATATTGTTCATAAATAAAAAACTAGTACACGGATCAATAAGAGGTTTTTCACAATCTTATAGTTTTTCAGAGGATGTTAGAATCCAAGGGATTATTTCAAAAAAAATCCCAATTTTTTTGCAGTGAAGAAATCCTAGTTTCCTTGCGACAAAATTTTTAAAATTTAAAATCTCCATTTCTAACAACCGGTTTGAGCTAAAAATTTAGAGGTGCATTATAGAATGAAAACCCATATCGATAAAGTTTGTTCCATCGAAAACCAATACCCAGAAACACACTTGAGCTAAAAATAGTAATCCCTTCTACATGGGTGCCTGGTATTTTTGGTAAGCCATCTCCATAAGCAGCTGCAGCGAAGGAAGTGTGCACCATGGATATCCAAGAAAGCAAAACAAGTGAGCAGTGACAGAAATAACAAAAATGGTCACTTACTAAAAATAGTAAGTTTTCTATTTGGACACTTACAATTATTAGTAGGTTGTCACATGAAAGTAGTCTTGACAGGAATAGTCTACACAGGGGTGATTTGAAGAAAACAATCTCATTGGTGGGAATGAAAAGGGTGGAAATCTCTACTTACTAAAAATAGTAAATTCACTCTCTAATTGTGGAAATCACCATGTTAGTACAAGGTGAACCATTCCCATGGATCTCAGATATGATAAAAAATGAGCCAAGAACAAAAAAACAAGTTGTCATACCAAGTCTCGAAGAAATATCAAAGGTATGAGAGTCCAAATGAAAGATGAAATCCTAGATAATGTCTCGCTTCTTCATCAGTAATTCAGGTAACCAATATGTCAAATTGATGAGGCCCAAGACTGATAAGCCCATGGAGGAAATGACTTCATCTGACTATGAGTTGAACTACATCTCATTGGGTCAAGCTTCTCACAAGGGTGACATTCACTTGTTTGAAGAATCCTCTTCCCATCTTCTTTCTCAGACTAGAGAATACAAACGAATTATCGTACAATTGGGGGAAAGTGCAAAAAGATGGGGGGACTAAAAAGTGGACAAAAATCCATTTTTTGGCCATTTTGGCCACAACATGCTTAGGTTATGGCTTGGGTATGTTATAATGCAAAAGGGAAAAATTGAGGCTGTGTTATAACGTGAGCGCGTTATGGATTGGATTTACCAAGATGAAATGTGATCGTGTTATAACACGATCTTGTTAAAATGTGTTCATGCTATAACATGATTTTGTTCTTGTTTTGGACATATTCCGCATTACAAATAGGAACGTGAATGCATTATAACATGCCCGTGTTATAGGGAACTCGCGTTTCATCTTCTTTGAGTTTGAAATTCCCAATCCATATGCTTGGATTTTCCTTGGATGTCCAAACCTAAGGATTGGACTGTGTAATCTGTGCATAATCTTTGTTTGAAAGAAAAAAATCAAAATCTCACATGTACACCCCGATATCTCATGCATTATAACATAATATTAAAAAAAATTATACTACAATGTCAAGCTTGGTTTTACCTTGGTGACGATGTAATTATTTCTAAAAATCCGATTAGTTTAAGGATTTCATCCATAATTTCTTTTACTAGAGCCTTATTTTCTTGCAAAAACCTATCCATACGTTTTGGTGCACAATTTATGATTTTTTCATCAAAATCTAAAAAAAAGTGGTTTTTTCTATACTGCATTCTACACAAACTAAAAAAACAAAAAATGACTTTTTTTTTTCTCAAATTTATGGGGGTGTACACACAAATATTTCATTTTCGGGATATGTGCACTTTGAACATTAATAAAAAATTATATATTCATCCAAAAATTATGAAAAATTAGTGGGACCACTCACATGGTCTTAGCTAACTTTATACAAAAGGGATTTGAAAAATAATATATAGAACTCAAAAAATGGTGGGGCACAAACACAATAGGTTCTTATATTTTTAACACAAAATAGACATAATGTATGTGCACACCACATTTGACCCTCTTAATCTCCACCATTTTAAGAAAAAAATAGTAGTTTAGAAACTAGATTCTGAACTCTACGGTACTCATTCTTATCACTTTGTCAATTTTTGAGCATATGCATGCTGAATTATTGGACGAAGTTCAGGTTTTTCTGATTTAAGGAAAAATGAGTCCACTTTTGACCCCCTTTTTGTCCCCCATTTCCATGAATTTCTCCTTGGATGAACATGTGATGTGAAATCTCTCAATGAATGCATCTGACCCTTCTCAAAGCTTGAATCAACATCCCCTCTTCAGATCGAAGACATCCCTCCAATCAGTAGTATTGACCCCAAAGCAATCAAGAAATCACAAGAATACATGGGGTAAAGACAATGAAAAGTGGATTGAAGAAATCATTGAGAAAGGAAATGCACTGTGTCCTTACCTCATTTTAATTATCAAATATGCTCATGAAACATTGGCCGAAGTAAGTAAGATGGAGGAGAAATTTGTAAAAGAGGTCAGTGATTTGGACAAGATACTCCCAATAGCGTCTGAAACGAGTTCCTTCAACTCTTGTACTCTCGTGAGTAGAGAGGTGTTTGTATCAAATGTCGAGGACCTATCCCAAGTTTGGATCCACATCTTGGATGTACAATATGTAATTCTCAAAAATTGCATATCCAAATTGGACTCATGGGGACGTCAGCTTTCAATTTTTTTGAATGAAGTATACCACTATGTTCAAATATTTGAGTTCCCTCTACTCACCAAAGACTCGTCATTAGAGGAACTCATCATCACATTCTAGGAGATGGTCAAGAAGGAGGCATGTGACTCTCTTTCCTTCAGAAAAAATAATTTAGAGTCCCTTCGGAAGTTGTATTGCCTTAATTACAATGGATTGCAAAGAATGGCTTCATTAATGTCAAAGAATCAGGGATGTTCCAGGCACATGGATCAATGTTCTTGGCTGCATTTGTATTCTAGGGGAAGAGAATTTGACAGCTGTAATTACTCAGTTCAATAAACAATTCAAGGAACATTTTTCCATTCCAGAGGACCCCCATCCAGAGATTTAAATTCCAAAGTTCTTTGAGGATGCTACTTCACTAGAAATATCATTCCCTTCTCTTCTGCTCTCTTTCTACCCCTCTCCTTTCTCTCCCCTTTCTAATTCTTCATTGAGAATAATCATTGTATTTCATCCTATTCACTTAAGTGACCTATTTTAAATTTGTAAAAGTATTTTCTCAAAATTCTAAGAGAAATACTTAATTCATGAAAAATAAAAGGTCACAATTGGAAGGCGGAAAACGAAGAGTCATGTGAGAGAGGTAAAAGGAAAATTGGGATTGCTATAAATTAGAATGGCTTCTCCATTCCAAAGGATTATGATTTTTGAAGATTTTCTATTTTGTAGCATTGTGAATTGTGGTAGCTTGGTTGAAGCTTTGTATTCATCACTACACAGAAATAAAAGCTACACTTCTTCTATTTTCCCTTTCTTGTTTTCCCTTCATTTCCCTCTTGTATGCACTTTGTAAGCGTGGTGATCAAAGAGAGCTTTATGTATTCGATGAATGAACCTCAAAGAACTTTGTGTCTATGTGGGTTTGGTTTGTCTCACTAATTGCTTCATTGTTGCTTTCTTCTATATTGGATGTTGAACTACTCTGGTTACTAGGTGTGAGCTCTACAATATACTCACGACAGTAATATTCCTTAACAAATTTCCCCCCTTTCTCCTCAATGATGTAATTTCCTCCCGTAGTCACTAAATCACGCACTTTGGGTAATATTTATTCCCGGTTTCATGCTACTATTTAGAGGGTTTTTGAGTGAAGAAACTAAAAATTAACCCCCTTATCTTGGACAATTTTATTTAATTTCTGTTGGCATTCCTGGCCTCCACTGTACACATGCCAAGTAAGTTTTTATCATCTTCTATCATTTTAGCTTTGACCGGAGTGCCCATGAGCACGCTAGTCCCACCGGGGGTGCGCCGATCCTTTTTTAAATTTCCTGCCACTTTTTAGCCATTTCAACTTCTTATCTTTTTGGTTGTCAGTCCTTTTCTGGGGTTAATTATAGAAATTAGAACAAAAGAAACATATAACTATAAAGTTATGTGACCATAATGAGGGACTGAGAACTAAGTCATTACTATCACCTATTTAGAGTTGCATCCATCAGTAAGGCACCTAAAGCTACAATTACATCCATATAGCTCCATTCACAAGGCACAAAAGGCTCGTTCATCTGCATCAGACAAGCATACGGAGGAGGAATCTATTGTATTCCATGCACACATTCTATTACATTTTAATACATCATAGTTATTTATGCATTATTTCACAAAGTTTGCAACTGATCATAAGAACAACCTAGGGAACATGTTTACACACAAACATAAAACTACATTTGGGTCTGGAGATGTAGTGTAGCGCTCAGTTAGTAGGTTCCACCATTGTGTTTGTTGAGGACATTCTGAACCCTATCACATGCATATTTATTTTGTAGGGGTTTGATGCTTGTTTAGGGTTTTGTAGGTCTTTTTTTCATTTTTGGTTATCAACGACATCTGGCGCAATGCAACATACTTGATGCGACCTCAAAGAGACTAAAAGTGAATATTTTTGATACTCTTCCTACCTATGTGAAACTCATTCTAGATACTTTTCACAGACCTTCTAGGAAACTATAGCACATACTCAGAGTGCCAGTAGGTGACATCCGCTCCCATCCTTCTAGGCACTCTAGTTCCACCCTTATCTGACAGTCTTACAATCCATCGTTTTGAGCAGGGCCTATGACACAGTCATTACTAATTTCAGTTTCTCCAACAGGTTTCCAAAACAATCCAGCATAGCTCCTCGGCATCATTGCGAAATAACTATAGTATTCTCTTAGTCCTCTGGGGTTTAGCATTTCCATTTATGATTTTTGTCTTGGGTCATTTTTAGTATTGCATCTAGTACATTTATTTGCTACTCATATACATGTTGTTCTAGCTTGGATTACACTAGAATAATCTTCATATCTTAGTTTAATTTAGTCTAGTCATTTTAGTGAAAGCCACAACATATAGAACATTCATGCTTAAGGAGGAAACCTCGAGTGGTCCATTACTTCTCATCCTAGGGTTATGAACCAACTCATAAAGGATGAGATTTCAATCATTATGATTATTTGCTTGAAAAGGTTAAATATGATGCTTATCGTGTAGGTAATCCTCACATGTTCTAATTACTGGTCGTTTTAATTTTGGATATGCATCCAACTAACATGATTTATAAAACATTTGTTGATTCATTCTCCTCACAAATAATTTTCAAGTCTAATCTTCCCATTTATGTTCATACTTTTGACAATGACCCACCATCTGGGTTTCATTATCTAATATTCAGAATGAAAGAAAAGATTAAGATGCTAAAACTTTGATTGATAATGTATCTGAACATTTTTCTGAATACTGTCAACAATAACAAATCCTTGAATCTTTGTATGAACCATTTATCCACTCGTGACAAGGTTAGTCCACTATAATTATTTTGAGCTAACTTAGATATAAATAAAAAATTCATTTTCAGTTTAAGAACATATAAACATTGCTAGTAAATCCATTAAAAAGCCTAGCTCTATCTCGACTATGAGATTTTTAAATAGAATTATCCACACTAGATAGATTTGATCATGATATTCTCATTGTATTATAGACTATATCACACATGTAGGTCATGTATCTTGAAGCTCATACTAAGTTGTAGGACCTCATACGTTGTTGTTAGATGCACATCAAAGTAGTGTAGAGTGAAATGGTTTTATTGCCATTTAAACTATTTGATTTTTATTGCTAATTTCTATTTTGGTTATGTATCGAATGTTTGATTGTTCCCAATTTTTACCTTTGTTATTCCATGCACATATATGGCTTTTGACAGTCTTCAACCTCTATGATATAACCTACCTAAAGTTGCTACAAGTTTCATTAAATTTTGTTTATGTCCATTTGTTAGAATTAGAGGATTTAAAATTATATTCTATGCCATTTTGATTTACTACTATTGCTATGGGAGTGAAAGATTTATTATTTTGGGATAGAAGTGTCTGAGTGACACTCTCTTTCGAATCAAAGTTAGTCATAACCCGTTCTTCCTATATGATAAGATAAGATATGATATTTATATTAATATCATTAGTTTATTTTGATATTTTTAACTGAGAATAGAAATTAAATTTTTGAATTTCTCATGAATAATCATTTGAATTTTAAAATACAATAGCTTGTCATGGATTAGGTTGCAATCAAAACCATCCAACTAGGATTTAATGTTTTTTAACATTACAATATAGTTTATGATTTTCTCATCTCCCTTCATAGGAGTGGTCATGAGTACTAAAATTATTTTAATGACCGTGGAGATCCTAGTGTCCTCATGAATGACTTCAACTTGTTTCTAGGATTCACTAGGAGATTCCTAACATCCAATATGGAGCAGGAATTCCACCTTAACACTCATGAGGATGATTGACATAACTTTTTGGAATTTTTATAGAATGAAGATTATGTTAGATGTAATAACATGCTTCCCACTAGGTAGTTTTTTTGTTTTGTTAACTACATCCCTTTATTTACTAGCGATAAATTTGACTTTGAGTCTAATTTTCCATATACTATAGTTATTTCCATTTAATAATCAAAATTTATCAAAATTATAATCACTTGAAGGAGCAAATGTCAAAAATAATTAAAATTTCCAAAGAATGCATTTTTATAGTAAAAAATAAATTCAAAATTTATGACAAATTAAATATTTTCACAATAATGTAAAATTGTTCTAGGTCCAGCAAAAACTTTTCAAGCCCAAGAAAAATTTATATGGGTGTAAAATAGTTTATACATGTTACCTAAACAAAAATATTTTGATCATAAACAATTCAATTTGCTCAAAATTGAGAACAAACTTACATTTATGATTTTGTTGAAAGATTCATAACAAATTAATTTCTTGTTTACACCCTAATTTGATTTTACATGAAACCTAATTGGTTTTAGTGAAATAATACACTAAAGGATGTAAGGGTTGGCAACATGTGGATATTCTAATTAATTAACTTCCAACATTAATTTATACAACTAGATTAACACTTTTATACCTGTAACAAATATGTTAAATAAGCTACAGACTTTAAAATACAAAGGAATGAGTGCACTTAGCTGATTACTGATGATTAAGGAAGGTTATGGGAAGATAAATTATAGGAACAAGGAGATATGAACTGAAACAAACTTCATTCTAGAGACTATCGTACCAATATGTCAAAATGACCGTACCATATCAGTTCAACACCTCTGATACAATTTTGGACCTTCTAAGATCATGTGACGTTTGTAGGACTTTAGTGACATGTCACGCTTTCTAGGATAACTCGTCACTTACTCTATCATCGCGTAGTGGTATATGCTTTAGGCTACATCACCACTCCTTATATTCATCTAGTAGTGATATACACTTTAGGCTAGATCATCACTCCTACATTCATTTTTTCGTGATATACACTTCAGCTATTGATCCATAGGGATCCAGAAAAACACACCATTCCATCAGATCCATCATCACCAAGAAGGAAAAATGAAGAAAAATGAGGAAAAGGAGGTTCTGTCTACAAATCAACAGAACCGCCACTCTGTGCAAAGTGGCGGTTATAGAACCACCACCCAAGATAAGGTGACGATCCTGTAACCACCACCCAGCTAGGGCGGTGGTCCTATGATCACTAGTCTACTCAGGGTAGTGGTCCTAACACTTCTGATGGGAAAAATAAAATCAAAGAACAAACAATTCCAAAACTCAAAGAGATGGCTATGTATCTTCGCTTTCATGCCCTTTCACATCCTCTAGTGCGTAGGAGGACATGATAATTCCTATAAATGTGTGAAAGGAAGAGGAGAACGGGAATTGGGAATATATAAAGAGATCAAGAGTAAATTTTGAGTCATGAGAGCTAGTGAATAGAGATTCTTCAGTGTTGGAGTGGAATTGTAGGAGCAAAGTGTAAGAAATAGAGAAAACAAGTAGCTAGAGTAGAAGTTTACAATGTTGTTATTCTATATGCTTATTGTAATATGTAATTATGTTAAAATTGACCAATAAAAGTGGGAAGATAGAGTGTTTTTCCCTTCCCGACTATTTTTCCTCCATTAGAGGTTTCCACGATAAATTTTTCAGTGTTTAGAGTTTGAATTCATTTCTCTTATTTGCAATTTCCTTTCTAACGCACTAGATAATCAGTCACTAAGGCTCTAATCTTCATAAAATATGTCATTTTCCAAAGAGAAAGTAGAACAGAAAATTATTGTGATTTTTGTGAATTTCTAAAGTAGAAGTTTACAGATCATTTTGGTATCAGAGATGACTATATATCCAAGACTGTGGTATTCAATTCTTTATTGTGATTTGTATGAAAGTGACAAGGTCCAAAGGTGAAGAAGTGTTAGCTTGCGAACTAGATATTTCTACGAGGAAATGGAAACAAAGAATTTGAGCTCAAATGGAGGAAGAAGACTTGGTCTGTAGAGTTGAGATGATAGAGACCATGATGGATAGGTTGCATAAAAAATAACAAGAGATTTTAGATCTATAAAATATGGCTTCAGTTAAGAAATATTCCATTGACTCAGTGATTCAAGCACTGGCCAAAAAATTCGGTATCGAAGGGAGCCATGATGAGGAATATTTGGAAGGGTGTGAAGAAGAGACTACAAATATAAGCAAGAAGGTAAAATATGCTCATACTCATCTTAAAGTTGAAACAAAAGTTGAAATAAAGAATTCTGAAGGACAAGTACTTGCAGAACTACTAGATAAATGACTAAAACAATTGGAAGTTTATTTTAGTGTGCATAATGTCACTAAGGCACAGAAGATCACCTTTGCACGTCTCAAAATGGAAGGTCATGCTCTGGTTTGGTGGGAAACCCATCTAGGCACTCGTGAAAAAAAGAAACGTCCTATTGTCAATTCTAGGAAGGGTTTTAAAGAGTTTTTTAGAGCTAATTTATATCATATTGGCCATAATATTGACCGGATGATTAAGTGGTAGTACTTTATGTAGGGCAGCGATCAAAGCATGTAGGACTATACTACGGAGTTTCAGAGACAAGCCATGTTGCTTAATATGGACTTAAAAGATAAGGACATTTTGACAAAATATTTGGGAGGACTTCACACTTACCTTTGAAGGAAGGATATCTCCACAAAGCCCAAGGATCTCAATGAAGCTTGCATGAAAGCATACTATATTGATGATGAGAAGAAGCAAGGAGAAGTAGAGCCAACAGAAGACTAGTCAACAAATCAACAACAAAAGGAGTAGGGATCAACAAGTTACAAAGGTAAATGGAAAGGTAAAGAGGCCACCACTGCTTTGTATACTTGTAAATATCGTAAAACATTCTATAAGAATTGTGATATACATGGACATACTGACGCCACATGTTGGAAGTTACACCTAGAATTTCACCCAAAGCATTGAACCAAGGATTCTAAGAAATCCATGGCCACTGTGAAAATAGAAGAAGAGGTGGAGTTTGAGGATGATTCAGATGTAGAGGAGAGGCTGGGATACATGACCACTAACATGTAAAGGGAAGAAGAAGAAGAAGAAGAAGAAATGAGTAAGATATTTCAAATAAAAATCCAAATCAAGAAGACTAAGGTAAATGCTTTAGTAGATTCTGGTTCTTGGTCAAATTTTATTTTTGATACGGTTGTAAAAGATATTTGTCTAAAAACTTACGAGAATCCATGTCCATACCCATTGGGATGGGTAAAGAAGGGTGTTGAAATTCAAGTAATAAGAAATTGTAAGTTCAGATTTGGGATAAATTCCCAATACATAGATGTATTAGAGGCTGATATCATTCCACTTGATGCATTTTATGTTTTCTTTGGAATTCCTTACTTGTATTCCAGGGATTCTATATTCATAAGGAGGGAGAATCATTACAGAAGGGTCAAGGATGAGGTCAATTTCAACATCTGGGCACACCAAAGCAAATTAAAGAAGGCTATGGTAAGTACCAAACACACAGAATTATTCAGGAAAATTGGCAATTTTTTTACTTTCATTGGAAGAAAAGAAAAATGGAGTAAAGAGCATAGATGTTTCTAACCAAAGGATGGACAATTTAGATAACACTTTTCAGTTTTTGTAGAAAAATCCACCACAAGAACTACTCATTCAAGGAGCAATACAAACTTCAACTATGCAGTCACCGTATCTACTTACTGATTCACTGGACTTGACAGTAGGGCATCAGGAAGAGGAGGAGATACAAGTAAAAATGGTGAATTTAGAAGCAACACACATGGAGAGGATTTGAAAAATCCATCTCAAGAGACAAATTTTGCCACACTTCATGCGGATGCACTCGATAACAAGTTGCAAGAGCTTACACCTACTAGGGTCATCTATACATGATAAAGGAAACATACAGAAGATGCCTTTCAAAGAGGATTGTACTCGAGGCAACTCAGAGGAGGATGTAGCACTAGAGCAGAAAACCAGAGATCCACAGGAGTCTTGGTAGGTTAGACAAGAAGAGAAGATGCCAAGGGAAATCCGGTGGTACTCAAAAGAGAAAGAGAGGGAGTTGATTCCTCTACCACCCCCCACTAATATTTTTTGGGACCAAAATCCTCCTAACCAAGGGAAGTATGATCCATAGGGATCTAGAAAAACACACCATTCCATCTGATCCATCAACACCAAGAAGGAAAAATGAGGAAAAGGAGGTTCTTTCTGCAAATCAACAGAACCACCACTCTGTACAGAGAAATAGTTATAGAACTGCTACCCGAGATAGAGTGACGATCTTGTAACCACCACCCAGCTAGGGTGATAGTATTGTGATCACTAGTCTGCTCAGGGCAACGATCCCGACACTTGACGGGAAAAATAAAATCAAGGAATGAACAGTTCTAGAATTCGAAGAGATGGTTATGTCTCTTCCCTTCTATTCCCTTTCACATCATCCAATACATGGGAGGACATGGGAAGGCCTATAAATGCATGAAAGGAAGAGGAGAATAGGAATTGGGAAGATCCAAATAGACCAAGAGAAAAGTTTGAATCATGAGAGTTAATGAACAAAGATTCTTCAGTGTTGGAGTGGAATTTTAGGAGCAAGGTATAAAAAACAGAGCAAACAAGTAACTAGAGGGGAAGTGTACATTATTGTTCTTCTCTACGCTTATTGTAATATGTAACTATGTTAAAATTAGCCAATAAAAGTGGGAAGAAAGAGTGTTTTTCTTGAAGGAGTGAAGGATGAAGACCTGGAAGGAATTCACATGCATCGAATAGTTGCACTTCACCAAAGTGTAGGAGTTGCGAGATTAAAGAAAGCAAGCTTTTTAAAGTAATTTGCATGCATATGAGAGCTCAAGATTAAAAAATGGAGTAGAATGGAATTTCTTGGCTTGGCTTAGGCTTGTCATAGAAAAAAAGGAGGTGAGTACAAATAGGGGAGTGAATGTGTAACTCCCATGTAAGAGAAGATTCCTCCATAATGGAGAAGAGGAGTTACTTTCCCAAATGAGAATGTAAATCCTATGACACACTTACACATATGATAGATTCTGTAAGAGAATATGTCATAACTAAGATGACACCTAGATCCATGTCCACCTAAGTGAGATGACTCACTTGGTGAGGTGGAATAACACTAAATAAGTGAAGAAAAATACCACCTACACCAACATTTCCCTTCCTAAATGGTTTTCCTCCATTGGAGGTTTCCAAGATAAAATTATTGGTGTTTGGAGTTTAAATTCATTTTTCTTATCTACAATTTCCTTTCTAACACACTAGATAATTAGTCACTGAGGCTCTAATCTTCATCAAATCTGTCATTTTCCAAAGATAAAGTAGAACAAAAAATTATTGTGATTTTTTTGAATTTCCAAAGTAGAAGTTTACAGATCAGCTATAGGGTTCATGCACATACATCATTTTTAGGTCGCATGTCATACACAATCATCAAATTACACTAGACACAACACACACTTCAAACATTTCCTGATGATGAATTATCATTTACAGTTCATTCTTAGCTACTGAGGGGGAAAATAAAATGAACCTCACTACATACACTTCCATTCACTTGGGGGCACATGACCCCTATCATCCATCTTGCATTCCATTCCATCCATCCATAACATACTACATATTATGGCTGCTTTTACTCTTTCTTAATTTTGCTTGTTCATTGTTACTTTATTACACATGCTAGTTAACTTACTTGTATGTCACTTATCTATATCATACACACATGTGCATTCACGTCTTTGTTTAGTTGTGATTGCAAACACATGCCTCTTACACATAACATGGATGCCCGCCTTCTACCCTTCCTACATTGGTTGCTAGGGGCATCCAAATTCATCTCTCACAAGTTCTATTGTTTCATTTTGTACTTATCACTTTACATTACTTGCTTCTACACACTTTTGACATACTAGTTATCTTTCTAAAATTATAACAGGTGCTTCATGTGTAGCATTTTTTATGCAGGGATATTTTCTTCCATACTTGTTTATTACATTGTATGTTATTGTTTGCTCTTGTCTACGGGATTTTCCCTATGTTTGGTGTGCACACTTGAATGTTTTATGCATCTATGATGGCCTTGCATGTCTTGTGACATCGTGAGTGATGTCCCATGTTTGTGACCCACTTTGTGCAGCTTACTTTTTCTTCTTGCATGTCTACATTACTATTTTGATTTCTAGCTTATACACTATTTGCGTAGATTACACATTACTTTTTACATGCATGATTGTTTGTACTAACACTTGCTTTGTCTATCCTTTTTGTTTGTGCATGCCTTGGTTTCTACTAAGTGCATTCCCTCCCCCCTAAAGGGTAGGGTTTTAGGATTCATGCAGTTGGTCCTCTTTTTGGTCCGCATTTTCGTATCAGTGAAGTTTCATGTACCCCCAAAGATGGGGGGCATAATTTGGGGTTTTATGTACTACACACTGAATTTACACTGGTTCAGTTCAGTGCACTTTCCGCCCTTGGAATTGTGTGTTACATACAACAAGTGAGTTCAAAACAGTCTATGAAATCTATACACAACAGATTTTACAGGACATGGTAGTCCTTAACATTTGAGGGAGCAGTTAATGGTTGGAGGATACAACTTTTTTTATCCTAATAATTATTCTACCACCAGCGTTAGATCACCCAAAAAACTAGGACGTATAGAGATCTCTTCACACACATTCATGGAAGCAGTTAAAGGTTAGAGGATACATTAGAATTCCTTTCTATACTTCTTTTGCCTATGATGTCGGATCCCCCAAAAAACCCCGAAAGTACAAGATATCATTCTACACTCTTTCTCTCAACATGGATCAGGTGCACATGTTCCATTTACATTTTTTATTTGTATATTTTACATTCACATGTTTTTTACGTACATGTGTATCTTACATTATGTTTCTATTCACACATACATATATTTGACTACTTGATAGTTTTCTACTTGTAGGTTTGGCCATATGATAAACAAGCAATCAAATGAGGGTAACAAAAACAACAACAACGTCAACAACAACACTTTTTGGTAGAAAACACCATACTAACCATGCAGGTACATCACACATATCAATAGCTACACACGTGTTTCCACCTTAGGTTCAATCTCATCACTTTTTTGTGCATTTTCATCTTTAGTTTCCATGCTCCATAATATTTTTTTCATTCCATGATTTTTCTAGTCCTTCGGCACACCTTCTAGATCACTCTACAATGGAATTAGGTATGCATCTCTATCTACTTTATGTTACATGTTAGGAAATAAGGGATAAAATATGCAGAACAATCCCACACAGAATCAAAATAGTAGAAACTAATATGCATAAAATAATATATATCTAAAAGAAAGTGTAGAATAAAAAGAACACAACACAAAGAGATAGTAATTTAACATGGTTCACCTAATTTGGGATATGTCCACCGAGAATCACTTGCTCATATTTTATTACAAGCCACCTCTTCTCTCAATATAGTACCAGATCTATTTGGAGCTATACTCAACAAACTCTATAATATTCACACTTGAATTCACACACATCTGCAATGTTACATCAATCCTAACGTATACAAAAAATCACATAAGTAGGCAACTGCTTAAGCAATATTATAATACCGTGGGTACCAAAACCACCCCATAAACCTATGGTCAAAAATCCCGACCATATGAGAAGATCATGTTTCCTGAGATATCAGGCACATTTTTTAAGGCTAATTGTTTTTCTCAAGGTCCGTGCCCCAAAACCCCTGCTTGGGGCCTGGCCCAGCCTGGAACCCCAGAGAGAAAACTATGGATAATGTACAATACTTTTAATGTATAGTATTCAACATTTCCACACATGAAAATAGGCTCCACAACATAACAATCTCCCACTTGGAGACTAGTTTTCCTCTGAGCAAGCTTCTTAACCCTTCATTGTCGTCCGTGAAAGACCAACCAAAGCTGAACACAACTTCAGTTTCTCCCTTGTGACCACCTTGGTCATCATATATGTAGGATTCTAACTGGTACGAATTTTCTCCAGCTTTAAATTCTCTTCCTTCAAAGTTGTACTAATGAAATGGTACCTTAACTATATATGCTTTGTCCTAGAGTGGAAAGCTAGGTTCTTAGCTGGGTGAATATCACTCTAACTATCACTATGCAAATTCCCTTCCTCCTTCTTATGCCCCAATTCCTCAAGTAATTCCTATAAATAAATAATATTTTTCTTTCCTTTGTGGTAGAAACATACTCAACCTTCATGGTTGACAAAGCCACCAACTTCTGTAGTCGTGAAATCTAGCTCATTGCTATCCCACCTATAATGTAAATATAACCTATCATGCTCATCTTTCTGTCTACAAATCTAGCCCTATATGAATCTACATAACCATGCAAATTGGTGTTCGATCCACTGTAGCAAAAAATTATCTCCATGGTCCCTCTCAAGTACCGAAGGATCCACTTTACTGCCAGTCAGTGATCTCTTCCTGGATCACTCATAAATCTAATCACTGTCCCATTGCATGTGTAATATCAGGCCTAGTGCACACCATGACATACATCAAACTACCAACTACTAATGAGTAAGGTACCTTGGACATCTGGTTTCTCTCCTGCTCTATCTTGGGACACAACTCCTTTGATAACTTGAAATAGCTTACCAAAGGAGTCCTAACCGATTTAGAAGAATGCATATTAAACCTCTCCAAGACCTTCTTAATGTACTCTTCCTGAGATAAAGTCATATTTCGTTCCTTCTTATCCCTAGATATCCTCATACCAAGGATTTGTTTAGCTACCCCCAAATCCTTCATATCAAAGGAGTCACTTAGCTGCTTCTTGAGTACTTTTATTTCCTACATGTTAGGTTGTGGAGCTAAATAGCTTCATTACAACATGCATTACAAAGTGTCTGGGTTACACAATGATTGACATTAGTCAGAAAGTGACCGGCATTGGTCAGACAGTGATTGGCATTGGTTAGGCAGTAACCGAAATCATTTACCTGTGTGGGAGTGTTTTATTTATAAGTCACAAGATTTAATATAGCTTTTGTTTTAAAGCTAATTTAAAGGATTTAATTGCATGGATATCATACCCTAAGTTTGTCTAGGATTATATAAGCTAGAAAACTAGGGTTATAGGTGTGATATGAGAAGAAGAGCTATCCTTGGTTGAAAGGATGAAGAAAAAGTAGATTGCATGAAGACATGAGATTTCATATAGAGAAGCTAAATAGAAGCAAAGTGCAAGTACATTGTTGGTGAGAAGATGGTATTATATTCTACTGTATTTCCTTTTGTATTGTTTAGTCCCATGTAATGGATTGCATAGTATGCAAAGCACTTAGTGTTTCTTCTTGTTAGATCCACAGGTCGTTGTGAGATCTTGTTATTGCTCATTCTTGTAAATCCACATGTTGTGAGATCTATTACTAAAGATCCATTCGATCATGATGTATTGTTGATCCATAAGAATATAGTATTGTAGAGGAAGTTATCTTCATGTTTGTAGGTTGATGCAGTGATGGAGGAGAGAATTACTTCTTGGTGCATGGTTATGGTTGCACATTGGTAGACCCTTCTAGAGGTCTTGTTTGCAGATTCACAATACAACGAGAGATTGGTTACACAGTGGCAATGCAGGGTAGCTTCAGGTATGTGAGATCTGGTGGTGTTTCAAAGGCATAGTTTTAGTGCACCCAGGTAGATCCAGTTAGAGATCTGGAGGAGACACAAGTGGTGGTATGGAGGCATGGTTTAGTGTGCTCAGATAGATATGGTTGTAGATATGGAGGAACAAATAATGTTGTAGAGATACATGTACTCTTGTGTAGAAGAGTTAGTTTTTAATCTCTTATTATATTATATATATGAGATCTCTATCTTTAGTAGACGTAGCCCACATTGGGTGAACCATGGTACATGTTGTGTTATGTCTGTGTAATTTTGTGTGATTTGGATTATTCTTGTTTATACTTCCACTACTGTATATTTTGTGGGGATTGTTAGATCCGTATTTTTATGTTTTAGATTTGATATTCTATAGTTACAAATGTTTCCACATAGACCTATCCCCAACACTGCATGTTTTTTCCTGCAACCAATATGTCATCAACATACAGACACATGATAATATAAATTCCATCCTAAAACTTATTTGTATATACACAATGGTCAGAATGACATCTAATATAACCTTGATCCATCATGAAGCTATCAAATTTCTTGTACCATTGATGTGGAGCTTATTTTAGACAATATAAGCTCTTTTTCAGTTTACACACCATCTCCTCTTTACTTTTGACCTCATAACCCTCTGGTTGCTCCATATACAAATCCTCCTCCAACTCACCATGGAGAAATGTAGTCTTTACATCTAGCCACTATAAGTGCAAGTCTTCTGTAACCACTATTCCAAGAATAGTTCTAATAGAATTCATTTTTACTACAGGAGAAAAATATTATCAAAATCTATACCTTTTTTCTGTGCAAACCCCTTGACCACCAACCAGGCCTTGTATCTTTTCTTTCCTCCTTCTTCCTCTTTAACTCTATACACCCACTTGTTGTGTAATTCTCTTTTTCCTTCGGGTAGCTTCACCAAATCCCACGTCTAGATATCCATGAGAGACTGGTGCTCCTCATTCATGGCTTGCTCCCATTTCTTCCTGGCATCTACATGCATTGCTTTATCAAATCTCTCTGGCTCTCCATAATCAGTGAGTAATAAATAATAAAGAGAAGGAGAAAAACACTTAGCTTCTCTTCTTACTCTAGAATATCTCATCAATATAGGAGTTTGGGGTTCCTATTGAGTAGGTTCATAAACTGATTCATGTGTCACTTTCCCATAAAAAATATCCTTTACCACTACATATTATTTCTTGTATTCTTCCATGTTTTCCTGCAACTGTTTCTTATACATAAATTTCTCATTAAAGATCACATCCCTAAATCGAATGATTTTCTTGTCCTTAATACTCCAACATTTAAATCCAAAGTCATCACCACCATAACCAATGAAAGTGTAATTTTCTGATTTAGCCTCTAGCTTGGTCCTATCATCCTTGTCAATATGACCAAACACCTCACATATAAAGACTCTAAGAAATGAGAAATCAAATTTCTTACTATACCAAGCCTCCTTAGGTATGCCTCCATCCAAGGAACTTGAGGGTCCTCTGTTTATCAAGTACACAGTTTTGCTCACCGATTCTATCCAAAAAGAAAGAGGTAGTCCTGCATATAACCTCATGTTCCTAGCACATTCCATTATTGTCCTGTTAATCCTTTCTCACACCCCATTGTGCTGTAGAGTTCCTGGAATTATCTTTTGCCTGCAGATTCCATTATTAAAACAATAATCATTAAACTCATTATTGCAATACTCCCCTCCATTATCTGACCTGAGACATTTTATCTTAAGATTTGTTTCATTCTGTACTAAGGCTTTCCATTTAACAAAAGTGTCAAATACATCAGACTTATTTCTAATACAATATACCCTAAATTTCCTTGTTGCATCATCAATAAAAGTAACATATTAATTTGAACCCCTAAGAGATGATACCTGAACCGACCCCCACACATCAGAATGTACTAGCTCTAACTTACTCACTTATGTTTCCCATAAACGCAGTTCTCACAGAACTCCAAACCTATTTCTGTACACCCAGGATAATTCTTATTTATGATCTCTATGCCCTTATGGCTCATATGATCGAGCCTAGAATGCCATAATGTTGTATCTACATCTAAAGCCACAAGATTACAAGCATTAGTGCTATCAGTGGTTAAATACAAGGTTCCAACCTTCTTACCTCTTGTCACCACAAGAGCACCCTTAGCAACCTTCTAAGAGTCTACTGTAAATATGACATTATAACCATCACTTCCCAACTACCCCGCATATATCAAATTTCGTCTTAATGTAGGCACATGTCTGACATCCTTCAATATCCATGTATTCTCATTCTGCATCTTAACTTGAATAAAACCTTTTCCAACTATGTTGCAAGGCTCATCATCACCAAGAAAAACATGCCCAAAATCCCCTTCAACATAATCAAAAAAATAATGCCTATGTGGAGTAGCATGGAAAGAAGCCCCCGAATCTAAAACCCAAGATTCAATAATATTTTACAAAAAAAGAATAAAGGCCTCATGACATACATTACCCATTACCACATTTGCCTCCTTGTTTTCTTCTTGTTGTTTCTTCTTATCCCAAAGCTCCCAATAGTCCTTCTATGCATACCTAGACTTTCTTCAGTGCTAGGATACCATCTTGCTTTTGGATTTTGACCTTGCCTGATTTTTCTATTTTCCATGACTTCCTCTATTTTTTTGTCTCCCTATAGTTTCCACTGTCAAAGCATTCCCTAAAGTATAAGATTCTCTGGAGATTTTTCTTCACATTTCCTCACTTAGAATCACCCTTACAACATCCTCAAACTTCAACTTTGAGTTAGTTGGAACTGAGTTGCTTACCACCATTACCAGGCTATTCCAAATCTCAGGTAAAGAGCACAGAATTAATAAAGCCCTAACTTCTTCATCAAATTCTATTGTAACCAAAGCTAGCATATTCACATCCGTATTGAAATCATTCAAATTATCTTATACTAAACTATTCTCAGAAATCTTCATATTAAACAAAATTTTCATTAAAAATATCTTGTTAGAGGTAGAGGGTTTTTCATACAACTTCCCTAATGCATCCATAAGTTCTTTTGTAGTATTTTCCTTTGAAACATTAAATAATACTAAAAATGCAAGATATAGCTAGATTGTTCCAAGCACCTTCCTATCCAGAAAATCCCACTCCGCATCCATCATGCTCGAGGGTTTGTTCCCTTTCATAGACAATGGAATATAAAGATCCTTCTGATAAAGGTAATCTTCCATCTGCATCTTCCAAAGACTAAAATTCTGCCCATTGAATTTATCAACCCTTGATCTTCCATCATCTGTCATAGCTCCCACTCAAGCTAAAAATTTCTTTGCAATTCAACACTTTAGCAAACCAAACCAGGATCTGATACCAATTGTTAATAAATAAGGGATAAAATACATGGAACAATCCCACACATAATCACAATAGTAGAAACTAATATGCAGAAAATATTACAGATCTGAAATAAAAGTGTAGAATAAAAATAACACAACACAAAGAGACAATAATTTAACATGGTTCACCCAATTTGGGCTACGTACACCAAGAATCATTTTCTCAGATTTTATTACAAGCCACCTCTTCTCCTAATACAATACCTAGATCTGTTTAGACATATGCTCAACAAAATCTACAAAATTCACACTTAAATTCACACACATCTGTAATATTACATCAATCCTACCATATGTATAAAATCACATAAATAGGCATCTGCTTAAGTAGTCTTATAATACCATGGGTACCAAAATCATGGGCCAAAACCGCCTAATAAACCTATGGGTCAAAAAACATGTCCATATGAGAAGAGCATGTTTCCCGAGATATCAGGCACATTTTTTAGGCTAAATTTTTTTCTTGGGGTCTACGCCCCCAAACCCCCGTTGCTGCAGTTTACCACCCTCGGATCCCTACTTAGGGCCCTACCCAACCTGAAACCCCGAAGAGAAAAATGTGGATAGTGTAGAATACTTTTACCGTACAGTCTTCAACACTTCCACACATGAAAACAAAATCTACAACATAACATTACTGAGATTTCCTCTCACCAACATAAAGTGGGGGAAAATGTAGTCACTAAATCATGCACTTTGGGTAATATTTAGTCCTGGTATCATCCTACTGTTTAGAGGGTTTTTAAGTGAAGAAATTACTAATTAACCCTCGTCTATTGGATTTTTTTTTTAAATTTCTGTTGTCATTCACGACCTGCACCACACACACGCCCAGTCAACTTTTATCATCTTATGTCATTTTAGCTTTGACTGGGGCACCTCGACCCTTTTTAACCTTCCCACCACCTTTTGGGCACTTTCTAGCCATTTGAGATTCTTATCTTTTTGGTGGTTGGCCCTTTCGGGGTTAGTTACGAAATTAAATCAAGAAAACCCTATAAATATAAAGTTATGAAACCATAATGAGGGACCAAGCACTAGTCACTACTACCATCCACCTAGATTTGCATCGATCTATAGCATTTAGAGGTGATTTACATCCACATAACTCCATCACAAGGGACAAGGCTGGTTCATTTTCATAACACAAGCATAGGGGGAGGATTCTATTCTATTCTATCCACCATTCTATTACATTTTTATATACATATCGCTACATCACAAAGTGTGACTGACATAAGGACAACCTAGGACGTATTTCAAACACACATAAAATGATATTTGGGTCTGAAATGTAGTGTAACACTCAGTTAGTAAGTTCACTATTATGGCATTTGAGGTCAGTTAAACCCTATCATATGAACATTTATTTTTTTAGGGATTTAGGCTTGTTTAGGGTTTTACAGGTATTTCTTTCATTACTGGTTATCAACAACATTTAGTGCAATGCAACGGACTTGATGTGATAGACAACAAGGGTTTCGGACCACCTGTTGAACCTGTGAAACTTAGTTCCAAAGATTTTGCATAGACCAGGGAGTTCATTCTACAGACTAGAGCACCAGAAGGTGCTTCAGTCCCTCTCTAGGTGCTCTAGTCTAGCTAGATAGATCAGATCCATCCTTTTTGGGGCCTCTGTATAGTCGTTCCTACTTTCATTTTCTCTCCAGTCACCTCTACAACATAGTCCAACGAGCTCCTCTTATTAGCTAAGTTCATTCTAACTCTCTTAGTACTTTAGGGTTTTAGCATTTCCATTTTCATAGTTGCTTGGGTCATTTTCCATAGTTATTTACTGCATTTATTTACTATATTTACATGTTCTTTTAGCTTAGATTAACTATAATTATCTTCACATCTTAGTTAATTTTAGTTAATCAACTCCCTTGTACCCCCATACAAGCACTTTGTTACTAGTTTAGTAGAGTGTCCCTTTGTGATCCCAGCCAATTTGGCCACCCACAACATTTAGATAGGATTAGGATTACCTACATTCAATAATGGGAGTTGTACCATTCAATATAGAGGGGCATAGCCCCGTGAACATTGGTGGAGACACCTAATTTTTCCACCCATCAAATTTTCTCCCCAACACCACCATAAAAAACTTTAACATGAATGAATTTGTAAGCCGTAATGATCAATGTAACTTTGAAAAGACAAAACTAAGCTCGTTTAAGAATTTTTGTTGTCAGTTACGCTTCCCTCAGTGTGTTATGCAGGTTCCAAGGTTTATGTTAAGTGTTTAGTGCTAAAATTTTACGTTGAGTGTTTAGGGTTTATGATATAGTGTACAAAGGGTTGTGTTTTTATGGTTTACATTTTATAGTTTATGATGTCATATAAATTTTTTACATTGTTATTCAATGTGAGAAATTAGTGTTTAAAAACCTAATGTCATGTTGACATTTAGGGTCTGTAGTAAGGATTGAATGTATAGTTATTAGATTTTTTTATTTAGGATTTATGGTTTATTATTAATGATTTAATGGTGTTAGTTGTTTAGTACTAAGCATTCACGTTTAGATTTTATGAGTTGCATATTCAATACAATGTTCTTAGCTTGATATGTCTCATGTTTAAAGATGTTTAACATGGTGCCAAATATTTCACACCATTTTTTTGGCTTTCTTAAAACCAAAAACTACTCACTTTTTCTAGTGCATTCTACACCAAGGAATTCCAATTAGGAATCATCTCGTTTAACTCGGAGTGGTTAATCTAAAATTTCCTTTCTATGGAAATTTGGAAACTCTAGTGCACCTCTTCTAGTTCTGTCCCAAAACTCAGAAGGCCTAGAGTTGGATTCATTCTTTCTTTCTTCCATTTTGACCAAAGAGTTTCTCTTAGAAACATTTTTTGCTGGGAGATAATCCTAGGATACCTAAGAATTTTAACCAAATTTGGCATGTTTTCAAAGGGTAAATTTTTTTTTTGGAGATGGAAAGAAAGAAATGCTAGTCTCTTTATTATTTCCACTGTGGATCAACACTTTTTATGTGTTCAAAAAATCCATGGTCATTTCCAATGTGTTGTTACAGACACAAGTTCAAGCTAACAAGGTGGTCGTGGAAGTGGAGCATCTCCAAACTCTACTGCATCCATGGGGAAATACCCCGTATAATGTTACACGGGTTCTATTGTGATCCCTATCTCACCACTCTTTGGCTACAATCATGGTGATGGTCAATAGAGGAGTGTTAAATTCACAATATCCAATCCCAATGTTGGTTATATAATTGTGCTCATCTATTTCCTCGTTACTTTCCTGTCAAGTAGGGCGCCATGCCGCCGCCATCGCTGCAATTTAGGGGATGGGGATCTCCGCCACCGTCATCACCCTCTCTGCCACCACCTAGGACACCTGTTGCTAGATTCCATAGGTGGAGCATGCCACATCCCTAGGATAAATTCCCAAGGGTTTCCTTAGATATTTCTTTGTTGGGGGTGTAGATGCAGGCCATTGAAGAAGGAGAGCACACTAGTGGTTTTGGGTGGAATCCCCCAACTCCAGAAAATATTTTTCAGGCTCTGGTTGGCATGACCAAGATATGCTGGCTGTTGGGTACCACTTTGTGGTGGCTTCCTAATTATTCTATCTCTTATCCTCTTTATTTTTGATGTAATTGATTACTTCAACTAGACATCACCTAACTTGATTTGTTCTTAGGTCTTTTTGTAGACAAATTTATTTTGTGGCTTTGGAGCGTACTTCCATACCACCCTCTTTGTTGTGGATAGTTTTATATTGCAATACTTGTTATTTTAATATAAGATATATTTCATCAAAAAAACTTTCTTAGATTACAGTGGTTGAAACCATGAACTAAAGGTCTTAAGAGAGAGATATAAAATTTGTGGTGAAAGTTCTAGGTTTGTTCTAATTTTTCTATTTTTTCTTCACCTTATTGTTTAAAATTGCTCCATAAATATTTAATTTTCTTATAGATGCCACTGGATTGTAAACAAATCCTTTAAAAAAAACCACTTTATACAATTAAATGTGATTTTACTATATTTAATGTGATTTAGAATGTTTATAGTTATTTGTTGCATTTGTTTGTGTAAAACCACTTTCTCATCAAACTTTTTTATTCACTTAAAATCAATTCCCTTTTTAATGTCCAAAATATTTCTCAGTGATGCAAGACATTGATGTAATCTTAATCGATATGCTCGATAAATAAGGGAGAGGAGCCAATCCTTGAACATGGACCAATACATGTGAGGGTAGATGAAAATAAAGGAGCTAGTACAAGTCACTTTCCCACTTGAATTTTTTTTAAAATGCACCCTATAGAATATGTCACATCAAGTTATATCAAACCAATTAACCAATCAAATGATGAAAAATAAGTAAAAGAAAATGCATGACTTAACTCTTAAGTAATGGTGCACCTTGAAATTTATTTGTATTTCAAATTACCAAATTTAAATATTAAAAAAAAGTCCCTTTCATATAATTTTTTTTTTAATTGAAATATTTATAATGGGGAGAGCATGATCTATTAAAAGGTATTTTTTATTTTTAGATATATGATATTTAAATTTCTATGTACACTCATAAAGTTAAGGTGCACAAAGATTGGATCCTCTCCCTTAAAGGAATACATATTCCAATAAAGAAAGGTCATTAGGTGCTTTTATCCCTGCCAAATACCAAATGATTATCAACTAACAATCGCATGTGTACAATGTGATGTGAACGCTGAACGATATATGCTATTTGATTTAGAGGGATAGTTATTACTTTTGTAGTTGATGTTGATAAGAGATGTGATTGATTTTATAAGTGTAGGAATATAGATGAAGTATTGCATTTAAAGGTTCTATCTCTACATTTCAAATTTGTTACAAATTCGTACATATACATTTGCAAATCTTGTATCATGAGTGGTAGCATTTTGTGGACTATTTTATTTGAACTAAACATGAATACATGAAGACTTCCGTACATTTGCATATTTAATATCATGAGTGGTAGCCTTTTGTGGCCATTTTTTTTGGCACTAAACATGAATACATTTGATACCGGTTTGGATAGTTAATTACTTTTGTAGTTGATGTGTTTTATAATTATTTGGGAAAAATCGTGTTAGTGTTGCAACATGTTTGAGACAGTGGTTGCATCGGTTGTTTGGTTGGTTTTTTGTTGAAAAAACATTTTTTGTACTGTCGATAACATGTTGATAAGGGATGTGATTGATAGTGGAAGTGTAGGAATATAGATGAAACATTACATTGAAAGGTTCTATGTGTACATTTTAAATTTGTTACAAATTCGTACATATACATTTGAAAACCACCTAAAGGGTATCTTTAGGTTGTCCATTGTAGGTTTTTCTAGGAGAATATAGTTTTAGCAATCTTACAAAACAAAAACATAACTCTTGTATCTTTTACTAATTTCAGCTGAAGCTCTACTTGCATTTAAGAGTACTATAAGAGATTCACTAACTTTGAATTGTTGGATGGGAAGAGAACATGCTTATGATCATGGATTGGTGTCCAATGTGCCAGGAAATATCAAAATTCCCATCATTTATTTTTAAGATTTTCTTGTTCTTGGAGCTACATTTGTTTGTTCCGTACAACAACTAAATGGTTAATTTTCTAGATTTTATACCATGAGTGGTAGCCTTTTATGGCCAATTTTATTTGTACAAAACATGAATACATTTGATGCCCCTTGAACGGAACTTCCACTTTGGATACTAGAAGTGTTGAGTAAAGTAGTAGTAGGGCGAGACATTAGGAGAGAAATTCTTAAAGTTAGACCAGAGTTGGCCTCCGTAATCAGCAATGTCCTTTACGCAATAATTTACCATGTGAATAAGCATGATAAATTAGTCTAGAATTAAGACAAGCACACAAGCAGTAAAAGATAGATCATTTCCTTAGTGATGTTCATTCTCCTATCTCTCCAGGAAGGAAATACTTTATTCATCAATTGATAGTCCTTCAACCTAAGCAAGAATTGCCAAGATATGCAGCCAAAAGCGTAGATAGATGTATGAAAAATAATCACAACTTTCTTAAATAATATAAAGCATGACTTCAAACAATATGGAGAACTTCAACGGTGAAGAATACCTATACAATCTCTGAAGGAGTGTAAGGAAGAGTGCGAATGATAACAAAACGGTCTAAAAAATCAACATGTATACCATGTGGACTATTAACATCTATCCCTCTGCAATGCATAGGCACAAGAAGAAATCAATGTCAAAGATATTCAAAATTACTGTTCCCCAGTAGAGCTAAGAAAAAATTGCTAATTATTCATATATGATAACAGAAAAGTAAGAATTGATCAAGGTAAATTGTGTGCTCTAAAAGCAAGTGCAGTAAAACCTTATTTATCTCTTGGCATAATTTATCTATATATGACTTCATTCCTAGGCTTCATCATTTGCCCCATCAAAGAAAATATATCTTACCCTCCTTGAGGTCGGGAATTTGCAACATCCAAGTCCTGTTGAGTTATATCCTCAAGAAAACCATCCATAGCAAGACATGTAAAAATTTATTTGTAGTTACAGGGTTTGAATAGTGTATAAATGGTTACAAGACAACACTCCTACTAAGAACTTAAGAAATGTGACACAAATGCAACTTTTTTATCAGCCTTTGAAAAAGAACAAGGCATTAAATGAACTCGTCCCAAAATCATTATCAATAGAAATCATACAGACAACTAAATATCATGATGCATTATGTTCATTTTTTTTTGTAAGAATTGATAGAGATAATACAAACAACCAAAAATCACATCACATTCAGTTCATTATTTTTTTCAATGATGGAATCAAGACATTAGTCCATTCCTAACAATCTATATATATATAAGACTCATAGTACTAAAATATCATGATAATACAAGGAGAGCAACAATCAAAGGTGTTTTGTACAAGTATATGATTTTTTAGGCCTAGTGCCGCTACTAATACATATTTTTCCAGAGTGAAAATGGCATCATGGTCATAGGTAATACTTGTATTAAAAGAATCCTTAAGTAGAGGAGTCCAAACATATAAGCTAGTTAATGCTCAATTTTCATGATAGATCAAAATATTACTCAAGCTATGCAAAAGTATTGACCAACTCTGTAAAGTATGTCATCTTTAGCTCAAGAAATATCACATATCTCAAGAAATCATATCGGAGATTTCATGAAATATGGTTGAAAAACGTACTAACTTTGAATGGCCATTTAGTAATTTATATAATATTTTAATTTGCAACCATACATTTAACTCTGAAAAAGAATATAAAAAAGAATTCCAAATCAAATAATGAAAAGCTAGATAATGTGGGTTGGCTTCTTCCTTCATGTTCAATACACTCTTCAGCTATTGCTTAGAGGAGAATCAAAATTTTGTTCATTCTCAATGAGTTTCTTATTTCCCTAACTGTGTGAAGTACACTTGTTTCCCTCATATTGATTGAGTAAATGGGGTTGACGGCATCTTTACTAACATGGTATTAATTCTATGTATTTAATACTTCCAAGTCTTTAGACCTCTTCCCTGTTGATCCTTCCTATCTCACTTTCACCTTATTTAACCCTTCTACTACCTCTCTCCCCTTCTCGACAAACTTGTACACATGTTGTGCCACTATTCATTTCCTATCCTTATATACTTCCTCTTATACTGCTTACCTGTCTTGGTATGTTACAAACTTTCACTCCACCTGCAATGCAACTGAGAAAGATTAATTTTTGTCTCACATCTTGTGGAAGGCAAACCTAGACTCACACCTACAAACCACTCACGTGCTGAATACTACTGGCCTGCTAAATACTATTGGCCCTCTAGAATCTAGCCCTATGACTGCTGATATAACACTAAAATGTGAACACATGCATAGAAAGATCTAAATCTACTCTTACCCACATCTCATCTTTAGTTCCTTTTCTTTAGAGGGAAAGTCATCGTCACAAAGGAAGCAAGAATTTCCAGTCTAGAAAGAACATGCTTTTGGATTCCCTTAATAAATCCCCTAAGACCCCCACAATATATGAATCACCTACCCTTAACATTTATTACAAAATTTAAAATTCTGTTGACATGATTCTTTATCAGGACCATCTACAATGGCATTGGTCAAGCAAGCTTCAATTTAGTTATGACCAGATGAGACTGTGCTCTTACCAACATTTTATTTAGAAAAATCACAATATTTATTAAGATGGTTGGATTTACATGCTTTGCATTGTAGAAGGGGTGGAGATTGACGAGCAATTTATTTCGTGAAACTTATGCAGGATAGGATTCTAGGTAAGTACTATAGCTTACTCAAGTCTGTGTTGTGGGGAACCTCTTTTCTTCCTTCAAAACTCCAAGTAGAGGCCTCTGGCCCTATACTGTCAAGAGGTTGTAACATTAAGGTGTAAGGCACAACATCATACATTTTTTTGGTTGATCTCAACTAACAAGACAGTAAAATCCTACAACTTCATCCAACATCAACACTATCAAAAGAAGACCGGCAAGGTAATCCACCTCTTACACTATTTTGAGTCCCATTCATACTAATAAATATTACAGTCAACATAGAATGACTACTGATCCTATCCACACTATATCTAGGCCCCATAGCAATGTTAATATTACATGTTTTGTAACCTCTTTCAAGAGATCTTCAACCTAGGATGTTAGGAGAACAGATTATTAGGTCACCTCCATGGATTACGCCACCAACTCCTATCCATCTCATGCCATCTTCTGATGACTATCAGACTTCACATTGACAAACCAAAATTTGGTTGATGACCCTCTGGACCCCTCTTGATCATGGCTCTCAGCTAAGTCAAAAGATTGAAGTTCAAGTTCATGTTCATGGTTCAAGTTCATGTTCATGTTCGACAAGGATAAAGTTCAGTTCAAGTTCGTCAAGGGATAAAGTTCGAGGAAAAATAATTCTTTAAGTTTGAACAATTTTTTTATATCAATTTTATTTTTTGAAAACAATGCATAAATATGTCAGAGGGATAGAGTGGAGAGAGATTTCTATACACTACTTTTAGTAGGTATATAGATACATATTATATACATATGTTTGTAATATAATGAAAAATTGTGTCAGAAATTTTACATGTAAAAATAATGGATAGAGTTTGAGTTCATACAAGAATAAAGTTTAACGAAATTCGATTTTTTTTGATAAAATTCAGAGGACCTTGTGAAATAGGCTCTCAGTTATTGTGCATCTAGGGAGAGTTTCCCTTAAGCCATTGCAATGCACTTTTTTTTATCATCTAAGTGTTATCGAGATCAATTTTTGATGGTAAGATTGCTTTTAGATAATTTTTATTACCATGCATTTTTCTTTTGCAAACAGTTCATTGGGCACCACCTCCTGCTAACTTTTTTGGTTATAATCTAGTAAAATTGACCTACTTTAGTCGCTTGGGAGTATTAATATTAATTTATTTTATTTCATTTCTAATTTTTCAATAGATAAGATGCTTGCCCTTGTTAGAAAATATTTACCTACCATCATGCGAACTCATTTACTTCTACTACTCAACGTCAGCTACACTCTGTATATGCAATTTGGCTTCTTTTGCTTAGATTAAATATATGCAAATTGTGAGGCATGCTTCATAATTATTTCTTCAGTACAAAAAAATAGAGCTGATTTTGATTTTAGCTACGTGAGAGAAAGATAATGAAGATATGAACATACCTGCACTATCTCTTTCTTTTTATGGACTTCACCTTTTGGTAGTGGAACATACGTCTTCTACTTCAAGATCAAATTTTGTCTCAAATGCATCACTTCTTCCCCCCCTTTTAATTACACCATTGTTTGCCTCTATATATATTATATATATTACATCACCCATAGTTACCTGCACTAAGTAAGATACCTCCCATTATTTAGACCAAAAATAATAGATTATATCTGCCCTTCGGGGTCATTGACCAAAAACATGGTCACCAACAGTAACTAAAATGTTGTTATATATTTTCATTTGGAGACATGCTCTAAAGCTTTCTCATATTATATTATTCACATCAAAGTTGCCACATTTTTTTGACAAAAATTGAAATTTTCCACTTATTTACACCTTATAAAAGTCTGGATAATTTCATGAAAGTTTGGTAAAAATTTGTGAAGATGCTTTCTGATCCACCATGCAAAGGAGAATGTGCTAGGATTGACTGTGCAATTTTCTGTTGTGCAAATGAGCATGTAACGCCTGCTAAAAATGCTCGCACGAGACCCAAGAACAACCTAGGGTTAGCTAGAAAAATCATGGAATAATTTTTTGAGAAAAATGTGTCCACAAAAGGTTTCAAAAAAAGAATTGTCTTCATTAATGTTTCTAGTCAATTATATTTAATAGATAAAATTTTCCCATTATAACAAAATATTAAACCCACATTAAAACTTCAATGAATTTAATCTAACTAAGCATGGAAAATTTCCCCCTAAGTGTTATTTAAATAAACAAGATTAATTCCTACTATAGTTGAATATCCCCCCAATGGGATGTCAAGGGTAAAAGAGTCCAATAAAATAAATACTATATTATTTTTAATCCCACAAGGTTAAAACATTTAACAAGGTCCCCTTTCAAACATGGGATTAGATAATAACATACTCCTACCCCATAAAGCGACCCCTTAAAAACTAAACCCATGTATTTTAGAATTAAAACATTTAAATTAAATTTCAAATTCCACTCACCCACTCCCCACCTAGTTTTTGTAGGGATGAATCTCATCCCTTGGATGGATTCATTTAGGACCCTTGATGAGGAAAAAGGAAACTAACCCTAAAGCATGCTTAAGAATGCTTCTGTCTCTTTTCATTTGGCTCATTGTTTCTCTTTTGTTTTGCAGGTTATTGGAGGAGGATGAGAATCCATTGAAGGACATTCCAATATTTTGAAGGGGCTTACAAATTTTATTATTTTCTCAGTTTTTGAATACCCTCATTTAGGGTTTTAAATGTATTTATATATTAGATTTAGCACATTTTTCTTTGTTTTTCCCAAATGGGCTTATGGGTTTTTCCCATTTCATTGATATAATTAAGATTTGATAAGTGTTTCCATTTTAGGTAGAGGAATATATACATATATATATATATACTTTTGCATATATATATATATATATATATATATATATATATATATATATATATATGTATATGTATGTATGTATGTATATGCTATGTATATGTATGTATGTATATGTTTATGTTTATTTCATTAAATTTTGGCTTGTTTGTAGACCCAAACTAAATGTGTTATCCTGATATATATGTGTGTGTGTGTGTGTGTGTGTGTGTGTGTGTGTGTGTGTGTGTGTGTGTTTGTATGGTCGGGGTTAGGGTAAGGTTCGGCTTTTACAATCGACTACAAAGAAAGAAATCCGTGGCCAATATTTGAAAGAGTGCATAGACCATACGGAGGAACGTGGCCACCCCCATTTTTTTTTTGGAAGTTTATATAACATATTGGGGGGGTTGTTGACCCCCACTCCCCCTCCATATCCTATATCCCTACGCATAGGCTGCGGCCGTGGGTATATATACAAACTGCATTATTAAAAGGTTTTTACTTTAATAAAATTTCTATTATATGACACATATAGTACGTAGATATATATATATATATTATATGAATTCTTTTGTTATACCTAATAATAGCATACTTTTATTAATAATATATTAAAATTTATATATTTGAATATTAATAAATCCATTAATATCAAACATTTAATTATTAATAATATAGATAAAAACATATTATTCCTACTAACAAAATTAATAAAGGATTATAGTTAGTTGTATTGACAATTAAATACTTCCACTTACTTTCTCCTTTAACAATTTGATAACACTTGTATAGGGGGTAAAATAGATTTCATTTCATTTGTCATACTACCTTATCATGGATTTACAATGAATTTTAAATGACGATAACATAATAAAAATTGGACTTAGATCACTTCATTGGCCTATTTCAAGACTAACTAAAACTTAAGTAATTTCCATCTATTTTGAATAAAGTTTAAAATATATTTCATCCACTACATGAAAATGAACCAATGCAACTTATTTCACTACATTCCTTTGAGTAATATAATGAACTTTAATATTTCTTCTTTCTCATCTTCAATAATACAATTACAAAAATGAAGGTAAACTTTATTTTCCCACAGTACAACTTTCAAATAAACTTTTACACATGATTTCCATTTTGATTCTTTTCTTTCCATACTACAATTTTAAAGAGAAAGGAAATTTTACAACTCTTCAATGAGCTTCCTTCAAATAATATTACAACTTACAATACAACATTCCTTTAAATAAAACTCAATATTACAAGTCTTCCACCTTGAGTGGGAATAACAAGAAGGTTTTATCACAAGGAACGATTTCTTAAGGACACCAACAATGATCCATGTTTCACATCACCAACAAGAGATCTCCACCATGCTTCATTTGATCACAAAAAAGTGGGGAGAGGAAACATTCTCCACCTAACCAAGAATTCCAATGAGGATAAGAAGCCATCCTCCTCATTGGCCCTCGAGCCCCAACCACATTGTAATGAAAAATGAATTCAACTCATGACAACAAAACAAGCTTCCACATAACAATACAAGATTTTTGTTTACAACCATACCAAAACACAAACAATACAACCACAATTACAAGAAGGAAAGCAAACAAATACACAAGGCTTCAGTATGGAAAAGCCAAAGGAGGAAGATCTATGGGGAGGTCACTTATGCCTCCGAATGGGAAATGGGTGCCCACCTAAAAACCCTCCAATACACATCTCAAAAACCCTACACACTCTTATGCCTCCCTCAAGTACCTTTTATGCCTCCCTACAATCTCTTATTCCTCCTTATAATCTCTTATGGCTCCCTCATAAAAATAGACCAAGTAAGAAATGCAAGAAACTTCTTGTCCAAGGTGGGGCACCCAACCCGACTCCCTCCAAAACTTGAAATAAAATCTTATGCCTCTCCACATTTAATATCCCCATAATCCCCTCCTATACCACACTTAAGAAATCTACCCAAGCACCTAATAAACATACCAAAACACTCAAAAACATGCACATATACACAATATAAAAGGAAACTATTTTACAAGAGTATAGCTCCTACCTTTCCATGGTAGAGCTTGATCCAAGAGTCCCACACCAAGCTCTTTCAAGCCCAAGCAATCACCAAAGTATCCAAAAAATCCACAAACATTCCAAAATCATCTAACTCCCAAAAATGCAAGAGCACGAATAAATGAAGTAACCCCTAAACAAGAAAAATAACTTGAATAAATAGAAAAGGGAGAGAGGAGGGTGAGGTGGCTCCATGTAGGATGCCACATCACTCATCCTCAACTCCACCTCATAAGTCAAATCTCAACCCCAATGCACCATAAATTAGTGGATTAGAGGAATGTCAAGTTACTTACACACACAATCCAAGCCCACACCCCTAAGGAAAAACTTTAATTTCAAGAAGAAAAGTGTAATAATATTTTAGTTTTTTGTCTTCCCAAAACACATAATGGGGTCTATTTTTGACCCAAACCCATAGGTAGGGTTGGTATAGCAATTTAAGAGGTGTGAGACAAGTTTAACATGTACCACAAGCCTCCAAAATTTGCCCTTAAGGCCAAATCCAATTTTCATGAAGGGGTAGAGTGTATAACACTCAAGGTCACAAGCACTCAACTTACAACACAGAAACCAAGAGCCATCAATTATAGTAAATAAATTATTTTGATTCATTCTTAATTAATTTAGTAAACTAATTAATTTACTAATCTAGACATAAATAAAGTGATTAACAAAAGGAGAATACATCACTATAATTTCACATACTAAAATTAGATAAAGGAAACTAAATGAAAGAAAACACGTAACCCCTTAGTCACAATTGAAGGTGATTCCCCCCATGGGAACCCCCTAACAACAATTCAAACACACACATATAACAAAATACATGCTGCCATGGCGACCCTTCTTGAATTCATCTAGCATTCCAATGTGGTTGGTCTCCTATCCCCCCGATGTTTGTTTTGACATGTTTATCTGCAAAACACATAACACCTCCTTCGGCCTCGTGGCCTCATCAAAACATCCAAAATAAATATATAATATAACTCCACAATCATCTATATATAAATCAAAACATCATCTAGGCAAGTAACGATATCATTTACAATTTCTAACAACATCTTGATTATACATTTCATCAATATCCATATGATCACAAGATTAGTTCAATTGTTAAGGTCTACTCAAAATGATGAAAGTATCGCGAGTCAAAAAATATATAACCATCTCAACAACATCTCATCATCAATATAATTTTTCTCTAATAATCCACATACAATACTAAGAATCAATACCAATAATAGTCCAGTATCTCTAACATCTCACATCATGCTAAGTCAAAAAGCTGTAATAATATGCATAAGTATAGTCGACAGTATCAAAATTAAAAGTAAAAAGTGTCGAAGGGAAGTGGTCAATATAGATCATGGCCTAGATACATATTTTATGATGTGCTGCATGAAGGAACATGCCCTAGCTCTATATGAATCAACCATTCCCATGTGACCCAACACAAAAAAACCTTTCCTTTCCCTTCACATATTGATATATCACATCAACATGTGTGGACTGGAGATAGTTGATCAATAGTAAGCAAGCTAGTTTTTGGAAAAATTCTTGGTGGCTAAATACAAAATGAATATACAAAGTGGATAGATAAGCCCCCCTCCCAAACACACACAAGAAGGGGTCATTGAAGCCAGTGTATTTCTATCAGTTGAAGGCTGGAAATATTTAATGGTTTGTAGCCATGTCTCCAGTGCTCTTCAGCTCCGCAAATCGTCTGCCACAAAACACCAAGATTCGAAAGTAGGTCAAGGATTTGGGATTGAAATAAAATCATACATGAAATTTAGCTAATTTTTCCATACAACATGCAACTACCGATCAAAATAGTTTTAAAAAAACACTAAAAATAATTTTAAAAAAGTGAAAATGTCAAAACAACTTTAATTACTCGAAAAAAACATCCAGACGACCATCAAATTTTAGATAGTTGTTGGTTCGAAAATCTGTCGGGTGGAATCTTGTGCAAGTCTCCCAGTAGAGGTGTTTCCAACTGTAAAAGAAGGGAAAGAAAAGAGGTGGGGAGATAGGAAATATCTAAAGGGAGAAAAGAAATGAATTCCAAAGCAGAAAGGTTAGAAGGTCTATGATTTGGGTTGGTAGTAAACAGAGCCGAACCTACTTGCATAGATGAATAAATCAATACTGATGAATGAATGACAACAAAGTAGAAGTAAATTCAACAGAATGATCATACAAATCTAACATAAGAAAGGTCTGATGTAAAACACATGTATTCAGCACAAAGTCTAAATATTGTAATAATATTTGTTTCTGTTACAAAAAGCTCAAAGTCTTTTCTTCTTACTTCTATTTCTCATTTTAAAAGTATCCACACATGAATACAACAAGTATTCCAGTATTTACAGAAGAAGAGAAGAAAAGAAGGCAAAAACAAACCAGCCACTTAATTACAAAAATATCTTACAAAATATCCTAAAGTCATTTGTTGACTTTTGACAACTTTATGGATGACATCATCCCATAGTGCAACATGGATGATGTCATCATTTGTGTCAACATACTTTAGATGTTTACAAAGAAAAGATCGAGAAGAATGAAACTATTCATCGTCGTCCCGCGGCTGAAAGGGGATATCCTACTTTTACTACTACTCAGGAGACGAGATGTGGAACTAGGCACAGTATTCCATGAACTTGTTGATCACGGGCTGAAGTTGATCCTGGGAAGGATCCTTGTGACGATCACTGATAGCCTCGCAAGTTTCCCTCTCATCTGTGAGCTTTTCTGGGAGCTTGGAATATTCATTTTCTGCATCTATCAGGCACCCTATGAAGTCACAACAAGCCAGCAGTTTGTTGATGGATTCGGCATCGAAAGTGACTTCTGGTCCCAGCCCTTGCGAAACGATCTCCTTGAAGATTCGAATAGTTTCATCAACCTTTCGTAAGGTGAAAGAAGGAGTGAGAAAGCCCGGAGACATTCTTAGGAAAATTTTCTCCATTTGATGCATTGCATCTAGGGCTTCCTCCTTGATTTTGTCAATTTTTTCTAGGACGAACTCCAACTGATTGACTCAATAATCCAAAGTGGAAAGGATTTTGTTGAGGGATTTGGGGTGACCGAAGATGTCGTACTTGACCAGATCTTCGACTGAACAGTCGAGCATTTTCTGAAAGGTCTCGTACTACATCCTGGCATGGTCTAGCTCTTTGAAGATGGGTCCTACTATCACCTAGAGCTCTTTGTTCACCTGATAAATATTCTAATACAATCTGGTGAACTTGGCGATTACTCTCTCACTTTCCTTAAGGATTTGGCTTCTCTAGGCGGAAACTACCATACCTTGCTCACTGATTTTGGCGTATTCATTAATCTTATCCTGGCTCAGAGGCTCAGGAGTTTCAGTGGTAGTTGTAGGAGGTGCACTGCCCATTTTCTGCAAGGCGTGGAGAATATGTTTATTTTTCTCCTTTAAGAGCCTCTTTTCTTCCTTTGCTTCCTGGAGCTTCTTGCAAAGGGCTTCAACTACAGATAGGGCCTCTCCTTGAAGGCTTTCTGAAGATGTCCCCATTGTGACTTGGTCACTATATAATCTGTTGAAGACAGATCCTTTTTATCCTTTAAAGGATTGGGATACGCTATGTCCATTACTCTCTCTCCTGATGCACTCTGAGAGAAGTGGGTTATAGGATTTTCCTTCTTGGTCCCCTTTGATGGGATGACAGAGAAGTCCATCGGTGCGATGGGAAATTTCCTCTTTTGTTGGCTCAGGTGCTGAGAGATCCATGCTGGACTTATGGGAGAGGGGCCGGAAATATAAAAAGGAGCAGCTACAGTAGTAGAAGGAAAATGCATTGAGACACTTGGAGGTGACATTAAGAGGGATGCCGAGAAAGTGCTCATGGGAGGAAGAGATACTATAGGGGAGGTAGACATGGAAATGGAAGGGAGCTAAGAGATGAGGGAAGAAATGTTGGGGGACAGCTCCGTGAGAGAAGAGAAGATGGATGATGAGGAAGGGGGAACAGTAGAAGATGGGGGAGAGGACACGACCAAAGGAATGGTCACTCGGGTCACATGATGAGGGGAAGGAGGAGAGGGAGAAGGGATAGAAGGGACCTCAATAGTTGCAGTAGTGGAAAAATCCTGAGTGGATTTTCCCATCGGAACATCTTTGGCCACTTCTTTCTCTGGAGAATCCAAAGTTACAACTTGTTCTCACATGGTGGAAGGGGGACTCTCAGGAGCCTCTTCTTGGGCAGAGCTTGACTCGCCCTCCTTGTCTTTTCCTCTACTCTTTGGAATATGTTTTGGTCTGGAAGGTGCATTGCCCAATGGGTATGTGGTGAAATTAACTCTGAGGTAGATGAGGCCATTCATCCTACACCAGTGCTCTGTTCTCCGCAGAGTTTCTTTAACCCTTTCTTCAATGGTTTGTGGATCTTTAGTTCTGTCAATTACATCAAATGGCTAGTTGTCCCCATCCGTGTCAAGATATACCTGATCAACTTCTTGATCAGTAGTTTGATAACCCTTTGGGACAATGGCCACGCCATACTGAATGATTTCAGCCAAAGCCAAGTGGGAATGATCTTTCCTTCCTGAGCTCGACCTCATGATACAGGTCGATATAAATATCCTTGATCTGCAGAATGTAGATAGGATCAAGTTTGGCCCTAGGAAGGCAATTCCTTGGGTCAAAAGTGGGCCTTGCTGGGAAGTTGTGCCTTAGATTGAGCAGTTCCAGCTCTGCAAACATCTCCTGGGCTTTGTGGTGAGAAAGACAAGTGTACCTGCCCACTGTGAGGGGGAAAGGAGTTCCACCCTTCTTTCTCTTCAAGCAATTTTCATGGTAGGTTATGAGCTGTCTAGATAGCTCCAACAGGATCAGCTTGGGGCCAGCATATCTTGGCAATTTGGTGGGTTCCCCCAATAAGTTGGCTGTCCTTAGATAGGTGAAGGTGGGGAATTGCGTGAATAAGGCCTCCCACTTCTCCGTTGCTGCAACAATTCTCTTGGTCGTACGACTGTGAGTCATGTTTGGCCTCAAAAGGTAGAAGATGTTGTAGAAGAAAGCATCGTTGATCTTTGCAAACTATGAAATACTGTTTTCCAGCTTTAGTTCTAGGTATTATTCATAGATTTTCACTTGGGGCCAAACCCCACACCGCATCAATGCTGGATAATCCCTCTCTGAGGCTGCAGCGTAAACTACATAGGAGTTCATGTAGAACCTCCCTATTATGGTGAGTTTTTGGAGCTGCGCGGATATAGTGCTTCTTATGATCTCCGCCCACTTGAAGCGTTGATTTTGCACATTCTTGTTCATTGTCTCCAGTTACCTAAGCATCCATTTATGAAAGTAGTTTGTGTCGGAAATCCCAAATACTCTTCTTAGGAATGTGATGGTATCACTTAGTTCCTCAGAGAAATCACTGCGATGAATGACCTATGGCCATCTAGTCACCACCTTCTTGTTTTTTAGGTACACTTCATTCATCAATTACATACACTGGTCTTCGTTGTCTTCCCAAGCCTTGATGCAGTCTTCTTGGCTTATGGCCACAAAGTGCCGGTGGTGAGGAATGCCAAGCATAATTTCGAAGTGCCGGGTAGTGAGGTTGATCACAACCTTTCCCTTCTCATTCAGGACGCACCTCGTGTCTTTGTTATAGTAGCGGGCCACTACCATCATGAATTCATTGTTAACTGCACTGACTGGGATCCCCCCATCAGAATGCAAGCCACTGCATACCAGTTTATCCATCCAGGGACTTCCTATGACCCTCCTGGTTCTGGCCCAGAAATCTTCCATATCAATGTGACCGAGCTCAGAGTCTCTTATGTCCAGGTCACATTCTTCCTGGGATTCAGGCATCCTGACCCTCTGATATTTATACTTCATCTCTTCTTCCGTAAGCTTGGCTTTACCTTTATACTTGGTTGGTCTCTTGCTTGATGTAGACATATGTAGTTCTAAACTCAGTTGCTGATCTACAAGAAGGAAAAGTGAAACCCAACACAGAAGATTCATGTTAGTTGTTTGATCTCCCATTAAAGCATTAACAGAAAGAAGAGTTAGCAATTTTAAGGCATCAGGGTGCAGGGCGCATGAACAGTACAGGATGCAGGGTTAAATAATATGGCACACAGAAAAAGGGTGTTACAAGGGACAAATCAGCGCCAAAGGGCACAAGGCACATGGATACTGCACATGACATTTTTGTTGTTGCAAGTGGAAGTGCGCCTATGCCATTTACATGTGTTTTATAACAAGTGCATATATTTTTCATGTTACACGGGTACAGGATGCGCCAAAGGGCACAAGTTTAGTGTGTGTAACACCATCTTTTCGTGCACAATAGGGGAACTTGTCATGGAGCATGAAAGGTTTGCATGATAATGTGTTACTGTAACAGGAGATACGCCTGTGCCGTTTAACATAGTTTTATACTTAGCACAAGTAAGGTTGGTGTTGCATGGATGCAAGGTGCTCCAATGGTGCAAGTTTTTGCAATGTTACATAGGATTTCAGTGCGCCAAGAGGGCGCAGGGTTATTGGGTGTTGAAAGTGAGTTAGGTATGCCATTTGCGTGACTATGCTTTATGTTGCAAGGGTGATGATTGTACCAAAGAGTAGAAAACACAGTTTTCGAAATGTCTTGAAAACTTCTATCTCTTCATGGATCTGTGATCTTTTAAGCCTCTTTTCAGGATTTATAGATGGTGAAGAGGGCACAACGAAAAGAGCCAAGTGATTTTTCTGAGGTAGATTCCTCCTTAATAGCAGATCTGGAAAGAGGAGGGAGAGCATGGGAGAAAGACAGCCAGGATAGCAAAAGAGGGTTTTGACAAATCTATGCCACCTACTACACAAACAAACAACAACCAGCAAAAACACAGGGGAAAAATACCACCTACCTGGAATATATATAACGTGAGAAATGAAGCAGGGTCCACGAACATGATATGAGGATGATAGGCACATTGACAGGTGCAAAAGAATAAAATCTATCATGTGTTTTTTAATGTGAAAGTGACAGGGCGGATGTGCCTATATATAGGCAAAGGTGTAATAAATGCACCAACCACTTTTTGAAGAGGCGCATCAAAACGCCTATCGACACTTCAAACCTTGCACCCTTTGGCACACCAAAATGCATGTTAACATGTTGTTATGTGTGCCTTTGCTGCACCAAAATGTGGTGCAACAAAAATGTTGTTAACACGAAGGCGCATGCGCCTTGGCACATGCAAGAAAGGTGCAACACGGGGAGGCGCACAAAAATGTGTGTCGACACTTCGAAGGGTGCACCAAAGGAAATGAAGGGGGCACATAGTTACTCTGTGTTGCACAGACATAAGGTGCACCCAACCAAAAAGGACAAAAAATGGCTAAGTTCGGAACACTATATTTCCTGGGAAAGGACTTTGCAACGTTCCGAACGCAAGGGGTTCCTGACAAGGGACCAGAACAAAATTTTCATTGGGTTACCCGCAAAATTTCCCTTGTCGATTTTACGGGATAACAATAGTGACATGATTGTCCGAAAAGGTCTTTTTCATAAAGGGAACACCTTTGGCATGATAAAAATTTCGAAGTAAAGAAGGGTTCATCATATCTACAATTTAGTTTTCAAGAAAGCATTAAAACTATAAATCACATGTGTACAATGCAATGTGAATGCCGAATGGTATTTTTTTATTAGATTTAGAAAGACAATTATTAATTTTGTAGTTGATGTTGATAAGGGGTGTGATTGAAAATACTGATTTTCTATTAAATCTAGAACAAATGTTGTGAAATACATTAGAAGGGATGTTAGATAATAGTTAGTTACATGTAATAGTTGAATACAAATCCAAGTGAGACATGTAAGTTTGCTAATACTCACTCTCAAGAATGTAGTGAATGTGAAGTGTTGTTGTCAAAGTAGATTGAAAGAATGACTAAGTGCTTTAACATATTATCTCTCCATGAAACTAAAATGAGATAGAATATGCAATTATATATAAACAAATCTGAAATGGATATGGTACATTCCAAATTTCTTTATTACCTCAACGAGTTTGAGAGCATCATTGTTATATCTATTTTGTGCATATCTTACAATCACAACATTCCATGAGGCCATATTTCTTTGAGGGATTTTGCAAACAAAAAACGATATATGTTATTTGTGTTATAAGGATAGTTTTTACTTTTGTAGTTGTGTTTGTTTAAACTATGGGTAATTGATTTTGTATGTGTAGAAATATAGATGAGTCACTTCATTTAAAAAGTGTAAACATGAGGTCTTACCCTTTAAACTATTCAAAATGCATAAAAGTGATATAATGTACAAAGCTTTGGATGGGAACAACTATAATTTGCATGGTACTTTCTTGGCATTTTAAATTTATAGGTAATTGTGTACAGAAGAAGACGTTAAAAATGTGTTGTTGCTGGTTAACATAAAGAAACACACAACAATAAAAAGGAAAAATCAAACATGTATGTTGAAAAGTGTAATTTTGTAATTGTAGATATATAGACGAACCACTTCATTTAAAAGTTTCATCTCTTCATTTCAAAGTTGTTACAAATTCGTACATATAAATTTACAAATCTCATATCATGAGTGGTATCATTTTGCGGAATGTTTTATTTGAACTTAACATGAGAAGAATTATATCATGAATGGTATCCTTTTGAGGGTAATTTAATTTCTGGTAAACATGAGTATATTTGATACCCCTTAAACGGAAATGGCATTTAGGATAGAAGAAGTGTTGAGTAAAGTAGTATCAGAGGTGTTATCAAAGCATAGTGTAGTATTTACAAAGGGTTGAGTGATAGTAGTCTTGCTTCCTCCTTTCTTCTTGCTCCAAGTGTTGCTACATGCGCCATTTTTGAATACCTTTCAAATGAAAAAGGAGGTGAAATGTGCAAATTTGCAAGCGAGGAAACTCTAGAGAAAGATGTGAATGTCAGACCCTGCCTTTCATTGGTTCCAATGTCGAAAGTTGCTCTATGAATAGTAAGTCCATGAGACTTGTGGATAGTTAATGCCCAAGCCATTTTAAGTGGCAATTGTCTTAGATTCCCTCTCGAAATAGAGGGTATCAAAATATGTAATAGGTTGGAGGGATCCAAACATGGGCCATTGTATCTATCAAATTTGACAACAACAAATAAAGGTAATGCTGGTGGTGGCATTGATGCATCATAGAAAATGTCGATGATTATTCCTATATCACCATTTACGAGGCCTGTGTCAACCTATAAATTTGTAATAAGCATGATTTTTTGTTGTTTGCACAACAAAATTTTGTGCTCCAACTGACCATCATCAAGATTTCTTGGTCCAGCCCACCTGTTACTTTCAGTAATGGATTGGGCGATTGGAACATTCAATGCCTTCATTATCTAAAGATTGTGGGAGTCCATGAGGTCATTTTTTGCAAACAAATGTGGTGCGTCCTTAAATTTTTTGAGCTATTGCTGAGTTAGGTGTGTGTTTGTGTGAGACATTAGGAGTTCCCAGTCCTCAATAAGAGGGGTTGAATCTCGCATGTTGAGCGGTAAATTTCAGAATGAAACTTGTGCATCAATTGCTCCTTGTTTCCAAAATATATTTTACAAGTAAATGGAAGAATGAAATCCCTTCCAAAGGTTGACTCCATAGTATTTACTTACATAAATAGGATTGTCCATAACCAATGGTAAATTGCAGGGTAGAAGTGCTGTTTGAAAATGTTTCCCATCTAAAAGGTCAACATGATGTTGGGCAGCTGTGTTGAGAATGGACCTTAGGGAGGACAAGGGTAGTATCTGAAATGTGGGGTCAACAATGGAACCGTCCTCAATCAATTGAGAAATTCCTTCGTATGTCAAATTTATTTCCATGGAAACTAAAAGATGCTCAAGATAGTCGGAGTTTTACAAATGTATGGTGAAAATGTAAACTTGTAGTGTAGTCAAAGATGAAATGAAAGATGTGTTCCAGAAAACATGCATTTGTAAGCAATGAGAACCTTTAGATTTTACTTCCTTTTTCATTTATATTTTCTAAAAAGTGCAAACATGAGGTCTAACCCTTTAACAATTCAATATGCAAAAAGGCGATATAATATACAAAGCTTTGCATGAAAATATCTAAAAATTACATGATTCTTTCTCGGCATTTTAAAACTATATGTATTTGTGTGCAGATATAATGAGGGACACTTTAAAAATGCATTGTTGTTGGTTTACATAAAGAAGCGAGCAATTGTATAAAGGAAATATATAATGAAGAACACATTAAAAATGCATTGTTGTTGGTTTACATAAAGTAGCTTACAATTGTATAAAGGAAAAATTGAACACGTTTGTTGAAAAGTTAGATTCTGTGTTCCATATGTTTCGTTGCAATACATACATGCATTTATTTTAAATAAATTACAGATTATTATGTTAAGCAAATAGAATGGAAAACAATAAGAACAATATGTATACTTGAATTGAGAAAACTATAGGTATTTGTATGGAGACAAAATGATAAAGAAATTAGGAATGCATAGTTGTTGGATAACAAAAAATGAACATGTGTTTGATAAGTTTTAATCTCTATCGGATATATACTGCCACAATACATACATGGAGTTATTCGGAAAAATTTAAAATTTATTTCAAAAACATTTATAGAAAAACACTTATAAAGTAACCACTACAATCTATTTTTTAAAATCAAATTTCTTACTTTTTGCTTGTGCAATTTTCTTTGCACATTTCTTGTATTTTTGTCTAGTTGCAGATGCCTCGATTGGAATTCCCATTCTCTTGAATTTATGGGGTGGTTCATATTTAAGTGCATCTTCGTTAGAATCATAAATCAAGAAGAATCCTCGTGAATGATCTTTAATCGTTCAGATTTTGGAGAGTAAAATTGGGGATGTTAGCATCAGGTGGAGGCGATATCTGATCATTTCGTTTATCACTATTTTAGGTGGTTTCAGTTACCTGCAATGGAAAACATTAACAACACTTTGAAGACGTTTAAACTCTTCCTCCCTCTATAAGCGAGGCATAGTTAATGTCACTCCCGTTGTAGGGAGGGGAATTGTGTTTCTAGTGTGCATCATATTAAATTGGAGAGGGGAAAACAATATGTTAGTTCTAGAATATGTTTTTAGGTATGACGGGCAGCTTAAAAATCCCTATCAATGATCAGTCTAACATTCAACTTGGGATGCTTCGAAATGGCCTCATTAGGGAACAAGCCCCTCAACACATAAAAAATCCTGTCATTGACGAAAGAACATGCCCCCACATGTCACTTCGGAAAAAGGATTGGAGTATAAATATAAATGCAACAATCAAAAGCAAATAACATGAAAGCACTCTATAATAATTTTTTAATCCATAACATGCAATAAACAAAACAATGAATAAATATTTAAATCAATATTGAAACCCACCTAAAGTTTGTTTAGAGACGACACTCTCTTCTTTACTGCGAGAGAATGAGAATCACAAATACCCTACAAAAAAGTGAAAAAAGAAGTTAATAAAACTAAATATATCTATACTTATTCAATTAGTTACATAAAAAACAACCCTATTTTCGACGAGATTATAAATTGATCAATGAATAGATGAGCACCAATTTCCAAAGGTACAAATTAATATAGAGGTAATTTTACAATATTTTAAATGAATCATATATGTAGTACAATTCAAAACACTTCTAGAACATAAAGAAGGGTACATTTAATACACTGAAGATGAAATCCATGAAGTTTTATGAACAGGGAAAATAAAGAGGTGGGGGGGGGGGGAAGATGAAAAAGTGACCAAGTAATAATATTTAGAAAAATTTGTGTACACTTGATATCTATTTGTATTTGAGCTTGATAGGTGAAGGTCCTTAGGGTCAATGCATGGTGTTGTGTCTCACTTCTTGTCCCAAAAATGCGATGGAAAATGAGAAGTGCGCGGTTTCCAATGAGTGTTCGCGCGAACACTCCTTTCGCGCGAACCAGTTTCGCGCGAAGAGACACGTAAGCCATTTTTTGCTGCGTGGTGAAATTGAAAGTGTTCGCGTGAACATAATGTTCGCGTAAAATGCGTTCGGGCGAACTGGGTTCACGCGAACCCTCTCTGTTCACATATTGGAGGCGCTGCGGAGAAAATCATTTTTCTCCGCCTCGTCTCCTTCGCGCGAAGTCTGTGCAGCCGACAAAACTGCCCACCACACCAGCTGAGAGCCCACCGGCGACGAAGGCGAGCAACGGCGAGCCCAGGTATGTAGCCATGAAAATACCATTTTTTGCAAAACCCTGGCAAAGTTTTTTTTGGTAAAACCCCATTTTTTCTCGTAGAAATGAATTGAATGTGAAGGTCTACTCTGAAAATACCTGGTTGGCCCGTTTTGTATGCTACATCCTTGTTACTTGTAAATGGTCTCTTTGAGAAACTTGAGGGCAATAGGCAATATTTATACCCTTCCATTATGTACATCCAATCAGACAATAAGAAGTATTCTTTTACCAGGTTCAGAGAAACTTGTTTTTGCAATGGACGATTGTACTGTAGTTTCAAGCTAATTTTATCTTAGTATTAGCTTTGATCCATGACTAAGGAAGAATTCATATGGTTGTTACCTGTACATTTTTCCAAGGTCCTCTTAGTTGCCCCAGTTGTTCAATGTATTTTTTTGAAGGGTTTCTTTTATGTGTTGCAAATTGTAACATTTTTGGATCTTTTTAGTTTCTGGAAAAATGAGTATATTGTGTAGCTCACAGCTACCCATGGCATAATTGTTGATTGGAGCCGAAATTGCAGAATGCACTGCCAAAATACCGAGGGGCTCTTTGGCCAAGAATCAGTCTTAAGGGTGTCTATCGACATGTTATGGGCATGAACCTAGGTCATCATCATGGCGGCATTAGGTCTTTATTGGTAATGGTATTTTCTCATCGTTTGGAAGGTATGATTGTGCTTATTATGGCAAAGCCAAAACATTCTTACTACAAGTGTTATATAATAAGGAAGAACCGTGAGCATTGTGGTAAAACCATTCTTTTCAAAAATGTTGGGTTAAGCTTGAATATAAAGTAGTTGAGCTGAAAAGCTAAAAACAATTCTGATTACACTACAACAAACTTAACGATTATTGACGAGAGTTAAGTGTAATCATGGTGGCAAGGTCAATCCCTATAGATGTTGGTTTAAGCCTATGGATGAAGACCATCCTATGATTTGATTTTGGTTTAATTCTATGTATGAAGACCATAGAATGATTCATACTTTTTGTGGAGGAGATAGATCGCACTAACAATTACCCACGAGATGGAGGCAACGGGGTATTTTTCGATTCAAGATTTCTGAATGATGTTCACGAGTAAAATAATCATTCCTTTGTCACCTAAATGAGAAGTTTGCAATGCCATATTGATTGATTGCAGGAAACAAATATTCACTGCCGTGTACGATGGATTGGAGTCACGCTATTCAAAGCTTCATAAAATTTCCCTGAATCACGAGATGAAGGTTTATTACGGTGCAGAATGAAACGATTCATATTGCTCAGCATTTTTTTCTCCTAGAAATTAATTGAATGTGCAGGTCAACTCTGAAAATACCTGGTTGGCTGTTTTGTATACTACATCCTTGTTACTTGTAAATGGTCTCTTTGAGAAACTCTGAGGGCAATAGGCAATATTTATACCCTTCCATTATGTACGTCCAATCAGACAATAAAAAGTATTCTTTTACCAGGTTCAGAGAAACTTGTTTTTTACAATGGACGATTATACTGTAGTTTCAAGCTAATTTTATCTAGCTTTATTTCTATTAGCTTTGATCCACAACTAAGGAAGAATTCATATGGCTGTTACCTGTACATTTTTCCAAGGTCCTCTTGGTTGCCCCTGTTGTTCAATGTATTTTTTTTGAAGGGCTTCTTTTATGTGTTGCAAATTGTAACATGAAGGATCTTTTTAGTTTCTAGAAAAATGAGTATATTGTGTAGCTCACAGCTGCCTATGCCATACTAAGATCCCAACAGTGGCATAATTGTTGATTGGGAGCCGAGATTGCAGAGTGCACTGCCAGAATAATGCATATCATGGTTGCTATGTTATAACTTATAAATGTTTTACATATGGTTTGGCTTGCTAAAAGTGCTCATACAGGTTCAGAATCCATGAGTTTATATGGATAGCTAAAACATCCACTAATTATATATAGGTGGCCAGGAAATAGAAAATATAAAATTGATCATAGAATGGCTAAATTGGGATTTTCCTGTAGTGGCAAGAGTACTCTTCTTAAAGATGGTTCAGTGATTTTGATGTGCCTGTTTTGTATTAGACCTTCATTTCAATCAATACTTATCCTTTTGAGTTTGGAGGTTCTGTTCACAGTGTTGCATCTCTGTTGATTTTCTGGAGTAATCTGTGAATGTTTGTAATCATACATGGATTTGTTGGAGGAAAAGTCATGCCTCAGATTAAGATGTAACCAGCTCGTGTACTGAAAAATTTCAACAGTGGCATGTTGGGCACTCAACTTGAAGTCAAGGCTCTATCGTTCTCTACAACACTTGTTTTGACTTAAAAGCAAATGAAGATGAACTTTCCTTTGATGGTCACTGATCATAGCAAATCCTTTATAGTCATATTGCAAAGTTTTGACTCAAAATGCTCTTGGCGAGGATGATCCTTTCCACTGTTATGCAACAATATACGAACAAGTCTGGGAGAGTTGCCAATAGATCAATAGCAAGCAAGCCAAAGGAGAACAAGGTTCTAGTATGCATTGGTACCAAGGGTACAAAAGGGACCACTAAAGGGCTGATATAGAGATAGACGATGCCCTTGTGACAGGCTATGAGAGTGACTAAAAAATCCTAGGAGGATTCAAGGCTGCCTTCTCAAGGCTTCTCCTAACACGCACAATTGGCAATCCTCTAGATGTAGAAAGAAAATTGGCACTGTGCACCTGCCCCCGTAGTTCAGACTGTGAGTAGTGAAAATTCGTCAGCTCTACAGCAAGAATAAGAAAAGGATATCTGAGGCACCATGATCACCACTTGCTAGGTGAGGGAGATGGAGAAGCCTCACAGATCTAGAACCACCCGTGATAGTGACTAATGAAGCTAATGGGCACTTGACATCGGACAACTATGGATGAGACAGGCTGAAACAAGAAGCAATAAATTTGATGGCCCTAGAAGTCCTTTTGACATCTCGATGTCTGAATGTAACAACCTTCATAAGGTAGGGCCAATTATCTCTAACATGAATTACAAAAAAATATAGCTAGTAAAATCTCACTCAAATATCATAATAGATAGAAATGCTAAAGATAAAGCATTCTTCCATCTAACACCTCTATGAGAGAGAAAAGACGGCATATCCTTTTGCCTTGCGGAATATGGTGATCTATCTTGACTCCTAACTGGTGTGAAAAGATGTTGACCTTAGTCAGAGAGGACAATCGTCCAATCAGAAATCCACAAGGAATGCTCATCATAAAATTTTGCTACATCCTTGTTACTTGTAAATGGTATCTTTGAGAAACTCTGAGGGCAATATGCGATATTTATACCCTTCCATTATGTACGTCCAATCAGACAATAAAAAGTATTCTTTTACCAGGTTCAGAGAAACTTGTTTTTTACAATGGACGATTATACTGTAGTTTCAAGCTAATTTTATCTAGCTTTATTTCTATTAGCTTTGATCCACAACTAAGGAAGAATTCATATGGCTGTTACCTGTACATTTTTACAAGGTCCTCTTGGTTGCCCCTGTTGTTCAATGTATTTTTTGAAGGGCTTCTTTTATGTGCAACAAATTGTAACATAAAGGATCTTTTTAGTTTATAGAAAAATGAGTATATTGTGTAGCTCACAGCTGCCTATGCCATACTAAGATCCCAATAGTGGCATAATTGTTGATTGGAGCCGAGATTGCAGAGTGCACTGCCAGAATAATGCATATCATGGTTGCTATGTTATAACTTATAAATGTTTTGCATATGGTTTGGCTTGATAAAAGTGCTCATACAGGTTCAGAATCCATGAGTTTATATGGATAGCTAAAACATCCACTAATTATATATAGGCGGCCAGGAAATAGAAAATAGAAAATTGATCATAGAATGGCTAAATTGGGATTTTCCTGTAGTGGCAAGAGTACTCTTCTTAGAGATGGTTCAGTGATTTTGATGTGCCTGTTTTGTATTAGACATTGCTTTGACTTTAAGATCATGTAAATGTATTCAAAACTTTTCATTTCTGAACTCTGCAACATCATGTGGTATATTTTGTTATCAAATGATTTGTAATTTATGTAATTTATTGAAGCTTGAAAAGTTCATATTTCTGTTTTCATTAATATAGGAGAATATCTTAGGAATTTTTTTTAATAAAAAGTACTATTGATTAGAATTTTACTTTCATTTTTTTTTACAGTGATGGCTTCTTCTGGAACTCCTAATTTGTTTGAGAGGACCGATTTAGAGATTGCAAAATTGTAATCTATTCTCGAAAATCCAACTACAGTTGGGCAGTATAAAGCCCATTGTGAAAGAATACTGGTTGATCTTCGTAGAATAGAGACAAGTTTGAAAACATATAATCCATTTGATTCCGAATCAATAACAAAATTTATGGATTCACTAAAATCAAGTGTCTCAGGAGATGTAGGTTATAATGAGATTACATCACGACTTTCCGATAAGGAAGTCGTTAAGAGGTCTTGTTGGAGTTTTTATGCAGACAAACGGAAAATAAGGGCCTATTATGTAAACAAATGTTCATGTCCTTTATGTGCCCCTTTGATTTATCCTAGATTTGTGGCCTCTCAAGGCCAATTTCCAAATAATGACCAATTACCGTTATACTTCATAATGATGCTACATGCTGAGGTTCACTTAAACCTAAAGGTGAACTATTTAGACATCCCTAGTTATTTGGGGCAGGGGCGTGGCCGTATTAGCCACAGGCAGGCATATAGAAAGGAGGGAGCTCCTGCAGTTGTTGATGCGCGGCAGCTTGTACCAAGGCCACAACCATTCTTATCAGGCTTTCAGGATGTCGCAGCACCTGTCGTTATGACTGCACATGAGCGTGCTATCGAGGGTCTTGCTGGCATTGCTCGCGAGACCCAATTGATCTCTTCTGACCGTGTGGGTCAGTACCTTCAGAGACGTGATGCTAGCAGTGGAGGTGCTAGTAGCACTAGTGATGCACGCAGCGAGGTATACGCTCGTGCATCTTTGATTTCCCTAGATGACTTTGAGCTAGTTACAGATCCCGCTCAGGCACGTCGGCTAGGACGCATCATGGCTGCTGACTTGTTGCGTGCGTATGAGGTGATTGCTCGGCATTGCAACATTCCACTATCGGGGGTTTTAGATTTTATAGAGCAGAGTGGGAGTGTATCTTCTAGTCAGGGTACTACTGCCGCTACTACAGATAGACTTCCTGTAGTTGGGATTGTCACACCTGATGTTCAGCACATTTCTGTTCCGGTGTGTGAAAATTAAACCTTTAATATAATTAAAATTTATTTTAATTGATCATTACTTTACAATTTATTAATATTAAAATTAAACATGTACTTTTGTGTTTAGGGCTTCTGCTCCAGTGTGTGGAGCTTCACAGCCCACACCATCTACCCGTGTCACATACACACAGCTCTTGACTGAGCACAACATGGATCTTGATGTTCCGGGTCTGAGTCAACTTGGCTTAGTTGGCGAGATATTTTCTGGTGTTGAGGTCGTGGATGACAATCCCATACATTTGGAGACGCGTTCCGCAGAGGTATAAATACATGTGTTTTAATATAATTAATATTTAATCTAAATTGAAATGTTAGAAATTAATGAACTTTATTCAAAAACTTATTTATCAACTTCTTACATTTTATTTATTTTGTTTCACAGGGATCTACGGGACAGAGATCTACGGGTAGCGTAGATACTCCCAACATCCGCGCAGGGACAGATACTGAGGTAATCAATTGTACATATCAGTTATATAATGTATTGAATTATTTAAGAAATTGTTGTAGATTTCTGCTTATATATTTTAATATATGGTACATGCTATATATAGTTTATGACATGTATATTCCTTTTTTTAACATGCAGGGTGTAGTAGAGCGTAGTGAGGGGTCTGGCACTCGCCCTAGTGCACGGAGGAGACTTCAGTGATATTTTATAGATTTCAAACATTTTAGACATACTTCTAGACATTATTATTATATTTTGATATATGTCTTAGACACGTGTATTTACAATTATGGATGTGAATATATGACACCCCCTTATGTGACAGCTGAATATATTGCTCAGTGTTCAACAATTTATTATGGAAATATATCATTTGTTGCAATTTGCAATTCAAGATAGTACGTTCAGCAGCTCCATTCTTATTTATTGGATACATAGTTTGCGTAATTGATAACTGATCTCACTCCATCTGGTTTGTAGTATACATTGCCAATAAATGTGTAATTGAGCTATCATAATTATGGTAGATGGTAAAGACTGCTGATTAAATGTTTTAACGATCTAATGTTTTAAGCTTTCCCAGCAAATTGAGTTTGAAGATCGCTTTTTAGGTCAAGTGTCATATATATCACTGTCCAATGGAGTATTACTGACAGCCCTCACGAGCTGAGTGAAAGATGTTTTATTTTCAAACCGTATGTAGTCACTGGGGCGTTTTGCGAGCAAGGGAAAAATAGATCTTTGAAGTCCTAGTCAATGGGACACAAGCTTGAATTCCGAACAGGTTTGGGTAGAATCAGTTTGTGTCCAGATGGCTGGAATTCTTTCAATGCCAAAGTGTTTGTGTGTCTCACGAAGTTGTTTCTCAAAGACCATCCACACTTCTGATTAGTAAAAACGTCTGGTAAGTTGATTTCATTTCTGTTCTACCTGAAGATTTCTTATGAATCACTCATGTTAAGAGAAGAGGAGCTTGATAATGAGTAGTTGGTAAAATGACAAGTTCTTGCTGTAGCTTTCAGCATTGTATTCTCTACAATCTTTACAACTAGAGTGTCTTTTGAGTGTATTATTCATGCTGCTGGAAATTTGTGCCGACTCTCTGCAAGACTCTTGTCTGAAAGCTCGAGATCACTATTTTTGTGTTTGTAACATATGATTCTTTGCTTCCCTTCTTTGATTTTTTGTGTTCATAACATTGGGAGGGGTGAGTTGTGCTCAGGTTTGTGCTTGTAGTGAATCTATTAGTACATTTACTAATGGGCTCACAAACATTCTATTTATTGTTAAGGCCCAGGGAAAGGTTTGGGGAGAGGGCCTTTGACACACCTCATAGTATCCCAAAAGTCATTCTCATCATAGAGTTGTTTGGAGGTAGCCTTTTGGAGAGGGGGTACTTTGAGCCACCTCACAATATCCCAAAAGTCATTCTTATCCTCCATAATTAGTCCAGTAGATGTAGCTGTGAAAGCATTTCTGAGCATTGTATACATTCTGAACTGAGACTGAGGAAGCTTATAGAAAGCTTTAAGGTCTGTCCATTCCATCCACTTCCCAAATCTGTACAAGTCATGAAATATTTTAATTCTTTTCTCAAACCAAAGGAGGGCAGAGCAGCCTCCTGTCAAGGCAAGAATCTTGTCATTAAATTTCAGATTCATCATTTACAGGCAGATATTCAATTCTGGACAAGGAATCATTGTGAGAGCAAATCTAAATCCTACCATGATTTTGAGGTAATGCTGCTATGTAAACCAGAAAATAACGTCAGTAGCTCTTGATGTGCATGCATCTTCTTTTAATGATTGCTTGAAGATGCAGATCCCACTGCTTCTGAACAAGGAACAATTTGTGAGGTAAATTTAATTCCCAACACATCTGATATCTTAGTTTTGTGCGGCTGTAAATCTGGAAAATAAGATCAGTAATAAAACTTAATGTTTATTATAACATTTGTGATGCTTCATATGGCATTTGGTCGTCAGTATTTAGATAAAATCACTAAAAAGAGAGAGGCGTGATGATAACTCGTTGGATGAGATACCGATCTCTTGTTGTGGCCGACAATGTCTTTTTGAATAGTGTTCAATAATATTCCTACTAACCAAAAGATATTCCCATTCACCGGCTTTATGAATTGTCCACCTGTTATTAGATAGGTTTTGAATTATGGGGTTGGAAGTCTGGAATCTTGCTATAAAACAAGTCATTCGAGCATTGTATTAGCGATCCCTCAATTTCAAAACAATTCTGATGGAATCGTGTAGGATTTGCAGACATTCTGATGGTTTTGGAAGGGTATCTCATGGCAGACTTTTCCGCCAAACAGGAAAGAGACACTGCCTTCCAAGGATGTTCATGTTTCATGAATAGATCTTGCCTATTTATGAAACATTGGTCCCCAACAGTCGAACCCTTTGGAGGTCTTCCAATACTGTACAGTTTTGGCCAGGCTCACACTATTTCCAAGAAGATACTGGCATGAACCCTACTCAAGGAAAATAGGAGTAGAAGTTGGCAAAACATCACAACTTCGAAATTTACCAAAAAAACCCTACAGCCTCAAACTATGGCCAAAATCTGTATAAATATGGATATAGAGATATCACTACCATATAGGATTATCTTGGAAATGGGAGATATTGAAAGTCAATAGCCTCTAGATTACAAAAAATATCTTCTTCAGATGCGAAATCTGTCATGAGTGTGGTCATTTAGCCAAGTATGGCCCACACAAGAACTGTGAACCATGCCTTCTTAAGTGGAGATTGAGCAAATAAGATGCATTTGAACCACCCCACCCACCCCCAAAAAAACAAAAAAAAGAAAATCCAACCATCAAGAAATACTAAATCCTTTCGCTCCTATAGATGCACAATAGCAAATGTTGCAAAATTCAAATCAGCACTATTCTAGTGAAACCAAATTCCAAAGAGCATACACAAGTTAAGGGAAAAGGGATGGCAAGTCAAACAACCTATATATCTCTTGCAAAACCCATTTGCAGCACTGGCTGGTACTAGGATGGAGGACATGGAAGGAGGTAAAGTAGCTAGGAAAGGAAGTTGGACAAAACCTGAATATCTGTCTTTGGGGAAGCAAGCAATCAGATTAGTGCAAAAGCGCAAAGACTCTCATTGATTGGGATCCAGCTACATATAACTACATATCTTCACAAAGTCTTCATTGGGTTGACACTGATTTTTTCCTCATGTAATCCAGGATGATTGTCATATAACTAATCTGTATATTTCACCTTCTGTCAATAACAGAATAAATAAGATAACTCAACTCACATGGATTTGTAATGCCTGCTTGTCTTTCCTTATCATAATGGGTGGCTTCAACACTATCCATGCTCCGGAGGGAAAAGGAAGCATTGGTTTTAATATGAGAATGTAAGCTCTCAAAAATCTATAAATCGATACCTCTTTGATAGATGGAATTTGCATAAAAAGGCCCTTCACCTGGTGTAATAGAAGAAACGGAAAAAGCTATATTACAAAAATTTAGACAAAGTCTTTCTATCCGATACATGAATCAGATCAGGCTACCATTTGCAAGCAAGAATCAGTAGAACCACTCTGCCAGATCATTGGCCAATTTTTCCCAGAATCTTCTTGAATACATGAAGAAAGTGTAACACTCAATTCCAATTTGGAAAAATGTGACTCGTCCAGCCTGACTTTATCAAGAAAGTCAAAAAAGGGGGTGAGCTAAGGCACCATATGATTCTGGATATCGTATGTTCAAGTTTTCTAATATCTCGCTATAAACTTGTATCTTTGACGATGTCATCTATATTCTAATATTAAAACATGATTTAAAGAAATCCCATGACTAGACTATCTGAGAATCCCTAGATCTACTCTAACTAATTCCTATTAATCCTTAGTACAATCACTTTGCACCTCTAGTCTTATGAAAAACACTTAAAATATATAATTATCACTATCCAAAGTCATTGCTATCCAATAATGTGTAACTCTTTTGTGCACCATTAGAAAACTCCCACTATGGATTGGCCTTGCACATAGTCCTATGCAATTATCATTGTGTAATCGTAATTCTGGAGTATATTACATAATTCCCAAGTACTTATACACTTTCCTGCATGCTTATAAATAAAACACAAAATTTTTCACAACTCCTACATTATACACTAGAGTTGTGTATTTTTGTGCAATCTAAATCATGATAATCATTAGGTAATCAAACCACTACACAAACTACCTTGTACAATTCCATACAAAGTTGGAACATTCCCAATAATTTCTAAGTTCATATCCTTTATTTGGTTTACGAGGAAAGGAAAGAAAAAGTGGACAGAGAGAAAAATGTAATGTTGTAATTGATCCATAATCAGCCTATCATGAGTGAATAAATCAACTTTATACCATACATACTTCCATGTAACAACCATATCACAATACTTGTAAACCATAAACCATCTCACAACAAGTAAGAATCACAAGTATTAAACAACTTTATTGTATAGTGGTCTCCATAGTCCCTTCAAGTAGAAAATACAATGCTATCTAGCTTAATAGTTTATTACCAACAAGGTTTAGTAATTATTCCATGTCCTTCTATATAATACCAAGTGGCTCTGCTCGTTGTTCAATGACTTGTAAAAGTTTTTCATGGTCTTCTACATCTAGTCTCCATTTTTTCGTTTACTATTTGTAGTCTTCACTTGCTGCAATTGTAACCTTGTAGCAATTATGTGATGGGTGTAATGATACACCTTTTGTCTGGTTTGTAATCAACAAAGTGAATCCCACTTTGGAGGGCTTTCACTTATTGTAAGTATGTTCCCCTGCACTACAACCGAGCCAGTAAAAAATGTTGTCACTTCACTTGTTATTTCACATGTTAGCTTTGTTCTCTCCTCTGTGCAACGCAACAAGTAGTACTCCACTTTCTCAATATTGGCTTCTTCAGCAATGACTGCAAATACATCTCCTACAAAAAAATGCAAAGAAACATTCAATGATCGGATGTATAGTATAAATTATATATACATATATATATTTAATTATCAAATTATACTTGATCCTTTCAAATAAAACATACCTTGTTTAACCAGTCCAGATATGTGGTCATAATCAATTGAAATTAATGGCACAGCTTCAAAACTATCATCATGATCTGATCCATATGTGTCATCCACAACTAAGGAACTTGCTTCCACTCACCTACATACCCATGTTTTGACTATTGCACTCTGAATATGATTTGTTCATGCATTCATACAAAAACAAGAATAATCTCTTGTACAGATTGTCCAGTTATTACTATCCATAGTCATCAGAGAGTGCAAAGACCTAGAATTGGGAATCCTTTCACATCCATACTTTGTCCTCCGATCAATACCTTCATTAATCATGCTCAAAAGATCAATAAAGTTTAAAACAAACAATAAAAATCAGAATTAAAAATTTAAAGTTAGTAACTTGTAGTTCACTTAATAAATCACATAAAGATTTACATATCTATGTTTAAATGTGCATGTACCTTTTATCTCCCAAAATACTCTGTGCGGGGTTGAAACATGTGAGGTTGAACCCTGTGAGGTTGAAGCCTGTGAGGTTGAAACCTGAACTGCAAAATGTTTCTTACACCATTCAACAACTGTGTGGGCATCAATCAATCGATCTCCCTCATAATCAAAGCTTTGTTTCTTTAGAGCACGTTTGATGCATGCACCCGCACCATCGTGTTCTCCCTTCCCATGACCACTCTCAAAAAAAAAACTCCATAAATGAGGAATTTTGTGATGACGATGATAACGACTGAGTGCAAAGAAAGGGCGAGAGGATTTGAATTTTGATGCGCAACCATCTGACCAAACAAAATGGTGATCTATCTATATTCCTCGCTGATGAAGATATTGAAAGAACAAACCAAACAATGTTGCACAAAGTGGGTGTCATGTTCTTTGTCATCACTTATATAGAAGTGATACTCCTTCTTGATCATTCGCTTCACATAAGTACTTTCAAACCCCATCCAAATCCAATTGTGCATGCCTATAAAATACTTGAACCATGATAGTACCTGGTCAGTATGATAATACTGTGTTGAATTTCTTTTGATGAGAAAATGAGTATTCTCAGCAAAATCAACCACGGACAATATGGAACCAATAGGGAATGTGTCCCTATTAGTCTTGAATTGTGTAGCCCTGCCACTTTGAATAGTGAGAATGTTTGATGTACGAACTAATTAAACTTCGGAAACTTTGCATGAATGTAGCAATGGGGATTTCCTCTTCTACCAAATCCAACCTGGTTGCATCTTTTCCAAGCCTTGTTGAATATTTTATGTATTTGAACCTACAAAATCAATTCATAACATGGACAAATTGTCATGTATTCATTTGCAGTAAAATAAAAATCAAAATAAAATCTAACATCCAAATTTAAAAACATAAATTTATATATATCACCTCTTGCAAGCAACTAGGTTAACTGTGTCCAAATCTTCATTGGTTTTGGCAATAATTTCAAGTCCCCACACTTGTCACAGACACCTTTGATGCAAGTCATACGATCATCAACATGATCATCAGATTACGTTGCAAATAATTGAAGTTATGAATTCACTGACACGTGTAGGTGGGGCAATTTCTTCTCGTAACTTTCTATACACTGAAAAAAACATAGATTTTGAAATACATTAATTTATAAATCACATGTCTCAAAAAACGATATTTAAACAAATTTAAATATATAGATATAAATGAAAGCACGCCTCAAAATATATATACATTGAATCTATAAATTTTTATGTACCTGATAGTGATAATCAAACTCAACGTGATAGCGACAACAACATGTGTCAAGGACTTTATCAGCTCGCACATACCAAGGCTTCAAATTTTCAAACATTCGTTGTCCAATCTTAACATCCAGATTTTCTTCTGTAAACTTTATGTACATCTCGTGTTGAGTTATTTCAAGCCAATGTTTATATGTTCGTCATAGTTATTGCGAGTTACCCTATGTTTTAAAACATCCCTCACATTCGGAGAAGGACGAGTCCTTTCAGTCCAAAAATCAGAAACTATCTTCACAATATTATCCTCTATTTTATCAGAACGTGGATTTCTACACATTAGTGCCCAATTTCCTTCCATAGTAGAGTCATCCAATGTCTTCCTCCTTTTGCATACCTGCTAACCGTCTTTCTAGATAAACCCAATATGCCTTGGCAAATGCGGTAACATGACGATTCTTTGTTGTATCTTCACTTACAACTGAAGTTAATATTGCTCTACGAGAAATACTCTTATCAGCAGACCTAGTTTTTGTACCCAAAGAACTTATTCCTTTAAAAAACATTCCCAACAAATTCTTCTTCTACACGTTTTGAATTTTTCTGTCCAAAATCAACACCTAACAATTCTAAATGTTTCCTTCATATCAACATGATTCAAGAATGTAACCAACAAATGTGCTCTAGCAACTGTAGTCAAATTAACAAATTCACCATATATTATCTCTACACTTTTTGCTGTTTTCTTTCGTGATAGTGGTTCTTGTTCGGAAAATTCTTTTAATTTTGTAAATCCATCTTCACCAAGTGTTTCACATTCTTTTGGGAAGTAATTCCATAACTTTTGATATCACTTCAGCATAATGGTGCGCATCATGATCTGTGTCCATAAACATACACATGGGATCCTATCAAAAAACCCTTGCCTTTACGCAATCTAAAAAACATAAATTATCATATTTAAACCTTAGAACTAAAAAAAAATTAGGATCTATCAAGGGTTTCTATATATATGTACCAATTTTTGCAGCGTTGTCTTTCATTTGTTGTGTCTTCTCTCTCTCTCTTTGTGCCCTCCTACGAACAGATCTTCTAGCATTCTTCTCTGCATTCTCTTCCTCGGTATATTTTCGTTTCTCATTCTTTGTATTTCCCATGAGTCATCCACTTCAAAAAATTTCACCTGCACACTTGATACAAATCTGAAATGTGTAAGAGTAAACTTGATACAAAACTATATGTGCATGCATGCATGCAACTCTATTTATATACAAATCTCAGTAGAAAATTATGTTATTTTTAATTTTAGTTTTCTATAACTTTAAAACAACTTTTTTAATTTAATATTACATTTTTTGGTTAAAAACAATTTAAAAAAGAACACACTTACTTTAAAACAAAAAAAAAATGTAAAAAATTAAATTTAAAAACATAAAAAGCGAACAATATTAAGTAACTAACCTATAAAATATTAAATTTAGAAGGGAGACGCAATTGCGAATCATTAAAGCTAGGAGGAGAGACGTTGGGTGGCGGCGTTTTGGTGGCGCAGAGGGGGTTCGCGCGAACTAGGGTTCGCGTGAATATGGTTCGCGCGAACCCTGTTGAGTGGCAATGACGTGGTGCCCAAATGGCACATTTGGGCCCCAAATCTTTTTGGGGACAAGTTGTGACCCAAAACCTGCCACTCTTCGATGCCACGTAACCAGGGTAAACGAAATAGTTAACTTACAAAATTTTGACACAAAATTCATATTTTTATTGGCTTTCTAAAAATGCAATTTTCATTTTTTTAAAAATTTGTTTTGCTATTTATTTTTTAATTCTTACTAACATATGGTATTTTAGGGCAATCAATAGTACACAATCAACCAAATTTGAAAAATAGTACAATATATAAAAAAAAATTGAAAAAAATATACTTAGTATTTGTTGAATTCTTCGTCTTGCCTGTGAAAAAAAAAATTAATTTCGATATAGATATTAAAAGTTATTGGCATTGAAATATGGAACGCCATTTATTTTAAAATATAGTTACTAAATAATAATTAAAAAAAAATATAGTCAAAAAAAATATGAAATTTTGACTGCACGTCAAAATTATAATCTTGAACATATATCTAAAATTTCATAGTAAAAAGATAAGTTTTCATTTAAAAAACCACCAAGGGACAGTCATTCCTCTTTAATAACATAAGAAACAGACATATGAATAAAATTAAGAAAAATACTAGATTTTTTGCCAATATTTTAAAAAAAAATATACATGTATTCTACACTCTAAACACAACATTTCGTTAGTTCGTATAATTTCATGAATGTGTACGGTTTTGTGGCTATTAACTTAAGAAAATCAATTAAACTGAAATTCATGTTTTACTAAGGTACAAACCATACCAAAAAGTGGGACATTTTATTGTGCTTTTAACCCCTTAATAATGTCATGTGTCTACTAAGCTACCTTGATTTAACTCTAGTCCATAGTTGTTGCTCCTTTAAAGTTGTACATAACTGTAGTTGTTTCTTCTGCCAGTATATAATTATAGCTATACAAATTGAGTGATGAAATGGATACTATCAGATGCGTCTATCTACATATTCTGGTTCTGCATGTTTCTATGCAAATAAAACAATTTGTTTGAGTAGGAGAAGATGTGAAATGTTTGGTGAGATCAAGATAGATATACAGTAAAATATCCAATATCAAAAAGGGTTGTAATGTTTGTAAGATTGATAATTTTCATGGGAGCCCCTGATTCCATAGACTATTTATAGATTGTACTACCCACAAAGCTTGTGTGAAGTTGGTATTGAGCTCAAAATAGTTGGAGAGCATCAGCATAGGAATCTTGTGAGTCTGCATGGATATTCACTTTCTTCACCTGGAAACCTGTTGCTTTATGATTACATGGTAAACAGAATTCTGTGGGACATCCTACACCGATGAGTAACGAAAGTGAAGATTAATGTTTCTTGTGGTATTACTGTCCGCAGAGGCAAATATCGATTCCTGGCAGAGAAATGAAGTTACATATGGTCTCACAGAAGGTGAGGATGGAGACGGATCATCTATTGTATTCTAAGTTTAGACCGTAGTGGAAGGGTGAGGAAATTGGAGAAACATCATAAACATCCAAGACAACTCTATCATCAACATCATGTAAAGAGAGCAATCCAACAACGGATCTGGTTGATGGAGAAATAGTTTAAAACATGTGAAAAGTTCAGACAACATCAAGCTCAGTGAAGAACCATCCACACCTTCCTAAAGTAACTGGTATTGTCTATGATGACAGGGGCATAAGCTGCTGGAAAATGTGGGCAGCCTATGAAACCTTCAAAGGATGAGCAAGTTTCCTTGACAATTTTGGAAGATGAGTTTTTGTGATAGTATATGATAGTTTGGACAAGTCCTACGATTAATACCTCCTCATGCGGCTCAAAAGATAAACAGACACAACACAAAACATTACTTCATCGACCAAGAACCAAAGCTGTAGAACTGGTCATAAGAGGAGGCTAAGAAATATACTTCTACTGCTACATACAAATATAAAGAAAATTTAAATGCACACCTGCAGAATTCAATTTAACGTAGGGAATTGATTGGAACTTGGAGAGCCTGAAGAATGAAATTATAGTGTTAGTGACTAGTATTTAAAGGTTAATGCATACAAAAGCTATAAAATAAAATTTAAAAATAGTAAAGCCAAAGCAACATACAAAATTGTTAAAAATAACAAAATTGTCATTTAAGCCGTCAAATTTGAAACAATCCCATGAATGTCGCAAAGCCGTGTCCATAGAAAGTAAACCTAAGCATAATAAGCAAGTAATACAACTGTAAAATAAGAAAATAAAGAACGGTAAGTCATATCTATCATTAACTTGTTATATTGTACAGTTTTCCATTGAGCTGAAGATGTGTTTGATAGAAAAACCACCATAAACAACTATCCTAAATTGATTTTATACACACCGTTATACGCCTCAGAGAAAAGACGGCAGATCCTTTTGCCTTGCGGAATATGGTGATCTATCTTGACTCCTAACTGGTGTGAAAAGATGTTGACCTTAGTCAGAGAGGACAATCCTCCAATCAGAAATCCACAAGGAATGCTCATCATAAAATTCTGCTACATCCTGTTACTTGTAAATGGTCTCTTTGAGAAACTCTGAGGGCAATATGCGATCTTTATACCCTTCCATTATGTACGTCCAATCAGACAATAAAAAGTATTCTTTTACCAGGTTCAGAGAAACTTGTTTTTTTACAATGGACGATTATACTGTAGTTTCAAGCTAATTTTATCTAGCTTTATTTCTATTAGCTTTGATCCACAACTAAGGAAGAATTCATATGGCTGTTACCTGTACATTTTTCCAAGGTCCTCTTGGTTGCCCCTGTTGTTCAATGTATTTTTTTGAAGGGCTTCTTTTATGTGCTGCAAATTGTAACATGAAGGATCTTTTTAGTTTCTAGAAAAATGAGTATATTGTGTAGCTCACAGCTGCCTATGCCATACTAAGATCCCAATAGTGGCATAATTGTTGATTGGAGCCGAGATTGCAGAGTGCACTGCCAGAATAATGCATATCATGGTTGCTATGTTATAACTTATAAATGTTTTGCATATGGTTTGGCTTGCTAAAAGTGCTCATACAGGTTCAGAATCCATGAGTTTATATGGATAGCTAAAACATCCACTAATTATATATAGGCGGCCAGGAAATAGAAAATAGAAAATTGATCATAGAATGGCTAAATTGGGATTTTCCTGTAGTGGCAAGAGTACTCTTCTTAGAGATGGTTCAGTGATTTTGATGTGCCTGTTTTGTATTAGACATTGCTTTGACTTTAAGATCATGTAAATGTATTCAAAACTTTTCATTTCTGAACTCTGCAACATCATTTGGTATATTTTGTTATCAAATGATTTGTAATTTATGTAATTTATTGAAGCTTGAAAAGTTCATATTTCTGTTTTCATTAATATAGGAGAATATCTTAGGAATTTTTTTTAATAAAAAGTACTATTGATTAGAATTTTACTTTCATTTTTTTTTACAGTCATGGCTTCTTCTGGAACTCCTAATTTGTTTGAGAGGACCGATTTAGAGATTGCAAAATTGCAATCTATTCTCGAAAATCCAACTACAGTTGGGCAGTATAAAGCCCATTGTGAAAGAATACTGGTTGATCTTCGTAGAATAGAGACAAGTTTGAAAACATATAATCCATTTGATTCCGAATCAATAACAAAATTTATGGATTCACTAAAATCAAGTGTCTCAGGAGATGTAGGTTATAATGAGATTACATCACGACTTTCCGATAAGGAAGTCGTTAAGAGGTCTTGTTGGAGTTTTTATGCAGACAAACGGAAAATAAGGGCCTATTATGTAAACAAATGTTCATGTCCTTTATGTGCCCCTTTGATTTATCCTAGATTTGTGGCCTCTCAAGGCCAATTTCCAAATAATGACCAATTACCGTTATACTTCATAATGATGCTACATGCTGAGGTTCACTTAAACCTAAAGGTGAACTATTTAGACATCCCTAGTTATTTGGGGCAGGGGCGTGGCCGTATTAGCCACAGGCAGGCATATAGAAAGGAGGGAGCTCCTGCAGTTGTTGATGCGCGGCAGCTTGTACCAAGGCCACAACCATTCTTATCAGGCTTTCAGGATGTCGCAGCACCTGTCGTTATGACTGCACATGAGGGTGCTATCGAGGGTCTTGCTGGCATTGCTCGCGAGACCCAATTGATCTCTTCTGACCGTGTGGGTCAGTACCTTCAGAGACGTGATGCTAGCAGTGGAGGTGCTAGTAGCACTAGTGATGCACGCAGCGAGGTATACGCTCGTGCATCTTTGATTTCCCCAGATGACTTTGAGCTAGTTACAGATCCCGCTCAGGCACGTCGGCTAGGACGCATCATGGCTGCTGACTTGTTGCGTGCGTATGAGGTGATTGCTCGGCATTGCAGCATTCCACTATCGGGGGTTTTAGATTTTATAGAGCAGAGTGGGAGTGTATCTTCTAGTCAGGGTACTACTGCCGCTGCTACAGATAGACTTCCTGTAGTTGGGATTGTCACACCTGATGTTCAGCACATTTCTGTTCCGGTGTGTGAAAATTAAACCTTTAATATAATTAAAATTTATTTTAATTGATCATTACTTTACAATTTATTAATATTAAAATTAAACATGTACTTTTGTGTTTAGGCTTCTGCTCCAGTGTGTGGAGCTTCACAGCCCACACCATCTACCCGTGTCACATACACACAGCTCTTGACTGAGCACAACATGGATCTTGATGTTCCGGGTCTGAGTCAACTTGGCTTAGTTGGCGAGATATTTGCTGGTGTTGAGGTCGTGGATGACAATCCCATACATTTGGAGACGCGTTCCGCAGAGGTATAAATACATGTGTTTTAATATAATTAATATTTAATCTAAATTGAAATGTTAGAAATTAATGAACTTTATTCAAAAAACTTATTTATCAACTTCTTACATTTTATTTATTTTGTTTCACAGGGATCTACGGGACAGAGATCTACGGGTAGCGTAGATACTCCCAACATCCGCGCAGGGACAGATACTGAGGTAATCAATTGTACATATCAGTTATATAATGTATTGAATTATTTAAGAAATTGTTGTAGATTTCTGCTTATATATTTTAATATATGGTACATGCTATATATAGTTTATGACATGTATATTCCTTTTTTTTAACATGCAGGGTGCAGCAGAGCGTAGTGAGGGGTCTGGCACTCGCCCTAGTGCACGGAGGAGACTTCAGTGATATTTTATAGATTTCAAACATTTTAGACATACTTCTAGACATTATTATTATATTTTGATATATGTCTTAGACACGTGTATTTACAATTATGGATGTGAATATATGACACCCCCTTATGTGACAGCTGAATATATTGCTCAGTGTTCAACAATTTATTATGGAAATATATCATTTTGTTGCAATTTGCAATTCAAGATAGTACGTTCAGCAGCTCCATTCTTATTTACTGGATACATAGTTTGCGTAATTGATAACTGATCTCACTCCATCTGGTTTGTAGTATACATTGCCAATAAATGTGTAATTGAGCTATCATAATTATGGTAGATGGTAAAGACTGCTGATTAAATGTTTTAACGATCTAATGTTTTAAGCTTTCCCAGCAAATTGAGTTTGAAGATCGCTTTTTAGGTCAAGTGTCATATATATCACTGTCCAATGGAGTATTACTGACAGCCCTCACGAGCTGAGTGAAAGATGTTTTATTTTCAAACCGTATGTAGTCACTGGGGCGTTTTGCGAGCAAGGGAAAAATAGATCTTTGAAGTCCTAGTCAATGGGACACAAGCTTGAATTCCGAACAGGTTTGGGTAGAATCAGTTTGTGTCCAGATGGCTGGAATTCTTTCAATGCCAAAGTGTTTGTGTGCCTCACGAAGTTGTTTCTCAAAGACCATCCACACTTCTGATTAGTAAAAACGTCTGGTAAGTTGATTTCATTTCTGTTCTACCTGAAGATTTCTTATGAATCACTCATGTTAAGAGAAGAGGAGCTTGATAATGAGTAGTTGGTAAAATGACAAGTTCTTGCTGTAGCTTTCAGCATTGTATTCTCTACAATCTTTACAACTAGAGTGTCTTTTGAGTGTATTATTCATGCTGCTGGAAATTTGTGCCGACTCTCTGCAAGACTCTTGTCTGAAAGCTCGAGATCACTATTTTTGTGTTTGTAACATATGATTCTTTGCTTCCCTTCTTTGATTTTTTGTGTTCATAACATTGGGAGGGGTGAGTTGTGCTCAGGTTTGTGCTTGTAGTGAATCTATTAGTACATTTACTAATGGGCTCACAAACATTCTATTTATTGTTAAGGCCCAGGGAAAGGTTTGGGGAGAGGGCCTTTGACACACCTCATAGTATCCCAAAAGTCATTCTCATCATAGAGTTGTTTGGAGGTAGCCTTTTGGAGAGGGGGTACTTTGAGCCACCTCACAATATCCCAAAAGTCATTCTTATCCTCCATAATTAGTCCAGTAGATGTAGCTGTGAAAGCATTTCTGAGCATTGTATACATTCTGAACTGAGACTGAGGAAGCTTATAGAAAGCTTTAAGGTCTGTCCATTCCATCCACTTCCCAAATCTGTACAAGTCATGAAATATTTTAATTCTTTTCTCAAACCAAAGGAGGGCAGAGCAGCCTCCTGTCAAGGCAAGAATCTTGTCATTATATTTCAGATTCATCATTTACAGGCAGATATTCAATTCTGGACAAGGAATCATTGTGAGAGCAAATCTAAATCCTACCATGATTTTGAGGTAATGCTGCTATGTAAACCAGAAAATAACGTCAGTAGCTCTTGATGTGCATGCATCTTCTTTTAATGATTGCTTGAAGATGCAGATCCCACTGCTTCTGAACAAGGAACAATTTGTGAGGTAAATTTAATTCCCAACACATCTGATATCTTAGTTTTGTGCGGCTGTAAATCTGGAAAATAAGATCAGTAATAAAACTTAATGTTTATTATAACATTTGTGATGCTTCATATGGCATTTGGTCGTCAGTATTTAGATAAAATCACTAAAAAGAGAGAGGCGTGATGATAACTCGTTGGATGAGATACCGATCTCTTGTTGTGGCCGACAATGTCTTTTTGAATAGTGTTCAATAATATTCCTACTAACCAAAAGATATTCCCATTCACCGGCTTTATGAATTGTCCACCTGTTATTAGATAGGTTTTGAATTATGGGGTTGGAAGTCTGGAATCTTGCTATAAACAAGTCATTCGAGCATTGTATTAGCGATCCCTCAATTTCAAAACAATTCTGATGGAATCGTGTAGGATTTGCAGACATTCTGATGGTTTTGGAAGGGTATCTCATGGCAGACTTTTCCGCCAAACAGGAAAGAGACACTGCCTTCCAAGGATGTTCATGTTTCATGAATAGATCTTGCCTATTTATGAAACATTGGTCCCCAACAGTCGAACCCTTTGGAGGTCTTCCCAATACTGTACAGTTTGGGCCAGGCTCACACTATTTCCAAGAAGATACTGGCATGAACCCTACTCAAGGAAAATAGGAGTAGAAGTTGGCAAAACATCACAACTTCGAAATTTACCAAAAAACCCTACAGCCTCAAACTATGCCAAAATCTGTATAAATATGGATATAGAGATATCACTACCATATAGGATTATCTTGGAAATGGGAGATATTGAAAGTCAACAGCCTCTAGATTACAAAAAATATCTTCTTCAGATGCGAAATCTGTCATGAGTGTGGTCATTTAGCCAAGTATGGCCCACACAAGAACTGTGAACCATGCCTTCTTAAGTGGAGATTGAGCAAATATAAGATGCATTTGAACCACCCCACCCACCCCCAAAAAACAAAAAAAAAAGAAAATCCAACCATCAAGAAATACTAAATCCTTTCGCTCCTATAGATGCACAATAGCAAATGTTGCAAAATTCAAATCAGCACTATTCTAGTGAAACCAAATTCCAAAGAGCATACACAAGTTAAGGGAAAAGGGATGGCAAGTCAAACAACCTATATATCTCTTGCAAACCCATTTGCAGCACTGGCTGGTACTAGGATGGAGGACATGGAAGGAGGTAAAGTAGCTAGGAAAGGAAGTTGGACAAAACCTGAATATCTGTCTTTGGGGAAGCAAGCAATCAGATTAGTGCAAAAGCGCAAAGACTCTCATTGATTGGGATCCAGCTACATATAACTACATATCTTCACAAAGTCTTCATTGGGTTGACACTGATTTTTTTCCTCATGTAATCCAGGATGATTGTCATATAACTAATCTGTATATTTCACCTTCTGTCAATAACAGAATAAATAAGATAACTCAACTCACATGGATTTGTAATGCCTGCTTGTCTTTCCTTATCATAATGGGTGGCTTCAACACTATCCATGCTCCGGAGGGAAAAGGAAGCATTGGTTTTAATATGAGAATGTAAGCTCTCAAAAATCTATAAATCGATACCTCTTTGATAGATGGAATTTGCATAAAAAAGCCCTTCACCTGGTGTAATAGAAGAAACGGAAAAAGCTATATTACAAAAATTTAGACAGAGTCTTTCTATCCGATACATGAATCAGATCAGGCTACCATTTGCAAGCAAGAATCAGTAGAACCACTCTGCCAGATCATTGGCCAATTTTTCCCAGAATCTTCTTGAATACATGAAGAAAGTGTAACACTCAATTCCAATTTGGAAAAATGTGACTCGTCCAGCCTGACTTTATCAAGAAAGTCAAAAAAGGGGTGAGCTAAGGCACCATATGATTCTGGATATCGTATGTTCAAGTTTTCTAATATCTCGCTATAAACTTGTATCTTTGACGATGTCATCTATATTCTAATATTAAAACATGATTTAAAGAAATCCCATGACTAGACTATCTGAGAATCCCTAGATCTACTCTAACTAATTCCTATTAATCCTTAGTACATCACTTTGCACCTCTAGTCTTATGAAAAACACTTAAAATATATAATTATCACTATCCAAAGTCATTGCTATCCAATAATGTGTAACTCTTTTGTGCACCATTAGAAAACTCCCACTATGGATTGGCCTTGCACATAGTCCTATGCAATTATCATTGTGTAATCGTAATTCTGGAGTATATTACATAATTCCCAAGTACTTATACACTTTCCTGCATGCTTATAAATAAAACACACAATTTTTCACAACTCCTACATTATACACTAGAGTTGTGTATTTTTGTGCAATCTAAATCATGATAATCATTAGGTAATCAAACCACTACACAAACTACCTTGTACAATTCCATACAAAGTTGGAACATTCCCAATAATTTCTAAGTTCATATCCTTTATTTGGTTTTACGAGGAAAGGAAAGAAAAAGTGGACAGAGAGAAAAATGTAATGTTGTAATTGATCCATAATCAGCCTATCATGAGTGAATAAATCAACTTTATACCATACATACTTCCATGTAACAACCATATCACAATACTTGTAAACCATAAACCATCTCAGAACAAGTAAGAATCACAAGTATTAAAGAACTTTATTGTATAGTGGTCTCCATAGTCCCTTCAAGTAGAAAATACAATGCTATCTAGCTTAATAGTTTATTACCAACAAGGTTTAGTAATTTATTCCATGTCCTTCTATATAATACCAAGTGGCTCTGCTCTTTGTTCAGTGACTTGTAAGAGTTTTTCATGGTCTTCTACATCTAGTCTCAATTTCTTGCGTTTACTATTTGTAGTCTTCACCTGCTGCAATTGTAACCTTGTAGCAATTATGTGATGGGTGTAATGATACACCTTTTTGTCTGGTTTGTAATCAACAAAGTGAATCCCACTTTGGAGGGCTTTCACTTGTTGTAAGTATGTTCCCTGCACTACAACCGAGCCGGTAAAAAATGTTGTCACTTCACTTGTTATTTCACATGTTAGCTTTGTTCTCTCCTCTATGCAACGCAACAAGTAGTACTCCACTTTCTCAATATTGGCTTCTTCAGCAATGACTGCAAATACATCTCCTAGAAAAAAATGCAAAGAAACATTCAATGATCGGATGTATAGTATAAATTATATATACATATATATATTTAATTATCAAATTATACTTGATCCTTTCAAATAAAACATACCTTGTTTAACCAGTCCAGATATGTGGTCATAATCAATTGAAATTAATGGCACAGCTTCAAAACTATCATCATGATCTGATCCATATGTGTCATCCACAACTAAAGGAACTTGCTTCCACTCACCTACATACCCATGTTTTTGACTATTGCACTCTGAATATGATTTGTTCATGCATTCATAACAAAAACAAGAATAATCTCTTGTACAGATTGTCCAGTTATTACTATCCATAGTCATCAGAGAGTGCAAAGACCTAGAATTGGGAATCCTTTCACATCCATACTTTGTCCTCCGATCAATACCTTCATTTAATCATGCTAAAAAAATCAATAAAGTTTAAAACAAACAATAAAAATCAGAATAAAAAATTTAAAGTTAGTAACTTGTAGTTCACTTAATAAATCACATAAAGATTTACATATCTATGATTTAAATGTGCATGTACCTGTTATCTCCCAAAATACTCTGTGCGGGGTTGAAACATGTGAGGTTGAAACATGTGAGGTTGAACCCTGTGAGGTTGAAGCCTGTGAGGTTGAAACCTGAACTGCAAAATGTTTCTTACACCATTCAACAACTGTGTGGGCATCAATCAATCGATCTCCCTCATAATCAAAGCTTTGTTTCTTTAGAGCACGTTTGATGCATGCACCCGCACCATCGTGTTCTCCCTTCCCATGACCACTCTCAAAAAAACTCCATAAATGAGGAATTTTGTGATGACGATGATAACGACTGAGTGCAAAGAAAGGGCGAGAGGATTTGAATTTTGATGCGCAACCATCTGACCAAACAAAATGGTGATCTATCTATATTCCTCGCTGATGAAGATATTGAAAGAACAAACCAAAACAATGTTGCACAAAGTGGGTGTCATGTTCTTTGTCATCACTTATATAGAAGTGATACTCCTTCTTGATCATTCGCTTCACATAAGTACTTTCAACCCCATCCAAATCCAATTGTGCATGCCTATAAAATACTTGAACCATGATAGTAACCTGGTCAGTATGATAATACTGTGTTTGAATTTCTTTTTGATGAGAAAATGAGTAATTCTCAGCAAAATCAACCACGGACAATATGGAACCAATAGGGAATGTGTCCCTATTAGTCTTGAATTGTGTAGCCTGCCACTTTGAATAGTGAGAATGTTTGATGTACGGACTAATTAAACTTCGGAAACTTTGCATGAATGTAGCAATGGGGATTTCCTCTTCTACCAAATCCAACCTGGTTGCATCTTTTCCAAGCCTTGTTGAATATTTTATGTATTTGAACCTACAAAATCAATTCATAACATGGACAAATTGTCATGTATTCATTTGCAGTAAAATAAAAATCAAAATAAAATCTAACATCCAAATTTAAAAACATAAATTTATATATATCACCTCTTGCAAGCAACCAGGTTAACTGTGTCCAAATCTTCATTTGTTTTTGGCAATAATTTCAAGTCCCCACACTTGTCACAGACACCTTTGATGCAAGTCATACGATCATCAACATGATCATCAGATACGTTGCAAATAATTGAAGTTATGAATTCACTGACACGTGTAGGTGGGGCAATTTCTTCTCGTAACTTTCTATACACCTGAAAAAAACATAGATTTTGAAATACATTAATTTTAAATCACATGTCTCAAAAAACGATATTTAAACAAATTTTAAATATATAGATATAAATGAAAGCACGCCTCAAAATATATATACATTGAATCTATAAATTTTTATGTACCTGATAGTGATAATCAAACTCAACGTGATAGCGACAACAACATGTGTCAAGGACTTTATCAGCTCGCACATACCAAGGCTTCAAATTTTCAAACATTCGTTGTCCAATCTTAACATCCAGATTTTCTTCTGTAAACTTTATGTACATCTCGTGTTGAGTTATTTCAAGCCAATGTTTTATATGTTCGTCATAGTTATTGCGAGTTACCCTATGTTTTAAAACATCCCTCACATTCGGAGAAGGACGAGTCCTTTCAGTCCAAAAATCAGAAACTATCTTCACAATATTATCCTCTACTTTATCAGAACGTGGATTTCTACACATTAGTGCCCAATTTCCTTCCATAGTAGAGTCATCCAATGTCTTCCTCCTTTTTGCATACCTGCTAACCGTCTTTCTAGATAAACCCAATGCCTTGGCAAATGCGGTAACATGACGATTCTTTGTTGTATCTTCACTTAAAACTGAAGTTAATATTGCTCTACGAGAAATACTCTTATCAGCAGACCTAGTTTTTGTACCCAAAGAACTTATTCCTTTAAAAACATTCCCAACAAATTCTTCTTCTACACGTTTTGAATTTTTCTGTCCAAAATCAACACCTAACAATTCTAATGTTTCCTTCATATCAACATGATTCAAGAATGTAACCAACAAATGTGCTCTAGCAACTGTAGTCAAATTAACAAATTCACCATATATTATCTCTACACTTTTTGCTGTTTTCTTTCGTGATAGTGGTTCTTGTTCGGAAAATTCTTTTAATTTTTGTAAATCCATCTTCACCAAGTGTTTCACATTCTTTTTGGGAAGTAATTCCATAACTTTTGATATCACTTCAGCATAATGTTGCGCATCATGATCTGTGTCCATAAACATACACATGGGATCCTATCAAAACCCTTGCCTTTACGCAATCTAAAAAACATAAATTATCATATTTAAACCTTAGAACTAAAAAAAAATTAGGATCTATCAAGGGTTTCTATATATATGTACCAATTTTTGCAGAGTTGTCTTTCATTTGTTGTGTATTCTCTCTCTCTCTCTTTGTGCCCTCCTACGAACAGATCTTCTAGCATTCTTCTCTGCATTCTCTTCCTCGGTATATTTTCGTTTCTCATTCTTTGTATTTCCCATGATTCATCCACTTCAAAAAAATTCACCTGCACACTTGATACAAATCTGAATGTGTAAGAGTAAACTTGATACAAAACTATATGTGCATGCATGCATGCAACTCTATTTATATACAAATCTCAGTAGAAATTATGTTATTTTTAATTTTAGTTTTCTATAACTTTAAAACAACTTTTTTAATTTAATATTACATTTTTATTTTTTTGGTTAAAAACAATTTAAAAAAGAACACACTTACTTTAAAACAAAAAAAAAAATGTAAAAAATTAAATTTAAAACATAAAAAGCGAACAATATTAAGTAACTAACCTGTAAAATATTAAATTTAGAAGGGGAGACGCAATTGCGAATCATTAAAGCTAGGAGGAGACGTTTTGGCGGCGTTTTGGTGGCGCAGAGGGGGTTCGCGCGAACTAGGGTTCGCGCAAACTAGGGTTCGCGAATATGGTTCGCGCGAACCCTGCTGAGTGGCAATGACGTGGTGCCCAAATGGCACATTTTGGCCCCAAATCTTTTTGGGGACAATTGTGACCCAAAACCTGCCACTCGGATGCCACGTAACCAGGGTAAACGAAATAGTTAACTTACAAAATTTTGACACAAAATTCATATTTTTATTGGCTTTCTAAAAATGCAATTTTCATTTTTTAAAAATCTGTTTTGCTATTTATTTTTTAATTCTTACTAACATATGGTATTTTAGGGCAATCAATAGTACACAATCAACCAAATTTGAAAAATAGTACAATATATCAAAAAAAATTGAAAAAAATATACTTAGTATTTGTTGAATTCTTCTTCTTGCCTGTGAAAAAAAAAATTAATTTCGATATAAATATTAAAAGTTATTGGCATTGAAATATGGACGCCATTTATTTTAAAATATAGTTACTAAATAATTAATTAAAAAAAAAATATAAGTCAAAAAAATATGAAATTTTGACTGCACGTCAAAATTATAATCTTGAACATATATCTAAAATTTCATAGTAAAAAGATAAGTTTTCATTTTAAAAAACCACCAAGGGACAGTCATTCCTCTTTAATAACATAAGAAACAACATATGAATAAAATTAAGAAAAATACTAGATTTTTTGCCAAATATTTTTTTAAAAAAATATACATGTATTCTACACTCTAAACACAACATTTCGTTAGTTTGTATAATTTCATGAATGTGTACGGTTTTGTGGCTATTAACTTTAGAAAATCAATTAAACTGAAAATTCATGTTTACTAAGGTACAAACCATACCAAAAAGTGGGACATTTTATTGTGCTTTTACCCCTTAATAATGTCATGTTTCTACTAAGCTACCTTGATTTAACTCTAGTCCATAGTTGTTGCTCCTTTAAAGTTGTACATAACTGTAGTTGTTTCTTCTGCCAGTATATAATTATAGCTATACAAATTGAGTGATGAAATGGATACTATCAGATGCGTCTATCTACATATTCTGGTTCTGCATGTTTCTATGCAAATAAAACAATTTGTTTGAGTAGGAGAAGATGTGAAATGTTTGGTGAGATCAAGATAGATATACAGTAAAATATCCAATATCAAAAAGGGTTGTAATGTTTGTAAGATTGATAATTTTCATGGGAGCCCCTGATTCCATAGACTATTTTATAGATTGTACTACCCACAAAGCTTGTGTGAAGTTGGTATTGAGCTCAAAATAGTTGGAAGCATCAAGCATAGGAATCTTGTGAGTCTGCATGGATATTCACTTTCTTCACCTGGAAACCTGTTGCTTTATGATTACATGGTAAACAGAATTCTGTGGGACATCCTACACGATGAGTAACGAAAGTGAAGATTAATGTTTCTTGTGGTATTACTGTCGCAGAGGCAAATATCGATTCCTGGCAGAGCAATGAAGTTAAAGATGGTCTCACAGAAGGTGAGGATGGAGACGGATCATCTATTGGTATTCTAAGTTTAGACCGTAGTGGAATGGGTGAGGAAATTGAGAAAACATCATAAACATCCAAGACAACTCTATCATCAACATCATGTAAAGAGAGCAATCCAACAACGGATCTGGTTGATGGAGAAATAGTTAAAACATGTGAAAAAGTTCAGACAACATCAAGCTCAGTGAAGAACCATCCACACCTTCCTAAAGTAACTGGTATTGTCTATGATGACAGGGGCATGAAGCTGCTGGAAAATGTGGCAGCCTATGAACCTTCAAAGGATGAGCAAGTTTCCTTTGACAATTTTGGAAGATGAGTTTTTGTGATAGTATATGATAGTTTGGACAAGTCTACGATTAATACCTCCTCATGCGGCTCAAAAGATAAACAGACACAACACAAAACATTACTTCATCGACCAAGAACCAAAGCTGTAGAACTGGTCATAAGAGGAGGCTAAGAAATATACTTCTACTGCTACATACAAATATAAAGAAAATTTAAATGCACACCTGCAGAATTCAATTTAACGTAGGGAATTGATTGGAACTTGGAGAGCCTGAAGAATGAAATTATAGTGTTAGTGACTAGTATTTAAAGGTTAATGCATACAAAAGCTATAAAATAAAATTTAAAAATAGTAAAGCCAAAGCAACATACAAAATTGTTAAAAATAACAAAATTGTCATTTAAGCCGTCAAATTTGACACAATCCCATGAATGTCCGCAAAGCCTTTTTCTATAGGGGTCACACCGAATAAAATTTAAAAATAATAAAGCCAGTAATACAACATGCAAAATCAGAAAAGCAAGAATTGTTAAGTCATAGCAAAAACATTAACTTGTTAAAAATAGCAAAACCTTCCATTTAATCCGTCAAGATGTGTTTGATACACAATCCACCATGAACAACTGTCCGCAAATTGCCTTTAATCCACATAGTAGGTAAGCCTTGGGCGAAATTAACATAGATGTAATGTTTAGAGATATCCACGCATTGAATGTGGCTGATATAGACATAGCATACTCCACATGTGGGTAGGTATCTCTCCCCTACTGTAAGAAGAGGTTCCACGATATAGTGTACAAATATGTTGAAATCAAATTGGTTGGTCACGTGCCTCTCCGGAGGGGCTCAAATATTCTCCCCCAATTGAAAAAGTCGTCGCCGCGAGTAGATTTCCCCGAAGGTGCAACGAGGTCTTCCGATATAGTGTAAAAATATTGCAAAGTAACCATTGTTGGTATTTTTTAGAATGAATCTTATGCCGATCCAGTTTAGGCGATTAACATTTTTATTATATTGAAAAGTGTTGAAGATGCAGTTATGTTAATGTTTGATTGTTGAATTCAAAGGGAACGTGTAGGGCGAAGATATGGCATTTTTCGTACAAATAAACTATATTTATTGGATTTCTCATCTTTTGTTTTGACACCCCTAATCAATGGCGCCGCTCTAGATTGCAATCCGTCAGGCTCTTCATAAATGGTTCCAATATCATGGCCGAAAGAAGAGGAGGAATCAATATAGTCTGTTTAACATATCTTCGTATATTGTAATGTAACTTCATGGCGGATCAAATGTCCTTTGGGAGAGTTGTAGCTCAGCGAATCAATGGAGGGTAACAACCTCCTAGTCTGGTTGCTCTTTTTTCATCAAATCTATTTCCTGATCTACTTCACAACATTAAGGTAATTGGGAAAATCTGATCAGAGCTTCAACTGTTTGTCAGTGCAGACCCTGTCCCGTTCTAATATCGACCCGTCATCCATCACACAGTCGCCCAATTATCCCCTGATTTTCAACTCTGACATATCCTGATGCGTCTGCCTGATTAGGCGCTAATGTCATCCAGTCACAGACAGACTCTACCCACAGATCACCCAAGAACTGTCAAATCAGTTCAAAAGCATTCCTCAGAATTTCTTTCAGACAGATAGGCGATATCATTATGGAATGACCCGGACTGATGCGCTGAATTGGGCGCCTATTCTCTCCGCATCATTCACCTCCTCAACGTTGCATGGAAGAGCCATTCCATTCTTCACGTACTGCTGTGCAGAAGGGATCGTCTGACTTGTGGAAGGTGGGAACCTTTTATCTCTCCTATAGTCTGAACAGTTGAAAACAGCTTGTGTTGATCACATTTCACAAGCTTCTGCAATCTTCCTCAATGACCATTCGGCAAGCTTCGGAGATGCACTGAGATATCAGCAGTATGGGTTAAGCATTATTCAGCTCAACCATGCACCATGACACCTGTAGATTACGCCAGAGATCCATAACAATGTAAAATTGAAGTGGGTAGTTGATAATCTGAGGTGTGAAATGTATACCCATTTGATATCCTTTTAAGCCTCTGTGGGATGTTCCGGAGTGAACTATGTAGCACACAGAGAAGATACCATAGACTCCTTATCTCGATTTATATTCTATGGTGCATAAGAATCTCCCTCAACATGCCATAAAAGAAGGTGTATGATTTTAGCAATCAATTTTTATGCCTGTGGGTGAATCCTCGGGAGGGGGTCTACCGTATGACAATGCCACGAGACCAGTGGTTTAGAGTGTATCCAATTTGGCACAAGTCCCCAAAGCAGGTGGGGGTGAAGGCCAAATTGTTTGAAACAGAGACCTCTGTTTGATATGAAATACTGGTAAATATGGGTCAGTCTGCACAGGGAGTCAAGCGGAATCTTCACATGGGTTCTTGTATGATCCTGTAATCATAAAACATAAGGTAGACATCTTCCAAGCCCCCAGATATTCTATTGAATACTTCATGTGAGCTTACATAAAATTCTGCATGGTTTACAGGGATCATGATACCGCAAGCATCTTTGCAGTCCTTATCAACAATGAGGAGGAGTGGTGTTTAAATATTATTACATTTTGTTAACGGGAAAATAGTTTACATTGGTAGGATTAGAAAGGAAAACCGAAGTCACAATTATTATCTGAACCTATTGAAAATTGAAATTAACCATCTGGTTGAACTCACTGGCCTAATGAAATTATAATTGACGTCTTTCATATGAGACTTGGATCGCATGAATTTTGTGAACAAATTGAAGATTCCATTGGTCAGAACTCGAAATGAGAATACTGTAAGTGTCCTCTTGCCCCTATACCATAGGCTGTCATAGACGTTTGGTCATTGGCTAATGCTCAATTTATATTTAATGGATAATTTGGTACTTCTTGATCATACGTGTGTAATACTTTAGTGGGTTCACCCCATATTATGGGTGCGGTGAATCGCCAAGTCTTATACAGAATGACTTATCCTGTATTAGAATTATATACCTTCCAAAAATTACATAGAGTTGCAATTAGCATGCAAGTTCCTGTCTGTTGTAAGATGTACATAGAATCAAATATGAGTAAGAATTGAATAGAACCTAATTATTTATAAATGAAGGTTAAAAACACCTAATTTGATTGACTAGACTTTAGAAAGTTGATTGATATTTTGAATAGAAGATATAAGTAAATGAACATCCTAACATATGAAAATTAGTAGCAAGTGTTCAAAAGACTTGTATTCTAACGTATGGAGTGGAAGACATGATCCTAGAATACGGGTAAATTGAGTACTGCAATAGAAATAACATTGCCATTCAGTGTTCTTATTGTCATGTGATCCAAGTGAAAGGGGTTTATCAACTTCAGTTTATATGATGTTTGAGGCACCTACTGCTAAATTTGACGATTCCTTATGTATATCACTAGCCACTAGTTGGGTGATGGTAATTTGTTCAATAGTGTCTCGTCAGAAAGCTGATAATCAAAAATGTTATATGGATATATTGAATATTTACACATATCATGTATATGCAACATGATGGTCAAATTTTAAATATGGAAATATTCCTTGAATGGTGGAAAGATGACAAAAAAAACATCTTGAACGATCATCAAATTGTAACCCCTAAGAAAAGTATGAGAACGAGCAAACTATTTATTGAATTTGAGTACAGTTAACTCTCACGACATTGCATCGGATTCACTGAAATACCTTTGCAAGTATGTGATCGAATCGAATGTATCAATCCTTAGCAGGACGAAACAATCTCTATAGAGCTGCATTTTTGTAAACGGATGCGCCAAGTCAGCATGGTGTCCCTACCTTATAGCGAGCATCAGAATTGCATCGCCGGGAAAGAGTATTCTACTATTTGACCGTATGTCGAACTAGTCTCTCTTCATAAGAATTTAGGTGTTCATCGAACTAAATGTGTAGAAATGGTTATTCATCTCTATCTAAGTTGATCTTGACACAACATGAAAAGAAGAGAGCAGAGTGTCACTTTTGGTGTCAAATTTTGAAGCAAAGATGCTTATTGCACAAACTTATGTGCTTCTCTTCATTTTTCTTAGTAGGAGCACAAAGCAATATGTTAGTTTCAGAGACAATTAAAGTTTAGAAGGATGTGTAGGCATTTGCTCAATTATAAATCTTGAGAGGATGTTTTTTAACACAATTTTGATGCCAAAACAATTGTGAAGTTGGATAATAAATTGACAAAATTATACTATGGCACCTACATGATAATCTATATGAGACCTACATGATAGTCGATAATGGCGCCATCACGAGCTATTTCGAATTTGTCTGGAAAATGAGTTTTAAAACTTTGGTGGAAAAATCACTTTTCATCAAGTGATTTGTACAATAGTATACCTGAAATTGCGCTAGACAACCAATGTGGTCTCTAGTATGCCTCAACTTGTCTGATGGAGTACATGCGAAAAATTAGGCTAATGACTGCACATCCATCAACATTGACTAATTTACATTATAGTTAGATATTAAGAGATGCACAAACATAGTATGACTAGTTCGTGTATGCTACTACTTGTGAGCATTTAAAAAAAAATAAAATCATGGCTATAGAAGGAGGTCGTCCCTGCAGAAGCTGTTAGAGCTTAAGTCAAGTATTAGGTCCTCTACTTTCCTTCGTTTTTTTAATATTTTATCATGCACGTCCTGAGCAGATTCATTTTCATCATCATTTTCCGTGGGATTTTTTGTCATACATTTTTATTTTGGGATTGAATTTCCTTGTCTTTTGATTCAAGTTATCGCTTGAGATCTGGACAGAGGCATGAATGGGAAAAAGACGGGTGCATGCACAGATCTGAAGTCTAATGATAACCTTTTGGGGCCAAAGAAGAGTTCATTTAAGATAGGCTTTCGGTTAAAATAATGGATGTGTAAGCGAGGGTCGATGATATAACATGAAGATATCGTTGAAAGTGGAATTGTTGGTTTTTTAAAGTGATTTTTACTGATTGAATGTACATAGAGCAATTACTATCCGAAAGTGATACAGATACTGTCAGATACAATGGTTGATTGTTGAAGGTAAGGGGAACTATCCATAGGCAAAGATCATGTTAGTCATGAGCTACAAGACCGCAAGTTATAGATTTATGACAATTATGTTCACATTTTATAAAGAAACGGGAAACCAACTTAAGTTGCATAATATTACCCAACAGGAAATCATATCAGCATTTGTATTTATGCTGTCAGCCTAAAATACACATAATTAAATTGAAATCATATATTACAAAAAAGTGATAAATGCAATATTCAAGAGATGAAAATTATTATTGTATCCTCATATACCTTAAAAACGGTCATACATTCTCACGATAGTCCCTATCCTCGCCTTGCTAATGAAATTACACATGAACCCTGCATAAATTGTTGTTGGTTGCTTGTTGCATCTTTATAATTGCATCAAGGCATAAAGAAATGCAAATATAGTTAGTTGCCTCTTTTTAGGATTTGGTTTGATTCTTTCTAGAGTATTGATCAATTTTCAAATGTTTGTCAATTCAATCAGGTTCCTTTCAAATTTAAAACCACTTGTCATTCATGGTAGTTTCTTTCATTCGCAATCTGACATACTTATAGTGATGGTTTATATGATTCAATGTACTCACAACTGTAAAATGGGTCCAACAGCATTCATTTTCCAAAAGACAGAAAAATATGGGTCCAACAGCAATGTCACTACGATATGATACGGACACAGAAATATATATGTAAGTCAAGGACAAATGGATGAATTCATGGCGGTGTTCTATTTCTTATTGTTTTTGCATGCAGGTGTCCTTTCCTAAACGTTAATAGGTTCTTTTCGCATACTGTATTGTTGTGCATAAGGGACGATAACTGTAATATTTCAATTAATTATTTTGTTTTCACGAGGGAGGGAGAGATTTTATTTTGCTAAATTTGCACAGTTTCACACTTTGCTAACGTTAATGGGTTCTTTTTGCATACTGTTGTGCATAAGGGACGCTAACGGTAATTGTTTTCATGAGGGAGGGAGAGATTTTATTTTGCTAAGTTTGTATAGTTTCACACTTTGTCACTTGTGTCGCATAGAGTTACAGGATTTGAGCTTGGGTCAATTAACTTGTAAATATAAGTCCACACCAAAACATCAAATTGGAGTGCTTGGTAAGGTACTTTCAAATTTTCATGACATATGAAAGCCTCTCTCAAACGAAGGTTTTAGACTTGTGTGGCATATATACGAACATATGGATTAAGGGTTATATTTAACAGTTATTTATTTGTTTTAAAGTGTTTTTCTTATATATAAAAGTTTATAGATTTTATGTTTTCAGAATGTATAAAATTTAAATAAGTAATTTTAGGATTTGAGTGGTAAGGTGTGTATTTATAAGGGGAGAGGAGGGGACATAAATATCTGAATCAATCATTATGTTAGTAAGAGGGTCACTTCTATCATGGTTTTATACTTATTGATATAAGAAGAATGATATATTGGGGTTTACATGTTAAAGCAACCAAGCCATCTATTAAGAGTCATAGAAACTGTTACAAAATGCTATGTATTTTTACAAGACTTTGTTTGGATTATTTGAAACTACACATGATGAGAATGGAAGGACAAGCAATTAAGCATCCTCATTTAGTAGCCAATCAACCATTACGTTAATAAGAAAACCACATTCATTGTGATGTCACCCTTACTAACATAAAAAACATATTATATTATGATGTACATGTTATTATTGACCAAACTAACTAATCAGTGTGAAATTAAGTTTTTATTGAATGAAAATTTTAAGAGTCATAAAAATAATTCTAAAATATATAAAAAAATATCCAACTTAAATAATAATAAATATATTTAAAAACAATATTACAAAAAATAAAATAAAAAATTGTTTAAAACTAAAATACCATGTAAAACTAGTGAATCAAATAAAATATCCGTACACAAAATAAAACTCTCCATACAATGTTGTATTCTTCTACTTATGTACCAATCTTTAATGACAATGATAATAAGTTTAGTCAAATGTTGCATTATTCTATTATGCTCCTTTCAGTTAAATATATCTATCTTGAATGATAATAAGAAGTGTATTAATAAATGATGGAGAAACATGTTTTTATCATAATTCACATAAATTAAGTTTTAATTGTGAATCATTCAAAAATTACACTCCTTCAATTAAATATATCCATCTTGAATGATAATAAGAAGTGCATTAATAAACGATGGAAGAAACATATTTTTTTCATAATTCACAGAAATTAAATTTTATCTCTTTAAATTTTGATTACAGTCAAGTACCGGTAACAAGACTCATGGAACACTTAAATAGAAAGATTTCCTTTATTATCATTTTTTAGAACTTAAGAATAAACCAATTTACATGAAGATTAATATTAATCGACCCATTTATCAATAGTATTATATAGTAACATAATTTTCAACAGGAACACACCAGCAACTTACTATCAAGCACTTAAATATCCACATTAAAGAAAAAGGTATATATTTATTAGAAGAAAGCTCTTTTATATATATATATATATAGTGATGAGATTTAATGAATATGAATTGTTTTTCCTTCATTTTTATAGCTGTATAACTCCTTTTGGAGTTGATTTGATGCTTCGTGCAGTCCGGTATAGGAATATTGATGATGAATTTTAAAATGTTTGTCAATTCAATCAAGTTTCTTTCAAATTTAAAATCGTTTTGTCATTCATGGTAGTTTCTTTCATCTGCAGACTGCAATGTGACATATTGTGGTGGTTTGTATGATTTGGCGCTATTTGAACCATGCAATGTACCAAGAACTGTAAAATGGGTCCAAAAGCATTCATTTTCCAAAAGACAAGACGATGTCACTGTGATACGATAGGGACAAAAGGATGAATTGGCGGTGTCACATACTGTTGTGCAGAAGGGACGTTAACAGTAAATTTTCATTTTGATTCCTGTTAAAATGCTTTTACGTGTTCATGACTGTCAATTCTTCTATTTTCAATTCAATCAATATAGACACGTGGGTTAAGAGTTAAATTTAATGGTTGTTTTCTAGTTATCATTTAAGGAATTTATGCTTTCACAGTTCATACGTACGTAAAATGAAATAATTTTTTTTATAGATAAAATTATATTTATTTTTGTAATTGATATTTAGGGTTATTTTTGAAATTGTGAAAGTATCAAAGTTTTACTTTTCAAAATTATAAATGGTAGGAAGTAATTTGAAAAATTAATAAAAAATTCATACATAATTTTAACTAAAATATTCTCATTATAATTGTTGTTAAAATTTAATTATTATCTTATATTTTTTATATATATATAAATTCGCTTAATTTTTTTTTTCTTTAAAAATATAATTGTTAATTAAATTTTATTATTGCCTAATATTTTTTTATATATTTACAAAATTGTAAAAAAAATTAAATTAAAAAAAAATTATATTGTAATAATATATTATAAATAATTCAAATGTATATATAATATGTAGAATATAATTTTATGTTGAATTTTTGTTGAATTTAAGTAAAAATTGCAACTTACAATCCTTGTGATATTTGTCCTTTATATTTGAGTTGGTTATTACATCACTTCTTTAGGCTTAAATGTAAAGTAGGCAATATTCAACTTTTGAAATTACAAGTTATTTATTTCTAATATGGAAATAATTGTATTACACATATGTGTTTTTACAGCGTAACATTTCAAGCATTCTTGGTTGAGTTGTGGTCCTATGTAGTTTAGAGAGTGGAGAAGATCTCATTTTGGATTTCCAAACCCCTCTCATTGGTAAAAAGATTCCATATATATGTTAAAGTTCTAACTGCCACTCCTTATGTGTACTACTCCTCTTGTTGGAATCCCTCAAAAGTTGCCTATGGTAAGCTTGAGAAGCTCTTATGAGGCTTTCTACGGGTTAGCTCACAAGGTAGAAAAGGATTCCACAGAGTGGCAAGGTATATCTGGTGTAAACCCAAATAAGTAGGGGGCCTTGGGCTTATTGACATTAAACTCTAAGATGATGCCCTAAGCGCTAAATAGATTGTTAGAGGGCTAGAAGGTTCGGAAGCTTGGAAAATTTTGTTAAGAAATCACATCCTCCAAGGAACTCCACTTGGAAAGAAAGGATGGGGAGGATTAGACTTTTAATTTCTTTTTCTCACACTAACGATCATTAAAATTGGAGGCCCTTTTATGGCCAAAAGCATATGGCGAGCTTGGGAGTTACTCAAACTATATCTCATTTGGATTGGAAATGAATTCACATAAGGCCTCTCCATTAAACTTCATTTTGTCTGGTTGTAGTCACCCATTATTTAATGTTAGAATGAACCCCTTGGATTAATTCCTAGATTTAAAGGCCTTTGGCTCATCAAAAAGGGGATTTTCATAATCAATTATCTTTTCTGCAAAGAAAATAGACACTGGTTACCTTGGGTTAGCATCAAGCAAATTTTTTTTTAATAATGACTATGTCAGATCCTAATCTCTAAAAATCCAATATGCTATCATAGATGATCACCTCCATAAAATTGGGATTTCATCTCTAATTTCTTGGTGGAGAGACTGGAACTGGAAAACCACTCCCCTTTGTCAATACAAACCCCAAATTGGTTATCATCTGCTTATGTCTCATAAAATTCTTGTGAATTCATTGATTTAATGGTGGAGTTTTAAATCCTCCCATCAAGTTTGCATGAGGATATTTGAAATGATTTGGAAAATTCCCACTAAGCATAAGAAAGATCAATTCCTCATGTGCATTCTTTACCAAGTCCTACCAATTAGGGAAAAACTAAAGCTTATGGGAATTACAAACCCCATCTTCCCTTCTTACAACCAACATGAAAACATCAAGCACTTGTTTTGGTATTATCCTTTTGCTTCCTTTGCATGCTCATGGATTCACTCCTTATTTCAACCTTTTCATCTAGATCCTTTTTCTTGGAAAATGGTCCTAATTTGGGGCTCATCCATTCTTCCTAAAAAATATAACTAGATTTGGCAACAATTTAGAGATGATATTATTTTTCAAATTTGGAAAAATAGACATTATGTTATTTTTAATCATATGCATATGGACATATAATTATAATTTTTTTATATTAAAAAGTTTTCATCATTGCGAATGTGTTACTCTAGATAGAGGTCCAAGAAAAGAAAGTCTACTTAGAGATGGAGCATCTCCATATGCTCATTGACCATTGGAGCAATACACCTTGTATGGTTAGCTGTGAATATTCATATCACTCGCGAAATGATCTCCTCCTCGGGGTCAAGGGAAAATTCTTCCATGTTACTGCTCTCATAAAAGACATGGGATATTTTAGTCCTAATTCTCAACCTCCCTTTTGAGGGGGTGGTAGGAGGCAGAGTTTCAATTGCTTTAGTGTCGATAGGACTAATAAAAATTCTTGTGGTACTGGTGGTGGTAGTGGATGGGATACTCCCTCTAGTGTTAATGATGGTGATTCAAACAGTGACACTTGGGGTGCCACCCCTTCTAGATAATTTCCCCACCTTTCTCTAGTAATTTACCCCAATGAGAGGAGAAGAACGAGGCTCAAGATGGATTGGAAGGTGTTCCAGATCAGGAGCCTATTAGTTTTTCCAGGTTGGGTGGTAAGCTTGACAGTTGTCCACATCCTCCTCTATCGACTACCATGTTTCTAGTTCATGCTTAATTTCTTTGTGTTATTTGTTTATTTCTCCTTTTTCTATTGAAATATCTTTGTTGATATGAACTCTATGTGAGATGACCTAGCCCACATGAAGTCAGTCTATCTCGATGTCATTTGATTTGGTATTCTGCCATACTGTTTGACATTCTGGTGAGTACTACCATACCACCCATCTTTTTATATGATTAACACTATATATATATATTTTATATTAATAGAGATATTTTCAATAAAAATACACTAGTACATTTAGCTTAAATTTAAAATGTAGATATATCAATTTGAAACTTTTATTTAAAAAAAAAAATCTTTTTTGTAAGGGCTGCGAATTTCACTATATGTTCAAAATATTAGAATATATTTTATAGTAGTCATTATTTCCCAACGCCACCATCAACTACCATTATTTTAACATCTATGATGTAATTTTTAAGAATCTTAATTGTTATTATAAAACAAAAAAAATTATATTCACAATTTTGACTTGTAAAAAAATAACTAACTCTCATGTGAAAGAAAATGTTGACATTAAGCCACAAAAAACATTAACAATTATGCTATACTATCAAATTTAAACCTTGTAGGTTGCTCATGTTTGTGAGGATTTTCCAATGAGGATTTTTAGGAAGAGTATTAAGGTGTGTATTTATGAGGAGAGGGGAAGGCCGAGCAAGTAAACTTAGAGATGCCTATGTTTGAATTGGGTCAACTTGCAAGGAAAATCAACTTAGAGGTGCCTATATAAGAAAAACCCTAAAGGTCATGTAAATTACATGAATCAAAATGATGCATTCTTGAAGATCATTTCCACTAGAGATATTCACATCCTTACACACTCCAAATTAAATACAAAGTAACTTATTAAGTCATCTAATTGATCTAACGTCTACCTACCATCCCAATTTGGTGTCATCATGACAAAGATTCACATCATTGCATTTATTGAGCATATATGCATAGCGAAGGACCAACCCTTCACTCACAAGGAACTGGGAAATCCACACCTAGTCTGTGTTGTTTACCTCAAGTTTTTGTGTGCCTTGGAAGGGAGAAGACATATTAAGATAAATGTACATTATCGCACATGTTGGGGACATATTTTAATAAAGAAAAGCCATAAAAAGTGTAAATTAAATAAACTAACCCTACAAAGTAAATGAATGGAACAATGGGTGGCACAAGGATAGAATCGGTGGCCAAAATAGTCCTCGTTGAAATTTTCCTAGGAACATTTCCGATGGTCAATTTTTTAAAGTTTGTTTTTGAGTTTTTCTTGGACTATTATGAGTCTTCTATCAACTAACTTAGCTGGTATAATTTTCACAACAAGGTCTTGCTCATGCTCTAATGTAATTTTCACTTCTCAAATATAGTCTATTTTACCCTTTTTAGATTTAGAGTTTTACTATCTTTTTACCCTAATTTATAAATATGAATTAAGACCCTATTTTGATACATTTAGTTTTTTGGGTTTAAAATGTTTAAAAGAGTCTACAACCAGGTTACAAGACAACAGTTGTCACTAACAAGTTCCAGATCAATTCTAATCCACTAGAATATACTTTTCTTTTATTAACAATTATTAGAGGTCACAAGGTCCCAAAATTTAGGGTTAGAAAGTTCAATTAGGTTCAGAGGGTAATTCCTCACCATACCCACTCTCTAACAGGATTTAAAGATTCAACTTGATTTTTCTCAAAATTAACGCATTCAAAAAATTCGTAAATCATTCCCATTGGATAGGAAATTTCCTCACCTTTCCAATGATATAAAGAAGTCCTCCTAACTCCTCATATTTCTCAAGTTATGGGCCGACGGGCCTTGGGGTGAAAATTTTCCCAAGAGCGGGCCTGCGGGCCCAAGGGAGAAAATTTTCCCCAGGGGCAGGTCTGTAGGCCGCGAGGAGAAATATTTCCCCACAGGGGGTCTGCAGGCCGCCAGGAGAAATTTTTCCCACATGGTTCGGTGGGGCCTGGGAAGACAGTTTGGAAATTTCCCGCGTGGGGATGAAAAGCCACCTTTAATGCACCCATGCTCCCACGAGTCCACAAGTCCGCAAGGGACACATGGACACCTCCTAAGCCAACGCAGGGGCAAGGTGGTGGGGAAAAATAGAAAATTTTAATGCCCCAAAGGAAGAAAAGGGTAAAAGGGACCCACTGCCTCCACCGATGCCTCACGCAATGCCACGTGGCAGCTCCTGATTGGCTGCGGGCCGGGGGGAAAATTTAGAAAATTTTCCAAAATTTTCTGAAAAATGCGCTAAGGAAAAAGGGACCCCCTCCGCCAATGCCTCGTGATGCCACATGGCAGCCTCTGATTGGCTGGGGCCTAGGGGCGGCGGGAAAATTTAGAAAAGTTTTCCCTAAAATTTTATGAAGCACTAAGTTTAAAAAGGGATCTACCCCTCTGCCAATTCATGGTGCCACATGGCAGCCTCTGATTGGCTGCGAGGGGTGGGGGGAGAGAGAAAATTAGGAAAATTTTCCCAAAAATTTTCCGAAGCGCTAAGGGAAAATTCGGGCCCGCGGGTCTGCCAAGGAAATTTTTCCCAATTTTTTTTTTGACAGTTAGAATTATTTTTTTGACGCCAAATGAAGAAAAACTTCAGAAGGCCATAACTTTTGATAGAGAGCTCAGTTTTGGGAAAACAAGGACTTTCTAGAAATCTCTCAACGTCCTCTTTACTCAGGAATCATTAAATTTTGATTTTGATAAAGTTTAAGGAGTCAATTTCAAGAAAATGATCTGCAGGCTTTTACAGTGCAAACTGGTAAATTTTAACTTATAAGATTTGTTCAATTTGATCTTCTTCCTCTCTCAACATGTCAAATAGACATGGAGAATTGTTCTTAGATGGATTTAAGAAGGATTTCAAGATTCAATTTGTCTGATTGATTTGCAATTTGAAAATTTACATCTCTTGACAGCAAAATGACTGTAAGAGGGTTGAGCCCATTTTTGCTAAGTTTTCTAAGAAGTTCCTTAAGTATTTTTGTCCAATTGGATTCGTTTAGGGCATACTACTTCAATTTAATCATTTAGTTTGTTATTTCATTGTTGCAGGTTCGAACTGTGCATTTTTGGATAAAGTATTTGCCAGTTTGAAAATACAAAACAAGAGATCAAATTTTAAAGGATCTATTCACCATTTTCATCTTCCAAGTATTAGAATTCATTCCAATTCTAATCTAATACATTTAGTTGATTCAATTCAACTATTCAAAAGCTAAAATACATCTCTGATTTCCAATTTTCACATATTTCAAAAGACAGAGTATTACACTTCCTTCATACACATTTCTTTCTTTCAAACAGAGATTACAACTCACATTTAGATGATTAAATTCAATACAATGATGCAATTTGAGGAAGGTTATGCAATCCTTTATTGATTCCAAAAGACAACTTTACAACTTCCTTCTTTCTTTCCTCAATTTCATCATACAGGACACAATTTCTTGCTTTCAAAAGAACAGAACAGAGTATGTCTCTTTCACATTTCAATTTACACTTTCATAACCAATACAACATCTTTCCATTACAAAACATATACAAGTTCATCCACTTCAAGTGGGAAAGGTTACAATAAGATTTCATTTCACAAGGGACTGTCAAACTATCTTTTCTCAGCTCCAGAACAACAACATGCATATTTCTCATTCTTCCAAATTGTGATCACAACAAGAGTAGGGGAAAGGAAATGCTCTCCACCCAACCAAGACATCCAATGAAGAGGAGAAGCCATCCTTCTTCATTGGCCCCCGAGCCCCAACCACAATGCAATAAAAGATGTGATCCAACTCATGGCAACAACAGGCTTCCACAAACACACAAGCAACATTTTCACAATAAAAACACAGTCCAAAACAGAATGTAGTTTACAACTACATTAAAGCATGAAAAACATTACTGAGGCTTCATCAAGCAAGCCAAAGGAGCAAGAAACTATGGGGGATGCTTCTTATGCCTCCCAAAAGGGGAAATGGGTATCACCACCTGAATTACAAACCACCAAAATATAGTATATCAAAACCCTGACATTCCTTATGCCTCCCCCAAGTACCCATTATTCCTCACATTTCCTTATGCCTCCCCAACCTCTTATGGCACCCCATAACGAGTAAATAAATGCAAGCTATTTTTTTGTAAGGTGGAACCCAAATCCCAACTCCCTCCACCCTTATACCTCCCTAAAACACACTTGTGCCTCCCACAAAATAAACCCCATAGTCTTCTCCTACACCATTCCTAGGCCATCTACCCAACAGCCCACAAACATGCCAAAACATTCACACATTAACATTTACATTCATAAAAGAAGAGCATTTCAAGAGCCAAGCTCTTACCTCTCCATGATGGAGTTTCCCAAGTTCCAAACAATAGTTGTTTCCAAGAAAACAATCCAAAAATCCACCAAACAACAAGCATGCAACAATCTTCAAACTTCTCCAAAAGCAAGAGCTCCCAAAACAGCAAGGAATTCACCCAAGAATGAAGTCTCCAAAGTGAAGCAACCCAAAACAAGGCAAGGAATTCAAATTTTATAGAAGAGGGAAGAGAAGAGGATGAGGTGGATCCATGTAGGATGCCACATCACACATCCTCAACCCCAACCCAAAAGTCAACTTCATTCTCCAATGCATAATAAATAGGTGGGTGAATAATATGAAAGTTTACTTACATACTCAAATCCAACCCACACCCCAAAGGACTGAAATTAAACCATGTAAGAAAAATACAATTAAGACCTTCAATTTGCCTTCTCAAAAATCATTATAAAAGTCTAAATTCAACTCTCCAACCATAGGTATGGTTGGTAATTAAATTTTAGAGGTATGGGACAAGTTGAGCTTGTCCCATAAGCCTCCAAAATCAGACTCCAAGAAAATTTTTGAATTTCCAAGAAGGTGGAGTGTTTCACACTCAAAAGTTAACTTACACATCACTTACACATCTCTTACAACACTTTAATTCAAGGCCAACAACTCTATTAATTACTTTCTTATGACATATTTTAATTAATTAACTTAACAACATGATTACTCACAATATTACACACCATTTAATGAATAATGAAAGGGTCAATGCACCACAAAATAAACACATGCAAACATAAACAAAGGAACCAATAAATAAATACACATAACCCCTTGGTCACATTTAAAGGTGATCCCCCCCATGGGAATCCCTAACACACACAAACACACACAAACAAATACTAGTTGCCATGGTGACCTTGTTGAATTCATCTAGAATTCCAATGTGGTTGGTCTCCAATCCCCCGATGTTTGTTGTGATATTTTAACCTGTAAAACATGAATACCTCCTTCGGCCTCGTGGCCATATCAGAACATCCAAAATAATATAATTAAAATTCCAAAATCATCTAGATATATGGATCACAACAACATCCAAGCAACCAACAAGATCATTTGCAATTTTACTCAACAACTATATCATCATCAAATAATTTCCATTTCTAGGTCTACTCACAATATCCAAATATCACATGTCCGAACAACATCCATAATATAACCATGTCAAACAGTATATCAACATCAATATCCAAAATGCCTCTAATAATCATCATGCATCATAACTGAATCAAGTCAACAATAATCCATGATCTAACATCTAACATCATACTATAATAAAGTCCATAATCATGTCCATAATATAATCAGCAGTATCATGATTAGTATCAAAAAGGTGTCAAAGGGAAGTGGGCACTACATCCCCCTCCCCTTAGACTCGACTTCCTCCTGGAAGTCACTGGAACAAATGTGGAAACTGAACTCGTAGTAAAGTAGCATCCTCCCATGTAGCTGCAGTCTCATCATATCTTTCCCACTACACCTAGACCTGATCAACCTCTCTTCCTCAAAGGCCCAGGGTCCTGCGATCTAGGATGCGAATGGGCTCCACCATCACCTGCCCCTGATCCTGCACCTGTAATGATGTCCAATCTAACACATGAGAAGGATCTGAAACATATCTCCTAAGAACTGAAACATGAAACACATCATGTATGTGAGACAAGCTAGGTGGCAATGCTAGTCAGTAGGCCAAAGGGTCGATACACTCCAAGATCTCAAAAGGACCCAATGAATCTAGGAGCTAACTTAAAACCTTTTCCATAATGGATAGGGCTCTTATGTGGCCTGACACGAAGGAACACCTTCATGCCCACATCAAAACTATGGTCGGTCCTATGTTGATCTGCATACTTCTTATGCCTGTCCTGTGCCTCCTGCAGTCTCTGTCTGATCAAAACCACCTGCTGCTCCATGTCCTGCAACAAAGCTGGTCCAAGAGAAACCCTATCCTCTAGCCTGTCCCAGTTAAGAGGTGTCCTGCACTCTCTACCATACAAATCCTGAAAAGGAGCCATGCCTATAGAACTCTGAAAACTATTATTGTAGGAAAACTCCACCAAGTACAGGTACTCCTCCCATCTAGACTACTGATCCATCACATACATCCTGAGCATGTCCTCTAAAATCTGATTCACCCACTCAGTCTGTCCATCTGTCTCAGGGTGATATGTTGTGCTGAAGTTGATCTTCATCCTGAGGGCATGCTGCATGGTAGTCCAAAAATGGGAAGTATACAAAGGATCGTGGTCACAAATAATCTTCCACAGAATCCCGTGTAACCTGAAAATCTCATCAAGATATACCCATGCCACTGCACTAGCTATATAAGTGGTCTTCACCAGAGAAAAGTGAGCCACTTTTGTCAATTTATCAACCGTGACCATGATGGCGTCGTGGTGATATCTCGACATCGGTAGCCCAACAATGAAGTCCATGGAAATGGTGTCCCATTTCCACTCCGGTATAGCATGAGGAAAGAGAAGGCCAGCTGGATGTTGATGCTCAGCCTTTACTTTCTGGCACTCTAAACATCATGACATGAACTGGGCCACGTCTCTACAAAGTCCTCTCCAATGATACAACTGTCTCAAGGTGGCGTGCATCTTCTTCACCCCGGGATGGGCTGAATAGGGTGCATGATGTGCCTCCGCCAAGATGTCCTACCTCAAGCCTCCATCTCTGGGAACATAAATCTAGCCTCTGTGCCTAAGAAGACCATCTTCCTCTAAAGAAAAACCATCAAACTTCCCCTCGAGGGGTCTCTGAGACTCGATCTCTGCTCAAACTGCAATGTAGAAGCTATCAAGAGGAAGTTGCTGAAGAATCCTGCTCCGTAAATCTGTGCTCACTGAGGTGGCCATAGCCACATGTCTCCATCTGCTGAGAGCGTCTGCCACCACATTCTCCTTCCCCTTCACATGCTCTATCTCCATATCATACTCACAAAGCAACTCCATCCAACGCCGCTGAAGAGAATTGTGATTAGGCTGTGTGAAGAGGTGGCGAAGACTCAGGTGATCTGTCTTGAGTGTGAATCTCTGACCAAGTAGAAAATGCCTCCATCGAACCAAAGCATGCACACCTACCGCAAGCTCAAGATCATAAGTTAGATAATTAAGCTCATAATCTTTGAGTTTGCGAGATTCAAAAGCCACTACTCTGCCCTCCTGCATCAACACACCTCCAAGCCCTACTAAAGAAGCATCCATGCAAATGAAAAACTCACCCTGTGGATCTGGCACTGCAAGAATAGGTGTTGTAGTGAGACATTCCTTCAGTGTACTGAAGGCCTACTCACACCTATCTGACCAAAAAAACTTCTTCCCTTTCCTCTGAAGGGAAGTGATGGGGTGCGCAATCTGAGAGAAGTCCTGAACAAATCTCCTGTAGTAACCTGCTAATCCCATGAAGCTGCGCACCTCAGTCATAGTAGTGGGTGCTGGCCAATCCATGATAGCTCTAATCTTGGAAGGATCGATGGTGATACCTTCCCCAGAAATGATATGACCCAAATACTGCACCTCCATCTGAAAGAATGCACACTTCTCCAAGTTCCCATAAAGCTGCTGCTCCCGAAGACACTGAAGAACCTGGCGAAGGTGCCCCTCATGCTCCTCACACATATGTGAGTAAATCAAAATTTCATCAAGGAAGATGAGCATGAAGTGATCTAAGAAGGTCCTAAATACCCCATTCATCAAACTCATAAACACTGCGGGGGCATTAGTCAAACCAAAAGGTACCACTGTGAACTCATAGTGGCCATATCTCGTACGGAAAGGTGGTCTTATGAATGTCCACCTCTGAAATCCTCAGCTGATGGTAGCCTGACTTAAGGTCTATCTTAGAGAAAGTTGTGGCTCCCTTCATCTGATCAAACAAATCATCAATGCATGGAAGGGGATAACGATTCTTGATCGTTACCTTATTCAGCTGGCGGTAATCAATACACAACCACAAGGATCCATCCTTCTTCTTTACAAAGATCACCGGTGCACCCCAAGGGGATACACTAGGATGGATAAGGCCTTTCTCCAGAAGGCCCTCAAGCTGTAACTTGAGCTCGTAGAGCTCTGGGGTGGTCATCCGATAAGGTGCTCGTGAGATAGGCTCTACTCCCAGAACCAGATCTATATGAAAATCAATCTCACGTGGGGGTGGTAACCCCGTAGCTCCCCTGGAAAGACATCTGCAAACTCTCTCAAAATGGGATGATCATCTAGCGATGGTCCACTAGACCCATCCTCTGATCTATCACTGACTGTAACAACATACATCTGACAACCCCATCGCACACACCACTTAAGCTACATAGCAGAGATGGTGTGAATAGAAATGGGTCTCCTGACCCCTGAAATCACTGACTCAACTCCCAAATCATCTGCACAAGATATAATCTTGTGGTAACAATCCACTCTGGCCCTGTGTGCAGATAACCAATCCATACCCAAGATGACTCCATATGAGCCCAAAGGAAGGATACAGAGATCCGAGGTAGTGGTGAAAGGTCCCAAATCCACCACACACTCCTTAACTAAGGAGTCTACAGAGATCTTGGCTCCAGAAGCCATCTCAACATCCCAACTATGACCCTACCTAACTGCCACCAGCCTGCATCACTCTACTAGAGATGGTGCAATGAAAGAATCAGAAGAACCAGAATCAAACAAAATGGAGGTAGGAATGCCACCAATGCTACCTGTAGTCTCAATAACTGTACTCTGATGCTCTGCCTAGTGGTTCTCAACCACTGTGTACATCCTATGACTGCGCCCCATATCACCAATAGTAGGCTCTGAGATCTGTGTCTTACCCTTGTTATTAGGGTTCTGTGGGTAGTCTCTCCAAAAATGTCTAGTAACACCACAACCAAAACAACAACCTGATCCTCTCCCTTGTGTAGCAGGTCTGGTTGGTACTCTGGAGGTATGTGGTGTGGATCCTGATGATCTGGCTATGGTCTGCTGAGGTCTCTACTGGTGAGCTCCTACTGAGTGAGCTCTCTGGGCACCCTGTGTCTTGATGGGACCCCTAGGAGGAGGCCCCATACTCTGACCTCTCTGTGCATCAAACCTCTGTGGAGGTCTATAAGGTGGGCGGGACTACTACTGCTGGTCTAAAAGATGACTGTGTTGAACCCTGTCCACCATGAGGAAGAGGTACTGACCCCCTCGATCTGTTGTCTTGCATCTGTTGTATGTGGCTCCAGACTCGGTCTCTAGCCTGTTGGGTCTTTCCCCAAGTCTCCTCTGCTATATAGGCCTTCTCGATGGCCTCAGCTAATGTCTGTGGACAATGGATCTGCACTGCACCTCCAATGTCTAGATTCAGGCCCCAGATGAACCTGTGGATCCACACCTACTCATCCTGCATGTAATCAACATACTGGAGTAGATCCAGAAATCTACTCTCATACTCAGCCACTGTAAGAGATGCCTATCAGAGGTCATGGAACTCATCTATCCGCTGTTGTATGAACCTCCGTGACAAATATCTGCTCCTGAAATGCTCCTCAAAGATCTCCTAGGTAACTGTCTCAGAATCAACATGGAGCTTCTACTCCTTTGTCTGCCACCAGACACCAGCTCCATCCCTCAGTAGATGGATCGCAACACGAGCTTTCATGTTGCTAGAACAAGGACAGAGCTTGAAGCACCCGCTCAAGCTCACCAACCAGGCCTCTACCTGAAATCCACCTATGTCACCAGAATAATGTGATGGCCAAAGCTTTAGGATCTCCCTGATGTGATCTGCAGCTGTGGTCTGACGGCCTCTAGGCCTCTCTGTATGCTCATCCCTAAGCCTAGGGCTCCGAGACCTCTCTCTATGTCCTGAAACTCGGTCACCCTGTCCCCTCTGTGGTGACTCTTCTCTGGCTGACTCTGCATGGAAGTTCTCTCCTCCATGCTCCTCACTGGGTCGAGGAGATACATGACCCTCAATGGAAGTGACTCTATCATGTCTGGCTGCATGTCCTCCTACTGATCCTCCGTAGAGCGGCATTAACATCCTGAAGAGTCTGTAAAATCTAGGGTAGGATGGCTGCTACAACATGATCTAGTGGTGGTAAGTCTAGGTCTATGTGAAAAGACCCCTCATCCCATCTGTGCCTCCTGCACAGACCAAGGTGAGAATTAGTTCATCTTTCTAAGTTTTATTCAGTTTCCATGTTTACTAAAATATGTAATTTCTAAACTAAGTTGTTTTCTAGATTTAAAAGTGTGCTAGGTTTAAGGTTCATGTCTCAAGTTTTCTAGTGTGCCCAATGGCCCAAGATTTTGAACCACTACTCTGATACCAAGTGTGATGCCCTAAAAACAACCCACTTGAGACCCAAGAACAACCTAGGATTAGTTAGGAAAATTATGGAATAATTTTTTTTGTTTAAAAGAGTCTACAACCAGGTTACAAGACAACAATTGTCACTAACAAGTTCCAGATCAATTCTAATCCACTAGAATATAATTTTCTTTTATTAACAATTATTAGAGGTCACAAGGTCCAAAATTTAGGGTTAGAAAGTTCAATTAGGTTCAGAGGGTAATTCCTCACCATACCCACTCTCTAACAGGATTTAAAGATTCAACTTGATTTTTCTCAAAATTAACACATTCAAAATTTCCCTAAATCATTCCCATTGGATAGGAAATTTCCTCACCTTTCCAGTGATATAAAGAAGTCCTCCTAACTCCTCATATTTCTCAAGTTATGGGCCGGCGGGCCTTGGGGTGAAAATTTTCCCCAAGAGCGGGCCTATGGGCCCAGGGGAGAAAATTTTCCCCAGGTGGGTCTGCGGGCCCCACGGGGAGAAATATTTCCCAGAGGAGGAGTTCAGGTCAGTGGGGCCATGGGAGACATTTTGGAAATTTCCCGGAGTGGGGTGAAAAGCCACCTTTGCACCCGCGCTCTCACGAGTCTGCAAGTCCGCAAGGGACACGTGGCACCTCCTAAGCCAACACGGGGAAAGCATGGGGATAAAAGAAATTTAATGCCCTGAAGGGTGAAAAGGGTAAAATTCACCCACACCTCCGCCGATGCCTTGTGATGCCACGTGGTAGCTCCTTGATTGGCTACAGGCGGTGGGGAAATGTAGAAAAATTTTCCTTTTCTAAAAATGCAAAAAGGCAGAAAGGAACCCACTCCTCCACCGATGCCTCGCGATGCCACGTGGCAGCTCCTGATTGGCTGCGGGACGGCGGGGAAAATTTAGAAAATTTTCCCAAAATTTTTCTTAAGCGCTAAGTTAAAAAGGGATCTGCCCCTCCACCAATGCCTCATGGTGCCACATGGCAGCCTTTGATTGGCTGCGGGCCAGTGGGGCGGTGGGGAAAATTTAGAAAATTTTCCCAAAATTTTTCCGAAGCGCTAAGTTTAAAAAGGGATCCCCCTCCGCCAATGCCTCATGGTGCCACGTGGGTCCTAGCAGGGCCGGTGGGGAAAATTAGGAAAATTTTCCCAAAAATTTTTCAAAGCGCTAAGGGAAAAATTCGGGCCCGCAGGTCCGCCAAGGAAAATTTTCCCAAAATTATTTTTTGACGCCAAATGAAGAAAAACTTCAGAAGGCCATAAATTTTGATAGAGAGCTCAGTTTTGGGAAAACAAGGACTTTCTGGAAATCTCTCGACGTCCTCTTTACTCAGGAATCATTAAATTTTTATTTTGATAAAGTTTAAGGAGTCAATTTCAAGAAAATGATCTGTAGGCTTTTATAGTGCAAACTGGTAAATTTTAACTTATAAGATTTGTTCAATTTGATCTTCTTCCTCTCTCAACATGTCAAATAGACATGGAGAATTGTTCTTAGATGGATTTAAGAAGGATTTCAAGATTCAATTTTTCTGATTGATTTGTAATTTGAAAATTTACATCTCTTGACAACAAAATGACTGTAAGAGGGTTGAGCCCGTTTTTGCTAAGTTTTCTAAGAAGTTCCTTAAGTATTTTTGTCCAATTGGATTCATTTAGGGCATACTACTTCAATTTAATCATTTAATTTGTTATTTCATTGTTGCAGGTTCGAACTGTGCATTTTTGGATAAAGTATTTGCCAGTTTGAAAATACAAAACAAAGATCAAATTTTAAAGGATCTATTCACCATTTTCATCTTCCAAGTATTAGAATTCATTCCAATTCTAATCTAATACATTTAGTTGATTCAATTCAACTATTCAAAAGCTAAAATACATCTCTGATTTCCAATTTTTACATATTTCAAAAGACAGAGTATTACACTTCCTTCATACACATTTCTTTCTTTCAAACAGAGATTACAACTCACATTTAGATGATTAAATTCAATACAATGATGCAATTTGAGGAAGGTTATGCAATCCTTTATTGATTCCAAAAGACAACTTTACAACTTCCTTCTTTCATTCCTCAATTTCATCATACAGGACACAATTTCTTGCTTTCAAAAGAACAGAACAGAGTATGTCTCTTTCACATTTCAATTTACACTTTCATAACCAATACAACATCTTTCCATTACAAAAAATATACAAGTTCATCCACTTCAAGTGGGAAAGGTTACAATAAGATTTCATTTCACAAGGGACTGTCAAACTATCTTTTCTCAGCTCCAGAACAACAACATGCATATTTCTCATTCTTCCAAATTGTGATCACAACAAGAGTAGGGAAAAGGAAACGCTCTCCACCCAACCAAGAAATCCAATGAAGAGGAGAATCCATCCTTCTTCATTGGCCCCCGAGCCCCAACCACAATGCAATAAAAGATGTGATCCAACTCATGGCAACAACAGGCTTCCACAAACACACAAGCAACATTTTCACAATAAAAACATAGTCCAAAACAGAATGTAGTTTACAACTACATTAAAGCATGAAAAACATTACTAAGGCTTCATCAAGCAAGCCAAAGGAGCAAGAAACTATGGGGGATGCTTCTTATGCCTCCCAAAAGGGGAAATGGGTATCACCACCTGAATTACAAACCACCAAAATATAGTATATCAAAACCTTGACATTCCTTATGCCTCCCCCAAGTACCCCTTATTCCTCACATTTCCTTATGCCTCCCCAACCTCTTATGGCACCCCATAATGAGTAAATAAATGCAAGCTATTTCTTTGTAAGGTGGAACCCAAATCCCAACTCCCTCCACCCTTATACCTCCCTAAAACACAACTTGTGCCTCCCACAAAATAAACCCCATAGTCTTCTCCTACACCATTCCTAGGCCATCTACCCAACAACCCACAAACATGCCAAAACATTCACACATTAACATTTACATTCATAAAAGAAGAGCATTTCAAGAGCCAAGCTCTTACCTCTCCATGATGGAGTTTCCAAGTTCCAAACAACAGTTGTTTCCAAGCAAACAATCCAAAAATCCACCAAACAACAAGCATGCAACAATCTTCAAACTTCTCCAAAAGCAAGAGCTCCCAAAACAACAAGGAATTCACCCAAGAATGAAGTCTCCAAAGTTGAAGCAACCCCAAAACAAGGCAAGGAATTCAAATTTTATAGAAGAGGGAAGAGAAGAGGATGAGGTGGATCCATGTAGGATGCCACATCACACATCCTCAACCCCAACCCAAAAGTCAACTTCATTCTCCAATGCATAATAAATAGGTGGGTGAATAATATGACAGTTTACTTACACACTCAAATCCAACCCACACCCCAAAGGACTAAAATTAAACCATGTAAGAAAAGTGCAATTAAAACCTACAATTTGTCTTCTCAAAAAGCATTATAAAAGTCTAAATTCAACTCTCCAACCATAGGTATGGTTGGTAAATAAATTTAAGAGGTATGGGACAAGTTTAACTTGTCCCACAAGCCTCCAAAATCAGCCTCCAAGGACAAATTTCGAATTTCCAAGAAGGTGGAGTGTTTCACACTCAAAAGTTAACTTACACATCACTTACACATCTCTTACAACACTTTAATTCAAGGCCAACAACTCTATTAATTACTTTCTTATGACATATTTTAATTAATTAACTTAAAAACATGATTACTCCCAATATTACACACCATTTAATGAATAATGAAAGGGTCAATGTACCAAAAAATTAACACATGCAAACATAAAAAAAGGAACCAATAAATAAATACACATAACCCCTTAGTCACATTTAAAGGTGATCCCCCCATGGGAATCCCTAACACACACAAACATGCACAAACAAATACTAGTTGCCATGGTGACCTTGTTGAATTCATCTAGAATTCCAATGTGGTTGGTCTCCAATCCCCCGAAGTTTGTTGTGATATTTTAACCTGACTTCGTGGCCAAAAAACATGAATACCTCCTTCAGCCTCGTGGCCATATCAGAACATCCAAAATAATATAAATAAAATTCCAAAATCATCTAGATATATGGAATCATCAATTATAATTCATCCAAGCAACCAACAAGATCATTTGCAATTTTAATCAACAACCATATATCATCATCAAATAATTTCCATTATACTTAGTGTGTTGGTTTAAATAATTGTATTGTAACTCTAAGGTTGTGATAATAATGGAAGGAGATCGATTTTTATTATATTCTTGCAATGTGTTGTAGCTCAAGGTTCTAAGGAAGGATATCAATATTCTAGAGATCTGGATAAAATTGTAGAAAGGAAAGCGAGGTTTGTGAAACTCTAAGTTTGAAAAACATGATTATTAAATCATATTTTTTTCATGTTATAGTAGTCAAAACGGTGATCTAAAGGTTATAAGAGTAATTTAAAATATGTGGTGAATGTTCTATATTTGTGCTAAATTTTCAAAATTTTATTCACTTTACTACTTTCTGTATGTCATTTTTTGAAAGGATGTCACCAAATTTGAAACAAATCATCTATTTTTCTAAATATTATTTTATACAATTAAGTCTAATTTTACTGTATTTAATGTGATTTAGGCTTGATTGAAATGTTTATGCTACATTTATTGCATTTGTTGGTGTAAACCCACTTTCTCATCAAACTTGTAGTTTACTTAAAATTAATGCCTCTATAATGTCCAAAATATTACCATAGCGATGCAAGACATTAGTGCAAATAAATATTTAAATAATTGATGATTAAGTCCTTTTATCCATGCTGATAAATCTTTTGAAGTAAAGAAGGGTCCATCATATTTACAATTTGTTTCTTCAAGAAAACATAAAAATAAGCAAAGGATATATGACTGTAAAACTACTCCACCTTCTAATTTTTTGCGTTTGTAAAGATTTTCATTGAACTGAAGATGAGTTTGATAGGAAAAAAACTATAAACAACTATTCAAATTTTAATATCCACCATGTACTCAAGGAACTCTATCACGCCAAGTGTGATAAATATTTAGCTACATTAATGTTTGTCTGTCAACTGTATTAGTAAATAAGTTAAATTGACAAAAGTTACTACTTATTAATATAGATAATTAGATTGATATCATTTGTTACTAATCAATTAAATTTTTATAAAAAATGATAAAATTAGAAATCAATATAATATATCTAAAATATTAATATTTTTCAAATAAATATATTTAAGATATAACTTATAATGAAATTTAATAAATATCGATTATTTTTGCTTGATAGTTAAAACTTTATAACTCCTTTTTTAGGTATAAAGATGTGCAAATCTAGTTTTCCATTCTTTTGGAGTTGGTTTGACACTTCATGCAGATCGATAGAGAAGTATTGATCAATTTCAAAAAAATTGTCTTTTCAATCAAGTTTCTTTCAATTTTAGAATTGTTTGTCATTCATGGCAGTTTCTTTCATCCATAGGTAATGAGACATACTTTTGATGGTTTGTATGATTTCACACCATTCAAATACTAATAGGTTAATTGTTGTACAAAAGGAATGTTAAGGGTACATTTTGAGGAAACATTTTATCTTCATATGATTTAAAAGTTAATCAAATTTCTGAGATTTTCACGATTTAAATAGTATTCAAATTTATGAGATTTTCACAATTTAACATCTTATAATTTATTTAGAGAGTTGTGTACAAATTTTTAACAAATTCTTAAATTCATAAAAATATATTATACATAATTTGTAAAGATAAGTATTAGTGTAAGAAAATGAGTACTATAAAAATATATTATATATAATTTGTATATATATATACAATATTTTTATTTGTTGAACTTTGCTTGAATGTGAGTAAAAAGTGAAACTTACAAGTCTTATGATGTTTGTCTTTGTATGCAAGTTGGTTATTAGCTTATTCCTTGAGGTTTATGTAAATTAGGTAATATTCAATTTTTGAAAGTACGAATTATGTAGTTATAATATAATAATAATTACTATTGTTAGTATATATAGTTTAAATTTGAAAGGAAGAGGATCCATCTTATCTCATGGAAGGAAGTGTGTAAGCCAACTTCTCAGGGTGGGCTCGGTCTAAGAAGGATGGATGACACGAATGTGGCTCTCCTGGTCAAACTTGGCTGGGACATGGCTAAAGGTAACTCTCATTAGGCTCAGCTTCTCAGAGCTAAGTACCTTGCTAATAATGAAGATTTCCTCACTTCAAATCCAATTCAAGGTTCGACCATTTGGAATTCTGTTATTAGTTCCCTTCCCATTATCCAAGATGGCACTAAATGGAGATTTGGAAATGGGAGACTCGTTGCCTTCTGGTGGGATCATTGGATTGGGGAAGAGCCGCTTGATCGCAATACCTTTTGGGACCCTGTGAAAAGAAGCCTCATTAATAAGTAGGGAAGGTTAGTTTCGGGCTATTAGAAGGTGGTGAATTCCATTCCCTCCTGGAATATTTAGGTTTGGGATGATATAAGTGAACAACAGAGCATGCTCCTGACTTCACTTAGAACCGTGCTCTCATCCATCTATATGCCCTTATCCCAACATGAAGATGAGATAATTTGACCCCTCTCCCCATTTGGCTCCTTCTCGGTTAAGGTTGCTTATCTCTCAATGCATTGTGTTGACTTTGGTCCCCCCCTCACCAAATTCTGGCCGAAGGAGATCATCCCCAAAATTTTTTTTTTTCTCTTGGCTCTCTTCTAAGAATGCTTTCCTCTCTGGAGAAAAATCTAAAAAGGAGGGGGTTTCTCTGTTCCCACTAGATGTGTGCTTTGTACTAAGGAGGCGGAATCCTTTGCCCATATTTTGATCCACTGTCCCTTTTCATAAGTTATCTGGCATTGGTTCTTTATTGAGGATGGGTGTGTTCTAGACCTTCCCTGAGTCCATTTAGGACACCCCTCTCTCAATGGAGTTTCCCCCTTCTCTCATCCGGCTCTGGTTCTGGCCTGGAAATTTCTCCTCCCGCATGGCATATGGAGCATCTAGAAGGAAAGGAACAGAATAATATTCAAATACTAGAGTCTTGAACCTAAACGGGTGGCTACCCAAATTGCTCGTACTTTCTAGGATAATCTCAAATCTCACCTCTGGTCCAAATATCAACAAAAAATCCAAATTTGTAACTCCCGGGAGTGGTAGCAGCTATTGGCTATTCATCATGCAAGTAAAGGCTCTTCCTCTACTCGGGGATTAGTTCGATAGCTTCCTCCATCTCAGGGTTGGAGAAAACTTAATACGGATGGGGCCTCGAAAGGCAATCCTGGTAAATCAGGTGGAGGAGCCATTCTTCGTTGCTCCTTGGGCTCTATCATTGCTACATCTACTCATAATCTAAACTATGGCACCAACCATCGTGTGGAAGCCATGTCTATCATCAAGGGCCTTGAGCTAGCTATAAAATTTGGTGATGATCCTCTCAAAGTTTGAAAGTGACTCCCCTCAACATCATCAGTCTCCTGCAAGTCAGTTGATTCTGGTCAAATGGTCAATCCAAAATATCATAGCCAATATCAGAATTCTACAAAGAAATTTCCAACAAATTTAGTTCCAGCATGTCCTTCCGGGGAGGGGAATAAAGTGGGGGACCACCTAGCTAACATTGGAGTATTCCTTGAGAGTCAACAAAGTTGGATGGACAACTTCTCGGCTGATCTCCTCCAAATTACTCAGAATGATCTATCCCAATGTTGAATGGTTGAAGGGCAAGTTGATATGGGTTTAAGCAACGCCTTTATGGCCTCCTCAAAAGGCGGCGGCATTTATGTTCAATTTATTTTGAAAAGACCTTTGGCGCAGAATCATTTGATGAGTGAGATGTGTTATGATGTGGAGGATTTCCGCACGCATGGGGTAATTCCTCCCCTTAATCATATGAATATCTGGAGGGAGGGCAATGATGGTGAAGCCGATGGCTCCCACGCCCTGAGTGGGATTTTAAAGGACCCCCATCACTCTCTCTTCTGCACTTTTCCAAAATTCTCAACAATGGGTGGCCAACTGAAGCGGATTGAGCCTGCTGCCTGCGACTCGATTAAAGATGATGTGGAGGTATGGAAACATTTTACTGGAAAATGGTATCACAAATTTCTTGGAGAGGATGGCGGGCTACTCGGCCCTTGTATTGTACGCAGTTATGGCTTCCTGGTCGAAGGGGAGGGTTTAGATCGGTAACACACATTTTACTATCCCCACCAATGCTATCGTTGATGCCACAGGTCTTCCTGCTACTGGCAACATCTATTTCAAATGCTTGCTACACGCGGAAATGTAGGATTTCATCGTTCCTGGGGAAAATCTGGTCAAATACCTCTTTGGCTACACACGTGATTCCTTGCCTCCACCATGGAACAACGTCGCTGACGTTGTAATGCATTATTTCACCATTGACGATTGTTATCGTCTAGTTTACGGCCCTCACTTCTTCATCCTTTCTCATCTGCGTTGGGGCAAAAAGATTAATCTTGCGGCTTTCCTCTATCAATCTCTCGAGCACTCTGTTTAGCTAGCTCGTGACGAGGAAGGGGCTATTCTCTACCAGGGCTTATTGTACTTTCTTTTTTCTAATACTGCTTTGCATGCCGACTTAATCCGCTTCCTCCCCCAAAACTGGGCGCCATTTCCATTCTCCTTCACCTTCCCCCCGTCCCTCCTCCACCTCCCTTCACTCTTCTCGACGCCGCCGTCATTTGCACCTTTCCTTTGACTCTGACTCAGACGTCGCCATTGTTAGCCCTCCCCTTGTTGTTTCCAAGCCCTCTGCTCCCCTTGGTTTCCCCCCGCACCTTTCGTGCCTATTGTTGGAAGGCACTGACACCAGTTTTAAAGTTGTCTCCCCGGTCTCAAACCCCGATACCTCCCTTGCCGAAGACATTCTGGGCCTCGTCAAGCTCTATCCTGGCTCCCCAGCCTCGGAGTAGTTGGAGACGAACCAGCATGTGGACGACCCCACTTCTCAGACTGTTGAAGACGTTCCGCTCTTCAACGACAGCAAACCTCCTGCTGACAATATGAAATCTCCTCCGAATGTGAACTCAACTCCTGCCGAGCCTGCGACTGCTGACTCTCAGAGGGAGGAACGCATAGTTGATTTGGTGTCATCTATTTTAAACAAGCTCCAGCATTCCTTCACAGCCTTGAAGGCCTGGGAGGCCTTCATTGATTCTACCAGGAGCGCCATTGCCAAAGATTGCTCAGAGCTCATCACCCTTGCATAAAATCTTGCGGAGGACTCGGGTTCCCCCAGAGCTAGAATTGCTCTCTGACCTGAAAAAGCTCTTCTAATGTTTTCTTTTCTCTTCTGTTGTCTTTTTCGTTTTCCTTTTTTTGGAATCTCCATGGGTACTTTTTTGCTTTGTTCTAAATTGCTAAATGTGGCCTGATGGGCTCCTTTGTATAAGGTTGTGGGACCTTCTAAAACCCTCTTTTTACCCTATATATTCCAAAAATATATAGTTTAAATTTTAAAATGTAGATATTAATTTGAATTTTTTTTTTAATCAATTTTCATTTTAAAGCTTCTAGGTTTAAAATATTACAATATATTTTATGATAAATAATTAAATGTCAAATTTAAATTTTTTATTTTATTATTTATTAAAAAAATTATAGTTCACAATTTTGAATTGTAAAAAAGAAGAAGATATAAATAGGAGGGTAGAACAAACAAACATACTCATCTAGCAACAAATCAATCATTACATTAGTAAGAGGGTCATTTTCATTGAAATGTGATCTCTATTGACAAGAAATCATGATAAAACCTAACCTATTAACTTATATGAAATTAAATTTTTAAAAATCATAAAAACAATTCCAAAATATACTTTGACAAAATATATCCAACTTTTAAGAGTAATGTGGGGTTTTACATTGCTTTTTGTTTTTGTTGAATAAGGAGTGGTTTACATACAACTTAACTCTTATGAGGGGACATTAATGGTACCTGATTAATTATATCCTTCACCATAGAAGGTTGAAGAATTTTTAATATTAGTGACTGCAAACAAAAGACTATGTGAAGCTAGAGAAAATATTTAAAATTTCTACGCACAAAAGAAAACTCTTTATAGATCATTCAAATGTTGCATTATTTAATTTGTCAAATTTTAATGACAATAATCAGTTTTAGGCTTTAGCTGGGTGCATTAATAATCGAGATGGTAAAAATATTTATTATCATTAATATTAGTTAAATTAATTTTTTAATTTTAATAATGTTTGATTGGTCTTGTAAAAAGGGTGGTAGTGAGGGATTGTTTGAAAATTCATTACAAATCATTAAATAATTGTACTCTTTCAACTATAAATCAATTTTGAAAATCCATAAACATCATTAAAGTTAATGAGAATATTAAAACAAAATTTCAAATTAACATTTAAAAATATTTTTGAAGAAAATAATAGAAATGACTAATTCAGTACAAACTTGCAATTCTGCAGAAAATGAGTTCCATTTCCAATCTGTATTGGTAAGAAATCAAACAAATAAAAAATAATAAAAACTAATTACAAATCAAAATCAATAAAATACATCTAAACAAGAAATCTGATAAATCTAAAAAAGAAATCAGACAAAACTAATTAAAAATCAAAAGTAATGGATTTTTCTATTTTATCAATGAGATATGCATATAGTTGTATTTCATTAATAAGATATTAAGATAATTATATTTTTTAAATTTTATTTACATTTCTATTTTCAAATATGTTTTATTTGTCATAATTTTCACAAATTTAAAATGTGAATTATATATATATATATATACCGTCAAATTTTGAATATACATGTCATTTTGACGTTTAAATTATATATTTATGTGTCAATCATGACGGTCATATTTCAAAGGTGGCTGTATTTTGAATTTTAAAATGATTAAAAATGTTTAAACACCTTGCAAAATTCAAAAGTGCTGGTCTCAATTGTTTCGCCTCTCTATATCAGGTATTTTTAGGGCTTACACTCAACAAGACTTGATCCATGTTGAGCTTATTGCCAACCAATCAACTTCACTAATAGACCAAGGGCCCTTCAATAATAAATACATTTTATCAAACATTCACATTAATTGAATTATAATTTATAATTTTTACACCCACAATGTGACATGACTAAATAACGGTGCACCCCATACTGATTTGAATTGTTTGTGGATATGTTTTTGTCATTATATTAATACCACCATGATATGATATGATAAGGAAATGTCCAAAATATTAAATTATATATTTACAAAGTATATTTAGACAAAGTTCTTATAAACATCGAAAGATTTGGTGTTATTCATCATAAAGACAAATGCAATATACGAAGAATATAAACATGGGTCCAAAAGTAATAATCCACTGTGATACGTACACAAAATATATTGAAGTGGGCCAAATGAATGAATTGTCATTATATTCTTGTTTTTTCCCTGTTTACATGAATATGGGTGTTCTTTTCGTAATTACTTATTATTTTTGGCTTGGATGTAGATGTCGGTGTAAGTGGTATAAAAGTTGAAATGGATATCGACTATATATCTTATTTTATATTTTTCATTCTACTATTGAACAGTTATGCTTTTACTAATTGTATAATTTTTATACGATAATTTGCAATAAAATAATTAATTACATGATGATATTTAAGACTAATAAATATGAAATATGTAAGATCTAATAATTTATAATTATGTATATAAGTATTTAATTTCACCATGATTTTAAACGTATTTTAATTTTTTTTAAAACTTATTTCAAAGCATAATTCTTTCCCTCTCCCTCCCCCCCCCCCCTTCTCTCTCTTCGTCCCTCCCTTCCCCTTCCCCCTCCTTGCTCCCGCCTCAAGTACTCCACATCCCCTTCCTCTCTCTCTTTCTCTCTAAAATTCAATTTTGGCACTTGCCATTATTTAGAAATGCAAGATTCACAAATTTTGCAAAAATCAATGTTTTGAGCCACACGAATTTTTTTGAGTTACTCGCTATCTTACCCAATGCTTATGTTTGTATGGGCTCTGCCACTCTATTAAAAAGAAGTCTCAAATCTCCTCAAACAAGTAGCATTGTGTTTGCATCAGAGCTAAACTCTTTATCATGTAATTTACAAATGAATTATAATTGACTCTTCACCCTTACTATTAATATTAAATTCAATTTTCAAAGTTACTATAATTTAAGTCAACTTTATTCAATTCCCTAATTATTTCCTTGATCTTTATTTGTGTGATATCTTGATCTTAATGGTCACATTCCCATCAAGAATCTTGAAGTTGTTCTTCCGATCTTTGAGGAAGATGGTAGAGAAAAGGAAGAAAGAATATAGTAAACACAAACTAATGTAGCCAAATTAAGAACAAACCAGATATGCTGCAAATATTATGAACTCCAAAAGAAAATAGATCTCCTTCTTTGTTATCAAATAATGAATTACAATGTTTCCTAAATAGGAAAACAACTCCCAACTCGAGTTGCCAAGTAAACTCTAGCTAACTCTGACTAAATCTACTCTAGGTGGCGGAAATTACTATTTTTAGTAGTTTACTAGACCCTGCTATTCTTAGTAAGTTCGCATGCTTATTCCTACGGGCACAGAAATTGCCACGCATCTTCTACATCCCTAAATTAGAGGAATTGCGAACTTTCTAACTCATAATGCAATTAATAGACTAAAAATAACTAATGCTCAAAAATAGGAAAAAACCGAACTATAACTTAAATCCTAATTTTCGGCCTCAAGATGGCGGATTTAGGGCCCGAAAACATGTCGAAAACTTGCCCCAACTAGTAGGGCGAGTTACTACTATGTTCGTCTCATTGAAACACGTGGTTTCAAAAAAAAAAAAACGGACTCAAACGGACACCCGGAACTCAAGTTATGACCTTGTCAAGTTCCTGCTAATTCTGGCGCATCACAAACCCACCAGCGTTTCAGACAAGGTTTGAGTCTTGTCTTGTCTTATGTTTTATCATTTTATCTGGGTTTCAGGCCTTCTTTTTCTGCTGGGTGCAAGCCATTGGTTGGCTATGGACATGTTGTTTTGTTGTTGTTTTTGTGTTGTTTGACTGCTGGTTTTTGGCTCTTTTTTAGACAGGTTATTTTCTACTCTTGGGATTTCATGTTAAATCTCGATATTGATCATTTTTGTTTTGGTAAAATTGTAAAATATGGCTTTTGAGCCTTTCTATACAAGGGTATAGTCCCTTTCAAAAAAATATTTACCAATAATAAAAACAATATTGATCTTAATTTATCAAAATATTGGATCATCCATAGCGTTGCAATCATTGTTTTACATAATTTTGTGTCAATGCATCATTTCAACATACTACCAAAGCTTAGTTGTTGTGCAAAACAATATTTCATTGATCTATATAAATTATATATCTCACAACAATCAAATTCTATATTGCTATAAGAAGAATATTAATTCTTTCAATCACTCCAATATTTCACTTTCATTTGATCAATTACATTTGGTTCAACCAATTCCAGATTATCTCGTCCTTTTCACTGAAAGGGGGGAAATATCAGGGCTTGTTATCTAATCCAATCGAACATATAAATCAATATAATGAGTTAACTAATGATACAATGGTGAAATCCAGGCACAAGAATGCATAAATATCAAAATTGTAAAATTCGAGACAATTTCACTATATTTATCACAATGTAGAGGTAAAATAAAAAATTTAAAACATAAAAACAATCATATTTTACAATGCAAAATGCTTTTATTGACAATTACAAATGATATGATGACGGAATGATTATACATATGTCCCTTTTTTAAGATTTCAAACATCCTATTATAGGGTCTTTAGATCAATATTAGCATAGTGAGGGCATGATCATAGACATCAAATTGTTCCTGCAATTTCAAAGTTTCAAGGCACTAATAAATTGCAAGGTGGGGAAATTATTGTAGTTCATCTCCACTTTATTTTGGAAAAAATTTCACCTTTGGAATCTAGTTCTATAGTTGTGTGATTCTATGGTCGGATGGTATTATTATGGGATTAATAACACCCTTGGTACATATGGTTCTAATGAGACCTTTGAACACCTTTCCTTAACTTTTTGAGTGTTTGGTGTAGTTGCACCCTACCTATTATCACCTCTATGTTGGTTAAGTAACACATATTTTACCTCTATTACCTCTATTAGGGACTAATCACCCCCAGTGTAATTCAAATATCAATTATTCTAAATTCAACATTAATCAACCATCAACTCCAATCTCCTCTCATCTCCAAATACATTGAAACTTATTACAAATTCTCTCTATCCGTGTGTGATTTAACCGATGAATCAAATTTTCCACCACACTTGGCACAAATTTGACATGCTCTATAATCTTTCTATTTCGAAAACAAATGTTATTAGGTATGCTCTTTTTTTCCTTTGTACTAGATATTTTTATTCACTCTATTAAAGTGGGGAAGATAAGACACCGAAATTTAGCACAATTATTACATAACACATATATCAAATTTTACAATTTAGACACCTATATATTTTACATACTATTATTACATACACTTTTATTAAATATAACATATATGGGTCTTAAAAACAAGATAAACATCTAGTAGTGCAAATACTTACTTGGTTTTTAATTATGTGGCTTGATTTTCCAATTTATATTATCTTAGTATTGTTTATTTCAATTTAATCTATGATGTTACATATATATTTGTACTTTTGTTAATTTTTTGACTGTTCTTGAGTTTTGGGATAGTTTCGCCAACTTTGGAAAAAAAAAATTCCATTGGTACCGTTTGAAGTGGATGGTTACGTCTAGGTTCACATTTGGGTTCTTTTTCACTTATGGCCCCTTTGTTATCATTATTTGATTTCATTTATTATTTTATAAGTCAATTTTTTTCACCATTATATTCTAATTTCAAAGTAAGAGACTGTTATATATACAAGTTTGTTAGGAGGTATAATATCATCTAGGCATTATCAAAAGCACTTTCTAAGAATATCTTAAGATAATTTCTCACGAGAAAACCAAAATTAAATATATTACCATTCAATCATTATACTATTTCATACTAAGGTTACAATTAAATAATATCCATTTGTTATCCAACTATTTGTGTTGAGGCATGAAGGAAAAACTAGAACAAAGGAGATATAATTGCATACACCATTGCACATGCACAAGAAAAACTACGTAGAGATTCAAAATTAGGAAAAAACTTAGTATAAATCAACAAGGTTTGACCATCAAGGTTATTCCAACTCAAGAAACTAACCTTATTTTTTGTATCTAATAAATATCTAAGTATTGGTGCAAAAAGCTAGGGTTTTTAATAATCAGTATGGATGTGAGATCCATGGGACTTATAAAAATACACATATTTGATTCATACACATGTGATGTGTCATAATAAAAATTAATAGTGCATAGTCAATAATGACATAACCACCATACTGTCTAACTCAAAACTTAATGGTTTGATCTTGTCATAGGAAAAATTAATAATGCACAATCAACAAGGACATAACCACCATATATAGTCTTTCTTAGAACTTAAATGGTTTGGTCTAGATAAGATAAAATCACATGATGATATAATGAACACATTATGAAACATACTTGGAGACCAAATAAATTGATGAAATTCCCAGATCATCATCTACATCAACTAAGTGGTAATTCTAGCTATGATTGCTCTATTTCTCTCTTAACTGAATGTATATGACTACAAATATTATTTTCCAAATATTTATAGTACTATATATTATTTGATTAATAAATTATTCCTTCAATACTTTGAGTTATAACTATTCATCCATTATTAATTGTAAAGTTAAATCAAGTTGTTAGTTTCATAAATAAAACCACCTAGGTGAATGGTTATAAAAATGAAACTATCTAGGTGGTTAAAAATATGAATTTGGAGGTCTAAAACTTATGAATAAAGAGTAAATAAATGGTTTTGTAGATTATACAAGGATTGTGTGTGTGTGTGTGTGTGTGTGTGTGTGTGTGTGTGTGTGTGTGTGTGTGTGGAATGCGAAGATTGGGAAAATGTGGTTGACTTAGTAAACTTGAGATTGTTCAGAATATAGAAATGTATAACAAAGGATTCAAATATTTATTAATGGTCAAATTATCTAAAACGATGTAATTATTGAAATTTACAAGTTAATCACACCAAATTTAAGGTACTACATATTTCCTCTCATTTAATCTAGTATTTTAACTGAAATAACAAATACTAGTTAAAGGGAATTTAGAAAATGTGATCTTGTGTAGAATTTAAGCATAGGATTTTTTGAAATTGGAATGTTGTGTCATATCATGTCCATTCTTGCAAAATGTATGAAAGGCAAGCCTCAAATCGTTGTTTTGATAAAGATAAGGAATTTTTTAAAAATGAACTTTAAAAATTTGAATTTAAATATTTTTTAAAGAAAAGGAATGAATACAAATCATGATATATATAAACCATGATGTCACTTTTTGAACTTAATAGAGAGTTTCATGGGGTGAAAATGCTCAAAATTAAATAACCAATGAACTAGAGATTGATGCACCAAACAACAAATTAAAGAAATTCATTATATATTGTTGAATTAAAGAGGTCCTAATATGATGGAGAGGACCTTGTTAAATATTAGAGGTATATACCTTTAGGTGTATAATCCTAAAACGGGGTGTGGTTCTTAATTAAGGAAAATTCATCAAATATAACAATTCACAGAAATGGGTACTTAATACCCCACTAATGGATGAAATCTCACATCATAGATAAAAAATGAACAAATTTGATCTCAATTAGGGACAAGTCATGGAACTAGTATATCACATTTTTTACTACATCTTTAGGTCTAGATAATAATTCTAGGTTTCGGTAACATCTCAAGTATAGGTAATAGTTTGATAATCTCAAAAATGCATATCTAATTTTGGGATAAATAGTGTTGAAAACACTCAAAGTATATGTAATATTGTAGGCACTGAACTTGAATCATCTACCATTTGATAAGTGTTATTATTTATTTGGGAATGGTGTTATGTGACCGAAATTATTTGTATATATAAATCATCCCACTACATTCCCTCTTTTTAGATAATGGAATTTTCCTATGTATCACTCATCTAAAAATAAATTAGCATAAACTAAATTTTTGTTATCATGTATATAAAAATAAAATAAGGGCTAGCCATGTGAATATAACATAGTGTTAAATACACATTTAAAGCTTATTCTTAACCTAGTGCTAGAATTTTATGGAAAGGTAAGATTAGATATAGCCCATGTATAGAGAAAAGGGCCTAATTTAAATATTCTTGATAGATTTTATCAATGGTTAATTAATTTCTCAAAAAATATGTTCTTGATTATTCACCATAATATATATGCATATATTTCCTTTGGCACATACATAATATTAAATTAAGTAGAACTATATATTTTTCAAGATTGAATAGAACCAAAAAAAATATTTATATTTTTGAGAAAAATTAAAGAGGAGAAAAATACTTACATAATGGTCAAGTGTAACTCCTACTATATCCCACGTTGGCTAAGAGGATTACATGTTGGGGCTTAATATGTCCCCTTTTCCTATGTTATAATGTCTTAGCATGGAATATTTTATCTGACACAAGTTATGGCTTGTGTAACCCTCGAGACTCTATGATTCTAAACTAGCAATTGCAAATGAGTTGCAAATTACACCGGAGAGGATAACAATGTTTAGTTTTTGGAGTTACAATTTGTGGTGAAATATATGCTATCTTAAATTGTTTCAAGTTCATATTATGGGCAGGGGGGAGAAATATAGTACAACTACAACATCTGGAAAGAAAAACAATTCTTATTATGCTTTGGTGAAAGTCCACGACCTGTTTTGAAGCTGCTTTTTCCTCACAAGATGTGAGCATGTGCTAGAAAAAGATTAGACACATGTTGGTTGTATTAGGTGAAACAATGTCAACATTTGACTAACATTGAAGATTTCACATGCCGTGTGTAAATCTCCCATTGTGAAATGTGGCACTCGTTATTATAAATCATTCAGACTAAGTACCTTGGTTCCATAATCACCCTCCTCGCCCGTGAACTAACATTTATGAGCTTGGCATAAGATTTAACATCGAATTATTTTCAAACTTTAGACCAATTCAAGTTTGTTATTAAGGATGGTGTAGACAACTCCCAATCTCAAACAGACTCTCTTAGCTCTGCATTTTATAAAATAGAAAACTCTCTTAAGCATAGGTTTTTAGACTTGCATGACATAGACATGCCAATCACAAAAATTATCTATGAACTTGTTCATCATATTAATATTAATTACACCCTATAGTTGTGGGATCCAATCAAGCCTACAAGGAAAAGTTGGAGAATTCTTGATAATAATAAGCATGGTAGATACATGCACTGATCACTTTTATTTGTTTGGACGCTAAGTTGTTGATGTGTCCAATTCGAAGGGTAGGTGGGGGTAGATTTCCGATGTGCATTGAGTGTGGCACTATGCCAACTCGTGTAAGTGCAAGATAGTCAGTAGTCACTTGCCTTTTTTTATTTTCTCGGATTGAATCTGAACGTTCATTGCGTTTTCGTACCTAGTGATTTTTTCTATACCAAGGAAAGTAGGATTATGAGACATTCCCTACCTGAGACAGTCACTTACGACAATGAATCCATAGTAGTATGCAAACAACCATCGAAATGAATCAAGAAAATAGAGATTGCGGACAAAGGGGAAGAATACAATGTAGGCAGTAAATAACAATTGCGTCTGTTGAAAATAATGCACCTTAATCAGTTGTCCCGCACCCCCCATTCACACCTTCGTTATGATGTGTGATGCATTTGATCTACCCTATATAAATTGTCTGACTGACACATGTAATCCATTCAATTCGCCCAAGTCTCCGATGCGACATTAGAAGGAAGAAGTTCTGTTAAAATGGCACCTAGAAAGGCTAAAGTTTTAGTGGTGGTGAATTTAATTATTTGCTTACACAGTTCCATGTATGAGGATGATGAGAAAGGTAGATACATGCAACGATTACTTTTATTTTTTTGGACGCTAAGTTGTTGATGTGTCCAATTCGAAGGGTAGGTGGGGGTAGATTTCCAATGTGCATTGAGTGCGGCACTATGCCAACTCGTGTAAGTGCAAGATAGTCAGTAGTCGTTTGCCTTTTTTTATTTTCTTGGATTGAATCTGAACGTTCGTTGCGTTTTCGTACCTAGTGATTTTTTCTATAGCAAGGAAAGGAGGATTATGAGACATTCCCTACTTGAGACAATCACTTACGACAATGAATCCATAGTAGTATCCAAACAACCATCGGAACGAATCAAGAAAATAGAGATTGCGGACAAAGGGGAAGAATACAATGTAGGCAGTAAATAAGAAGACAAATGTACTAAGCCTTACGACTGACATCACTTTTTGATATTTCACGAGCGGACTTCGCAGAATACCGCCTTGATGCGTGCCGGCAACGTATACAATTGCGTGGAATGTGCATAACTACCACTTTTTATCATCTCGGAAAGCCACATGCAACTTCTTCACAGATATGACGGCAATGAAATTATTTGTTATTATACGCAAACAACCTTGTCTCTCCTATCAATGGTAATGCCATTGCACTGACTCACATGTATAATTTTCTCCCACAATGCCTCGTACATTTCTATTTTTCAAGAATAGTAATGCCTTCCACAAGACCATTCTAGACGACATGGAAGAACAGTTGTTACTAAACTGCAATGGCTTTGAGGCTGAGGAAGTCTGCATAGACAATGACGCGCGGTGATGAGTTCTACGGTGGCTAATGATTATACCTATGTCCCTTTTAAGATTTCAAACATCCTATTATAGGGTCCTTTAGATCCAATATTAAGCATAGTGATGGCATGATCATATACATCAATTGTTTCCTGCACTTTTCAAAGTTTCAAGCACTAATAAATTGCAAGGTGGGGAAATTATTTCGTTCTCTCCACTTATTTTGGAAAAATTTCACCTTTGGATCTAGTTCTATAGTTTGTGATTCTATGGTCGGATGGTATTATTATGGGATAATAACACCCTTGGGTACATATGGGTCTAATGAGTACTTTGACGCCGGTCGCTAACTTTTTAGTGTTTGGTGTAAGTTGCCCCATACCTATTATCACCTCTATTTGGTTATAACCATATTTTACCTCGATTCCTCCTCTTTAGGGACTAATCCCCCCAGTGTAATTTTTTTCCAATATCATTATTCTAAATTCAACATTATCAACCATCAACTCCAGATCCTCCTCTCACTCCAAATACATTGACACTTATTACAAATTCTCTCTATCCGTGTGGTGATTTAACCGATGAATCAATTTTCCAACGCACACGTGGCACCATTTGAGCATGCTCTAGAATCTTTCTATTTCGAAAACAAATGTTATTAGGTATGCTCTTTTTTTCCTTTGACTAATATGTTTATCACTCTATTACAGGTGGGGTACGACTAAGACACGAAATTTTAGCACATTATTACATAACACAAGATTCAATTTTACAATTTAGACACCTATATATTTTACATACTATTATTACATACCCTTATGAATATAACATCTCTGGGTCTTAAAACAGATAAACATCCGTAGTGCAAATACTTACTTGGTTTTTAATTAGGTGGCCTTGATTTTCCAATTTTATTATCCTTAGTATTGTTTTTATTCTTTAATTCTATGATGTTACATATATATTTGTACTTTTTGTTATTTTTTGACTGTTCTTGAGTTTTGGGTAGGTTCGCCAACTTAGGCAAAAAAAAATTCCATTGTACCAGTTTGAATGGATGGGTTACGTCTAGGTTCCACATTTGGGTTCTTTTTTCACTTATGGCCCCTTTGTTATCATTATTTGAATTTCATTTATTATTTTATAGTCCCATTTTTTTTCACCATTATATCGAATTTCAAAGTAAGAGACTGTTTCAATACAAGTTTGTTAGGAGTATAATATCATCTAGGGCATTATCAAAAGCACTTTCTAAGAATATCTACATAATTTCTCACGAAAAACCAAAATTAATCTATTACCTTCATCATTATACGATTTCATACTAGGTTACATTAAATAAGATCCATTTGTTTATCCAACTATTTGTGTTGATGCATGAAGGAAAAACTAGAACAAAGGAGATATAATTGCATACACCTTGCCATGCACATAAAAACTACGTAAGATTCACAAATTAGAAAAACTTAGTATAATCACAAGGTTTGACCATCAATGTTATTCCACTCAAGAACTACCTTATTTTTGTATCTAATAAAATATCTAAGTATTGGTGCAAAAAGCTAGGGTTTTTAATAATCAGTATGGATGTGAGATCCATGGGACTTATAAAAATACACATATTTGATTCATTACACATGTGATGTGTCAAATAAAATTAATAGTGCATAGTCAATAATGACAACACCATAACTGTCTAACTCAAACTTAATGGTTTGCTCCTTGTCATAGGAAAATTAATAATGCACAATCAACCAGGACATAACCAACATATATAGTCTTTTCTTAGAACTTAAATGGTTTGGTCTAGATAAGATAAAATCACATGATGATATAATGAACACATTATGAAACATACTTGGAGACCAAATAAATTGATGAAATTCCCAGATCATCATCTACATCAACTAAGTGGTAATTCTAGCTATGATTGCTCTATTTCTCTCTTAACTGAATGTATATGACTACAAATATTATTTTCCAAATATTTATAGTACTATATATATTTGATAATAAATTATTCCTTCAATACTTTGAGTTATAACTATTCATCCTTATTAATTGTAAAGTTAAATCAAGTGTTAGTTTCATAAATAAAACCACCTAGGTGAATGGTTATAAAAATTGAAACTATCTAGGTGGTTAAAAAATATGAATTTGGAGGTCTAAAAACTTATGAATAAAGAGTAAATAAATGGTTTTTGTAGATTATAGAAGGATTGTGTGTGTGTGTGTGTGTGTGTGTGTGTGTGTGTGTGTGTGTGTGTGTGTGTGTGTGTGTGTGTGTGTGTGTGTGTGTGTGTGGAATGCGAAGATTGGGAAAATGTGGTTGACTTAGTAAACTTGAGATTGTTCAGAATATAGAAATGTATAACAAGGATTCAAATATTTATTAATGGTCAAATATCTAAACGATGTAATTATTGAAATTTACAAGTTAATCACACCAAATTTACAGGTACTACATATTTCCTCTCATTTAATCTAGTATTTTAACTGAAATAACAAATACTAGTTAAAGGGAATTTAGAAAATGTGATCTTGTGTAGAATTTAAGCATAGGATTTTTTGAAATTGGAATGTTGTGTCATATCATGTCCATTCTTGCAAAATGTATGAAAGGCAAGCCTCAAATCGTTGTTTTGATAACGATAAGGAATTTTTTTAAAAATGAAACTTTAAAAATTTGAATTTAAATATTTTTTAAAGAAAAGGAATGAATACAAATCATGATATATATAAACCATGATGTCACTTTTTGAACTTAATAGAGAGTTTCATGGGGTGAAAATGCTCAATAATTAAATAACCAATGAACTAGAGATTGATGCACCAAACAACAAATTACAGAAATTCATTATATATTGTTGAATTAAAGAGGTCCTAATATGATGGAGAGGACCTTGTTAAATATTAGAGGCTATACCTTTAGGTGTATAATCCTAAACGGGGTGTGGTTCTTAATTAAGGAAAATCATCAAATATAACAATTCACAGAAATGGGTACTTAATACCCACTAATGGATGAAATCTCACATTCATAGATAAAAAATGAACAAATTTGATCTCAATTAGGGACAAGTCATGGAACTAGTATATCACATTTTTTACTACATCTTTAGGTCTAGATAATAATTCTAGGTTTCGGTAACATCTCAAGTATAGGTAATAGTTTGATAATCTCAAAAATGCATATCTAATTTTGGGATAAATAGTGTTGAAAACACTCAAAGTATATGTAATATTGTAGGCACTGAACTTGAATCATCTACCATTTGATAAGTGTATTATTTATTTGGGAATGGTGTTATGTGACCGAAATTATTTGTATATATAAATCATCCCACTACATTCCCTCTTTTAGATAATGGAATTTTCCTATGTATCACTCATCTAAAAATAAATTAGCATAAACTAAATTTTGTTATCATGTATATAAAAATAAAATAAGGGCTAGCATGTGAATATAACATAGTGTTAATACACATTTAAAGCTTATTCTTAACCTAGTGCTAGAATTTTTATGGAAAGGTAAGATTAGATATAGCCCCATGTATAGAGAAAAGGGCCTAATTTAAATATTCTTGATAGATTTTATCAATGGTTTAATTAATTTTCTCAAAAATATGTTCTTTGATTATTCACCATAATATATATGCATATATTTCCTTTGGCACATACATAATATTAAATTAAGTAGAACTATATATTTTTCAAGATTGAATAGAACCAAAAAAATATTTATATTTTTGAGAAAATTAAGAGGCGGAAAATACTTACATAATGGTCAAGTGTAACTCCTACTATATCCCCCGTTGGCTAAGAGGATTACATGTGGGGCTTAATATGTCCCCTTTTCCTATGTTATAATGTCTTAGCCTGGAATATTTTATCTGACACAAGTTATGGCTGTGAACCCTCGAGACTCTATGATTCTAAACTAGCAATTGCAAATGAGTTGCAAATTACACCGGAGAGGATAACAATGTTTAGTTTTTGGAGTGTACAATTTGTGGTGAAATATATGCTATCTTAAATTGTTTCAAGTTCATATTATATGGCAGGGGGGAGAAATATAGTACAACTACAACATCTGAAAGAAAAAACAATTCTTATTATGCTTGGTGAAAGTCCACGACCTGTTTTGAAGCTGCTTTTTCCTCACAAGATTGAGCATGTGCTAGAAAAAGATTAGACACATGTTGGTTGTATTAGTGAAACAATGTCAACATTTGACTAACATTGAAGATTTCACAGCCGTGTGTTAAACTCCCTTGTGAAATGGGCACTCGTTATTATAAATCATTCAGACTAAGTACCTTGGTTCCATAATCACCCTCCTCGCCGTGAACTACATTTATGAGCTTGGCATAAGATTTAACATCGAATTATTTTCAACTTTAGACCAATTCAAGTTTGTTATTAAGGATGGTGTAGACAACTCCCAATCTCAAACAGACTCTCTTAGCTCTGCATTTTATAAAATAGAAAACTCTCTTAAGCATAGGTTTTTCGACTTGCATGACATAGACATGCCAATCACAAAAATTATCTATGAACTTGTTCATCATATTAATATTAATTACACCCTATAGTTGTGGGATCCAATCAAGCCTACAAGGAAAAGTTGGAGAATTCTTGATAATAATAAGCATGGTAGATACATGCACTGATCACTTTTATTTGTTTGGACGCTAAGTTGTTGATGTGTCCCAATTCGAAGGGTAGGTGGGGGTAGATTTCCGATGTGCATTGAGTGTGGCACTATGCCAACTCGTGTAAGTGCAAGATAGTCAGTAGTCACTTGCCTTTTTTTATTTTCTCGGATTGAATCTGAACGTTCATTGCGTTTTTCGTACCTAGTGATTTTTTCTATACCAAGGAAAGTAGGATTATGAGACATTCCCTACCTGAGACAGTCACTTACGACAATGAATCCATAGTAGTATGCAAACAACCATCGAAATGAATCAAGAAAATAGAGATTGCGGACAAAGGGGAAGAATACAATGTAGGCAGGTAGTAAATAACAATTGCGTCTGTTGAAACTAATGCACCTTAATCAGTTGTCCCGCACCCCCCATTCACACCTTCGTTATGATGTGTGATGCATTTGATCTACCCTATATAATTGTCTGACTGACACATGTAATCCATTCAATTCGCCCAAGTCTCCGATGCGACATTAGAAGGAAGAAGTTCTGTTAAAATGGCACCTAGAAAGGCTAAAGTTTTAGTGGTGGTGAATTTAATTATTTGCTTACACAGTTCCATGTATGAGGATGATGAGAAAGGTAGATACATGCAACGATTACTTTTATTTTTTGGACGCCTAAGTTGTTGATGTGTCCAAATTCGAAGGGTAGGTGGGGGTAGATTTCCAATGTGCATTGAGTGCGGCACTATGCCAACTCGTGTAAGTGCAAGATAGTCAGTAGTCGTTTGCCTTTTTTATTTTCTGGATTGAATCTGAACGTTCGTTGCGTTTTCGTACCTAGTGATTTTTTCTATAGCAAGGAAGGAGGATATGAGACATTCCCTACTTGAGACAATCACTTACGACAATGAATCCATAGTAGTATCCAAACAACCATCGGAACGAATCAAGAAAATAGAGATTGCGGACAAAGGGGAAGAATACAATGTAGGCAGTAAATAAGAAGACAAATGTACTAAGCCTTACGACTGACATCACTTTTTGATATTTCACGAGCGGACTTCGCAGAATACCGCCTTGATGCGTGCCGGCAACGTATACAATTGCGTGGAATGTGCATAACTACCACTTTTTATCATCTCGGAAAGCCACATGCAACTTCTTCTTCACAGATATGACGGCATGAAATTATTTGTTATTATACGCAAACAACCTTGTCTCTCCTATCAATGGTAATGCCATTGCACTGACTCACATGTATAATTTTCTCCCACAATGCCTCGTACATTTCTATTTTTCAAGAATAGTAATGCCTTCCACAAGACCATTCTAGACGACATGGAAGAACAGTTGTTACTAAACTGCAATGGCTTTGAGGCTGAGGAAGTCTGCATAGACATGAGCCGCGGTGATGAAGTTATAGCGTGTGCTATGATTCTTCTCTGCTTCGGATTTCTCAGCATGTTTACACTCCCAATGGCCCAATGGGGCTCGAGACGGAGCTTATTAAAATATTTTAGGGCACTACAACTAACAGGCCCTTATTAAAATATTTTGGAAAGCGATGTTTGTTGCAAATTTAGTGCAGAAATTTAACTAAAGATCAAATACAATGAAACACCCTCCCTTTTGGTCTACAATACAATTTTATTTTATTTCTATCCTCTCTTCCTCCTCAGAGGGCTACTCTCAACCCTTTTCCTGTCACCCTAAATTATATCTGCAATTCAATATTTTACACTTAATTGGCTCAAGGATCAAACTTCCTCCCCCAACCCCTTTGTATTTGCCTACAAAGTACAAAAAACAGAGAACATAATACCCTTCACAATTGAGAAAATAAAATTAATAAAAAAAACACCTAGGGTCCTTGTCATCCTCCCCCGTGTGTTCCACTGTAACCTCAACTGAATCCAAATCTCGGGCACACAGAGCCCCCTCTGTATGTGATACCCAAGGTATTCCCAATACTAAGTAGCAGCATGAATCCCAACAAATATCTTTTCCAGATTTTACTATCTTAAAAATTCATGTTTACCTTAACATCTTTAATTCAGATTTCAATATTATAGAAAGATTTAACAGCTATAAAACGTTGCAAAACCTTCCCCAAAATACACAAATCAGTCATTAGATATTTTTTCTGTTAATGCAGAAGATACATGCCATTTTTCTCACCTTGCAAGATAGTTTACCCGGCTAAGTTTTCTATATACCATACCAAGAACATTAAAGCATTGTGGAAATAGTTAATTATAATGAGAAATATGCTTTCAAGAAACAAGGTCAATTTAAAAATCTAAAAAATGCTTGGTGCCAAAGAGAGAATCAAGGTTCTGTTAAACATTAAGCATCGTGTCATTGAATTGTAACAGGGATGCATTGTTTGATATTAACCTTACAGGTAGTTGTTTTGGTAACATACAGTAAATGGTAAAAAAGAAACAATCTTCCAATCTATTTCCAGTATTTAATTTCGAGCCGTCCTGATTAAGAAGTGATGCCTATACTGGAGCATAAGAATTAAGTCGAGTGAAAAATGGACAATTTTTATGTGCATCGGCGACGTCCATGAGCTTAAGCGGCAGCACGTCCAAGGTCGTAGCCATGTCTTGTGTCAACTGGTGAAATTGCACAGACACGACCTCCGTCTGCATCAACAGCCAAACGCTACTCGCACTATTCCATTCCTCCATAGCACGCTTCGTTCGCTGGAACATAATGTGCATTTCCCTGAGGCAAAGCAGGGCAACTTAACTGAAATATTACAATACGGTTTGGATTGCAAGTGAAGGTGACTTGTATCTGTATTGCATCACAAGTGGGTTTTGTGTATATATATGTGCAACACTTTACTTCTATATGTAGGTTGGAACCAAGATCTGGGCACACTACTGCGGGTATGATGTAGGTAGGAGTGTGCACATTCATTGTACGTGATGAGACAAATGTGTGTTACAAAGTCTTTGCTCCTCTTCCTTGCATGCTTTTACATTCTTTTTATATCTCATTCTTGTGTACCATTCAAACGCAAAAGCTGGTAGAATTTGTAGATCTTTTATGGCATGAGCTCTTGACATTGCCGTGAATGTTAATCCTTGATGGTCAACATTTCCGATGTCTAGTGTGGCCTTGTCAAGAGTTAGGCCTTGTGATTTGTGGATGGTGAGGCCCCAAGACATTTTTAGGGGGATTTGTTGATGTTTTTTAACGTTGTAGGACCTATAAAGCTCATTTCATCTATGAGTATGTACTGTATGGAACTCACACACTCTTGGAAGATTTCTAGGGCTTGGCCTTCAAGAGGTTTCACGTCAGAAATGGGTATTCAGAGGGAAGAATGTATAGTAGATGATTTTATGTTGAATGCAACAATACCTGTTGGGGCTAGTACAAAAATGGAAGATTTAAATGTTCCTGTGATATTTTGAAGCCCATTTGTAATGCATTGTATGAGGTATGCTTTTCATGTACCAGCGGTTCCCTGAATGATCATCTTCAATGGTGGGTGTTTCCCTTGTATGAATTTTCAGTGCGGGAAAGGTCTATGAATTTAGGTGCACTTTTTTGTAAGGCAACAGGGATGGAATGTACCTTCCAATTGTGGTTAATGTCAAAGTCACGAAGGCCTATCATGTCTACATCATCAATTGTTATATTGAGTGTTGGGTGCATGCATGCTATATGCTCCCATTCAAATAGTTCTGCATGCAGGGGGTTAGATCCCTGCGAGTTATTGTAGTCATTACTTGTTCCAGTTTGCAGTTTCTTCTAGAGTAGTGGCTCTATGTACATGTAAAGGGATGTAGGAGTTTTTTAATTTTCCCCATTGGTTAGTTATTTCAGATGTAGGATGTCAATAGCTGTTTGGATATGTCGAAAGGGGTTTACAAAGCAGAAGCTCTGACCAATAAAAATCCTCATAATGTATCGTATCTGGGGCAGGGATGTCACTGTATTGGGGGAATACACGAACAATAGCAGGGGTTCTACTTTGTAGCCACTAAGTAACTTTCCTTTGGCTGTTGTAGGACCAAGAACGAGAAACCTCAAAGAGGGAGGTGTTCTCCAATTGTAAAGGGTGTTTTATGTATGCATCTATGAATGAAGGGAATTGTAATGTGTTTCCTACATCTGTGAGGGCACGTTTGAATACATGTTACTGACGGATAGGGTAATAAATGTACGGCTACAACTGAGAGGGGGAGTTTTAGTAACATGTGACATGTCTCTTGTGCACCAATGTCCTGATCAACAATAGTTTTTGAAAGGACATTGTTGTAGGTGGCCTTTGCAGGGTGATCGACACTAACTTCATTAGATATTTGTGTCATCATGTGATGGTAGCTTTCTAATTTCTTCTTTGCCTTAGATGCATATTTTTCAATGTATTGTAAGACTGCATGTCGTGACACAATAAGCTGACAATCAACATTGGCTCGCCACAGTGCCAACATGTTTGAGTTGTGTATGTTTACCCATGCATCATTGCGTGCAGGGGTGTACTTTTTACTTGTTTCATCTAAGCCCAAACTCGAATAATCTTGGAGTGGTCAAGGGGCTTTATATCTACATTGAAGTGACCCTTTTTTTTTGCAAGTAGGTTGCCTCACTACATTTTGTGTGTCGTTGCACGTGGTTCAACAGGTTTTCATAGTCAGCTACAGGGTTGTTTGTAGATGTATCCTAGATTTTCCACTCTCAAGACCCCTTGGATTCCATGCAGTTACTAATTGGTTGAAGAAAGTATTTTCCGCATCATGTTGAAGGGGGTCGTCCCAGTCTAGCACCTCCATGTTTGGTGTATTTGGAAGCCATATAAACCTGTGGATATGAGCCGAGCCTCTTTGTTGCCATTCATACCTGTATTTTCACAAAGAGGATCCATGTTGAAAAATAGGGTAGGGGTGGTATTGTATGAAAATCTAAGTGGTTGTGAGCTCACCTGTACCAGTAGTCAGTGCAATGTAGTTTTTTTTGAAGCACCTCCTCGCTAAATATTGTAAATAGTTTTTCCATGTATGTAGACACGATATGGGGGTGCATGTTCAAGTTCATGCTTCTCCATTGTTGGCCAATTGTTGTGGGTGGCGTAGGGGCTCCTGACATTTCTCTGTGTAAATCTAGCCATTTAGTATCTGTTGCACTTAAAGTGAAGGAAGCGTAGGGATTGTCTAGTTGGGTTATCATATCTCTGATTCATGTATGCGCTTGCACCAAAAAGTGATTTAATTCTCCAAATTAGACCCAAATGCATTAGTTGCTCTACAATGTGGGTGTCTGGATAGATGTGCAAGTTTGCTGACGTAACATTGAGACTGTGGTAGGCAAGTTGTCCCCGATATTTTTTTTGTGAAACATCAGTGTTGATTGGCTTTAGGCGCATATACTGTTGAGAATACAGTAGCGAAGCGTGGATGGCTTCCAAATCTGTATCAGGTAATGCATATTAGGTGCCATGCGTATTCATGCATGTTAACCCTTTTGATCCATGTTTGGTGACCCATGCATCCCTATAAGGGAAATCAATGTTGGAAAATCCATAGAGAGCAAAACCCTTAGTGGTGTATTCGTTGACTACGATGAACCAGGTGTGCCACTCATTGACTGTAGAGAGTTTGGTAATATTGCCCTTCAAAGGAACACCCTCCGGTGTAATTACGAGGGCCTTTCCCCTAACTGTCACACACCCCTACGAGTCCATACTCCGTACTGGGGTCGATTTACTTTGTTATAAAAACACAGGTGGCAAACACTGTTCACGAGGCCAGATGGACGGCTTAAGAGACATAGTACATGGACGACCGAATTAGTGGAGCATTCATCTCTTGTTTGAATGGACGGCTTAAGAGACACAGTTTCGTGGCGTGTGTCAAACGGTCACGCTATAGGTCTCATGTGATTGGGACCCATTTCAACTATGTAAACATCATGCTACTCCATTTCTGTAGCTCGGATGTGATTCTCGTGTACTGAAACTTTGAAAAGAGACCTCCCTATTTTCCTTGCAACTTCCTCCCCATCTTTTCTTCTTACACTTCTTCACTCCCGATCTCCTTTAGGTACATATGAGTATCTCTTGCCATCCTCATACATAGTCTGTATCTTGCACTTCCCTCCCCAGTTGTCTCCTTTTTCAATTTTTCACGAGCTTTCTCAGTATGGATTTTACCAGTTTCAGGCCATCTCCATCGAAAGTGCACTTCTCGGCTTACAAGTATCACATTTTCCTGAGTTTTCGAGGACCATCCGTCAGAAAATCCCTGGTAGATCATCTGTTTGAAGCTCTCACCACATCTGGAATTCACGTGTTTCTCGACACAGAACGACTACAGAAAGGCGAGATTATTGGTTTGAGTTTGGAAAACGCAATCGAGAGTAGTGCCATTCTCATTCCTATTTTTTCAAGAACTTACGCAGACTCTGTTTGGTGCTTGAAAGAAGTGGCACAAATGTGGAAGTCCAGATCCACACGATTAATTATCCCTCTCTTCTATGACGTGGATCCCTCAGATGTTCGATACCCACAGAAAGAAAATGGAAGATATGCAGAGGCATTCAACAGGCATTACAGAAATGGCAGATATGACACGCGCGTCATCGATGAATGGAAGAATGCTCTTCATCACGTCCAACTTGTCTGGATGGTCTTTGCAGCTCGTTTCATGGTACTGCTTTTTTTCATTTCTGTTAAACGCTCAAGAGATTTTCTTGAACTGTTTCGCCATTTAACCATTACAGTTTTCGGAATTTGCAGGTACAAAGGGAGATTGGTGAAGCTTGTTGTTTCGGATGTGATTGCCTCAATAAATTTTGCCCCCCGTCATGTCGCCAAACACCCTGTTGGGATCAGTCATAAGGTCAAGGACATGGACATGTTAGCTTTACATTTGAAAATATTTTTTCCGGGTGCCAGAAATAATTCCGTGAAGAGTTATGCCAGAGTTTGACTCTTTCCAGCATAGTCATCTTCATTTCTGTTAAACGCTCAAGAGATTTTCTTGAACTGTTTCGCCATTTAACCATTACAGTTTTCAGAATTTGCAGGTACGAAGGGAGATTGGTGAAGCTTGTTGTTTCGGATGTGATTGCCTCAATAAATTGTGCCCCCCGTCATGTCGCCAAACACCCTGTTGGGATCAGTCATAAGGTCAAGGACATGGACATGTTAGCTTTACATTTGAAAATGTTTTTTCCGGGTGCCAGAAATAATTCCGTGAAGAGTTATGCCAGAGTTTGACTCTTTCCAGCATAGTCATCTTCAAAGGAACACCTCCGGTGTAATAAAAATTGAATGAAATGTGTTTCATCTCGCTAAATAGAGAATAACAAAATAAAGTGTTGGAAACCGTGATAAGAAATGTCCCCATGGATCCATGTAATGAGATCACACCTTGTGGCAGGATATCATTTGCATGGAGCTAACTAAGAAAATAGAACGAGGAAAAAAGAAATCACAACCCCATGGGAAAAAATCGACATAGTAAATCAAAGTTTAAATATTTATGGAAAAATTCAAAGAGAATAGTCACAAGGTGTACATCAAAAATAGATAATTGCTTTAAAAACTACGATATTTTTCCTTTTGGAAATCACAATCATCATTAAATCTTCACAACTAAAAAAAATTGTAGTGGCCCCATGTTATTAATGAAAAATTTGGGTTTTTTTTTTTAACAGCTAAATTAATGTGAGAATGGATTTACAATGAAAAATTCGTTAGGGAATCCCTCATAATTCAAAATACATATTTAGATATAGATACACTAGATCAAAACTAATTAAAAACATTTATTAAAATTGGTCCCTAGAATCATTTGTTAAAACATGCTAAGGTTGTAGTCCAAGGATTTAAACCAAAGATTGATTTACATATCCTTAAATAATGTGCAATAAGCATAAATATGAATTAGTATCTCATATTGGGACTTGCACACTAACCTACATAATGAGAAAACACAGAAATTTGGAAACATACAAGATAGAGTGAGAGATTATGCACAAAATCTTCAATTTATATCATAATTTTGAACCAAAAGCCAACAATCAACCCTTTTGCACATAAATCTTACAAATTTTATACACTTCAAGGTTATTTTTTTCCTTCCAATTTATTTATATTAATTTCCTAGGCTATAGGAGATTTATGTATTCCTTATTTTGTCTTATATATATATAAACAAAATACATCAAGTCATATTTTAGGACTTAATATCCCTCCAATGATTTCTCAGACTAAAATAGTTACCTCATCCTATGAAAAAATAAGTTATCACATTCACGTAGATCTTTTCTTCATTATTCATCCTTATGATGCTATTATGTAATCTATGCACTATGATGTTTTGTTCATAGTCTACACCAGGAATGTTATTGATCAATTTTCATCCCATGTACACTACTTAGCCTCCATTGTGGGTTTTCAATCAAGTAGTATTATCAATAGACTTCCCTTTCAAGTTTTCAATATATGGAAATCCATCATAGATCACCCTTTCAGATTTTCATCCTATGTGGGCCTACTTGCAAATATCATGACTATGTTATGTCGTGTCTAGAATTTCCCTACCAAAATTTTGATCTTTCTAGACAAACTTCTTCACTTCAAGTTGTGATGGTGGAGCTTACAAGGCTTACAAAGCTAAAGGAGTTATTGGACATAGTAATTCCATATCTTCTTAATATTTATGCATTCTTTCTTATGGATCTAATTGCTTTGGGGTGCCTTTAAAGTTATTTGTAGTTGAAGATAACTCTAAGTCTTCCTTATAGATGTTCCAATGTAAATTTGATCCATCGATATGCCAAATGAATCCTTGGAGCTTTTCTATGACTTGCATCACCTTGAGTAGAGAATCATCAATGGATGTTTTAATGAATTTCTCATGCAAGGAGATGGAATTATAAATTTCACTTATCATGCCTTCAATATTATCCCTCAACCTTTGCACTTGTACACCTATAAAATTAATGAATAAAACATTTTTTCCCACTCTCACATATAGTCTAGCACATTGTCTTTATATTTGAGAGACATTTTCAAAACCTCCTCTGCTTCTTTGTCATCAAGTGTGGAAAACATCAATGCATGAGTAGTCTTGTCTATTTTTTCCCTTTCCTATAGTCGTTTATGTCCTTATGTGGCTACATATTCTAGGCTAACAACTTGAATGTAACATCTTGGATTGCTCCATAAACTTTTGCTTATTATATTCTCACAATAACAAGATCACTTCTTTTGTATCCCACATATAATGTAGTGCATATTTCTTGACCTTCTCTAAAATCTCTTATTGTCTCTCAATATCTATTACTTTTATAACCAAGGTAGTTAATTTCTCATGTTCACTAATTAATTACTCACCAATGGGTTTTGTCACTAGTTGTGGACATTTTTATTTGAGCTTCATCCTCATAGTTTGTAATGCTTCTTGACAGCTTCCTTTTATATCACCTGTTATAGGGAAACCGCATTTATGTTTTCATACAAAAAGACTATACTTTCGAGTTGTGTCTAGAGTGGTTTTATTTATTTCCACCTTAATCACGCTAGTGAAATCTTGCATATTTTTGCTTCCATATATGTTTTCATAATTTAAGGTACCAAAGTGCACACATGTGATGAAGGGGCAAAAATAAATATTCATCTTGTTTATGTAATTTTTTTCCAAGACCACCAGAATATTTTTGTGTTTCCTTCTCTTATATGTTAAAGGTAAGTGCATCAATCTAGGGGACAAAAAAGCGGACACAAAAGTGAAAATGAACAAAATGCGTACACGTTTTGTAATAACGCGATCGCGTTATGTTTTCTTAGGCTCGATAATTCACAAAACTAGAACATGTATGCATTATAATGCGCACATGTTTTATACAACTATAAATAAAAAATCCTGAGCCCCCTTAATTTGTATTTACCCCAAACACGAGTTTGAGAGAAAAACCCTGCACTCACATTTTTTGCTCAGCTGGATCTAGCTCCCATGATCATCTGAGAATCTCCACGAAGATTAGAATTGACAATGGTATCATGGAGAAGAGGTAGGAAAAAATATTTTCTCTAAATTGCATTGAAATTTTGTAATTATCTAATAGAATTTGAATTGAATACATTTTTTTATTGTTACAGTTCCACCTCAACCACAACCAAACCCTTCAATTCTTATGAACCCTCCTAGCCATCCTATAGTTCCTGAACATCCCTCGGGTAGTCAAGAGGATTTAGATGCCAATATAATGGAAAATAAGATTGAAATTGAGGAATTAATTTAAAAAATGATCAATTATATTTCTATAAACCCCCTTCGTGCCTCTCTTGCAAACACATTGAAGGCAATAACGACTCAAGTTGACATGGAAACGAGTCAAGTTGATCATTGGAGATATTGTAGAGAGCATTGTAGGGAACATTATGCCAAAATATTGTCATACATGTGGATGTAAAGAAAAAAGAAATTACAAAAGACCTCATATGTGCCTTATTCACAGACCCCTGAACTAATTTGTTTGTTCCACTATCATATAAATGGTTTCCAATCTATTGGTGCAATAGTGATTTGATTAAAAATAATTTTTTCGTCTGATGGTGGATGGTATTTGATTTTCCACCTTGCAATAACAACGAGGTTCCACTATACTTTTTGAGGAAACTCTATTACGAGTTTATCCTCAATGAGATCCTAAACTATTTTGATTTATGGGATTTCTAGGGCCAAGGAAAAAGATCTACACAGGATCGACCAAATACATAATGTGCACCTATTTAGCAGTGTAGACTCCCCACACAAAATCCCCCTCATCTTGAGACTGTCCCTCCAGCAGTGAAGGACACAATAGAGATTGATACACTGCATGCACTTCAGGTGCTATATGATACCCTTATTTGACATATGAGGGAGATTTTTGATCCAGATGTTCATGGAGGTGCACAAAGTATTCCCTTAGGTAGTAATAGCATGAGGCCACATATTTACACGTCATGTGGTAGCATATGCTTGGGGCCCGAGGAGGATGATACTTTCATGCATACTATTGTTGGTGGAGTTTCTATCGGTGGTAAACATGATAATGTCACTATGTCATACACCCTTTTGAGTGATACATTTGGATTCTAGACATTGGCGACACCTTTGCAGGTATTTGTTATTTTTATCATGTATGTTACAAAAATATTTGAGTACTTGATTTACTTATATATGTTAATTTTTTGAAATAATTGTATTTGTACATGTATGCATTGATATTTTTGCACGCAAGAGGGACATCATCATCCCGACCACGGGCTGTGAGCACCATGCCTATGCATACATTCGCATAGGTAATTTAGATGTTAATTGTGTAAAATTTTCACATATGAATATATATACATACATACATACATACATACATACATATATATATATATATACATATACATATACATATACATATACATATACATATACATATACAAATATATATATATATATATATATATATATATATATATATATATATATATATATATAAAACTTTTGAACTCAAATATATGTCTATATATATGTATGTTCTTGTATATATATTATATATGTTCAACTCACTTGATTTGATAAATGTTTGGTAAAGTTAATGACCTTACTACACACACCACCATCTCTACAAGGAATAGCGAAAGGTGTTGCCGCTGTGATTTCATCTGCACAACAACTCATCGAGGTATTCAAACTACATATATTTTCGTTAAATAGTTTGTGTAATTTGTATTATGTTAATAATGTCCTTCAATGTAGCATTATTAAATAATATTAATAATTCCTTCATTGTATACATGTAGGAGTTACTTGCGATAGGTAGCATCCCTGTTCATATGATTCATATGCGTGGCACGGTAAAAAAATAGTTATATATTGATAAAATTAGTTAAAATATTGTCATTACACATACATGTACTTAGTTGGCATAATGTTTTTGATCTGCATTTAAAACATTTATTGTTAACATAGTTCTATTTTTGCTAATTTTGATGTTTGATTTTGTGATCTTATGTGTATGTAGGGTTCAACCCCTTTGATTTTTACTTCAAGGGAACAGACTACTCGAGCTCATCATTTTGATACCCCCATTCGTGCTCTAGGAGCTCCCAATGACTCATTCGAGTGTGAGATGTAGATTCAATGTCACTAAGAGATTGTGGTAAGTGTGTGTAAATGTAAATAGTTTCATTAGCATGGTCTTATACACGTTGAAAACTTATATATTGAATTTTGAAAAACAAATTGTTTACATGTACAGGTTCAACTATAGGCAAGTTTTGAATGGAAGAGGACTTGTAGTCAGGGCACAAAGGATCCAAAGTCATCTCACAGATCTCCATATACGTCTAAGGGAGGGCCTTTTTTGAGAAAGGCCAAGAGAGGGATACATTTTGATGATTAAGATATGTGTGTGTGTGTGTGTGTGTGTGTGTGTGTGTGTTATTACATTTTTTTATATGCCTATGTGAATGACATTGTATGCACACTCGACATTGTATGTATGCCTATATGGCATTCACTTGATATTATATGACCTATTCATGCATTTTTATATTTATTTTGCACATTAATACAATTTGGAACTTGATATTTTTGTATGAAACTAATATAATGTGCACCTGACAATATAAGACATTATGGATTATTTTTTCATTTATTGGTGTTGTATACTAGTGTTTTCAATGTATAATATGCATGAAAATTTGGAAATAAATATTTATATAATGTATGCATATAAAGAGTTATCTAATATGATTAATTATTTGTTCAATTTATTAATGTGTTTATGTATTTACCTTACTTGCGGTTCTTCTTGCTCATGGTCTCTTTGTACTGGTTCCTATCTTATCATGCACCTACTGCATTCTTCAATGCTTCTTAGTCTTCTCCCTATTAAAAGAACTCATAAAATCATTAGGACCATAACTAACTTGATTCATAAGGCTCCAAACACCATTGTTGTTCATCTTACTAAAACTGTCAACTATGCCCCTTAAGACAATGTTTTTTACAACAACCATGGATAGAAGGATCTAAGGATACCTAGAAAGTATCACAAGCAAATGGAATATCATGGCACAAAACTGACTACACCAACATGTCCCCATGGCCAGGTAAACACTTGTGGAGGCTTCATTTTGGTGCCAGATAGTGCCGTTGTTTCCAGGTTACTTCGTCCAGGCGTAGTCCCTTAAGAGCCTTGAGACTAAAAATGCTATAAATTTGACGGGTGATATCTTGGTCTCCGTGGCACCTGGAAAGGTATCGTATGGTCCTACACCTCAAATTCAAGACCCTATAGGAAATAATATCAAGGTTTACTCCATCTCAATTTGGTTCTCTTGTTGTGCTATTGTTTGCAAATGTGTAAAATACTGCAAGTTGACTCAGTGTAAGGTTGTCCAATGCTTTATTTTACAAACAAAAGCTTTTGGCACTAAACTAATTATGTCAACGTGTCCAAGTGGCCTAGTAAATTCTAATGGAGGATTTGATTATGTGCCGTACAGTGCCATTTCTTTCAGGCTACTTCGTTCGGGCGTAGTCCCTTAAGAGCCATATGACCAAAAAGGGATATAACTTTGATGGGTGATACCTCGGTCTTCATGGTGCATGAAAAGGTATCATCTGATCCTAAACCTTTGCCTCTAAACCCTCTCAAAAATCCTATCACATTTTACTCCATCTCGATTTGGTTCTCTTGTTGTGCTATTTTTTGCAACCATGTGAAATACTGCAGTTTCAGTTGGTGTAAGGCTGTCCAATGCATTATTTTGCAAACGGAAGCTCTTGACACTGAACCGACTGTGCCAACACATCTGAGTGGCATGTTAAATGTTATTGGAGGATTCATTTTGGTTACAAATGGTGCCTTTGCTTTTAGGTTACTTTGTCTGAGCATAGTCCCTTAAAAGCCCTAAGACCAAAAAAGGCTATAACTTCGACGGGTGATATCTTGGTCTCCATGGAACCTGGAAAGGTATCATCTAATCCTACACCTCTGCATCTAGACCCTATAGGAAATCCTATCACGGTTTACTCCATTTTGATTTGGTTCTCTCGATGTGTAGTTTAAGTTGGTGTAAGGTTGTCTGATGCACTATTTTACAAATGAAAGCTCCAGGCACCAAACTGACTATGCCAACACGTCTGAGTGGCTTGGTAAATGCTAGTGGAGGATTCATTTTGGTTCCATATGGTGTTGTTTCTTTTGGGCTACTTCGTCCGGTCATAGTCCCTTAAGAGCCGTAAGACCAAAAAAGGCTATAACTTTGACGGGTGATATCTCAGTCTCTGTGGCACCTCGAGAGGTCTCGTCTAATCCTACACCTCTACATTGAGGCCCTATAAAAAAAATGTCTCATTTTTCTCCATCTCCAATTGTTTCTATCATTGTCCTATTATTTGCAACAATGTAAAATAATGTACTTTGAGTCAATGTAAGGTTGTCCAACACAATATTTTTCAAACGGAAGCTCTTGGAATCAAACTGACTACATAAACATGTCTAGATGGCCTAGTAAATGCTAATGGAGGATTTGTTTTGGTTCCAGACAATGTCATTTCTTTCAGGCTACTTCGTCCGGGCGTAGTCCCTTAAGAGCTCTGAGACCAAAAAAGGCTATAACTTGAACAGGTGATATCTCGGTCTCTGTGGCACCTAGAGAGGTACCATATGATACTACACCTTTGTGTAGGGACCCTATAAAAAATAATTTCGTAGTTTTTTACAGATTGATTTGGTTATCTCATTGTGTTATCGTTAGGATTCACGCGAAATACTATAGTTTGAGTCAGTGTAATGATGCCTATCACAATATTTTACAAACGAAATCTCTTGGAAGTAAACCGACTACACACACACATCTAGATGGCCAAGTAAAATCTATTGGAGGCTTCCTTTCAGTGTGGGATTGTGTCGTTACTTTTGGTCTACTTCGTCCGGGAGTAGTCCCTTACGAGCCACGAGACCAAAAATGCTATAACTTCAAGGGGTGATTTCTCAGACTCTGTGGCACCCTCTAAGGTCCCATTTAATCATACACCTCCATGTAGGGACCCTCTACAAAATCCTATCTCATTTTTTCCCCATATCTATTTGGTTCTCTTGTTGTGCTATTATTCGCAACCATACCAAATACTACAGTTTGAGTTAGTGTAAGACTTTTCAATGCGTTATTTTAAAAACAGAAACTCATGGCACTAAACCAAATGCACGCACACGTATGGATGGCCTGATAAATTCTGTTGGAGTCTTTTTTTTCAGTGTGGTATGGTTCCATTGCTTCTGGGATACTTCATCCGGGCGTAGTCCCTTAAGAGCCCCAAGACCAAAAAATGATGTAACTTCAATGAGTGTTTTCTTGGACTCCATGGCACCTATAAAGGTCCCATCATATCCTACACCTCCATATCGGGACCCTCTAAAAAAAATTCTTAGTTTTTTCCATCTCAATTGAGTTCTCTCGTTGTGCTATTGTATGCAATCGTGCCAAATATTACAGTTTGAGTTAGTGTAAGGTTGTTCGATGCTATATTTTGCAAAAGGAAGCTTGTGGGACCTAAAAAAATGCACACATTCATGTGGATGGACAAGTAAACACTATTAGAGGCTTAATTTTGGTGTAGGACGATGTCGTTGCTTTTGGGATACTTTTTCCGGGCACAGTCCCTTAAGAGTCATGGGACCAAAAAATGCTATAACTTTGACATGTGATTTCTCAGAGTCAGTGGCACCATCCCATCAAATCCTAAACCTCCACGTGGGGACCCTCTACTAAATCCTGTCTTTATTTTTTCCATCTTGATTCAGTTCTCTTGTTGTGCTAATGTGTGCAACTGTGCCAAATATTGTAGTTTTGATCAGTGTAAGGTTGTTTGATGTTATATTTTACAAATGAAAGCTTGTGGGACCAAATCAACTACACACACATGTCATGATGGCCTGGTAAACACTTGGGGAGGTTTCATTTTGGTTCCCTATGCTCCCGGTGATTTTGGGCTACTTCGTTCAGGCGTAGTCCTTAAAGAGCCTTGAGACCAAAAAAATGCTATAAGTTCCTTGGGTGATTTATTTGACTCCATGGCACCTAGAAAGCTCTTGTCAAATCCTACACCTCTAAATTAATACCCTTTACAAAATTGTGTCTCTATTTTCTCCATTTCAATTTGGTCCTCTTGTTGTCCTATTGTTTGTAAAAGCACCAAATAGTCCAACCTGAGTTAATATAAGGTTATCCATTTCCAAACACGTGAATAATATAGGTGTTGAGATGTAAATTTTAATAAGATATTTTTACAATATAGGTTTTTAAATGAGAATTTTTTTTTATTGTTCCTTTCTTATATTTAATTTCCCTTAGTTTCTCTTGGATTTGAGAATAATAAATTCTCTACTAACTGTGCCAACCACTTGAAGGTGGGAGATTTGTTGGCACCACTAACCTACATAAACATGTTAGTAATAAATTAAATAAAATAGTAAATCATACAGAATTTAAACAAAATCATTAAAGTAAATATTTAAATTAAATTCACGAAGAACATACCTTTACAAATTCAATCCAATGAACTGAAAGGATCAACCCTACTCTTTACAGTAGCGAGTATTTCTTCATGATATGATTCATGAACCTTCCAAAGAGTTTTATTTAATGGCCTACCTTGATACTTGATCAATTGAATATTTTTTGCAAGAACTAAATGTGAATAGTGAAGTATCTTTCGATAAACTTCATAGTCTTCAAAAAACCAAGTATTTGATTTTTTGATAGGATATTGTCGAAGCCAAGTTCCAGTGACTACCATTGACCTTGTGGGATAATCAAGGCCTTCACCATCAATGGATATGGAATTCATTTTTTCCCCTCTTCACAACGAGACAAGAAGTTGTCTATTCCATCTCTGTTAAATTATGTTGCAATAACTAGAAAAACGTGCCCTACACCACAAAGTAAAATAAGTCAAATTTAAAATACATTTATAGTTGATCATTTAATAATTTATAAATCTAAAACATGACATACATATGTACCTTTTTGCACTAAATTAGAGACTTGGTCAAAGTTAGGTGATGTTGTCATATGATCTGAAGAAACTGCAAGTGGTAATGCTTGTGGAACTTGATGTGTTAAGTGGAATTAGAAGTCGAAAAGTCAATTCATCCACCCACCGCTGTGACTCAAATTCATTCCATGAAAAATAAATGCATGATATACAAAAACATGCCATGCACCTAGTATAAATAGTCCAAAAACTTTCATTTGAACTATGGAATGAGTACATATCACTTGATCCTGCAACTGTCATACAATATTCATAGCTTGCCAAATGTTTTTCCTCTATCAACCATAAATATCTATGAACCATTTAACTCTCTTGAGATTCATGGCCCATGTTCTTAAAATGCCAATCAAAAATGATTTTTACACCTGTAAATTTAGAGCCATCCTTGAACTTTAACTCTTCTCTTACAAGTGATCTTTTAACACATGCTCCTGCACCATCATGTTCTCCTTTCCCATGTCTTACCTTAGTAAAACTACAGACATGCTGTACACATGTTTTTTTTTTCATCATGGTTAGCCAATAAAACATCCATTCTTTCTTGATTTTTGATGTGTAGTTGTCCGACTAAATGTAACGTTGATTGAAAAATGTTTGTCTCATTTAAATTTGCATAAAACACTCAGAAACACCCTTGCACATATTTTGAAGGTGTTCGATCATCAATGATGTATAAATTATACTCTCTTAATATTTTTTGATCTTTCTTAGTTCTTTCTGGAGAGTTCATGAATGCTCTATGCACGAAAATAAACACTTGCATTGAGTTATAGTATTGAGACTGAACCCCATTTGTGGCTGCAATGTGTAATTATCTATGAAGTCAACTACTAAAACATTAATACCAAGTGGGAATGTGTCCTTGCTTAACTTGAATTTTTCATCCAACCATAGGGCTCTATGTGTGTGCCTTGTATACTCATAAACAATTTCCTCCGTAAATTTGACTGTATATTCTGATACAGGTAATTGTTTTGTAACAAACTCACACCTCTTAGATTCTTTTCCATCTTTTAATTGATATGACACTGATTTATATTTTTTGAAACCAACTAATTATTTTCTTATTAAATATGTACTCTCCTCATGGATACAAATTTTCAATTTTGGCAAGCCACCACATACATTGCACGTTCCATCCAAACATGCTTTGTTATAAAAAAAATGTCTAGTTGTTTTTTCACAAAATATCGTAGGAATAAATTCCCTTACAGATTTTGGTGGGACATTTAATCCACACTCCTGCAACATGATGTCAGTATTTAGAACACAACGTATTTGACAAAAAACATCATAATGCATTGAAAATTCAACATGATGCCTGCAAAAAAAAGTGGTACATGAGTGATTTATTTTCACATAAAAGGGTTTGTTCATTTAAAATAATCTTTGGATAATGTTAATTTGTGGATTTTCATTCTTAAATTTAGAGAATAATTTTTCTTGGGCCATATCCAAGAAACATATTACACACGATTCACGATTACGAGAACCTATTCTTATTTTTATTATATCTCTTATATTCAATGACACCCTTGTGTTCTCATTCCAATAATTTACGAGAATTATTTTAGAATATCAGATGTATTCTTGTATTTCCATGGGAGTCTGCTAGATAATGCCCAATAGTCAGTGTTATTGACTGACTCAAGATTTTTTCACATCCCTATTGCTTTCTCTAGTGTTTTTCTATTTAACTTCAAAGCTCTGCTTGTCTTTCTAATAAACCGTTTATTAACTATTTCATCACTCACTATACAAATAGTAAGTGTGTGTCATGTAGCATTACTATCTTTGGTGTGTATGTTGACACATACAGTTTGGTATCCTTTATATATATATTCAACAATTGACGCATTTCAATTAGTAACATTAGATGTTCTTAACCCCATGGTATTCATTGTAGGCATCCTCTTAATTAATTTCATCAATGTAACAAATAATTTACATATTTGTGTGTCATTTATATTCTCAAAGTAATTATTCAAAATTCCCCTAGCTTTTCTTCTTGCATTTCTTTCAGACATTTTGTTAGGCATTGGTTTTATAAAATTTTCATCAATTTCAATTAAGTGAGTTGGTTTTCTTCAAAAAAAGGAAGGAGGTGTTCTTAGAGGTGAAGATTCATTAACAAGGTTACTTTCTTCATTCAGTGTTTTGATACAAATTTTAGGATTAACATTTGGATTCTCAAGTAAAGGTTCAACATTTGGATTCATATCAATTTCTTCATCCATACCAACATTATCATTCAATTCAATATCAATATTCATTGAAAAATCATTATTCTCTACATTCTAATTATGCATTTCATGCTTATTTTCTAAAACATTAGGTAAACTTGATATGGCAGATGTACCTTTCCCTTCATTAAGTTTTTGCATCCTCTTCACTTTCTTTATTCTCATATCTTCTAATTTCTCTGGTATCTTGTTATCAAATTTTTTCTTGTCCTTACATCATATTTTGTCACCCATGATTGCAAAAATATATATAGTGGGGTAGGGGACAAGATGAACTACTCAAAATTTGCAAAGAATGTACAAGAATCTGTAGACCAAACAGAAAGTGGACAAAAATCTCGTGAAAGAGGTGAAAAGGATGTTGGGTCCTATAAAATATGTAAAGAGCATAACACATATGCATTATAACGCGTATGTGTTATGATATTCCCATTTTACAAGACATGCCTCTAGGCTTCGATCCGGTTTGGATCCCCAAGCCTGAGGCATGTACCTACACAAACACAGAAAATAGCGTGTTTTTGCAGAAAAATGGTAAAATTCCTATTCTACCATGATAAATCAAATTAAAACGATCAATTCATTTAATAAAAATATTAATACGACGTAGAGAAAACTTTATTCTTTCTAGAAATATAAATTTTCAAAATTTCTAACTAATATAAGGTTTCTATATTATTTATTTTCTAACTATGCCTTTTTCTAGCTATTTCTGAAGTTTAAACATGTCTATCTTTCATCGTGTAACTTTTTTTTGGCTGATTGAAATTGAAAAAATTATACTAGCCCAAACTAGGCCTAATTCTATACATATTAAAAAAAAATGTAAATTTTGATATTTTTTGAGGTAGTTAGGGGGGGCACGGTCAGAGCTCTATTATTTTTCAAAATTAAAAACTTTTGTACTACAAAAATCTTAAAAAATACTTACTAAAAAATTTTAAAAATAAATGGAGCCCAAACTAGATGCTCCTAGCTATCTTTCTACCAAAGGGTTTTCAGAAATACTAAATAGTACTAAAAAAATAGTGGGGGGCATGAAAGACACTCTATTATGTTTTTTAACAAAAACTGGAGCACCTGTTGGTATTTTAGTTATTTGACCCACTTAAACTTAACTTTTTTCAATAAAATTTAGTAGCTTAGAAACTAGACTCAAAATGCTATAATTCATGTTGTTACAACATCTTCCAATTTTGAGTGTAACTATTTCAAATAACTCGTACAAGTTGAATATTTTTATTTTTTAGAAAAAAACATCCACTTAAGACCTCCTTTTGGCCCCCCATATTGGTGCACTTACCCTTAAGTAGAGTTGTAGATGGTTCTACAGTGAAACGTCCTACTTCATGTGCAATATCTCTAAGATTTTCTCCTCATTTCATAATCATTATGAGTACCAAGCTATGAGGTACAATTCTTATTGGTACCAAGTTATGAGTTTTAGTCTGGTTTTGCAATTAGTTCATCTTTTTCCCTACACTCTGATTCATGCTTGGCATATTCTCACACTTGTGGAATGTTTTCACATGTCTCCTATTTTTTCCATTTAATGCTTTGGTTACTTATCTTATTCAACCTTTTCCTTTTCCTATAGCTTTAGCTTCTCTTTATCCTTTTTTTTATTTTTCCTCTACCTTTTGTGCCTCTACTTTTGCAGCCTCAATTTTTGTGGATTTAACTTACATAATAGACCATTTTTCACTCTTCTTATCTTCCTTTTTATTTTCACTTTTCTGCTCCTCATCCTGAAATTTTTCATTTATTCTTAACCTTTTCCTCCCATTCTTCCTCTTCATTATGCTTGCACTCATCTTCTTCTTGTTTCATAATTCTTCCTTCTTCAGATTTCTTATTTTTATCTTACTCAACCTCCTGCTCGTGTTTTCTCTTCTCTTCATTTTCTTCCTATTTCTTTCTATGTGTCTCTTCTTCTTATTTCTATTTTTTTTTCATCTCTTGTGTGGCCTTATTTTATTTCTCTTACATTTCTTACACATTTTTATTTTTCTTCCTTTGTATTTTATGTCTATAAATGCTCTCGTGCTTGTGTACCTTACATATTTTTTTCCTTTGGAATAATAATCTATACATGTGGTGACTATGGAGAAGATGGAGTGCCTATAGTCACCAAAATTTTCATCTTCAAGATGCTAAAATTTAAAATTTACCCATCTCTGTGTATTTTTATCTTCTCTCCTCTTTACATGTTCTTACCTTTCCACTGCTTCTATTAGTTCCAATTTTATCTTCTTTTCTTCCCCTTATATTTATATAAAACCAATGAGATGGAGGAGTTCCTACTTATTTGTACGCACTAACTTGGGACTTTGATAAATTTCTCCAATCACTAGTTTTTTATGCATGAACAAAAAGGGGCTTTCTTGGCCTTCTATTCTCTCTCCCATTCCTATTCTTCTTTTCTTTAGTGGATTGATAGGGATGTATTTAATTTTCTCCTCCACATGAATAGTAGTTACCATTTTATATGCATTTATGGATGCACTCATACTTCCTCCAATTATTTATTTATTCTCATTTTTCTCCTTTATTATACCCTCCCTATCTATGTACACTAAAAATCAATGAAGGAGAGGAAGTGTTACTAGATTTCATTATGGCACATTTTGTTGAAATTGTGTACTGTAAATGGCCTTCCATGTGAACCATTCTCTCTCTTTTTGTTTAAGAAGACTCCCATTGCATCTAAATCCATAGTGTGAACTTTTCCCCTCTATACCAATTATGCAAAATCTAGGTGGGAAAATAAACCAGGGAGTTAAGGATCTCTATTCATGTGGATTTATTTTTCTTCAATCTATAAAATACTCTTTTTGTTCATTTTGTAATCCATATTTAGTTTTTTTAATGTTGGTTCTATAGTATCTCTCATATCTTTCTTGACACATGCTTGTATAGCTTGTGTATCTTGTACCCTTCTACTAACTAGATGTTGTGGGGCTTATGCACTCAAAAAAGGGTTTTTTGGGAAATAACAACCCAAATATAAAACCTAAATAATTTTCACCAAGAACTCGATGTGCTATGAGTTTTATAGAAACAAACACATTTTGGTTTGGTGGGAACCTGGAAACAAAAAACCAAACAGATAAACACATAATATAATATAAGTGATTAGTAATATAAATGGAGCATCATCAAAAATTATACTAATATCAAGATAATGTTATGATTTAACCCAAAAATTACATTGATTATTTCCAACTCCGCATGGACTCCACTCACATGCCTTTCCAACATTATTTCCAAGAGAAACTTCTTGATAGATTTAATGATAGCTTTAATGATACTCTTACAAAATGATATAGACTAGAGATCACTACTTTTATATCTTAAGTATTGCCACCTTCTTAAGTGCCAAATTATGGTGTGGTATATTTATCTATAATCCTATAAGTTTTATCCATCCTGTCTCTAAAATAGGATAAGAAATATCCTCTAGCCAATCATATTACATATCTCAACTCTCATCTTTACAAGTAGGCTTATCTCTTAGGATAGGATACAAATATTTCTCCAGACATGGGATAATTATTAGGATATGCTATAATTTACATCTAATTCACCTTTTCTAGAATTTATCCATAGTAAAAATAAAATGTTCTAAATATATATGGCAACACTCATTTGTAATTATTACAAATATAATATTAACTATTTATGACCATGTGGACCCTACTTATCATGAATTTGACACTTTGACATTACCATGACCACTTGCAATTTTTATTTTTACCATTGACCATCTTTTTCACAACATTCCCCTAATGTAATTTTAGTGTTAACATAAAATATATACTAGTTACATTCTACTATGCTACCCATAATTTATTGATGGGAATCATCAACATGTAGTGGATACTACTACTAACTACAATTTACAAGATACTTTTATAATATGTACACTAACTAAGTAATAATTTTGGAGGAAAATTATAGTTTCAACATCTTCCCTCCTTAGTTTATACTCCACCCTTAGAGTAGTTTTTCACATAAAATCTAGATGTAGTGCCTGGAAAATGTTTAACTTTTTGTGGTTAATCCATTTTTAATTAGAGTACCATCTAATTTCTATAGATTATATGTAACATTTTCATTCACTTATACTATCATGTAGGGTCTCTTCAATTCAGGAATGATATTACAATGTTTTCTCTCACAACGTTGAGAATCATATACCAGGACCAAGTCATTAACATGAAATGGAGACAACTAGATATTTTGATCAAAATACACCTTCATCTTCATCTTCTTCTTGTAAATTTTTCCTTTATTGTTTCTCATGTTTCCTTTAACAAATGAAGATGTACCAACCTTTTTCTTATTATATCATTCTCATCCATTCGTTTATAACCAAAAAATCTTAAGGTTAGAATATCAAACTAAATAAGAAGAATTGAAAGAAAGGGAGAGTATCATGTTGTTTGATTTGGTGTATCTCTATATGCCCACAATTATAAATGAATCCTTTTATCCCATTTATGCACTTTCAAAGTTGTATCCTATGCCAAAATTTGACACAATACATGGTTTTTTTCACTCTACCTATCCATTTTTATTTTCCTTGTAAATGTTTTCCTTCCTACTCTCGATGGAAAACCGATCCATCAAAGATTTTACCAACTCACTAATAAAGTGGTTTCATTTATATGTTACAATTTCCAATGGGTAACTAGACCTAGTAACAATGAATTCATACAAGAACATTGTCACATCATTCATGGAAGTTGGTTTTAAGGATCTTACATCAACCCACTTAGTTAAATAGTAAGTGACAAATATAATATACTTATTTTTCCACATAGTGGGCAGAAGTGGACCTATAATGTCTATTTCCCACTTATAAAATGGATCAAGTGGAATAATAGGACACAATCGTATTGATAAAGTCTTGTGATTCCCATGTAATTGATAAATATCACATGTCCTCCAATAATTAATAAAATATTTTAAAATAGTTGGTTAGTGATAACTTGCATCAAGTATCCTCCTTGTTAGTTTTCCAGAGAAGTGACCTCCACATGTATTATCGTGTAAATATTTAATAATATCCTTCCCTTCATCCCACTCTACTACCTTATTATATATTCCATTGCATTCCATCAAAAATAAGACTCCACATATAATATAATAAGGACAACTTTATTGAGAATTTTTGTTCTTAATCTTTGCATTATCACCATTAGGAAACTTGAAATCATCATTCAAATGAATTACACACACACACACACACACACACACACACACACACACACACACACACACACACACACACACACACACACACATCATTGCATAAAAACACTACATCTGAAAAATCATCATCACAACATGAACCAAAACCACCATAGGATTGAGAAATTTCATCTACATTAAATGTTTATTCCTCAACCTATCCACAATGTCAAATTAAAATTTCTATAGGAAAATTATCCATATTTCTATCCTTACTGATGGGTTAGGGTTATTTACAATGTATTTTAAATCCTGGTGATCTATCAAAACTCCAAACCTCTTCCTTAACAAATGCATTCATTTTTTTTACAACAAAAACAATGGTTAGATCTTCCTTTTCAAGTATAGTGTAATTTACCTTAGCACTAGTCATCTTTCTATTCCCAAGTTATATGGGATGGTCATTTCCATTCTCATCCATTTGGCTTAGAGTGATCCCTAATGATGCATCATTATATACAATGAATGGTTGAATCCATTACATATTTTGTAGAATAGGTGAATTAACCAATGATTCCTTAAGTTTATGAAAATATTCATGTACCTTCTAGCATGGATCCTAAGTGTTGGTGAAATATTTATATATATGCACCTTTAATTTTATGTTTACTTAGTTCACTTATATTTACTTAAGCTTTCTTGACTTATTCTACTTAGCACACCTCCTAAAATTAGATTAGGATAAGGAGCACTCATAGTTTGACCATTTATCTCATGTGGAGGTTGTTGTACACATGTCTATATCATATAGTCAAAATCAAAGTTGGACTACAACTCTTTTTTTTGCTCTATAAAGACCACTTATATTTGTAAATTAAAAAATGATTGTTTTAATCAATTTCATTCATTTGATTTATTGGAAATAATGTGGTTCTATTATTTCTTATTATTTACAGCAGCTTCTACCATTTCTAGAGTGATATCAAATCTAGTAGACTCTTGGGTTTCACCTATTCTTTCATGGTATCAGAGAGATACTCCTTCAATTGGTAATTATGGTGTTGAATATTTTTAGTTCTTATTTTTATCCATATACTTCTCCGAGTTATTTGTAATATTATAGACATATCATCTTTCTGGTAGTAAAAAAAACCATATGGGTTATTTATTCTTTCCAAAAAACCCTTTTCTAACCCTTGTTAAGGTGTTTTTAATTACATGATAAAACTATATTTTTCTAGTTCTTATTGATATTTTTAATAAAATATACATAAAAATTTGCATTTAAAAAATGGGGATTTTTTTATGCATAAATGGTTTTATGTGAATTTTTTAATTTTTACTTCCATGGGACAAGCCACAAAAAACATAGTGTACAAAAAATTGTTTTGTGAATGTTTGCAGGTTATAGGATCTAATAACTATTTTTTAGAGAACATGCTCGCCAAGCAATAGAGAAGAATCAGGCTTCAATCAAGAAATGCTTTGACAAAATTGCAAAAGTAAGGACCTTCCAAGAAGGAGACCTAGTTTTGAAATGGGATGCAGATCGAGCAAAACCAGGAAGGCATTCCAAATTCAACACCATTTGGAGTGGCCCCTATATGATCACAAGATGCAAAATTAGCAATGCTTTCCAATTGTCTACATTGAAGGGTGAAGAGTTGTAGATTCCAGTAAATGGGATCTATCTTAAGCACTGCTACTAAAAAGGGAGTTCTCACCCTGTACATATTAGTTTAGTTTTCTATTTCCTCTAGGTGTTCATGCACATTGTCTTGTTATAGTGTAGATTGCTTTTCTCCTAAGTTCTTTACACGCTTTGCATGTTCCATTTGGAGTATGTATGATTTCAAATTTTGTATATAGTTGTGGTGTTATTTTGTTTCTCTTATGCAATCCATTCAGAGAGACAGATGAAGTCCTGGGTCAAAGCAATTTTCTACTCTCAGAAACCTTCCTTTTGAGATTTCTCATGAAAATTGAGAGTGCAAGTGGCCGGGCTCAGAAATCAGAGGCAAAATTAGTATCAGACCATATTTCTCGACTCCATTCCCAACGGATACAAAAGGCAATTGGTCTTTTCATCTAGCAGGTAGATACTCCTGTGAGTCACCAAATTGTTATCCATATTTCACTCCCATGCCAAATATTGGATTAGTCATGACCTCGCATAGAAGGAACCTGAGAAAACTCATTCAGATCTTGCAAATAGATCAAGAGGGACTCAACATTAGAAGTAGCGGATCCCGAGAGAGGATAAAGGACCCTGTGCAAAAGAAATAACTTTGTCGAGCCATTTCAAGTCTTAATTTCATTCTTCAAGTTACAGGTAGACTCAACTATGGGATAACAGGGTCAAACAAGAAGGAGTGGATAGAAAATGCTTCAAAATTGGCTAAGTATAAAAGTGTAAGTAGAGAATTCCAAGTGTCAGTGTGGCACATCTCCAAGAGTTGATCCCAAGTCAGAGACCTAAATAAGCGTGAGCTCGCCATGTGTCCCATACTAAAAGGGGGGGCCACCATTTGTACGGACTCGATAAAAACTTTGAAGGGACATATATTTCGGGCTCAAGGCTCAAAATATTGTGAATCTGACACTATTAAAAATATCTCGGCCTCACCTATGCCATGGAGGTTGGAAACTTTAATTTTGAGGATTTTAGGTAAAGGAGAATCTATAAACGTCTTTGGGATTTCAATAGAGAATATTCTTGCCTCAAAAACCAAATCAAATTCAATCTACTCTGTCGTTTCCTCTTCCTCCAAGGCACCAAACCAGGGATTGATGCAGTAAAGATAGATTTGGGGTATATTTAATCAGAAGTATTAACAACAGTGGTTGAGATTTGACCTACTTTTCCTGCTTCTCTCTCTCTCTCTCTTTCTTCTCTCTAATCTAATCTATAAAGTCGGGGGCAGGATTCATTGTAAAGGGTTGGACATTCCTTGTTTTACAGTCTCCCTTCTCCTTCTAACAAAGGGATTTGTGGGGTGCAGGCCTTCCATCAAAATTGTAATACGTTTTTGCCTTTTGGATACTTTGTAATGAACTGTATCAATTCAAAGAGCAATAAAACACATCTGTGATCGATCTTAGATCCTTTCTTGTATCTTTTTCTTTCATTTGGTCTTCCATTACAGATCTGGCTATTTGTGCTTGTTATCAAAAGCATTTTGTTGGTTTGTGTCTATTAGCAAGATAAGTGTTCATCATTCCTTTGGTGTATCACCTGATAGTTTAGTTGTTTCTTATTTCTTATACTCTTTTATCCTTGTCTCCTTGGCAAGTTTTAGATTAGGTATAGAGATAGATCCTCTACAAATCCCTACGCATGCACCTAAATAGAGGGATAAGGAACCAACCTTTGACCTGGAGAGATTTTCCATTTTTGCAAGGTCCCACGCCTTGGGAAAAGCTCAATGTTATGCAATCACACCAAATGACTTTGCCTTAGAAAATAAAACCTATATAACTCATTTGGGGGTGTTGTGATTTCGCACTAACAATAACCGATCTCTAATACTACTTGTTGGGGATGGTTCTATGCGGAAACATTTGTAACCATAGAATATAAAATCCAAAACATGTAAATACGGATCTAACAATCCCCACAAAATCTACAATAGTGGAAGTATAAATAAGAATAATCCAAATCACACAAAAGTACACACACATAACACAACATGTACCGTGGTTCACCCAATGTGGGGTACGTCCACTAAAGATAGAGATATCATATATATAATATAACAATAGATTATAAACCAACTCTTTTGCACTAAAGATTACATGTATCTCTACAAGAGTATCTATTCCTCCCAAATCTCCAACTAGATCTACATGAGTACAGTAAAATTTTCCTCCATACCACCACTTGTGTGTCCTCTAGATCTCTAACTGGATATACCTAAGTTCACTACAACCGTGCCTTTGAAATACCACCAGAACTCACATACCTAAAGCTAGCCTGTATCTGCCACTATGTAACCAATCTCTCACTGTACTGTGAATCTGCAAACAAGACCTCGAGAAGGGTCTACCAATATGCAACCATAACCATACACCAAGAAATAAGTCTCTCCATCATTACTGCATTAACCTATGCAAACATGAAGACAAATTCCTCTACAATACTAGATTCCTATGTATCAACAATACATCATGATCTCATGGATCCGTAATACAAGATCTCACAACATGTGGATCTACAAGAATGAACAATAACAAGATCTCACAACAACTTATGGATCTAAAAAGAAGAAACACTAAGTGCTTTGCATACTATTGTTGTCGCCAAATCACTGCACCCTTCGAATGGAAAAAATGTGAACATGATGTTTAGTGTGATTGGGACATATGGGATCACCTCTCAATCTATGGGACCTGGGCTCGAGGTGAACCTTTAGAGAAGCCAGCTTCCTCTTCCTAAACTAAACAAAACACTACTTCTAATGCAGGAAAAATGGCTAGCTAGTCCTATGCTAACATTTCATGGGATTAGGGAAAGAGATTTGCAAGGAAATAAAACCTATACTAGGAGTGGTTATGTACCAAATTAAGGGATATTTAATATCTGGAAGGGTTAATGTGGGAGGGATGCTTGCATCACTGATCACCTTCACCTATCACAACTAGAAAGGGTACAAAAAAAACCACAAACCAGGGGCGTACGTTCCTTTGTTAAACTCGATCAGACAATAAGCTACCAATCTCCTAGTGAAAAAGGATGAACTTGAGAAGGGTGAACCAGCACCACAACTCAACTACATGTAATATTCCACCAATTGATAAGCACAGAACTCCACAAACCTGCAATGGAAATGTGAATGTGTATTGTTCACCTGAAAACATGAAAGAGGAAAATAGAAGTAGAAAAATCAAAAAAGGACATTCATCTGATCACAAAACATAATTATCATTACTTTGAGCACTTGCACAGTGCATCATTACATCAGGGGAAAAGGGCATAAGTTTCCATTACAATTTTTAGAAGAAAGGCTTGAAAACCTACAAGTCATAGCATCTCATCTTGTGAAGAGAGGGGAATCTTGGAAAGTGTCTAACTTGTCTAGCTTGTAAGACCTATCAGAACCTACTGGTTGGAACCTACTTGTTCTGTTGTACCCCTTGGAATGAACTTCCAATTTATATTTATAGAATAATTTGAGAGAGAGGAGAGGATTCATAATTTTCCTTCCTAAATGGAAGGCACATGATGTATCATTTATTACATTTTGTTGAACCACTGAAAAGGTTCCATCATGCATCATTAAGGCCTATTGACATAGTCTTCATAGCTAATTAAAATAATATTTAAATAATAATAATAAATATTTTTATTTAAAATATTTAAATTTCTGATGGGAAAAGCCAAAAACGGCCCAACTCAGTAGTTGGCTCACCAAGCCAACTCACCGAGTTGGTCATGAACTCAATCGTCCTTACTCTCCACTACCACACCGAGTTGAGAACCAATTTCCATCCACCGAGCTCCTATGACAACTCACTACTCAAGTTGAGCTTGACCCATGACTCCTTTTGCCATCGTTGACTGAGCTCCCATGATTCATTGCATCTACCCGATGAGCTCTCACCACCAAACAACTCCTATCAATGCGTCCTCCACCATTACATTGAGCCGCTACTCAAATGAGCTCCCTGTCTCCATGACCAAAATGAGTTCCACACTGGCGTGACCACAACAAGTTCTGAACACCTTTTCACTTTACACAGGCTCACCTCTAAGTTATCTGAAGCTTACCATTCCCATCAGATAAAACTCAACTTCGCCATAATCCTCGACTCATTAAGCTCCATCCTTCACCATGCAAATTCTAGTTCATTCAATCTTCTCATTGTGTAAATGTATCTCACGAGTTCTCTGTAAGTTCTTCTAAATGAACTTCCTCCTACACTATTCTTCATCAAACAATGCCAAGCCTATGAGCTATCTCTAACCGATTTTGATTTGATCCCTTCAAGCCAGTCCAATAAGATCCCTGACCGAGTAACTTACTTAGCTTACTGTTCACTCTAACTTAACTAGCTATCTATTTATGAGTCTGTCATGTTCATATTTACCTTGAATGGCTGAGATGCTCTTTAAAAACCATAGACTCACCATCATGAACTCCTCTTGTGGTCATCTTTGTATTTAATTTCCCAATGTGAATTTTTTTCTCACACACATCAACATGCTCTCCATGCTTCATTACACCGACTTAGCAATTTCTGCATGAATCATCCAACTACGTTCTACACCCTGAGCATGTTGTAGTATTCATAATCATGAATGAACTCCTTACATTCAACGAGATCAACACCAAGATAACCCACCACCTTCGCTGAGATCTCCCTAATCAACTTAACAGTTGATTTGGACTCTTCCGACTCTATCTCTTCCATGATGAGCCCGAGCTACCAAGTTACTTCGACCGTGAGATTACCACCAAGCTCTGCATCATTGGATTGCCAAATCTGAGCTCACTGAAATGAACCATTTATTTTTGACCAACCTCTCTGCATTTGAGTACTAAGCTCAGGTTTACCTTGGACGGCTAATTTATAATTTTCTTTACCTCTTTGATGAACACATCGCTCCTTTTCCAAGTTTGCGAGATCTCCTGCACAAATTTATTTCTAAGCTCATTTTGACAAGCCTTGTCTTTCCCTGGAGCCAACCTATCCATAAAATTATCTCCTCACGCATGCATGACTTTGTTTAAATCTCTCAGTCTTAACTCGGTCTTCCACCAGTCGAGTTATGCACAAATACCAACTTATCTTATCTTTGCAATGTTTTTCTGAGCTTCGTCATGACTTCATGGTAACGTGGTCTGAACCATATCTCTATGGTACCAAGATAAATGAATCCAACTAATATTCAAGATTAATTACACAAGCTTACCATACTAATTCCCATGTAGAACTGATCATCACATTGTCATGCCTCCCTTGGCACCTAACTTGATCCTCCTCATAGCTCATCGCACAACTCACCATCTCAATCTATCACCCCCCCTCACAACTCGGTGCATGATTCAGACCTGCTTGACCAGCTCAACCACATTAGATTTCGGAGACCAAAATTCTCACCAACACAGAGCTCTTAACACCCAAAATCTCCAAACACTGAAATGTCGAAACTCCAAAATTTAGAGTTTCAAGATTCAGAGATTTCTAACTTTCTTAACATCTTCGAGCCAAAAAAAATTTGAATTCTCGAAACAGATAACTCTGAAATGTGAATTATATTATCTCCGAACTCCAAATTTCCAAATTCCACAATTTCAGACTTCGAAACTTGCTGATTTCAGATATTTGTGACTCATCAGTTTGGTAATTTTCTTTGCGAAGTTCCGAAACCATTTATTCCAAAACTCTGAAAATGTTAGAACTCCGAAACATTGACTTCATCTTTCAAAAATCTCGCTAGCATGGCTTTATGTTATCTTTTCTTCCCTGACTCATTCGATGGTGTGAACTGAACATAACCTGGTACTGAGCTCATCACCGATCTCATGACTTGTGAAAACAACACTTCATCCTATCATTGTGCCCATTACCTTGAATGTGATCCTATGCAAGATCTTCTGTGTAGTAACACTTTGGCCTTGCCTCCAAAGTCTCACTGAGCTTACGTGTGTTACATAACTCCTGAGTCCTTTGCTTCTCATGACTGAACCATTTCCTGAGCTAATACAACAACTCGTCCTGTGATCTCGTCATTTCGATCTCATATTTTACTGATACAAACCCTCTGCAAGTCGATTCCTATGAAGACTTGGCTCCTTCGAGTGAGTGTTTCATATAACTTAGCCTTATTAAATACTACCTCCATGGATTTACATGCACTGAGCCCTAATATTGGTCCATATTTTACCTCATTGTAGTGCTGAGCTATTTCCCCGAGCATGTCCTCTATTGTGTACATTGTTCAACATAGTTGTTTCATCGGATCTCACCTTTCACTCGACCATCATCTTCCCAAGCCACTTGAAGAGCTCGGTCAACAAAACATGCATCTTACATCATCCTTCACCATGCGCAAGTTTTCAACCGACCCTTTCTTGACTCTGCGAGGCCCCGAGCCATAATCTGATACTCTGTATGAACCATTTTCATCTTGAACTTGACCATTCATTGATATTCACAAAAAATCCCGAGCCAAGAAAACACCAAGCTCACTTTTGAAAATGGTAAAGGCCGAGTTCTTCCAAAAATTCCACTGCAGCAAGTTGTGTCCCATCAATCCACCGAGCTCAATCCTCTGAACTGAATTATCCACCACACTACATTTACATTTGAGCTCTTTATTTTGCGTTGATCCTTGATCGACTCACTCAAGATCGTTCCTATATTCACCTAAGTTATTCCTAGAAGAGACCTATCATGAGGGCCCTACTTAGCTCCCTGACCCTATCAAACATAATGTTCCAATTTTGAGCTCGAGAGCCCGTAATAATTTTACATTATGTAACACAAGCTCAATAAAATGATTTTAGTTTGCATTAGTGCACTTATATGTTGATTTCGGCCCAACTGAGCTATGCAGGAAGATCCTGCTAAGGCACCATGAAAGTATAAAAGAACTCTGAAAAATTTTATACACCAACTTTGGCAATTTAGCTTATAGACCCTCATTGTTCATTTTTACCCAGGGGTGGGAAAAAATGGACAACTATGCAAGCCATTACATGAGACTAAATAATACAAAGGAAATACATTAGAAGATAATATTGTCTTCTCACCAACAGTGTACTTGCACTTTCCTTTTGTTCATCTTATGTCTATGAAAGCTCCTATCTTCATGTAATCTGTTTTTTCTTTTTCTTTTTCTTCTTCATCTTTTCAACCAAGGATTATGCTCTTCTTTACTTCTTTCCTTATTCCAACCTCTATAACCCTAGTTTTCTAGCTTATATAAGCCTAGAAAAATTTAGGGCACATTAGCCATGTAATTACATCCAATATATTTTCTTTAAAATAAAGTCTGTATTAAATCCCATGACTTATAAATAAAACACTCCCACACAGGTAACTGATGTTGGTTATTGCGTGATCAATTCTGGTCACTTTCTGGCCCATGTTGGTTGATGATAGACCAATGTTGGTGATTTCCTGATTGACGTCGGTGACTATGTAACCCAATCACTTTGTAACACATGCTCCAGTGAAGCTATTTAGCTCCACAACCTAACACCTAAAAACTAAATCCTAAACCCTAAACCCTGACCCCTAAACCCTAAACCATAAACCATAAACCCTAAGCACTTAATCCTAAACCCTAAAACCTGAGTCCTAAACCCTAAACCCTAACACCTAACCCCTAAACCATAAACACTAAACCATAAACCATGAGCTCTAAATACTAAATGATAAACCCTAAACTCTGTAGTTTAAACCCTTAACCATGAGACATAAACCCTAAACCCTAAAACCAAAATATTAAACTCTAAAATCTAAAAATTAAATCCTCAACCCTAAATCCTAAACCCTAAACGTTGAACACTGAGACTTGATCCCTAAACCCTAAACACTAAATATAAATCCATGAGCTCTAACCCATAAACCTCGAACCCTGAGCCATAAAACCTGAACCATGAACCCTAAACCCTAACCCTAAACCCTAAACCCTAAGACTTTAACCCTACACCCTAATCCCTAATCCCTAAACCCTATTGTAACAATGTATCAGTTGTGTTTTCATTGATGTCAGGTGGTCTAGGTGAACTAGGTATGTTTGCTAGGTGATCTAGGCATGTTGGCTAGGTGATCTATGGGCCTTGACAGTTGCATAAGTATGGCTTGATTCTCTCAAATTTGGTATGAGTGTCAAACAATTCCACTTGGTCAACTTGGTCCAGTCAAGTTAAGTCATTCCATGTTGGGTCAATTACTGCCTTCTAGATGCATGTGAGTCATGCAAGTCTCTGTGGTGAAAATTGAAGTAGTTAAATGCTTAGAGTATGTTTAAAATAGGTAAATGAACTCATCCTAAGGCTCATAATATCAAGAAACAGGGTTTGGATAAAAATTTCATCTTTAGCCAAAGCTTCCTTTGAGACACCAGGTGTTCAATAAGGAAAATGATATTGAGTAGATATTTACAAGAAAAATCGGGGCTAATCACCATAAATAAGGTCTAGAGGGGTGTCTTTAAATTCTCCATGTCAAGTTTCATCAAATTCTGTAGTGGATTTTTTAAGCTATTCAAGTTTTACTAAAACAGGTTTTTTGAGAAATGCATTTGGAGTAGTCTGGTTTCTTAAGGGTTAAGAAAAGTTATGGAGACTCCTTTGGATAAATCATAGAAGTTATTTTTAGAGTAATTAATACTAGAAATAATGTATCTAGAATATTTTCTGATATTGTTTTAGATCATTCAAGGAACCATGTAGTTTCCAAAAGCATCATGACCTATCCACAAAGTTCATCATTGTCTGAGTCAAATATTTAATGGAGTTCATGTTGTCTCAAGAGTCTTTATGTTTACTTTCTCTTGATCATAAATATGTGTCTCTATCTTATGTAGTTCATATGAGAATTAATTTTTTCTATTCAAAATCATGGATTCTTTTCATTATAGACCAGTGAGTCATGGGTAATGAGGTCTTAGTCTCAGGAGGAGTCTCTGTTATTGAACCATAAATATCATTCATCCATAATGATAAGGATATAATTTTTTTTTATCGTTCTCATTCATATTCCTCTTTAAGGTCATGATTTTTCATGCTTCAAATCCTTATGGATTTGACATGATCACAAATTTTTCCTATATAATTGTACAGTAACTATGTCTAGTAATTAATATGTGATGTGAAGCTCTGTGATGGAAAAAGTATGTCTGAAGGTTCTTGAGGTTAATGCAAATTTTTTGAAGGATATTAAGTTGTGTTAAGCCTTTTTCATGAATCTAAATGACCTATTAAAACCATTCTCTGATTATAACAATGTTAAAGGATGTTAGGTGTGTGGAAATAAATCCTTCTCTATCTGTAATAAATCCTTCTCTATCTATGATAAAGGTTTGAGAAATAGTAATAGGTTCTCCCCATATGGTTGAAGTCCAAAATGAACGTCTTCAGGTGATCATCAATTGTGGAAGTTTATGATGTGATTCAATTGTCTCAGACAAGGTGAATATGTGCACTACAAGGTAGAGTATAGTGTAAGATGCTTAGCTACAGACAAGCAAAATGAATGTTACAGTCACAAAGAGCTTACAAGTATAATCAAGGACTGAGAATCAGAAATACATCATGAAGACTTGAATATACCTCTACAAGATCTATTAAGTCAAAAGGTGAGAAAATTTGTGACTCAAGTGTTTTGGTTTAAAGGTCTTCTAAGAGTCAAAGAAATATGTGGTAAAAAATTCTAATGTTGAAATGAGTATACTCCTATGGGGAGTTAGTATAATCATGAGTATAGTCTTCATGTGCAAACTTATGCTATGAAGATATGTGTGTCTGTGTTCTTAAGGGTATGTTGAGCATGTCAATGATATCAAGAAATTTTGCAAAGTGGTTTCACCATTGTGAGGTCATCAAAAGTTTGATATCTCCATGATACAATCTAAGTGATTAAGGTCTTCACAATATATAAAAAGTGATCTTGGACTATGTAAGCTATATGGATTTGAGTCACAGTAAATAAGGTGTCCTAATTCTGAAGAAGAAATCATACATCTCAGTGATTTTAAAAACATGATAAAGTATTCAATTACAGTGATTAAATGATGTGAGAAAGATGTATCATGTGATAAGAATTCTTAATACTATGTTAAAGAACACATGTTAAGATCATCTTCATGAATGAAGGGTTACAGGTGGTGCCTCCCAGGTTTAAAATGAAATGACAAAGGCTTTTCATGTGGATTTTTTGGTGATAATATTCAGGGGTTACGTCATATCAAAGCACAGTAATATGAAAGTATGTATAGTCAAAAAAAGGCTGCCACTGTTCAAGGCTATTGAGAATCATCAAGCCTATGTAAAGTTACATTCAAAATTGATATCACACAGTAGATCATGAACAAAATCTCCAAAGGTATGTCACAAGCTTGATCAAGAAAATGTCAAAAATTCATAGGAGGGGTTCAGAGATGCTTCACAAATCTATATCATGAAGACAGATAAATCTCTGTAACTACACAAGTGATCTTAAGGAATAAATTATAAGAGATTGTAATGGTGCTTCAAGTAGGTAATTCTATAGAAGAAACTCTCATGTATAAGAATAGTTTATAAAGCCTCTAATAAATCTGAAGATGTTAGAGAATACGTGACTCCATGTTGAGAAGTCTTGTTAAGACTCTAAATTTGAGTGAGCTTGTTTGTGAATAAAGACATATCAACAAATACAGAAGTCTGTTGCATGATCTTAGTCCCAGAAGTTATGGAGACCTATGAAGTGGTTCTATAGTAGTATTGATGACATGGATCTTTGAGTAAAAGCCTGAAACCATGATAAAAACTTTAAAGGATTCAAGTGAGAGAAGTTCTAATTGTTTCATCTAGATACTTTGAATGAAAAGGGATACAGTGACTTAAATGTTTCTCAAAGTCAAACATGTTTATGTTATCAGGAGGATAGTTCTACAACACAGTTTTTTGGCTAGTTGTTGAGAAATCCTCAAGTCTATGTCATGAAATTTGTCTAAAAATAGTATATATTGATCAACCAATTGTGTGCTTATAGTCCTTAAAAGGTGTATCTTAGTATATTGTGCAACAAAGATTACTGACTATATTTGAATGACTCATTGTGATATATAAGAGGGTTTATAGTGATATCAGTGAGTTACAAGTAAGAGGTGTATCATGAGAAAGAGTAGGTATATTATCATATTATAGTGGGTATGAAAGACATATTAGTAATTATTGGTGTTGAATAATGAAAGCTAGAGGTTTTCAAGGGCTCCATAAAAGCTAAATTAAGTTGTGATGACATTTTACATTCATGTTCTAATTTTAATCTTCATCAAGGAATCAAATCATACATCAAGTAAGCATGTTTCAGAGTTCAAAGTACTAGTGCAAGGTGTGATGGTGCTTAGAGTTCAAAATAGGTTTTCTAAAGGAAAAATTATAGTATATTTTCTATAACATAATCTTAGATGTCTGTGAGCAATTCTAGACAGTCAAAATTAAGCTTGGTAGCTAGAGATGGAGACTTTTAGCCCAGGGAGAGTTCCTCTTAGTTGATTCAAACCATGGTTGACTAGTAAGAGCATGAGGAAATTAGCCTAATATATACTGAAATGACTATTTAATGTCAATTGGTATCTTGTGTGGTATGAAGGACTAATGGATGCATTGTTAAGCCTAAGTTAGGCCTAAAATTGATGGATTATAGTCAAGAATAATGATATATTGATTTGTCAGTATGAAACTAGAAATGTTGGCATAATTAGAGTGGTTTTGATTCATATTTCATGATTGCTACAATACCTTCATGAAGACCAAAACAGGTCCAAAAGATCATCAGCTACTAAAGGAGTGAAAGTGAAGACTCTTCAGTCAAATGGGGATCTTTTTGGTCAAGTAAGTCATTTTTTGTGCTTTATTTCTATTATGAATTTTCCTTGACTGTCTTTTTTTATTTCAATTCAATGCATGCCATTTTCATAGATGTCAAAGGGGTGAAAGTGTGAAAAGAAACATGCAAATAAGACTGTGTGTGTGTGTGTGTGTGTGCCAAAAAAAATTCTAGGTAGTTTCCATCAATGACAAAGGAGTATTTTATTGGAATAGTGTATCAGTTGTGTTGTTATTGATGTCAAGTCCATTGATGCTTGGTGGTCTAGGTGAACTAGGTATGTTGGCTAGGTGATCTAAGCATGTGGGATAGGTGATATAGGCATGTTGGCTAGGTGATCTAGGGGCCTTTAAAGTTACATAAGTATGGCTTGAGTCTCTCAAATGTGGTATGAAAGTAAAATAAGTCCACTTGATACACTTTGTCTTGTCAAGCTAAGTCATTCCATGCTAGGTAAGTTAATGGCTTATAGATGCTTGTGAGTCATGTAAGTATCTGTGGTGAAAAGTGAAGTAGTGAAATTTTTGGATTATGTTTATAACAAGTAAATGAAATCATCCTAAAGCTCATAATATCAAGAAATATGGTTTGAAGCAAAAGGTCATCTTTAGCCAAAACTGCATTTGGGAAATCCAGTTATTCTCTAAGGAAAATGAGATTGAGTATATCTTCATAGGAAAAATTAAGGCTAATCACCACATGGAAGGTGTATAAGGGTCTATTTTAATGCTCCATGTCAAGTTTCATCAGATTCTGTAGAGGATGTTTTGAGCTATTGAAGTTTTACTAAAAATATCTTTTTGAGAAATGCATTTGGAGCAGTCTTGTTTCTTAAGGGTAAAAAAAATTATGGATACTCCTTCGGATAAATCATGGAAGGAATTTATGGAATAAATTAGCCTAGAAATATTTTGTAAAAAATTGTTTGTCAAAAGGAGGTGTATTTGAAAAGATATGAGCATTTTAGTGGAGACATGTTTCTCTCTCCTGGACTATGTCCTAATTCGATGGAAGAAAAAAGGTGCAGTTGACTTCAAAACTCCTTCTTGATCTCTTATTAATTTATTATCAATGAATTTATGATTCTGTAAAAAATCATTTATCATTTGAAAGGTCAAAATCTCTTGAGGTGGCATATTGTAGTTCAGGTGTTGGACCTATTCTAAATGATTATTTCCAATACATCTTAGAACAAGACTTTAAAAGTGAAGAAGTGGTTGTAACTAAGACTCAGTCCCTCTTCACAAGATTTTTTCAAAATGCTTGATCAGTAAAAGTGGTTGCTAAGTGAAGGTTAGAGGTCAATATCTTCAAATAGGTTCTATATAGGCACAATTGATCTCTTTGGATAAATGTAGGAGCTCTTAACCTTCAAAAACACTTGACAAATATGGAGGAAGGTTACACAAATGCACAACATGGTTAAATATTTTTTTAACAATTTTCATAAAGTAGGTTGTCTAACAGTCAACTGGTTTCACTTCAAATTTTCTCAGTCGAGCTTTGTACAGTGAGTTTTAGACTGCAAAATTCATTTCATGTGGATATATGGAGGGTATTAAAATCACTAAGGAAATTGACAAAGTTGGAGGAAGTTCTTACTCACACACATCAATTTGAAATTTACAATTTCATGCGTTATTAAGGGAGATATTAATACATTTTTTGCTCTTGGGTAAGTGATTGTTAACATACCTTGAACTAGGGTTTCACAAAATAGTTTAACTAGAATAGAACATTTCATGCATCCAAATCTTGTTAGAACAGGAAGATATCTCTTTGGGGTCAATGAAATTGTTTGCAAAAGGTATATTGAGAGATCATTCTTAGAGGAGGTAAAATTATTTAATCTCATGTCAAAGGAAAGTAATTTGGTAAAGCTTGGTTTCTTGGGGTTTTTTGTTTGAGATAATCTCAAAGGAGTATTTCTCAACTTGAGAAGGTTCAAATTTTGTAACAAGACCTCCAAATTTCTTGAACAGTCCATTGTCTATCAGTTTAACAAGATGTATATAAAATTTTCTTAATTCTTCTTACTAGACCAAGTGGATATACGTCTAGTTCTATGATAAGAAAGATGGAAAAATAGTTTGAAGTTAGTTTCTTGAAGTGAATAAGTCATTATCCTCTTCAACAAGGTTCTCTATAAAATAAGAAAAGAAATTCAGTGGTTTCATATCAAAACATCCTTTCAAGAGATGAGTTCAGTCTAAAATTGTCTAGAAGATACAGTCACAGTAATATAAGCCTTAAATGCTCTCTCAAAACTGTACTTTAAAGGTTCTAGTATTCTTTTCATAGGTCAAATGATGCACTACAAATATGTTTGTTCTAGATGTATATAATGTGTAAAATCTCAAGAATAAAGTCTTCTCAAGTACCTTTGGTCAAGTTGAGGGTTCTCCAAGGAAGGTTAAGAGACATTCAAAAAATTTACACTTTTGCAATATTCTTCCACTCCAAAAAAGAATTCAAAGATTTTCTTATTTTTCAACATTCATCTTTTGAGGTCATAGAAGGGAAGGTGAATATTTTCTTGTCTTGAGAAGATGGAAATTTTGTTTTAAGAAGTTGGAGAGTTATGAATCTCATGGTATTGCCAAGGTAAGACATGTGATAAGTTTAGAGGTGTGTGTAAAGTGAGTGAGAAAGTGGAAGAGGAATCTACAGAGGCATATTTTTTTGTAAGATGAAAGGTCAAAGGGATGGAGTAAAAAAGGGGAATGGTTCAGTCTTGTCTAAGAGTTTATGAAAAACCCCTTATCTTCTGTTGAAGAAAACTTTTCTGCAAAGAAAAACCTCTTCGGAATAGCCCAAAATTATTGAAATGTTTTCAGGTCTGTATGTTGTTATGGATGTATGAAGATGATGAAGTGCTTGTGACATCAGGTTTATGAATGAGAGCTAATTTACAGTTGTGTAGTTGAATGCAAATCCTATTTTTATATTATAGTTTGATGTTATTTATCAAGTAGAAAGTATTTTATTTTGAATGTCAATAAATAAAAATATCTTAGCATATCTTGTATGCATTGATGATCAAACCTTCTAGACTATAGTCTATGAGAGTATAGGTATATGAATGAATGTTCACTATTTGAAGTAGAAAAGAAAAATATTTATCACAGGAATGATCCACCCCCCTCTTACTCCCTGAAAATTCTAACAAACCCTGAACCCTAAATCCTAAACCATATACCCTAAGCCAAAAACCCTAAACATTAAACCCTGATCCCTAAACCCTAAACCTTGAACCCTCGGGCCAGATCTCTAAACCCTAAATCTAGAGCCCTGAGTTCTAACCAATAAACCTTAAACCTATAACTCAAAACCTTGAACCCTAAGCCATATACCCATAACCATGAATCCTAAACCCTAATCCCTAAACCCTAAACCCTATTCCTTAAGCCCTACACACTGATCCCTTAGCCCTAAACACTAAACTCTAAACCTAAACCATGTACCGTAAGCCCTAAACCCTAAATCCTAAACCTTGAACCCTAAACCATAAATCCTAAGCCCTAACCTGACTACAAAACCCTAAAACCTAAACCCTAAACCTAAATCCTAGATCCTAAACCATTAACCCTGAACCTTCAACCTTGAACCCTGAACCCTAAATCCTAAACCCTAAACCCCAAACCTTGAGCCTAGAAACCTAAACCTTAAATCCTAAACACTAAATATTAAACCATAAACCCTCAATCCTGATCCCTAAACCCTAAACCCTAAACTCTGAGCCCTAAACCCTAAAATGTAAACCCTGAAACCCAAACCCTAAATATTGATCCCTAAAACCTAAACTCTAAACCCTAAACATTGAAACCCTAAACCCTAAAACCTAAAAAATAAACCATAAACCCTAAACTGTGAAACCTAAACCCTAAACCCTAAGCCCTAAACCTTAAACCCTAAATCATAAACCCTCAACCCTTAACCCTAATCCATAAAACCTAAACTCTAAAATGAAACCATAAACCATAAACCATAAACCTTGAGCCCTAAACACTAAGCCTTAAAACCTAAACTATGAGCCATAATCACTAAACCCTAAACCCTAAACCATGATTCCTAAACCCTGAACCCTGAACCCTGAGCCCTAAACCATAAACCCTAAACCTTGAACCCTAAACCTTGACCTAAAGAAAATTCCTAATAATATTATTCTATTTGTTTCATTGTGTAGTGAATAGTGTCTAAGCTGATCAAATAACTCATTTAGTTTTGATAAGAGACTACTTCCTCTTAAGGCATAAAAATACCATTTTTGGCCATTTTGTATCTAATTAAACACCATTAGGAAGTTTTTAAAGGAAATATAAATAATTTGAGGATGATTTTATAGATAATCAAAGATTTCTAAGTAAATTTAGGAAATTTTAGGAAATAAAATCTCATTCAAGAGTAATCTATTTAAGACTGGGTTTTCAGGTGTAGGGAATGAAAATTAAAATGGTAAAAGTTGACTTTTCTAGATGATTCTAGGAGTTATGGAAAGACTTAGGATGAAAAAAAAATATGAATTGGAAGGATATTATAATACTCTATAAAGTGGAATAATCAATATTAATTCAAGGCTTAAATAGTTTTTTAGGTACTGCAAAACTCTGTTGTTGCCCCTCTAAGTTCAAAATGACATATGACCTAAATTTTGAGTTGCAGGCATAATTAGATTTTTAAAATAGTTTCATTGTTTGTAAAATGTGATTTGTAGTGTTTCAGTGAATTTTTGAGGTCAAGAAAATGTAACTTATACTCAAATTACATTCAAGGATTCATCCCCTATCTAGAGGAGGAAACCCATTTCCATGAGAAGAAACTTGAGAAAAAAGGTGTCCATGTATAATATGCATGCTTACACCCAGGTTTCATCTTGGTCAATAAATTCAATTGTGATGGATTCATCATATTTAAAGGTGACATTTGGAGCTCAAGGAGTGACTTGATGATGATCATATCTTGACTCTGTCATTGTACCCAAATCTCTTCAAATAACAAGCTAAAATGAGCTAGTCATGCCGCCAAGGTATAGAGGACCATCATGTGTAAAGTATTAAGGCAGTGTCCATCTCCATGAGATACATATGAGAAATTAAATATATGAGAATATTGAATTTTATTCTATGAAAGGATGATTTTAGAGCCCGGAAAGGTGAAGGGATGATCTTTATATGGAGCACCATGTTTCTAAGAATGATAAATCATTTGAGTTCACTTGATGCAATTAGCTTGGTACTATTCGTAAAAACTCACTCAACATCTAGTAGTGTGATCAAACCTTAAGGATGAGGTACATTACAATTTTTTCCATAGGACAAGAATCTCATTCAAGGAGCGATCCTCTATCTACAAACTGAGGATCTCATTTTAGTAAGAAGTAGACAAGCATCATAGAGTTGATTTATGGTCACTAAAGTGAATAATGGACCAAATTTCAAAATTGGTACCAATTCGAGTAGCGGTAGGGTAGAAATCCAATCCAAAAGGTTGAAACCCCTACAAAACAACTATATTCTTTCCCAAAACAAAGACCAACTACAATATATATGGCCTAAAACTTGTAGGTCATTGCTGAAATTCTAAAAATGAGTAAGTACTGACCAAATTAGATTTTTAAAAACTATCTTCTAGATTATAGATTTTAGAGCTACATGACCACTTCCATCAGATGAAGAGTGACCCTAACTTCTTATATTTACTAAAATAAATTTAAATTATAATATTTCTTTTATTATTTCTTTATACTTTTATTATTTCGTATACGAAATAATAAAAGTATAAAGAAATAATAAAATAAATCTTATACTTTAAATTTATTTTAGTAAATATGGCTCCTTTAGGACCTCCTAAACTTCATATATCTCAAAAAATGTACGTGTTATAGTGCGTATGCGTTATAACACATACACATTTTAGGTTTGTGAATTACCGAGCCTAAGAAATCATAACGTGATCATGTTATTGTATAACGTGTATGCCTTTTGCTCATTTTCACTTTTGTGTTTAATTTTTGGCCCCCCAGGATGGTGAACTTACCCTCCTACTTGGCGAGGATTTAGAAATCTTAGAAATCATGTTGGGGAATAAATTTGTGTCGCGAACGTAAACGTCTAGAAATATGGGTTTTTTGCATTTTGTACTGGGCTTTTTTCTTCTGCTTTATAGATTTCCTATTTGGTGAGGATATGGAATTCTTAGAAATCATCCTAAGGAAGAAATTTGTGTAAGGGAAATAAAAATTCCAAAAAATGGTTTCTGGGTTTTTTACATTCGGTACTGGATTTTTTATTCCATTTTGTAAAGTTACTATGTGGCAAAGATCTGCAAAATATAGAAATATGTGTTAGGGAAGAAATTATGTCAGGGAAGCAGAAAGTCTAGAAAAACTATTTATATGTTTTTCACATTTGGTACTGGGTTTTTTATTCTGCTTTGTAAAGTTCATGTTTGGTGAGGATATGGAAATATTAGAAATCCATGTCGTGCAGAAATCTATGTCAGGAAGGAAAAATTCCAGAAAAATGATTTCTGGATTTTTCACTTTCAATAATGGATTTTTTCTTCCGCTTTGCAGAGTTCATGTGTGTCAAGAATCTCAGGATCTTGTAAATCTGTGCTACCTATAAGGAACTTGGAATTCCGTTTCCGTGAGGCAGAGAATCCAAAAAAATAGTTTATGGTTTTTTCACGTTCAATACTCGATTTTTTTCTTCTTCTATTTTGTAGATCTAGAATTGGAAATTTTTCTCCATAAAAGTAAAATTGAGGAAGAGTGGAGGTTAAAGGCCTTTTATGTTTTTTTTTTAAATAAATATTAAAGAAGAAAGTTAAAACCTTGTAACTTTTGATAGGAAACTCAAAATTGAAGGTCATTTTTTAAAAGTACTTATTTTTTCGTGTATGTTCCATTGGAACTATTTATTTTGAGAAACACACTAAAATTATAAAATGTCATTATTTTAACACACACACTCAATTATAAAGTGTCAAAATTTATATCTCTCTTGTTTGTTGAGAGATTTTAGATCTGTATTTTTGACACTTTAAGGCATGTTGACAGTCTCTCTTTTGAGAGATCTATTTTGGTGAAGCCCAGTGTTAGTTTTTCAGTGTTCGAGTAGTTATTTTTCCAATTCATACATATTTATAGTGTCACTCTACCCATTCAGTAGTATGGGAGGGTGTGGTGTTGATCTTTCTTCTTCGAGTCTTGTGTCCTTGCATTGTTGCATTGGCTTTTCTTGGATCATGGCACTCATATTTCTTTGGATCTTGTGTCCTTTCCTTGTTACCTTGGTTATTGTTCTTAGATCATGGCACACCTATTTGTACTAGTTGATCAGGTTTCTTTGGGTCTTGTGTCCTTGCCTTATTACCTTGGCTTTTCTTGGATCGTGGCACTCCTATTTATTTGGATCTTGTGTCCTTACCTTATTTTCTTGGTTATTATTCTTGGATCATGGAACACCTATTTGTAGCAATTGATAGAATTATGTTTGGTGTTTTTGAGACTTTTGACATCACTCCCTTGAAATTATCCTTGTATGGAGCTATTTTGGTTAAGCCCAGTGTCATTATTTTTAGTTTTCTGATTGAGAAGTGGATTTAGACCATAATGCACACCAAACTTCTTCAACATTGTATAAGTTTTTTGAGCCAAGATTCTTAGGATGCCTTACAGTGGGTTTTTTCTATCTCTGTACTTTTTTATTACTGGTTTTGGGTACCTTGCAGTATTCTCTTTTTCCCAATTATTGTATGTGGGTAGCTCATAATTCCTTATTGTCTGGACCCACCTTATTTTTCTCCACACCTAAGATATGCTTACGAGGTTTATTAGTGTAGGTTATTTTTTATCCTTTTATTTGTTTATTAGGATAACATTTTCACTTGGGTTATCCCTAAACTTGTTGGGTTATCTTTCTTAGGTGTACTAGTCATGTGGAGTTAGGTTACTAGTTGTGTTGAGTTAGCTTTACTGTTATATGAAGTTAGCTTATTAGTCTTGTAGAGTTGACTTAACTACCAATATCACTTAGTGGGATTTCCTCACCAATGATCTAGGTAGTAGTTGCACTTACCTCCTCCTATATGTACATTCTCGTTATTGGGCAATGTAATGCAATAGAATAATGGATTATGATGGATTTCCATATATAATATTTTAGATCTTTATTTTCAAATCATTTTGTAAGGTTATTCCAGTGAATTCCTTTCAGCTTATTAAATGTGGTGTGTTATTATCATATGAGATATTTGCATCTTGGAACAATATTACTATCATCCCTTTCATTTCTCAATCCAACAGAATATGTTTTATCTCTTCCAAAAACATACATATATAGATACAAAATTCTATTATCGTAAATTAATTCATTTTTGACTTTAATAAATATGCCCTCAAGTCATAAATTAAGACAAGTTAAATTCAGGAACAAATATGGATTTTAATATGCCTTAAATTAATTTGGTTAAGATGGAAATTGGAGACATCCTTATGTCCCCTATAAATACCTTTTAACATTACTTATAAATGCATGCTAACATCCCCTATAAATACATCCTAATGTCCCCTATATAGACATTTTAATGTCCCAGTTGTAAGACAATATTAAAGTCATCATTTAAGCCATGGTAACATAACTTGAGTAAATTCATCTTACTTTATAACTTTAATTTCAAATTTAGGGTTCAAAAATTTACCCCTGCAACTTTAAAGTGACTTAAGAGTGACTTAATTCTACGACTGTAATTGGTCAAAATTTCGTCATGATAACACCCATAACATAAAAATCAAAAACAATAAAAATTGGGACATTATCTCCTCCTTAGGAGTATTAGGAAACAAAAACCTTCCCTTGAAGAATATTGATATTTAACTTTTTTGTTTTTTTAACAATATCCTCATACTCATTTGATGTACTAGAAGGAATATATGTGCTCACTATTAGTGGTTAAAGGTGTATTTATTTAGGATCAACTTTAGTAACAACTTTCTTAGTATATTCCTTTGTTTTTTCCTCTTCCCTTCTAGAAATATCATTTATTTGTTTAAGGGTTGTTGGGAGGTCATATTTTACTCATTGTCTAATTTATGGATTCATCCCAAGGATGAAGTGATTATAAAGAATGTTTTCCACACCATTTATTAATCCATCTATTAATCCTTCCTTTCAGATATGGGTATCTAGCTTCCTCCTTAGCTCTAAAAATCATGCATGGTATTCTATGATATTATTTATCTCCTTGGGCCATCTTTGTGATGTATATGATGAGGTATGAATATCTATATTGTGCACCAAATTCTTCAAAATAAACATTCAATGAGAAAATCCCATTATATTTTAACATCATCATTTAATGTTTCAAACCATTTAATTTTTGAACCACATAAAACTGTCGGAATAAACTTAGACATTGCTCCATATTGATGGTACCATTATAAATATAATATCTTGAATGAAAAGATATAATTCTCGTTATATTAGGCCAAGAAAACATGAAGCTTAACCATATTTATTTATAATAATAATATAACCATAGTAAAATATCAACCCACAAGTATAAAGTGATGACTTATTTATGGAAATAATTGGGTTGAATTTGGTAGAAAGTGAATTTATTATGGAAAAAATTCTTCACAATAGAAATAAGAATGAATACAATAAAAAATTGAATTTACTATGGTAAACACTAGTCATAGTAAAGGTGGATTTACTATGATATAAAGGAATGCCCACCATAAAAAGTGACTTTACTATAGTAAAAAGGAATAACCGCGATAAAAAATGACTTTACTATGGTAAATATTGTGTATGGTAAATACAAAGTTACCATATAAGTGATAGTTACTTAACTACGAATAGTGCTCCAGATTATCCACCAAAAAGGAATGGTCCCAAAAATGGAACCAAAATGTCAACCCAAATTTGGAACCTCTATAATATTTCACTTGGAGCTCCTTGTGCTATGATTGTTTTATATATGCATATCTTTTTGTTTAGTTGTATGAAACTTGAACACAACCATATACATAATATACAAGCAACATAGGTCATTATATAAATTCCTAGTAATAGAAATAGAGAAAAACCAACAATTATATTAATATCAATATAATGCTACAATCTCACCCAAAAATTACACCAAGTGTACCAACTACACAAGGACTCGACTCACTTGCTTTCTAGTAGTATTTCTAGGAGAAACTTTTCAAACACACTTCTTGATAGATTTAATGATACTCTTAAGCATTGGTATGGAATCTTACTACTTTCATATCCTAAGTTTCCCCACCTTCTCATATGCCAAATGAGGGTGTGGCTTCTTTATTTATAGTACTTTAAGGATTATCCACTCTATCTTTAAGATAAGATAAGCAATTTCTTCTATCCAATCATATTACATATCTCAAATATCATCTTTACATGTAGGATTATCTCTTCAGATAGGATAAACCTCATCCTTTACACACGAGACAACGATTATAATATAATATAATCTCTATCTATTTCACCTTTTCAATACATTATCCCAAATATAAATAAAATATTGAAAACATATATGACTTTACTCCTTTTTCAATTTTACAAATAAAATACTAATTATTTTTTTAATTAAATGAAAATAGTTTTGAAGGGACTATACCCTGTTACAAAAAAGGCTCAACAACTAGATCAACATGAAAAATCAGCAAAAAAAGGATCTGAATCTAGATATTATAATAAGCCCAACAGTAGTCAAAAGAGAAGATACTAATAAAAAGCAAAACAAGGATATAATTGCAACTAAACAGCATAAAAATAACATACTTTCATAAACAAAACAACTTGAACTCATCCAACTTGCCCAGGAGGTATTATTTCTTTAAAGCCCTATCAATCCTTGATTTGATCATCTACATAGAGGTAAAAAGTACTAGAGTGGCGATATGTGTTGGATCATTTACGTTTAGCTGCGAGATGACCTGATTTTTTTCCTTTTATGTACCCCAAATATCCTCAGGAACTCCACTCAACATTGTGATGCTTCTAACATGTTGATCAATAAACTCACTTATAGCTTTGAAGATGGCCATATTGTGATCGTGTCTATCCTTAGACCTCCCCAGTCTATTATTCAGGGAGTTCAATTTTTTGTATATTTCATCAGTCTAATATGTGTCAAAACCTGCATCCTCATTCATCTTTCTTTTCCCCTCTTTATTAATACTTTCTACCTCATTTTCCAGCATTTCTATTCTGAGGAGAATATTTTCCCTCTCTTTTTGGGAAACATTTTCCTATCGTGCATTACTAATGTACAAAATATTGTGAACCATTTCCATATCATTGTTACTCCCAAGGACAGGCCAAAGGGATGCGTGGTCGCTTTGGAGGGTGAAGGGTTCTTAGTCTTGACATTTCTGATACTGGGAAAGTTGGTTGGGTTGGCAGTGGGAGTATTGTGAATGGGAATGGGCAGAGCACCCGGGGAAACAGAAATGGTAGGAAATTTGATGAGGCAACAATTTTGAAGGAGAAAGATGAGCCCCTAGTGGAGGGGATGGCCCTAGTATGCTTTTGAAATTCAAGAATGGAGCACTCTAACGAATTCAGGAGATAGTGCGGGAAGTAAAAAGCAAAAATTCTCCTAAATTGATTAAGGAATATCAAGTGTTTGGTGGTGACAGTAATGTATCAACCTTCAAGGGAGATAAACTACACCATAATTTTGGTAATTTCATCGAAGGGTTCCGGTATAGAACTTACCTTAATACTAGCCATAACAAAGATGAGCTCCTCCCCTGCTTCAGCAAACTTCTTTGCTTCAGCAATTTTGTCAACCATATTGCTGAAAAATTAGATGCCATCCAAAGCTAGACCAGTAGCCTTTGCAATTAGCTCCTCATTCATCACCACTCTTTGCCCTCCATACTTAACCTTCCTATCCTTCCAATCTATGGTAAAACGCACTCAAATGTTCTATTCATGACCTTGGATTTTCTTGATAAAGCTGGAGATGCCCCCCATTTGAAGATAATTCCACATCTCATCGTTATCCTTCCAAGCAGAATCGCATCTGGGCTTTAATTGACACGGAGATCCCCCCATATTTCTTCCTCTGCTATTTTTGTGATTACCCTGTTGAAAACCGCCCGTGAAAAATCTATTTTTGTTTTTCCTAGACCATTTTTTAATACTGATTATTAATGACCATGTAAACCCTACTTACCATGAACTTGTCACTTTTACCACTTACAAATAATATTTACTTTTTACCATCGACCATCACTTTCATAACATTCCTCTCATGTACTTTGAATGTTACAATAGAGTATTAACTAGTTATATTCTACTATGGATGGGTGGCCATAATTTATCGATGTGAGTCATTGAATTGTAGTAGACCCTACTACTATATTTTCTTTATAATAGGCTATTATAATGCTTACACTAAGTATAAATTTTGGAGGAAACTTCTTGTATTAACAAAATAATCCCATGTTTCCTTCTTAATTTAGCCTTTACAATCTCCAAGATGACAATAATGGAATGTTGATGGCATGCTTCACCTTTATTCCTTCCGATTACACTATTGTACCATTGTTTATTGATGTGAATTTTCCCTATGGTTACACATATATGTGCACCTCCTTTGGAACCTTTGGTATCACACTCAATTTATCTTTGATCTTGATGGACCAACTACTTATCTTATACTAGTTAGCAAATTTGGTGTATGACTTGTTTGGTTTGAATTACAAAAATCATTGATGCAGGTAATATTCATCCTTCAACTCAATCATTCCCTTCTGTACTCTCTAGTGTGTGTGGAATAATAAAAGAATGATCAGTGCTACCATTTTTTTTTATATTTCTTCTTTGTATTGGTGTTTGGTTCATTTGTGAGTAACTCATGTCAATTAAATTCCTTATGTTGATTCCACATCTATAATGAAATATTAAAGATTGTTTACTAATCCTACTTGCTACCCCAAAATGTATTCCCTAATATTATTTTGGCCAATTTTTTTAATGATCTATCCATGATTACAACTATTGGGACATTTTTTTCTTTCCTTTGTACAAGATACATATTTTGATCTACTTAACTAGGCATTATTGTGGATTTTTCCACCAACTTCAAGATTCTCCTATTTTATACTCCATATACTTTCATGATGGTGATGATGCTTATAGGGTTTGTGTATTGTGCATTGAACCATATTTCATCCTAATAATATTGACATGTGAATTTTTAAATGACCTCCTTACGGTCTCCAAATGATGGAATTCTTAACAATCTCTATATTTCCATCCCTCTGAGAAGGCCCGTCACTATCAACTTGCATTCACTAACTTGCATGCTCTAGGTTGGTCGTGCAATATACTGAGTTTCTTTTCTCTCTCTAAAATTTCATGATGCATAAGATTACTCCACCTCATTTTTTGAGCATTATTATTATGCCCATATCCTCCTCATATGGGGTAATCTCTATAAATTTTATTCCTCCTTCTGTCCTATATCTTACACCACAAGTCCAATGGGGTAGACGAATGGATCAATCATGATTGATTGTGTAGTATTGTTTATTCTTTAATTATTTATTTTACTCTTACACTCTTTATTTTATATATTTTATATCACTTATTATTGCAACATTCTTACTTACTTGTTTGTATTATGTCATCTTTATCTCCCTGTTGATTATTCTTATAGCACCTCAACTTACTATGATTTCTTGTTATTTTTCCTTCTACAGTAGTTTGAGATTTGTTTCCCTTTCTTAAATACTTTTATCCATTCAATCCACTTTCTTCATTACCTTTTTTACATGCTTAATTTATTTTTATATTGTTAAACCCATTGAATCAGGTCTTTTTGTCTTTTTGGATCCATCAATTCATGGGAAATCACATTTTAAGTCTTCCTCACTTTTTGTAGGTATTTGATCTTGTGTTACTATGTAATGTTCCTAGAATTAATTTATTTTACAATATTTCTCATATACCTCTCAAAAAAATTATCAAACTTACCTCTTTGATTGTAAATCTAAGAAATTTTTAGTTTTTGTAGACACAAAATCATGCACATACTATTATTCTACTATACCACCAAGTATTTTGTTTTATGTATTCATCTTGCATAAGAAAAGTATTCAGTAGTGACCCATTGTCTAGTCCATCTGTTTTCTTTTCCTATTTCTATTGTTTTATGTCTCACATATGTCACTTCTACAAACATTTCTAGTCATGTCACGGGGATTCCTATCTGTTAGTCTTCACACATTTGTCCTTAGTTGTCTCTAGACACTGACGCCTAGGTGCTCCTATCCATCATGTGTGCTCATGCCCTCTTTGTTCTTCTTCTCATTTTTTGACATTTTTTTCAACCTTTTCAATTTTCCTTACTCTTATCTCAAGATCATAGTTGACATGTCTGGTCATTAGTGTCAAAATTCAAAGCAAGAGATCCCTACATAAACATAATATATATACTATTATAGGGTGTGAAATTTTTATCAAGCGATATCTATCTACATATCAAAAGGGATTGCATTTTGGCACATTATTTCTGCATACACACTACATAGGAAGGGGGATTTTTTGAATTCCATTCCACACATTTCCATTTTATCTAGCTATCACCTGCTATCTTAGTGTCATTGGTGTGAGGGAAACCTAAGAAAAATATTACACACACAAGCACATAGAACTACATTGGGTCTGAGATGTAGTGCAGGGCTTAGTCGTAAGCTCACTTGTTTGACATCCAAGGGTAGTCGGACCCCTCATATTTCATATTTGTTTTTTTGGATTTTATGTAGTTTGAGGGTTTTGCAGGAGATAATTTGTGTTACATATTTATAGGTACCTTGGTGATTCAAGCATGGTATACAAGTGATCATCTTCAAATAAGAGAGAAACCCTAGCAACGCTAAAGAAACCAATTTTTGAGATTTTTTATAGACTCGAGTGCCCATGATAGGTCTCGGGCACCCCTAACACCCTTTCCCTCACCCCTAACCAGGCACCCTAGTCCAAGAACTCCTGAAACTTCTACATTTTTCTAAGCATGGTTGATTTCATAAGTTCATCAATAGAAATTTCTTAGCACTTGTATTTCATTGTATATCATTGTAATAATCCTTATATTCATATTTTAATAAAAATATTCTGATTTTAATGAATCATTTTGGTGAACCTGTATATTATAACTCATTGCCCCAGGATCCACTAAAACCTAATGGCTAAAAGCAGTTCTTCTTCTCCAAGGAAAGCCATGTGTCATGAGAGTTTTAACCCTATTCCTTATGAGGTTGTTGATGTTGAACTTATCACTCTTTATCCCAGTCCTTGTGGTGGTGATAAGCTTTAAAACACCTTTTGGCTATTGAATGCAATATTCCTACTATTTTTTCTGACTCTTCTTTTGGTATTGTTTCTCCAAAAGACATTTTTTGGGTTGTACTCCTTTTTATTCTGTGGGCTCTAGGAATAATCCGCCTTCTTATTTTTCTACTGAAACTCATGATGATGCTATCATTTATTATATTCTTGGTCTTGATGCAAATATACATAAGAATAATGTTATTTCTCATAATAATTAAGATGTGTGTAAGGTTATATCTTATACTTCTCCTATTTATAAAAATTATTCTAATGATTATCAAAATACATATTTTGATATTTATTATCCTACTTTTGTATATGTTGATGATTCATTCAATGAAATAATTGCATGTGAAACTCTATCTACTAGCGATGATGATTCTATTAGTGAGCATGTTGTATCTCTTGATTTTGTTGAATGTGAATTTTTTACTCTACTTTCATCTCTTTCTAAGGTAGTCACTACTAGCATGCATGATGATTCTCTTCCTCCTATTGCATCATATTTTATCAATTCTTCTGAAATTACTCCTAATTTTCCTCTCACTGTTCCATGTTCATCTCTACCAATTTCTTATTCTTCTCTACAATTTATATCTCAGCTCCCCTATATAGAGAGAGGGCTCGGCTCTTTTTGGGATCTAGGCCATACATTCTATCTAGGGGGCTACATCTCCAGTGCTCTCGATTTTTTATTTTTACAAGTAGGATGAAGATCGCTTGACCGGTATCCCTGCCTATAAATTATTTGGGGGCACTGATGTCAAGAAAACACTCGACTGGGCCTATGTCCTTCTCGTGCCAATCTATTCCTATTCCCATATATGGATCCTAAGAAAGTGCTTTCAGTTTAGTCTGGTAGAATGTGATTCTCCAAAATAGATGTCATGGGTTCAAATCCTATAAAGCGTGAAGCCCTATAATGTATATCTAAGGCATGTTACAGAGTTTGAGGTAAAGTAAGGTTGAGTCAAGTAGTTCAGTTCATCCTATTTACTCATATTTCTTATTCTATTCCCCTTAGTGTACCATCTTTCACTTCTTCTGCACCTACCTCTAGTGTACCTATCACATCTTCATCCTCCACTTCCTCTTCTCGCGTTCCCATGATCACTCATAATGGAAACTTGCAACTTCTCAATGTGCCTCTCACATCTCCCACCATTCCTTCACATGAAATTTTATCACTCATGCATGGTATTAGACAATTACAATCTTAGGTCTAGTCTCTCACTCTCGAAAGCAAGGCCTACTATGTGTCTATTGATAATAATTCTCTTCATGGAAATCCCATCCCAAAGAAAATTTACAATTCAGAATTTCCTAGGGATTTCATCATGCCTACATTCTCATGATTTGATAGTACTGGAAATCCATATCTACATACCAAGAATTATCATTTAGCTATGGCATCCTACTCAAATGATTGATTATTGCTCAAATATTTTTATCATAGTCTAATAGGTAAAGATCTTCAATGGTACACTCATCTTCCTTTTGGATCCGTCAGTACATATTATTACATGGAAGATGTTTTTCTCAGAATTTTTATGCTCAACAATGGTCCTAGAGTCACATATGATTTCCTACCTAGCTTGCATCAAGGCAAGATAAAGACCATTCTCAATTACATCCTACAATTTAATTCTTGCATGCATGAGCTAGTGTTTCACCCTGTTGATCTATAAAATCAATTTATCTTTTTTCGGGGCTTGATTCCTACTTTCAAAGAATGCTTATAATATGAAACATGTGAATCACTCACACTCTTATGCTATAAGGTCATCGATCTATAATAATATCTAATCATTACACATGTTATAGATCCTCCTACTTCTATTCTTATTACATTGCCTTCTCAATATTCTCCACTTTCATCTGTTAAGTATCGTCCTAGGTCTCCATCTCCTCCTCCTTACAAGCATATTCCATCTCCTCCATCACATAATCACCCTCCATCTTCGCCAACACATAACTCTATGCCTAAGTCATTGACATATCCTACTCATGAGCCATTGCATTTCTCACATTCTATTAGGCCTGACGATGTATTACGTTCTTTACTTGATAAGCATTTAATCTACTTACCTTCTAATTAGCATCATTTCTTGCATCACCAACGAGATTTTACTTATTACAGTTATCATCACATCAATGGTCATCATGATAATGATTATTACACCCTACATGATAAATTACAATAATTAGAAGACAAGTGTGTCATTGTTTTTGACTCTCGCTCTCATGAGTGGTTTGTTTCTCCAATTCTTCACAAGTGTGCTATTGTTTCGGTTCATTTATCTCCTTCTCTTGCTTCTAAGGTAGTTATTTTCCCACCACTTAAGGTCATTATTTATGTACAAGCTCCATCTTGTTCATCCACCGCTGCACCATCACATCCACCATGTAGTTCTCTTTCTTCACATTGGATTCCTAAGTCGTTAGTATCTTGTTTCCCACCATTTCAACTACCATCATTAGCACCATCTCATTAGGCATTCAATTTGGCTCATACACTCATGTTGTTTCCACTTCACATACTTCCACCACTCCGCACCCACTTAATATCTGGTAGGTGACTTTTCTCAACTCACTACTCAATGACACACTCATTTTCTTATGGTTCTTACATGATTGTTGAGGGATATATTACAATAAGAACCTCATCTCATCATTACACTATACACTTCATTGATATATATATATATATATCAATGAAGTGTATAGTGTAATGATGAGATGAGGTTCTTATTGTAATATATCCCTCAACAATCATGTAAGAACCATAAGAAAATGAGTGTGTCATTGAGTAGTGAGTTGAGAAAAGTCACCTACCAGATATTAAGTGGGTGCGGAGTGGTGGAAGTATGTGAAGTGGAAACAACATGAGTGTATGAGCCAAACTGAATGCCTGATGAGATGGTGCTAATGATGGTAGTTGAAATGGTGGGAAACAAGATACTAACAACTTAGGAATCTAATGTGAAGAAAGAGAACTACATGGTGGATGTGATGGTGCAGCGGTGGATGAACAAGATGGAGCTTGTACATAAATAATGACCTTAAGTGGTGGGAAAATAACTACCTTAGAAGCAAGAGAAGGAGATAAATAAACCGAAACAATAACACACTTGTGAAGAATTGGAGAAACAAACCACTCATGAGAGCGAGAGTCAAAAACAATGACACACTTGTCTTCTAATTATTGTAATTTATCATGTAGGGTGTAATAATCATTATCATGATGACCATTGATGTGATGATAACTGTCATAAGTACAATCTCGTTGGTGATGCAAGAAATGATGCTAATTAGAAGGTAAGTAGATTAAATGCTTATCAAGTAAAGAACGTAATACATCGTCAGCTCATACACTCATGTTGTTTCCACTTCACATACTTCCACCACTCCGCACCCACTTAATATCTGGTAGGTGACTTTTCTCAACTCACTACTCAATGACACACTCATTTTCTTATGGTTCTTACATGATTGTTGAGGGATATATTACAATAAGAACCTCATCTCATCATTACACTATACACTTCATTGATATATATATATATATATATATATATATATATATATATATATATAACGTACACTATGAAACCATTTCCCGATGACACACTCTTTCTTTATGGTTCATTATTGATTTTTCATGGGTCTTATATAAATGGACCTCATCTTCTTTTACACACACTAGGGAGCATCGTTATTCTCCTCCCCCCTCCCTCTTCATCACACTAACATGCACTTACATACATTTTTAAAATCATCTCATTCATATGGATTTTTCTCATCATTATTCATTACATACACTACAATGTTTCATCAATTATTACCATTTATCATTATTCATACATACACTACAATGTTTCATCAATTATATATCTATCATCATCATTTGTTCATTAACATAATTATTTACACAATTTAAATAAAAAAACCACATATACACAAATAATCATCACATCACATATCAATAACACAATATGCATATGCCAATCATCCATCTATATATATTGCCAAAAACTCATACTTACAAAAATACAATCACTGGGGGCAAGCCCCCTACATCAGTACATCAATACATCTCATACATCATCATCGTTATCAATATATACAACTACAGGATCTCTAGAACTAGATGTCTTGTCACTTAATCTATGTTGTTGGTCAAAGACCATATATCTCTCCATCTGACTACGCAATAAGGCCAACTTGATTTCCTTCTCCGCAAACTAGCCATGTAGCTCTACAAACTTTATGAACACATCATGTGCTAGGATCCTCCATTTGCATCCTCCCTCGTTCATTGAGTCTCTTCCCACCCCTCATCACACTCACTCAAAAAAATGGTACATGTAGCCACTGTTATTACCATTGCGTAAAAAAAATGGCCATGTTCTCCTACAATGACATCTACTCGCTCCAACATGCCACCTCCCACGAGCACATCCATGGGTACATTCCACATCAATGTATGGATAAATGAATCAGAAATCACTGACCAATAAGCATTGCCTATAACCATACACATAAAAATTTGTTACTATACATGAAATTTTCAATTTGTAGACAAAACATCATGCACTTTTGACATTATTTAGTCTTAGTCTCATACTACCATTTAGAAGGTTCTTGAGTGAAGAAAGTACTAATTAACCCCTGTCTTTTGGCCTTCTTATCTTATTTTATTTTTTCATTCCCAACCTTTTACACCTACATCCCTAGTCTATTTTGGTCATTTTCCATTATTTTAACCTCGACTAAGGTGCCCAAGCTAGTACTGGGACACCTATGGGTGCCCTGCTCACTAGGGGCACCCCAGTTCTTTTCACACTTTCCCACCATTTTTTGGGCTCTTTCTAGCCATTTTAGATACTTATCATTTTGGTGTTCAGCCATTTCGAGTTAATTAAAAAATTAGATCAAGAGAACCCTATAAATATAAAGTTATGAGACCATAATAAGAGACCAAGCACTAGACACTGCTATCATCCATCTAGAGTTGTATCCGTCTATTTCATTGGAGATCACTTGCATCCACATACCTCCATCACAACACACAAGGCTAGGTCATCTGCATCACACACATCATAGGGGGGATTCTATTTTATTCCATGCACGCATTCTATTACATTTTTCTACATCTAGTTATTTCTTGATACTTCATAAAGTTTGATTGTCACAAGAGAACCTAGGGAACATTATGCACACACTCACTAGAACTACATTTCGGTCTGAAATGTAGTGGAACAATCAGTTAGTAAGCCCTCTATTTTGGTAATTGAGGTCAGTCTGACCCATTCATTTGTGTTCTTATTTTTTTAGTGTTTTGATACTCCTTGGTCTTTTACAGGTCTTTTCATCATCTTGGAATATTGTCGACATCCAAAGCAGTACAACCAAGTTAATGCGACATATAGTGAGGGTTTCGGGCCATCTGTCGAACCTATGAAGATCAGTTTCAGATATTTTACACAAACCATGGTGCCTAGTTTGCACACCAAAGCACCCATAGGTGCCCCAATCCCTCTCCAGGCACTCTAATCTAGCCAGATACTCCAAATCCATCCTTTTTAGAGCTCCTGCATAGTCATTATCACTTCCATATTTTCCATTCACCTCTACGACGCAGTCTCATGATCATATCCTATTCATTTGAGTTTTTTCCTCTTCTCTCTTGCAAATTAGGGTTAAAATTTCCTTTTTCATAGTTACTTGTGTAACCTTTACATTTATTTCTAGCATCTATCTACTTTATTTATAGTTGACACCATGGTTCTTTTCACACTTTCCCACCACATTTTGGGATCTTTCTAGCCATTTTAGATCCTTATCATTTTGGTGGTCAGGCATTTCAGGGTTAATTATGAAATTCGATCAAGATAACCCTATAAATATAAAGTTATGAGACCATAATGAGGTACCAAGCACTAGTCACTACTATCATCCATCTAGAGTTACATTCATCTATTGCATTGCAGATCACTTGCATCCACATAGCTCCACCACAAGGCACAAGGGTAGGTCATCTACATCACACACATCATAGGGGGAGGATTCTATTTTATTTCATGCATCCATTTTATTACATTTTTCTACATCTAGTTATTTCTTGATACTTCACAAAGTTTTATTGGCACAAGAGAACCTAGGAAACATTATGTACACACTCACCAGAACTACATTTGGGTTCAAAATGTAGTGCAATACTCAGTTAGTAAGCCCTTTGTTGTGGTAGATGAGGTTAGTCTGACCCATTCATTTGCATTATTATTTTTTAGGGTTTTGATACTCCTTCTTAGTCTTTTATAGGTATTTTCATCATCTTGGAATATCAGCGACATCCAAACCAGTACAACCAAGTTAATGCGACATATAGTGAGGGTTTCGGGCCATCTGTCGAACCTATGAAGATTGGTTTCAGATATTTTACACAGACCATTGCACCTAGTTTGCAAACCAAAGTGCGCGTAGGTGCCCCAGTCCCTCTTCAGGCACTCTAGTCTAGCCAGATACTCCAATCCATCCTTTTCAGAGCTCCTGCATAGTCATTCTCACGTCCATATTTTCTATTCACCTCTATGACATAGTATCATCATCATCTCCTATTCAGTTGAATTTTTTCCTCTTCTCTCTTACAAATTAGGGTTAACATTTCCTTTTTCATAGTTACTTGTGTAATCTATAGATTTATTTACAGCATATATCTACTTTTTTTACATTTGACACCACGGTTCTTTTCACACTTTCCCGCCACATTTTGGGATCTTTCTAGCCATTTTAGATCCTTATATTTTTGGTGGTCAGCCATTTCGGGGTTAATTATGAAATTAGATCAAGAGAACCCTATAAATATAAAGTTATGAGACCATAATGAGGGACCAAGCACTAGACACTGCTATCATCCATCTAGAGTTGGATCCATCTATTTCATTGAAGGTCACTTGCATCCACATACCTCCATCACAACACACAAGGCTAGGTCATCTACATCACACACATCATAGGGGGATTCTATTTTATTCCATGCACACATTCGATTACATTTTTCTACATCTAGCTATTTCTTGATACTTCATAAAGTTTGATTGGCACAAGAGAACCTAGGGAACATTATGCACACACTCACTAGAACTACATTTCGGTCTGAAATGTAGTGGAACAATTAGTTATTAAGCCCTCTGTTGTGGTAGAGTAGGTTAGTCTGACCCATTCATTTGCGTTATTATTGTTTTAGGGTTTTGATACTCCTTATTGGTCTTTTACAGGTCTTTTCATCATCTTGGAATATCAGCAACATCCAAACTAGTACAACCAAGTTAATGTGACATATAGTGAGCGTTTCAGGCCATCTGTCGAACTTGTGAAGATCAGTTTTAGAGATTTTACACAGACCATGGTGCCTAGTTTGTAAACCAAAGCACTCGTAGGTGCCCCAGTCCCTCTTTAGGCACTCTAGTCTAGCCAGATACTCCAAATCCAACCTTTTCTGAGCTCCTGCATAGTCATTTTTACTTTCATATTTTCCAGTCACCTCTAAGATACAGTCCCGCGATCATCTACTATTCAGTTGATTTTTTTCCTCTTCTCTCTTACAAATTAGGGTTAACATTTCCTTTTTCATAGTTACTTGTGTCATCTTTACATTTATTTACAGCATCTATATACTTTATTTATAGTTGTCCATAGCTTAGTTTAACTATAAAAATAAAACCTCTTTATTACATTTTTAGTTAATAATTTTGGTGAACCCGACCACTTTCACGCTTAGCATCCTTATTTTCTTCATATATCATGGCTCACATAGTTTCTCAAGTTTCTTTATCTGATTTACTTAAGAGATATCCCCATTGCTAGGATGTTTTGTAAAACTTGCTAGACACCTTGTATCTTGAGGAAATTACACCGTTGCGTGAAATAAGTACTCTATTTGATCATTTATCTAACAACCCTAGTCCTAGTATTCCTCAATCTAATCAACCCCTATTTGACTGAATTCAAGCTCTACATGCTTTATTTTAAGAAAAAATTTAGGCTATGGAATCAACTATCACATCCCTCAAATATGAAATTCAATAGCTTAAGGATTCTTCTCAATTGCATGTTTGTGCTCATTCTACATCTTATATGAAATCTATGTCCACTATATGTCATCTAGTTGAACCTCAAGACATTCCATTTCTTAAGGCTCTTATGTTTAAGCATAATACTACACCACATAACATTCTTTCTCAACTCCTTATTCATCAGTTGATCACTTTACCACCTACTCATTTCTATCCTCCTTATCGGATTACAAAATATAAAGGTCATTCATATTACAACTATCATAGATTTAATGGACATAATGACAATGATTGTAATGATATACAACGTAGGATCAAACATCTTTTATGTCATGGTTTTATCTCATTCAATGCATGCTCATCTACAACTACTACACTATGCTATAAGGATACTAGGGTGCCTCCTAATATTTCTAATAAATTTCTAGATGATACTCTTATTGATTACATGTTTTATATTGATAATCACTCACATGTGCATATTGATTCTTCTCCTAGTCATACAACTACTATAGTTCCATCACATGGTTCTCCTATTTCTGATATTGCTTATTCTCCACTTAATGTGTATCACACCAGTGTGTCTCATGCACCTCCTTCGCAAATACAAGAAATGCCTAAGAAACCACCTATAACAACCAATATAGCACTTCTTCCTCCCAACACATCTACAAAATTTCCAAGTCAAGGTGCACAATTGTCTCTAAAAATCAATCATATTTATCCTTCAGCAGTTTCATCAATACCGCCAAATCTACCACCATTCAATATTTCTTGCCATCCTAATCCACTTCTATGTTTTAATCATTTTTTAAAAGTAAATATCCCTTCACTCAAGTTGTCTATGACATTACCAACTCAGCATCCCATCACTTTTGTTAAGGAAACTACTCCTTACGTGGATACACTTAGTTTATTTTGACTAGAATTTCATCACTTACATGATTAGGGGACATAAGATTTACACTCCACCACATTCTAGCATATTTACATAGTACTACATCACACTCTCAGTGATCACACCTAATTCATCTTAGCCTCATCTCATCTTTCCATACGTCATAGCGTTGTCATTACCCAATGACACACTCTTGTGCTTCGGTTCACATTTGACTGTTGAGGGCTTACTACACATGAACCCCACACATTCCACTAGAGGACTTACACATTAAATCTATTCACATATCACATGTCATACATCATACATCATACTAGTTGTCATTATTCATATACATCATACATCATACATTGTTATACATTACATATTGTACACATCACATATTTACATTTTCTACTCATCACATGGTCATATTTTCACACACTACATTGTCTTCTACATGTTGCACTCACCATCCTATGACTCACTTTAGTTCATCGATACATACTCAACTGCTAAGGGTTTACAAATAAAATGGACCTTACACTCATCACACATTTATTATATGAGCTTTCATCATGCTACATTTCTAGCTTAGTGACATACACTTTAGGCTAAATCATCACCTATTCTATCACTTTGTAGTGGTATACACCTTAGGTTACATCACCACTCCCTCTTTTCATCTTGTAGTGATATACACGTATGGATAACTCATCATTCATGCATCCATCCTCTAGTGATATACGACCAAGATAAATCGTCACTTATACATTCACCTTGCCATGATATATGGTTCAGCTATAGGGTTCACACATACATCATTTCTAGCTTACATCTCATCAATACATGCACAATCATCAAAGCGTGTTAGAAACAACACACACTTCCACCATTTCTCGATGATGCACTCTCTTTTACGTTTCATTATTGACTGCTGAGGGGGAAAATAAATGAACCTCATTACATACACTTCCATTCACTCGAGGGTGCATGGATCCTATCTCTCCATTTTTCATTTCATTCCATCCATCCACATCATACAACATATTATGGTTTCTCTTACTCTTGCTTACTTTTTCTTATTCATGGTCACTTTATTACACATGATAGCTTACTTTTATGTCATTTATCTATATCATCCACACATGCACATTCATATCTTTTTCTACTTCTGATTGTAGATACAGATCTCTTACACGTAGAAGGGATGCTATCCTTCTACCCTTCCTAAATGTTTGTTGGGGGCATCCACATTCATCTCTTCTAGGTGTTATTTTTTCATTTTTCACTTAACACTTTACATTAATTGGTTATACATGCTCTACACTTTACATTAATTGGTTATACATGCTCTTGACATACTAGTTATCTTTCTAACATGCTAACAAGTGCTTCATGTGTAGAATTTGTTATGCAAGGATATTTGCATGCATATTTGTTTGTTATTGTTTACTTTTGTCTATATGCCTTGCCCTATGTTTGGTGTGCACACTTTTTTTTTGTTTATGACCATGATGGTCTTGTGTGCCTTACGACATCATGAGTGATGTCCCATGTTTATGACCCTCTTTGTGTGGCTTTCTTGTCTTCTTGTGTGTTTACACTAATTTTATTCATAGCTTTTACACTGTTTTTGTATATTACACATTGTCTTTTTCCATGAATGTTTATTCATAGTAACCCTTGTCTTTGGCTAGCCATCCTTGTTTGTGCACACCTTGTTTTATACCAAGCGCATTCTCTTCCCCCTGCAGGGAAGATTTTTAGAGTACATGTGGTTGGTCCTCTTTTGGGGTTGCATTCTCCTATGAAGGACATCATATGTTCCCTCAAAGAGGGGGGTAATAATTAGGGGTTTTATAGTTTACACTATGCATTTACACTGGTTTAATTCAAAAAACTTTCTACCCTTGGCATTGTGGGTTTACATATAGTGAGTGAGTTAAGATCAGTCTACGAACTCCATACAAAGAGGCTCTTACAGGACATGGAGTCTTTAGCATCCTGAGAATTAGTTATAGGCTTGAAGGTTATATTGGGTGTGCTTCCCTACACTACTTCAGCCAGTGGCATCAAATCATTCAAAAAACTAGGAAAGTGTAGAGATCTCTTCACACACATACAGGGAAGTAGTTAAAGGTTAGAGGACATAAATCATTTCCTCTCTATACTTCTTTGTCCTATGGCGTCGGATCGCCCAAAAAAACCCAGTAGTACAAGATATCCTTTCTACACTCTTTCTCTCGACATGGATCAGGTGCACATGTTCCATTTACACTTTTCATTTTGCTTACTTTACTTTTACATGCATATTTTACATTGTGTTTTTACAAACATTTACATACATATTTGACTACTTGATAATTTTCTCCTTGCAAGTCCAGTTGTATGAGAAATAAGAATTAAAATTGGGGAAACAAAAACAACGACATCAACAAACGAAACTTCGCGGCATCACACACTATACTAACCATGCAGGTACACTACACACATCAACATCAGCACACATGTCCCTCCCTAGGTTCACTCTCATTAGTTTTTTTTGCATTTTCATCTTTAGTTTCCATGCTCTATCATCTTTTTTTCATTCCATGCTTTTTCTAGTCCTTTAGTATACCTTCTTTGTTACTCTACATCGGCATCAGGTACGCAACTCTATATACTTTATGTTACCTACCTTTTCTCTCACAACATAACGTGGGGGAATATATGGACACAAAATCTTGCACTTTAGACATTATTTAGTCTTGGTCGCATACTACTATTTATAAGGTTCTTGAGTGAAGAAATTACTAATTAAACCTCATCTTTTGGTCATCTTATTTTATTTTATTTCGTCATTCCCAACCTTTTATACCATGCTCAGTCTATTTTGGTCATTTTCCATTATGTCAGCCTCAATTGGGATGCCCAGGCTAGTACTGGGGAGCCCGTGGGCACCTTGGTCCCACTAAGGGCACCCCAGTCCTTTTCACACTTTCCCGCCACTTTTTGGGCTCTTTCTATCCATTTTAGATCCTTATCTTTTTGGTGGTTGGCCATTTCACGGTTAATTATGAAATTAGATTCAAGAGAACCCTATAAATATAAATTTATGAGACCATAATGAGGGACCAAGCACTAGTCACTATTATCATCCATCTAGAGTTGCATCCATCTATTACATTGGAGATCACTTACATCCACATAGCTCCATCACAAGGCACAAGGATAGGTCATATGCATTACACACATCATATGGGAGGATTCTATTTTATTCCATGCACACATTATATTACATTTTTCTACATCTAATTATTTCTCACTACTTCATAAAGTGTGACTAGCACAAGATCGCCTAGGGCATATTATGCACACACTCACCAAAAATACATTTGGGTCCAAAATGTAGTGTAACGCTCAGTTAGTAAGCCTAATATTGTGGTAGCTGAGGTCATTCCAACCCATTCATTTTTATTCTTCTTTTTTAGGGTTTTGATACTCCTTCTTGGTCTTTTATAGGTCTTTTCATCATCTTAAAATATCAACTCAATCGGTTCAATCAGATCAATCATGTTTCTCTAACTTGTGGCATCATCACAGGCTTAGAGCTCAAAATAACTCTCATTCAAAGTCTAAGTGAAGTTAATATTCACCTTTTTCTATTGTTATTTATAGCAACTTGCAAATTTAACACCTGACTAAAGTTACTATTTGCACATATTCTCTCAAATAATACATGATACATGGTTTTTCTCATGTCTTGAGCTTTCATACTCCATTTTATCCCTTGTTTATGCCACTCAATTCAGAATTTCTCATACTATCATGTTGTCCACATTGTTTAGTGCTACATGCTCATCTGACACATTTATCACTTGATACACACACACTTTTTCAACATCTTCTACACCTCATTTCACTCACTCGTACATCATTACACATCTACTTTTGGCTCGGCGTTCATACTTACTATCACTCCCTCTTTCTCTAAAAGGAGGTCATATAATCAGGATCACTCCATGATCCCCCTCACACTGCTACACGATCATTCCACATCTCTAATTCTTAATTATCAAAAAAATTCTCATACATCATGTGACATTTCATACCACCTAGAAATTCCCCCTAAAGGCCTAATCTAGGGTCAACAAGTGAAAAATATCTCCATGAGAAATCCATCATACACACTCAATCTCAACATGACTTTTTTACTACTCGAATCAAATCAATTAATCGACATGACACATCATATTTTACTACTCCTCCTGGATTAGTAACGTGCGAGTTGCATCACTACTTTCCTAATTAACCTAACATGGGAAGTCACTCTACATTTTCTATAACTTCCAGATGACCTTATATGAAAGAATCCATATATATTGTGAGGACACCCTTAGAGTGGGGGAAATGAGACATCATTACCTTTACTATACTGCTCTTATTTGGGTTATTATCATTGGATAGAAATGAAAACAATCTAGTCTTTATCCATCTATGGCAGATAGACCTTTTGAGTATGTAGTTAAAGTTAGAGAGTAAAACTAGACCTCTCTCCCTAACACTCTTCCTCTTGCAATAGGATGCAAAAATCCTTAGTTTTTCACACATACAAAATCAATTTGGGAACTAATCACTCCCTACCCCGTCAAATATCCATCAATGAAAATTTCAAAATCTCCAAATTCTCTAAATCAAATCATCAATTTCACCAAGTACTCCTTACAATGGTTCATTGTCTCTATTTATGCCGCATGGATTGACATGTCAATCCATGGTTCACCACACTATATAATCTAATTCTATGTGTACTTATACAAAAGGGATTCTCTAGAATTCTCATAGGTATGTTCCTTACCTCCTTTACACTACTTGAATTTCATTCAAACAGCATAGAGGGGAGGCAAGTGTAGACACAAAATCACGCACATACTACTATTATACTATACCGCCAAGTATGTTTTTTTATGTATGGATCTTGTATAAGAAAATTAGTCACTAATGACCCATTGTCTATTCCATCTATTTGCTTTTCTTGTTTCCATTGTTTTATCTCTCGTATATGTCACTTCTACACATATTTCTGGTCAGGTAATAGGGATCCTTATCTGTCAATCTTCACACATTTTTCATCATTTATGTCTAGATATCAACGCTCAAGACTGGACACTATTGCCCAAGCACTCCTATCCATCCTGGGTGTCCGTTCCCTCTTTGTTCTTCTCATTTTTTGACATTTTGGTTAGTCTTTTTGGTTTTCCTTAATCCTATCTCGAGATCATAGTCAGCATCTCAGGTCATTCGTGTTGAAGTTTAAGAAATATATCCCTATATAAACAAAACATACATACTATTATAAAAGTGGGAAATTTTTATCAAGAGTTATCTATCTACATATCATAAGGGACTACATTTTGGCACATTATTTCTGCATAAACACTGCATAGGAAGGGGAAGTTTATGAATTCCATCCCACACATTTTCATTCTATCTAACTATATCCTGCTACATGGCATCACTGGTGTGAGGGAAACCTTGGAGCACTGTTGCACACACAAGCACATAGAACTACATTGGGTCTGAAATGTAGTATAGTGCTCAGTCATAAGTTCACTTGTTTGACAACCGAGGATAGTCTGAGCCCTCATATTACATATTTATTTTTTATGATTTGATTTAGTTTAAGGGTTTTGCATGAGTGTATTTGTGTTTCATATTTATAGGTATCTCATTGATTCAAGTGTGGTATACAGGAAATCATCAGAAAATAAGAGTGAAACCCTAGGGATGCTAAAGAAACCAGGTTCTTATCTTTTTTTAAGAATCCAGCACCCACAATAGGTCTCGGGTGCCCTTGACACCCTCACCTCTATCTAGACACCCTATTCTCAGCACTCTGGATACTTCTACATTTTTCTAAGCATGGTTGTGACACCATGAGTCTTTGTTTCATCAATTCTTCCAGCTAAGACACACTTCAGGGTAATAAAAATTGAGATAAGTTTTTTAACTCTCTCATTTACTTTCATAAGTTTGTCAATAGAAATTTCTTAGCACTTGTATTTCATTGTATATCATTGTAGTAATCTTTACAATCATATTTTAATAAAAATATTTATATCATATTGAATCAATTTGGTTCATTTTACTTCCTACTACTTTTGTACACATAAACACACAGCTATAAACTCTACAAAAATAACTTGCTTATATCTACCTTTATTTACCACACCATACTTTGAATGGAAGCTCCTACTCTACCATTTTTCTTGAGAGTGTTTATTCCTAACTTTTGGTTGAATAATCAAGTATGGTAGGATTTAAGCCTACCCCAATACATCCTCTCAAGCTATAAGTTTCCTTGTAAATCCTACAACACCTTTTTTCCTTTTACAGTGATGTGATGAATTATATACATTATCTTCCCCCTTATGCATAATTTTATCATATGTGCTTTGAATTTACTTTCATATACTAAGACTATTTGTTCCTATTTGAATTCATTAGTGCATAAATTCCTATCATGTTATGCTTTATGGTTGCACATATATTCCTCCTAATTCCATTTTTTTCATATGGATTTCTTCCATCATTTTCTAGTCTGGTAACATATTTTAAATAGATTTTGTATACCCTGACATTATAATAATTATAATACACAAATTTGGGATGATGTATTCCATTAGTATAACTTCTTCCATTTCATACACAAGTTAAAATAGATGATATCCTATACCACACTTGTAATTATTTCTATAGGTCCATAACACTATAGATATTATATGTTTTGAATCATCTTTTTGTACATTAAATTTTTTTCTGAGCATCCTTTCTACTACTATTGGTAGTCAAAATTGCACATGCATCTTAGATCCAGAAGATCAGAGTTGTTTGAGAGAACGATGGAACCATCTCCAAGTTGGGGGACCTTGTGCACTTGAGACGGATCTTCCGAGAAGGCCGGTTCCTCTATTTATTTATACTGATACTGATACTCCTAGTGTTGAAAGGGAAAGCTAAGCTAACAATGCCAAGGGACCAAGGATATAAGGATAACATGAAAGGAAACTACACTAAAAGGTGATAGCACCAGAAAAAGAGGGATGAACACTATTTGTTCTAAGTGAAAATGAAGGTAAATGCATGAAATAAGTGTAGGTATGGGTAACACAACTAAAACATATTTACGAGATCAGTTTCATGGAACACAATTAGATAAGGAGCTGCAAGGGACAGAGAATGGCACAAATAACACACAATGTAAAAGAAAGGTAAGAAGAAAGAATACAAACACGCTTAGGACAAAGAATAGCCATAAAGTGATGCTTCCATTACTTCCAGAAATGCATAGAACTATTACAATGGAAAAATAAGTCGATATCCACATGTAGGAGACAGATCTAGAGGTCTACGACTCAAAATACATTAAATATGAAGTCCTTAGTCAAAAGTGTAAGGATCCAAAATTTCCAAGCTTAATAATGAGCCTAGCTCTTACATTTATAGATGAATGCATGAAAGAAGAAGATAAGGAGGGAAAACATGAATTTGAAATATAACCACCAATAAGAAGCATTCAATACTTGTAAATCCACCTAAAAATCTATCAAATATGTTTTCCCAAGTCTATTTGGCATGTTGGAAAAGGAAGGAGGGTGGATCATATCAAATCAGGTGGTTGGAGAAATCAGAAGTTCTCAATAATGCTCAGAAAGACATTTTCCCATTTCTCACCTATTAGATCAACCAAGAATTTGAATTTTACTGTCTAGCACTATAGCCTATGTCAGCAGCTATCGGCTAAGACTAGGCAAGTGCCAATCATAGCTTTGTAGAAAAATATATGGCTGTCATAAGATGTTAAAGCCATCTAGGCAGGCAAGACACGTGGTACGCGTGGATTGACTGAAGAAACCAGCCAACTGTTCATCTGATTTGTCATTTCTTCTACGTGTCATTCATTAGATGGCTGTCAAGATTTGGTGCCCTATTGGCGTGCTTTCATAGGTTTTGTGTTACACAAATGATGTGGTGCAAAAGGGTGTTAATGAGGTGTGGGAAGGAGGAAGAAGGAAGGTGTGTGTAATTTTCACAGGTAAATGAGGAAAACTGGTGAGTTGAGAACGCATAGTCAAGGCACAATTATTACAAGGTATTTTTTTATGGTGCGAGGAAGGGGTGTACAGGGATACCAAGGACAACCAATTCAGAGCAAGTGTTAGGTAGGCATGCGCAAGATGGATGCAATGTTTTGAGAGGAAATTGGAAACACTGGGAATGCACGCAAGGGGAAGATGGAACAAAGAGTAAAAGGAAAAGGAAGGGAAGAAGGGGAAGTGCACAAGGATGTGTGAGGAAAATAAGGGAAAAACATGAGGAAATGTAACCAAGGGAATGTGCCAAGTGAACTTGAGTGCGCGTAACCTTACAATGAAGAAATCATAGCCAGAAGGTGTTTAAAAATTACTCAAATAACTCGGAGAGTTATTTGGATAACAACTACCTTGTTTATTTTTTATGTCTACCTATCTTTCTGTTGGTAGTATACAGTAGTCTTATGGTGCACAATCACGAATTATTTTATAAGTACCCTGATTTTATTATTTATTAAGTGAATTCTCCTATCACTTATAAGCTTCTATAGATAGTCATACCTTGTGATAATATTTTCATAGAGGAACTGAGTTATATATATAGCTCTACGATCAGGTGAATTTTTAACCTCTACCCATTTTATGAAGTAGTTATTTTTAGTGATGATATATCTAGCATTTAATCATTTATATGGTGAATGAATAGGTCCCATGAACTCAATACCCCATTGTTCAAATGGTTACGCAAATAGCACTAGGTTAGGTGAAATTTCATCCTATTGGTTTGATTTCACTATCCTTTACCAGGAATCACAATTCTTTGAAATTTTAATCATATTATAGAGCACTATATGCACCAAACTCCACTATGGAGTATCTTCCATGCAATTAAAACTCCTGAAAAAAATCCTACCACAATTCCTTCATGCACTTCTTTGAGAATGGTTTCATGTTCATGTTCCGTTTCCACTCTGCACAATACATCATCATTTCTTAGTTTATACAGAAATTTATTTATCACTATGAAGGGTAGTACTTTGGAGACTAATTGTTTGTTTTCCTTCTCCATATAGTGGTCTTAAAATTATCCATGTTGCAATAATTTTCCCCATCTATTCTAGTAGTGTATTAAATATGAAAATTTGTGCAATGAGGAATATTCATTTAATTGATTTGGATATTCTCCTATATTTAGCATGTTTAAGTGGTCAGAACCTACTTACTTCCATCCTAGTTTGACTTTGATTTTGAACTTGTATTTAGAAAATATTGTCAACTACCTTTAAATTATTCCTTGAAGAAAAGTGTTTTTCAACAAGTACCTCAATTCTTGATGATATATGAAGAAATCAAATGGATTTTCAAGGATATATATCCTGAACTTATATAGTGTGAAGATAATGGATAGTGTTTCTCATTACATTATGGTATAGTTATTTCTTATTTTGTGATCTTGTGGCTTGTAAAATGAATAAGGTGATCCAATCATCCTTCCCCTTGTTGCAATAATATGGCTCCTACTGTGGTCATTGATGTATCCATGTGGACATAAAATACTTTCCTCTAATTAGGAAATGTCATTACAAGCATAGTGACAAGCTTATGTTTCAACCATGTGAATGCATTTTAGCACTTTGGGGTCCAATCAAACTTTACATCTTTCAGTAGTAGTTTTTCCATATGTTTCATAATATTGGCATATCCCCTAATAACTTTTATATAATATCTTGTACACCCCAAAACTTATCAAACTTCCGATGGATTTGTAGGAGGTTTAAAACATGTGTTTATTGTTATTTTTTCTTAGTCTAGTAGCATTACATCCTTGCATACCAAATTTACCAACAATAATATAAATGATGTGAAAAAGAAATCATTCTTAAAATTTGAAGAAATGTGCAATTCTCTATAGCATTCTAACATCAACCACACCTTAGATAAGTGTTCCTTTAAGAGTGATAATTTTCCTAATCATCTAAGTAGACTTCTAAGAAATCATGGATGAAAAAATTGAAGGTGGTGATAAATACACTAGAGAATTATTTGGTTGCATTATTCAATCCAAATGACATAACCTTATAGGAAAAAGACCCCCAATCTATTGTAAAGTAATTTTTTGATTGGTCTTTTACTGCAATTAGAATTGGATGACATTTTTTGAATCCATCTGTAAAATAATATACCCCATGGATTGTAATAGCTTCAATTGTTTCATTGGTGAATGTGGTCATAAATGGTTTTTAGATAGTTTAACGCTTTTGACAGGAGCTTAGAACCGAGGAGTTCTTGGGTCCTATCCCATAACAATGTCCTTAGACAAGATATTATAATTAATCCAAAACAAACCGCCACCATTGATCCCATGCCGATGATGCAATTTTTTTGCCACTTCCGGTTTTAGAACCACCATCCTCTGCAAATGACAATGAAAATGATGTAAATTCCGCCACCACTGAGAATAACCACTAGATGAAACCACCAGTGATGCAACACCTGCCACCACCGATAAACCACCCCAAGGGATCATTCTTAGTGGGATTTGAACATGGGTGGATCCAGACACAACCGTTCATCTTAACTGATCCACCCAAACCCCATTGGAAAATGCATTCATAAATTAATCATTTACGTGTGTATCATTTAATTCTTTATAGTATTCACAAATGTATAGTTTCCCTATTTTATTGTGTTGTGTCACTATGATACTAACCCAATTGAATTTTCTACATGACATATTAGGCTAGCTTCTATCATCCATTCTAGCTCAACTTTTACCTTTTCCTTTATGTTTGAATTTAATTTTTAAGGAAACTTTTTGATTGGTTGTGATACTTCCTTCAATTTAATGCACATTTCTCCAAAATATGGTTCTACTCCTTTTATCTCACTTAATTTTGTAGGAAATACATATTCATAGTCCCACGATAGTTGTATAATATTTGATATTTGTTGTTGTTTCCAATAGTCTCCTATAATGGGAATTTTGATTGTTCTCATCCTTGTACACACTGGTAAATCATACATCTTTTTATTTATTTTTTCTCTAGTGAATTCCACCTTTCTTGACCCTTAGTTTTTCTGAACATTTAGATTATGCAATTGCACATTTATCACTTTTAAAAAAAAAAAATCTTTAGAAGTGGTTCCATATGTTATAGTATAAATATTCCTTTTAACTTCATATCGTACTCATTATAAGATAATGTCTCTTCCCCTCTAGTGTGTCCTACCTGATGAAAATAATTCAAAAAAATTGACCTATTTTTACACACTTTCATATGTCCTTACGTTTTGTTGTGCACGTTGTCAAGTCTTTAAAATTTGTTCCAAATTCTATATCTATGGTTCCATATCCAAGAAAAAAAATTATTTTCTAGAAATCCACATGTACCATTAGATTTTGATCTTAAAAATTGAAGGTATATGTGAATTATTGTTGGACATGTGTCCAATTGTGCTTTTTGAATCTCCTTTCTTGGTTTATGTACTAGGATTTAGGTAGTGGAATGAGAAATTTAGGGAAAACATAATCCCACCAAATGGGTTCAATTTGTTTTCCTTTCCAACTGCCATTACAGCCATGTATGTATATCTTTAGGAATTGTCTTACGTAAAACCTCAACCATGGAGTTGTCAACCTAGAAGGTAGTGATAACCTTTTATATAAAACTATAATTACATCTATCCATCTCGGATGTTTGTCTTGATGAAAAATACACCATGTAATTATAGTTCCTTTTAGTGTGTAATTTAATGCTCTGAATCTCATCTCCTCTTAAGGTACATGATCCTAAAGTTTGATCAAGAAATTATCTAAGCTAGAGGTGCCAAATTATTGTGAAACTTATCTTTCCTCCTTATGTGCCATCCTCATGGTTTTTAGCTCATGTTTCATATGCATCTAGTGATTCAATTCCACATATGAATATCCAATAATTGATGAAGTATATCCTCAAGGAATACAAAATTCACTATTTGGTTTAGTGTATTTTTGATATGTACAAGTAAAAATTCGTATAGAATCTGTTACGTTTTCAGTCACCATCATTTCTTTCACTAAGCAAAAACCCGGTACTCATAAGAGGAGGATGATCTTGGAAATACACGACACATTTTTTTCTCATGAATTGTAAAATATTGAAATGTTAGAGGTCATGGGAATAATCTCTATGTTATTTTCATTCCTCCATATTTTGCTAAGCTTCCCTGACAAAAAGAGTTATTCAATTTTGTAAATTTGGGTCAAAACTAGGAAAAATAGAGAAAATCATCCTTTGGAGGAATGGAAGGAATTATTCCTCAGTTGCTTCAGTTCCCCACATCCCTGTCAAAGTTGATTGAATGGTTAATTCAGAGATTGAAGGCTCAAGAGGAACTATTCATGTGTTCTTTTTATTCCCCGCATTTTCCTCATTGCATTTGGAAGTTAGAAAAAGTAGACTTTGTAGGAACATAAGGAACTATTCCTTCGATCCTCCAGTTCTCTGCATATTTTCTTTTTCTGATTTAGTTAATGTTCGGCATTTCAAGTAAAAAAAAATGACCCAGACAACACTAGAGGAGCAGTTCCATTGTTCCTTGAGTTCTTTAAAACACCACCTAAGACATAAAAGACAAATCGAATGGTTAAGTTTAATTTTGATGACCCAGATGGAATAGTTCCCTCTTTTCTTTGCATAACTGATTCAGCAAATTTGAGGAACATAAGGAACATGCAGCTAAGTCATCCTTTGGAGGAATATGAAGAACTATTTCTAAGTTCCTATAGTTCTCTGATTCTCTATTTTGAAGTAGTTGTGAGGTTGCAAGTAGAAAAATGTCTAGAATATCATGTTGAGAAGCTATAGAACTTACCCTTACATGTCCATATTTGGATTAAAACCCCAGTTTTATCATTTTGGTCAAATCCAAAGTACATATCAATCTAGAGTGAAGAGGAAGTCAATCATGTAAGGGAAAGATGAAGGAGAGTTGAATCTTATGTTAAGATAACATGCCACAGGGCCTACTGGAGAATATTGACTCTATTGTTAGTTTCAATTTTTGAGCTACCTAATGTTATAGTGTTGGCATCTATGAACCCTTGCATTCTCTTTCCTCTCTACAGTTCATTTATCCTATATATATACTAGATATTATTCATTCTAAAGGGGACCTCTAGCTTGTTGTGGCTGAGTCCTAGTTTTTGTACTTGTTTCACCTCTTGGATCAATAAATGAGTTATTTTTACCTTCTCATTACCTATTTATTATGTAATATTGTGTTTTTAAGCTAATTTTATCTCGTGATATTGTTTTATCCCCAATTTTTAGTTTAATTTTCATGTCTTTATGCAATTAAATGTTAATTTGTAGGTCATAGATTGCATTCAACAGAGTGTGTGTAGGATATAGTTATGGATTTTAACAAATTTTCCTTCCAGAGGCATTTTGTTCCCTTATTTATTATGTCATATCTTCAAACCTTTATCTGAAACAATTTTACATTTACATATCAATTTTTGAGTTGTGTAAGGTGTGTTAATTCATTTGATTCATATATGTGGTTCAAATAAGTCTGAGATCCTCAAACTTTATGGTATATCACTCCCCTTTTGTTGTTTTCAGTTTCCCTTCCCCTTTTCCTATTTCATGCAATAGAGTGGAGTTATTTTTTAGGTCTTACACTAGGGGAACCAACCCTCTTTGGAGACTCACTCCAACTTTAGGCCACCCATAGCCTAGGAGTGTTTCAATTTTTTCAGTTGGAAGGGGAATCATCACACCATTCCCCAAAGGGTGCATTCATTTGTGAAAATAGTCTTATGATACCATAGTTTGTATATTCATCTATGAAATGGTTCTTTTTTTTCAAAGTATGATAAATCTCTAGAGGATTACAAAAAGGTTATCCAATTCTACTTTTATCCATATTTACTTCTTTTCCCCTTGTTCTTGGAAACTCTTATTTAGGTTGATATTTATCCTTGAACCATCTCTCATTGTCTCATGCATGGGGAGACAAAATTTCCTTCATAATTGTGTATGGATTTTCCTCATTATTTTTCATGGGAATTAAAAATGGTAGCATCATTCATGTGTTCTTCCATCTAGTTGGTTATTGTATTGATTTTCATATTTCTATCATATTAGCTTTTCTTTCCATTTAGGACCAAATAACGAGTTCCATCTATTTTCATGTTAATTAATTCAAATTATCCCTACAAATTGAGGTATCCTACCCTTATTACCACATATTTTAGGAATCTAATAGAATCCACCCTCTCATAGTCTACTAATCTTAGTATCACAAGACTATATACTAGAACAAGTTTACCCATTTCTACCAAAGTTGATCTAGACATCATGTTCATGGTGCTCCTAAATTCAAATAAAATATCCCTTATGTCATATTCTACTAGTATGATATTTATCATATGTACAAATCCCATAGATTATTTGAATTGAAATACTAAATTGGCTTATGAGTGTACATAGGGCCATTAACTACACTTTCCATTATATTCTTGAGTAAATTATATATTTTCTAGGAGATATCTTCATTAAAAAATCAATTCTCTATCTTTAATTGGTCGGTGAAAATGGATACAACCTCTTCTTTCTTAAATTTTTCACTACTTATCCATATACTTGTGCCTCAACTTCCATAGCATTTTAATTCCATGCATCCCTATTTTGAATGGAATTCAATAAGCCTATTTCTTCTTTTAGAAACTACTTTTCCCATCTTGATTCTGTGTATTTTTCCTATTGTTCATATCATACTTGGGGCTCAATTGGCATGTCCATACATCCCAACTTTTTTCTTTTCTCTTTAACCTTGTTATAGCCTATATAATTATACTTTTGTTGAGCACTACGGTAACCATTTTTACATCACATGATTATTAATCGTTCATTTTCTTCTTCCAAGTGGGATAGTCCTCAATATGATGTTATGTAGACACCATATAGTATTCATAATACATCTCTCTCATTATATTGGATGGATATTTCTACACAATATGATTTGATTCTCCAGAAAGATATCAAAATACTTTTTTGGGGGGTCAAGGCCAATCTTCATTTTCTAATAATCACTTTAATAGCCTCATTTCTACACAACATACGGAATTGGTCTTTGCAAAGAACTTAATCTCTGAGATTGATTTTTGTAGCCTCCATAGGGAAATTAAGCTAAAGGTTTCTTTCCAATGTGATCAAAACTATGGAAAAGAAGGTTTCCAACCCCTCATGTTTTACATAGACAATAGATCCTAGTTTGTATTATGTTGTGGAGATGGAGGATACCACCCTCCTATGAGTACCATGTCTACATATTACATAGAAGATTGAGGTTTTTGAGCCAATTGTACTTGTTCTATAAAGAAATTCCAAATCACTTCATCCCAAAAATCCATCAAGGCCTTAAAATCATTTGACTCGTGTGTTGTTTCCTTCCAAAATCTATATACTATGCTCTAAGGTTTGCATACATAGTGTTGCATTGGGTAACACTTTCCTGTGGGATGCCCCATACCATGAAAATTTCACAGCAATCCACTCTATAATTTATATGAATAGATTGTTTACTTTCATGTGGCCTTTTAAAAGCATACATATGGTGTCCTACTTATCTATAGTATATGCACCAAATACTCAAGCAACTATCTTTACCCTCTTAGATTTCTTCTATCCCTGGGTCATAAATGTATAAATATTAGCCTCTATTTTGGAATGTATGGATATGGCTTCCCCATAATCTTAAATATTTTCAACTCTTATCATATATCCAGTATCCTCTACTTTTGTGGGGAACTTTTTTGCACAATAGAAAACCAAATTTTATTGTGCAATCCTTCTATGAACCAAGTATCCTTGTGGGCATAATCAATGTTGAATCTAGTCTTGTTCATAACATTTGAGAATTATGTATATCATACACCAATATTGATTCTATAGGTATTTGTTTCATCTCTTGTGGGTCTTGGATAGTTTTTGCCACACACTTACTTCTCTTTTATTTTTTAAATAAAGCATCATAAATATCCTTTAATCAGGATTTTTCTCAAATACATGGTATATATAAACTCCTGATCCCTACCTTGTAAGCCACTTATGAGGCCAACCATTTTTGGAATTATTAGTTATCCCCTTCACTTACCATTTCATATCATAGGTCAAAAAATAGTGTCATGGTTTTGATGGTCCATCATACAACTACAATGTCATGAAAGGACTAACAACTTCACCTTCCTCTTCCAATTGGATGATTTCCACCTAGTGGTTGTTGATTGTTACAAATATTCTTATTAGATTGCACATGTCAATAATTAATACTTGTGCATGTACTCACTTTTTCAACTAGGTGTGCACTTAAAATTTATAGAATCAAATGAACTGGTGTTGGTTTCTGTATACTCGCAAAAAATCACTTTGTATTTTAGGGATCAATAAATTGTTATCAATATAATTTCCATTTTTTATGAAACTAGAGATAGGATGGAAAATTCACAAATATTTCTTACTAAAATTAAATGATGGATGCTTCCAAGGGTCTTATATCTTTGTGTTTTATAGTACTGAATTCAATTCTTCTTGTGCAAGATAAGGTATACTTAAATGTGGGGGATACAATTTTTATGGATTACCCTATCACGTATGTTCATAATAGGGTTTTAAAATGGACCAAAATGAATACAATATATTGGCCCATATTAAGGGGTAGAAGGGATTTTTTAATCATTATTTTTTAGGAAAATAAAGGGGGTAGAGTGCGTGGGTGGAGGAATAGGATTCATAGACCAAAAAAATCATTTTATTTAATTGTTTTATAGCTCTTTTATATCTATGTTCAACCTTTGAGTCGTGTTTTATTATTTTTTAACCCTTTGACGGCTCATCCTTTTAGAATATTATGACTGGCCCGGTCAAAAAACCTAATTTTTCCAATTTGAGACACACGACAACCATTATTTTTACTATTTCCTATAGGTTCATGGCCTTTGGCTTTGGATTGGAATTTTTTATTTCACCAATGAGTGACATGTGTCCTCAATCAACACTCATGTGTTTGCAAATGTTTTAAACTTTGGGTCTTCATACCCTACATGATGTCAATCTTTGACATGTTTTTCGAATCAATATATCCTCACCTGTCAATCCTCAAAAATTTAACCTTCAAAAAGAGCTAATGGGTGTCCTCTTTATCTCAAAACCTTTTAACTCCTCATAAAGTGTTGATGAAAGACATGTGTCATTCATCGGTACTCTGCACTTTTGCATGCCTTAGAAACTTTTTCCTTGCCCAAATATTTTTGAAATTATTATAAATGAAAATTTTCAATGATTGATACATGGCACAAATCAATGAATCTTTAAACCAATACAAATCTTCCCGGTGAGGTTAAACTTGACGGATTCAAGTTTAGTGGAAAATCAAGGTTTTGGTCATCAAACAAATGTATCGAAGTTGTTTTTACTCTAAAAACCATCTATCTTCTAGGTTTGTCATCCTTTTTTTCCTACATACATTATCAAAACTAAAATAAAATGAAAAAAAAATTGGGTTCCAACAAACTCAATGAACACATTTAACATGAAAGAGATACAAATATTAAGAGGTATTAAACATTTCATAGAAAAATTGGTATATGCGAAGGGGTATTTAATAATAATATTGGTGTATTAAAGGGGGGTTAATAATATAATATTGAGAATTAGAACTTTAAAATGGGTATTATTTATTACCCTATGAATGAATGTGATATGCCACAAGTTTAATTACTGAATCCCCTGCAACTTAAATTTTCTAGTATTTCTTTCAATAGTGCTTATTATTCTCCAATTTATTACAAAATTCAAGTTTGTTATATGTCACTTAAACAACCCCTTGTAATTAATTATCTTACTGGCTCCAATCTTAGAGGAATGGTATCCTCTTCTTTTCTAGGCCTATATGGATCATACATTGAGTCCCTAATGTGAGTCACTCTTTCATGTGTGTGCAATTCTAAATTCTCTAAGTGGGGCTTTCTGTATGTATCTCCAACCACATTCTAAACCTACTCCTAACTATTTATTATTCCTTAGTCCTCTTTTCATTTTCCTATTCCTCGTCCACTTCTTATCTTTCATTTATCATTATATAAATTTCCATGTCTCCTTTTGTACCATCCCAATCACTTATTTTTTATCATCTCTTTCCTCTTAAATATTTTATTAAGACTCTTTTCTTCCTTCCTTGGTTAATCTACCTAATTTAATCTTATCCACAACTATCTTATAATGCCCCACCATAGTTCTTGTACCAAACCATTTATCTTGTTGTCTTGTATCTATTTGTATCTTCCCTAATATTATGTTTTCCTCTTTTTGATCCTTCTTAGACATTTTAAAATTCATCTTCATATCTAAACATTTCCCCTTCATATTCCATGTTTTATGATTGCATCCCTATGTTACCTACCCTATTACTCCATGCCAAGATGAATTTTCACCATGGCCTTTTCTACCACCAATATGGGTAGCTACTTAACAATATTTCCTCACAATTCACAAAGCAACTAGTCTTACAAAGTATAAAAAGATTAAATATTTGGCATACCAATTTCAATTCATGTGTATAGTTGTGTAGAGAATAATCTATATCTACAGTTCACTTTATGTCCAATTTATGTAACTTTTCCTACTTCTCTTCATTCCATGTGTACTCCTCTATAACTAGTTATAGAACAATAATACTCTAATCTTGATAACCACACAACTATTTATACAAGAAGCTCATACAAATATATTTCATTCATCTTTTGCAAAAAATTTCATCTTCTCTTCTATCCATCGCTCCACATCTCTTTTTTCTTAGTAAACATCTTAACATTTCTAAGTCCAAAAATTATAACCATTATTACCAATGTTCCCTTGAATCACTCATCAGGACATGTTAAGGTTGAATTATAAGGATTTTACACAAAATATTAATTTGTATGTTTTTAAAAATTGTGTACTAGGAATAAATCTTAATTTTTATTTCATATTGGGTCTTGCACACTAAGTTATAAAACAAGACAACATAAAAATAGATACATATAGGCTAGAGTGAGAGATAAAAAAATTTACTTGAATTTGTATTACAGCTATAAGCCAAAATCCAACAATCAACCATTTTACACACATATTACATATTTCATACACTTAGAGGAAAATTTTGTCCTTCCAATCTCTTCATTTTCCTTTTCTATTCTAGAGTATCTTTAGATATATTAATTATTTTGTTTAATATATACTATACGTGTACATTATATATTGTACAAATATAATAATTTTATTCGTCAATTAATATTTTAGGAATTTATAGTCCTCAAAATAGAATTAACAAATAAAAAAATCAAGGAAGTTTTAGTACGCCATTAAGAAACTTCAAAGGAAGAAAATAAGATGAATAAATTTGTTATATGCATTTTTTGCGAGGAAAATATATTCTCCACACACACACACAAACATAAAAAATACAAAAATAATCATAAAAAATAATTTGAAAGAATAAAATAACACTCTGAAATTCCACATTAGCCTCAAGCAAAAGATCATCAAATCAACTCAAACATGTACACATAAAAGTTTAACTTTTCAACCAAAAAAAGATTAAGGAGCGTATAATAACACAAACCAGCAAACCACAAGAGACATGTTAGACATGGAAGCCATAAATAGCATGGGTAGTGGAGGTAGAGTATATTCTAGCTTATCACCCCAACCCCCACATGTTACTAGGAGGATTCACATAATAGGGTATTGGGTTCCAACCATCTCTCCTTTTCTTTATCTTTTTCCTCTGTAACATCTTACTTAGTAGATGAAATGGAAAATACCAAGTGAGTACACTTCCTTGTAAGGGTTCCAACTAATTAATAAGGTCTAACAAATAATATCACCACTACCACTACCTCTACCGTCTGAGCTACGATCTATAAATGAAAATTACCAGTGGGGAAATCCATTATGGAATCTACTATGAGTATATCCTTATGTGATAATTGTGCCCACAATGAAAAAATGTATATCATTGGATATATGATTCTATAAGGATCATGCTAACAATATATCGGGCATTTTTGTGTGTGTATGTGTGTCTGTGTGGTGTGTATAAATATTTTCATAAAAAAAAATGTGAGTGGAATCACACTCCAAATGTGAAATTTTCATAAACAAGAGAACATCATATAAAATCACAAATTTATACATAAAATGGTAACTATTCAACTCAAAAAAATGAAGGAACATCTACTAACACAAACCAAAAAAACATGAGACACATCTAAGAAATGAGAGCCACAAGGAGCATGGGTGGTGGAAGCAAAGTAACATATGTCTTATTACCACAACCCCCTATCCATTACTAGGAGGTACTACAACATTAGGTGTTGGGTTCTGACCATCAATCTCCTTTTATTTATAATTTTCCATTACAACATCTTACTTAGTAGGTGAAATGAAAAGTACCAAGTGAGGAAACCTCCCTTGTGAGGGTATTAACCAATCAACAAGGTCAAAATGAGCATTACCACCACTACCACTACCACTACCACTACCACCACCATGTGAGTTATGATCTAGGAATGAAAATCACCACAATGGAAAGACATTATGATATCTAATATGATAATATATTCATGTATTAACCATACCCATGACCCCAAAAAGGATACCATTAGGATGGTGAGTCTAAATGTATTATTCTAATAGCACATGGGGAATTATCCCAATGACCTAAAAATGTTTAGATGTGGGTAACCTCCAAATAAACCTTTTTACTTACAATTGTATCTAGAGTATGACATTTGAAATAAAATGATATCTATTAGATATAGAAAATAATTAATCTAAAATAAAATATTTAAAGTAGAATCATTTCTATCTTTACCATAAATTAAAGATAAACTTGGGTAAAAAGATATTTCAAAATTTGTGTGCATATTGTAGAAGCAATGTCAAGTCACCACAAAGCACAATTTTCCAAGTGAACATTTTATGACAAAAATGTTGAAGGTGTGAATTGACTACCAAGTATACAAATCATCTACGCTTACCACCTCCCAATGCTAAACCATTTTAGATGGGGGAAGGCTTTTAGTTTTCCCTATTTCTTGTATCATTCTTTATGTGCCTTTTTCTGGAAATTTAAATTGTCCCTCTCCACTAGGGCTTTATCCTTGCCCTTGTCAAAAGGGTGGCCCTGGACATTGACAAAACTGGTGCTCTCAAGATGGCTTTGGAAGCTTATGCAGACGGTTTGTGGTCTGATTCAGAGGAGGATTCAAGTGATGATGAAGATTCTCTGGATGGCAACACGAAAGAGGATGAGGTGGACGTGGTCGTGGCCCAAAACCTAAAGGATATTAAATCTAAGAAGACCCTGAGCACTAAGCCAAACACTAAGGGTGATTCTAGCAAACAAGGTGCCCTAACTCCTATAAATGCTCAATTGGAATAGCACTATGAGGTTATGGGTCATGTCAACTCGATCAAAGGGGAAAATCACTTGGCCAGGATGGTGGTTGATATCAATGAGCTCAAGGGGGACATGCATCTCACTAAGAGCTCAGTCCAGTTTCTTTTTAATGATTGGCACAAGATGAAGGAGAAGGTGCAAGAAGCAATTAGAAATGGGTAGGGTGGCGAGATTGAGATCCTAAAGGCCAACTTTGGGGCAATAACCAGGGATATGGATCAGGTTAAATCTATCCTCAATAGCTATATATAATGGAGCATCATGGCTATTAATTCGACCCTGCTACACCTTCAAACTATGGGACATCTTTCCAATTCTTATTGTGTTGTGGATAGTCAAGGAAGGAAACGGAAGGTGACCCTCGATGGTTTAGACCTAGGCTCTTTGGCTGTTAATATTGATTCTCTTGCAAAATAATGGGCTAAGGTGCTAGAGGGGCTTGAAAAAGCCTATAAATGAATTTGATGCAGGGTGTATAGTTTTTTCACTATCTCTATCTATGGCCATTAGTTCCTTTGATGTTGTTAGTTTCACTATGGTTTTTTGTTGTTGTTAGTATCATTAGATAGGCTCCTAAGTGCCCTTATTACTATGAACTTTTATACTATGGTTTTTTGATGTTATTATAATTAGATTTATCTACTCTCATGGAGCTTTCTTGATGTACAGGGCAGGGTCCCCTTAACCCTCCTTTTACCACCAATCAAAAAAAAATATAGTTCAATAAAATATATGATTTAATAATGTAGGGTGGTGTAATATAGATCAAATATGGTTTTTCATTCCTAGATGCACCAAACAAGATCCAATTAGTAACCCCTAGGAAAGGATACATCACAAGAATCATTCATGTTTTGGATATATGATAATGTATCATACTATTTCAAACCTTCTTTTCAACACTATTTTAGTGAAAATAAATTCCCATCATACATTAAGGACATAAATTTACATGAGTTATTGATAAAGGATTTGTCAACTTAATCAAGTTTCATGCCATCGGAAAGGGGTCTCAACGGGCCATTTCCAATATTCCATGATTTGACTAGTGACATAATACCAATTTTACGAAGATGCAAATCAAGTATGGAATTCTAAATTTCCATAATTGATTCTTTATCACTAGTCTAAAGATGAAATTTATCCCTTATAATAGATAAAGACACCCACTCCTTGACTTGCTTGCAAAATAGTGTTAAAATTACCTTGATACATTTATTAAACAACCTTGAAATTTTAATCCAAGTGATAAAAGAAAAAGGGAACATTATAATAGGAAAACATGTTGCACCACCAAATACAGTGGGAATTAAGTGAAACCTTAGATCCGAATCCATCTCCATCCCAAATTAAATGTATTTTTAGAAACTCCTAAGCATTCCAAATTATTTTAATAACAAATGTGCCATCAAATTTGACAAGGACCTATGTGAGCAATAATAGTTGGAGATTCAAACCTTTCTTGACTCCCTTTCTTATAGAGCTACCAAGTGAGATACAATTTCTTAGAAGTATTTTCTAAGACTCTTCACCTACAAGGGCATATACAGTCCATTTAGAAAATTGCTTTTATTAACAATATAAACATCCTTGAGAACATCATTTGTGTTTGTGAAGGCATGGAATAGTGTAGAACTTCACAGAATAAGGAAATATTCATCAAAATTGAATTTAAAAATGCTTGTGATAGAATTGAATGATTATTTATTTTGGAAAATTTATAAGCTCTTAGCTTTGGCTCTAGGTTATTTAGTACTATTAAAATGGTTTTTCATGATGTTAGCACTTATATATCTATTAATGGTGTCCAATCTAATAATTTTGGGTTATTTTCAAAGGTTGTTTAAATTCCCCTTATTTGTATGTGTTGTTTGTTGAGGTACTTAACTACCTTCTAGTTGATTATGCTTCTAGATGATTAGTAAAAGGTATCACTCTCATAATATGATGGTTAATTGGAATTTTGTTGATGATTCCTTCCTCACATTGATTGAAGATGAATCATCCAAATCTAATGGCATGGAATGTTGTGATATACTTTATCCATTTGGTCTTCTATACAATAGAATAAAGCACAAAGTTATAGGCAATATTGCACTTCCATTCCCATTTTGATGTATAGATACAATTGGAATTGGATTTGACCTAGTGAGAAATTCAAGTTTCTAGGCATCCCTTTTTCTTTTCAAGCCCCGTCATTTGATTTGTGGACTAATGTGATCCGAAGGGTTGATAAAAAAAATTATTGGATCTTGAATCCTATTTCTCATACAGTAATGTTTTAAGTTTACTCCAAGGTGTTGGCTACTACACATATTTACTATTCTTCTTGTTTAGAACATTCTAAAGCTTCGTGTGCCAAACTTGAAAAAAATATGAGGGACTTCCTCTAGGACAATTATGAGGGTAGTAGAGGTTTCCAAATATTTTTTTAGATTTCAAACCTATAACTTGGTGGCCTTCGGATTTGGACATCCAAATTCAAGGTCATGCCTTATCATGTGAATTTTGAATATTGTTAGCTCCTCAAAATCAAGAGGCCTTTTCAAGTCAAGGGAAATGGTTTGTACACATGTTGAAACAATCTCATCCACATGTTGTTAAAAACTTGTGTGTATATCACAAATCTTTCCAATGTTAGATTAACCTAATTACACTCCAACCATGTATTTTTTTAATTTAATTTAAGGGTTACACAAGAAAAAAATTAATTATGTTAAATTAATACATTTACATTCCAATTATACATTTTTATTAAGTAATTGAAGGTTTCTACAAGAACAATAAATTTAATTATATTCTTAATTTTTGTGGTATTGTTATTTATGTGTGCATGAGACATTTTGAGATAGGATCCATTGGTAGTCTCATCACCCACATGTATTTTGGGCTTCTCACTCTCTAGTTTCTTTTTCCATTGGAAAATATTTCTAGAGCATGTAATTATGTAATTCCTTAAAAGTCGTCATTATATCTTAATTCTTAATAATGTTGGATTATACAAATTACAATGTGATCTTGTTTTTTCCATAATTAATCAAGATATTTCACAAACCATTTATTAACAAATCTATCAGTGGTCATTCCGTCTAGATTATTTTCCCATTGTAAAATATTTTGAAGCATGTTATGCCTTATACATCACCCTTGTCTCTCAATTCTCACCACTGTGGGATTAAACAAATTAAAATCCAATCATATTTTTTAGTTATGTGATTGTGGGATTCCATGAAAAAAAATATATATTGTTATATATGTTAACCTTATTTGACAAATATCAATTACAATATAATCATGTAATTGTCTTTAAGTTATTGAAGGCTTCAAGAATAAATTTAACTACATTGTTATTTTTTTTGGGATTTTACTTTCATACTCAAACCATCTCAATATGACCTATATCATTAGTCATTTACCTAATGACCTTTATCAAATCAATGTGAGATTAATCCAATTACAACTCAATCATATACTTACGATAATAATTGAAGGCTTTTATAACACTTTCATTATATTGTTAATTTGTGGGATTTTACTTATACGATATTAAAATTTACATCAACATAACCTCCACAAGAAATAATTTTCCTTTATTCATCCTTATTAATAATTATATTTAAAAATTATTAATTGATGTTAGATTGGACTATAATCATTTCTAGTTAGTGTATAAGTTTTTTAAGTAATATTAAAAAAATTGATGTTGGATGGGCATTGTTAGGTTGGCTGAGATGTGCACCCATTAAGATCACTGATTTGAACCCTGGTATCTCAAAAGAAAAAATGATTTTTCCTACAAGGTGCAGAACACTTGGATCCTTAAGGAATACCTCCATAGAAAGCTAGATCTTATCCTAACTACTTTATGTTACCGCTACTCTACTATAATATACCAATTGAGTGAGAAAAGGGATGAAAAAATTAAATTAAAAAATGGTGATGCACCAAGAAGAAATTGGATCATCCTCATTGTATGATTTAGCAATAAAAAGAACAAAACATAGGTCCAACAGGTCAAATACAAACCAAAATAAACTTAAATTTTATCTAACTCTTACTCTCAACGTACAAAAGACATGGTGAAATAAAATCTTACAAGTGTTACACATAATAAATTAAAACCATGATAGAGTGGTAAGAGAAAATTAACAAAAAAGAAAGGGGAGATATAAGCCACAATCATATGCATTAAGAGATTAAATATGCACAATCTATCATAACATGACCCAAAGTGTTTATGCGTTTACAAATCTCAAAACCATAGATTATAGGAACTCAAAAATATCAGGACTCAAAAGAGAAGAGTAAATTTGCATCCAAGGAAAGGGAACCCTTTTACAATAGTGTTGATATAAACTTATAGCCAAAGAAGAGAGAATGGGAGGATGAACAATATGTTGGAGTGTATCTTTTTCTATTGTGTTTATCCTATTCATAATTATCAAGAACCTCCAAAAGGTGCTTAACTAAAATAATCTACCTCACATCCACCTCTAAGCATATTTTGGGATCCCTGTAGGTACATTTATGATCTACTAACCATAAACTATAGTTGGAAAAATCTTGTAAAAAACCTTATCTTCAAAACCCTCATGATTTTACAAGATAATATTGTTTTGGTTTGATCTAATCCCTTCATCTGCAATAAACAAACATATATTTATTCTTGAATTGATTCTTTAGAAAACATAAATGTACGTTTATAATATCATTAGGATGGGTGGAGATTATGCTACCATTTTCGCAAAAGTTCATGATTTCACATGTGGAACCATTGTAACAGCTCATCATATTGATCCCTATTTTTTTTAACTCCTCTACAAACATTTTAGTGGATCCGGGATGGGAATTTCAATTTGAAAGAATCTTATAGAATAGAAATATCAACATAGAGGCCTTTGTGAGAAATTTGGGAGCCACTAAATTTGAAAATATGAGAACAATATACCTATATAATCTATCATGAAATTTCCAATGTAATCTCAAACATTCTCTCAAATCATGCTTAATGTAAATTTCTCTTGATTACCTTTCCAATTTTACCATCCACTTATCATTTAGGGATCTCTATAAAAATTTATCAATGAAAAAGTAGAGCTCAATCATGCCCTCTATGACCTTCATGAGCATCATTTTCCTTTAGGTGAAACCATCAAATTCAGCCTTGTGAGTTGGCACTATAGCTAACCTCACACTTCATTAATTTGTGCCATTTCTACACCATATCACTTGTCTTCTATCAGTGTCTTGGCATTCAGTAGGGAAAGGAAGTAGGGTGGAACAACCTTGAGACAATATAAATAAATGATTTATGTCATGTGTATAAATTGCTACACGGTTCCCATCAACATTATGCAAGGTTTGGACATAGATACAAAGTATTGAGATAACCATGTGTGCCAATTAATTCCATGTATTAATTTAATGTCACTTGTCTCATATTTACATCATATAAAGCTTGGGCATGAACCAAGGGTTTTAAATATTCTCATGTGTCATTGAGTGACACTTATCTTCCATCCATCATAGGTTTTGAAAATAAGGAAAAATGATTAAGTTTGAAGCTCTGCAAAACATGGAGAATTTGATGGGCACAAAGTGTCAAGGATCCATAAGGGGAAGAAAAAAAATGAACAAGTCAATATTGACCAAGTGTTTATATATTAATTCTTAGATATTCCGCATGAAATAAATGGTGTCAAGGAATATATAAATTCAAATAAAGATTAAAAAACAAATAGAGGCCAAACTTAATCATTTTTAAGGCACATAGCATAAATAAAAGGGAGGAAATAGGGGGCTTGATTAGTTTAGAATCCATGATGATAATAAAAATAGATTTTGCCATATATTTGGACAATGTGATCATTAAAATAAACATAATGAAGGTGGTTTCAACATGATCTCCATTCTAAGCTCACTATGAAAACTGGTAAATTCAAATGAGTTGAATTTAGAAACAATTTTGGTGACTCATGTTTCACCATTTTCTTTACGGATTTGGAGAAATAGATAAGGGTATAGGCCAAGAAGGAATATCTATTATGATGGTCATTTAGAAGGTCGTTGTGTGCGTTCTAAATTCTTGATCCAATCCTGATTGTGAGAGCTTCCTTTTGGCTAGGAGGAACTACTTGAAATACAAAACAAGACCACAAAAGAGAGTTAAACAATATATGTCAGTGGGCTGCCTAGTGTGTACTAGATCTAGGAATTGTGGTACTTCCTTGGTGGCAGTCAACCCACTATTTAATACAACTTAATGTAAAAAATTACATAAATAAATAAAATACTACTGTGGTTGATATCATTTAGGTATCTCATCCAAATACAATAAGTAAATCTAATATAACAGGCTAGGTAGTCACGATGTTGGAATAGGTCAGGGTCAAATTCTAGATTACCAAATATAAAGTCCGATGTCGGTCAAGTATGACTGATGATAGTTTAGAGAGAACTGACGGAGGTCATGGATAACCGGCATCGGTATAGCCAGGATGATAGAAACTCAATAAAACTTGGTTTTATGGGTTTTTCTAAGATTAAACAGAGATGGTAAGGAGAATGTTTAGGTCTGTGGAGGTATTGGGAGTACTCAGAAATATTCAGGGATTAGCTATAGGTGATCAAATGATTGTGGGTGGTGGAATGGTTGGATTCATAGGGAGGTAAGATTCGTGGGACAAAAACGTAAATGGAGGCTGATAAACAGAGGTGAAGAAACTTTATAAATTGAGTAAAGAAGAAATTTTGTAGGTTATAAGAAAACTTACTAGTGTTGCAGGTTTGATGGTTGGATGATGCTAATGGTTGATCGGTGATATAGTGTCAGTGCCACAGCATTACTTCCCATAATTATACCATGAATGCAAATACCTTTGGATCCATCTTGGTGCTGGCTATGGCTGTCTATATGTCTGAAAGGGCTCTGGTTCTTGCTTGCATGTAGATATCCTTTATTCCAAAACTTGAGAATGTGGCCAACCTCTCAAAAAATGTTACCAAAGTGGATATATGGTATCTGACGATAGTTTAGGCTGATCAGCATTGGTTTAGGGTTGACCAGCATCAGTTAAGGTGGGAAATCCTAGGTTTCCAAAAATAGCAGATCCTGACTATCATTTTCCAGCTCTTCCCATTGGTGTCGGGTCTAAGATGGTGTTTTGCACTTAAAAAAGTGGGCATGTTGTTAAAGGAAGAATATGCATGTGATTTTAGGGTTGAATTAATTCTTAATTCATTAAAGTAGGTAGGACTAAGTCTCTTAATTAGCTATGGTGAGTGAATATTGAGTCTTAGTAAAAGGAAAACATGTTAAGAATAGGTTTGTGATGAGGTGCTGGGGTGAGTTGGGAATTATTTTTAATTAAGGTAATTAAAGAATGAATATTGTGAGCATGGGTATTACTTTAATTATAAATAATTAAACTGATATTAATGTGGGGTAAAATGGTCATGGTTAGGTGAACATATTTAAGTTGGCTATTTGAAAGGGGACCAAGGGGAGTGTGACCCAATTTTGGTTTCGAAGGGGATGAGTACTATGGGAAAGGGTGATGGTCAACTCGGGTAATAGGTAATAGGCCAGGGTTAAAATTGGGTCATGGGTAATGGAAATCAAATGCACACACATGTATAGATTGCAACACGGTACTAGGTTGAAGAGCTTGAAAAAATCTACATCTTCCAAGGTCGGTAGGTTTATCCAAACAAGGGTGAAGTGATTCAGGTATCTGAGGTATAGGATATGGTCCAAAAAATACAACTTAGGTCAGATGCAAGAACGTTTAGGTATGTTCCGGTACACCAAAGGTTTGGTTGGGATAAATAGCATGACAATAGGAAAGGTATGGTTACTAGGCTAAAAAACATAGGTAATAGCATCGCAAGATATAATGAGTACATGAGGTCAATGGTCACACCAATTAGGTTGGGTTCAAGAAAATAGGTCATGGCATGGGTAAGGCCAAGGTATAGGTAAAATAACAACTCCTAAGATGCAACTTAAGGAAATTGAAGGGTGGTTTGGGCTTGTGGGTATGGTTCAATAGGTTTATAGGTTGAGGAAAGGGGTGTGCGCACTAATGGTTGCAGGTAAAAGGGGGCTTAGAAAAGCCAAGTATTTGTAAGGGTTGACTGATGCCACTTATAGGGTGACTGATGCTAATTCTCTAGGGAACAAATATGACCGGCGTCAGTCATCTAGGGTTAGGTTTAAAAAAAGGAAAATTCCACTTTTAACGAAATCATTTTTCATTTTCCAATTGTAGAAGATGACAGAAGAGAGGTGGAAAGTTAGAAAGCGATAGAAATAGATGGAGAGCTGAGTTGGTGAGCCTTATAATAGGTGATTGGCATTCGGTTGGTGGATCCACAAGATCGGGTCGAGTACTTAGATTGGTTGGTTAGAGGTGATGAGTGGATTTTGACATGGGTGGGCCATCGGTGCACCGGCTAGACATACAACCATGCCGACAGCACCGTGATGAGGTATGATTCAATCCAGATTTTTCATTTTTTGTTAAAATAGGTTGGTAAAATTGGTGTTGGGTAAAACTATGTTGGGTGGGGGGTATAAAGGTGAATTTTTTGTTAAAATGTTGCAATGAGGGAAGGGAGAGGTCCTAGGTGGGGTAAATAATGGTGGGAAGGGGTTTAGGTTAGGGTTGGATAACGTAAGATATGGTTTTAGGTTAGATTTGAGAATTTTGGGAGAAATAGTGGGTTTTTTGGATTCAGGCGCTGTGACAATGACCGATGCCAGTCAATATTTGGCCGAAGTTAGTTGGCATTAGCCGGAATTGGTCAAGTATTAGGTGACAAATACCAGTCATGATAGAACGATGTCGATCAGAAGTGATCGATGCTGGTCAGATTTTGGGAAAATTAGATCAAGAAACAAGGTAGGATGGGCAAAAAAGATAGTTAATTAGGTGGAAAGGAAATTTTATTGATAATAAGTAGGGTAATATGTATAAATGGTACAAATGGGTGGGTGTAAAAAGGGGTAATCTGTAGGGTTGGGAATAGGTTTTTCAAGTGAGAGATGTGTTGGGTATGGTGAAGAACAATGGTATGATTTGTTGGGTGTAGGTTACGGACCAGTTGCAGATTAAAGAGAGAGTATTGCCTCTATTACTAGTGGTACAATGGAGCATGATGAAAGAGGAGTGGTGTCACGTTACTGATGTCATCCTTATTGGGGTCAGACGATATAAGCACATAGTTTAGGAGCTGATCTTGATGGTCACACTCATCAACAGATGGGGTGTAGTTATACAGGGAGTTATGGGCCTATGGGTGATTGTAAAGGTTCATTTTGTGTTTCACCTTTCTTCTCCATTGCTAGGTATATGAGCACATTGTATGTGTGCATTCAATTGGTATGCCCCGGCTGAATGCATTTTATGTAGGCTTGGTTCGAGTTGGGTACAAGCATTGGGTGTCTATTTTTAGAGAGCATGGGGCTACCAAGGTTACTCACGATGTGGCATATTATAGACAGGCGTTGGAGGGATGATCTGGTGTTGACATAATTTGGAGGTTATATGTTAGCTTCCCTTCATACATGAAGATGGCGGTGGTGTTGGATGAGTTACAGCTACTCATGTGGATATAGTGACATCATGTCAATGAGCATGAGATGATACTTATAGATAGGGTCAAACGACAGTTTAGGCTACTCCGGGACATGCCACCACCATTCCCTCAGTACATGAGGGATGACATAGAGAGGCCTATGCCTCTACCACAGTCGATAGTACTGACCAAGTAGGAGAAGCATGTAATGGACCAATGGATTGATGATGTCGGTGTTACAAATAGGTATATGCAGTGGTGGGTAGTCCAGTTATGAGCAACACCACCTAGGCCAAGGTAGACAGACTTGGCTACCCTTACATTTCAGAGCGACACTTTGTAGGGGTATTTTTCCACCCTACATGCCTAGATTATAGGTTTACAGGGGTAGTTGACAGGGTTTGAGGCACAGGTGGGAACATTACAGGCACAAGTGGTAGCTTTACACACCCATATTGCCCAGGGACATACACCCGCACAGGGTGGAGATGGAGATGGGGGACAGGTAGCCACCCTACAGGCACATGTAGTAGGGTTACAGGGCCAGGTTACCACTGTACAGGCCCAGATTACCGCCCTATAGGACCAGGGCACAACACAAACACCAGTACAAGCTCATGGACAGGGTCCCATGGTACAAGTATAGGGTTTGAGACTAATGGCACCACTGTAAATAGTACCGATAGCCAGGTTCATGGATTCCCTAAGTGAGGTGTGGTATTATCAGGACCATCTGACTACCATGGGGATAGATGTTCCCTTGTATGAAGAGTACAAATCATAGCATGCCTCAAGTGAGAGGACCATATCTCACACACATAGTGTAGAGATTATAGGTGGCCAGAGATCCCACAAATAGGGTCATGGAGAGGTGACTAGCTCATAGAGTCCAGACCCATATGCAGGCTAGGAAAAGGAGAGGGCTAGATCTATACAGGGCGGAGAGATGGTGGCATGGCATCGGGCTAGAGGAGAGGAGGAGAAAGATGAGACTGGCATGCACATCAGGTGGGGTGATGATTAGTCACCATATATGTTCATGATATAGATTTTTGTATGTTTTTATTTATATCGGCCTGTGTGTCAAAGATAGTGAGGATGTACATGAGAGTTTTTGAGATTTTTTATTATTATACCGGCTTGCATGTTGAAGATGGTGAAGCTATATATGAGAGTTTGATATACATGTATGTATTTATATTGGCATACATATGTATTGATTTTGCATCTGTGCACATATGTATGGACACATAGATTTTGATGATTTATATAGAGATAGTGATATTTATGGTATGATGTTGTACTTATGTTGTAAAATTTTCATTGTTATATGTAAATAGGTTAAAACCAGGTGGATTAGGCATGATGGATTCATGTTGGTTTAGGCAAGATTGAGTTAGGTCATTTTAGGCATGATGGATTCAGGTCAATTAGGCATGATGGAGTCAGGTCAATTTAGGCATGATGGAGCTAAGTCAGTTAGGCATGATGGAGTTAGGTTATTTAGGCATGATGGAGTCAGGTCGATTTAGGAATGATGGAGTTAGGTAATTTAGGCATGATGGAGTCATGTCAGTTTAGGCATGGTAGGATCAGGTCATTTAGCCATGGTGGAGTCTTGTTTTTTATTTTGGTTTAATGTCTAAGTTATTAGTAACATGGGAAATAAATGATGAGTTATATGTATGTTATGGTGTAGATTTCTAAAATGTGTGATATTATGGAAATGTGAAATGATTGATTGGGTGTTGTTATGATGTGGTAACATGGTAGATATATATGTTTGTATTAATTTCCAAGTGTTGTAGAAAATATAAACTAAGATAGAATATGAATAGGAAAATGGGGGGAAATAGGTTAGGGTAAAGAGTGGCTGAGCTAACCTGAAGGGCCCCATGCCCTAGGAGTGTTGCCTACATAGCCCCAGTGAAAAGGGGCCCCAAGCTAATGTAGTTCTCCCATAATTTAGGGAATAATGTGATGAGATAGATGAATGGGCTGGTAGGTTTTAGGTATGATTGAGTATAGGTCATAGGCATGGTTGAGTCTTAGGTGGTAGGCATGGTGGAGTCATAGGTGATAGTAGAAATATTTTTAAAATGTATTTTTTGATGGTCTAGTCTTGCATAGGAGAATCAATAAGTAATGAAAAAGGTGAATGGTAAGAGGTGGTAAAAGAGCCGCTTAATTGATTAGAACCCTAATGAGTCTACCATACCTAAGATGTGCTTATGAACGTGAGACCCTAAAGGCGTTGCATACTGGACTATTCTAAGGGTGAAGAAAGTCACATGATCACGAAATGTCGCAGTCATGGAAAGTCCCTTGAGCAGAGAGAAAATTAGGGTGAAAAGAAAATGAGGTGAAAGTGGGTGGTTTAGAATATCCTAGTGTGCAATGGTATATTTACCAAGAAAGAAACCTGTGATCAAAAATAGGCAATTCCATGATGAAAAATTTGTCATTTTCTTTGTTTCTTTTTCTTTTTCATAGACTAGTCGATGTGAAAAGTCTATATGGGATGAGTATATTATCTCCCTGAGGTCTTCGTGAAGATTATCAATGAGGGAAGCTTCTGAATATTTTATTATATTTTTGTAATGACTTTATATAGTTGTCCTTCAAGGGAGAAGTCTATTTATAGTGGCAAGATAGAGAGAAGAGATGTCCCTTTTGAGGGAGTCATCTTTTTACAGGAAGTTTGACTCAAAGAGATGAATCCCATTTATTTTTGGACGTTTAAGTCATGGACAAGACTATAGAGGAAGATTAGGTTCTTATTTAGAAGACAAGACCGTAGTACTGAGGTGAAAGTGGGTGGTTTAGAATATCCTAGTGTGCGATGGTATATTTACCAGGAAAGAAACCTGTGATCAAAAATAGGCAATTCCATGATGAAAAATTTATCATTTTCTTTGTTTGTTTTGCTTTTTCATAGACTTGTCGATGTGAAAAGTCTATATGGGATGAGTATATTATCTCCCTGAGGTCTTCGTGAAGATGATCAATGAGGGAAGCTTCTGAATATTTTATTATATTTTTGCAATGACTTTATATAGTTGTCCTTCAAGGGAGAAGTCTATTTATAGTGGCAAGATAGAGAGAAGATATGTCCCTTTTGATGGAGTCATCTTTTTACAGGAAGTTTGACTCAAAGAGATGAATCCCATTTATTTTTGGACGTTTAAGTCATGGACAAGACTATAGAGGAAGATTAGGTTCTTATTTAGAAGACAAGACCGTAGTACACAGAGGCTAACTATGAAAGATATGGTTTTAAGTGATGAAGGACCGTGGGATTCTATATTTGAAAAAGATGAAGTATCCATGAGAATCATGATATGAGTAGAGCCGCGATACTCATATTAAAGATAACGCTGCTAAGTGACGGGTAATCACATGATTCTTGTTTAATCGTTGATCCTCAAAATAGGTAACATGGAAGGTGAATGATGCTCAAGGGACGAGTAGTCAATAGACAGAAGGTGATATAGGACTATATTTCAATAATAAAATGGTCTAGGATGTAAAACATTGTGGGGATCAGGTTCAAGTTTACCCTCGAGTGAAGACAAATGATAAGCACATGATCCATAGGCATGAGTAATGATATAGGGCCCACGCCAATTAGGAGAAAATTTACACCGTTTACTTTTATCTTCTTTGGTTACATGTTGATTTCCCTTCAGGATGGGGTTTCTGACTTAAATGGTTCATTCATGGAAATGTTTTTTATAGGCACGCTCGATATGTTTTTGGTAGATTTGGAGATGGTTAAGAGTATTGAGATGATGTTCATATAATAACCCAAGTTGTGCCAAATGATCCTGGCGAAAGTCATCGTCGTTGAGCATGTCTTGTACTGAGATGCAGAGAGATGGAATTTGGACCTTGAGAGGCAAGATAGCCTTCATACCATAGACCAGAGAAAAAGGTGTGGCAGTAGTCAAAGTGTAAATACTAGTGTGGTAAACCCGTAAGGTGAAAGGAATGTGTGTATGCCAATCTTTCATAGTATTGTCAAGTACTTTCATAAGAATTTTATTCAAGGTTTTATTGGTTGATTTTTCTTGGCCATTGGTTTGTGGGTAATAAGGTGGCAAGAAACAGATTTGAATGTCAAAAGAATCACACAGCATGCGTAGGGTTTTATTTTTGAATTGTTTTCCATTCTCGAATATGAGGCGATAAGGGACACCAAAGTGAAAAATGATGTGATGGTTGATAAATTCACATATTTTCTCAGATTTCGTAGAAATGAGGGGAATGGATTCTACCCATTTAGTGTAATATTCAGTAGCATTTATAATCCATTGATGGTGTTGTGAATAATGAGGATTGATCTCTTCGACGAGATCCAAATCCCATTGAGAGAAAGGCCAAAGGTCTTGTGTGGCCTATAAGGCATGACTAGGTGTGTGACGAAGATTAGCATGTTGCTGGAATTTCACACAAAATTTGACATAGTCACAATAGTCACGGTTTAGGGTTGGCCAATAGTATCCAAGGTAAAGAATGCATTCAGTGATAGATAAAGCACTCAGGTGGCCTCCACAAATTCCGTCATGAACTTCCTTGATGGTGTAGGGAATTTAAAAACTTGTAAGGCATCGTAAGAGAATATTGTCAAAGCCGCACTTATAAAGGAGACCACCCCTGATGACATAGAGAGAGAGATACTTTTAAGAAATGCACGTTGTCCATTATGAGTGAGATCATGAGGTAGAATGGAAAGGGAAAGGTAGTCTGTGAAATGTTTATACCAAAGATCATGTGGGTCAAGTGCAACGGTTCCAACGGAGTGGACCTCACGAGGTAAATAAGAGGGTGATTGTAACCTTTATATTGTGACAAATATTTTAGATTCGGTAGGCGAAGTGGGTATCTGAGAAGCCAAGCAGGCCATGGTATCCATAAATTTATTAGTAGAATGGACTGTTGTTTGAAGTTCATAATGGTCAAAGGTAATCAAAAGTATGTCTATATGATGCTTGAACTTTTGCAGTATTTCATTATGAAACTGGTATATACCATTGACTTGATTTACAACCAGTTGGGAATCACCAAAGATATTGATTGACTTAACATCTAAGGCATAAGCATTCTAGAGACCCAACACGAGTGCTTCATATTCAGTGATATTGTTTGTACAATCAAAATGCAGTTTTAAAGATAAAGGCATGGGTTCACCGCCAAGAGGAATGAGGATAAAACCTACACTACCCCCAGGTTGATACTTGGAACTGTTGAAGAAGAGGTTCATTTGGTAAGTGGTATCATTCAAGGAGAGGGTAGTTATAGATTCATCCAGAAAAATTAAAGTTAGAGGGTTGATTCCTGGAAAGAGTTGCGTCTTCCAGTTGGTCAGTGATTTCCTAGCCTTTAATAGACTTTTGATTAATGAATTTGAGGTCAAGGTCAGAAAGAAAAATGAGCCAGCGTGCAGCACAAATCTTGGTTTCATCAAACCCTTTTGGTTTTGGTTTGAGAGAATTATAAGGTCAAAGCGGCGGTAATGTGATGACGCAAGTCTCTAAGAGATTAGTTAAAATGTTGACATAAGAACCCGCTAACAGATCACAATGGGAAGTGAGTGTGTGTTTAGGCAGAGGCATGGATGATCTTGAGAGATGTTTCACCTTTTTATCTGTGGATTTGGAGAAACAGATAAGGGTATGGTCTAAGGAGTAGTACATGTTGTGATGGTCAATTTAAAGGTCGTTGTGCACGTTCTGACTTCTTGATCCAATGCTAAATATGAGAGCTTCCTTTCGGCTAGGAAGAACTACCTGAAATACAAAACAAGACCACAAAAGAGATTTTAAAAATATATGTCAGTGGGATGCCTAGCATGTGCTAGATCCAGGAATTGTGGTACTTCCTTGGTGGAAGTCAACCCACTATTTAATACAACTTAATGTAAGAAATAACATAAATAAATAAAATCCTATTGCCGTTGATATGATGTAGGTATCTCATACAAATACAATAAGAAACTTTAATATAACAGGATAGGTTATGATCAAATATGGAAGTAGGTTATGTAGTCAAGGTACTAGAACAGGTCAGGGTCAAATTATGGGTAGCTTGGGCTTCTTAGGTGTAAGTTATTAGATTTCTATTATTTGCAGGATTAACGAATATAGAGACCGACGTTGATCAAGTATGACTGAAGACGGTTTAGAGAGAACCGACGATGGTCATGGATAATCGGCGTTGGTATAGGCGGGATGATATAAACTCAATAAAACTTGGTTTTGGGGGTTTGTCTAAGATTAGAAAAAGATGGTAAGGAGAATGGTTATGTCTATGGAGGTGTTGGGAGTACTCAAATATATTCAAGGATTGGGTGTATGTGATGAAATGATTGTGGGTGGTGGAATGGTTGGATTCATGGGGAGGTAATATTGGTGGGAAAAAATGTAAATGGAGGCTAATAAACAAAGGTGAAGAAACTTTATAAACTGAAATGATGCAGGTTATAAGCACACTTATTGGTGTTACAGGTTTGATGGTTGGATGCTGATGATGGCTGATCTGTGAAATAGTGATCAGTGCCATGGAAGTGCTTCCCAAAATGATACCATGAATAAAAATACCTTTGGATCCATCTTGGTGTTGTTTATGGTTTTATGGATGTGTGAAAGGGCTCTAGTTTTTACTTGCATGCAAATATCCTTTGCTACAAAACTCGAGAATGTGGCCAACCTCTCAAACAAGGTTACCAAAGTAGATATATTGTAATTGACGATAGTTTAGGGTGACCGGCATTGGTTTAGGGTTGAATGGCATCGGTTAAGGCAGGAAATCCTAGGTTTCCCAAAATAGAAGATCCTAACTATCTTTTTCCAGCTCAGCCCGTTGGTTTTGGGTCTAAGATGGTGTTTTTCTCTTAGATAAGCGAGCATGTTGTTACAGGAAAAATATGCATGTGATTTTAGGGTTGAACTAAGTCTTAGTTCATTAAGGTAGGTAGGACTAAGCCTCTTAGTTAGTTATGGTGAGTGAATATTCAGTCCTAGTAAAAGGGAAACATGCTAAGAATAGGTTTATGAGGAGGTGTCTAGGTGAGGTGGTGGGGTGAGGTGGAAATTAGTTTTAATTAAGGTAATTAAATAATGAATATTGTGAGCATGGGTATTACTTTAATTATAAATAATTAAACTGATATTTATGTGGGGTAAAAGGGTCATGGTTAGGTGAATATGTTTAAGTTGGCTATTCGAAAGGGGACCAAGGGGAGTGTGACCCAATTTTGGTGTCTACATTTTTCCCCCTTTTGTTGTGTAGCTTGTATTGCTAAGTGACACTAACAAAAATAGTAAGTGATTGCCCCGTGTGTGGGTGAAGGTGATCCCCTCAAACCAGGCATTGGTGAGGTGTTATATGGAATTGGTGAAAGGTTTGATAAATGTGTAGTTGGTGAAGATAGGTCGGGAAGGGGATGAGTATTGTGGGAAAGGGTGATGGTAAACTCGGGTAATAGGTAATAGGCCAGGGTCAAAATTGGGTCATGGGTAATCAAATGCACGTACACATATAGATTGCAACACAGTATAAGGTTGAAGATCTTGCAAAACTCTACATCGTCCAAGGTCGATAGGTTTATCCAAACAAGGGTGAAGTGATTCAAATCCAAGGTATAGGATATGGTCTAGAAAACACAACTTAGGTTAGATACAAGAACGTTTAGGTATGTTCCGGTACACCAAAGGTTTGGTCAGAATAAATGGCACGGCAATAGGAAAGGTATGGTTGTTAGGCTAAAACAACATAGGTAACAACATCACAAGGTATATCAAGTACATGAGGTCAATGGTCAAACCAAGTAGGTCAGCCTTTGGCAAATAGGTCATGGCACGGATAAGGCCAAGGTATAGGTAAAATAACAACTCCTAAGATATAACTTAAGGAAATTGAAGGATGGTTTGGGCTTGTGGGAATGGTTCAATAGGTGTTTGGGCTGAGGAAAGGGGTGTGAGCACTAATGGTTACATGTAAAAGGGGTCTTGGCAAGGCCAAGTAGTTGAAAGGGTTGACCGATGCTAGTTATAGGGTGACCGATGTCGGTTCTCTATGGAACAAATATGACCGCTGTCGGTCAACTCAGGTTGGGTTTAAATAAGGAAAATTTTACTTTTTATGGAATCATTTTTCATTTCCCAATTGTAGAAAATGAGAGAAGAGAGGTGGAAATTTGGAAAGTGATAAAAAGATATGAAGAGCTGATTTGGTGAGCCTCATAGTGGGTGATTGGTATTCGGTTGGTGAGTCCATGAGATCGGGTAGAGTGATTTAATCGGTTGGTTAGAGATGAGGAGTGGATTTTGACATTGGAAGAGGTGGGAGAGGGTTCAGGTGGGCCACTGGTGCAGTGGCCAAACATACCACCATGCCGACAGCATCGTGATGAGGTAGGATTCAATCCCGATTTGTCATTTATTGTTAAAATATGTTCATAAAATTGGTGTTGGGTAAAACCATGTCGGGTGGGGGGTATAAATGTGAATTTGTGGTTAAAATGTTGAAATGAGGGAGGAAAGAGGTCCTAGGTGGGGTAAATAAGGGTGGGGAGGGGTTTAGGTTAGGGTTGTGTAAGGTAGGATAGGGTTCTAGGTTAGATTTGAGAATTTTGGGAGAAATAGGGGGGTTTTAGATTCAGTTGCCATGATAATAACCAACGTCGATCGATATTTAGTTGACATCGGTTGGCATTGGTCAGCATTAGTCAAGTATCAGGTAACCAACACTGGTCATGATGGATCAATTCCGGTCAGAAGTGACCGATGCTGGTCGGAGGTAGGGTAGGCGAAAAATATATTTAATTAGGTGGAAAGGCAAGTTTATTGATAATGATTAGGGTAATAGGTATAAATGGTACAATTGGGTTAGTGTAAAAAAAGTGGTAATCTATGGGGTGGGGGTACAATAAGCAATAAGGGTTTGGGAATAGGTTTGTTGAGTAAGAGATGTGTTGGGTATGGTGAAGGTTTAACAATGGTATGATTTGTTAGGTGCAGGATAGGGAGGCATTACAGATGAGAGATAGAGTGCTGCCTCTGTTACTAGTGGTACAAGGGAGCATGACAGAAGAGGAGTGGCATCACATTGCATATGTCGTCCTTATTGGGTTCAGGAGCCAAGATTGATGGTCGCACTCATCAATAGATGGGATTCAATGACCAACACATTTCATCTACCGATGGGTGAGATCACAGTCACCCTAGAGTACGTGTACAGGATCCTACAGCTACCGATAGTGGGGATGTAGGTGTATTTTATTTCTTCAAAGGAATCATAGCATTTTATGTTGATGTTGATGGAAAATATGAGGTTCCATAATGCGAGCCTAAGCTATGGAGAGATGTACACAGCCCATCTTGAGGAGATAAGGCTAGTGGTCCTGATTATGGAGGCATGGTGTTGTTTTGCGCTACCAGATGACGAGGGTGGGAGATTCCCATGGGTGTTGATGGGGGTTCTCCATGACATGATGGAGGATAGGACCCATTTTACTTGGGCACCAGCATACTTGGTACATTTCTATAGGGAGTTATGGGCCTACGGACGATTGTGGAGGTTCAGTTTTTGTTGCACTTTTCTTCTCCGTTGATGGGTATATGAGCACATTGTATGTGTGCGTATAGTTGGTATGCCCTAGCCAAATGCATTTAATACGGGCTTGGTTTGAGTTGGTTATAAGTGTTGGGTACCTGTTGTTGGAGAGCACATGTCTATCAAGGCTACTCATGATGTGGTATATTATAGGCAGGCATTGGAGGGATTATCTAGTGTTGACATCATTTGGAGGTCGTATGTTGGCTTATCTTCATATAGGAAAATGGCAGTTGCGTTGGATGAGTTATAGCTACTCAGGTGGATACAGGGACATTATGAAAGTGAGCACAAGATGTTACCTGTAGATGGGATTAGATGACAGTTTGGGTTGCTCTAGGGCATGCCACCAACGTTCCCTCAGTAAAAGATGGATGACGTGGAGAGGCTTATGCCTATACCATAGCCAAAAGTGTCGAATAGGTAGGTGGAGCAGGTAGTGGACCAGCAGATTGATGACACCGGGGTTACAGATAGGTATAGGCAGTGGTGGGTAGTCCAATTATGATCAGCACCACCTAGGCTAGGGCAGCCAGACTTGGCTACCCTTAAAGTTTAGAGGGACACTTTGCAAGGGCAGGTTTTCCACCCTATAGGCCTAGATTACATGTTTACAAGGGAATTTGATAGGGTGTTAGGCACAAGTGGCCACATTACAAGCACAGGTTGTGGATTTACAGGCCCAGATTTGATTTGTAAACTCTTCAACTTTGGAATTATTCACAAAATCACAAATTAATCGTTGTTGTTTACTTTCTATTAGAAAATAACATAGATAGCTAGCGAATGAATTACTATTTTGCTAAGAATCAAAAATTGTAGTAAAGGAAAGAATATAAGCTCATAACACCAACAATTTTATCCTAGAAAACCTCCAATGGAGGAAAAACCAGTCAGGAAGGGCAATTGCTCTTTCTTCCCACTTCTATTGGCAAATTAAAATCAACAGGTATAGAATTTACAATAAGTAAGAAAGAGAAGTAGATCATATCTCAACACTTCCTTTCAGTTACTTGTTTGCTCTGTCTCAAGAATCCTTTCTTCTACACAAATACAATTTCCAGCACTAAGATTTTTTGTTCACTTGCTCCCATGCTTCAATGATATTTTAAACTTCTAAAATCATGTATTTATAGCCTTTCTCATGTCCTCCCATGCACTGGAGAATGGGAAAGGTCATGAAGGAGAAGAGGAATGAACATCCTTTCAAATTCAGAGGCTGTTCATTTCAAAAAAAAATTGTCTGTAATGGCCAGGACCGCTGCCCTGTGCAAACTAGCAGTTTTGAGACCACCACCCTAGCTAGGCGGCAGTTGGGTGGTGGTTCTATAACTATTTCCCTATGCATGGTGGTGGTCCTGTTACTTAAAAGAAATAACCTCCGTTTCATTATTTTCCTTCTTTTTGTTGACTATTTATAATGTATTTTGGATCCCTATGGATCACACCTCCCCTTCTTAGGAGGATTTTGATCCCACAAAAGCTTAGTGGGGGAGTAGATGAGGGAACAATTTCCTCGCTTGCTCTATCGAGTACCACCGGGCTTGCCTTGGTCTCTTTTCTTTCAGTCCAATCTGCCAAGACTCCTATGGACCTCTCCTAGTCTCTCTGACCTTCTGTTGTAACACTACATCTTCCTCTAATTCGCCTCGTGAGTCTAAGATGCAATCCTCAATGGAAGGTAGCGAATGTAGTTCTTCATCTTCATCTAGCATGGATGGCTAATATAGGTGCAAGTTCTCATAGTTTACTACGGAGTACATCCTCATGAATGATGGCAAATCAAGTCGAAAATCATTTTCCCCAACCTTCTCCAATATGGTGAAGGGTCCATATTATAGTGGCTTGAGCTTCCGTGCTTGACCTTGTAGTCTCTCCTTGCTCAAGTAAAGCCAAACTCTATCTCCAATATGAAGATTATTTTACCTTCTATGCTTATTGTGCCTAGCTTTGTACTTGGCCTGAGAGTTCTCTAACTATTCCTTGAATTTGAGATTGATTTTCTGGATCCTCTTAATGAATTTATTTGCTCTAGTCACCTTTGTGTCTCATGTATCCTTACCTCATCTTGTTGTCCAACTTTTATGTCTAGCAGATTTATAGGTAGATATCTCAAGCATGCTTTAAATGGTGACTTCATAGTGGATGTGTGTACTACCCAGTTATAGGAATGTGGAATGTAGGCTTAAGGACTCATCCCAAGTCCTTGGGTACTTACCGTTATACCCTCTAATCAACTATACCAAAGTCCTGTTTACCACCTCTGTTTGTCCATCTATTTGTGGATGGAAAGTTGTGCTCCTCTATAACCTAGTATCCATCTTGTCCCACAAAGTATTCCAAAACTTCCCCAAGAACCTAGAATCCCTGTCAGAGACAATAGAATTTGGGAAACCAAAATGCACCCATAAATTAGCAAAGAAAAGATCTGCTGCCTCATGTGCTTTTTTTTTTTTTCATGCCATAAGAATACACATTGGTACCAGTAAAGGCATATACAAACCCTCCTTCCTAGTTTTAGGCTTGTTAGTACAATAAATTTTACATCCACGAATAAATTTTGATACTTCTTCTTGCATGTTGGGCCAATATACATACCTTTGCAAGTGGGCTAGGATCTTACCAACAATGAAATGTCCCACTACTTTCAAGGTATGTACTTCCCTCATCAATACAATTCTTTCTTCTTTAGGCACACAAAGTTTCCCCCATCAGTAGAGTAGCCTGTGCTTGAGATAACAGCCTTCAATCCCCATCTTTTCAGCCCCTTGGGACTGTGACTTCTGAAATGTTACCCTAAAATCTTTGTCTTGGGCATATGCTTCTCTGTAAGCTTCCTTCGTGAAGGGCTCGATCTGAGAGATAGTGGCCAAATAGGAGAAATTTTCCTGTGTGGGTGGCTTAGACAACATTTTTGCCACCAAATTTGTAATAAATTTCTTGTATTTGATCACTAGATGGAACTACTGAAGAAACCCCATCCATTTGTAGTGCCTTGCTTGTTGCAATTTAGACTATGCTTGCAAATATTGGAGAGGTTTTTAGTCAGTGTGCACAATAGTTTCTTTACCCAACGAATAATGTTTCCATTTTTTAATTTTCTGAACTAGTGCATACATTTCTTTATCATATATTGAATATCCTTTAACTGTTGAAGTGAAGGTTTCAGAATGATAACATACGGGTTTACCTCCTTGAAGCAACATTGAGCCCATAGCATAATCACTAGAATTTGTCTCTACTTCAAAAGGATGCTACAAACTAGGAACAACAAGTACTGGAGCATGACTAATCTTGTATTTCAATAACTCAAAGGATTTTTCTTGTTCCTTACCCCATTCAAAACCCTTACTCTTTGCGGCCACTGTGTGTAGAGGTGCTGCAATCGTCGATAAACCCGGAATGAATTTCTGCATGTATTGTACTACTCCTACAAAACTTCTAGTCTTTGTGGCTCCTATTGGTGTTGGCTAATTTGTGATGGCTTTCACCTTCTTTGGATCCACTCATAGCTCTCCTCCTCTAACCACGTGCCCAAGATAGACAAGTGACTGTTTGGAAAATTCACATTTCTTCATATTACAAAGTAGTTATTTCTCCCTAAGAACTTGCAAGACTTGTTGTAAATGGGTTAGATGTTCTTCCCATGTGGCACTAAAAATTAGAATATCATCTAGATATATAATGACACATAAATCTATGAAATCCCACAATACACCATTCATCAATCTCATAAATGTAGAGGGTGCATTGCATAATCCAAAAGAAAGTACTAACCATTCATACAAACCCTGTTTTGTGTTGAAGGCAATCTTCCATATATCCTCCTCCTTCATCCTGAATTAGTGATAACCTAACTTAAGATCTAACTTTGTGAAAAATTTGGCTTGTTGAAGCTGGTCCAAGAGATCATCTATGCGGGGAAGTGGATATCTATTCTTTATGGTGATCTTATTCAAAGTGCAGTAGTTGATGCACATTCTCCAAGAACCATCCTTCTTTGGCACCATCACAATAGGTGAACTGCACGGTGAGGTACTTAGACGTATCACCGCTTGGTCTATTAGTTCCTAGAGTTGTTTCTTTACTTCAGTACTCTCAAGCAAGGATTGCCTATACAACCCGATGTTTGGTAGAGGTGACTCTAGCAACAGTTGAATCTCATGCTCTACTTCTCGTTTTGGTGGTAATCCACTAGGAGCCTAAAATACTTCCTGAAAGGACTGAATAATACTATCCAAATCTTGTTTTCCTTGGTTAGAAATCTCTGAAACTTCTACCCCATCTTGTTTATCTTTTAACAAAAGTAAACAAAATTGATTATGATTTTACTAAATAAGTCATTTTACTTGGTTAGCACTTACCATAGTAACTCATGTCTTACACTGGTGTTCCCGAATGTTGTAGTTGATCCCATCCTTGACCCATCTATACCAGTTTTCCCTTCTCATAAAGATAGCATCCCTAACATACAAGTAAGGACTCCCGAATACCACATCGAAATCATCAAGTGGAATAACATCAGCTTTAAAAACATCTATATATTGGGAATTTATCCCAAACTTGACCTTACATCTTCTTATTACCTAAATTTCAACTCCCTTCTTCACCCAACCCAAAGGATATGGGTGCGGATGCTCGTAAGTCTCAAGACCAAGCTTCTTTACAACTACCTCAAAAATCAAGTTAGATTGAGAACCAGTATCAACCAAATCATTTACCTTAGTCCTCTTGATCTAGATTTTGATCTAGAATAGTCTACTCATCTCCTCTTCGTTTTCCATATTGGTGGCCGTGCATCCAAGCCTTTCATCTACATCAGATTCATCTTCGATTTCCACCTCCCCTTATGTCTTTACAGTTTTCATGGACTTCTTAGAGTCCTTTGTTTGATTCTTTGGATGTAACTCTGGATGCAACTTCCAACATGCAGCATTAGTATGACAATTAATATCACAATTCTTGCAAAACTTCTTGGGATATTTACAAGTATTTAAAGTAGTGGCAGCTTGTTTACCTTTCCCTTTCCACTTACTCTTGTTACTTGCTTGCCCATAATCCTTTTTCTGCTGATTTGTTGACTGCTTTACCCTTGGCTTTGCTTCTCCTTGCTCTTTCTCATCATCTATGTAGTATGCCTGTACACATGCTTCATTGAGATCCTTGGGATTTGTGGAGATGAATTTTCTTCGAAGGTGAGTGTGAAGTCCTCCCAAGTATTTGGTCAGAATATCCTCATCCTCCAAATCCATGTTCAGCAACATGGCTTTCCTCCAAAACTCCCTAGTATATTCCTACACACTTTAACCACTACCTTGTCTAAAACACTGCCATTTAATCATTTGGTCAGTTTTATGGCCAATAGGATAGAAGTTAGCTCTAAGTAATTCCTTAAATTCTTGCCAAGATTTCACAATAGGACGTTTCTTCTTTTCACAAGTAGTTAGATGATTTTCCCACCAAACCAGAGCATGTCCCTCCATTTTGAGACGTGCAAAGGTGATCCTTTGTGCCTCAGTGACATTATGGATGCTAAAATAGACTTCTAATGGTTTCAACCATTTATCCAGTAATTTTACATCTACTTTTCCTTCAAAGCTTTTGATTTCGACTTTAGTCTCAACTTTAAAAGGAGTATGTTCAGATTTTACCTTTTCCCTTGTGTTAGAAGTCTCTTCTTCATGCTCTTCCCCATAATATTCCTCATGGTGGCTCTTGCCTATACCAAAATTTTCGGCTAAGCCTCAAACCACTGATTCCATGCAGTCTTGCTTGACGGAAACTGTCTTCTGTGTATTTGCAAGTTCCTCTTATCTTCTAAAAATCCTCTCCATCATGGTCTCTAGCATCTCGATTCTACAGACCAAGTTCTCTTCCTCCATTTCTCCTTGAATTATATGTTTCCACTTCTTTGTAGAAATCTCTGGATCGCAAGGTAAACCTTCTTTTCCTTTAGATCTTGCCACTATCATACAAATTCAAGAATGAATTACCACAGTCCTAGATACTTGTTAGCTCTGATACCAAAATGATCTGTAAACTCTTCAACTTTGGAATTATTCACAAAAGCACAAATTAATCATTGTTGTTTACTTTCTATTAGAAAATAACAGAGATAGCTAGTGAATGAATTACTATTGTGCTTAGAATCAACAATTGTAGTAAAGGAAATAATATAAGCTCATAACACCAACAATTTTATCCTGGAAAACCTCCAATGGAGGAAAAAGCAGTCGGGAAGGGAAATTTCTCTTTCTTCCCACTTTTATTGGCCAATTAAAATCAACAGGTATAGAATTTACAATAAGTAAGAAAGAGAAGTAGATAATATCTCAACACTTCCTTTTAGTTACTTGTTTGCTCTATCTCAAGACTCCTTTCTTCTACAAAAATACAATTTCCAGCACTAAGATTTCTTGCTCACTTGCTCCCATGCTTCGATGATCTTTTATAAAATCATGTATTTATAGCCTTTCTCATGTCCTCCCATTCACTAGTGAATGGGAAAGGTCATGAAGGAAAAGAGGAATGAACATCCTTTCAAATCCAGAGGTTCTTTGTTTCAAATTTTGTTTTCTATCCATAATGTCCAGGACCACCGCCCTGTGCAGACCAGCGGTTTTGGGACTGCCGCCCTGGATGGGCAGCAGTTGGGTGGTGATTCTATAACCATTTCCCTGTGCAGGGTAGGGGTCCTATTACTTAAAAGAAAGAACCTCTGTTTCATTATTTTCCTTCTTTGTGCTGACTATTTCTGATGAAGTAGAGTTATTTTGGATCCCTATGAATCAAGATTACCTAGGAACAGGAAACCACACAGGGTAGTGATGGAGACGGGGAACATTTATCCACCCTACAAGAACATGTAGTAGGATTACAAGGCTAGTTGGCCATTACAAAGGCTCAAATTGTGGCCCTACAGACCCAGGTTACAGAATAGGCACCGACACAGGCTCAGGGATAGGGTCCCATGGTACAAGTACAGGGTCTGAGACTGACGGCGTCATTGTAGATAGTACTGATGGCCATGTTCAGGGATTCCCTGAGTGAGGCATGATATTATCATGAACATCAAACTACCGCAGGGATAGATGTCCTCGTGTATGCAGAGTACAAAGCATGGAAGGCCTCGAGTGGGAGGGAAAGATCTCACACACATAGTGTAGAGAGTACATGGGGAGTGCAGAAACTAGGTGGATTAGTCATGATTGATTCAAGGTCATAGGCATGATTGAGTGAGGTCACTTAGGCATGGTGGAGTCACGTCTGTTTAGGCATGATGGAGTCAGGTCACTTAGGCATGGTGGAGTCAGGTTGGTTTGGGCTTGGTGGAGTTAGGTATAGGCATGTTGGAGTCAGGTCATAGGCATGGTTGAGTCATGGTTTATGGTTTTTATTTAAGTTCTAAGTTGTTGGTAACATGGAAGAAAAATGATGATGTTCATGCATGTTATGGTTTAAATTTCCAAATATTTTCTATGGTGGAAATATAAAAATGATAAATGAATGATTTGATGAAGTGGTAAAAATGGTAGTTAATTAGTGTTTATTTAGTTTAATTTGTAATTGTTGATATAAAATGAAAACTAAGGTAGAATGTGAATAGGAAATTTACGGGTACATTGGTTATGGTAAAGGGTGGTTGAGCTAACCTCTAAGGGCCCCATACCCTCAGAGTGCTACCTACATAGCCCTGGTGAAAAGAGACCTCAGGCCGATGTAGTTATCCCCTAAACTAGGGAAGAATGTAATGAGGTAGAGGAATGGGTTGGTATGTTTTAGGTATGATTCAGTGTAGCTCATAGGTATGGTTGATTCTTATGTGATAGGCATGGTTGAGTCTTAGATGCTAGGCATGGTGGAGCCATAGGTGATAGGCATGGTTGATTCTTAGGTGGTAGGCATGGTTGAGTCTTAGGTGGGAGGCATGGTGGAGTCATAGGTGATAGTGGAAATATTTTTAAAATGTATTTTTCAATGGTCTAGTCTTGCATAGGATAATCAATAAGTAATGAGGAAGGTGAATGGTAAGAGGTGGTAAAAGATCTACTTAATTGATTAGAACCCTAATGAGTCCACCATACCTAAGATGGGATTATGAACGTGAGACCCTAAAGGCATTGCATACTGGACTATTCTAAGGGTGAAGAAATTCACATGATCACAAAATGTCACAGTCAATGTAAGTCCCTTTAGAAGAGAGAAAATTAGGGTGAAAAGGCAATGAGGTGAAAGTGGGTGGTTTAGTGTAACCTAGTGTATGATGGTATGTTTAAAGGGAAAGAAACGCGTGATCAAAAATATGCAAGTCCATGACAAAAATTTTATCATTTGCTTCATTTGTTTTTGTTTTTGATAGACTAATCGATGTGGGAAGTCTATATGGGATGAGTATATTATATCCTTGAGGTCTTTGTGAAGTTGATCAATGTTGCAAGCTTCTAACTATTTTATTTTATTTTTGTAATGACTTTATATAGTTGTCCTTCAAGGGAGTAGTCTATTTATAGCGGCAAGATAGATGGAAAAGATGTCCCTTTTAAGGGAGTCATCTTTTTACTAGAATTTTGACTGAAGGAGTTGAATCCCATTTTATTTTTGGACATTTAAGTCATGGAAAAGACTATAGAGGAAGATCAGGTTCTTGTTTAGAAGAAAAAACCATAGTACACATAGGCTAACTATGAAATAGATGGTTTCAAGTGATGAATGACCATGGGATTCCATCTTTGAAACAGACGAAAAGTATCCATGAGAATCAGGCTATGAGTAGAGTCGTGATACTCATATTGAAGATAATGCTGACAGGTGACGGGTAATCACATGATTCTTTTTTAGTCGTTGATCCTCAAAAAGGGTAACATAGAAGGTGAATGACACTAAAGGGACGAGCGGTCAATAGACAAAAGTTAATGTAGGACTATATTTCAACAATAAAATGGTCTAAGATGTAAGGCATTGAGGAGATCAGGTTCATATTTACCCTTGAGTGAAGACAAATGATAAGCATGTGATCCATAGGCATGAGTAACGATATAGGGCCCAAGCCAATTAGGAGCAAATTTTCCCTGTTTACTTTTCTCTTTAATGATTACATGTTGATTTTCCTTCACGACGAGGTCGCCGACCTGAAAGTTTCATTCATGGACATGTTTTTCATAGGCATGCTTGATACATTTTTGGTATATTTGGAGATGGTCAAGAGAATTGAGATGATGTTCATCTAATAAATCAAGTTGTGTCGAACGATCCTAGCAAAATTCATCATTGAGCATGTCTTGTAGTGAGATGCAAAGAGATGGAATTTGGACTTCGAGAGGCAAAATAGCCTCAATACTATAAAACAGAGAGAAATGTGTGGCAGTAGTTGAAGTGTGAATACTAGTGCGGAAATCCCACAAGGCAAAAGGAACGTGCATATGCCAATCCTTCCAAATATCGTCAACTACTTTCATAAGAATTTTTTTCATGGTTTTATTGGTTGATTTGGCTTGGCCATTGATTTGTGGGTAATAAGGTGACGAGAAATTTAGTTGAATTCCAAAAGCATCACACAGCATGCGTAGGGTTTTATTTTTGAATTGTTTCCTGTTATCAGTGATGAGGCAGTAAGGGACACCAAAGCAACAAATGATGTGATGGTTGATAAATTCACATATTTTCTCATCTTTTGTAGAAATGAGGGGAATGGATTATACCCATTTAGTGTAATATTCAGTAGCAATTATAATCCATTGATGGCATTGTGAAGAATGAGGATTGATCTCTCTGACAAGATCCAAACCCCATTGAGAGAAAGGCCAAAGGTCTCGTGCGACCTGTAAGGCATGACTAGGTTTGTGATTAATATTATCATAAAGTTGGAATTTCACACAACGTTTGACATAGTCATAACAGTCATTGTTTAGGGTTGTCTAGTAGTAGCTAAGGTGAATAATGATTTTAGTGACACTTAAACCACTAAAGTGGCCTCCACAAATTCCATCATGAACTTTCTTGATCGTGTAGGGAATTTCACAACTTGTAAGGCATCGTAAGAGAATACCGTCGAAGCCACGCTTGTAAAGGAGACCACCCATGATGACATAGTGAGAGACACTTTTAAGAAAGGCACATTGTCCATTACGAGTGAGATAAAGAGGTAGAATGGAAAGGAAAAGGTAGTCTATGAACTACTTATACCAAAGGTCACGTGGGTCAGGTGCAATGGTTCCGACATAGTGGACCTCACAAGGTAAATAAGAGGGTGATTATAACCTTTGTATTGTGACAAATATTTTAGATTCGGTAGGCTAAGTGGGTATCTAAGAAGCCAAGAAATCCATGGTATCCAAAAATGTATAGGTAGAACGGGGGTTGGTTTGAAGTTCATAACGGTCAAAGGTAGTCAAAAATATGTCTACATGATGCTTTTACTTTTGCAATATTTCATTACGACATTGGTGTATACCATTGACTTGATTTACAACCAGCTAGGAATCACCAAAGATATTGATTGACTTAACATCTAAGGCAAAAGTAACTTGGAGACCCAACACGAGTGCTTCGTATTCAGCGATATTGTTTGTACAATCAAAATCTAGTTTGAAAGATAAAGGCACGGGTTCACCACCAAGAGGAATGAGGATAACATCTGCACCACCCCCACACTAACACTTGGAACCATCGAAGAAGAGGGTCATTTGGTAAGTGGTATCGTTCAAGGAGAGGGTAGTTATGGATTCATCCAAAAAATTGAAGTTAGAGGGTTGATTCCTAGAAAGAGGTGTGTTTGCTAGTTGGTAGGCGATGGCTTGGCCTTTGATATACTTTTGATTGATGAATTTGAGGTCAAGGTTGGTAAGAAGCATGAGCCAGCGTGCAGCATGTTGATGTTGGTAGGGTTTTGCATATATGTAATGTAAGGGGTCAGTATTGGTGATGACAAAGGTTTTGAGGTTGAGTAGGTAATGACGAAGCTTGGTGGCAACAAAAACTAAGTATAAGAAGAGTTTTTTGGCATGGGTGTATCGAGTTTCATAGTCCAAAATGGTATGGCTTATCTTGACCCAACCTTTTGTGTACCGGAACACACCTAAACGTTCCTACACCTGACCTGTGTCATGTTTCCTAGCCATATCCTATACCTTGGATACCGGAATCACTTCAACCTTGTTTGGATAAACCTATCGACCTTAGAAAATGTAGAGTTTTTCTACTCTTCAACCTGGTACTGTGATGTAGTTTATACGTGTGCGTGTGTTTGACTATCACTACCTTTGACATTGATCCATTACCTAGATTACCCGAGTGGACCTTTTTCCTTTCTTTACCCCCATTACCCACCTTCTTCTTCATCACATTCACCTTTTATCAAACCACTTACCAATTCTTCCTTATACCTCATCAGTTCCTGGTTTGAGAGGGATTACCTTCACCCAAACATGGGGCAACCACATCTTATTTTTGTTAGTGTCGCTTACCAATACAAGCTAAGCAACAAAAAGGGGCAAAATGTAGACACTAAAATTAGGTCATACTTCCCTTGGTCCCCTGTCAAATAAACACTTTGAACACATTCACCTAACCATGGTCCCTTTCATCCCACTCTAATATTAATTTAATTAATTTAATTAGATTAATTCATTATCCTCACAATATTTATTATTTAAATATCCTAAGTGGGATAATGCCCACATATCCACCTCATCTAGCCACCTCACCCTAACACCTATTCTTGGTAAATTGCCATAACTAACTAAGACCTACCCAAACCCTAAAAATCAATGCCTACATTCCCTCTAACCGATTCCCAAGCGTTAGAAGGAATCTTCCATTCTAATCCATGGAGCAAAATGAACGAGATCCCAAAAAATCAAGGGGATCTACCTAGTTTAGTAAACCTAGGAAATCCCGCCCTAATTGACACTGGGTACCCTAAACCACCATCGGTTAAGCCAGAACCACCGTCAGTTACCATTTAACCCCCAAAATAACCTTATTTCAAGGTTGACACATTTCTAAGAGATAATCACATCTTTTGAAGCAAGGGACGAAACCAGAGCTGCATGCAAGTAGAATCAGAACATCCATAGCCAACACCGGAAGCAATCACATAGCCATTTGCCTTCACGGGAGCATCTAAGGAAGCACCAGCACCACACCAAGTTCCTTCCATTTGATCACCCACCATTGCCAACTAGACATCAAGATCATATAAGCAGTAAGTTTTGTTAACCTGCATTGTTCCTTATCATTTTAGCAAATCCTTTCACTTCTATTGTTAGTTTCTATTCTCATTTCCATTACCCACCATTTTATCTCCATGGAAACCTGGCCATCTCTTTATCCACACCCTTGAACTTCCCATATCCAGACTTTCATCATTCATATGCATATCTAGGACCTACACGAACCTTGCCATTCCCCTTTCATCCTCATCTAGCACCAAATCTATTACCTTGCCAAGTTTTATTGAATTTCCTGTACCCTGACCATACTATCATCGGTTACCCACAATCGCCACCAGTTAGCCTAAACTGATGCCGGTCTCTGTGTTTTGACAAAAATTCATATCATAGCCTAAAACCTCCACCAAATACCCAAAATAGTCCAGAACCTGATCCTAACCAGTACCAGTACCTCAACAGTGACCTTGACCTTCAGATTCAATCATAGTCTAGCCTATTGTGAATGAATTTACTTATTGTAGATGAATGAGATACCTAAATCATTTTAAATACAATAGGATTTCCTTTATTATCAGCATTAAGTTGTTTTAAATAGTTGATTGATAGCCATCTAGGAAGTATCACACTTCCTGGATCTAGCACACATTAGACAGTCCACTGCATATATTGTTTAACTTTTATTTGGTGGTCTTGTGTTCCATTTTAGGTAGTTCCTCTAAGAAAAAAGGAATCTTTCATGATCAGCTATGGATTCAAAAGTCATATGCATACAACAACCTACAACCAGCATTTCAACAGGTATTCCTCCTAGCCCTTTACCCTTATCTATTTTGTCAACATTCAAAGAAATGCATCTAGAATCAGGTGAAACAGAGATGATGAAATGGTTAAGAGAGGTCAGAAAGTTGCAAGATAAAATGATGAATATATTGCAACTTACCTTTCAAGCTTAGAAGTTGAGGAGATTAGTTAGTGGGGGCATTTCTAGAATAGTCTTTACTTTAACAAGATTGACTTCTATGCCACACAAAGAAATGATGAAACCAAGGAGTTTTCCTGAAAGTACTGTAAAGACGCACTTCTTAGGTTGAAGGTGAACATAATACTTGATGAGGTGGTCAAAGATGACCTTAAGGACTGTCAGGTTTTTTTCCTGATGTTTGGATTTGGCAAGAAGGTCATCTACGTAATATTCCATTATGCGATGCATGATGTCATGGAATATATAAGTCATGGCTCACTGATATGTAACACCAGCATTTTTAATTCCAAAAGGAATGACTCGATAGCAGAAGGTCCCCTAAGGAGTGATGAAGGAAATTTTTTGTTGATCTTCTTGAGGAATTAGTATTTGATTATAACCCGAGAAACCGTCCATGAGTGATAGCATCTGATGGCTGGTGGTGAGATCAACTAGTTAGTCAATACTAGGTAGAGTAAATTCATCTTTAGGGTGAGCAAGGTTGAGGTCACAGAAATTTGTTCAAATGTGGAGTCCTCCTATCACTTTCATGACAGGTATGATGTTATAAATCCATTAGGGATAGTCGATTGGTAGGATAAAGGAAACTGGGAGAAGGCGTCGAATTTCTTCTTTGACCAGAAGAGAAATGTGAGGATGCATTTTCTGCAGATTTTATTTTATGGGTTTGGCATTAGGAATGGTTACGATATTGTGGATCATGATTTTTGGCTCAATACCAAGCATATCGGCGTAGGACCAAGAAAAATCATTGCTAAGGTCCTGGAGGAAAGAGGTAAAATCTTCCTATTTAGTAGCATCTAAAGACTGCGCTATCTTTAGAATGTGTGGGTCATCCTAAGTGTTAATGTTGATTTCTATAGTCAATTCATTCAACATGGTTTGTGTCTTAGAGGGTAATGACTGGTGAATATAAGAATCTTCCACACCCAGATAGGCAAGGATAGTGCCATCGTCCTGATATTAAATGACATTAATATAAGGTGTATCATCATCGATCATGTCAGGATACAGAAAGGGAAGAGAAGAAGGAACCTTGCCATCATGTTGATAGGTTAGAGGTCCTAGATAAATCATGTTTATGAAAAATTTTTAGGAGGAATAGATTTTGGATCTATGGACTATGTGGGTGAAGATGGTGATGTTGGTGAATGGGGTGGAGAAGGTTTGTCTTCCTCAATGAGGTTGACGCAGACCTTCTTGGAAGGTGATGCGGAAAAGCCAATGCCACTATGGCCATTGTGTTTACGGGTGGTGCATGAAATGACAATATGGCAGCCTTATTCATAAAAAATGAAGCCAAATCCTTTCCATGCGCAACGGTGAAGGAAAGTGTAGGTAAAGTGATGATTAGTGAGAGATTGGAGGTTAGACAAAAATGGTCATGTTTGGGAGGGAGGTTTGAGTGAATAGGTGATAGTATCAAGTTCCCCATACGTTAGATTAGTGTGAAGGTGGGGAGAACCATAAGGAAAGATCTCGCCTACGTGGTAGTCATAAATAGGGTGTTGGCAAGAGTATGGAATGTGTCGATTTTGTATAGGTGATACTCCCCCAAAGTGAGGCATTGAAAAACACCTTCTAAGGGATCCGTAGTTCATATGTGGGTGGCAGGGATAGACAGATCACTAGATGATTGGGAAGGAGGGTAAGTGGTTGGTTGGAAAGTAGATGGGTCATCTGTAGAGGTTGTAGTGGCAGTAGGAAGAGCATGGTTAGATGTGGGAGAGGTGGCGGTAGCATTGGTGGATAGGCTCGTGGGTGAAGGAGAAGTGGGGGTAGTGGTAGATGCCTTGATTGGTACAAGTACATCATTGGGTCGGTACAAGATGTTACTAGTTTTGAATGGTGATGGGTCAGTGAGGATGATATAATTATGTCCTTCATGTTCAAAATTTACGCAGAGGTGTAAAGTTGACAGGACATAACCCATGATGCGAATCCAAGGTCTACCAAGCAATAGAATATATTGTAAGTCTCCCTCTAAGATGTAGAATAGTTTTGGGATAGTTTGAGGGTCTATGCAAATGTGAATGATAATGGTGCCTAGGGTAGAGGTTATGGCATCGTTGGAGGAGCATAGCATAATTAGGTTATTATGTATACAGTTAGAAGGGATGCGTATTTGATTATATGTGTGAGAGGAAATGATGTTAATGCTAGCACCATCATAGATCATGATGTGTCGTACGCATATATTATCGATACAGATAGAAATGAATAGGGCGAGATCAAGTTCATCTGACTGGAGAGGTAAAATCTCCTCATTAGAGAAGCTGAGGGCGGTAACTTGAGCAGTGGGTATGGGGGTATAAGAAGGAGGTGATTTGGTAAGCGAGCTAGGTGGTGGTGGTGATAATTGAGGCCATTGGTGTGGGGTCATTAGGTAAAACTTCAATGGATTGTAAAACCTCAATAAGGGCTTGTTTTTGGGATTCTTAAGTTTGGACGAGATCATACAAAGACATCTTTAGAGGAGACTGATGTAATTGTTTTATCTTTGCGCGATGGGTGACTTCGTTAGAGATAGGGTATGTAGGTCCATGGATGGTGATTTTGGGTGTAGGTGAAGATGGTATATTAGGCATAGGGTTGGCTGATGGGCTAGTTGCTTTTTCTTTGCCTTTATCTTTCTGAGCGTGGGTGACAATGTGAACCATGTTAATCTGAGGGGAGGTGGATGGAGAGGGTGTGCCATGAAATGTGTAATGACATGAGGGACAAAACCCTAATGGTCGATAAGAGCCTTGTGAAATGAGTAGGGTGCACTGACATTTGGGTGGTGATTTTTCCAACTCTCTAATACGGACCATGTTGATCTCAAATTTTGGAGGTGGATAAAATGGTTGTGGGGGTGGAGATACGATCGTTTAATGGGTAAAGGACGATGATGTGTAGTGACCGGTAAAGGTGGAAAATGGTCCTCATCAAGAAGGTCATCATCGTTAAAAAAAATTTCATGAGGAAAAAGTTGGAGAAGAACGGTCTTTAAAGCCTTACAATTTTCTACATCATGTCTTAGCACACGATGATAGGCACAAATCTTGGTTTCATCAAACCCTTTTGTTTTGGGTTTGAGAGGATTTTAAGGTCGAAGCAGCGGTAATGTGATGACCAAAGTCTCTAAGAGATTAGTTAAAATTTTGGCGGAGGACCCCACTAACGGATCACAATGGGGAAGTGAGCGTGGGTTTAGGCAGAGGTGTGGATGATCATGAGAGAAGAGGCTTTATAGGAGGGGGAATGGGTTGGTCCACTAGTTTGATAAGTGGTATGGTCTTATGTTTTGTTCGCATCTGCTTGGGTAAAGGTGGGGTAGAAGATCTGGCGATGGAAGGTTTTGTCGGTTTAACTACCTTATTGGAGGGTAGTGGATTTTTATCTTTGGGTTACACTTTCTTGGGTAAATGTGACATGGGATTACAGGACGTAGAAGGGAAAATAGATGGTGGAAGAGGAATGGTTACCCACGGGGGCAACCGAGTTGTGGTGGAGGTGGTTGGTAGAGGTTGGGTAGATGGCATGGGTTGAAGTAGTATAGGTAATTTTAAGGGGATAATAACTAGTGGATGTATAGGTGGTAAACAATGCATGGGTAAGGGTTAGGGTGTTTCATTTTTGGTTGAATGAGGTGTAATGAAGGCTCTTGATGCAATAGTAGGTTGTTTAGCTTTTGACAGGCCTTGGGTAGGAGACTGTTTGATCAAGGTTGATGGATGGGATCCTAAGATGGATGGAAGGGGTGAAGGTGACAAAGGTGTGGTAGGTGAGACTGGTGTATATGGCCTAGAAGGTTGGGTTTTCTTTTTGGGCGGAGGGAAAAATGTTGGTGTGGGTTTGAGATGATGCTACTAAGTCTAATTTGACTCTTCGGTGAGTAAGGCTTGATGTTAGCATGACACCCAAGGTAGTGATGGGTATAGTTACAAATGAAGACATAGGTGTGGGTTGGATTTCAGGTTTTGAAATAGTTCTGGTCATGATTAAAGGTTTGGATGTAGGTAGAGATGATGAAGAACAAGTCATTTGAATAGGCATGGTCAATGTTGATCTAGTTTTTGAAAATACCCTTGGGTAGATCGTGGAAGTATCTTCAGGCAACATTTGCATTTGGGTTGAAAAAGGGAGCCAAATACGTCCCCATAGCATGGAATTATCAACGTAATCCAAGTGATCAGCCAGCCATGAAAATGGGACTATTGAAGAAGCAGATGGAATTGGTTTGGTAGCAATCCTTATAAAATATGTCTGTGAGACAAGGAATTGGCTAGCCTCAGACTCTATAGGTAGTAGATTTGAGATCATGTCAATGGGGTCCTAGGATGTTGGGGGAGAACTACCCCCAATAGGTAGTGGTATATCTGAAGAATCTACCGTGGGTAGGAGAGATGGTAAATGGGGTAAGGTATACTTATCCCTTAGTGGAGGAGAAGTTAATGATGATTCTCCTGTGGATGGGAGAATTAAAAGTGTTGATTGTTCAGTAGGTTGTGAGGTAGATGGTGAAATGCAATCGGTAGAAAGTGTGGGTTCCTCTGTTAGAGTAGGGAGGGATGAGGGGGACTCCTCTGTGGGTGAAGGAGTAGAAGGAGTATTCACCTCTATGGGTAGAGGGGCTCATGCCAAAATTTCCTCAATAGATGAAATAGGTGGGATTTGAGTAACGGCCGACGTGATATCAAAAACCACATGGAATTCACGGACATTGTTGTCATTGGATGAAGGTTCACTATTTTTATTAGACGATGGTTTATGATTAGGGAAAGAATTTTTAAATATGTGTAAATTTTGATTTACTAGTGCATTCGGGTTATCGACAATAAGGTCTTCATTATCTATCATCTGTTGTACAATGTTCTTAAAAGTTATGTAGTTACCGTCACTATGGCCTTTAACGAAATGGTAATTATAGTATTTGTGTTCTTTATACCATGCATTCATAGGATGGATAGGATCAAAACCTATATGAGGTTTTATGGGAGGAAGTGTAATGGCTCCAACTTTAAGAAGTTTTTCTAAGACTTAAGAATAGGGCTCTCTAATCGAAGTGTACTTATGTTGCTCCCACCAGAGCTGAAATTCCTAGACAGGGGAAAGATTGGAAGAAGGTTGGACTTGATTAGAAGGATGAGGTGGACCCACCTTGAGAACTACCATGCTGGTAGATCCTTTTGGCTTTGAATAGTTATTTTGAGGTTTTGAAGATGAAGAAGATTCGTTTGGTTTGAATGGGGTGTTCTTGTTTCGTAATTGGATTTTCTTTTCTTCAATGGCGTGAATTTCCATCTTTCATGCCATGGTGAATGCTTCATCAAAGTTTGGGAAGGTTTGTACTTGCAAAGTTGGTGAGATGTGTCTGGCATAAGCTCTAGTGAACAACTCAATAAGTTCAGTCGGAGGTAGCTAGAACGTTAATTGGTTAATAAGACTCTGCCAGCGGACAACAAAATTTGTGATAGATTCATCTTCATACTGTCGGTTTGAATAAAGATCAGTCATAGTGACTTTCTTGATGACATTGATTGAAAAATGGTCTAGGAAATATTGGGCTACTTGATTAAAGGAATAAATGGAATGTCTAGGTAGTCCACTATACCAATCTAATGTTGGTCATGTCAAGGACATTGGGAAGGTTCATAGGAGAAAAGTTTCATCATGGGTGATGAGGTAGCACCCATGTTTGAACAACTGCAAGTGTACTGTAGCTCTTATTTACTATTGAAGCGATTGAATTTAGACATTTCCCCATGTATAGGGTAGGGACGAATAGAAATAGATAGATGGATAGGCTTGTTATAGATTTCATCATAAGTTAAAGAATTACGTGTGCCAAGAACATATGCTTCTAAGGTTTGCATCTTTGCCATCATCATCTAAATGAGGTCATTGATAGGTTGTGATGAATGGGTGCCCCCGGTAGAAAATGGGATTGATGCTAAATGTATGAGGTGGGTGGTATGCTAGTGTATGGTGGTGTTGAGTATGAGAACTATGCATGAGGAATATATGTAGGCAGCACATAGTCAAAATAAGCAATAGATGAGGTTGGGGGTTGTTTGTAGTATGTGTAAGTGGGTGGGCTAGGCATAACAACTCTAGTGGTGATTGGGGGTAAGGACTGTGGAATAGAAAGGATGAGGTTCTCGAAAGGGGTGTAAGTTTCCGACACTGAAGGTGGTTGTGATGCAATAGGTATTTGTGAGGTAGTAAGTGCATATGGTGCTATACTTAAGGTGGCTGTTAGAGGAACCACTAACGTCGCAGGTGCGACAGATGACGTAGATGTTATAGTTATAGTGGTTGTGAGACCTAACTGAGACACCACATGTGATAAAGTGGATCGCGGTAGCGCCGAGATGGTGCTAGCTGATGCAGAGGTGGGGGTGAGACTAGGAAGGATAGATATGGGCATGCCATATATTAACTGTCCTGAGGAATCCCGGGTGGATGAGTGGGCGAGATAGTATTGTAGGGCCGAGGGGTTCTGATCAAGGATTCTTGCGAACTCCTCGTCACCGGTAGAAATGGGGATAAGGTGAGTCATATCCATAGGTGAGAGGATAGACAAAAGTGATGGAATAGGTGGGAGTGGCTAATAGATGGCATGAAATACGAGGGCATTAGTTGAGCTGCAAGTCAACACTATGTGAGTAAGTGTTGACCTAGTAAGACTGTATTCTGTAAATGACGTAAAAAACAACATGGATGGAAAATAATTGATTATGAGAGGTGAATTGGTAGGTGCTTTGATTGAAAATCAAAACAGACGGACCAATGCTGGTTAGGCCAACCAATGACGATCATAGTAACCGATACTGATTACTGTGGGAAATTGACAGTTTGAGCAAGTGAGATAGAAACTGGGGAAAGTCGACTGGGGAAGCTATATATAGTCAATAATATTTGAATGTAGGGGATATGGTGACATCTAGAGATTTTAAATAGAGAAGAAGATGAGATGAATGCTCTTTGGGTAGACTGACCAAAAGCACAGGGAACTGACACCGGTCTGGTAAACTGATGACGGTCATATATAAACTGATGTCGGTTACTGTGAAATCTATAGAATGAAGGAAAAAATTGTGAGTTAAATTTGAATGAGACACCAACCCATAAGTCTGGATATGGTAAAAAATGAGTAATGAAACACTCATAAATAGTCAGAATACACCAACTATGATTATGGGGTGTGAAAGGAAAGAAAAATGGAGAATACGACCTCACACCTCAAAACGCAAGTCAAGAACAAAGATAAGAAAAACAAGTAATCCTACAAGTGAATTTAGTGTGTTTTATCTTATGCTATTTAAGGACTGACTCATGAATTCAGAATATTTTTTTTCATTGGGAAGGGTTCCTACAAAGAAGGAAATTCTAAAGGTGTGGTTTCAGGTTATGTTTTAGCGGGGGCGAGCCGATCTTTGAGGTGATGACTAGACAGAGATAACCAAATGGGTGTCCAATGTCAATCCTCTTATCATGTGATCGTTGATAGCTTCTTCTGGGTGGGATGTTTTTTAATAAGATGTATATATTCCAATTTGTGTAGTTTGGTAAAGAGAGAGAAGAAAGAATGTGCTTTCTACGATTCAATTGTGTCAACTATCAGCTGGTCATGACTTCCAACATAGAGGTTGCCCTCAATTTTAATGTGATATATAATGCAATAAATCAGAATGCCATGTAATTTTTTTAAACCCAAATCAAAATGTGATATTTGATGTAGCAAGTGATGAACAGGAAGAGGGATGTTCTTTCACTAATGAAAGAAAGAAGTATTCTTTTTAAAGCACCAAAACATGATTGATTTTAGACAATAGAAAGAGGGGAAGATTCCAAAGAAGAAAATTAATGTGGATTCTTTTCAAAAGAGAAAAAAAACACAAATTTCACCTAGGAATGAATAAACTGCAAAAGAACCCCTGATGGGTCACACCAGGTGTGCCAAAATGTTTCACCATTTTCTTTGTGGATTTGGATAAACAGGTATGGGCCAAGGAGGAATACCTATTGTGATGGTTGGTTTAAAGGTCGTTGCACGTGTTTTTACTTCTTGATCCAATGTTGACTATAACAGCTTACTTTTGGCTAGGAGGAACTACCTGAAATATAAAACAAGACCACAAAAGAGAGTTAAACAATATATGTCAGTGGGATGCCTAGCGTGTGCTAGATCCAGGAAGTGTTGTACTTCCTTGGTGGCATTCAACCCACTATTTAATACAACTTAATGTAATAAATAACATAAATAAATAAAATCCTATTGTAGTTGATATTATTTAGGTATCTCATCCAAATACAATAAGCAAATCTAATATAACAGGATAGGTTATGATCAGATATTGAAGTAGGGTTGGTAGTCAAGGTTCTGGAATAGGTTAGGGTCATATTCTGGGTAGTTTGGTTTTCTTGGGTGCAAGTTATTAGGTTTCTATTATTGGTAGGATTACCGAATATAGAGACCAAATTCGGTCAAGTATGACCGATGACGGTTTAGAGAGAACCGACGACGGTCATGGATAATCAACGTCAGTATAGGTGGGATGATAGAAACTCAATAAAACTTGGTTTTGGGAGGTTTTCTAAGATTAAACAAAGATGGTAAGGAGAATGATTAGGTCTGTGGAGGTGATGTGATTACTCGGAGATATTCAGGGATTAGGTATAGGTGATCAAATGATTGTGGGTGGTGGAATGGTTGGATTCATAGGGATGTAAGATTGGTGGGATAAGAATGTAAATGGAGGCTGATAAATAGAGGTGAAGAAACTTTATAAATTGAGTAAAGATGAAATGATGCAGGTTATAAGCACACTTACTGGTGTTGAAGGTTTGATGGTTGGATGTTGATGATGGTTGATTGGTGAAATAGTGCTCGGTGCCATGGCAGTGCTTCCAAAAATGATACCGTGAATGTAAATAACTTCATATCGGTCTTGGTGTTGGTTATGGTTGTCTGGATGTATGAAAGGGCTCTCTAGTTCTTGCTTGCATGTAGATATTCTTTGTTCCAAAACTTGATAATGTGGCCAACCTCTCAAATAAGGTTACCAAAGTGGATATATGGTAACTGATGACGTTTTAGGGTGACCGGCATCGGTTAAGGTGGGAAATCCTAGGTTTACCAAAATAGCAGATCTTGGCTATCTTTTTCCAGCTTTTCCCATTGGTGTCGGGTCTAAGGTGGAGTTTTGCACTTAGAAAAGTGGACATGTTGTTAGACAAAGAATAGGCATGTGATTTTAGGGTTGAACTAAGTCTTCGTGTATTAAGGTAGGTAGGACTAAGTCTCTTAGTTAGTTATGGTGAGTAAATATTGAGTCCTAGTAAAAGGGAAACATGCTAAGAATAGGTTTGTGATGAGGTGTCTCGGTGAGGTGGTGGGGTGAGGTGGAAATTAGTTTTAATTAAGGTAATTAAATAATGAATATTCTGAGCACGGGTATTACTTTAATTATAAATAATTAAACGGATATGAATGTGGGGTAAAAGGGTCATGGTTACATGAACATGTTTAAGTTGGCTATTTGAAAGGGGACCAAGGGGAGTGTGAGCCAATTTTGGTGTCTACAACTCATAGGTGAAATTATCATATTAAATGTAAGTATTGATGGTTTACACACTTAAATTTGGTAATTATACTCTTTAAAATTGTTGGTTTTGACATTTCTCTCTTGCTCAAACATGTTCACTTGACCCATTCTCATCTGGTACATATTTAGGTATCTTGTCTAGTTATTTTGGTCATACACGATCATTTTTTCGATAGTTTTTTAGAATTGAATGAAGTCCATTTAGAAACTCCACTTGTTAGCTTCCAAACCTCAGACTTCAAATTTCTCCTATAGGGTTAGAAATGTACATTAGGGTCAATTTTTGCTATACAGTCCTAACCCTAGTGTACATTTTACCATTGTTCACTTTGATCCCAAAATTTTAGTTGCATATTATTCTTTGGGTCGTTTACTCCTCCTCAATCAACCATTATAACTTAAATCACCTTCAGAAGCACTCTCTATGGACTTATAGTGCTAAATCTAGTACAAATGGCACCCAAAGCTCCCTACACTATGTAAATACCTATGCACATCCATTGGGGAAGCACCATCTACAAGTTTGAATCCTCCCACTGGGTCTAGGGGACTATGTCCCACATTTTTAAGCACTACAATTCACTTACTAAAGTAGATTTGAAAGAAAGAAATAAAATTCAATAGTTTTCAAAGGAAGGATGTCAAATTTGATTTAACTATAACTAGATATCACATGTTAGGTGGATAATGATGTACAGTTTGATTCCTCTTCATAGTAATGCCAACATCATAGGTGCACGAGGGTTCCCACAACCCAGCTAATGTTTTTTTAAGGAATTCTTATCGGTAATTAGGGTTTCAAAGATTGATTAGACCATTCAGAGGCCCCTGTAGTGTGACTGATAATGACCAATAGAGATCAACGAAGAAATTGAGAAAAGTGAAAAACCCAAAAAGTTATAGATCATAGTTCCAAGAAGGGTCAAGACCATATGCACATTCTTTCCCTTACTATATGGTCCTTCCAAGGAGCATTTTCAAGTCACAGTGCCAATTCCAAATCACTTTCATGGCCCAATACCCTTGTTTCATCATTCAAATCACCCAAATCTTCCCAAAATCATATGTAATTAGGTAAGTGCACTCAATCCCTTGTGTTTGTGAACTTGTATTGTATCAAGTACATTTTTTGCAAGTATTAATGTCTTATTTAAATATTAAAGGGTTAATGTTGGAAGTTAATTAATCATAATAACCCCATGTAGCTTCTATTTGAATCCTTTTTGGTTAGGAATAAATCTTAATCAAATCTAAAAAGGGTGAAAACAGGTGTCCTTTTATTCTATTGTGTATGGACTCTAATGTGAAAAACTTTGAAATCCTTCCTTGATGACCTCTATAATGACTTTATCTTTAGCTCAACCAAGAATATTTTTCTCAAGATCTAAAAAAGTAACCTCTAAAATAATTTCCCAAAAATAAAGCAAGAGTGACTCGACAAAACTTGTACCAAGAAGTTTTGCAATGGTTGTGGAAAATGAGAGGAGTGCAAGCAGTGTTTGAAATTATTCCTTGTTCAAAATATCAAATTTCCTCAACAAATACACCTTTTATGATATGTTTTATTTTTTAGGAGGTTTATGGGTTGATTTATGATGTTTGATGTTCCCCTTATGCTCTGAAATAAGTTTTACTTGTGGAAACTTTATTTTAAAATATGAAACAACAAGGTGTTTGACTAAGATCTCACTCTTCCAAGTTAAAGCTCCACATCCCCTAGGAAGGTTGTCATCTTCACACTTATCATTGAGAAGTCTTGTGAGATCCTTTAACTTCTTTTCCTATAAACACCTTCAAATCTACATTTTCTTGAAAATATGAAAGTGTTGACTATGAACATTTCAAGATTGACCTACAAAACCTATTTAAAAATTCAAATCATTCATACTTCAATTGAAATATGCAAAGTGTGCAAAACACTTACTATGTAAAAAATAAGGCTCCTCAACAAATGTTGGTTTAGAAAAACTAGGAAAACAATTGGATATGTAAGTTTTAGATCAAGGGAACCCATACCCTAGAGTTATATCGAACAAGACATAGAAAAACACAAACAACAAGGAATGTAAGGAAAAAATGTAGAGCAAATAACTATACATTTATATACAAGGGAAAAAATATTTATCAAAATTATTTCTTAAGAAAGATCCCATTGATTTGGATAGGAAGTAACTCACCATAAATATTTAACAATTCACAGGCATTGTTTTCTTTGCACTCAGTGATTAGGTATGAACCACTCCAAATGGTATCAATTTTTTTTGTCTCCAATTATAAGCTATGTCTACATCCCATTTGAGGATTAATTTTTCCCTCTTGAACTCCCATGGAAGATTTTTTTTTTTCAAACACTTCTTCATAATCTCTTGGTGATTTGTGAGTTTACTTTTATCATCTTCTTTGATTTCTTACAACTTGACTAGATCTACAATCCTAATGGTTCTAGCATCTTGGTGTTCCAATTCTATCCTATGAGCTAACTCAAACATTGTGATCTCTAGTGAGATTGGATGTTTAATTTATTTGCCATGCATACGCATAAAAGGAAAATTACCAATGGAAATATTGGGTGTGATCTTATCTTCCCAAAGTGTTTTATTCACCCTTGTATGCAAGTGCATATAGTTTTCTTCATGGTTTTCTTCATTATTTTGATCAAATTTTTGTTTTAATAATCAGTAAGGCCATTCCCTTGATGATGGTAATTTTATGCTTTCTTCAAGTAGATACCATACCTCAAAGAAAAATTTGTAACTTTGTCACCAACAAAAGATTTGGAATTATCTGATATGATAGTGTGAGGGATTCCAAAACTTGTCACAATGTCCTCTAGGAATCCCACTATAACATTTTCAATTGATTCCCTTATTGGAAATTCCTCAAACCATCTGGTAAAGAAATCTATGACTATTAAAATCCACTTGTGACCAGCAGTAGAAAGAGGATTCAACATGCCTATAAAATCTATCCGCCAGGTTGGTCTCTTGAAATTGGTTGAAGAAGGAGAGTTGTATTTCTCTTTTTTCTATGAAAAACAAACACTCCTTACAACTTCTCACCCACTTGTGACATTCAACAAACATGGTGCGCTAATATTAACCAGCCCTTATGATCTTTATTGCAATATTTTGGGGGGAAATGACAACCAAAAGAGTTTGAATGGAAATTCTTAAGTATATTTTCAACATTTCTTGGATCAACACACCTCATCATAACACCATCAATGTTCCACTTAAATATAAACTCATCAATCAACTCATAATTAGTTTCCTAAAATATGAAAAGCATTCCTTTTGATCTAGTAAAATTATTGGGTGGTTCTCTTATGTGCAGATAGTCTACCATGTCTTGGAACCAAATGTTTTCTACACTTTCCACTGCTAAAACCTCTTCTAATTGGATGCATACCAGTTATTTTTAAGGCCATATATCTTTAACCAAGTGTTGAAAAAGTACTCTACCTATGACTAGGTTGGTGTATTTGATATTTGTGCATCAAATTCCATGATCTTTTTTATCCAAGAATATATTTTCTTGTTGATCTTTATGCTCATGATATATTTCTTGATGTTAGGGTGAGTGATAAAGAATTTGATTTTCTTGTTTGAAAACATGTGTTTTAACCTCTTAAGGGATTTCAGGACTACAATTGTTTATTTTTTGACAAAAATTGTACTTGATCCCATAGTCTTTAAGAGACTATCTCGTGAAAACAATATGTTGATCTAAACCTTTCTGATTTTTCTTTAGTCAAAAGGGAAGTTGTGCTATTTTCTCCTCCAAATGCATATAGAGTGAAGTTTTTGGAAACATTTGGGTTAATCAAAGTAGGATCCTGAGATATGGCTTGCTTAATATACTTAAAAATACTCTTACCCTCTTGTGTCCATTGAAAATTGCATCCCTTCTTCAGCATTAAATTATGGGTTTCACTAAGCCTATAAGTTTAGTGATGAATTTCATCATAAATTTTATCTTCCCTAAGAATGACTAAAGTGCTTTCTTGTGTGAAGGGAAAGATAAGGCCAAAATTCATGTTATTATGTTAGGATATATGTCTAAACATTCTTTGATACAACATGAACCGAGATTTTACTTTCAAGAACAACAAATATGCACTTCTTGGGGTTTAGAGACACAACAAACTCTCTACATCTGCTAAAAGTTTGTTCAAGGTGTTCTAAGTGATCCTCTTGTTTCTTTGAAAAAAAATTAATGGCATACAAGTAGACCAAAATAGTATCATTTATAAAACCTTTGAAGGCCAAGTCCATGGATATTTGAAAGGTGACACCAACATTAGATGATCCAAAAGGCATCTTCCCATAGTCATATATTCCCCATTTAGTAGTGAAGGTTGTCTTATATTGGTTAAATTTTGGGACAAGAATCCAATTGTACCCTAAAAAATCATCCAAAAATGAGAACCTCTGAACCCCTACTACTAGATCTACAAGATCTAATCCATATAAAGAAGTCTAGGATAATGATCCTTGAGTGAATATTTATTTAAGTCCCTAAAGTTCACACATAGCCTAATTTCACCATTTTTCTTTCTCACATAGACTAGATCAGTAACCCAAGACAAATGTTTGATAGGAAAGATGATGTTGACTTCAATCATATTATTCAATTATTTTCTCATTAAAGGCTCAATTATGGGGTTGATTGATCTCTATTTTTACCTCACAGGTTTGGCATTAGAGACATCTAAATTGTATGTTGAATGATGTTAAAGTTATATCCTTTTATATCATCATATGTCTATGCAATGATATCATCATACTTCAGACATAGCTGAACAAATTCATGTTTCTAATTAGGAGTACATACCTTTCCCAATTTGACTTATTTCCCAATAGAGATAGCTACTTCATGGTAGTCTTCATCCTTGATCTTAACATTTCTTCACTCCTTTAAATTGATCATCGGGTATAAACTCACTCACCAATGTGACCAATCCCTTTTGTAACTTTTTTTAGCTAATTTTTCTTATCACTATAACATTATTTCAATTTGGGTTGCAAGTTTTGAGAGAAATCTACTTCTTATTGGATAAAGTTGACAATTTGATCACAATTTTCAAAGATATCCCAATGGCAGTTGTTGTCATGTATTTCTAGCTTAATTACTATCTTTACATGTTGATCAGCAATGTTTATAAGATCCCTAGGAGGAGAAAACTAAACTCTAATGAAATCCATTCGGTCAGCATCAACATTTTGCTTCCTTAGGATGACTTAAAGATTGATTACATCAAAATATTCTAAGTTATCCCAAAATCTATGTTTATAATATTTGAGGAGGGATTTTTTGTTGAACATTGAGATATCACATGTTGAATCACCAACTCAGTATCTCCAAAGATCATTATCTTCTTGATAATTTTTCTCTTTGCAATTTATAACCCTCGTACCAAAGCTTCATATCCAGCCACATTGTTGGTGTAGTTGAATTGAAGCCTATGTGAAAAGGTAAGTTTCTCTTTCTTTTTCGATAATAAGAAAACAAACGTATTAGCCCCAACTTTGCACTTAGATCCATAAAATTACATTTCCCATACACCTTCCAAGTCTTGGTCTGATTTTAGAAAGGAAATAATATAAATGCCTTCCTCCTGAAAAGAATAAGTTCCTAAACCAGTCCCTTCAGAAGTTTCATATGGATGAAAATTCCACCTCCCCTTATCCCATTCATCTAGCTTCTCATTTAGGACTTCATTCCTTACTTCATGTGGCTCTAAATCAATATCTTCATCAATTTTAGAGTTTATGACCAAAATTACTTTAGTAGGCCTTAGATCATAAATTACAACATGAAAATGGGAAATAAGCTCAACATTGATGGCTATCCTATTATCATATATGGTTTTTAAGTGCATGTGAAACCAATCAAAAGATAGGTATCCTACAATTTTAACAATGAAATACCTACACAAACATATTGCAAATATAGGGGTAGATCAATGATTGAAATGTCTTTGGTAATGGTGTTGCTGCAATACGCATGTAACGTCGTATTTAAGCTATTGATGACCCTTACATTATTGGTATTAGTACCATCGAGTTGGAATACACCTTTTTACATGGCCTGGTATATTCCAATGCTATGATGTCTACAACTTTTTTAGGCATAACATTACTACTAGCCCCGGAGTCAATCATACAATTGTGAACAAGAGTTTTTCAAAAATTAATGATACATCAAATGGAGGGGGATTTGGAGCAAAACTTACATAAAATGCATTGGACTTGTAAATTTTGACTAGAATTGAACTCACCTCCTTTTGAACCTTTGGAAGAAGCTTGGATTGTTTCAAAGCTTGTTGAAGTATATCCATTTAACTTGGGATTGCTAGAGCATCACACAAAAACATTAGAATTAGTTTTCTTCATTTTTCCCATAATATTTAGTCATGTTGGCATAATTTTTTACAAAATATAAGAAGACCAATCTCTCTTTGGCTTCTCAATTGTAGGTCCGTACATATTTGGATGCAAATTCTTTGTAGGGGATGCACATTGTGTATCTCTGATTTTTTAGCTAGAATCTCCTCTAACTTTGAGTATTCTCCCCTTTGATTAGGTGTCATTTGGTTTCCAAATTTTCATGCCTCCGATTCCAAAATTATTTTATTTCCTCTTGTGTTATAATTAGACTACACTTGGGTTGTTGATTTCCCTTAATCTAATTTGTTGCACAAAAATCTCCATCTTTCCAATAAACTAGGATCTCATCGACTGTTGATGTAGGTGGATATCATGGTTATGCAACGTGGCCTAATTGCACCAAATAATTTTTCATTGTAAATGATTGGGTTAAGGTTCTATTCGAAAAAGTGTTAGAGTCATGAGGTTGTGAACAAGGGTAACACCGTCTTATGTCTTCAATTAGATTGTTTTGCATGGGGACCATTACTTTGTTAGGATTGATAATAACAAGATATGGTTTTTGAGCGGGCCTAACCAAAGCAATATTGTTTTGATGTTGAAATTTATGTTTATTGATGAGATGGATTATAAGGATAATAAGGTCAAAGAGAAAGTTGGGGTTGTTTTATTTAAATGACAGTCATGTCATCGACCATATTTATAAAGTGGGTTTTAACCTCATCTAACTAATTTTTTTTGGTGTTAGGTATGTTATGCCAATGGTTAAACCATGAGGGTTTAGGGATGAGTTTCAAAAGAATGTGTTAGCTCAGGAGATAGAGGCATATGGGTATTAGAGATAACTTTCCTTCTTATATAAAATTATTATCAGCTAGAATAACAATATCACAAGCATTAGGAAGGTTTGTCCCACCCATAAATTGAATCACATGTGACTTCTATAAATGATTTTAAATCTTTGAGAAAGTATAGGAAAGAATAATGAGATGGTGGTATTATCAAAATTGGAATTATGCCCTAAATACTCTGAAATCTAAAGTTGAAATGAGACAACTCTTACCTTGATGCTCTCTTTATGGTGGCCAACTACTTCATTAGTGACAGGTGGTCAATCTTGTCTGAAAATTTCCTTTATAGCCTCTCTCCAAACTCATCCAAGGAATTTATAGAGTTAGGTGGGAGGTTCCCATACCAGGAAAGAACTCTTTTGATGGAAACAAACATTAATCTCATAGTAACATCCATTTGGGGCACACATAAATGGATTATATTCATGAGGTGATCAATGGGTTTAGCACGATTGTTAACAGTAAAATATGAGATACTTTTAATGACTACAGTTGGGATGTCATTCCATACATTCAATAAAAGTGGGACACCAATATTAAATGCAAAGAAAACATAATTTCTTTGGTGATCCATGGTTTTAAGAGGTTCCATAATTCTATGAAACATTTGGGTAGGAATGCTAGGTGGAGGACTGGAGTGGGATATTTAGTGATAGTATGATGTCCCATATCTTTGCATAGATCTAATTGTTAGTCTCCTCCTTAGTGAGAGACACAAGAATTTATTTGGTTGTCCTTCATCAAAACTTCTTCTTGTCACAATTTTGTTCATATGCGTATAAGGTGAATGGAATTTAAAAATCGGAGCATAATGAAGTCTCTAGGTGCTTATAATGGAGGTTCAATAACCAAAAGATGTAAGAACACACCAAATATTAGTTGTAAAATAGATTAACATGCAATTTAACACTTGAAAAATATAGCGAGATCCAAACAAATTATAAACCATGGGAAAGTCCCACTAGGCTTGCCAAAAATTGTTGGTTGGCTAATATGTGCACACGTTAAGATCACCAAATTGAAGCTTGGTATCTCAATGGTAACAATGGGAATGCCTTCAAGATGTGGGGCACTTGGCTCCTTGAGGCAGACCTCTAAAGAAAGTTGGCTCTTATCCCAACTACTCTATCCTACCATACTCTACTCTAATCTACTAGTTATAGGAGAAAAAGATGAGAAAAATGAAATAAAAACATGGTAATGCACAAAGAAGAAAGGGGATCACCCTTCCTGTATGAGTTAGCAAAAAAGAGGACAAAACATAGGTCCAAAAGGGCAGATACAAGCCATGATAAACCTATGTTTTATCTAACTAGCTCTTAGCCTGTAAAAAATAATGAAATAAATCCTTGCAAATGCTACACATAATAAACCACAAACATGATAGAGAGGTAAGAGACAATTAAAACAAAATTAATGGGAGATATACGCCACAATCATATATACATTAAGAGATGAAATATACACAATTTTTCATTACATGATCGAAAGTGTTTATGCATTTACAAAAATCAAAAGCTCATCACTCAAAAGAGCTAAGTAACTTTGCATTCAAGGAAGATGAACCTTTTTACAATAGTGTTAATTGCTAATTATAGCCAAAGAAAAGAGAAAGAAGAATGAGAAGAAGAGAGAATGGGAGGGTGAAGAATATGTTGGAGAATATCTCTTTCTCTCATGTTTATCCTCTTTATAATGATCAAGATCCTCCAAAAGGTCCCTATCTAAAACAATACACCTCAAAACCACCTCTAGGCATATTCTAAGATCTCTACATGTGCAATGATGATCCACTAACCATGAATTGCAACTGGAACAATCTTGTAACAAACCTTATCTACAAAACCCTCATGATTCTGTAAGCAAATTTGATTTTGGTTTTATATTACGAGTTCATCTACAAGAAACAAGTAGATATTTATTCTCAAATTTATCCTTTAGAAAGCATAAATGTCCACCCATGAGATTAGGAGGATATGAGTATATTAAGTTGTCATTTTCTCAAAAGGTCATGATTTCACCTTTGGAACCATTGTAACAGCTCATCACATTGATCCCCAATTTCTTATTTTTTATCTACATTTTGGTGGGGCTAGGATGGGAATTTTAGTTTGAAATCATCTTTTAGACTGATAAAGATCAACCTAGAAGCCTTTGCGAGTGATTTGGGAAGCACCAGGTCTATAATATATGAGCAAAAGATACCTAGAAACTTTTTATGAACTTCCCACGCGTTTCTCAAACATTCTCCTTGAAACAAGGCTTAATGCAAAGCTCTCTCAATTACCTTTCCAACGGTACATGTTGCTAGTTATTTGGAGCTCTATGCCAAAAGTTAACAATGAAAAACCAAAGCTCTACCATGGCCTTTATGACATCCATGAGATCCATTTTTCTTTAGGTGAAACCATCAAATTTAGCCTTGCGATTTGACACTGTAGCTAATCTCATACTTCACTGATTTGTGCCACTTGTAAACCATGCCATTTGTCCTTCATTAGTGTCTCAACATTCAATAGGGCGAGGAAGCATGGTGGAAAAACATTGAGACAATGCAAAGCACCGATCTCTACCACGTGTCTACATTGCTACATGTCTCTCATCAGCGTTTTGCAAGGTTTGGAGATAGAGACCCGAGATATCCTCGTATGCCAATTGCTTCCACATGTTCCTTTTATGCCACTTGTCTCACATCGACATCCTATAAAGCTTAGGCATGAACCTAACGTTTGAAAGAGTCTTGTGTGTCGATGAGTGCCACTTGTCTGCCATCCATCACAGGAACTGAAAACAAGGCATGATGAGTAAGTTCGAAGCCCTACGGAATACGGCAAAGCCAATGGCCACCAAGTGTTGAGGATCCGGAAAGGGAATGCAAAGAGTGAACAAGTCAAGATCAACCAAGTGTTTAAAGCTTATTGCATAGAGATTTCACGAGAAATAAATGGTGCCAAGAAACATTTGAATTCAAATAAAGAGAGCTCGGAAAAACATAACAAATAGAGGTCAAACTTAACCATTTTAAGGCACATAATGCAAAGGAAAGAGAGGAAATAGGGGGTTCAATTAGTTTAGAAGCCGTGATCATAATAAAAACAGAGTTTGGAATAGATTTGGACAATGTGATCATTAAAATAAACAAAATGTAAGCAGTTTCAAGATGATTTCTATTCCGAACTCACTGTGATAGTTAGTAAATATGAAGGAGTTAAATTTGGCAACAGGGACATAATCACTTTTATTTGCTGTGTTAAAAAATATATATGTACTATCAAAGAAATAAATTATATTTTGCAAGTTACCTTTATATCCTAGTTGATAGTGTATTGAATATGCTCACTATTATTTGTAGTCTAATTAATGCATTGCATATAATTGCTTCTATTTAATGTATAAACTATATTGTGTATTATCAACCCAAAAAAATAGGTTGATGGTATATTTAGTGTTAAATTATATTAGTTTAGTATGGTTTGTTTTGTAATTTAATTAATGCATTGCATATAATGACTTCTATTTTATATATTAACCCATATTTTGTATCATCAACCCAAAAGATACTTGGTGGTATTCTTTATTGTTAAATTATATTAATTTAGTATTGGTTTGTTTATTAGGTGAATGACGCTTCTTGATTTTCATCATGTTAATATTTCTTCATTACGTTTTTATTGTGGGAATGCACTCCTAAAAAAATGCCTTAAAATGTTGTTTCATGTTGGGAAACTACTAAGAAGTGTCCGGGAAATTTAGTTTATACCGGGAAACCGCTTTCACCCTGCCAGAAAACTCATGCTAGAAAACCTTGCTTGGAAACCTCTCTTGAAAAGCACAACCAAAAAACCAGTCAAAAAACATGTGCCTCAAAACTTAGGTGGAAACCCATGCCGAAAAACCTCCACCCAAATATTGCCTGTCGGTGATTTTGGCAGAGCTTGCTGTTATACAAGAGTTGCAAATTATAGTTAAAGAATGTCATGTCAACATGAATATCTACTCTGTATACATAAATATATCATATAGCATAGATTACAGATTCTTGAATGTGAGATCTTTTTGCTTTGGTGAATGATAAAGGAAAAAATACAAGAAACAAAAGCGTTTTCCCTGGAAAGATTTTATTTGAAGAGAATGAAGTTGTTTAAGAAACTATTAAAGGAAACATCAGCAGAGGTGTGAAGAATTTCCTGAAAAAGGAGAATGACGATGTTAAGAGGAAGAATGGTAGAATATGAGAGACAATATTGCAATAAAAAAGGACTACTCTGGAGAAAGTGTGCAGTCGTATTTTTATCCAAATTATCAATCAGGGTTTGTGTTTTTAGAAGACAATTTGTTTTTCCTTGAGTGACTATTAATGGCACAGTCAAATGAGAAACCATCAACCAACCAGTCAAATATGGAAGCATAATCATGAACACATTCAAAATCGATGAATATGATACTCTTCCTTAATTTCTCAAAAAAATCAACAATTGATTATTTAGTAGAAACACAGAGATGCTCCACCATTCTACACACTACTTTCAAATTGTAATTACAAAAACACTATACACCTCACTTGACTTCTGGCTTTTCCAACAAGCTTTCTTGCAAGTTGTACTCACTTTCATGTAAGCTTCTCTAACTTTTTCAGTTTCACTCTTCAGGAATTCAAAAGCCTCCATCTCTAATTTGAATTAACCCTTCATTTAGTGGTTTAATGTGCATTGTCAGAGGGAAGAATATCTAGGTGTAAAAGATGAAATGAGGCAAGAACCACTAGTGGAGAAGATGAAATGATTCGCCTTCCTACTGCTACTAGATCGCAAAGAACATTGCTCCCTTAAACCCAATGTTTACAGATACAGATGGATGAGATGAGCTATATGTCAATTTGATATTGTGGCATGTTCTGTCTCTAGAGCTTTGGAAAATCCTTAGATGGTTTGTTTCTAACTTGAAGAGCCAATGCAATTTCGGTCGAAATTTGTGATCCTATCATTGCCAAGGCTTCAACTAGTTTAATAAGATGCTTCAAAGATGCCACTCTGAGTTGAGGCTCCTTCCTAAATAGCTAAGAATTAAGTTGTAACATGGGCATACGCTTCTAATAATGCTTTAGTACACCGTTAGTGAACTATGGCTGTTTTTGCAATGGCTATGGAGGGAGGAGGCAGTTTTTACCATAGCATCATTCCACAACATGATATACCCAGTTTTGACTGATGTTGAAGAATGAAATTCCGAATCCTCCGAATGAAATTCAAACTGGTTATGGTTAAAAAGTCCCAGTTTATTGCAGAGGTAATTCCAAGCCTATCTTTTGTTAACACACGAATGCCAGCTTCGATTCCCCATTAATTAGCTTGGCTTTGTTGGCTTCACAAGAGATTTGGAACATTTTTTGCAAAATTTGACAGTCAGTAAGTTTCAAGGCTTCCTTCCCTCGCAGAAATATGTACAAATATGGATCCAACATTATGATTTGTTCATAATAAAATCATTGCTTCCCGCCATTTAACTTAGTTTTTTTTTCCCTAAATAGTGTGTTGAAAGACACTGCTTGTCAGTTGTGTTGGAGAACCACCTCACGGCCACTGTTATTCAAACCCATGACCTGTGCTTTTACAGGGCATGTATTGACCAACTCATCTACCACTGAAGCAATGAAATGGTTCCCAACAACTTCCATTTATTTCAGAGCATGTCAGACCTGTCACATCAGTATCATGTATGCACATTGGTGCATTTTGTATAGAGATTAGCCTCCAGGCTCCAGGCTCCGCCGTTTCTCATTGCTTAGTTTAAGTTTGCAGTCTTAAATGCTTTGTTATATTCTTGTTCAACTGCTGCAATCTGAGAACATTAGTACTCTACAAAACCACTTGGTTTAACACTTGTGTTCAGTTCTGTGTTAACCTCCGAGTTTGTTGCACAATTTTCACTTGATTTCCTCAGATTTGGATGACAGTGGTATGCAATCAGGTAATTCTAAGGTGTTGAAATGCTAATGCTCAAAATTCGAAACAGAATCGTAGAACTGACAAGGTACCGCAGGGATGGGTTTCCTTCAAAAGCACACAAGATAGCTTAAGTTGAATCTTAGAAGAGAGATTCTTTACTTCTACTGTTCATCTTGTTGTTTCTCTAGTTTTTAGCCTGGCATGCAAATTCGTATTCTTTTTTACTTATGCAAGCAAGCTTTGAGGAAGCTTTTCAATTGTACAAGGTTATTTAACTTCATCTTATACTTGTACTGTTCCTTTTACTAGCTAAATATAATATAATATTATACTTCTGAGGTTAACAGAATTCATTACTTCTATGAGGCTTGCCATATCCTGTAAGATTGACTTTTGAAGAAAGAACTCGTATCACCTAATCCAAATCCAGTTTTTTATATATTCAATTTTGCATACGAACAAAAGGTTCATCCAAACATATTTGATTTTTTTTTTGGCGAAGAAAGTTTTTTACTCAGATTGTAAGAACAATGTATCAGGATGACACCTGCTATATCTTGATTTATTTATTTGAGATGTATTTACATATCCAAGATCACATAAATGCACTAGTGCCTTATGACAAAAGCATTCCCTATATCCAAGCATATAAGAATTTTTCCTAGCTTCTTTTTTTCCAAATCATTTGACACGGCAATAATTGGCTTTCAGACTGGGATGTATTAATCATGGTTGAAGACGAGCAAGATCAGCCACCAGCTCTTCCATCAGCAATCCAAAAATATCTACTTCTATCTCAATTCCTATATCCTCTGCCTCCTCCCGGAACATTGTCCAATCTTCTGCCTCTTTCTTCCATGTTAGCTCTACCATCGTTTCTTCAGCATTTGCATCTGTCTCTGTCCACGAATAGATCTGATCACATATTTCCTTTGCCAGCTGCTCTGGAACAGGACATTCTTTCAACAGTGATTGTTCTAAATCCCCACTATAGAACTCTTTTCTAGGGGATTCCAAGATCTCTTTCACACAATCAAAAAGAAGCTTACTGGTTTGCATTGGCATTTCTTTCCTATTTAAGTATTGTGATGATAAAGGATCTCCTGCATGGCTGAAAAGTTGAAAGCATGTTAAACCTTGTGAATCTCTTTGATTTAAACCTCTCAGACATGAAAGCATCTCTGGTGAGTTGAGCACTTTCCTTACATACTCATCCGTTCCACCTTGCTCACAACCCATTTCCTTCTGGCACTGAACAATTGAACGCTGAGATGAAATATTAATTAAATTGGACATTTGAATGCCATCAATGCTGTCTTGATTCCAAATACTGAATTTTCTACTTTCACTTTGAGAAGGATCCTTTCCCGGCTCTGTTTGTTCTGAGGTTGAGGGATCTTTGGATGAATGTTGACTGTATTTGGTAAATCTTTGAAGCAACTGAAATTCAGTAACTGTCATTACAAGAAACACAAAAAAAATCAGAAAGTTTATAACCAGATAATTTACATTCAGACATGCAAGTACTAAGGAATCAACTAAAATTCCCTAAAGATCAAAATAGGTAACTGATTCTGCACAGTATGGACCATAAAACTTACGAATTCATATATATAAGGATAAATTCATGAAAAAAGGTCCACAAAAATTTACTGTGTGTGAAGACAACACTTTTATCAATTGATGAAGCTGATTCTTCGAATGGAGTTTCCAGAACTGAGACTGGGCTTAGCTGTTTATTCTCCACACAATACCCAATCTCTAATGCATATTCCACATTTTCGCCTTGACTATGAACATCCCTATTATGTTCTCGAAAGCCATCGGCACTGTAAACATTTTTCTCATCCTGTTTAAGTTACCAAACATAAATCAGCCAGTTGTAAATCACGTCTTTCCTATTCTGAATATTGCAGGCATTTGTATATATACAGAAAGCTTTAACTATATCAGACAATTACCTTCCAATTAATAAGATCATTACAGTGATTTTACATGAAGCAGATTATGAAATGATATAAACCAGGATTGGGAGGAAAACATTTCAAATAAAATATTTAGGATTGTCACCTCATCTTCTTGAGAACTGCCATTTATTTCCCCAGATCTCAAATCATCTTCCCTCGGACACCCTGAGAACATCACAGGATTTTCCTTGTGCCCAGATTTCTGAAGGACACTGAAGCTCTTTAGAGTAGGTGTGGGTGAAAGAAAATTATCTTGTGTAAGGGAATCATCTGAGGAATGGAGCAGCTCATGGCAATCATTCATACTGTCACACGCTGTAGTGGCCCAAGATGATTGATCCAATCCATAACTCGGGCCAGGTTGACAATCTTTCACTTGATACTCATCACTATATAATGAGAGATGGTCAGAAGTGCATGCCGCTTCTAAAACACAACGATCAATCCCTTGAGAAGGGTGGAATTCCGCTCTCACTGATTCTTGAAAACTATTATTTGAGGAAAGCTTATCCTCTGAAGTTGATCCCATATCACTGTCAAAACAGGACTCAAACAAACTAATGCTTGTAGAAGAGAAGTCCAAGCTTTGTGAATTACTTCCCCTGATTGCAGCTTGCAATTTCACCTTCTTGTCTTGACTGTCAACATCAAGTTCTTGAGAAATTTCATCACTCAATTGCAGAAGATCCCTTCCTCCTTTGGCATAAAAGGAGTCGACATCCATTAAAACTGGAAATATAGCAGATTCTGACAAGATACACTCTTTACCTAAAGAACAGCTACGATCATTTCCATTACGTGGTGCTTCTTTGAATGAATCACAACAGACAATATCACTTACACAAAACTGAGTTTGATCATCCCTGCAAAGTTCATCCTTACTTGTTCTGCAACTTGGCTTTGTTTTTGCATTGAAAAGTTTTTTTGAAACATTCCCAAGATCTGTATGAATGTTTGGCAGCAAACCCTTAGTAGGTGTTAATTTTCTTAGAATTGACTTAAACAAAGAGCACTTGACAACCTTCTCTGCTTTAGATTCCTTGCTCTTCTCAGCCTTATCTATTTTCTTTTTTTTATCGGAGCTGAAAACCTTCGCACATTGGATAACACTCGCTTCATTTATCAAAATTGAAGCACACAAATTTTCCATGTTAAGATCCTCAGTTGATTCCCTCTTTGTCAGCTCAGTTGCTTTCCCTTCCTGAACTGTGAATTTCAGGCGTTTTGCATTGATATTGAGTTCTTCGACATGATACTCTTCTGAATAACTCAGGATATCAAGGTTATTACTCCTGATCTTACCTCCATATACTCTTCTTCTCTTCTTGTTCTGACTCTGATTCATCTCCAGAAAGCAACAAGCAGAAGACCAGGGCCAGAGGCTATGCTCTGCACCATTATCTTGCAAACAGTCAGGATTTTGCATGTGCTGTTTCTTTGGTCGCGCAACCAATTTTGGGAGATCTCCATAGCTCTCCCTGGAGAAATCACCATTTGAGTATGAGTGAATTCTCTTGCTAGAGTACTGCCTATCCAAAAGATAGTTCTCTAATAAAAAGGGCTCCTGCTGCTCCTCTAAAAATTCATGCAGGGGCCGCAGGATTCCTTGTTTCTTGGGAGTCTGTCCAACTGCTCTGAACAACTTCTCCATGTCTTATTCACAATGCTGAAGACGGCATTCAGGAATCTTTGTTAGGCTTGAACAGGTCCACAGAGAAATTCTATATAAAACTTGGGCTTATCTATCAGTATTATAAAATTAAGGGTCAGCCAGAAGGGAAAACCATCCAAATGCACATCACAGAGATTCTTGTGCAACTTGGGCATCTATGAACACAGTTCCTCCACAAAATTTAATAGAGAATGCGACCTCAAGGAAATTTATGGGTGAACACAAATGTGGGTCTTTCAATTAAATAATGTAAAATATGCCGTTCTTCTATGTCCTACGCAAACATTTCAATCAGGAATCTTTGTTAGTGTTGAACAGGTCCATTGTTACATTCTTTATAAAACTTGGCCTTATCCACCACTATAATAAAATTCACAGTCAACTGGAACAGAAAATCATCCAATGCAGAAAACGGCACTGACAAATTATATTAAACTTACAATGGCATTAACACAGAAGAAAATCCAATAGAAAATGTAACCCCATGTTGAAATCATGCAATTTCTGGGTGATTAAAAATGTGGGTATTCTTCCAGTATTCAATGCAGAATGAAATAGGGCGAAAAGGGATTAACTCACCTATATGTGCAGTCGGCTGAAATGAAAAACAAAGGTCTTCACCCACTGAAGCATCTCTGAAAATAGAATAATACCACATAAAAAGACAAAATGAGACTGAAAGATACACTTAAACCAAATATTATATTCTCGTTGAAAGAGAAGTCCCACTTTTTCTGGCTAGTGATCACAGATAAAAACAAATGCGGAACCAAATAAAATATACCCAACTTACCAACTCATGGAATGTCAGAAATTAAGATGCAAATTAACCATGAAAAATAACACCATCTGCAAATTTGCTTGAAATAATGCAATTGAATTCACCTAACTGTAAAATATGTAAGTGGGGTCCTGAGATTCCTGCAAATCTAACCATTAAAATCTGTCTTTTGGGTTTTGGGATTACTAGAAGGCTTCCCCAAAAAGCTGCTGCGGTGGGCTCTCCACTATCTTCCCCCATTCAATGTGTTTCTAACACTGTTCATCGAAAATAAATAGTTTGACAAGAAGTTGACTGTGAAATCTTTCCCCGTACTGCTAAACGTTTAAGTATGAGTGGGATGGAAGAGATAAAACAAAGAAATTACGACATGAATGCAAAGAAAGCACGGGGACTTTCCGCAGAAAAAACAGCAGAAAAAAGAGTTGAAAATGAGATGTATTGATTGACGTGAACACCGCCGACTGCAACGGAAACGTACAAACTCTTCTTAAATTTTCCAATTTTCCATTTTTCCCGATAGATATTAAAAATGGTGCATTGGTGTCAATTTTTTATATACCTAAGCTGGTGTGAAATTTAATGCCTCTGTGGCCCATGTTTTTAATTTATTGATTTGCACTTTTTTGGAACTCTGTAATGTGAGGCGTGTACCTGTCATAGCTAGGGGACCAATATCAATGTTTTTCTTGCTTTCATGCTTGTGGTCCATTGGTTCCAGGTGGCATTATTTACTATTATCTTATATGATTTCAGAGGTTTTTTTTTTTTCTGAAAAATAAATGGTGTTTGTTAATGTTCAACTTAAATATTTTTTCATCAATTAAACGAGGTTTGGTGGACCCTAATTTTTAGGACATAGAGATAAAGACCTAATCCTATGTATGATACAAGTTTTGGGCATGTTACCTATTGTATATTTGAAGTCTCATTGGGGAGTCATTTTGTGTTACTAAAATTTACAACTTATCACTGGTGATATATATTTTTGTTGTCAATTAATTGTTGAACTACAGTGTTATTGGTATGGTTTGTCAATGGTTTTATTTCCTTTTTATCTTTTCAGGAATTTTCTTTTGTTTCTTGTATTTTTTTGGGTCATGTGTTTGGAGTGCCCCTAATATTTCGACACCTTTCTTGAGAACCATCGATGGTACTGCCCTCTTTTATCGATCTGTGCTAAGTCAGAGTATGCTGGTGCTCTTCTCTTCACCCTTTTCACTTCTAATCATTCAAGGTTGGTATGCACACCAATAAAGTCCTCATTCGAATTCAAGTGTTTATTAATCAACAAGTGTTGCAATTCAATTGGACAAGAAGTATACACAATATTAATTCAAGCAATTATAAGAGCACTAATCGTTATCTAAGCTATCATTTTATTGTGAAACACTATTGGAGCTCTTATTGAAGTCATTTTTTTCTACATTTTCCATTTATCCCATCTTTGTTATCGTTGAGGGGTTTGATAAGTAGATGTCTAATTAGCTCACTCTTGTCACTAACCAACATATCATAATGCATAAACATGAGAAAGGAAATAGAAGAGAAAAAGTATGTAGACATAATCGTCATATTAGTTTTTACTTGATAGTCACCTCCAAGGATCATTGGAGGCAATCTCAACATCAATTGCAGATCAAGCCTAGATTTTTGGGTGAGGTATTAAATAAGTTTGATAGTGCATTCGTAGGTTCATATTCAAACAACACATCTTTTATGGAATATTAAAGATACACATTCTAAACGCTATGTATTTGAAGACATGTAAATATGGCCCTTGTCCATTTATTATTCTTTGAAATTTGTTGTTAGTAGAGGTCCCTGGAATCACTCATTAGGATGCACCATAGATTGTAGTCTAGAGCAATAAACACTATTCCATTTACTATTGTTGTCCAAAATAACTCCCATAGTTATTTCGACAAACTAAATACTCATTATGACTCTGAAGTTCAATGTTATAGGTTGTGTGCACTCTAGTTGCCCCCTTGGCACAATTTACTTGGTTGCAATTCTTTTGCGCACCCCTGTGCAGCCTTCTTACTTCCTTTTTCTTTCACTTCCTCCCATGTTTGCTCCGCACTCCCGCTTCCCTCTGAATTCTTCTATCTCCTTCCTTTCCCCCTTCGCACACAACACTTGCATGTCTGCTTTCATTCTAGCAGATTCGTGTGCCCCCTTTCTTTATTGCCGCTGCGCACTTCTCATTTGAATGCATGCGTCCCGCTTGCATACTTGTATCCTTTTACAGATATGCACACTCCTCTTCCTCGCACACCCCTTTTGTGTGCCTCTATTCGAAATTCTCGCACCTCTTTCTCTCGCACGTGCTTTGCGCATTCTTCTGCGCTAATCACCAGTGCCACGTGGCAACCTGTCAGACTTGAGTGAGTCACATGAAACCTATCAAAGCGCACCGACAGGGCATCGAATCCTTGTAATGAACCAATGTGCAACATGTGGTAGAAATGAAAAAACAAATGAACAATTGGTCGATCCTTCAGCTAATGAGAGCGTGCCACATGTCATTGTGTGTCCAGTATGCACTATAACCTTCATATCATCATAACTTTTGCTACAGAGCTCAGATTCATGCATTTTTAGTCTTGTTAGAAAGCTGCTAACGTGGGCTACACAATGGGCCATTCAAAATCAGATTTTTGGCATGATTTGGTAGGTGAGAAGTAGTGAAATGCATCTCAAGACATTAATGCACAGATTCAGTTAGCTCAACTACCTAGATTTGATTCGATTTTCCCTCCTTCATTCTTCAACAAGAAAAATAGACATAAGGAGGCGGATCTGACATCCTTGTAGGTAGATTTGCAAGAATTTATTGTTTGTTGCTGGTGGTTGAATTTTTGAATCTGAATTTCCCTCTTCTTCCTCTTCCTCTTCTCTCCTTCTTCTATAAATTATATAGCAATGCTCATTGTAAAAGGTTGGACTCCTTTAGTTTGCAAGAGCATTATTTAGGTATTGCCTTGCATTTTCAGTTGCAGACCTTTAGATCTGGTTCTCTTCATGTGGATACTCACCTCTTACATCATTGTAATTGATTGTGCATCTTTCAGAAGCAATAGAAATTTGTTTTGTGGTTATACTCTACCCTAGCTCATTTTATTCCATCTTCTTGTCTTTCCCTTTGCGTTGATGGTTTGTTGTGCATTCTCAAGTCCCTTACAGGTCCCTTTTCCATTGTGCTCCATGAAAATGGATGTATAAGTGTGTTTCAGACTGTGGCATGCGTATTTTCCCTCCCTACGCACATTTCTCTTCGTTTTCACTCAAAGTTGATCATGTTCACCCCCTCTTTCTGGTGCTATTACATCCCTTTAGTTTAGATTTCCCTTTTCAGGCATCTCCTTCTCACCCTGGTCCGTTGGAATCATAGAGTATTGGTAGGTAGTTGCATTTCCCTTCCAAGTAGTTTTTTAGCAATAGAAAATAGGTAGAGGAACCGATTTTCTCTAAAGGTTTGTCTTAAGCGTGTGAGGTCCCACAACATGGAGACAATCCCATGTTGCCTCAAAATCCCAGTTCATCCTGACCTAGGATGGGTGCAAGTTTGAGCTCTAATAATTTCTGGCACGCCTGGTGGGAGGAGTATTGAAAGCTTAAATTTCATCATTGCTAAGTTTTGGTGTGTGACTTAGTGATTTTTAGCCTTTGGAGGCTTGTTTTAACACACTTGGCGACTCCCAACTCTCAGATCTACTACTTTCAGCAGTCTATGCACCTTTTTCATGAGAAGAATATATACTAGACAAAGCAAAACAACCGAGGAGTCCTTTGAGTACCTTCAACTTTTTCCAAGAAGAAGAGGTAGTAGAGCAACTGCATGTGCATCTCCATCTCCATCACATCATGCACTTTCCACCCCTCCTCTTGGAAGTCCTCTTTCTCTAAATGCACAACATGACATGTCAATAGTCATGCTTAAGAGTATTACATACTTCACTGGTGAGAATCAAGTCACCCCTATTGAGCACATCCAGGATATTGCCAATGTATGCTTTGTTTATCTTGTTACACATGATGATGTAGCGATTAGGCTGATTTCATCTTGCCTCAAAGGAAAATCACTCTAATGGTATAGGATCTTGAGACTTGCATCCATTACTGGGTGGGAAGACCATGGCACTGATCTTTGTAAGTATTTTGAAGATAATTCAGACCACCTATCTTTGGTTGAACAATTGATGATAACAAAGAGAGCGCCCAAGGAGAAAATGACTAATTTCAATATTAGATTTCAAAAAATTTGGGACAAGATCCCTCAAGTGGTAAGACCCACCCATCAACATGCTTTCCTATATTATTTAAAGGCTTTGAATAGTGACATTTCAATCATGATTTAGTCTATGGGGGGTAGAACCTTACCAGTTGTTTATAACATTGCAATTAGGGCAGAAAATAATCTTATTTAGGTAGGAAAGTTAGCTCCTAGGTCACCCATGCCCTCATTTCCTCAAATTCCTCAAGCGCCCCAACCTTCCATTGCTCCTATTCCATAACCAATTCCTCAGCCCACGAAATCCACATCCTATTCTCCCGTGCAACAAAAGGAGGATGAAGAAATGAAACCCTTGATTAGAAATCTGTCAAACAAAGTTATATCTTTAGAAAAACAACAGGCGCAAGCCTTCAACAAAAATTCTAATCAAGGGTATAACCAAGGCCATCAACCCTTTATAAATAAATATCCAAATTAGATATATGGGCACAACCAACAAAGTGATAAATGACATGCTAATGCGCACCACCCATTGTAAACAATCCCTTCGGCGCAACCTCTTCTAGCACCTAACACAAGCCAAACGCTAGTTCTAGTTTAGAATAATATGGACCAAGAGTTAGAGTGGTGTTTCCCTTGTAACATGCCTCACATTTAGTATCATTATGCAAATGCCTTGCACACACAAGCTTACATGATTCAAGTTGCTTCAAGTAATGAGCCCTCCACTAGCGCACACCAACTTGAAAATGAATAAATTCTAGAAGTTATCCGTGAGGCCAACCTTATGTTCTTTGGTGCTGAATAATTATAAGCAATCAATCAAGTTTTGGATAGTCCAAATAGACTGCGTGCGTAGGTTATTGATAACACAAGATACAAGAAGATACTGCTCGAGTCTGGTGCGTAACTTTTGGCTCCTACCATACAGACCGATCCTCAAAAGCAAAGAGATGAAGCTCATTTTCAAGCATCAAAATATACTAATGCACCCAATAGTCATGGCACATAAGTTCCAACGCACGAAGTTTCACGTAATGTTTCAACAAAAGTGACGCGTGCCCCTCCTTTGGTAGGTTAAGCCTCTGTGCAAGCTAAGGCCCCTGCCTCTACACTTGAGCAATCAAGAAAATATTTTGATGTGCCTCAAATGCATAAGTCTATGGGACTTACATTCAACATTGTGGACTAGATGAAGAAGACAAATGTGAATGTCACAATGTGAGATGCCCTGACCATTCCATCTCAGCACGACCTATTACATGAAGCTCTGACACAACTCCCGCGTGTTGATCCAATTGTCTAAAGACCTCATGCTTATGTTAATATCTTTCAAGAAGAGGAGAAGCAAGTAAGAAAGGTTATCAAAACCCCACCTTTCTACATGTCCTTGCTTATAGAAAAACATCTTGTTCACAATTGTATGATTGACTCATGCGCTAGTACTTCTGTTATGCCTAAGAAAATTATTGATGTCGTAAATATTAAGCACAACCCTATGTCCAAAGGAGTCTTGCAACTTGATGGCTTAACTATCACCACTCTAGGAGTCATCGAGGATCTTGAGTTAACCCTCCATGTTTGTCCAATTCTAATAATAATTCAAGATTTGTCAATCATTGACCTACCTCGTTTGTTTACCATTTCCCTATCAAGAGATTTCATTGCTAATGTGGGCGGTTGCTTGTCTTCCGATTGGTCTCATATGTTACTAAAAATAAGGTATTGTACCAGGTTTACCATACAAGTTAAACCTATTTTATCTTATCATGTTGAGTCATATGACCCATCCCCTCTTCAAGCTAACTGCTTAATCCAAGAAGGCCAAGAACAAGTTTCAGTTTCAGAAGAGAAACCTATTCCTCCCCCCATACCTGATATATTGATAGATGAATGAGTCATGAATCGCTAAGAATTTGATCCTTATGTTGAACCTCTTGAATCCTTTGAAACTAGTCTTGGTACATACTATATCCTTGAAGAAAAAGTTGTGCTGCCTAGTGTGCTCAAACAAAGTGAAGAAAATTCTGGACTATGGAAGTTATACTTTGATGTCTCCAGAAGTAGAAATGGCATAGGTGCATGTGTTGTTCTCATTTTTCCCAAGGATGAGAATTCCATCTTCGCACATAGGCTTCAATTTACATGCTCCAACAACATAGCAGAATATGAAGCGTTGGTGCATGGTCTTCGAATTGTTGAAAAAAGATAGATTAATACGCTTCAAATCTTTGGAGACACATAATCGATCATCCACTAGGTCACAAACAAGTGCGCAACAAAGAATAAGCTTCTCAAAGCTTATAAACATATATTTTGGGACCTCTTAGAGAGTTTTAATTCTCTAAATCTACATGTGGTGCCAAGAAATATGAACAAAAAAGCAAATCAGATGGTCATGCTTGGTTTGCAATTCTTACCTACTGAGAATTTTATCAAAGGAAATGTGCAACATGTTAAAATGGTGATCAGACCATCCATTCTTGACAATGTTATCAACTAGCAAGTGTTTGACAATGACGCAAAAATTGTCTAGTTCATTCATAATGAAGTTGAGTTCTCTTCAAGCATGCAAGCTGACTTGCATAACAGTTATGGTGACCAAGTGATATAGCTAAAGACGAAAAAATTTCCTAAAGAGTTTGTCACCTTAGAGAATATTTTTAGCCCTAGTGATGAGTTCAAGGGTGAAGAAAAGTATATGTGCTCAACGCAAGAAGACTGCACTCTTGTCACTATTGCGTGCAGTAAAGAGTTGTTGCTTGGAAAAGATTACACACAGGATGAGAAACAAGCCTTCATCTCTCTGAGCCAGAAATACAATGACATCTTCTCATGAGAATATGAATACTTCAAAGGATTTGATCCAAGTATTTCTCAACACTCCATTGACCTTGATCCTAGTATCAATTGCATTAGATAAAAGAAAAGACCTGTCAATCTGAAGATAGATCCCCTCATGAGGAAAGAGTTTTCTAAACTCATTGAGGCAAAGATAATATACCCATCAAGTACTCTACTTGGGTTGCAAATATTATTCTAGTGTGTAAGAAGAGTGGTGAAATCAGAATCTGCGATGATTTCAGATATTTGAACAAAACATCCTTAAAGGATCATTATCCTTTTCCTTATATGGAGAAACATTTTCAAGTAGTGGTTAGCGCGTAAATATTTTCCATGTTGGATGGCTATTCTGGCTTCTACCGAATCATGGTCAAGGAAGAGGATCAATTCAAAACAACATTTACAACCAAATGGGGAACCTATGTATATCAAAAGATGTCATTTGGTTTTTCAAATGCAGGTGCAAAATTTCAACATGCCATGGATGTTTCCTTCAAAGGATATATCAATGAGTTCATCCAAGTTTACTTGGATGACATAATGGTTTTCTCAAAGAAGGGCGCAAATTATATGGCACATATAGAAAAATTCTTTGAGAGATGTATAGAATTTGGGGTGTGTCTCAATTCCAAAAAGTGCAACTTTGTTACTGCGTAAGGCAAGCTTCTGGGCCATGAGGTCTCAAAGGATGGCATTGCCATTGATCCTAAGCATGTTTCTGCTATCCTTTCTCTTTCTTTTCCAGTGCACAAGAAATCCTTGCAGTCATTTCTAGGAAAAAATAATTTTGTTAGGAGATTCATTCCTAACTTTGTAGGACTAGTTAGGCCCATCACCCTTATGCTCAAGAAGAAAACGGTCTTCAAGTGGACAACAAAAGGAAAAGAAAGCTTTAACAAAATCAAGCAAGAAATTTCTTGCGTTCCAAAACTCATCAATCCATATTATTCAAAGGATTTCATCCTCTATGCTTATGGAGCTGATGCGAGCGTTATTGTTATCTTGACACAAGAAAATTAACAAGGACTGGAGTATCCAGTGGCTTTCTTCAGTCAGGAACAAAAGGATTATGAGCTGAAATACAATAACATGAAGAAATAAGTTTTCTCAATCATTTGTGCGCTAAAGAAATTCAAAATTATGCTCGCTACAAATCATGTTAAGGTGCTAGTTTCACACTCAGGTGTGAGAGACTTCATCATAGGAGAAAAAATCAATGAAAAAAAAGTGGGATGGGTAACCAAAATCATGGAGTATGATGTGACTATTAAAGCCACCAAGTTTATTAGAGGCAACGTGATTTGCAAACAGATTACTAAGGACATGAAAAATGATCAGGAGACTTCATTGTTCCTGGATGAGGAACTAGCGCACACCAAATTTGAGTAGAATGGAGATCCTAACGCATGCAGATGGATTGATATCAAGATAACATTCCTTTTTTCTAGAGCATACCCTTTTGGTTCAATCAAATAAAAGAGAAGACATCTGAGATTGTTGTTTATTTCATATGTTCTCATTGATGGCCTTCTCTTCAAAAGAAACATTGATGGCATGTTGCTAAGATGTATTGATGGCGAGCAATATGAAAAAGTGTTTGTGGAATTTCATGATGGATTCTCTAGTGGACACTTATCTGCCAAAGCAACAATAATGAAGATCATCAAGGTAGGATACTTTTGGCCTACCATGTTTGTGGATGTGCACAAGTGGGTCATCAAATGTAAATAATGTGCTTTCTTTGCAGGAAAGAAGAAACTGAGAGTGCTTCCCCTCTAACTAATCCAATCGGATCAACCTTTTACGTAATGGGGTCTATTCTTCATTGGTATGATCAATCCTCCTTCAATTGCAGACCAAGAATGGGTCTTGATAGCTATAGATTACTTCACCAGATGGACTGAAGCTATCGGGCTCAAGAAATCAACTAAGTCATTCATACTTGAATTTCTCGAAGGAATTGTAACAAGGTTCATTAGCATTCCTTTGTACTTCTGATTGGGATCTTAGTCTTGGTATCTATTTGAAGACTTCTTCCAACTATTACCCTTAAGGTAATGGCTTGGCAGAGTCTACTAACAAAAACCTGATCCGAATCATGAAATGAACAATAAGTATCAAGCAAAGACATTGGCACACAAAGGTCTCACGTGCACTATGGGCAGATAGAATCATGGTGAAGAAGGACATAAGCACTTCACCTTACAAGATTATTTATGGAAAGGAAGCTAGGCTTCATTTATCTCTAAAATTACCTTCATTAGAACTCGCCCAACAACTAGAGTTTGAGAGTTGGATCAAAGAGAGATTAGAATGGAAGATTTGGTTGAACTTGAAGAATTGAGAAAATTTTCCATGATCAAGCTAGAGCAGCATCAACTATCGAAAAAGAAGTGGTTTGATAGAAAGGCTAGACTTCAGGCATTCAAAGTTAGTGATCTAGTCTTAAAATGGGATGCTGACAGAGCTAAACATGGGCGTCATTCAAAGTTTGATGCAATTTGGAGTGGCCTGTACACTATAAGTTCTTGCAAGGAGGCTAAATATTTTGAGTTGTCTCACCTCGATGGAGGTACACTACCAATCCTAATTAATGGGATTTATCTTAAGCACTTCCATTAAGTTTTTAAGATCATTGTATATATTAGAGTAGTTTTAATTCCTCCAAGTGCATTGTGTGTACATTGTTTTGTTTGTATATAGCTCTTTCCTTCCACGCACTTCATGTGTGCACTCTTTCATTACTTCCAGGATGTTAGTTCAGTTCAAAGAATCTTCCAATAGTTTTTAGTAGTTTTGGTAGCAATTCGATATAGATTTTAGACAGTGTTTTAAGTGATTTTAGGGGTAGTTCTTCAAGTTATAGATTAGAATTTCATGTTTTTAGACTGACTCCATGCCCAATGGATACTCCAAGGCTATTGATCTCCTTCATCTAGTAGGAAGATGGCCCTGAAAGTCACCAAACTATTGTCCAAAATAACTTCCCTAGTTATTTTGACAAACTACATCCTCATTTTGACTCTGAAGTTCAATGTTACAGGTTACACGCACTTTGGTTGTCCCTTTGGCACAATTTACTTTGTTGTCATTCTTTTGCGCACCCTTAAAAAAAAAATTCCTTTCGCTTCCTCTTGCATTTGCTGTGTGCTGCTTCTTCACTCTGAATTCTTCTATCTCCTTCCATTCCCCCTTCGTGTGCAACACTTGCGGGTCCTCTTCCATTCCAACAAATTCATGCACCCCCTTTCTTTCTTGCCACCATACGCTTCTCATTTGACTACCCATGTCCAACTTACATATTTGTATACTTTTATAAATATGTACACTCCTCTTCCATGCGCACCCATTTTACGTGCCTATCTTTAGAATTCTCGTGCCTCTTGTTGCTCGTGCACGCTTTGCGCATTCTTCTATGCCAATCACCTGTGCCACGTAACAGCTTGTCAAATTTGAGTGAGTCACACAAAACCTATGAAAGTGTGCCGACATTGCACCGAATCCTTGTAATGAACTAGTGTGCAACATGTGGTAGAAATGAAAAAATAAATGAATAGTTGGCCGATCCTTCAGCCAATCAGAGTGTGCCATGTGTCATTGTGTGTCCACTCTACACTGTAACCTTCAGATCATCATAAATTTTGCTACAGAGCTTGAATTCATGAGTTTTTTGTCTTGTTGGAAAGCTACTGACGTGGGCTACACGATGTACCATTCAAAATAAGATTTTGGTAGGATTTGGTAGGTGATAATTAGGGAAACATGTCTCAGACCATTAATGCATAGATTCAACTAGCTCAACTTCCCAAATTTGATTCGATTTTCCCTCCTTCATTATTCCACAAGAAAAATAGACATAGGGAGGTGGATCTGACATCCTTGTAGGTAGTTATTACTTTCTATTGGTGGTTGAAATTTTTAATCCAAATTTCCCTCTTCTTCCTCTTCCTCTTATTTCCTTCTCTCTTCTATAAATTATAGAGTAATGCTCATTGTAAAGGGTTGGACTCTTTTAGTTTGCAAGAGCATTGTTTAGGTATTACCTTGCTTTTTGAGTTGCATGCCTTTAGATCTGGTTGTCTATATGTGTATACTCACCTCTTCCACCATTGTAATTGATTGTGTGTCTTTCAGAAGTAATAGAAGTTTGTTTTGTGGCTATACTCTGCTCTAGCTCATTTTACTGCATCTTCTTGCCTTTCCCTTTACATTGATGGTTTGTTGTACATTATCAAGTATTTGCAGGTCTCTTTTCCATTGTGCTCCATGAAAATGGATGTATAAGTGTGTTTCAGACTATGGCACTCGTCTTTTACATCCTTGCATTTCTCTTCATTTTTTTTCAAAGATGATCATGTTCATCCCCCTCTTTCTGGTGCTATCATCTTTCTCTAGTTTATATTTCCCTTTTCATGCATCTCCTTCTCACCCTAGTCCCTTAGAATCATATATAGTGGTAGTTAGTTGCATTTCCCTTCCTAGGAGTGAGTTTTTAACAATAGAAATAGGTAGAGGAACCGACCTTCTCTGGAGGTCTGTCTCAAGTGCGCAAGGTCCCACAACTTGGAGACAGTCCCATGTTGAATCAAAATATCAGTTCATCTTGACCTGGGATGGGTGAAAGTTTGAGCTCCAACATCTATCCTTAAAATAATACGCAATAACACAAAATGTATCTTAACATACACATACGCAATAACTACATAGTAGAAACCAATTAAGGAAAGATACAATCAAGAGGAATAAATTTACAATGATAAATTGGATTTATATTACTGAATCAAGAATATAGACCTAAATTCATAGTAGAATCAAGATCAACCTTTTGTACAATGCGCTTACATGGATTTATACATTTTAAGGTGATTCTTAGCTTACCAATCCCTTATTCTTCCATTTCCTATCAAAAAGGGGTTCTTCACGTTCTTTACTTGCATGTAGGAAGTGTCATATATCACATAGTATGTTCTATATAGGTATAAACATTAGAAAATGTGCCTTTTGGATAAGGTCTCCTATTCAAAAATACCAAAAACATCATATAACATAATAATCCCAAAAAATTAAATGATCCCACAAAAACAACTAAAAAATATAAAACCCCACAAAATGGTGATAAAAGACACCTCACTACGAATTTTATAACTCTCACCCACTCACATTTAATTTTGTCCATCTCACCTACCCATTTGCATGCCCAATGTACTATGGACCTTGATCATCTCACCCATCCATGCACATTGCAACCCTATGTGTCACATTCTCCTAGGCACTCAAAAAATATAAAACACCAATCATCCCCATCATTTCAAGCCTTTGACTCTTTATGCACTTGTGCACATACTTGAGTTTTTGCTTCTTTGCTCACATATTTCAGTATTGTATGTCTTAGAGAGGTGAAGGTGTATCACAAAAATAGGTGCAACTTGTTACATCACTATTTTAGTGAAATTTTAACATAGGTGTTAGTCGTAACTACAATTGGATTGCGATCTCTGTGTGATTTTAGTGAATTAAAACTCTAACTAGCCTATGATCGAGTTAGGTATACTTTTCATTTGCATGAATTGTTTTTGATATTTTTACTTCAATAAAATGTCTTTTATCTCCTTATATGGGTAGGTGTTTGACCTAGGTAGGTCCCCTAACCACTAAATACAACTAAAATTTTGCCAAGTGTGTTTGTGTGCAAGTTATACATTAAAATCAAGAAGTTTTCTACCCACTTTATTCATTAAAGAACCCATGATTGCCCCTCACTTTTTTAATGTCAGGATGACCTCAAAATTTTTAGTAGCATTGATTTGGTGATTATTATATCAACTAACGTGTCTTTCAAGTGATCCAAATCTAGGCATACATTATGGCGACCACGGTGGGACATTTTTGGTTGTGAGTACATTATTTTGTGATTTAAATATAATATTGTTTTAATAAGGTTTTTCCATCCTTCCCGTTTGCTTTATTTTTTTAATTTTTCCTAACATTTCTGTTATAGATCTAACTTTTTTGTTCTGTAATATCATTTCTATAAACAAACATTAAAAACATTATTTCTTCTTAAGGGAAATAATTCAAAATGAATATACATTAAATACAAGTTTAGATAAGGTTAAATACCAATCTGCACAACTCTGGGAAGTACTTGGGCATAAGCCCTAAAATTCATTATGAGGATTACCATATGAACCCCAAAGTAGTTGGCACATTGAGAGGAATCACAGGAAAAAAGGGTCAATAGCCCAACCTGATTGACTAGTTCCACCTATGAGGTAGACCCAATGTTTTCTGTTGTAACAGCCCCATCTTGATTTATCAAGGGGTAAATTTTGTGACTAGAAATTTTTTGGAGAACGATACTCATTCGGACAACATTGGTAGCTAGAGAGATATCTTTAAATAGGAAGCCAAAATAATCAGGCCCATATTCAACCTGAAAAACAAAAAAAACATCATACCAATTAAAACACCTCATTTTAACCATTTCTGCTATAGCCGAGTCGCATCCGCGATTGTTCTGATTCTACACCACATTACCTCACATTTCCATATCTATTTTTGACCATCGTCCCGGGTCCATATTTTTGCCCGTCTTAGTTGCAGGCATGATTGCCTTACAATTTTTCCATCTCACATTTTTCCCAAAGCCATTCGTATGAGTGACTGCACTGCAATTTTTATGTCAAATCATATTCCCATTTTCTTCCATTTCGGTCATCCTACTCATTCAACTCATTCATAATTTGCATAGTCCCTTGGGTGCTCCGATTTACCCCTTGCATGCTTTGGTCTTCCCTTTGTGCTCTAGTCCCTTACACACTCCGTTATGTCCCTTGCACACTCTAGTCCCTTGTGTGCTCTAGTATGCCCCTTGCATGTTTTGGTCCCTTATACACTCCAGTCTACCTCTTATGGACTCTGGTCCCTTGCGCGCTTGGTTTTCCCTTTTCACACTGTAATCCCTTGTGCACTATGATCAACCCCTTACGCACTCCAATCTCTTGTGTGCTTCAATCTGCCTCTTATGTGCTCACGTATACCCCTTTTGCACTCCATCCCTTATGCACTCTAATCTACCCCTTCTGCACTTTGGTCCCTTATGTGTTCTGATCAGCCCCTTGTGTGATTTGGTCTCTTGTGCACTCTAGTCTCTTGTGCACTCTGATCTAACCCTTGTGTGCTTCGGTCCCTTGCACACTATAGTCTTCCCCTTATGCACTCTTGTCCCTTACATGCTTTGATTTGTCCGTTACATGCTCTAGTTTTCCTCTTGTGTGCTCTAGTCTTGTGCATACTCTGGTCAATCCTATTCCCCATCTCCCCACTTCACCCTAGTTAAATAAACAACCCCCATAAAACCACCCTGTAACTTCCCTGAAACCATCCCACAACCATCCTGAAACTACCCCATAACTTTATATCACCAACTTGTTGTGACCCTTATTCACTTTATCATTTTCCATCTCACACCTACACCCACTTCTACTCGGTTACACTTGTGACCAGACCGTCCATCCATAACTTCTATCCTTACCCACTTTGGGCATATACCATGCCCTAACACCTTGCGTGTCTCTCCCTTACACTATGCACCAGTCACCCCTACAAAGGGACCTTATTTTCGTCTCAGCCCCTTAGCCATCTCCTCTCTCCTCTCCCCATGCCGATCACCCTTACGACCAACTTGTCACTCACTCCCCACCCTACCCTAGCCCCGGATCCACAAAATCCCTCCTCACCTGACCCACACCCACCCCATCCTTTGATCACACCTATAACCCCTGCTCCCCACCCTACCTCGACTTTCAATCACACCTGTAACCCACGATACCCACCCTAACTAGGCCCTAGACTGACCGACACCTCCACCATGACCCCGACACGTCCCAACCCCCTACTTCAACCCTCCACTCCCCCCGATCACACTTGTATCCGTGTAACAATCTGATCCCTCCCTCGGCCAAACCAACTCCCACCCACTTCAATCCCTCCCCACTACCCTACCTCTTGGCCAGACCCCTTACTTGATCGCATGCATGAATAGATCACACTAGCATCAACCATCTATCACCCCTTCCATGCACCCCTTTTTTTCTCCTTCTACCCAGTCATGCCCATGATCAAGCCAAATAACTCCCCTTTCTCATTAACCATGTGCCCTTCAACCCGCACCCTCCTAACCCCCCGCACACCGACCCTTCTCTACCCTGAAACCACCCCATATAAACCACCCCTAGTCATGACCATGACCGGGTCCTACCCATACAGTCATGCCCACGATCAGATCCATCTCCCTCACCCTCACTAAAAATAATAAAAAATCAATACAACCCCCAAAAAATTTCTCAGTTATGCTCTGCTCATTCATTTGTCTCATTCTCACAACAATATTTTCCTACCACATGTTCTCCACTTAACACTTACGTGTTATCTTCCCCCATGCACACTTCAGTCCAAGCCATAAGCACTTCGTTCCCCTTCATGTGTGCTCCACCCTTCACACTCTTTGGTCCCCTTAGTGTGCGCAATTCCCCTTACATGTTCTCCACCCACCCCTTCTACCTAGTCATTCCACATGGCATCTATTCACTCCCATTCTCATTCTCACCCTAACTTGCTCCACCAACACCTCATCGATCGCATTTCCAAGATTGAGTCTCAACACTTAGGGGGACTTTCACCCATGCCAAATTATCAGCCAATTTTCAATAAGTCTATCCACCCCATGGTACCATGCCACCCTTATCCACTACATTTGACAAATTCAGTGGCACCAAGGACCCCTAACACCACTTGCATCTATTACCTACACATGCCACCTCGTTCAACATGACAACACACTCCTCTTATGCACCTTCCCACTTTCACTCACTAGCTAAACACTTGACTGGTATTCTCACCTCCCACAACATAACATCTACATATTTACACAACCTGGTGACACATTCTTATAAAAATTTCTCATCCATATTGCACCTAAAGTAATAATCGTTGACCTTCACATGATTTGGTAATCCCATAATGATTTTATTCTTGAATTTGTCACATGTTAACATGTACTTGTTCATTTCCTCTCATTTTCATTCCCACCATCTGATCTCATTGATCTCTTTTCAAAAAATTTCATTCCCCACATCGTACACCACTTAAAAATTCACCCACTATGCAGTTTAGATAAGGCCTTTCACATGGTACATCACCTCAAGGATATCCATTTAGTTGTCCTCCTTCCTTGCTACACATTTCAGTTTTTCCCCCACCTCTTACACCATCATACTTCCATGTTCAAGATGTCATCCAACCGGATCCTCCTTACACTTCATCTCCCTTACACCTACATCTTCACATTCATTACGCTATACTAGAGATCATCACTTCATCAAACCCCATCGTAAATTCACTCCTTTGATAGTCACTTTCTTCTATTCTCCATAAGTTTCTTGATGCCCATCTCATCACTCTCCCTCTTAAACCACCTCCAATATTGTTTCATGCCTTTCATGATTCATGAAACATGTACCTATCATCATATGGATGGTCATTCCACTGACTCATGTCCCCAAATTTAGAATCTCATTCAAGACTTCTTGAAAAGGGGCCATTTTTTTGAGCAACATCTCCTCCAACTTCGCCTACTAACACCAATCTAATCACTTCCCACACTACTACTATTCCCACCTTTTTTCTGTGTGTCGTGTCTCCATCATCTCCCACTATCTCCCAATTACCATATGCACCTAGTGTCTCATCATCTAAATAAAATAATTCCCAATCCATATTATCACATATTTCCACCTTGAACTCCACCCCATCCTAATTCCCTAGTACCTCGTCATCTTCATTATAATTCAAATCACTCACTTCTTCATCTATGTTAAATACCTCTTCCAAATGCATCTCACTTCCTTCATCATCACTCATTTAGGCACAATTTTTTCTTCCTAAACCTCTAATGCATCCTATACAATCTATTATGCTCATTCAAATTCCCATTGTATCTATTCCCCGTCATTTGTATATACATATTCTTCCATATCTTCCTCACAAGTCATATACACTTACTCTCATTACTTCACCACTTTTGGTGCATTCTTCCACATCCACCTTCTTTCCTCCATCAACGATCATTCAGGTTCCCTTCTTATTACCATCTCTTCTGCTTTCATTCACATCATTTATCATGACCACACAACCATTTATTCTTACACATTTACTTCAAAAGACTCCTCCATATCCAATAACACTTTCACATCATTTGTATTTTCTCCCACATTCTCATTTGTTTGACAATCACCCTTACATACCCCTTCCTATTACATGACATCATCCTATCCTTACACTCATACATCACAAGACCACACCCTTGGATCTCATGCTTCCTTCAGACATCAATATGTTATCCACTCCTCGTTTGTCTTCCATCATCACTAACACCATGATTCATATCACTTTATCTTATCACATCAATCTCTTTTCATGTCCTCGTCTACCCGACATTATCATACATTCACCACACTCAACATCTATCTTATTTTCTTCATCTTTGTCCTCACATGCTCCACTCACTACCATTTCATGGATTCTATTTTTAATCATTTCTTCACTCATCATCCACATCCTCCAATCCAATTCCCTTTTATATCTCACCTATCACTTAATCCTCTACATCATGTATCTTATTCATTTGGTCTCTACATAGATTGGGATGACTCTAATTTATCTTCACTACCGCATTCTACATGGTCCATACATTCCCCTTCTTTTCATTCAGTCTCGATTTGAAACATGTATTGATTATCCACACATCATGTATTATCATCATTAACACAAACACATAAAAAAATCCAACAATAACTCAACATCTTTCAAAATAAAAAAATTATATGTCCCAAAAAATATAATAAACAATGTTTGCTCATGGATATTCTTCCACATTTGCTCCATTCATTTATATGTTATTCCGATTCTCGGTTCACTAATAATACATACTTAACTTACAGTTCAATCACTAGGGATTTTTTTAGTGACCAATATTTGTAATTTGGCAAAAAATCCATTTTAGGAAAATTTGAAATGGAAAATTTTTTAGAATAGGTCATTGTTATTTCATAATTTTTCAGAAAATTCTTGGTTTTATTCGCAACTTTTGGTGAACTCTTGATTATCTTTTTGTCACATTTTATGAGCCATTAGTCTCTACTACATTTTCTTGAAATTACTCTCTCCTTACTTGGCGAATTAAGAATAACTTCCCTCCTAGAGATCCATGCACTCTTACACACTTAACAACTTGTCTTAAAGGTCACATGACATTATTTGTTGATGCTTGCCGATACCATCTTAATAATCACTTCCACTCCCTCCATAAAGCCACTAGTGGTTCTAAACCCCTTGGAAAAACAAGAGAGATGAATATCATTAAAAAAATCACAAACAAAAGTCCAAATTCAAAATAGAAAAGAAAAAATGAACAATATCACACAATTTCTCTCAAGGTCTTTCCAGTATCTCTATCAGGGCTATGGATGCTTGGATGGAAGTAGAGAAATGTTGTGACTAGAATCAAATGTATCTCTGTCAGGGATATAGATGTATGGCTAGTAGCAGAAGACTTTCAATTTCCTTCCATTCCATTTGTCATCTATCACATGTTTCAATCACACCTACAAACTGGCTCGTATTTTCACTCATTGTATTATGAGCCTTTACTTTAAGAAGTAATTAACATTCACGCACACACACGAGATTTCAATGAGACATAGGGAAAGTATGTCACCAGATGATGTTCAGAAAATGATAAAGCTCATGTTTTAGCTTACTGTTTGTCTCATGACTCATGCCTTATAGCTCATCATGTGTTCACCAACACTCTTGTTGCAAACCATGTTTATACACCTACACACATCTTGCACTCCATTATTGAAACCATGTCACTTTCATTCTTACATTCCACCTCATTTGGAATGAACATCCATGGGAATTCACTACCTTCTGCACAATTTTGCACAATCACCACTTTTCAGGTCCTTTACCTTGCAATAATTTCTCATCAATTTCAACTGGGGAAACACTACTCTCACACTCTCTAACTTGCATCTATTTTTCTACATATTTATCATCAAATTCACCTACACACGGCTTGGGAAATAATGTCCTTGCTTTCTCTTATCATTCCTTCATCAGGGTTCATTTTCTATCATTAACAATTGTCACTTTTCATCTCACGTTATGCTGGGGAAACTTACGGCTTCAAAACTTTTCACTTGAGGGGGGATTTAATAAAAAATACTTCTCATCAATCTTATGACACCGAATCATAAATACACCTTATTCAATTGAATCAATAGTCTCCACCTTGTGAAATGAACCCATCAATCCATTCACAAACTCCTACTAAAGTGGCCCATTGATCACATTTCTAGGTTCATGTATATCTAGTCAACCATCTAAGCTCGTGACTACAACAACCACTATCATAGGGTTACAACGACCCCATATCATCTTTATTTTTTGTGCTACATCCTACTTACTACAACCCACAACCCAAAAAGGGGAAAAAATGTAGACATTAGAAAACACACCTTGTTAGGAAATAAGAGATAAAATATGCGGAATAATCCCTTACAGAATCGCAAAAGTAGAAACTAATATGCAGAAATTATTACAGATCTGAAATAAATGTACAGAATAAATAACACAACACAGAGAGACAAGATTTAACATGGTTCACCCAATTTGGGCTACGTCCACCAAGAATCACTTGCTCAGATTTTATTACAAGCCTCCACTCTCTCAATACAATACCCAGATCCGTTTGGAGCTATGCTCAACAAACTCTACAAAATTGACACCCGAATTCAAAACACATCTGTAATACATTTGCTTGTCTCTCTATCATATGCATAAAACCATATAAATAGACAACTGCTTAAGCAGTTTGATACAAAACCGTGGGTATCAAAACCAAGGGCAAAAAACCGTGGGTATCAAAACAATGGGAAAAAGACCGAAAAAACCATGGGCCCAAAAATAGCCCATAATGGTTACCCATTACCCATGGGTTAATAAACCACCCATGAAAATTTGCTTCGAGGGCTTCGCCCCTGAACCCCCTTCCATCGGGGGGGCTTCAACCCCCCGAACCCCCCTGACTCGCTCACCAGCGAGCGGGACTGCCGTAAAAATACCCGAGTGTAACACATGGAAGGTGTGCCATACTCTAACATGAAAATAGGCTCCACAAACATAACACACCTTGCACATAAGATCTCCTATTTGAAAATACCAAAAAACATCATAATCCCAAAAAAATCAAATAATCTCACAAAATTAACTAAAAATATAAAAAACCCACAAAATGGTTATAAAAGACACCTCACTACTCATTTACTAACCCTCACCCACTCACATTTAATTTTGTCCATCTCACCTACCCACTTGCATGCCCAATGTACTATGGACCCTTATCATCTCACCCATCCATGCACATTGCACTCATATGTGTCACATTCTCCTAAGCACTCACAAAATATAAAACACCACTCACCCCCATCATTTCAATCCCTTGACTCTTTATGCAATCGAGTCCATAATTGATTTTTTTCTTCTTTGCTCGCATATTTTGGTATTACAAATCTTGGATAGGATATCACAAAGGCTAGGTGCAACTTGCTGCATCACTATTTTAGTGAAATTTTAACACATGCGTTAGTTGTAAATGTGAATGGCTTGCAAAATTTGTGTGATTTTTCAGTGAATTGTAATTGCAATCGACTTGCTATCAAGGTAGGTATATGTTTTGTCATTTTTACTTCAATAAAATGTCTTTTATATCATTAAATGGTTTTGGATATTACCAAGGTAGCCCCCCCTAACCACAAAAAAAACAAACATTTGCTAAGTGTGTTTTTGTGTAGCTTATAGATTCAAATCAAGAAGTTTTCTACCCACTTTATTCATTAAAGGGCCCATGATTGTCCCTGACTTTTTCAATGGCTGTGTAAGCCCATTATTTTTTTAGTAACATTGATTTGGTGATTATTATATCAACTAACGCATCTTACAGGTGATCCAAATCTAGGCATACACTATGTTATGCATATACCTTAGGTATTGCACAATATAAAACAAATACAAATTACATTCAAGCCATATTTTTAACCTTTATACACTTCCATCATTTCCCCAGTCTTAGATAGTTATCTCATCCTGAGACAAAAGGTTCTTAGAAAACCTAGAATTTTTTTTTTGATTAGGTTGAGCATTGAGATATGCTGCTCTTAGTCAGCATAGAGGACATCATTTATCAATTTTCATGCTCTATGCACTACTTAACGTCCCTTGTAGGTTTCAATTAAAAAGTCTTTCCAATAGACCGCCTTTTCAAGTTTTTAAAATATAGAAACTCCCTCATAAATTATCTTTTCAGGTTTTTAATCCATGTGGGAATGCTTATAGGTATCTATCCAAAAAATTTGGTGCATGTTATAGAAAATGCTTTTTTACCCCTAGGTGACCCTTCACATATTTATCACATTATTATTATTCCTAGCCTAAGTCCATTATTCCTATAATCCAATTTACCATTTTAAATGCTCTTTTACCCCCTGTAGAATTTTATTTACCCTCCCCTAATAATATAAAACAAACCTAGCCTATTTTTTCCCATCCATCCTAACCCTCTAACCTCTTCCTACTTGGATTCCTAACCTCCCACTGCTAATCAAACAACCTTAATCCTTGGATGATAAGTGGTTTTAACCATTTTCCATATTTTTCCTTAGTTGGTTTTTAACATCTTTGGATAAATCAACGACGATTTGTAATATCTGGTGATCATTACAGATGTCGTCAATTTTATTTAAACCACCCGCTTCTTAATTTCTCAGTTACACACATATACTAGACTGCTACTGGATTTTTGAGCCTTTGCACAACATTAATACTTTACCAGACATCAACATCCTACTGCCATTCTTTGAGGAATTCATACCAAATCATCAATTAGCCATTTAGAGCTTTGTCATCCTTTGAAGCATTCAACAAGGTTATCATATTTCTATTTATCATTTTCAGTTATATCTTGCATCATTTGTAGTCTACAAACCTTCATCTACACCATCCTCCATAGCCACTTTACATTCAATCCCTCATTTAATCACTTGATCAACTTATAGAATATTTGCAATCTTATTAGTGATCACCACCAATCCTTGATTGTCGTCAATTGGTTTCCTGATCACCTTTGTCTCTCATTATCCCTTCAAACACATTACAATCTCTGTTTTCTGAACCTTATATATTTCTAGAGTCCCCTAGTCCATCTTAGCATTGCCGAACTTTATTTTACATCAAATACAATTTATTTCGTTAGCTTTTATCAAAATAAAACTTTTTGTCTTTGATCGTCATCAATTCCCGATTTCCGCTGATCTATTAATTTAGTCATTTTCTAGCCATTATCATATCTTTGTCAATATATTTTGGTCTAATCTATTGTCTTGCAAGATGTATTTTCTATAGATGATTATCCCAAGTACCTCACACCCCATCACAATATTATACAACATTTTGATCATCCAATAGAATTTCGTGTGGGAATAGTTCAATATCTAACATGAGCTTAACCTGTGTGCCATCGCACACACTAGAAATGGAATACATCGAAGATCAACTCGAAGTGATACATGAAATATAGGCACACCATAACAAGCTGGGTTTGAGTATTTCTTAGACTTTGAGCTCGCCACAACCCTATCTTGGTCCACCTACAACGCAAAGCAGGATATTTCTACCCCTCTTGAATTCTAGCCTTATTGTCATTACTTAATTATCCAATCACTTAATTGTAAAAACAAGTTGACACCCGTCAAGGAAGCCCTTTGGATTCGTGAGATAAGATATATCTGAGAAACTCATTTAATCCTTGTATAATATTTGTCTAGTTTATCTGTCTTTGTGTACATGCCTTCTCACTCAGCAAAAGGAGGAGTCTTTTACATTTCTCATGTATCCACTCATCCTAAAATTGCATTTTTCGGTGCAAGTATCATTAAACCTTGCTTCATTTATATTTTTTGGTATTTCAACATAATAACAAATAACAAAAAAATTCACCATAAACATCCTAGCACGCCCGGTGAGACCCTTTTAGTTCCTTTCTGATTTAAATTTTATATCATTTGTGTCTTTTCTTGTCAAATTATCTAACCTTTCAGCTTGGAGTGCTTCGTTGTTTAAAAAACACATAAAAACTAAAATAAAAAGTAATAGTGATTACATGTATGCTTTCTTTCTTTCATTCTTCTTCCTTTCAGCATTGCATTTTTATTACCTTGTTCTCATTGAAGTAAAATTTTCCTTTTGGATCTTAAAATGAACATTCATATGTGCTTTCTCATCTATTCTAATTAGGATTTGAAAGAATTACATTAACAAAACTCCCTTCACACATAACCAAACCACATATGACATCAAATTTACATTTAAACAATTCATTTTAGGTGTACTTACTTGGATTTCATCACCAAGATGAGAAGATGAATTAGTGTTCTGATCGAGTATAAACAATTTGGTAGGTGGTATATTAACTAAGCACTCAACACCCTTATCATTATGTAGACACCAAATTCGTGTCTTACGACCCCTTGTGACCCGCATCTCATCTCACAACATAACCTCATCACCTAAACCTTACATAATTATTTATTAATTGCCTTCTAATTGATAAATTCACATCACCCTACCTACCACCTCACTTTGCCACTTCATCATGACCTAGCCCTAACCCTAAAACTAACCTAATTAAGACCCATAACTTGGTCCACACCTACACCCATAACTAATGACCCCTTTCTCGCACCCAAAACCGATCTTCTAGTCACTTGACCGAGCCCGCAACTGATCTCTCAGGAGAAAAGCAGGGAAGGTGGGCTATTTTACTAAAAATAGCCTACTTTTTCCTTACCGATGCCGGTTCCTACTCGACCGCCGTCGGTTACGCAACCGCCATCGGTTCCCTGTAAATGGGCTCCCCAAACCAAAACAACGGATCGGAATTTGATTTTAGAGATCAGTCAAAGGATTTCTGGATCAACAGAGAGCATTGCGAGCGAGGAACAGAGTCCTGATCTTCATTTAATCAAGCAGAGACGAGTAAAGAAACCAGAAGTGCTTGCAGTAGAGGAGATCAACTTGCATCTTTGCCAAAACTAGTAAGTCACATCTTGCATGTCCTCTGTTATAACATTTCTTATGCTCTGTGAATTTCAGTCCTCCTAAATCCGTCTCTGAATCTACTACCCAACGTGTCATTGCATCTAACTGTTATTCTTTTGCTTCTAATCATCCCATTTCCTAATATCATCCATAAACCAGCCTTACAAAACACCATAGCTACTAAGAAGATCCTAGAACCCATCGGTATCGGTTATCAGTAACCGGCATCGGCTATTAGTAACCGCCATCGGTTCCTCTGATCAAAACTAGAAAACCAGCCTTTCCCCTACCCAGTTCAACGAAACAATTTAATTGATATTTTACAGTCTTTTGTGTTAATTCATATTAGTAGGGAAACTGACCACCTTCGAAAGGAAGTTTTATATTTCCTGGGCCCAAGGCAGTTTCCTCATTTATTGTTTAATCAAAATCTTGTGGTCTTGTGTTCTTATTTGCAGGTAGTCTTTCCAAGACAAAAAGGAGTTCTCCGCAGTCAACCTGATCTTTCTCTACGGTACGCACACACCATCTCGACATTCCACAGGTATTCCTCCTAGCCCCTAACCTTATCTGTTTCTAAAAGGAACGAAACATTTCCGAGTGAAATATTTTGGCACGCCTGGTGGGACCCATTTTGGGTTTCTTTCTTTCTTGCTTGTTTTCGCATAGGAAGCATACTTGCTGTTTTTCTTCTTTTTTAAGATATTCACAACATATTTTGTTTTATTTTGGTAAAAGAACTTGCTTTGCTTTTACGTCTTGCATTAGTGAAAGTCATCTCTTTTGCTTCATCGAATGTCATTTTCGATTTGGGTTTAAAACACATGCATTGCATTCCTGCTTGTTGTTCTTCAATTCTAGTGAACATAGATTAAGTAACAGGTCGTACACGTGGGGGTGATATCCATGGTACTGACAGGAAATTAACTTTAGTTTCACTGCACAACACATACCGAATCACTTCACAATTAACACAACAGCTCAAACATCCCCCCTTTTCTGCGGTATTCCTCCGCCCGATTGAGGTAACCTTATAAGCCAAAACAAACTCGACATTTCCCCTAGGTCTTGTTGTTTAGGATTCTGACATCATCTTACGTCTAAAGGCATAAGCCCACAATAATTAAAATTAACCCTAGGATTAGTCTCTGGATTTGCGTGTGCATCTTGCTTGTTTTCAAATTCTGTTTTCTCTGTCATACTTTGTCTTCTGTGATCAATAACTTGACAAATATACTCAACGTTGTTAAAAATCAAATGACCCTCTTCTTCGATGGATCTAAATGCCAGCGCGGCGGAGGAGCCGGCGTTGTTCTCATTCCTCTCGACGCTGAGCCTATGCCTCTTTCATTCCGACTCGATTTCCCTTGCACTAATAATACAGCGGAATACGAGGCCCTTGTTCTGGGTCTCCAAGTTGCGTTACACTTAGGCATCAAATCTATCAACATTTTTGGCGACTCTCAATTGGTAGTCAATCAAGTTATGGGCATCTACCAATGCAAAAACGAGGAACTTCAAAAATACAAACACTACGTGGATTCACTTCTAGCCTTATTTACTCACTATTCTATACAAACCATTCCACGCTCCACTAACAAATTTGTGGACACCATGGCTTGCTTAGCCTCGCAAATTCCCACCGCACCAACTGACTCTGAATTATTCGTCGTGGTCCAACAACTTTTTGTCCCATCCTATTCAACCCCGGTAGTTTGTACGATAAATACTGTGTCTACTAGTTCGCAGGATACCTGGTACCACCAATTTCACAACTACCTTACAACCTCTGTTCTCCCTCCTGACCTTACTAGTAACAGAAAACGTGCTTTTCTTAAAAGTGTTTCGCGTTATGTTGTCATGGGGGGACTCCTCTATAAACGTGGCTTTGATGGCATCCTCCTTCGCTGTCTAACTGGCGCGGAGGCCACTCATACCATCCAACAGGTCCATGACGGTATTTGTGGTGGACATTTTAGCGGCCTTTCCGTGGCCAAACGAATCCTTCGCCTTGGTTATTATTGGCCTACTCTCAATAACGACTGCTACGAATATGTTAAGCGTTGTGTTATGTGTCAGCAACATGCCAACCTTCAACATACTCCTAGCCACCCGCTCCAGGTCACTCGAGATCTTTGGCCCTTCTCACAATGGGGTTTAGACCTTATTGGTGAGATTCACCCGACCTCTTCACAACGTCACCGTTGGATAATCACAGCGACCGAATATTACACAAAATGGGTGGAGGCTATTCCACTCATTTCAATCAAAAAAGAAAAAATTGTCGAATTCATTAACCATCACATTATCTGTCGTTTTGGTATTCCTCATCGCCTAATAACAGATAATGGTAAATCTTTTAAAAACAAGTTGCTGCAAGACCTTTGCGACAACTTTGGTATCAAACTTAGCTTCTCATCACCATACTATCCACAAGCCAATGGGCAAGCCGAGTCTTCTAATAAAACCCTAACCAAAATCCTCATGAAAGTTGTCAATGACTCCGGCAAAAATTGGCACGATCACATTCCCTTTGCCCTTTGGGCTTATCGTACTAGCATTCGTACTTCTACTAATGCCACACCTTTTTCTTTGGTATACGGTATCGAGGCTGTTTTGCCTCTCGAAATACAAATACCCTCCCTTAGAATATCTCTTCAGGATATTCTCACCAACGATGATTTCCACCAAGAGCGGTTAGCCCAATTGGAGCTTCTTGACGAACGCCGTCTTACAGCTCTTGATCACCTTCAAATCTATCAAAAACGCATCAAACGTGCTTATGATAAGTGACTTCATGAGCGTACTTTTAAGGTTGGTGATCTTGTCCTCAAAGAGAATCAACATGTCACTAAACTAGAAAAGAACAAATGTGGAAAATTTGCTCCCAATTGGATTGGGCCTTATATAATCACTCACACCTATGGATCAGGCACTTATCGTTTAGCTTCCCTTAATGGTAAACCTGAGCCTGAACCCCTTAATGCCTTGCATCTTCGACCATTCTACTGTTGAAATTAGTGTTATATCACTTCTTATCTGCCTACTGCTCGTCCCTTGAGCTCCCATACCACCACATGCACTTGTTTCCTACATCTCGAAATAAAATCAAGCTCACCTCTCACCTCCCCTTAACGATGCCTTCCCCTTTTTAGTCTAGTCCATGACTTCAACGTATTAAAATAAGCCGTATTCTTATGGGATTTTCTTGAGTCAAACTTCCTACAAACCTAGATGCTTCACGTCACAAGGACATCTAGTTATCTATAGAATGCTCCCTCGAAGGATAGCTATATGCCAAAAACTATTGATGCTATTATATATATATAGACTGCTCCCTCGAAGGATAGCTATGCATTTAAATAATATCTGCTACTATAAATAGACTACTCCCTCGAAGGACAGCTATGCATAGTCAGCCTTTATCAGAAGCTTCTCGCATTGATCAGCTTCGTGAAGACCTTAAGAATAAAACAATCAATATCCCTTGTAGACTTCCCGCATCGATCAGTCTACATTCAATAAAATAAAAGCCTCATTCAAAAGGAATTTTGAGTCATGGACTTGTCTATTTAGGGTAGGTTCTCTTTCGTTAGAACACTCACTTTGTAATAAGTTCTCTGCACCTCAGCTATACCATCCACCTCACCTCACCATTTGTTTCAACTCAAGGGACGTAATGTACGCTCGATATATTGTGATCACACAACTCTTTTCACCTATTGACTTCTCATCTATGCACGGTACCTGGGGCTCCCAGCTCGTTCTACGTTGTGTGGTTTGTTTAGCTCTTTTCACCTATGGAGCACTCTTTCTGCTTTGCCTCGCATCTAGGATTGTGTGTTGACCTTAATCAGGACATGGTTCCCTTCTACTTGGGTAGGCTAACCTTCGCTTCCCTTATACCTTTTACAACATCACCAATTCATTACCAACACCATCAACCTTACCTTTACCAATCTTAATATTTTTACCAACCAACCAATTGCCTAAACCGTACCAAATTGCCTGAATTCACCTCTCCCTGATCCTAAGGGAGAACTACATTGGTCTAAGGCCCCTCCTTGCTTTGTGCAAAGGGCTATGTAGGTAGCACTTCGGAGACATGGGGTCTCCCAAGGTTAGCTCGACCATCCCCCTACCATAATCTGTCATGTGTGGTAAATATAAATATTTTTGTGTATTCCTATTTCATCACATTCCTCTCTATCCTTTTTTAAAAACACTGAACAAGTCAAAACGACAAACATTCTTATTATTATCGTAACTCAAATCAACATACATATCTCAGTTTTATTTAGATGTTAAACAAATACATCTTCTCTACCATCGACACGCAGGTCGGCATCCTTATTTATTCTTATACCTTGCTAATATTTACTCAGACCCTCACGTCTCATCCCGAACTAAGTGATGATCATGATCGTCGACCCCTCTCGCCGGGCCTCTCTGTCCTCAAAGGTACCACGGCTATTGGTACCGCCCACTGATCTGCCAATCTCTCATGTAACATCTGAATATGCCCTCTCACATGGAGAACTCTAGCCTCTAGTCTCGCTGCTCGTGACTCCGCAACCGCTAACAATCTTCTTGTCTCATTCACCTGCGTTTGGAGCTACTGAACTAAACGCTGTAGACGATCCCTCTCTGTTGTAATCACAGCTATGTCAGGGCGCTCACGTACACCTCGCAGTTCTGCTACCCACTATAATCTATAGGCCTCTGTCGTTCCTACATCCATTACCTTGCGATCAGCTGCTACCTCTTCAGGACCTTCTGGAGGTGTTGGCTGGGGAGGTGAGAGTACTGCCTCTGCGTTGATCCTCATATATGGTCTATAAGCCAGGGGTATATCCTGCACAAATCCAAATTATCGCCGCACGCGATCCATAGGAATCCTCTCATATTCACCTAGCCTGTGCCCCGCGATCCACCTCATTCACTCTACACCTCTTAACTCCTCAGCTATGCTCTCTGTTACCATATAGTTCCCGTAAGGCCTCCAACAGATATCTGTAGCCGTCACTCTCTCCCATACCTACTTGTAATACTCAATGTCACCCATCACGGCCTGAGGATCTTGCCTCTTGTTCTGTCTGGACCCATTGTCTAAATCCCAACCTCTGTACTCCGGTCTCTCCTGCCCGGATGGGATTGGCCTACTAGTCACACACAAACAATGTGTTCATAGGCCCAACAGTGTAATAAGTATGAGCTAGTCTAGTGTCATCCTGTGATTTCGCCTACAAGCCCATAAACCCCTGTATAGCTCCGCCATATATGCAGGTGCCCACGCACACAGTAACGTTCCTTTCTACCATCTCCCAGATAACACACATCAATGCCTTTGGAAATCTTCCTCCCTTCTGCCCTCGGTAATGCATAATACCCTACCACTATCATTAATATCACTGCTAACCTTGTCTCTTCAGGGTGTGCTGCATACATTACCCCATATGTAAAGGACAAACCTCGCTGTGTCAAATCTTGTGCATATGGACCAAATACTATTGTTATCGCTCCCCGTGCCGCGCTAGGTAGTGCCTGATATACTGGTTCTCCTGTAATAGGGAGTCCTCAAAATCCGGAACACATCTTCCAATATTACTATCATTTCACCTGTTGGCAGATAGAAGGTATTTTTCTCAGGATTCCATCTCTCAATCAATGCCTTGCAACATAGTATGGTTCCGTGTGATTCGTGAATAATAGCGGATTCCACTTAACCCCAAATGATTTATCAATGTCCATTCTGCTGGTGTTACATTCCGCTCAGATGTCGTGACAACAGCACTGCCACACTATCATTCATCCTCAACCCTGCCTCTGCCTCTATACACCAAAACAATAAACAACCATTCAATCCGTCAGGGTTTTTCAAACATTCTGGAAATTCCTCCAGTAATCGGTATCGGTTATACATAACTGGTATCGGTTCAGTAACTGATACCGGTTACCTCCTAACCGCTACCGGTCACTGTCAATTACATACACCTTACCTAAAAACAACCACCTACGACAATAATTTGCTTGTTTATTCCTTTTTATACATACACAGACATACCTGAAACCCCCGAATTGCCTACCCTGTAACACTTACCTCACCTGCATACCCTTGGCTATCATGTTTTCTTTCTCATATCTACCCACCTACTCTCCCCCATCTTATTCACAAAACATGCAGTAGTTAAATCACAAACAAAGCTGATACCTCTTGGGTTGCAGCAGCTTGAGGTGGCCCTTTTCTTCCCTCTTGTCCCTGCCTGCTGGATGCTTCTCCTCGTTCCTACCATGATCACCACCCTTTTTCAACTTTGTCTTTCTACCTTCTGAATCTCGGATCACATTCGCTTTCCTTGTCTCTTTTCTCCTTATCACTCAAATCTCTCATGCAAATACCTGTCTCAGTCGTCAAAGAGCGTCGCGTTCGCGTGTTTAACCTCTTGCATGGCTTTAAAATTAAAACTTAAGTTGCCACCCTAGCTTTTCTATTTTTAGAAAAACTCATACCTAAGTAACTGGTATCGGTTACTTAACCGATATCGGTCTATAAGCTACCGATATCGGTTCTCTTAACCGACATCGGTTACATACCTATCTTTTCTCAACAGCGTTCTGTTCTTCATTTCTCACCTAAATTTTTGTCGTGCCCGCCTCTTTTCCTGCATACACCACATAATTTACCACATTTAGTTCATCCACCACACATAGCATCACAATTTCATTAACATCATTTATTTTATACAAATACACAAACCATCAACTACGGATATCAAGAAACTATCAATCTATACATCATTTGGATCCAACTCATCAGTTACATATATCACACTGTCACAAAACCACCAATTCATCACATAACATGACATTCATATATACGTACAAAAAAACAAAAACATCAGCATCATCCATCTATCAACATGTCAATTAAACTCATCACACATTCTATATATTACCAGCCATTAACTAAATATTTAAACACATTTTGAACATTGCATGTGGATCAAAACATCGTCTATATATATATATATATACAAGTTTTCAAAAATACAATGTGCCCTACATCGGGGCCTCTGTGATCTCATCATACAACAATGCCGGCACGCAGGCCGCAATAACTGTCAAAAAAATCTCGACTCGGCTCGCAGGCCGGTCCCTCGTATCAAAAATAGCTATATACTCGGCTCGCAGACCGGTATCCACTATACAACCCCTACTCGGCTCGCAGGCCGGTATACAATAAATGAATGAATGAATACATGAATAATACATAGGCACGCAGGCCTCTATCAATACACCCGGTTCGCAGACCGGTGCCCATCTCTAAAATACAACAACCATGTCTGGGATCTCTCAGCTCTCCCCACTGCCCTCGGCACCTCTCCCCGCTGGTCCCTGTGGTGCCTCTCGCCTCCTGCCCATCACGGACACGCCAGCTGTGGCTGCACCTCCCTGAGATCTCTGGCTGTGAGAGGTCTCTGCCCTATGCGCTGCATAAGCCTGATACTCGACTCCGGTACCATCAAGAATATCCTGATAATATCGGGCCTCTGCTCTAACCTCCATATAGCGCTCTCGAGCCACTGACGGAGCTGGGGCTGGTCCCATGGCACCTACAACCAATGCCCCTTGAGCCTGTGCTGGTGCTGCTGGTGGTGCCTGTGGCCTGCGGTGGTGCCTTCCTGTGCCTACCTGTGCTGCTGCCTGTACCTGCACCTGTGGCTGTGGTGCTGGTGGTGGTGCTACCTGTGCCTGTGCCTGAGCCTGGGCTAGCTGCCCCTGTAAGACACCTATCTGTGCCTGCCGCAGCTAGCTGCCCCTGTAAGAGCTGCACCTAACCCCTGAGCTGATCTCTCTCTCCTATAACTACAGCCAAGTCTGGCTGTGCAGGTGGTACTATCCTGGCTGCTCTCTGCCCAGCCCACCACACCCTGTATGCTCCCGTGCACCCAGCATCATCTACACCCTCACCTGCTGACCTCTCCGCTACCCAATCTGGATCCAAAGGCTGTGGTGCAGGCAGTGGGGCCTCTACATCATCCCTCCTGTACTGAGGGAAGGGAGGTGGCTCGTCCTGTCACAGCCCCATCTGCCTGCGTACCCTCTCCAGGGGTATCCACTCGTACTCTCCTGGCCTCCGTCCTGCTATCCAGAATGTGTACTGGATTAGGCGCAACTGTAAGCGGGCTCCTCTGCCAGGGTGGTGACCTCTGTAGGGTCTCCATACAATGTCTACTGCTGTCAGGCCCTCTAGCAAGTGTCTATAGTATGCCACATCCCGACCTGCAACAACTGCTCGTGGCTGGCCCACGACCCCCAACCACCTCTGAAAGCCATATCGGTATATGACCTGTGGCCCTGGCTACTGGGGTAACCCTACTGGCCTGATGCATACGATGTGCTCGTATGCCCAACAATGCAACAAAAATGTAGAGCAAATACCGAATCGCCTCCTCCGGCGATAGCCCCATAGCTCCCTGTACAATTGCACCAGATATACTGGTGCCCAGGCGTAACAGGTGTGCTCCTCCACCATCTCAAGCAGCACCCCCATCAATGCTCATGGGAAGCGGCCTCCCTCTGAGTCCGGGAGGGCGAAGCAGGTGATCCCAACCATCATCAACATAGCCAGTCGTGTCTCGTGTCGATGCGCACGGTACATGTCACCGTACCCGATACTCGCGCTATGGTAGGTCAGTAGCGCGGCTGCATCCCCAAAAACCTGCAGTATGCTATCCATGGCAGTCTCTGAATCTACCTGGAAGACTGCCTCTCCCTCGATAGGTAACCGAAGGATGCGATACACATCCTCCAATGTGACGGTCATCTCCCCAGTCGGGAGATAGAACACATTGGTCGCCGGATCCCATCTCTCGATGAGGGCGACCATCAGGCTGTGATCTCTCTCTATCACTCTGTACCTCTGGACTCCACCGAGTCCCACCTCGCGCATGATGGCCCAATGAGCCGCAGATACGTGTGGTCTCATCCGCACCAACAGCGGGGGCATCCTATCCCGCATCGTCAACTGCTGACGTGCCTGCAAAACCAACCCACATCCTTAGACCTACTCTTTATTACAACATCTACTTTATCATCTAAACACCCTTTTTTATCCCCCCGACCATACCCCGACTCTCTACCACCCCCCTCTAGCAACCTACCACCCTAAAAACCCAAAACCATCCCACCCAAAACCAACAAAAACAAAACCCAAACAAAACACATGCAACCCAACCCCAACACAAAACCAACTCCCACACAAAAACCCAAAACCCAACCCAAAAGACCCAAAACCCAACCCTACATCAAACCCTTCTCCCACCTCCACCTCAAACCCAACCCAAAAACCCAAAACCCAACCCTACACCAAACCCTTCTCCACCCCTAACCCAACACCCACACCGACCCACAACCTAAACCCTTCTCCAAAAACCCAAAACCCAACCCTACACCAAACCCTTCTCCCACCTCCCCAACTCCCAAAAAAGACCCAAAACCCAACCCTACACCAAACCCTTCTCCCACCTCCAACTCAAACCCAACCCAACCCTACACCAAACCCCTTCTCCCACCTCCAACTCAAACCCAACCCAACCCCCACACAAACCCTTCTCCACCCCTAACCCAACCCCCACACAAACCCTTCTCCACAACAAACCCACACCCACCCACAACCCAACCCAAAAACCCAAAACAACCAACCCACCCACACAACCCACAAGCCACCGACGCCGGCCGATACATGACCGACGCCGGTCACCAACAACACTCCCTTTCCCTAAAATTGTGCAACCGATGCCGGTCGCTTAGTGACCGACATCGGTCACTGTCTTCTCCCGGAGCCGAACCCCCGCGCGGCCCCCAAAACCCATTTTTTACCTATTTCTACCCATCTACCCACCCAAATACCCTAAAAACTTACCCACCTACCCACCTTAGCCTATCTAGCCTATCTACCCTCTCCCTTTTTCAAATCATTCCCATTTTCTCATTATTTCCTAAAAAAGGTTAATTCCTACCCAAACCCCCAATTTAGCATAATACAACCAAATCACCAAATTAAAGAGTTTCGAATCTACCCGAATGACGACACGTCGTCGTGGTGGGATGGGTGGTAGCGGTCCAGCTGGTCCAGCCCCTCCAGCTCCTCCTGCCTGTGCCATGGCTCCAATCCTGATCTGCTGGGTCCCCGGCCAATCAACTGCTGCCTCCTCCTTAATCGGGCCCACTATCAACTCTCTCCGCCAATACAATAGCTCCACCTCACTCAATCAAGCCTCTAATCTCAACTCTCCATGTCAGACAAGTCGATTTGGTTTGCAAATAACAAAAGTGACAATGACAAGCCGTATTTTTCTTTTTATAGGTTTTTCACCTTTCACCGATATCGGTTTCATTTTTGCCCTAAGGAACCGGTATCGGTCCCTTAACCGATATCGGTCATTCAGAATCGACATCGGTTCTCTACCCAACTTTCACCCCATTCTTTGCCCTTATTTACCATTTGCCCCTTTTTAACCACATATCACCTATATCCACCTTTGCTGAACACCATTTGTTTACCCATTTGGCCCGACCCAAGGCCTCAACCTACCTATTTGGCCCGACCCAAGGCCTCAACCTACCTATTTGGCCCGACCCAAGGCCTCAACCTACCTATTTGGCCCGACCCAAGGCCTCAACCTAGTCTATTTGGCCCGACCCAAGGCCTCAACCTACCTATTTGGCCCGACCCAAGGCCTCAACCTACCTATTCGGCCCGAACCCAAGGCCTCAACCTACCTATTCGGCCCTCAACCTACCTATTCGACCTGACCCAAGGCCTCGCCCTACCCGTTTGGCCTGACCCAAGGCCTCAACCTACCTATTTGGCCTGACCCAAGGCCTCGCCCTAACAATTTGGCCCGACCCACGGCCTCACTCTACCCTTATGGCCTGACGCAAGGCCACAACCCAACAACTTGGCCCGACCCACGGCCGTATCACTTCAATACCATACCCACAATCAACGTTTTATTTTATCCATCCATCATGTACCTTTTGTTCAATCGAGCTCACCTGTTCATGTTTTAGCATGATTAGGGTCCTTGACTTGATCTGTCGACCAACTTTTCCTAGACCTAGACCATGATGTTTATCTCAACCAAACCAACCATTTGGTACTGCCGAACATGCCTAAACGTTCCTGTACCTTACCTGTTATATACCCTGGAGCTACTTCCTATGCCTTGGATACCAGGATTATATCACCCTTGTTTGGATAAACTATCGACCTTTGCCTATACACTGCTGGTTTTCTCGTCAAATCATGTACCCTAGTCGTACTATTGTATTTCAACATGCGTCTGCTTCCTTGGACCTACCCCACCACCTTACCATCCTCTCTACAACATTCACCCTTTATCAACCCTATCCCTGATTTCCCGTTCACTCAATCTATGATAGATTTGAGGGGGATTACCTATATCCTTAACAGGAGAAACCACTTCATATTATTGTCCGCGCAGCTTTACAAAACAAGCTACACGACAATAAGGGGCTAATGTAGACACCAAATTCGTGTCTTACGACCCCTTGTGACCCGCATCTCATCTCGCAATATAACCTCATCACCTAAACCTTACACAATTATTTATTAATTGCCTTCTAATTGATAAATCCACATCACCCTACCTACCACCTCACTTTGCCACTTCATCATGACCTAGCCCTAACCCTAAAACTAACCTAATTAAGACCCATAACTTGGTCCACACCTACACCCATAACTAATGACCCCTTTCTCACACCCAAAACCGACCTTCTAGTCACTTGACCGAGCCCGCAACTGATCTCTCGGGAGAAAAGCAGGGAAGGTGGGCTATTTTACTAAAAATAGCCTACTTTTTCCTTACCGATGCCGGTTCCTACTCGACCGCCGTCGGTTACGCAACCGCCATCGGTTCCCTGTAAATGGGCTCCCCAAACCAAAACAACAGATCGGGATTTCATTTTTGGAGATCAGTCAAAGGATTTCTGGATCAACAGAGAGCATTGCGAGCGAGGAACAGAGTCCTAATCTTCATTTAATCAAGCAGAGACGAGTAAAGAAACCAGAAGTGCTTGCAGTAGAGGAGATCAACTTGCATCTTTGTCAAAACCAGTAAGTCATATCTTGCATGTCCTCTGTTATAACATTTCTTATGCTCTTTGAATCACAGTCCTCCTAAATCCGTTTCTGAATCCACTACCCAACGTGCCATTGCATCTAACTGTCATTCTTTTACCCCTCATCATCTCATTTCCTAATATCATCCATAAACCAGCCTTACAAAACACCATAGCTACTAAGAAGATCCTAGAACCCACCGGTATCGGTTATCAGTAACCGGCATCGGCTATCATAACCGGCATCGGCTATCAGTAACCGCCATCGGTTCCTCTGATCAAAACCAGAAAACCAGCCTTTCCCCTACCCAGTTCAACGAAACAATTTAATTGATACTTTACAGTCTTTTGTGTTAATTCATATTAGCAGGGGAACTGACCACCTTCGAAAGGAAGTTTTATATTTCCTGGGCCCAAGGCAGTTTCCTCATTTATTGTTTAATCAAATCTTGTGGTCTTGTGTTCTTATTTGCAGGTAGTCCTTCCAAGGTAAAAAGGAGTTCTCCGCAGTCAACCTGATCTTTCTCTACGGTACGTGCACACCATCTCGACATTCCACAGGTATTCCTCCTAGCCCCTAACCTTATCTGTTTCTAAAGGAACGAAACATTTCCGAGAGAAACACATTATGGGACCATGAAGTGAGAGGGTAGGCCCCAATGCCACACCTAGTACTGACACAAACACATATTTTGGCCTCACGTACCTTTGGGTATATCAGGGACTCCATCTGTAACTCACCTAAAACAATCCCTAGATAACCTTTGTCTTAGTTCCTCTTCATCCATTTTTCATTTCAAACCTTCTTAAGATAATGAAGATAGTTACAAATTTCTTCTGATTGTGTGGTTTTAAGTTTTAAAAACAATTATATTTTCTTTATTGATTGTTTGTTTATTTCATGGTCCCATCTAGGCTATAGTATCTCTTTTAGAATCTTTCAAATATGGTAGAATCAATTCAGTGCCATATCCAAAACATCCCTAGTAGAACAAATCCACTCTTAGAAATAGAATTAGAACCTCTACATTCTCCTAGTACCTAATCAACCACATCAGAGATTCCTGATCCATCTAGCCCACACTTCTTCAACAACGGTGATCCAGTCTATACAAAAAATCTATATTATAACCCAATGGTCCTCAATTCTTAACTCACCTCCCAAGGTGTCATTCTCTAACAACCAAATCAAGAAAAACAACCTTCTATCACCACTTTCACCATTGATTATACCTGATTCATTGATTTGATCATGAGCTTGTTATCAAATAAATCTCCCCTTACCCCTCCACTAGTAACATAGGCACATCAATCCCTAATTCATCATCCCTTGTCATTATTTTCAACCTTAACTCTACCTCATCACAAGACATGTGCAACCAACAACCATATTTATCTTCTTCAAGCTTGTCAGCCACATAAACCAAAACTACGACATCTCCTTCTGTATCTAATCACATAGCCTCTAGTGCTCCTCTTTCACCTCCTGTAAGCTTAGTCAGTATTCCTATTACTACGAACCCTCCTATCACATCTCATATCATCCCATCACAAAAAATTGCATCCGCAATCCATAATCTAATCTTATTTATTCCTGCATCTACATCCCTTGTTAATACGAGTTCCATCGCTAGTACTAACCCCTTTTCACAATAAGAATTGATTGCCACTATCTTACAATATAGCACCATCCCTTCTCAGTACCTAGAATATCCCTCCCAACCTCGTATCCACACTTCTATTCATATCCCCTTATCAATACATTCAAACCTCACAACCCTAGTCTCTCAACACCCCCAAAATATCCCATCAAGTACCCCTCTTCATCATAATGTATCATTACCGTATCAGTTATATCAACAATAAAATCCACATATCTATAATAAAACTATCTCATGATCCTTAAATCTTAAAAAACAACCTCAAATGATCCTTTACAAGCACTTATGAATATGATTACAAGACTTGAAGCCTCCACTATGGGTCCTAAGATTACCCTTTCCTATGAACAAATCTACAATGAACCTATTCACCCATCAATACCTTTTAAAGCTTATCCCTCACATTAGGTACTCCAAAAATTTACTAAATTTTATAGTAAGGACGACTGTACGCACCCAAAATTACACGTGCTATATTGTTAGAAAATGGCTACGAAAGGCCCCCAATGATGATTCATATCTTTTCCAAAGGTGTTCGAGCTCCTAAACCTACTTGTAACTTATATTTGTAGCCTAGTATGCCTTACTTAGCCTTTACATGTTTTTTCTTAGCTTCCCACTTCTTTTTGGCCCTGTTTTGACCTTTAGTGTTAAAACCACCACCTAGGCAAGGCGACGGTCTTGTGCTCATTTTCCAGAATCTTCTAATGTGATTTAAAATGCATGTTGTTTCACTTAACTTCACTTTGAATGCATGTTTCTTACCCATTTTAGCTAATTCCAGGCTTGGATGCCTTATGGAATTCTGTTCTTCACTTGTAATTTGTAATTGATCGTGATTGATTGTTCAAAATTCCCCTTCACTATTGATCTAGCACCTCATTGCTGCCAAATGGCTTGGACCATTTCCCATCTTACCTTCTATATATTGATCTCTTTTTCTCAAGCAAATGGTCGGAGATCATTTTTGTGTATTCTTGCATTGTTGAGTTGCCACTTTCTTGCTGGAAACTGCAGCCAAGCTTTGTTCACTTGTGTTATCTCTCTTCCACCTACTTTACTGCCACGCTACCATAAAGCTACCACTACTCCAACACCTTCTCTCTTTTTCTTTGTTGCATTCCCAATCCCTTAGAATCACATGAACATAGTAGAAAGAAAAGATAAGATGAGGGGACAAAGAACAAAACAACTGGATTTTCCATTACTCTATGCTTCTAGGTTGGATTTGATATTGGTTTTCTCATTGCTTCAAATTGTTATTTCTGAATCATACGCATATATTAATATCAAATAGAGTAGAAAATAAGAATTGTAATTGTTGCAATCATTCAAGAGCTATAGTAAATCAATTCAAATAGGAAATCCTCAATAGAAGTATTCTTTATTTTTCGGGGAAGTTTCAGGGAAGAAAAGCTTCTTAGACGCTCTGATTTCTTTCCCTACTTCTGAGGCAAAGTGGGAAGTTAAATTTGCATCCATAGTTTAAAGTAAATATTTCACCATTTAAAATAGAATAGATTTCTTCTGCACATATAGACAACCACGTCCGGTTTTTTATATGTTTTACATTTGTTAAATTAGATTAGAAGTCTTGATTTCCTCAAAATCCAGAAAAGAAACAAAATATTTATTTCATTAGATTAACAACTTGTTATTGTTTTATTGCACTTATATCTTGAAAATATGAAAAATAGATAGCTTCAATTCAATTAGATTAGCTGTTTTTGTTTAATTAGATTAGATATTTCCAATTCATGATCATCAACGGTCCCAAGAAAGAACGTACTTACAGAAGTGATCTGTGGGTACCATAACCGAATGGTCCCGAGTTACTCATAGATATAAATACAAAACTCCATCTTCTTGTCCTTAGGACACTAACTTGATACGCCGAGAAAATACAACAGTTAAATATCTTAAACATCATGGCTGATAAGTCCTATGAGTTCTATACATCCCCTGACAATTTTTTTTGACAATTCACATGACCCTATAAGGAGCTCAACAACCCAGATCATACAGTAGCGATGCTAGAGTCCCACAACCAAACACGCCTGAATTACTCACTGATATTGATAGAAGTCTGCGCATATTGGTTTTCCATACATCACCATTACCACCTAACATCATATCATAATTGAATGTTCTAAATGAGGAAGCTCACCACACCCTCACATTCTAGACTGCCCCCACCAAGTGAATTTGATTTTGTAAAACCAAGCCTCTTTCATTCGTTTCATGACCCTATCTGTACATATTTATAAGGATCCCATTGGTTTCCCATGAATTTCATAATTAGTAGAAAGGATATCCGTAGAGATCAATATTAATTGGAGTCTGTGCATTGTCATCCTTTCTGATCCATCCATCTGACCCGTCCAGGTTAGAGAGAATTTCATCCTGCTTGACGAGCATATCCCATTATTACGATTTGAAGACATTATATTGCCTTGAAAACCTATTCATCCCATTTGTGCACACTTTTGTCCACTACCACATTTCGCTACCATCTAGCCATCTATACTTCCACATCAGCTACCTCGGCATGACCTCGGGGCGTCGATTGCAGTTGAAGGTTATGTGTTGATTTTCATTCATACAAATTGGTGAACCCAACATGAAGAGCTAGTCTATTTTCATTTCCATTTTCTCTCATGCATCTTCCCTCTCTCCTATTATTCTACGGGTATTTATGTACTCCCCAAATATGTCGGGGAAAGACGGATACAACCGATCCATTTTGGGTTTAGAGGTGTAATACTATCAAATGGGTAGACAACAATGGTCACCCTCATTATCTATATGGACAAACAAATAATCAACCCATCTTCACGCCTCTCAAAATCATCCTCCTCAGGGGAACAACAATGGCTCCTTGGTTAAGATCAAGGAAATCAATCAACTTACACAAACACAACAACCTAAAATTTCAATCTCCAATAACATGAATTTTACCAAAGAATCAGGATCATCTCCTTGGGTTTTATTCAGGCCACAAATCAGTATACAGTCTGATAAAATCCCATTATTAGATGAGGAGTATTTAGTACGTTAGTCCAGAAGCATGCAACACTTCTAAAACATGAGTCAACCTTTAGATAGGGTGAAAGGACATATAGATGTCTTGTTTCAAAACATCACTAAGACCCCTCCTACAAATTTTTTTTTTACTAATGAGGGGTGGCAAAACAACAAACAATTTATAGCAAGATATCACATGCCTCTACCACCTACCAAGGTTCAAAAACATATGCTAAAGAAAAAAACCATAGGTGAGATTATCTCAATGTTGGCGGACAGGGTTAGAGAATTAGAACTAGCCTAAGCTACACATGCTTCATTTGTTGTTGGGTAAGGGAAGGTTATCCACCATTCATAGAACTATGGCCAAGTGCCTACTACACTAAATCCTCAAGTTTACATGGGCATTCCTAGCCCCAGGGATATTCTCATTGGGTCAAGCACCTTGGGTATGCCCCCCATGCTACGTACGGATATACACAATAAGAACCAGTCAGAAGCGTATTCTCAAATACCACCCTAATTGGAAATGCAATGTTCCCTGGTTTTGTGACTCCAAATCCTTTCTAAGGTAATGTTCCCCCCTACGTACACATGTATTCTAAGTTATCACAAGGGGACATGTACTCTTACCCTGTCCTATATGGTCAGCCATAGGTGATTCCTTATGCCCTAGCAAATGTATATGCTACACCATATCAATAGCCAATTCCACCTCCACCTCCCCAACAAGGATCATCAATGGTCAAGTTTTACGTAGTAGGGACCTACTATGAATATCTCAAGGAGCCCCTCGACTTCTCCATACAAAATGTCATGCTCCCAAGGCCTCGGCTAGACCTTACAACATTTAAAGGGGAGGGAGATCCAAATGCACACATCAAAGCATATGTAACTACCATTCAAGATCTACTCCCATGGGATGTATTCATTGCAAAGATCTTCCCTAAGACTTGTTGTCACAAAATCACTACACCCTTCGAATGGCAAAAATGTGAACAGGACATTCGATGTGATTGGGACACATGGAATCACCTCTCAAGCTGTGGGAATTTGGATCGAAGTGAACCTCTATAGAAGGCCAACTTCCTCTTCCTAAACTGAATGATTTACTACTCCTAGTGTAATAAAATGTCCATCTAACCCTAAGCTAACATCTTCATGAGTTTTAAGGAAAGATATTTTGCAGAATTGAAACTATACTAAGGGTGGTGATGCACCAAATTAAGGAATATTTAATATCTGGAAGGGTTAGTGTGGGAGGGATGTTTGCATCACTGACCACCTTCACCTATCGCCACTCAAAAGGGTACAAAATACCACAAACCAGGGATGTACATTCCTTCATTAAATTTGAGCATACATAAGGATAGATCAAATTGGATTCAACACAATTAATTTATCATGAGGAAACCACACATGCATATGTCAAACATCTATTTCTACAACTAGGGATAATGATGACATAACTTAATACAGAAGAAAATAAGTTTTTCACAACTGACATAAAAGATAGTCACATTATTCCTTCACAACATGAAATAGATAACCTGAAATAAAAGTAAGATAATCACTCACATTAAGGAATTGTAAATTAGTATAGTAAACATTGATCAACCATTCAACACAATAAATCAGATTTCCAATAGCAAGGTGTAACTATGAATATAATTAAAAGGTTTTTTAGAAATCTCTAAGGCACTCTTCCAAGCTTGAAGATCAACTCCTACAAAAAATAATCCCCCCCTTTGTCTCAAGCATTCTACTATTTATAAGTACCTCGATTGAGCCATTACAACTGGGCCGTTAACTAACATTGTACTAAAAATAGACATATCATTAAATTAAGGGAACATGCTCCCATGAAAATAGCAAGTTTGTTGCAGGGGTTTGACTCAGTCAGCCCTTCAACTTCGAATGATCCGGAGCTTGGATTTTTCTTTTCATGACTGCTCAGCTTTGGCCTAGTTCAACTACACCTTCCCCTCCTATAAATTTTGTTGTTCTCCTTCCCACATAGCCATTCGGTGCTTATACTCAATGAAGCACTTGATAATTCCCTAAATTTATTCATCTCTAGGCCCAAACGCATAGTGATTCATTACATCTGTCATCTCAATCTCCTTTGTGATCTTGGCTGGCACTCTTTGAAGTTTATTCGTAACCTTCTTCATCCTCCCTATGAAATTTTGGCACAAGACCAATCATTAAATGGAGTCACTATTGAAAGTTTTGGTGACCTCATTGTCATGCTTCACTAAATCCTTGAATTTTCCTTAATTTTATCTTCAGGAAGAGCTTTGATTTTTTCGTTGAAGAATTTTCAATTAGCAATATAAAATTCTTCTGAGATGTCATTTAGAGCATCTGTGATTTCCACTCGTTTATCCTCCAATTTCTTGATGAAATCCTGCAATACTTGGCACCAAAATTCCATGGCCTTTTGGTATTCAAATAATTTTGAGGCATCATCAATCACCTCTTCCTAAAGAAGCAATTCAGGGTCTTCTTCTCTGATCTCACTCCATGTTGCCAAATTTAAATTCAGATTATTATTATCTTCAGAAAAGGCCTCATCCATTTTACAAATAGCATCCTTCCCAACCTGTAGATCATTATATATTTTGACAACCTCCTTGATTAAGGGATTAGCTTCCTATATAATTCTCTCCATCCATCCACTCATTGATCTCCCTTTCTATCCTAGCTTCTCAAGCTCATGATAAGAAATATCATCAATTATAGACGAAATCTTCATAGCTGTAGTAGTTGAGACTTCAGTAGATGGAGTGGGTTAGGTTACTTTGCGTAGCAGTGCAGTGAGCTGCTTGACCTTGGCTTTGAGTTCATCTTTGGTGGCCTTATCTTTGTCATATTTTTCCAAAAGAGCCCCAAGGGCAGTGTGCACATATTGCTTGGCTCCTTCATGAGTGGCCTTTCCCAATGAGAATTTTGAGATCCGATAGTCCAAAACTATGATTGTTTCTTTAGTTTTCCCCTCAATGGGGGTGACAAATTCTATCACCCATTCTCTAGATGGGTTAACTGTCAGACTTGACTTAGTTCTTGGTCTCTTGGCCTTTCTCTTGGGCATATGCTCTAATATGCTGAGATCTATAAAATATCCTAGAGGCACCTTCTTATTTTTCTTGGGAGTTTTCCTGAACAACCATCCTGGTATGGCTAAAGCTAATGAAGATGGAGTAGTGGATCCAATACCTGAAACATTTGTTAAAACAAGATCACTAGAAACACCATCTGGAATTTGAGGAGTAGTAATGATGGATGTAGTGGATGTAAGGAAAACCATATGAGTTGATAGAATAATGCTAGGGGGTATGATTGAAGAAAATGGGAGTGTTACGGGAAGTGAAGAGGAAATGGGTGACCTAATATTTTCCCTAGCTGATAGAACTAGAAGTGATGAGAATACTTGGGCCATAGAAGGGGATGGGAAGGAAGAAATTATTGTGGAAGTGGAAGGAAATGAGGCTAGAAGTGACAATGGAAGAGGAGGAAAAGATGGCTGATCTTGTGTGGCACTAGGAGAATCATTGAATCCCACTACTTCTGTTATAGGTTCTACAGGAGATATAACCTTAGGAATAGGTGCCTTAGAAAAAGAAGAACCTCCAACAAAAAATGAAATCTTTTTTGGGATTGTAGGAGCCTTTTGAGTCGACCTTTTTCCCTTAGTGGGTGTTGGTTGGCTTATTGCTAGTAGAGCTCCTGTATTTGTAGGTTGATCTTCCCCTTTGGGTGAGATTCCCAAGGTGGCCAACCAAATGAAGCTCCTTTTTAGAATGGGTCCCGCCCTCTCCTTTGTATTGCTGCATTCTTCCACATACCAATCAATCCATGGCAGTGGTTGATTGTAAACATTATCACCCTTGTATGATGAATCCAAAACCTCATCATTGTCTTGCATGTCCTTTGGCACATCAGCCAAAACAAAATTTTGAACCTCATCAAGGGTCAATCTTTCATAATATATTTGATGAATGATATACTCATCACGACAGTGAATCCATATATCCTCTAATTGGGGCACATGGGTACTGGACCGACTTGTCTCACGAAATTTTCCCCAATAATCAAAATTGGTCTGTGGATGAAAATTTCGCAGGGTTACCTCGTCCATTTCTGCATCAACATTTTTAGCCCTGTGAATATTTGGGAAAGAGTACCTGCTAATCAAAATAGGGAAATGCATTCCCACTTTGTGATTCTTGTTTTGGATTTGATGATAATCCAATAACTGCTGAACCAATTCCAATAGAATCTATTTGTCTATAGGACACCTTGGCAATTTTCTTGGGGCACCTATGAAACTTGGAATCTAGATATAGGTGAATGTAGGAAACTGAAAGTAGATTGCTCCCCATTCCCGTACTTCTTTGAAAGATTCATCGAAAATCCTCCGATTATATAGTTCTTTATCAAAATGATAGAGGATGACAACAAAGAAAGCATCGTTGACTCTGTGGAAATGCCTGCTTCCCTCATCCAGAGTGAGTTGGGGATAAAATTCATATATTTGGGAAGTGCTGTGAACACCTCTAATATTCAAACTAGTAAAATGTCCCATAGCAGCAACAACATACACTAGAAAGGATGTCATGTAGAAAGTCTTTGTAGCCGACACCTTGCTCAATTGATAGAAAATGGAACAACTAATATGCTCCCCCATCAGATAAACTCATTATTCTTCTTGATGGTAGCGATGTAAAAAATATCCATTCCTGGAATTCCTTTGCAGAAGGGAGACTTGAAACTCTACTTAGTAGCACAATAAGATCACTGACCTCTTGAATAAAATTCGACTGATGCATAGTTTTGGGTAATTTGGTGAAGATTTTGGCTAGATAAGTTTTTAGCATGATTTTTGAGCATACATCCTCTTCCTTGTCCCAATGTTTCACTGCTAACTCTGGCAAAATTGTGGCATAATCTTGAACATCGGGAAGTTTGAGTAGATCTTCGAAGAAGTCTGGGTCCAAACGGATTACTACATTATTATCATTATCTCTGACCGACATGGAGTCTTTATCAAAGTGGGCTTCTGCGGCTAAAACGAACTCTAGGAAATGCATGGATGTGGAAAAACTAGAAGTAAGGGTAATCCCACTGTCGTAGATGGCATGCATCTATGATTTCTTATTTGGAGCCTTTATTCTTTCCTAGAAATATGGAAAATAATTTTTCCCTAGGTTGGTGTCCCATATATTCCCTAAGTCAGAAGACAGGTAGGAGTGAGGAGCAACCCTAAGAAATGAGTACTTCATCTTTTCTTTTCCATTTGAAGTGGAAGTAGACATCAAGCCCTATGTTTTGGGATACAAAGTCGGAGAAATATCGAAAGTAAAATCTCCAAAAACTCGAAAGAAAAAACTCCATAGTCATGATTTGAAAAGTTTTGAAAAGAACGTCGAAGCCAAAAATTTTGAAAATTTTCTTCGAAAGAAATCTCTGAAAATTTCTCCAAAATAAATCTCCAAAATAAATCTCAAAAAATTTTCTCTGAAAGATGAGGGAAAGGATTTTTTCCAAACAATGCTAATTCCCAAACCCTAAAAAATGAAAATGTTGAGAAAAAATATGGGAAACTCAAGAGGATCGTTTGAACAATTCTAAATACTTGAAGAAAACTCGAAATGTAAAACATGGTGAATAAAGGGTTTGTCATTTCCAAAGATACACAGAGGGAGACCAAAGAGAAAACAAATAAGAAGGAAACAAAATAAAACACCGGATATGATTGCAAATATTGGCTCCTAATATGATATACCTAAAGATATAATGAAGGAAGGATAGCTGATGGTCAAAATGGTAGTCCATCATGCAGTACCAGATAATATAACTAGCTGGCAGGTATTTGATAGTGATGAGTAGATTTTCCTTTTCCTACAACAAGAGGAAGAGTTTTCTGCCAAACATCAGGATAAAATGCACAATTCTTATGGTGACCAAATTATACAATTGAAGGGTGAAAAAATACCAAAAGGTCTGGTTATACTTGAATCCATCTTTAATTCGGATGACCAACCCAAATGAAAAAACACCAATATGGTAGTCAAGGAAGAATATTTCAAAGATGTCAAGGTGGCAAGTGAAAAATGCTTAAAAATTGCTAAAGTATGCACCGTTCGAGAGAAGGAAGCTTTCATGGAATTATGTCAGGAATACCATGATATTTTTGCATGGAGTTACAAAGACTTGCATGGTTTCGATCCCAGCTTAGCTCAACATACTATTGAACTGGATCCGAACTCCAAGCAAGTTCATAAAAAACAGAGGCTAATCAATCCCAAAATTGAGCCATTGATGAGGAAAGAGCTAACCAAGCTTATTGAAGCCTACATAATTTTTCCCATCAAGCATTATTTGTGGGTAGCCAATCTGGTGTCCGTAAGGAAAAAGAATGGTGAAATTCGGCTATGCGTAGATTTCACAGATCTGAACTACAACTCGTTGAAGGATCACTACCCTCTTTCGTCAATGGAGCAAATCATCCAAACCATGGTAGGGGCACAAAAGTTTTCTTTACTTGATGGATATTCAGGATATAATCAGATTTTGATTCAAGAATCTGATCAATTCAAAACGGCTTTCACCACTAAGTGGGGCACATACACTTACGACAAGATGCCCTTTGGGTTATCTAATGTAGGGGATACCTTTCAAATATCCATGGATATGGCGTTTAGAGGACTCATCAATGATATGACCTGGTTTACCTTGATGATATCATTGTATACTCCAAACATGCTAAGATCATATCACTCATCTAAGAATTCTTTTGAAGAGTGCCTTAGAGATTTCTAAAAAACCTTTTAATTATATTCAGAGTTACACCTTGCTATTGGAAATATGATTTGTTGTGTTGAATGAATGTTTACTTTTTGAATTTACAGTTCCTTAGTGTGAGTGATTATCTTATCTTTATTTCAGGTTATCTATTTCATGTTGTGAAGGAGTGCGACTATCTGTTATGTCAGTTGTGAAAACCTTATTTTCCTTCTATATTAAGTTATGTGATCATTATCCCTAGTTGCAGAAATAGATGTTTGACATATGCATGTGTTGTTTCCTCTTGATAAATTAATTTTGTGTTGAATCTAATTTGATCTATCCTTATGTATGCTCAAGTTTAACGAAGGAACGTACGCCCCTGGTTTGTGGTATTTTTTACCCTCTCGAGTGGTGATAGGTGAAGGTGATTAATGATGCAAACATCACTCCCACACTAACCCTTCCAAATATTAAACATTCCTTAATTTGGTGCATCACCACCCTTACTATAGTTTCAGTTCTGTAAAATATCTTTCTTAAAACTCATGAAGATGTTTGCTTAGGGTGATTAATGATGGTCATTTTATTACACTAGAAGTAATAAAGCATTCATTTCAGGAAGATGAAGTGGGCCTTCTCCGGAGGTTAAATTTGATCCCAAGTCCCACAGCTTGAGAGGTGATCCCATGTGTCCCAATCACATTGAACGTCCTGTTCACATTTTGGCCATTCGGAGGGTGCAATGATTTGGTGACAACAAGACTTTAGAAGGTATTTCTCTCAACTGGTATTACAGGATACTAGAGGCTTCGATAAACTATTTTAAATAACTCATGTATGAGTTTATTAAATATTTTTACATGAATAAACTACTAAGGATAGGAATTAGGGAATTACTACACATAAAATAAGAGCACAATGAGTTTTCCACACATTTCATCCAGTGATGGTGGCAAGTCCTCTATTCTTCAACAAGCACTCCTAGCATGGATCAGATGGAGCTCTGCGACCTATTCCTCCATTCTCTTAATCAGGAAATGAAGGAGGAGGTCTAGAAGTTCCCATGTAGGAGCTATGAAGAGGTGCTAGAGGGTGATCTCTATATAGATCAAGTAGTGATAGACAGTGGTCACAAGACCTATGACTCTAACGAGAGATTGATCACTCCCAATTAGGGTAATTCAAGTTACCCTAACAATAAAAATAACAACCAAGGACCTAAGGTCCTCAACAAAAACCATGGTGTTATAATCCATGGTGTTACCAATCAAATAAAGAAGCCCAACATTGTTAATACTCCAAGTACAAGTAACACTAACAACAACAATAACGGTAACAATCAAAGGATTAACAATTTTTCTCCCATGATAAATGTGGTGGACTTCAATCATCCTCCACCCCAATAACAACAAAAATATAAAATTCAGGCTCAAGGCCCCAGCCAGTACCCAAGTGGGTACCCAAACCAATACCCAAATCAAGGGCAATGACCTCCGAATTTCAACTACAATAACCAATAGTTGAATAATAATCGTAACTTTGGACCACAAAAAAATATAAAACAAAGGCCTTAGGATTACGATCCTGACCTATATTGTGGATTTCATATGGTCTGAGGACATGATACCAGAACATTTTGAGATTATAACAAGTTCTTCAAACATTTACTTGAAGACCAAAGACAACTCTTTATTGACATGTTTTTGGAAAATCCTACGGTGCCTACTCAAAATACTTACATGGGGCCTGTGTCCCCCCAAAATGTCCCACTCAGGATCTTTAATGATCTCCTCCTAACATGTCCCAACAATGGTAAGATGGACCCCAACGGATCAAATAAGGGTACCCCGATGGGAAACAATGATCATGAAGCTTTGACTTCATCAAACCCATCGATGACACCTCTATTGGATGTCCATTAACAAACTAAGATAGTAGGTCTTGTAGAGCTAGAGATTGATCCTCAAATAAATGTTGTCACTAAAACTAGAGATTATTATTTGCATCCTATTCCAATTTACCCGTCTATATTGGATGAAATACGTGAGACGCTTCCAAATCTGTAGGGGCTTATGACTTAATCAATGACCTAAGAAATACCTTTTATCACATCTCCTTCTTAGACCTGTTGAAGAACTCCCCTTCTCATGGAGTTGCTTTATTGGAAGCATTGGGTTTTGGACATTTGATCAATGTCACTCCTCCTCCAAAGGTGTATATAAACCATACAAACTTCGATGTCATCCTCTCGGGAAACCAAAAAGAGATATCATATTTGTATTTGACATTAGTAAGATGTCCAAAAACACTAAAGTAACATGAAGAGGTGATCTGGCCATGTGTCTAGAGGTTTGGATTTATAATAACTATGTAAAGCACACAATGATCGATGACAGAGCAATAGTCAACATTATTCCCTTTTATTTTGTTCCAAAGTTAGGTTATGGAGAAACTAACTACTCTTCAATGATAAACATGCTGAGTGGTTATGATATCCTCAAGGAAACATCAATTAGAACTATAGTGATTCCAGTCACCTTGGGACCCAAGATGATCCTCACAGATTTTTATATTATAGACCTGGAAACCAACTATAATATGATCCTCAGCCATCCTTAGATACATCACATGAAGGTGATTCCCTCCACTTTGTTTCAAGAATTAATATTCCTACAATTGGGGAAGGTCTTCATTGCATAGGGTCACTTGAAGCCATTTGAAATACACCTAGCTAACTTGAAAAAGAAACCAGGGGTGCATTCTAAATTTGAGCTCCGTGCAAACTAGTTAAACAAACCAACTAGCTCAACGTCTAAAAAAAACTAATTCCTATAACAAAATTAGAAACTATTGGCTTGATTGAGGGGATTCTTTCCATCAAGGATGAAACTAATTTCGTGGAGATGGTATCAACAAAAACCACACCAAATATTATCGAGTTATTAGAGAATGATTTACTTATTTTCATTCCATTTGATTCCATGGGTATAAGACATGCTTTGGGATTCGAATCTCTTCTAGCTGATGGGATTTTCATGGTTGAAGTGTCATAAGCAAAGGAAGAGGATACAAAGAATGATCCAACATCAATCTTCCTAAGAAAGTGTTGGAATCTTCACTTCGATGAAGTAAAGTGCCTCTTCGATGCTGGGGTAGGTGTGATCCTCACTTCTCTAGAAGGAAAGGTCATGTATTTTTCCTTCAAACTATATTTTGAACACACAAATAATGGTGTAAAGTACAAGGCTATCCTTCTTGGTCTCATAGTAGCCAAAAAGATCAATGATTGTAATATTAGAGTGTTTGGTGATTCGCATCTAGTTGCCAATCAAGTTTTAGAAGCATACGAGACTAGGGAGGAACACTTACAACTCTATAAAATTGTGGTGCTTAATTTGAAAAAGGTTTTGACTTCATCTCAATGGAAGCCATTCAACGAGAAAAAAACCTTCTCACAAATTTCATAGCTACTACTACTTCATGCTTTTGTTTGAGTAGAGAGTTAGAAGAAAACAACTTCCCAATTTCAGTTCATGTAGAACCCTTAGTACATAAGGTGTTAACAAGCCCAATCTTGGCATATGTTAAGGCTGAGAACAAACCCACCACTCTATATTATGTGAAAAATGATGAGGCTATCTTAGGATACCTTAATGCTTACACAGATTTACATCCCACACATCATAAGAGAGGCTTTTCTCTCATTCCTCACTCTTCCTCCTATTTTAGAGATCACATGAAAAACTCTTCCTTGTCAAAAGGCCTTGAAATTTGTGAAATATAAGAGGAAGGGGAATTGGAATTAACTCCAACCCCACCTGAGTTTGAAGAGGGTAATGCCTCTTTGATTGAAGGGACGATCAACATTAACATCGAAATGGAGGAAGACTCAAAAATCTTAAAGTTAGTTTCTTCGCTAATCCATGAAGAAGTAGAGATACATACGAAAATTCTTAAGGAGAATTCGAAATCCTTTGCATTTAACTAAAAAGAAATGACAGGAATTTATCCCCACTTGGAAGTTCACAACCTAGTGACCAAATCTAACACTAAGCCCATTAAGAAAAAATATAGACTAATGAAACCAAAGGTGGCACTGATGGTCAAAGAGGAAGTGATGAAAATCCTACAGGTGGGGTTCATTAAGTCAGTTGACTACTCAATGTGGGTATCCAACATCATGCATGTTCTAAAAAAGAATGGAAAATTATGGATCTGCATTGAATTTTGGGACATCAACAAAGCATATCCCAAGGATGATTTTTCACTGCCATCCATCAATGTCATTGTTGATTCAAAAATTGGTTATGAGATGTTGTCCCTTATAGATGTATTTTTTTGGGTATAATCAAATCAGGATATTCGAGGAAGATCTGACAAATACCACCTTTATCACTCCTTGGGGAACCTATTGTTACGTAATCACATTGTTTGGTCTCAAGAACACTGGTGCCACTTACCAACACGTAATGAGTTACTTATTCCATGATCTCATCCATAATATTGTAGAATCCTACGTTGATGACCTTCTAGCTAAGGCCATAAAGCATTGTGATCACCCTGAGGTGTTTTGCATCATCCTCTCTTGTTTAATCGAATACAGTGTTACACTCAATCTGGAAAAATGTGTGTTCAGTGTGACAGGAGGGAAGTTACTAGGATACATCATCTCTTCATGAGGAATTGATGTAGATCTAGCCAAAATCTAGGTAGTTTTGGAAATGATTCCACCTTCAGACGATATGGGCATTAGGTAATTTCTTGAAAATCTCGATGTAATCTAAAGGTTCATTCCTAATTTGACCTTTTCCATTCATCCAATGAACAATCTATTGAAAACTAATTTCTGGAACATCTATATTGAGGTTTTTGAGTCGGTCAAACGATTCCTACTATCGCCTCCCATGCTCATGCCTCCCAAATTGGATCGCCCTCTAATTTTATATTCATGGGCTACAAAAATTTCATTAGCTTGCATACTAGCTCAAGAGGATGACAAAAAATGATAGTGTGCAGTCTACTTCATTAGTCAAAAATTTCTTGACTATGAGACATGCTATATGCAGGAAAAGAAATAATGCATTGCTATAGTTTTCGCAACGAAGCGGTTAAGACACTACATTCTTAACCAAGAAACAATGGTTATTGTCAAGACTAATCACTTGCGAACGTTTCTAACACATGGCTCTTTATCGAAGAAGGTTGGACATTTCATGACTCTAATGGGTGAGTTCAAACTGACGTTTGTTAACCAAAATTCCATCAAAGGACAAATCATCGCAAACTGGTTAGTTAACAACCCATTGGACAGAGGTTATCTAGTTAACTTAGATTTTCCTAATGAATGCATAAACTATGTAGAAACCAAGCCTCCCATTTCTACGTGCCCATGGTATTATGATATCATTAACTTTATTTTGGACCACACATATCCTGAAGGAGAAAACTCATAATAAATAAGATGGCTACGTGACATAGCCACCAAATATGTAATCATAGAACAAGTGCTCTATCGCAGAGCCTTTGACGAAATGTTGCTAAGATTTGTTGATGAGGAAGCATCTAAAAATATCATCTATGAATCCCATAGTGAAGTTTTTGGGGGTCACTTCGGAGGTCATGCTACCACTCAAAAGATACATTGGATGGGCTATTTTTATCCTAGGTTAGAACATAACGCAGTAGAGTATGTGCGCAAGTGTCATAAGTTCTAAGAGTTATCTCATGAGATCCATAGACCTTCATAGGCTCTGAAACTAATTGCAACACCATGGCCCTTTTCCACGTGGGGTTTAGATTTGATAGGGAAATTCTCTCCCTCATCAACATATGGCTATAATTTTATAATTACAGCCACTGAATACTTCACAAAGTGGGTTGAGGGAATGCCTCTTACCACTGTACCAAGGTGTGTAATTGCTAAATTCATTTTGAACCAAATTATCTGTAGGTACAAGGTCCAACAAGTCATTATATCTAATAATGGAACATCTTTCAAAAATGAGGAAGCATTTGAACTATGTGAAATTTCAAAATAAGTCACCACATAACTTCTCTCTATTACCCTTAGGCCAATGGACAGGCTGAGACAACAAATAAGATGCTAAATTCCATTCTCCTTAAAACTGTCAAGGAGAAAAAACAAGATTAGAATTTAAAGTTATTTCTGGCGTTGTGGGCCTATAGAACGTCAATAAGAACACCAATGAGGGAAACTCCCTATTCTTGGTATTTAGTTTAGAAGTAGTTTTTCCACTTGAAGTTGAATTACCTAGTCTCTGTATCTCACTACAAGGAATTTTGGGAGAAGAATGCTATCGAGAGGCACAAGTCTCTCAGTTGGAAAGCCTCGATGAAGCTCGACTTAATGTTGAGCAATGACATAGAGCTTATGTTGATCATATGTGTCGGTAGTATAACAAGAAGGTCTACGAATGTGAAATATGTAAGGGAGATCTGGTATTAAGACTGGACATCCAGATAGAAAAAAATACCAGCGAGGGAAGGAAGTTCAAGCTCAAGTAGTTGGGCCCATATCGAGTCATAAAAGACTATAAAAATGGGACATACTGCCTATGTACACTAGAAGGTGAGGAATTTGTTGAATCCATCAACCCTCTTCACCTAAAGAGATACTGTGCATAATCCACCAATATTTCCATATGTACACTACTGCATTCTCATTAGTTAACTCATTCTATGAAATTTGTAATCAAGGATCTTATTTTCAAGTAACTCTCTAAAAGCACCCTAAACTTTACAAAGAAAATAGCATGACTAACTAAGGAAGGCTAACACCATTGCCAACTCTAGTCAAGGCTCTAAGTCTTGGACATTAAGATAGAAGTCAAAAGGAATCCTTAACTAGTATGAAAACAATGCAAAATCTAACTAAACATGCCTACTAATATTCCTTAATTACCTAAGATAAGCCTAAATAGACCTAAATGTGAAATCTAATGGTTATGGTTGCTACTCTAAACAATGGTTATGCCTTCATCTACTAACCTTGTTGAAGGCTTTAGGCAAGGATTGAACTTGGCTATATATCATATTTATTATATGAGATACAAATCAAAGCATGGTGTTTCGCATAGAATTTCGTTTCAGAATAGACTTGCTTCTATCCTTTCATTCTCTTGAGAAACAGATAAGGGTTAGGGCTAGGAGGAATACCTGTTGAGTGTTGGGAAGGTGTGTGCGTACCGTAGAGAGATCAGATCGATTGTGAAGAACTCTTTTTTGTCTAGGAAGGACTACCTGTAAGTAAGAATACAAGACCACCAGATCTTAGTTAGACAATAAGTGAGGGAACTGCCTTAGGCCCAGGAAATATTAGACTTCCTTTCAAAGGTGGTCAATTCCCCTTTTAATGCGAATTAAAGCAAATGATAACAAAGAACTACAAGATACTACTTACTAGTTCCTGATGAAGATACAGGTCCAAGGAATGTGGTGGAGACAGTAAGGCTTAGTTGGGATGATCCGGTATTGGAAAGCGAGCTGATGAAGCTATCCTCAGTCTTTTCTAATGCTTGGACAAGTGTGACAGTGATCTAGTTGCTCAGTTACAGTCTTCGGCTCGACCCTCTTCTCTGCAACCTCTTTTACTTGTTTCACTTCTCTTTCTCTTGCCAAAATGAATTCCGGATCCTCTGTTTTTGGTTGGGGGATGTCATTTACAGGGAACTGATGGTGGTTACGTAACCGATGGCGGTCGAGTAGGAACCGATGTCGGTTAGGTCAAAGTGGCTATTTTTAGTAAAATAGCCATCTTTCCCTCCTTTTCTCCCGAGGGATCAGTTGTGGGCTTGGTCAAGTCATTATTAGGCTCGTTTTGGTGCGGGTGAGGGGTAATGAGTCATGGGTGTGGGTCTGGACCAAGTCATAGGTCTTAATTAGGTTGGTTTAGGGTTAGGGCTAGGTCACGGTGAGGTTGTGAGATGAGGTGGCGGGGTTGGAGATGTGGATTTATTAATTATAAGGTAATTAATAAATCATTAGGTGTGTAAGGTTTAGGTGGTGAGGTAGGGTTAGGTTGCGGGACGAGATACGGGGTACAGGGCGTCGTAAGACCCAAATTTGGTGTCTACATTTTCCCCTTGTTGTCATGTGGCTTGTATTTTAAAGTTGCATTGACAATAATAAAAAGTGGTTGCCCCAGTTAAGGGTATAGGTAATCCCCCTCAAGTCTATCATAAATGCAGGTGACATGAAATCAGGGATAGGGTTGATAAAGGGTGAATGATGGTGAGATGCTAGTAAGATGGTGGGGTAAGTACAAGGAAGCTGACACACGTTAAAATGTAGTAGTGCGACCAGGGTACATGGTTTAAAGAGCCAACAAGCAATTCATAGGCAAAGGTCGATAGTTTATCCAAACAAGGCTGATATAATCCTGGTATCCAAGGCATAAGAAGTAGCTCTAGGGAATATAACGGGGAAGGTACAGGAATGTTTAGGCATGTTCGGCAGTACCAAATGGTTGGTTTGGTTGAGATAAACATCACGGTATCGGTTTAAGCAAAGCTAGGTGGCGGATCAATTCAAGTATCCTAGGCATGCTAAAACACAAACAGGTGAGCTCAATTGAACAAACAGCTACATTATGGGTGGGTAGAATCATAATTTGTTGGCTTCGGTCGAGGTACTTAAATGGTGTGGCTGTGGGTCAGGCCGATTGGTTGGTTGCAGCCTTGGGTTAGGCCAATTGATTTTTTGCGGCCTTGGGTCAGGCCGATTGGTTCGGTGTAGCCTTGGGTCGGGCTGATTGGTTGGGTGCGGCCTTGGGTCGGGACGATTGGTTGGTTGTGGCCTTGGGTTGGGCTGATTGGTTAGGTGCGGCCTTGGGTTGGGCCGATTGGTTATGTGCGGCCTTGGGTTGGGCCGATTGGGTAGGTGCAACCTTGGGTTGGGCCGATTGGTTAGGTGCGACCTTGAGTCAGGCCGATTGGTTGGTTGCAGCCTTGGGTCAGGTGGAATGGTTGGTGGTGGCCTTGGGTCGGGCCGATTGGTTGGTGGCGGCCTTGGGTCAGGCCAATGAATTCAAAATAAGGCTATTGAGCAAAGGCCGGGGGTAAGCGATGTGGTGAAAAATAGAGTTCGGTGGAGAAGAGCAGGAGTTAGGGTAAACTAGGTAGGTAACCAATATCGGTACAACAATAATAAAAGGAAACACATTAATAAAATACACAAACCCATGGTCACATGTAAAGGTAATCCCCCCCATGGGAATCCCTAACAAAATACAACACACACAAAAAACAAGTTGCCATGGTGACCGTGTTGAATTCACCCAGAATTCCATTTTGTTTGGTCTCCAATCCCCCGATGTTTTGTTGTGATATTTTTAAACCTGCAAAACAAAAATACTTGCTCCGGCCTTGTGGCCATATCAAAACGTCCAAAATGAATATATAATATAATCACAAAATCATCTATACATATGAATCACAACAGTCATCAAGGTAATCAAACAAATTAATTACAATTTATATCGACAACTATGTCATCATCAAATATTTTTTCTCCTTTTCTAGGTTTATTCATAATCTCCAAAATCACATGTCCAAATAAATTCCATTAAACATCCATGCCAATAGTATATCATCATCCACACTTGAGTGTCTCTAATAATCACCATGCATTATATATAATCAGATTCAACAATAATCTAGGATCTGACATCTAACACCATACTAAATCAAACTATTAAAATATCTGTCATAGTCTATAGTATCATGATCAGTAATAAAAGGTGCCAAAGGAAATTGGGCACTACATTCTCTTAGCTGGAGGTGGGTCAGAAAAGGGCTCTCTGATATTGATATTGTTGGTACGGATTCTAGGTTGATGAGGAGAGGGGTAAACAGGGGGTAGGTTAATTAGAAACCATGTCAAAGAAGTAATGATGCCGAAGTAAAATCACAACTTGATGCATTAGAAGCACCCCCATATAGGTCTAAACACGCCTAACTGATTTTTCAAGAAAATGTAAGATGTAATAGGGAAGAATCACCTTATAGTCATTCCTAAAATGGTTCAAGACCACTTGATGATGAAGTGGTGCTGTTGAGAAGCGTCCTTCTAGGGTGACGTAGTGCATAATCATTTTAGCAACTTTATCAAATGGTTTGAGGATAGAAGAACAAATAATCCCCGATTTCCTAATCTCGTTTTCTTCATCTCCAACCATAAAACGCTGTTCCTCAGCGTATTTTTCAAACTTATTGTGGTAAAAATTATTTCTTTCCATACTCAGTCTAGTGATGAATGAAATCAAACCCTTTGTGATAGTAAAATCCTTTCCATTGACATTGAAAACTATGTCTTTCCATTTTCAAGAAAAATTCAGAGATATATGGACATCATGGCCTTTAATTCTTTGCATTAAATCTGTAAAACCCTCCACACTCAAGGCTTGCCATAATTCTACATCTTCCTACCAGGAAGGGTTACAAATGGGATCCACTCTACACATAGGACATCCCATACTGAAAGTGATACTCATAGATGAAGCCAAAACAACCCAACTGCAACTGGAGAGTGGCCATGTGACCAAAAACACAAAGTGGTAGAGTTTTCAACTCAATCCTTCGACACTGAAACACCTTTTGGAATACCCTTATTACGAAACCAAGGAAAAGAAAAATGGGAAAGGGTCCATTTGGAAGGAATAATTCACCAAATATGGGAGTACCGATGATCATTATCTCGTATGTGCTGAAGCTTCCGACTAACTCTGAATGACCTTATCTTCCCTAAAAATGATTTCTTTTGCTGCGGGAGACATCTTCTCGAAATCATGCCAAAATTTGAGCTCATTTGTGATAACTCTATCATTTTCTAATGCATCCACCACCCCATTCCCCTCTCTATAAACATGACAAATAATGATGTTTATAATAACCTATTTTTGTTTGACATAATTAGTAACACAATTTTTAGGAATTCAGAATTATCATTTTAATTTAATTAGGACAAAATAACGAAATATACACATTTTGGAAAATTCTCTAGAGGTTTTTATTTCCCATATTCATATTAAAAAAATTCTTTTATTTTTTTTCACTTCACTATTTATTCGAGCGTAAGTGGTCATTTTAAAAATTTGATGATGATCATTTTACCTAAACATCCGCTTTGAGTTTTACCCTCCGTGGTCTCTTGATCATCGACCTTCCTTGTGTTGATGATGATTATTATTTCTTATCTAAATAGGGGATATTATATTATTTTTTCTAACATGTTTGTTTCCCATGGTACTATTGCATCTATTGGTCAGTATCTTCACATTCACCCTACTTGCCAAAAAAATATTTCACAACTCATACAATCCAAGCAAGATCATATTCATGCAACCTAGGAATATGTGTTAATATCTATGCTCATTCATACAAATATCATTAAATAATCCATATGCTTCAGCCCCAAGGATATCCTCTTGCAAGATGTCATTATTTATGACCTTCCTAAGGAGGGAAATACAAGTATACCCTCTGAGTATCTTACAAATTTGGAACATGTTACTACCCCTTGTGTTGAAATCAATGATGTTAGAAGGGAAGTTGACATGCCTAATATTGCTACCAACTTTGATCCACCATACACCAATGATCATAATAATGTTTCATCAGGTTTCCCTTCAATTGATTCAATCATTGCACCATGAATTTAAAGTCCAAATTCAAGCTATGAGTATTGAAATAAAATCTCTCAAGGATTAGCTACCAGATCTAAAGGATTCCTCATATTACCATGTATTTAGGAATCATGATCAATCTTGTTATTGTTTTTACTTTTTGTGAATTACTATTTGATTACCTTTTAATTTTTTAAGTGTGTTTCTAATTAACATGCAAAAAGGATGAAATGATGCAACAAAAGGTTATTATGAGATAATTAACTTCCAACATTAATTTCCAAATCAGAATAACACTTTAGAAAGTGACCATTGATTTTAAAACTATGAAAATACAAATGAAATATTACACTTGGCTGATTCTATGTGGATTTAGGAGGTTCCAAGTGATCTAAGTGTAGAAATAGGTTGATCTAAGACTAAATTTTCTTTGTTTTATGAACTGGTTCCTGAAACTAAACTTAGTCAAAATCATACAGCTCGGTCCAAAATGTCCCTAAAGTCCTGACCCTTCAGTATGGTCTTGGACCTACTTGGATTCTAACTCTGTAACTTTATGTGTGGCTCAAATATATGGAAATTACGCTCACTTTGTGTCGATCTTCTTCAATCTCCTTTGGAATGGCTCAGTAACTTTGATCAAAACCTCAAATCCTCATAGTGTAAGATGGAGTTCCTACAAAACAAAGTTACATGGGCTGTGGGTACCCTTGTACACTGTTGACATCACCACTACTTTGAAGAGGGCTCAAAATGTACTTCATTCTCCTAACATGTGCAATCTACCATGGTGTAATAAAAATTTGACAAGACGTTCTTTGAAAAAACCTTGCTTGAGTTTCACACTTTCTCAAATACTTTGGAAAGGTGAATTTGATTTCTTGTGAAAAGGAGATGGAGACTCTTGGACCTAGAATGTCACTTTATACTTGTAGAGAGTACTACCCTGATGGATTTTCATGAATTATTTCACAGTTTTGGGGGCTTGGAGTGCATTTTTTTCTTACTTTTACATGAGGATATCTTTAACGTGACCCTAAATGTGGTATAATTGATTTCATTATATAGGATTTTGATGGTTATTATGTCATGAAAGGTTTATCAAGAGGGAATATTAGTCCATATGAAGATGATGTAATTGAAAGTATTGATGCATACAAGTGCGAAATGTCAAGATCAAAAATTTCAAACGTTAGATTTCCAAATTTGAGTGTCTACATCTCCCCCCTTTAAGTATGAAATGAAAATTATATGCTTACAGGAAAATATACCTGAGTGTGTAGACATACTTTTTCTTTTCTCATAATAACTTTGTTTTGCACTATCCTTTTGTGTTGGTGTTGGCACACTCTAAAATTAAACCTATAACACAAAGTGTATTCAATTCCTAAGAGAGGAAACTAAATTTAACTCACAAAATGTACCAAAATTACTATAAAGAAATGTGAAACAAGGAATTCTAAAAGATATATAAAACATGGAAGGAATACATCTATTTTTCTTGAGGAGGGAATGTTATCCCGTTCTTGTGATTTGGAGATTCTAAGATTTGTTAAAGAATGGGGGATGATAAATCCATTTTTTGTGTGGAAGAGAGGTCAATGTGCTAGGTATACCAACCTAACACACAAATTTCAAATAAAATGACCGAAAAGAGGATCCAAAACACCCTTTCCCCGAAGGAAGACCATGTATCAAATGCATTCAATAACTAAGATATATTCCCCTTAATTATAAAGAGTATATGGAAACCTAAACTTTAAGAATATATCTAATTCATTGGCTTCCATAACCCTATAGGCCATACTGTTACAGATGGATATAATCCTAATTTTATACTTGATATGCATAATAGAAAAGAAAAACAAGTTTCCCCGTACTCTTCTCATATGCCCTACTAATGAGTAGAATTTAAATAGGACTGAATTATTGTAAAAATATGAGTGGATAAAGGATATCCATGCTCCCAATGTGTCCAAAATTGGAATTGAAACCAAGTATCATGAAGAAATAGAGAATCAAACACTTCATGCCCCCTGAAACTGTGCCAAACTGAGTCAATATAAATATGAAACAATATAAAAATGTTGTAATAATGATGATAAATATGAAATGCTAATAAATATGAAGAAATTTCCCTCTCAGAAAAACCATATGGTAGGGTCAAAACCATCCATTCAGTCCTGACGAGGTTGTATGTTTTTTTACCATTTATGAATTTTATTGAAATTTTCTTTATATGAATTTGATTCTGTAAGGCATTTTTATTTCTCCCCCTACAAATGTCTATGCCGATAAAAATTCATGTGTTTCACTGTAAATTTAGAATAAATCATTAGATGTTTTCCCCCTCTTTTAAAGGCATGTCTGTAATGCATGAATTTGAGTGTGTGGCTCAAAATGACAATATTTATACCCATGTTTTATATGTTAAAGAATATATAGTATAACCTCTGACCAATGATTGATGTGGTGGCCACAAGGAAGAAATTATACTTGTGAAAGGGGATGCACATGGTAAAAACCATGGCACAAAACAATATCAACAAGAAGAAGAATGTGTGATTATACAAATAATTTCAATAAAACCAAACGAAAATAACAACTATAGGAAGATAATGTGTTAATAAAAAACAAGTTGCATACCATATAGAAACTAGTGCATAACGTGTCAAGCAATGTTACATAAAAGGCCAAAAAGCCCGCAAACATGGGACACCCATGGTGTCATAAGACAATCAAGGCTCTTAGGCCTGCAAACAAGAGATACATAACCATACACAATGAATTGTGCCACAATCATGGGACACCTACGGTTTCACAAGTCAATCAAGGCCCTTACGCAATAATCAAAGGAGAAAACAAGCATACACACACACACACACACACACACACACACACACACACACACACACACACACACACACACACACACACACACACACACACACACACACACACACACACACACACACACACACACACACACACACACACACACACACACACACAACACAACTAGAAAACATGGATGAAAAACAAGCATATAAATATGTAATGAAAAGCATATGATATATCATATATGAAAGATCTATCAATAACTATAAGTGTTTCACAAGACAAATATGTTAGTCTTGTTAGTCTGAAAGATAAAAAATACAATATGTGTGTGTGTGTGTGTGTGTGTGTGTGTGTGTGTGTGTGTAATCAATCGTGATGAGGAAAGAAAATGAACTATAAAGGAAATATAGCACTTGGATGTAGTATGCAAAAGGAATATGCCCCCTAGATGTTAGTAGTCTGGATAAAGGATAGGACAAGACATGTTACTGTGTACCACTCTGTAAATGTCCTGCATCATGCTCAATATACCATGTAAACACATGTGTATAAAGAAGAAATGTTATCTATCAAACCAAAAGAGTAAATAACATGTATGTGAAGTGTAAAAAATGTATGTTATATAAACATGTCCTGATTTTATATTTTTGCAAATATTTAAAAATATATATTGTTTTAGGCCCTCCATGAGGGCATATATGAAAAACTATTCTCCACAAAGAAGGAAGGCTGATCCAAGAATGCCCCCATAGAGGGGAATAAATAGAAATGATTCAACTAAAGGATGGGAAGTGAGCTTTCCCACCTCCATGTGTGTGTGTGTGCGCGCGCGCGCGCACATGCGTGAAAAGTGTGGTTCAGGTGTAGAATCTATCCCTCAAAAGTTAAATTGAACCTATAAGAAGAGTGCATCATCAGGAAATAAGTGGGGGGTAGTATGAGAACTAACCCAAAAGATCCTTACAAGGATGTAAAGTGAATTTCAAAGATGATGGAGGATCAAGTATCAAATGTTCCATAGAATATGACACAAGTGCAAGTGGAACCATGGTGGTGATATGTGCCACAAAATGTGTATGAGGCAAATTAGAAATAGTAGAGCACTGAGAAGCAGTAGAATGCAATGTGTCATTTCTACAGGGTGGAATAGAAGAAAGGGACTCCTAGAAGACCATTAAGAGGCAGTAGTATGAGTTGTAAAGCTAGATGATCTACGTAAGATAGTATGAGGATGCAAACAACTAGAGATAATGTGTTCATAGGAAGGACTACAGGAGACCTAGATGCTCTAGAACTATATGATGTAACATGTGCAACTAAAGGCCCCTCAAGAGACCTAGAATGGTGTGAATCCGTGTTTGCAATCAAAGGCCTAGTATGAGACCTAAGAGGACTAGTGTGATGTGAAGTAGTGTGTGTATCAATAGGAATATCTATAGACACACTAGGAAGTGAGGTGGAAAATACAGAAGGGCAAGGCACATGAGGAGAGAAATCCCTAAAAGGGACACCATGGATAGTGGTAACTTGTTGATGACTAATAAAATCGATACACCAATGAATGATGGATGGGGAAGCCCTAAGGGAACATAGCCAAGGGAGAGATAAATGTAACACCATAGTAGTAATAGATTTAGTAACCAAGATTGAAGTTTTCATAGTAATAGATCCAATACTGATTGGTAGTGTAATGCATCAAAACTGTGGGTCAAAACCAAGTGCAAGAATCATAAATAATACCAAGAGATTGAAGTGAGGGCCATCCAAAAATGTTATCTATACATTATGGAGAAACCAAAACACCATGAATAGGAATATGATGAATACATACCATAATAGATAATGTCTAAGAGATAAATGTGTCATCTATATTAGAATCATAAAAATAAATGACCAATGTAGAAGGGGATGTGTAAGAAATAATGCCAATCATAACATCCAATGGGTGATCATAAGAAGGCGGTGGTGGCACTACATGATGTGTTTTATAAAATTCCATTGTATATGGATTAGTAGCATTATTAAGAAGAGGATCATTGAATTTTTTAGATTAACATTGTTATTGAAAATATTGTAAGATTTAGTGGGCTCATCCCATTAAATTGCTTTAGAGTTAATAAGGGCCTGAATGACATGTCCCATTTTAAGAAAATGATTTGTAGAGTTTTGTTTTTACTATAGGTAAAATATGGTTGAGGGGACCCTACCCCATATATAGTAAAGATCCTGATTGAGAAGATAAAAACATTACAAAGAATACAAAAGATACATATAAAAGGATTAATAAAATTTTAGCTCCTTCATGAGCATATAAACTAGTACATAACACAACAAAAATACTAATAACAACATCAAAAAAACCAAAGTCATACTAACAACATAGTGAAAAAACATCATAGTAAAATTAATAGCCATACAGACCCAACCATTACTTTTTATATTTTTCTAGATTGGATAAGATTTTATCCCATTCCTTTGATAGAGAATCAATGTTGGCACCCAGGGAACAAAGATCACATTCAGTAGCTTCCCCTTTCCTTTTTTTCAGGTTGTCATGCTCATCCACTTACCTATAAGAATTGGCCAAATTTCTGAGGGTATAAAGGTGTTACAGAGTGGACCTCATTGTAACAATACTCCATTCCATATATCTATGCAATATGGATTTAATATAATCCACCTCATTAGAGAGGTTATTGCAATTTTCTTTCATTTTTCAAGTTTTCCCCCATTGGTAATTTTAGCCACATCTTCAACCTACATTCTCATAGAATTCTAGTCATTAAAGATAAATTGAACTAAAATTTTCATAATCCTCATTTCACCTTTCATTTCTTCAATATCCATAGTCATTTTGGCAAGATGATTGTCTCCCTTCTTAGATTGCATTTGACCTAAGGCCTTGACCTGCAGCTCTAACTAGGTATTCATAGGAACCTGATACCCCTTCCTGATCAACTCCCCTATGGTATTAACAGAAAATGCTTGTACATTATTCTACTTAGGCTCATTGAGGTTATGTATCACATCAATTTCAACCACATCCTTCTCATCCCTAGAAACATCATCTTCTTATGACTCCAAATCTTCACTAGACTCATCTTCCTTTGAGTCTAAGTCCTCTTCCTCAACGTAATCCTTAAGGGCCTTCATAAGAGTAATACTTTTGTCAATACCAAGGGCATCTATTTTTACCAGGGCTATAATAAAACCTTGGTGAAGTGGGACATTAATTATGCTATTTTTAAACTATGTAATCGAAGTACATGAAGACTGGAACAAAAAATATGGAAAACTAAAGCTATGGCCATGTCTTCAAAAATTTAGCATAGGCATATGGTAAGCATAAATACATTTTTTTGAGCCTTCAAGGGTCAAAAACCAAATGAGGCTTAAGGCCACTTCATCAAAAGGGTGGGGTAAAGACGAGCATAAGAAACCAATGAAGTGGGAGGTAAGTTTTTCATTACCTTGCAAGAAAACCTTCAATTCATCTGTGGTATCCTTTTTAGGATTGTACACCTCCCTTCCTTCCATTGATAAACCCATGATGTTTTCCACCATTTCAATGGTAATATCTATGTGCATGCCTTTAAGGAGTTACCAATGCATCTATGGTAAAAAAAATAGGCATTAACATCAACGATCTTACTTTGGGGCTTACTCGTATCAACCTCAAATGGTAGAGCGGGAGACATGAGATTAAATTCAAGTATTTTCTTTAAAAATGTGCATGAAGCACAAGGTAGTTGTGTAAACTATCATCTTGTAGGTTATAATTGGATCTTAGTATGTTGAATAAAAAATTGACAATCTCTTTATAAGAAACCTTAGGGTCATGCTTTTTTCCTTTCAAAGTAGGTTTACTTTAGAACTTGGCAGCAGAAGAAGTTAAGGTGCTAGTAACATACTTGAATTTATTCATATGTAAAATCTTAGCTTCATGATATTTTAGTGTATGAAATAGATAATTTAAGGATTGAAATTTATTAAATATGACTCATTATTACAAGGGAGGAAGAAAAATTTAAACAAAAAGGTCTTCTAACTCACTAACAACTAATATATTGCTCATCTTAGTAAGCATTATGTGATAAAATAAGACATAATCACTGATATGATCTTTAGATCCTTATTTTATTTTAGATATTTGTGCTTAAGAGAACTTATCCCTTATGTTGATTAAAAATTATGCCAATAATTGATTTTCCAATGTAGTAAAAGTACACATAGAATGTGTTGGGAGATGATAGAACAATTGCAATGTAAATTGTTTAATGATCATAGAGAATAACTTAGTAATCAATATATATTTAGATGAATAATAAAAGTAAGTGACATGAAACTATTAAAGAAATTCTTGTGGATTACCCTTGCCATCATAGATAGGAAGCTTAGGTATAGTGAAACCAATAGGAAATAGGTATGAAACAACATCACGTACAAGTGGATTATGTAGTAATTGAGAAGAGTCCATAACATTAGAAATATAAGAGACACCCTGGTGTAATTGTAAAATTTGTCCTTAGAAATAATGAATGAGGAATCAATATCTTGTGTGGTAGATGAAGATTTGTGTAAGCTATTATGATGATAGATAGGAAATGTTGTAGCAATAATGGCTGCAGAAATAGGAACAAACACATTTTACATGGGTATGCTAGGTCCCCCTTAGCAATAGTCACTACAGATGTGGGTGTAGTATATGTCTTGATGGAGGCATGTTTGAGTTGATCTCTTATAACATATAGAAAAATATCAGTGTGGTTAGGATTATCATACAAAAAATGTTGTAAATGTTGTTCCTCATCCTTAGGGAGGTCTTATGTATGATTTTTAGAATCAATATTAGAGCCATGACCTTGGATAGGATTAGTGTAAAGAGTAAGGATAACATTAGCTAATAGATCAAAAACATAATATTGTGGTAAATAAACATAATCCTCATAGGTATCTTCATATCCAAATTAGAAAACGTATCAAAATCATCATGTAAATCTGGAATAAAACTGAGGTTAAAGTTCTTAGTGGATGCATATATGAAATGAACAACATGATATGACATTAATTTCAACAAATAATATTTAAACAATAAATGAAACCATAAGGCCAATAAGGTTAGTGCTATGATGTTTGGTTAGAGGTCAGGTTCAAAAAATGATTTCACTTTTTTTATGAATCTTTCTATTTAATTCCCTTTTAAATTTTTAAATGTGTTTATAATTAACATACATAAAAAGGATGAAATAATGAAATAGGAGTTTATTATGATCTAATTAACTTCCAACATTAATTTCTTAAATTAGAATAACACTTTACAAAGTTACTATTGATCTAGTAACTATCAAAATACAAAGGATAGATTGCACTTAGCTGATTTTGTGTGGATTTGGGAGATTCTGAGTGATTTGAGTGCAGAAACAAGCTGATTTGATACTAAAGTTGTTTCATTTCCACAATCAGAACTTGAAATTGCACCTATTCAAAATCATACAAATTAGCCCAAAATGTCCATACAGTCATAACCCTTTTGTATGGTCTTGTACCTACTTGGATTCTGGCTTTATAAAATTTTCTATTCCTTCCCTATCTGGAAATTATTGTCGTGTGTCAGTTTTCTTTGCTCTCCTTTGAAATGGTTTTATAACTCTGATCAAACCATCAAACCCTCATAGTGTAAGATGGATTTCCTATAAAAAAATATAGGTGGGTTGTGGGAACCCCTACACACCACCGATGTCACCATTAATATGAAGAGGGATCAAATCACATGCCATTCTCCTAGCATGTGATATTAACCATAGTGTAACCATGATTTTACAAAACATTCTTTGACAATATCTTTCTTGAGTTTACACTTTCTCAAATAGTTGGGAAGGGTCTCTTTGATTTATTTTGGAGAGGAGATGTAGACTTTTGAACTTGGTAGGTAACCTTATACCTGTAGCTAATATGGCCGGAATGTATGTGCATGAGTTATTTTGAAGTTTTGGGAGATTGGAGTGACTTTTGTGCTTAATTTTACATGAGGAGCTCTTTAAAGTGCAAGGACCCTAAATAAGTTATGTTTGACTTGATTATATAGGATTTCAATGATTATTATGTCATGAAAGGCCAACCAAGAGGGAATATTAGTCCATATGAAGATGACACAATTGAAAGATTTAGTGCACAATGTTTTGGTCCAAAAATATACACTAGGGTCAAGTTGTAGATTTGACAAATTGACTAAAGCCAATGTTTTCAACCTAGAGGAAAAAGCTAACTTTGACTTCATAGAGTTGGAGATAGATGTTTCTAGGTATGTTTTGTGCAATTACACCTCATAAATTGATGATATAAAGTCATGAAAAGATAAATAATTGATTGAAGAGATATTATATTGTGTTAAGAAAAAGTGGGGAGGGTGTATTTGTGCATGCAAGTGTGCAATGTCAGGATTAACACTGTCAGGATAGATTTCCAAATTTGAGTGTCTATAGTTATAATACTAATGAAAAGAAATGTTATACAAACATTATATATAATACATATGTTCATACAAGTGAAGTGAAGGTCATACAAAAATGAAACAATATGTATGTTCTAAAGATCAATCTCAAATACTAAGACAACCACTAGAAAGAATATCTTTAGTTTGACAAGAATGCTAGACAACATGATATTCTATATGAGCTACTTGATTAGTAATTAATCACTTATTTACCTTATTATTAATATCCACATGATATTGAAAAAATCAAAGGTAAACCATTATGTAATCATCATGGAATTAACAAACATCATGGAAATATTTTTTATGCTTTACAATAAAGAATCCTACAACTTGAACATAAGGGTTTTATTTCCTTAGATACATGAGATTGTACTATGAAATCATATCAAGTACCTAAATGTCAATGGGTACCAAAATATATAACCATATCATATGAGTATACTACAATATTGAATGATATAACTCTAGATATTAAAATAGAGTCATCTACACATAAAGAGGATAATAATGCTACACCAACTTTGGAAGAACCACTCTTAGTGATATAATTACATCCTACTAGTGTGGAAACATAAATGGAATAAATAACAATTGAGAATGAACAATTTCACATGAACTTAGAGAACATAGAGCATACAAAATCCCAATCATGGGGCAACACAAAAATAGATTCTATTAAAGTATCTACTTTTCCATTATAAATTGAGACAAATTCTAATTCAGAGGATGACATCGATTGGGATACTAATTATAAAACACATATAAATGATCATGATTACTATTAACAATTTGATATGTCAGATGAACATTTTTGCATGTTAGTTTTCAACCCCATTAGGGGAGATAAATATGATATTGATGTTACCGATGATGAACAAATTGATAAACCAAGCAAGAATTTGCACAATTCTTCTCTTTGACAGTGTAAATTATTTTCTTATCTATGATGGCCGCAGGGATTTCTAAATTTTTAATCTAAAATTATTTCTCATATCAACTAGGATTTTCAGGAAAACCAAATGGATACATAGCTTGAGTTTGGCATTTCCCTTAACTAGTTCTATAGATATAATTATATGACATGTTCTTATATCTAGTTCTTTCGTCTTGATATTCTATACATATACACCAATGTATAATACATTCTTAAGTACTTGGGAGAATATGCATATATCCCTTCCTTATTTTCATATTCTTACACCATATACACCCATGTGTACTTAGGTAAGAGTGATACTTCCAATATGTTTGCTATTACCTTTTATATTATTGTAGACACCAAATTTGGGTCACACTCCCCTTGGTCCCCTTCACTTAATTAACATAACACATTTAACTAATCATGACCCCTTTACCCCATATTAATATTGATTCTCACATTATTAATTAATTTAATTAAGTTAATTTCATCCTCACACCTCCACCTCATCATGACACCTTATCCTGGACCCATTTAACTCACAATGACCAAGTCATCACTCTCAACACCGAGTCATCACTCCCAGTGTTGAGTCACTACTTGACCTAACTAACTAAGAATTATTCTTAAACCTAATTGGACTTTTTTAAAGATCATCCTGCCTTCTTTCACATGAACTCTACTTCCCTAAGTGGACCCAACAATCATAATCACGCCAAAAATAGTAAAGATGAGGGTTTTTTTGGTAACTTGGACTATTTCACCCTAAGTGACACCGATTTATCCTCGACTGACGTTGGTCACCTAAACCACCATTGGTTCCTTTATATATAATTTTACATCCCTTTACCTAGGTTGGTCTTTTTTAGTTTTGATAGTGCTATTGCAATAAAACGAAGATCTCAGAGCCATTTCTTCATCCAAATGACGTCTACACACCACCATAGAGCATCACATGCAAAGTATTCCCTTCCATATCATTGGAGCATTCAAGAGAACACACATGTTGTACTTCCACGACACTAAACTAGCTACCACCTCAGTAATCAATCAAGAACCTTCATCCAACCACGATATCTTCATAGCAATAAGGTAATGTGATCTTAACATTTTTTATTCCTTTATTATAGATCTCTTTTCTTCCTTCATTATTTTTAGTTTCTACTATTATTCAGATATCTCCATCTTCTCACCAATCCACCAACCCAACTAGTTCAAGCCATTTCACCCTTTGTGACCTCTACCTTGGTATTACTGAGTCTTCTTATTTATATTATGAACCCAACCACTCCCTCCTCACTCTCTATGCAATCAAAGAGAAGCCCAAAAACCATTTTTATTAAGTTATTTCCAATTTTCCCTACCGACATCGGTTTACCCTACCATCTTCAATTTAGTCCCCATACCGGCATCGGTCACTAGACCGATATCAGTCTCTGTGTCATTTTATATTCTCAAGCCATCAATCTTCCCACTCACCCAAAACCAGCCCAGACCTCAACCAATCAGCCCCATACCCTTACTAGACCTTTGAAAAACCTTCTTGACTTGAACAAACCCCAGTTCTAATTAGATTTAGTGTGATTTTAATATCTAGCATAAAATATAGTGTATTATGTGTATGATAAACCTAAATCATTACATTGTAGTAAGACCTATTTATTTCATCTTCTTATTCACATTGAATTTTTATTAAATAGTGGATTGACAGCCTCTCTAGGAAGCACCACACATCTTGGATCTAGCATACGCTAGGAATTCCACTATCATATGCTATTTAATACTCTTTTGTGGTCTTGCTTTACATCTACAGGTAATCCTTCCTAGACAAAAATGATTTCTCTAAGATCAACTTGGATAACATCAACAATGCGCATATTCTACCTTTTACCTTCGCCTCATAGGTATTCCTCCTTGACCATTTACCTTCTATCTGTTTTGTCCTAGAAAGTATAAAAATTATTAGTGAAAACATTATCCCTAATCATTGCATGTTATATCGCATCTCTTCAATCACAATGGGTGTCACACACAAATAAAAATAAATATCAATCAATTGCAATCTATTCACACAAATTACTCTAATCACAAATATCAATTCAAAATCTAATCAACCTATTGTTAATGTGTCTATTCCACTTCATCATTCGACAATTTCTACATGATTATCCTTATTGTACTATGAAATATTTAAGGCCTAAACATTCTTCACCATTTATGGCATGTCTTTCACTTTGATGAGACAATTCTTGGGTATGTTTTGTGCCATCCCCTTTAACTATATTCAAAATACTATAAAAAATGTTCAAATAATCACATAATACAAAAACATTCGAATATGAGAAAAAATACAAAATCAAGACATGTTTAGTTTCCTTGGCTAGCCTTTTTATTTATATATGATGTTTGATACATTAATCTGATACAAATCATATCTAATATTTATACACAAGCATTCATGAGGTATCTTGATCTTGATGCAGAACACTCACATATTGGTACAAAATAATAGGAACCAAATTGGTTCTTTACACTATTCTATTGGGGGACATCCCTCCACATTATCTAGGTTCTTTTGTTTCATTACATGTTATGTTAAACTTTCCCCATCATGTTTTATTATATAGATAGTGTTTATGGCTATCTATTGCACCAATAAAACTAACATATTTGTTTTATGTTTTGCTAGCTTATCTTCTCTCTATTGTTACTATTACTATTTGCGACACTATTTTTATATGTTTTTGTCACTATTTTTTTGAAATGGATTCATTTTATTTATTACTACATGTATTCTCTTGATTTCCTACTTTATGTATTCACTTTATTTCCTTCTCTTCTTACAATGTTTTGAATATTTTATTTATACATGCTAAGGGATTTACTTGTCTTTTGACATCTTGGGTGTCCCATGTTTTTGGCTTCATGCCTAATTTGTATTTATGCATTTACTTCTCTGATTGTGGCACATTACACCTTCTACCTATCTCATCTTGTGATATTATGGGTTTCCTATGTTTGTGCCTCCATGCTTACATATGACTATGCTTGTATATGTTGCTATACACTTGATTGTATACTATTATTTTTACTACTATGTTGTTTCTACATTACACTAATTTTTTTACTAGTGATTTTGACATAATTACTATGTTGTTTTTTTACTTGTTTTACTATGCATAAGGACATGATTACTATTATTTTATTTTGAAATGGTTTCTTTACACATATATCCTTTCTTGTTATTTTTTTCTACGCCATGGTTTCCACCATATGCACTATGACCTTGGCCAACTTGTATGATACTTCAATTTCTCAATCACTGAATTTACTTTAAATCTAATTCATTCTTTGGGTCATTTCATATTCCTACGTCCAACTTTATCATAATATTTTACCTACGAAATATTATATAAGTCATTATCACCTTATAACTCATTTGACATTCTTACAAGATCTTATTACAAAACTCATTCCAAAAGCACTCAAAGTGTTCTTAAATCTTCTCAAATTAGCTGAAAATCATTTAGTACAATCCGCACTATAAGTGTGAATAACTCAACTAGGTCAAGGATTCTAGCTTCACCCATCTAAAAGCATGCAAAGATCATAGAAACCATGTCTTAAGAAGATAAAATTTACTCCAATGATAACACAAGGGTTTTAATCAATACAATGGACAAATCATATAGTTGAGTAACACTATATCTCACTATTACTACATTGGGTACATTCTATACTACATGTTTAGCCTGTTATCTTGGTGTCATAACCAAACTATCTCTCAATTTGAAACCATACATTCACTATCCTAGAACATACATCTTCTACTTAGGCCGTATATATTCCGTACAGTCCTTCATATACAAATTCTCCAACTCCATAATCTATAACTCTAGATCTTCATATTCCAATTCCCTACATACCCAAATCACTCCAGAATAATCTTCAATAGATAATTATATACCTCCTTTTGTGTTTTGATAAAGTTATTGATCATTTATCAACCATTTTTATCATTTCAATTCTAAATTCATTATTCTAGTAATGTATAATTGATGTTGGAAGTTAATTATATAAGAATAGTCTACTTGTTAACCCTTACATCCTTCTTAGTTTTTTATATAACAACATAAATTATAAAATATAATAATGGTGTAATTATTGGCTTCCTCCTTTGGATTTTTTCTTGATCTTCCTTCTACGCATCCTCCTGAATTTTTTGATCTTCCTATTTCTTATGTTTATCTTCCTCTTTTATGGATTGCACAGTTTTAGGTTTTCGAAATGAAGGTGTTTGTACACTAGGAATTGTGGCCTTTATTTTTTTCTTATTTTGGATCAACACTTGTTTCTTTAGGCTCTATAGTTTTTAGATTACTTTATCATAGTGGAAGAGATGGGGGAGGAAAAGGTGTAATAAGGTTTTTTTATAACATAGTCTTGGGTATTGTTGTCTTCACTCAACTATGGGTTTTGATATTTTCAGAATTTTATGCACATATCTCTCTTTCCTATGTGGCCTTTTTTTTCACTCTGTATGATTCCATCTCTTGATATATGTATTTTACTTTTAAGGTCACCCTTATTCTTGTGTTGAGTCCCTAATTAAGGAGCGTTAAATATTATTTGATTCATGCTCTGCGCACTAGCTGCGATGGGCTCATACATGATCTTCTTAACTTATATGAATGAGTGGTATGTCCTCCACAATGCTGGTCAAGTTGAATGCTTTCAAATTCATATCTTATTTGATGTCCACATCTTATTATTTTCATACCTTTACAATTTTTATCATGATTTGAGAATGTGTTATATTCTCTCTTTCATATATTATCATAAGAGAGTGTGGCATGACTTGTATTTATATAATTTTATCATCCTTATGCTCTCCTTATAGTTTTATATTTATACCAACCCCTCTCTTTTTGTAGGTGTATTAATTACCCATGTCATCTAGTGCAATAGTTCACTCTTTTCCTTACATGCAATATGGAAGAATCTAGGCTCACAAACCATCTAGGAAATTTGGAATATTTATCCACTTGAGGGTTGGATTGTTTAGGCTATGCAAGGGTCATTTATTTTCCATTTGGTTCCCTTTTTTATTTTTTATTAGTCCTTCCCCTTATGCTACGATTCCTCTTTGGTTGTTGATTGTTCATCTATTATGGGTTGCAATCCTCTTGCTACTAGTTATGCTAGCCATCTAGTGTGCAATGGATAGACATGAGTGGAATTTTCCTTATTCTTTGGCTTTTTAATTGACACAATTATTTGGTTTTGCCACATGCCTCCTCTTTATATATTTTTATCTTATGATGTGTCCATTTTAACATCCATTTATGACTTGATCTATTGTCTTAAATATATTTATCCATTGGGTTTTTTTTTTTATTTTCCGACTTGTTTTTTCATTTTACTTACTGTAAAATCTACTTAATTTAGTGGTTCATCCATACAAAATATGTGACATCATAAGCTATCACTTTTAAAATTATTTTTCTGTATTTGCCTTTCTAATTTTTCTTTCCTTCTATGCAATGTTCCCGCACTTATTCAATTTGTTTGAATCCTTAAAATTGATTTTCCTCTTCTGAAAATTTAGCCATTTGATTGTGACTTTTTTGGTTGATTGATTAATCTCCCCAATCCTATACACACTTAACCAAAAACTTATAAAATACACCAAAATTCTAACTACAACACATTGCATGAACTTGGAAATCCTATTATAACATTATACCAAAATTTATTTTTCTAATTTTGCACAATAATTCTTTGTAGGCCTTAAGCCTAAAACCATTTACTCTTATTAATTGAACATTTCCCTGTAGATCCTACAATAATATTTTACCCTATTTAGTTATACGATGAATACTATATGATCGCTTCTATGGATTACACAATTTTCCTAGGAGATATTTGAACTTGTTTTCATATATTAATACTAATTCCTCTATTTTAAATTCCTTGGTATGAAATTTCCTATCATGCCATGCTTTATAAATTTTCTTATTATTTTCATGGTTGCATTGCATAGTTATCCTATTCTCCTCCATGTTTTTCCTTAATATGGGTTTTTTAATCTCCTAACCTTGTTATAATAACAAAGCACAAACTTGGTATTATATATTACACTAGCATAACCACTTATATCCCATATATTATCTGAATTAGAGTATGCCACATATTATTACATTTATAATTTATCATATAAGCCCATAATACCATTGGTATTCTATCTTCCCAACTATCCCTTTGAATATTATAGATTTGTTTGAGCATCCTTTCCAATACCTTGTTTTTTGCTTCTTTTTACTCATTTCCTTGTAGATGGTAGGTTGTATTATGGCATTAAAAAATCATAAAATATTATGTAAATAAATTTATTGTGTTATTGATGAAGTGAGTTTCTCTATTACTTTTCTATATTAGTGGACAATTATATCTTTTGATAACGTTTTCATGTATAAAATTAGCAATGTCTCTTATCGTGTAATCAACAGTTGCAATGATTTGTACCCATTTAGTGAAATAATATGTCACAATAGTTATATATATATATATATATATATATATATATATATATATATATATATATATATATATATATATATATATATATATGTATATATATGTATATATACATATATACATATATGTATATATGTATATATGTATATATACATATATATACATATATATATATATATATATATCTCTGTGTGTGTGTATATATATAAATTCTAATCTCCCAGATGGTTGTTGAATTGATCCTAAAAAATTAATTCCCCATTTTTCAAATGGCTATCCAACTAATACTGGGTTTAGTGGCACCTCATTTAGATGATTTGGTTTTCCAATTCTTTGAAAAACATTGCAATGTGGTACACATCTTGAAACATTGTTGACCACCAAATTTTTTTCTATAATATATTCTTCATAGTCAACTCTACCCAAAATTTACCACCTATTATTCCTTCATGTGATTCCCTAAGTATGGTTTTCATTTGGTTTTCCAATGTAAATCTATGCAATATTTCATCCTTTCCCAATTTGTATACAAAATCATTGATAATTCTAAATGGTTATGCCTTCAAAATAATCTTATTTATCTCTCTTTGTATATAGCATTCTAGGAAATCTATATTGTAAAAATTCTGCAATCTTTTCTAGCTATTTTGGTATTGCAATGACACTAACTAGGTGCATATATAAAGAATCCTTGTTGAGTTTTCTGGTTCTTCTCATGTGTTAATTCAACTCAAGTTTTGTATCCCAACATGTTCTCTTCTAGGTAAAAAATTGATTTTAAAGTTATATCCTTGAAACAACATCAACCACCTAAATATTCTTCCTCCCAATAATATTGTACACAAGGTATTGCAATGCTTGATAGTCCATAAAGAACTCAAATGGTGTCACCATTAAGTATTGCCTAAATTTTTGTAGTGTAAATGCCATTTCTAGTGATTATCTTTATATAGTAGTATAATTTATTTATGTGGGTAATAACTTGTGACTTGTAAAATGTATAGGATGATCAATACCCACTTCTCCTAATTACAAAAGGATTTCCCTTATTGTGCTACTTAGAGCATCTATATAGACATGAAATACTTTACTCCAATCTAGAAAGACCAATGTTAGAGTAGTAACTAGATTTAGTGTTGGCCACATGAACACATTTTGGCATTCAAGTGTCTTATCAAACTTAGCCCCTTTTAATATTTTTTTTTTAATTGGCTGAACAATATTAGCATATCCCCTAATAAATTTCTTGTAGTATCATGTATGTTCCAAGAATGTCCAGACCTAAAATAGATTTATGGGAGGTTTCAACCCAATTATCACTATAATCGTTTCATGGTCTATAAGGATTCCATATTTGCATACAACATACCCAAGAAATACTCTAAAGGTCATGAAAAAAAACATTTCTATAAATTTAATACAATGTGTAATGATATACATATTTCTAACATTAGACATACCATAGAATATTTTCCTTGAATATATAGAAATCCACCCATTCATCAAGGTACCTTTCAAGAAATTCATGGGAAAATTCCTTGAAAATAGTTATTATGGATGTATAAAATATTGCAAGTGCATTCTTTAATCCAAAGGGCATTACTCTCTAAGAAAAACACCCAGTTCTATATAAAAAGTAGTTTTGGATTCATTTTCTTATGTAATTGGAATGTAATTATAACCAATAAATCAATCTTTGAATGAATATACTTTGTATCCTCCTACTGCCTCAAAAATCTCATCTATGAGTGGAGTAGGAAAGGGGTCATTTACACAAGTTTCATTGAGTGTCCTATAATATCTACAAATTATTATCTCTCCTATTTTCTTTGGTTGAGTCACTACTAGGTCTAACTTTTATTTAACGTTAGAATTAATATTTTTGGTGTGAGGGATTTCATTTGCCTCTTATTAGGTTATCCCCTCACACAAGGTAAGTCATCTATAGACACTAAATCGCACATTTAGGTACATTTCTAGGTCCTAATCACATATCATTATTCATATGATTCCTAAACAAGAAAATTAGTAATTGAAATCTATCTTTGGCCTCTTTCTTTTCTTTCTTTATTTCTCTATGGTCTTGTACACATCACTACCTAGTGTGACTTTCACTACTTTATATTCATTGGTTATGGACACCAACACCAAGCTAGGATGTCAGTGCCCAACATCATCGTCCCCTCTGGGCACCCTCGACATCTTTGTTTCTTACTCACCCATTTTGGGCCTCTTTTATCTTTTGGGCATCTTGTTTTCTTATGGGTTATCCTTTCAGTTTTCAATTACAATATTCAAACAAAGGAATCATATAAATACAAAGCTATGTGATCATAATAAAGGACAAAGCTCTAAGCATCTACTATCACCACCTAAGGTTGTATCTAAAGGAATTCTAAGAGCATCAAAGAATTCATCTAGCTTCAATCGAGGGACAAGGGACTGCATTTTTCTACATACACTTCATATGAGGGGAAGTTCATTTTGACACCCACACATTTATCTACATTTCTACATCTAACTATTGCTTGTTATTCGGCGTATCTTGCACAAGAGCTTCCTAGGGCACGATTCTACACGCATGTACATAAAACTACATGGAATCTGATATGTAGTGTAACTCTTGATTGTAAGTTCACTCTGTCGGGTGACTGTCAGGGTCAGTTTGACTCCCCATTTGTATATTTTTATTTTTAGGATTTGATGTGTTTTTCAAGTTACAAGTGAGTTATGTGGACATAATGCAGCGTATAGGAAATCAATAGTGAAGGTCAACGAACATCTTGCGACACAAGAAAATTCATATTTCGACCATTTTTGGAGTCATGGACACCCATGAGCAGATTCAAGTTCTTAAGCCCCCTTAACCCAGTCCAAGTGCCCCAGTCTAGTCATATTGAACAGTTCTATAATTTCTTGAGTGTGGTTGCGACATATTCCTTTTCTTGTTCAACAATTTTCTATCCCAGTACACTTTGGGGTTTATTGTGAAATCAACTAAGTCCTCTATCCTCTGTCTTGAACCTAGGGTTTCATATTTCTTTAGCTTGTTTATTGTGTCATATCTATACTTAATTTATTATTATTACATTGTGAATCTACAATTAGGGTTTTAATAATTTCAATATCTGTTAAATAATTTTGTGAACCCATCACTCAAACATGCCTTACTTCTAGGTATTTTGTCACATTTTTATAATGGATCAATCTTATGGACCATTTATTGAAGCCCAAATTCAAGATCTCAATGATCATCTTGCTGAACATTCCCAAGATCTAGATCTTATTTTATCCACTGCTCATGATGAAGCCACCAATATTGTTGAGTTTAATGTTTCTACATCCACCCCCTACTTCCACTCTTCTTCCTACCTCTATTGTTCATGTATTTTTTCCTACTCTCACCAACCACTTAACTCTGTCTCTTATTTATCTCACACAAAAAGTCTCTTCTGTTGGAACCCAAGATCGAGAATCTCTCTATCAGGATCTCTAAGTTCAAATCTGTCAATTGTAGCATGATACTTCTCTTGCATCTCCATCTCTTGATTCCACATTACTACTTCATACTCCTTTCACACCAATCATTTCCACTTATGCACTTCCTCCAAACTCTGTCACTCCCAAGCCACCCATTTTCAATGGCCATGGTGATTGTCAAGGGCATCTCTGAGAATTTCATGTGGCATGTCTAGATTATGTGGATGATCATAATTTACTAGCAAAGCTATTTCTTAGAAGTGTCTAAGAATATGCAATGCATTGGTTCTACAATCTACCTATCCATTCAATAATATCATTTATACTTTTGGCTGATGCTTTTCTCGCTCATTTTCAATCAATATCGGCTCTAAGATATCTTATATATAACTCACCCAACTTAAAAAAGGATTTAATGAACATCTAGTGGACTATGTCTTATGATGTAATAACAACTTAGCTAAGATGCCTAATGTAATCACACACTCTGAATTATAATATTTATTTCTCCAAAGTCTCTTACCATCTCTGCAAGAGAGTGTCATCTTTGAGACATCTTCATCATTTGATCATTTATGTTATACTCTTAAGATATGTGAAAGTAAACTATTATATATGGGAAAGATTAAATATCATGATTAAGCTTCATCCTCTTCTACTTAATTCCAAATAAAATCTACTTTCAAACCATCTACAAAACCTACTGAAGCTAAATCTACTGTTAAGGATATCTCTACTCTTGAAAAACTTTAATGGAAGCCTCCGAAGTGTAAATTCACAAAATTTCTTTATGCTACGCATATTTTATTGCCTTAACTTATTGAGAGTAATCTTATTATGCTTCCACCTCCATTTAATTTGGATCCATCTCGACCTAAAAGATGCAACTATAATGAAAATTTTCAATGTGAATATCATCAATGTGTGGTACATTCTATTGATTGATGTTTCAAACTTCGACATATTAAGAAATATCTCATTGATAATAATGTCATTGAGTTTTCCGAGACTACAAAATCTCTTCTAGTTAATGAAAATAAAAAGCTCAAGATATTCAACAATCCTCTTCCTAAACATGACAAGAAAGTTTTTGACTCTTCATACAATCATACGTATCGGGTAGTGCCACCTACTTCATCGGGGGATCTTGATTTTATAGTTTCTCACACTAATGCATCTCCAACATTCATTGCATTCTCTAATCATTACTATCATGCTAAATTATCTTTTGACACATTGTATATCAATGCTTCTATCTGACATCATGTTATCAATAATACAACATTTGATCCATCGATTTGTATGTGTGTGTGCTCTATTGTACTTATTGTTGATATCAACTATCCACTATTGTATATTTCATATCTAGCTCCTAAATCTTGTGGTTATGTCAAGCTTCCACTCACAGTTGGTCTTGTTACTATGATTGTTCTATTTCTTGTGGAACTTTCAATCAAAGGGTGTGACATGATCTCAGGTCTTCCTTGGCTCTGTGCTACTCAAGTTATAATGTTTATGAATCACTTGTGTCTAAAATTCATTCACAACAATAAATTCATTAGTATCAATGGTGTTCCTCCATACACACCATGGACACAACCTCTTCTTGAGGTTTCCATTACACTTGCTAGAGCATCTAGGTCCCATTAACCTCTCAAATCTAAAGAGAAATATTCTCTTACCTCTCCCATTCACACACAAACTACTCAGTCTCATTAGTCTACTAGTCTATTCCATCAGTCTAGCCCACCACTTAGATTACTCCTTTACATAAGTATACATCACCTCCTCACTTTCCTACACATAGGTATTCATCACTCCTGCGGTCTCCTTCACATAGGTATACATCACGTCCTCAGTTTCATTCACATATGTATACATAAACTCCTTGGTTTCCTTCACATATATATTCATCACCCCCACGGTCTCCTTCACATAGGTGTTCATCACCTTCTAGGTCTCATGCACATAGGTCTCTTTCACCAATACATCATCTATCTCATACATCAATGATCTTAGCAAATGGTCACATGAATTTATCTCCGCAAGAATTGGATGGAAGACCCTTACCCTTCACTTTTGTTTGATAAAATACTCATCATCATACACTTGGGGGCATCATGATTTCTCTTACCCTCTTCTAGCATTGTTAGACATCTTGTATTTCTGCTATTGCACTTCATGCTTTGCATCTATTCTTTTGCATGCATCTTACACATCTTGATACACTTGTATCATTGCTACCCGATGATGAAATCTTGTGTTATGGTTCACACTCAAATTTTGAGGGAATATTACATTCATGAAAATCATATCATACACATGAAAATCTTCACACTCTGCGCATTCACGATGAATTTTTCTAGCATCACATTTTCACATAACATACTACCCTATGACGTAATCTAGCTCCATGGTTCATACTCGATTTCAAAGGGTCTAAATATTAAATGAAAATCACCACTTTCATTTACACTCTTTACACTATATGATTTAATGATCTATCTCTCTAGTGCACACTATCGAACCATTTCCTGATAACACACTTTTGTTCTATGGTTCATTATTGACTGCTAAGGGTGAATTTATAAATGAACCTCATCTCATACACATCCATAAACATCCACTTGGGGGCACGCTTCTCCTATCACATTCATAGTGTATTCCATTCCATTCAAACTCATACCATACTACATATCTTTTTTGTACATACTCTTGCTTTCTTATGCTTGTTACATGTACTCTTTGTTTCACATTGTGTATGTAATTATCTTTTCTATATACACATCCACATTCACTTGTTCTCTAGTTTTGGATTTATACTTTCTACAAAATATTACACACAACATGGATGTTTGGCATTTTACCTCTTACTAGTCCCACTAAGGCTCCTAGGGGCATCTAATTTTGTACATAATATAAATGTTATTGTTTCATTTTATACTATTTCGTATTCATACTAGCACATTACTCTATTGGACCATACACACTTTGACATACTCTTTATCTTTCAACATGCTAACGGGTGCTTCATGTGGACCATTTGACTTACAAGAACTATTTTCTACCATGGTTGTCTAAATTTTTTTTGCTACTATTTTCCATTGTCTTCTATTATATGCCATTATTTGTGGGCCTTTCCCTATGTATTGCTTATCCATTTCTTGTGTGCTCTTGGATGCTTTGGACCTGATTGTTTTGTGACATTGTGAGTGATGTCGTATGTTTGAAACCTACTTTTTGTTTTCTACATTTTCTTCTTGTTTGCACTAAAACATGTCTCCATCCATTTTTTTTTGTGTGTTCCTTTGTTTTTACCAAGAACATTCCCTCCGCCCTGTAGGGTATCAATTTAAACACAATTTATGTTCCTCTCCTTTGGGCTAATCCTCCTAGCGATGTCGCATGCACTCCAAATGAGGAGGGCATACATTAGGTGAATCAGTAACCATATAAAACAACTCAGAGCTTCAGTATAGGCTTGCATAGTATAGGAACAAAACACAGTTACAACATAGGAATGACCCATATTATGACTTGAGTCCTCAGTACAACATAGACACCAGTACCCACATACAAACATGAGCTCCTGGGTACTCCTGACTCTTCCTAGGAACCTATGACTCATATTAGCATGGTTCATAATAGTCTATAAATTAGTTTTCTCAGTACAAGAACATTCCCCTAGCAATCAAAATGCATGATATCTCCATTTTCTTATTTTTATACTTGGATCAAACTTAATTGAACTAGAACAAAACATGATCACACCATGTGCAGTGGTGTATAAATTTCATGAAGCAGTCAGGTTTGGAGAATAATACTAGACCTTTATCCCCAACACTTCTTCTATTGTGCCATGAAATAACCTAAAAAACCCATTCTTATATAACATTTTTCAGGATCTTTTCCATTATTTTTACTCATCACAGATCAGGTACACATGTTCCTTTTACTTTTTTAAAAAACATTTTTACATACTTTTTATATACATGGATCAAAATTTTCAAATATACGTGACTTTGAATACTCTCTTTCTCTTCTTTTTGTAAGTCCATCCTTATGAGAAGTAATACTCACATGATCGAACACATCAAATGAAAGCGACAAAAGGTATAATGTAACATAACACATACACTTTCACCCCTAGGATCACTTCCTCTTCTTTAGCTTCCACACTTCATTTTTTCACTTCACGCTTTTGCTTGTCTCCTTGGCATGCTTTCTATATCAATCTACATGGTTATCAAGTAAGAATCTGTTATTTAATTTATGTTATTGAGTATTCACTCAACAACATAAAGTGGGGGAAAATGTAGACACTAAATCACACACTTGAGTATGTTTCTAGGTCCTAATCACATACCACTATTCATATGATTCCTAAGTGATAAAACTAGTAATTGACATTTATCTTTGGCATATTTCTTTTCTTTCTTGTTTTCTCTATGGTATTACACACCTCACTACCCAGTATGAATTTAACTTCTTTATATTACTTGGATATAGACACTATCACCTAGCTAGGATGTCGGTGCCTAGTCGCTATCATCCCCTCTGGGCACCCCAATCTCTTTATATCTTTCTTGCCCATTTTGGTCCTCTTTTATCTTTTTGGCATCTTGTTTTCTTATGGGTCAACCTTTTAGTTTTCAGTTATGAAATTCAAACAATGGAATCATATAAATACAAAGCTATGTGATCATAATAAAGGACTAAGCTCTAAGGATCTACTATCACCACCTAAGGTTGTATCCAAAGGAATTCTAAGACATCAAATAATTCATCTAGCTTTAATCAAGGGACAAGGGACTGCATTTTTCTGCATACACTTTATAGGAGGGGAAGTTCATTTTTGCACCCACACATTTATCTACATTTCTACATCTAGTTATTACTTTTTATTCGGTGCATCTTACACAAGAGCTTCCTAGGGCACGATTCTACACACATGCACATAGAAATACACAGAGTTTGAGATGTAGGGCAATGCTCAGTTGTAAGTTTACTTTATTGGGTAAGCCTTAGGATTAGTTTGAATCCTCATTTGTATCTTTTTCTTTTTAGGATTTAATGTCTTTTGGGGTTTGCAGGAGATAATTTGTTTTGCAATTTATAAGAGAATTCTATTGGCATAGTGTGATATACAGGTGACCAAAAATGAAGGTCAATGAACATCTTGTGAGACAAGATAATTTATATCTGACCATTTTTATAGTCACATGCACCCATGAGTAGACTTTGGTGTCTAGGCACCCTTGACCCAATCCAAGTGCCCCAATACAAGAAACTATGATAGTTCTATAAATTTTTTATTGTGGTTCCAAAAAATTCCTTCTCATGTTCAACAATTTTCTAGCCCAACACACTTTGGGATTTATTGCAAAATCAACTAAGTCCTCTATCCTCTCTCTTGCACTTAGGGTTTCATATTTCTTTAGCTTATTGCTTGTGTCATATATGTACTTCATTTCTTATTATTGCATTGTCACTCTGTAATTAGGGTTTTACAAATTTTAATATTTATTAAATAGTCATCTCACCTTAGGTGAGGTCATAGGTATTAGGTTTCTTTAGGATCTTATGACACATGAAATATTTTGTCATAGAATCTATCATTGACGTCAATGTGCGTTATTGCATCATACATGAGTTACATTTCATTTATGGATCATATATCATTTTTCCCTTGTAGAGTTATGATGGGTCTTACATTGGGAGTTACACAACACTCCTATATGTACTTCCTTTTTTGATCTCTAAGAATGAGTAAACCTTTTTCTTGCATGAAAAATTTCCATGGTGGTTATTATTTTTTTATTACTTGGAGCTACTTCACAGTTCTGTTTGAGTATAACTTGGTTGATTTGTGCATATTCCATCTTGATCCTTGTACTCACATTATCTGATATGGTATCAAAACTATTTTTTAGGAACCATATCACTCACTTCTATTTTTTTCCTACTACTCTCGGTTTCATGATTTTAATAGTTTTTTTATGCAAGTTATTTAGTCGTATTTCATTTGTGCCTTACTTGCATTAATCTAGTTTAATCTCATTTTTGGAGTTGTTATTATGTTGTGTTTATTTTTTACATGTGTAGGTTATGGTTTTTCCAGCTAGATCTGGATAGTTATGACCATCTTTGATGAAAATATCTACTTTGGAGGTATTTTATGGTTTCTAGTTTGTGCTTGAAAATTTTCATTGAAGTCCATTATTTGAATTTTTCTGGATTTCCTCCTTCCCTGCACTTCCCCCTCTCTACCACAATGCTTCTTCATCCTTCTGGGATGCTTATCTACCTCTTAGCTAGACTGAGCTCCATTTTGGTTGAGTGAGATCTTCCATGAGCTCCCTTGAGATCATCGAATTTATGACAAAGTTTGTATCTCTTCCCCTAAGCTCTTTTGGGTCCTTTGTGATATGGTTTGGTAATATAGACCCCACCTCACTAACTTTTATTGGGCTCTACCCTATCTTTGACTTATTAATTGACCTCTTCCTTCCCTATAACTCACCATTCTTGAGCTCCGTCATCCGTTTTAAGCTTTTCTCGAGATAATTTTGTTGGACTCGGCTTCACTATTCAGATTTATCCACAAGTCCTGATGTATGCATCATGTTTGACCCTTTTTACTCACTATGTTCACAATGAACCTGCCACCATTGCTGAGCTCTAAGATTATATCATTCCCCTTGCAGAGCCATATTACTACCTTAGCTTGTACTATATCCATTAGCTCACTCTTTGAAAACTTGTCGCAAGGATCTTCACCCTTGTCATTGACCTTGACCTCTGTATCTTCGTGCTGGAATCATCATCCCTGTTCCAACTGAGCTTAACCATTATAATGGCTTTGACCCATCCCTATCCCCCCTACTCGTAAATGTTATCCTTCTCCATGATTTTTTAGATTCAAGTCAAATCCATTCTGACTATTTTCCCTCCTTAAGCCCCTCTTCCTCTCAAAGTGGTGGTCTCTATTTGCACTTTAACATTTAAAAATACTTTTCCTTGCTATTTTGTGTCTACTTATTTTAATTTAGGCCTTGTTATTAATCAAAACTTATATTAAAGTTAATCTTAGATTTTAATATCATAACTTATATGATTAATATGCACAAATTGACATATTTTTCCTAATAAGCATTAGAGATAGCCAAAAAAAAGATAACAATGAATTCTAAAGAAAAAAAAATGATATATAATCTCTATTTCATTCTAAAAAAGCAATAAGTTTAGATATTATAATTAGATCCACTTTATATATCCAAAGAAAAAGAATGTCAAATATTTTATAAAATGGGCTATTTCTTGTGCTCATCACATGATGACCTCTATCCATTCTTGTATGGACAAGTACGCGACCCTAGTTATCATGTTCATCTTGAATACTAGGTTGAAAATTTTAGCATGGTAATTTGTTGACATACATTTCCTAGACTCTCCACCATCATGTGAGCACACAGAGTGTCCTTACATAGTTTGGAGAATTATTAATTCCTTATTTGGAGACTCTTAAGAGATCATTATTCCTACTAATTATTCTGATACAATTATTTTCTCACGTAATTCATGTCATGATAGTTATGTTGAAACAAATTTACCTTTTCATACTCCTAATGATGAGGTTTATTCTTCTATTTATGATGATGAGAGTACTGATGATTATACCTCTCCTCCTTCTCCCAGCCACCCTTCATTGAATGTTGAATCTTCTATTTATCCATCAGACATCAAGAAGTCATCTTCCCAAATTCATACCTTCATTGAATCTACATCCATTTCACATTCATTATATGAATCCTCTTCTACTCCTCCTACTCCTTATGTTCATGATCCATGCTAGTCAAACATTGTTATTATATTTTTCTAGCAACCATTTTGGGATGAGTATTTGTTGGACCTTAGATGTCTCTTCATAGAGTCTACTTGTGTTGTAGTATAGGGCAGTGTTATTATTTCTACAGATCCTTCACACATTTGTATTTTTGGAAGTGCCCCTTCTCGGAGTTCAGTCACTTCTACTATTTCAGAGACCATCACTGATCCACCTCTACCTGTGGTTCCCATTGTGGGGGTTGTTGTGCCTTAACTCCATATGGAAATCATTTGGGTGAATGATCCATACCCATACTCTGCAAGTTCTACTTCAGTGACATGACCTTAAGTTCTTGAACACTTATTTACCAGACCTATGTCATGCTTCATTTATGGACCAGATTTAGAGTTCTTCATACTAAAACCTTCAATTTCCTTCGTGGAGTGGAAATAATTTTAGTACTCCATTTACATTCTTCCTCAAGGAATAAAAATTATTTTATGTAGATATATATTTGTCATTATACATGCAGAAGATCGCATAATGAACACTCTTCTTAGAGACTTCATAGAGTTGCAGACTTCAGATCAGGTTGCACACTTCTTTACCAAACCATTCATTGAAGCCAAGTATTATTATTTGTGTTCTCATCTAGGGAACTACAACTTTATTTCTTCTTCAGTATTTCTAGTCTCATTAGTATTCTTCTTTTCTTATTCTTCTAGAAATATTGTAGTTTTTACATGGGTACATGTATGACTGAAAATCACCACGTGACCTTCAGGTGCACTCGACCTTCCAAGGTTGTGCCAGGACAACCAATGTGGAATAAATAAATGACTATGTGGGATGAAATGCTCGAAGATGGGTGGTGTGGTCAACAACTTACTACGGTAATCTAATATCCTTTATGAACACTAAAGGGATATGCTCGTTAGGGAAATAAAGGCCTCTCTAACCTAAACGGGTGTGATGGTACAGTCAAGAATAATACACACACGTAAGAATCTATTAATGTCTATGTGTGAAAATCTCTCAATCGGTTTTAGAATGCATGGAAATTGTCCTATGTTTGCCTAATAGAAATTTATAGACAAGGTCATGGAAATGCTAGAGAAAACGAATGAATAAAGACAAATGAGTGGGCTATAGGAACTAGTTCCGCTGATACTGGTTCTGCTAAAATTCATAGAATTTTTCAGCTTCTTTGTTAATGATGTGCAATTGTGACATGCAGAAGTGGTGAAGATTGAAAGACCATAATCTAAAGACCTGTATCAATGTTAGTCTCAAAATAAGTTACGTTACACTACGGGACTCAGGGATCATACACTTCATCTCTTGGTTGTTATGATCCTTGAATGGTCATGTGGGACAAATAACTATGGAAAATAGGTGAAAATGACCAACAAGTGACCAAGGAAACCTATAGATAGGTTGAATGGCCCAAAATCTGTAAGCTCTGTCATCTTCAATGTTTAAAGCTCTCAATTGTTACAGTGATAGTAGGAATGTCTGAAGTGGTCCAGAAGATGTGAATCTTGAAGACCTTGATCGATATCTGATAAATATAACTTTTGGTTTAGTTGTGGTACTATGGGCTCAAATATGTAATCTCTAGGTTCTCTAGGGACCAAAATGGTCATGTGAAGTGCACATTTAATTAATCTATTACAATAAAGAAAAATAATTTAAATAAAGGAAATCTAATCTATGTTTTTGTGCTTTTTCAATTATATAGAAGAAATGAAATAATAAACAACAATCTAATTTAATTAACTAATGTTTTTGGATTTTATACTTTCTAGAAAATAACAGAAGAAATGAAGAAATTGCCTCTACAATTTAATTAACAGAACCTAAAAAAATAAATAACTGGATGTGATTATCTATCTATGTTGAAACAAATCTAAGTTATTCTAATTTAAGCAAGGATTTTCCAAAATGTAATTGTGGATGTGAATCCTTTGTTCTTCCTCAGAAGCACGAGAAGAAATCAAAGCTTCTCAGAAGCTTTTCTTCCCCTGTAACCTCCCCAGTAGAAGTAAAGAAGGATTCAATGGAAGTCAGAAATTGAAATGGATTATAATAGCCTAAAACAAATGCAGGAGCTTTCCTCTAGAGAATATTCCCTTACAAACCCACAGGGATAGGTAGGGAAATTATCTATCACCAGAATCCTTACAGAAGAAATGGAAGCTACAGTAATGATCTAACTATTGCAATGATTAAATTGAAATGGTTTGCTACTTTAATCAATAATGTGCATACAGATTAAATAAATAATTCAAGAAAGCTTCAGGAAATATAAGTACATCCCCAACCTAGAATTTGTAATACTAATAAAGTCAGTTGTGGTTTACTTTTTCATCCCCTCAGTTTCATTTCCAACTTATTGTTCACGTGAGTCCAGGGATCTGTGCTGGGAATGCAGAAAAGCAAAGAAGAAGGTGTTGGAGGAATGGTGGCTTATGGGTAGTCTAGTAGCAATGCAAGTAGAAGAAGAACAATGCAAGAGAATAATGTTTGGTTGTGTAATTTCTAGCAAGATCACGGTAGCATAACGAAAAAAATCACAACAAAAATCTCCATCCATTTCTTCGGGAAGAAGCCTGGTTTTTATAGAACATAGGCTAGGAAATGGTCTAAGCCATTTGGGAGCAATGGGATGCCACATCACAACAAGGAGGGGAAGTTAACTCTCAAACAACAATTAGAATAGGAAGAGGAGGTTGGTACGTATCAATCAAGCTCAAATAAACCAAATTGACCAAGAAACATGGATAATATGTGAGTTAGAAGAAGTTAACACACATGTCTAAATCACACATGGGAAGTTTTGGTCAAAACACACAAAACCACTGGTCTGCACAGGGTGGAAATTAGGAAACCATTGCTGAGGGTAGACCGGTTGTTGCATCACAACCACCTAAGTAGGGTGGTGGTTACATAACCAACACCCAAATAAGGCAATGGTTGCATAACTTAAGGTTAAAAACTAAGGAAAAATAGTGTAGAAAGCTAACGGAAAGCAAGAAATGGCTAAGTAAGGTATTCTAAGATATAAATATAAGATACAAAGAGGGAAAGGGGCTCGAATACCATTGGAAAAGATAATAATCATCATAGGGTAATTTTAACTGTTTCTGTCAATGTAGCATGCACAAAATTGGGTGCGTACATATTTCCCCCTTAGAGAAGTGTCTTAGCCATGAAGAGGCGTAGAATGTAGAGTCTGAGTATGGTGTTCCCAAAATGGGGAGTTAGAAGTTATACTTGACACATGCGCCTGTGTGCCAAAGTGATGCCATCCAAACTCCCGCTACCTATGAGACACAAACCAAGAATCAAGTGCAGATTGATACTAAATCAAAAAGCATACTAAAACCAAAATGACAAGAGGACTTACCATTTACGCGGATATGAATATACCTGCACCAGTGCTCCAGCCTTGAAAGACACACATACTCAAAACAAAGTTAAAACAAGCATATATATATATATATATATATATATATATATTTAAAACCATCAGTTTCAAATCATTTTCACTCACCCTCGTAGAGAATTTGGAGCTCTGGATTACCTATGATCCGTTTTGAGCATGAGTACAGTCAAATTAAAGAGTGCATCGACATGATCATGGCCCCACGAGTGAGAGGAGCAGTGGCTAAAAACAAGGTTAGTATTTTGCATTTATTCATTTTAAACCTAAAATGTGAAAAATTGAAAAATATCTACCTAGGGGGGTGATTTTTAACAATCTTACAGTTAAAATGTTCCTAAGGGGAATGCCTAGATGTGTATGCACTTTATTTCATGAAAAATAATGTATTTTTTTTCATTTTTTCAAGTTTTTGGGCCCCAGGGTACGACATGCCCTTTTTGACATGATCGCCACTCTACCCAGACGGAGGTTGCACAACCGCCGTGGAAATTATGCAACCACCACTTTACACAGGGCTAAGTTTCTGTAATTGTCGGGAAAAGAGCCCAAATCTAACTAAGTTAAATGATTTTTTTTTGGTTTTTATATTGTTTTATAATGTTTTTGATGAGCTTACTTTTTCAAACATGTTTCTAACTTTCTATTTTTCTTGTTTTGGTGAATGCAGAAGGATTCCTATGATTAGTGGAGATGGGATAGTTAATGTGAGTGGCTTCTTGGGATTATTGACCAATTTACTCAGGAGGAAAGAGACTTGTTGCATAGAGCTGGCTTATGGAGGTTATCTCATATGGCATTAATAGCGCCAGCTAGTCACTTGTTGTGTGACCTTTTGAGTTATTGGGATGTAAACTGAAAATATTTTTGGTTGCCCAAGGTCCGAGGAGAGTGGACCATTACTCTAGAGGATGTACATAGGATCCTGGGTGTTCCTGTGATAGGCAGGAGGTTGACATTGGACAGTGCGGGGTTAACAACTATTTCTAGACAATGGGCCACATATATGGGAGATGGTGCAGTGCCCAATGTGGGCACCAAAAAAGGTATGAAATTGATTTATTTTTCTTTCACACCTATCCCTGCCTTATATAAGGCCATCATTGGTATCTTGGCTTTGCACTTGGTGGGAGACAAGGTGGGGACAAGCTCCTCTACTGTTGGGCTCCCATTATCTAGGCTATTGAGCAACATGGTCAGATTTACGCCTGGGGTGTTGATATATTGGGGACTACCTACCATGATTTGTATCGAGTTGTTAGAATTTAGGGAAAGTCCCTGAGCCATCCTAATTTGGTCATGTGTTGGGTGTATGAGAGGATGATCCCATACTAGAGGGGAGTTGGGATAGATGATCCAGGGGCCATCAAGGTAGCAATGTGGATAGACTTGGGTCCTCTCAGGGTGGCACATCAGCCTATAGCCACAATTACCACTGATGATATGGTTGCACACAACCATACCAGGATATGGTCAGACTATGGGGTGATGACAGAGTTACATTGATTGCTTATAGCACTACTACCCAGTTAGTTGACAAGATAGTCAGAGTTGAGGCTCATCTTGTAGATAGAGTTCCACAATAGTTTGGGGTTCCGTATGTTGACAAACTTCCCATTGTTCCTATAGTCTATCACGAGATTAGAGAGGATCGATTCATCCCTAGGGGCCAACTTGATTAGACATTTGTGACTCCTAAAAATCCTATTACTGTAGAGAGGGTAGCTCTAGTACCGGCCAGGCCAGGAGTTATACTACAGATCGAGGCCACTCCCACATATAATGGGGAATAGGAGGAGGATGCCAAGATAGAGATGAAGATGGAGACTGAGGGAGAGACTAGAGAGGAGATTGGAGAGGAGGCCCACGAGGAGGACCATGATGGAAGAGAGGATAATGGCAGCAAGTGGAGGGTTACTGGAGAGATCTCTATTATAGAGAGAGCAAAGGTAAAGGTAGAGAGGAGACTCTCTATTATGAGGATTTTTTCCCATGAGGGAGGTGGTGATGAGAAGTTTGATGATGGGACAATGATATCCTTCAAGAGAGGTTGTAGCCGAGGAGATACTTGTAACAACTCCACCACCACCATTAGTACTAGCCAACCCTTCATAGATGCCAGGAGATCTGAGTATATAGATACTCTTCCCTAAACTCTATTACTTTAGAAATGTTAGTGGAATTACACATTGTCTTTCTTTTTGGGTTTTTAATAGTTTTCTAACTCGCCATTGTTTTCTTTTTATTTGTAGCCACTAATGATGGTTGGTGAGATTTTATTTGTTGAATCCTAGTCGACATATTGATCATTCCCATGGGGAAGACTCAAGAGGAGATGCTTGCCTACATGGGGCAGTCGATGTAGGTCAACCATCACACTGATGTTTTCACACCAGTCTGGTGAGCCATAGAGATTCTTTCCAAGATAAGGACTGAGCTCACCGCATTCTGGTTAGATGAGAGGAGACAATGGTGAGGCCACTCTCGTAGAAAGACCACTACTAGTAGATCACCAGCTCTGTCTCACATTAATTCTCATCATTCAGTGCACTGAGGCTCACATTCACGCCATAGGACCCATAGCAGGAGCCCTAGCTATGCACATTCTCAGGGATCCCGTAGGGAGGGATAGGCCATGGGCCATTATTTCTTCGATGTAATTTTGTGAGACATTGAGACATATATATCATATTTTTTTAATTTTATGCTCATTGCAAGCATTTTGACCACACCTAGAGTGTGATGGCATTGTATACAAACTCGATTATTATGGATATATATATACATATACTTATTTTTGGATCGGTCATCTTGGTGTAAGAGTTATCTTCATTGATGGTTTACTTCACTTGTGTACTCTTAGATGTTCAGAATTCCTGATGTTTTTATATGCTTTTGGAATGATGCATGGATGATGATGTGATAACAAAATGATTTATTTTTGATATTTTTCTTTATACAATGTTTATGAAAACACAATGTAACCTGAAACTTTGGTTTTCAAACAATATTTAGTACTTCTTGTTTTATTGGAAAAATGTGATGAATGTGATATGATAAGAAAATGAACCCACTCCACTTCTAACTCCACGCAACTAGTAAGATGTGAGGGCTCAACACCAAGAGCTAGAAGGGACGTGAGTTGTATGATTTTGATGAATGGAAATGATGAAAGGAAGACAATATTTTGACAAAAACCCAATTAGGAACCTACAACCTAACTCTACACATAGTTTACTACATAGTCTAGAATGTGATTTTCTTGCAAGCTTATCTAGACTTAGATCCGTAGATGGCCTCATGATTGAAAAAATATGGTTTTAAGGCTTTGACTCTCTTGGAACATATACATCTAGTTCACTTTATTGGGATTTGAAATTTCAAAGCACTTTTTTTTGCTAAGTTGTTTATACCTTAATGATTTATTATGAAAAGACCCCCTACACCTTGCCCCATGCTACCAGTAAGAATCATGGGCTCATCACCAAGGATAAAATGTAGGCGAGTAAGGGCACTTCCCTCCTTTCCCAACCTCACGCCACTAGTATGAGGCATGGGCTCATCACCAAATATTGGTAGGGAAAGAAAGTGTAGTTTTATTTGTAAATGAAATATTTTTACATTTATTGATTAACTTATATCATTTTTTAAATTTTAACTTTGAGTTGTGCTTTTGGGAGGAGAGCTTTCCCCTATCCTCAACCCCACATAACTGGTAAGATGTGAGGGCTCATCACCAAAGGCTGAGATAGGTGGACAAGTGATCTGGGTAAAGTGTTTAGAGTGATTTTGTTACCAAAGAGGTTTCTTGGGAAAGATGTGACATCAGGAAGCTTCTAGAACAAACTATGGGAAAAGACACCTATGCTAGAAGAAACTATGGGCAAAACCAAGTATGCAGGCCTTGGTAGGATCAATGTCAAAATTATGTCTTAACTTGCTGAGATGAAGAAATGATTAGAACTGTTGATGATAATATGGTGGATATTTGAAGAAACATGATTGAATGATTTTTCCAATGCTTAGAAGTTTTGGAATTTGTTTGAAAAATAAGTTTCTTGACTACAATTTTACAATGTGAACTTGGAAGATGAAATGGAGTATGGATACAATAATGTACATGTGGAAATGTAGATGGATTATGCGTAGTAACATTTCAAGTGAAGTGAATTGACAGATTCACCAAATTCTTCACCCTCTAATGTACACAAGCAATATGCCCCATTCTTGTAGTCCTCCATGACTCGATATGGGCCCAACCACTTGGGCCTGAATTTCCTTCCTTCACCGGTTTTCTTATTGATCTAGCTATCAACTCTTAACACAAAATCTCCTACTAGTATGTCACTTTCATATACCTTTTTGTTATATTATCGACTCATCCGGTCAGCGTAGACATTGTGTCACTTCTCATCTCTAAGCTGAACTTCATCGAGGGTTTCTAATTCAACAAGATCATGCCTCGTGATATCCCTCTTCATCTAAGATGCCTTGCAAGGATATTTAGAGACTAGGTATCTTGACTTCAAGTGGTAAGACCACTTTAGAACTGAAAACTAAGGAATATGGGGTTTCCCCTATAGGCATTCTTACCAAAGTTCTGTAGGCCCACAAGGCTGGGAAAAGATTCAAGTGCCAATCACATTTATTCTCCTTAACTATTTTGAGGAGAATGGACTTTAACATCTTGTTTTTAGCCTCAGCCTATCCATTGGCCTGAGGGTAGTATAAAGAGGTTGTGTGGTGTGAGATTTTGAACTATGAGCATAACTCACACACCTCTTTATTTTTAAAATATGTTTCATTATCTCTGATAATGACTTGTGGGACCCCGTACTTGTAAATGATCTGATTCAAGATAAAATTCATGATCACAAACCCAGGTATAGTTGTAAGAGGCATGGCCTCGAAGCCACTTTGTGAAATACTCCATGGCTGTAATTATGAAATTGTGGCCATCTGTTGATGAGGGAGAAAACTTCCCTATCAAATCTAAACCCCAAGTAGAAAAGGGCCAAGGTGTTACTATCGGTTGTAGAGCTTGGGAAGGTATGTGAATCTCATGAGAGAATTCTTGAAATTTGTGGCACCTATGCACATACTCCACATCATCGTCATGCTCTAAGGTGGGCTAAAAATAACCCATTCAATGTATCTTATAAGTAGTGGAATGTCCTCCGAAGTGACCTCCAAAGACTCTACTGTGGGCTCTGAAAAGGATCTTTTCTTATTCTTCTTCATTGACACACCTCAACAACATTCCATCAAAGGCTCTACAATAGAGCACTTTTTCTATAATCACATATTTGGTGGCTATGACACATAACCGTGTTCTCTGTTGTGAGGTTTCCCCCTTAGGATATGCACGGTCCATAATGAAATTAACAATGTCTAAATACCATGGACATGCAGAAATGGGAGGTTTGACTTTTATGTAATACACGTACTCACCAGGAAAATCCAAGTCTACCAGATCTCCACCATCTAATGGGTTATCCGCCAACCAATCAACAATGATTTGTCCTTTGATGGATTTTTGATTGACAAAAGTTAGCTCAAATTCACCCGTTAGGGCCATAAAGCAACCAACCTTCTTAGAACAAGGAACCCTGAGTTAGAAACATTTGAAGATGGTCTATCTTAACAATTACCCATGTTTCTTGGTTAAGCATATAATGATCATTAACTATTTTTTTACAAAAACTATAGCTAGGCATTCCTTTTCCACCTATGTATAGTGTGTCTCATAATATAGCAAGTTATGAATAATGAAATAAATGATGTGTTCATGTTTATCATCATATTTTTGTGCTACCATGCAATCTAGAGAGACGTCAGTAGCTTGAGAATATAGAATGAGAGGAATGATCTGCTTTAGGTGGCATTAGTGTGGGTAGTGATAAGAGGAACCACTTCATGGACTCAAATGCATCATGACACTTAGTCATCTAGATATTACCACAATCATTCTTTAACAAATTGTTAATTGGATGAATGGCGTAGGTTAAATTAGGTATGAACCTATGGATTCTTCCGAGATTTTTGAGAAAGGACATGATTCCTGACTCATCAGTGGGTGGGGTCATTTCTAGGACCACCCAATTTTTTTCTAGATCTACATCAATCCCTCATGAAGAGATAATGTACCCCAACAAGTTCTCTCCCGTCACTCCAAACACACACTTATCTGGATTTAAAGTGACACCGTATTCGATGAAATGAGAGAGGATGATGCGAAGCACCTCGGGGTGATTACAATTCTTCTTGGCCTTTGTTATAAGATCATCAACGTAAGATTCCACAATCTTGTGAATAAAATCATGAAATATATAGGTCATTTCTTGTTGATAAGTAGCACCAATGTTCTTAAGGCTGAATGACATGACCACGTAACAATAGGTACCCCAAGGAGTGGTAAAATTCATCTTTTCTTGATCCTCCTTAGAGATTCTAATTTGGTTATAACCCAAAAATCCATCCATAAGTGACAACAACTCATATCCAACTGTTGCATCTATGATGAAGTCAATGGAAGGCAACAAAAAATCATCTTTAGGACACACCTTGTTTATGTCCCTAAAATCAATGCATATGGGGATTTTCCCATTCTTTTTTAGAACAAGGACTATGTTTGAAACCCACATTGAGTAGTCTACTAGTTTAATGAATCCCACCTGTAGGAGCTTCATAACCTCCTCTTTGACCATCAAAGCTACTTTCGGCTTCATAGGTCTCGATTTTTACTTTATGGGCTTAGCATCTGGTCTGGTTACAAGATTATGTACTACCATATGGGGGGAAATTCTTTTCATTTCCTTGTAACTAAAGGCAAAATCCTTCAAATGTTCTTGGAGAACCTTTGTATGTGCTTCTACCTCGTCCAGAGTAAGAGAAGTACAAAGTTTTAAGATCTTTGGTTCCTCCTCCATCCCTATATTAATATCTATTGTCCCTTCAATCAAAGAGGTGTTACCCTCTTTGAATTCAAGTGGGGCTAGAGCTAATTCTAATTCCTCTTCCTCTACCTCATAGATCTCAAGAAATTCCGATGAGGAAGGGTACACATGTGTGATCTCCAAAGTATGAGGAAGGGTGAGGTATAAGAGAAAATCCTCTCGTATGGTGAGTGGGGTAGAGATCGATGTATGCATTAAGGAATCCTAGGATTGCCTCATCATTCTCTGCAAACTCCATAGTGGCAGGATCATTCTCAGCCTTGACATATGCCAGAATTGGATTAGTTGGAATTCTTCAAACTAGAGGTTCAGGTCTGATCGAAACAGTGAACTAGGTTTCTTTCAAATCATTGCTCTGAAAAAAGTGAGAAGAGGAAGTAGCTATAGATTTGGCTAACATGTTTTTCTCACATGGGATAGCCTCAATAGAGATAAAATTAAAAAAAATTCTAAGGTCAAGCATGATAGTCTTATAGAGTTGTAGATGTTCTGCTCTAGTCTCATAAACTTCCAAGACTTGATTAACGACAAGTTGGGAATCACCTAGAACCCTAATGTTGTAAACACCCATCCTCTTGGATACGATGAGACCAAGAAGAAGAGCCTCATATTTGGAATTGTTGTTTGTGCACTTGAAATTAAGTTTAAAGGTGAAGGAAATGACCTTCCCTTCAGAGGAAGTGAGAATTAAGCTTGCCCCAACACCAAAATGACATTTTACACAATCATAATTGAGCATCCAATAGTTACTTAGGGAAGATTGAGGTTTTATCATCCTTGGCTTCTTGTTCCTTTACCTTTGAGACCTCGACCATGCAAATATCTTCGTAGCCACCAACCGGAAGAGAAGCAAGTCTGAAATCTTGCCCCATACCCATGGAGTCAAACAGAAGGAAGATTGGCAGTCATTTTCCAATAACTCTAAAATCTTAGCCATGGTCTTTGTTGAATTATTTTCGACTATAGTGACTTCATATTTACATGGAATACCCCCTTCAATCACCTTGGGGGATTCTAATTCTGTCGTAGGAATTAGCTTAAACACTGGTGTTGAATCCTTAGGTTTGTTCAATTGATTGGATGGGAGTTCAAACTCAGAATGAACACAAGGTTTCTTCTTTAATTTGGCTATATGAATGTTAAAAGGATTTGGATCACCCTAAGAAATGAAAATTTCCCCAAATGTAGGAATCTAACTTCCTGGAAGAGCGTGGAAGGGATTGCCTTCATTCGATGGATCCACGGTCGACCAAAAATCATATTATAGTTGGTTTCCTGATCTATAATATAAAACTTAGTTAAAACCATGTCTTTGGCACCCGAGGGTAAATGGAAGCACTATTGTTCCAATGGACGTTGCTTTGAGACCGTCATAGCCTCTTAGCATGTTTTGAATTTAAGAAAATTGATTTCTCCATAGCCTAGCTTTTGAAGAAATGAGAAAGGAAATATGTTGATGGCTGCTCCATCATCTATCATCACACATTTAAAATAATTGTTGTAAATCCAAACCTGGAGGTACAATGATGGATCACCTCTTCATGCTAACTTAATGTCGATTGAATTTTTCTAATGTAGAAATGAAAACCAGCATCCCTCTCAGGATGCCCTGGTGGATAGACATCAAAGTCTATGTGATTAACCTAGGCCTCGAGAGGAGGAGTAACATGGATTAAATGGCCAAGGCCTAACCCTTCTAATAGAGCCGTCCTAATGCACATGTGAGTTCTTTAACAAATCCAAGAATTAAATTTGAGAGAAGGTCTTGGTTAAATTCGTAATTAAATCATAGGTCCCCACGGGTTTGGGATCTATAGGTGTATCGTCTAACATTGAGGGGTAAACATGGAAGAGGTTATGAGGAATAATCTCAAGTATGAGTGGCTGTTTAACCTCAGGTTAAGTCTCCAACTCAACCAAACCTATCATTTTTTTTCTAATTCTAACCATCTAAAGGAGGGGCTACATTTGTGTTCGACAAAGTGGATCCTTCATGATCATTGTTTCCAATGGTAGTTTCCTTTTTGGTTCTATGGAGATTGAGCTTCCTGTTCTTGGGGTGCATTGGAAGAGGGTTCGTGAAAACCCTGAAGTATAATTTTGAGGGGACACAGGCCCTATGTGATAGGTTTTGCGTTGGCACTATAGGGTTAGCCAAAAAACATCTCAACAAAGAGGTGTTTTGGTCCTCAGGAAGCTATTGTAAAAATTTGTTACAATCACGAAATGTACAAGCATCGTGTCCTCTAAATCCTATGGAAACAACATAAAAATAAATCAGGGTTGTAATCATGAGGCCTTTGATTTTGTTTTGTTATGCAACCTACAATTTCTATTGTTGTTTTGTTATTGATTATTAAATTTGAAGTTTGGGGGCCTCTGCCCTTAGTTTGGTATTGGTACTGGTTTGGATAACCACTTAGGTACTGAACGGACGCTTGTGCCTAGAATTTTTTGAGGTGGAGGAGGATGACTAAATTTAACTACTGTTAACATAAGGAGTAAATTTGTTACTCGTTTGATTGTTGTTATTCATGTTGTTATTATTGTTATTCACGTTGCTGGTGTTAACAACATTGAAATTTTTGGGTTGATCCGTCACACCGTCCATTGTAACACCAAGATTCTTATTAAGGATTTTCGGTCCTTGTTTATTATTGTTGGAATTGTTTGAGAAATTAGAATTACCTTGTAAGGGAGTGAACGGTCTCCCATTTGAGCCATAGTTCTTTTGACCACTCTCAATAACCACCTGGTCAATGTGGAGAGCTCCTTCTAAGACTTCCTCGTAGCTCCTGAGAGGAAAATTTTGGACTTCTTCCTTGGTTTCATGGTTAAGAGAATGAATAAACAAGTCATAAATCTCCATTTTCTCCATGTTCGAAGCACTAGTAGAGGATTAGAGGAATTTTTACCATATTTGAATGAAATGGGTAGCAGGCTCATTGTGCTCTTGCTTGATACAGAGTAACTCCCTGATTTCTATTCACAAGAGTTTTTTCATATCAAAAGCATTTAGAAAATTGGAAATGATTTATTTGAATGAATGGATTGAGGCTTTTGGTATCCTGTAGTACCATTCAAGAGTGATCCCCTCAGGGGTCTTGGGGAAGATCTTAGCTATAACTACATCCCATGGGAGTATCTCTTTAACGGTAATGGCATATGTTTTAATATGCACATTTGGGTCCCATCCCCTTTGAAATTTGCCAAGTTGGGAAGTGGTAATGGAATAATTACACTTCATATAATAAAGTCAATGGGATCCTTAAGATATTCGACATATGTTCCCATTGCATAGGAATCTACCATAGACGACCCTTGATAGGGAGGTGGAGAAGGCATATGAGGCTGATATGGCACAACATAAACATTTGCAGAGGTGTAAGACATCCCATGAGGATGAATGTATGAGCCAAGAAAAAAAAACATGTCCACCTGCAGTGATTTGGAATACATATGAAAATATGAGGGAATATTATTTGAGTATGGAGTAGTATGCACAAAAGCAGGGAATGCCATATTGTCAGTTGGGATGACATTCAAGAATGCACTTCCGAATGGTGCCTATTGAGGGTATCTGTACGAGGTGTAAGGGGCATACCTAACATGCCCAATCTAGTGAGGAGAAATTTGGGGTTAGGAATGCCTATGTAAACTGGACGAGGTGATGGTGCAGTAGGCACATAACAAGGAATTTGAGCATGGTAAGGTACCTTTCCTTTCCCAGAAAAATATGACACATGAGATGACTGGGAAAGTTCCAATTCCCTAAATTTATCTACCAGTGTAGAAATTACATCGCCCGTAGATGGTGTCATATTTTCTTTGGGTGTGCTTTAAACCTGGTTAGGAGGTAGAGGTACATGATGTCTTTTTATAAATTTTTCTTTAGGAGGTCACCCCTCTTTGGGTATATTTGTAGAGGGAGGGGTAGCAGTATTTTTTTAAAGAAAAACATCAGTATACTCTTGCATCCTTTCCAAGGATTGGTCCATGACATTAAAGAACTCATGACTTTGGGTGAAATGTGTCATCATTTCATCATTATATGAGAGGTAAGAAGAGAAAGGATCATATTGCATGTTGACTTGGGACCTCAATAAGATTCGAGGATAAAATCCTTATTCTCCAATTAATGTCAAATTTTTTGAGTTGGAGAACTCCGAAAGATCGATCTTCTCAATCCTAACAGATGATCAATTGTTGGCACCTTGAGGAAGAGGAGTGCAAGGTGAAGGTAAGTAAGAAGAATAATTTTCATGCCACCCTGATAATGAGGGTGACTGCTACATACCCAACTGTTAGTAATAAGCTTCTAGACCTAGAATGGGTCTTCTGTAATCCTGACTTGAAAAATTTAGGGGGTAGATGAATACTTGCAAAATAATGGGAGAGGAGAAGGGTAGGTGAAAGAAGGTAAGACAATGGAAATGAATAGGAACTAGTCTTTCACATTGCATTCACCAATTTTAATGAATAAAAATGACCACGTGACCTTTAGGTGCACTTGACCTCCAAAGGTTGTGTTGGGACAACTGATGTGGAATAAATGAATGCCTATGTGGGATGAAATACTCAAATATGGGTGAGTATGTTCAACACATTATTAGGGAAATATAATTTACTCTATGGGAACTAAAGGGATTTAATCATTTAGGGAAATAAAGGCCTCTCTAACTTGAATGGGTGTGATGCTACTATTGTCTCCGATTCACTGCACCCCCCGAATGGCCAGTATGTGAACATGACATTTGGTGTGATTGGGAAACATGTGATCACCTCTCAAGATGTGGGACTTACACTCGAGGTGAACCTTCGGAGAAGGTCAACTTCCTCTTCCTAAACTAAGTGATTTACTGCTCCTAGTGTGATAAAAAGGGTATTTAGTCCTATGCTAACATCTTCATGGAGTTTTAGGGAAAGATATTTATAGAAATGAAACTATACTAGGGATGGTGATGCACCAAATAAAGGGTATTTCTATACTTGGGAAGGGTTAATTTGAAGAGGGTAGGTGTGCCATAGATCAACTTCACTTATTGTAGCTTAGAGAGGGTATAAAATACTACAGACTAAGAAAAATGCGTTCCATTTGTTGAACTTTGAGCATATGTAAAGGATAAATCAAATTTTATTAACCACAAGTTAATTTATCAGGGTAAAGGAACACATGCACTGGTTAAACATCTATTTCAGCCTCTACGAATAATGATAATGCAACCTTAACAACAAAAGGAAAATAATATTTTCACAAATGATATAAAAGATAATCACATTACTCATTCACAATATAAAATAGATAAATTGAAATAAAGGTAAGCTAACCACTCACACTAAAGAATCATATATTCACAAAGTAAGCATTGATCAACCATTCAACATAATAAATCAGATCCCCAATTGTAAGGTGTAAATCTGAATATAATTAAAAGGTTTTTTAGAATTCTCTGAAGAACTCTTCCAAGCTTGAAGAGAAACCTCACTAAAAAATAATTTGTCCCTCCTAGCTTGAAGCATTCAACTATTTATAAGTTCTTAGGCTGGGCCATTACAACTAGGCCCTTAACTAACATTTTTCTAAAAATAGATATGCCATTAAATCAAGGGAACATGCTCCCATGAAAATATAAAATTTGTTGCAAGGGTTTGACTCAGTCAACCCTACAACTTTGATTGATCCAGAGCTTGGATCTTACCCTCCATGGCCACTCAACTTTGGCTTTATTCAACTACACCTTCCTGTCCTACAAGTTTCTATTGTTCTCCTTCCCACAAATCCATTCGATGTTTATACTCAATGAAACCCTTGATTATTCCCTAAATTTCTTCATCTCCAGGCCCACATGCATTGTGATTAACTACATCTGTTGTCTCGATCTCCTTTGTGATCTTGGTTGGTAACCTTTGAATTTTATTCATAACTTTCTTCATCCTCGCTATAAAATTTTAGCACAAGACCAATCGGTCAATGGAGTCACTATTGAAAGTTTTGGTGACTTCATCATTACGCTTCACCAAATCCTTGAAATTTTCCTTAATTTGATCTTCAAGAAGAGCATCGATGTTTTTTGTTGAAGAATTTGCAATTAGCAGTATCAAACTCATGAGAGATTTCATTTAGGGAATCCGTGCTTTCTATCAATTTATCTTCCAATTCCTTAATCAAATCCTGCAATACTTGGCACCAAAATTCCATAGCCTTTTGGTATTCAAATAAATTTGAGGCATCATCAATCACCTCTTCTTGAAGAAACGAGTCGAGGTCTTCTTCTCTGATCTCACTCCATGTTGCCAAATTTAAAATTAGATTATTATTATCTTCAGAAAAAGCCTTATCCATTTTGCAAATAGCAGCCTTCCTAGCCTACAGATCAATATATATTTTGATAGCCTCCTTGATTAAGGGATTAGCTTCCTGTTATTATCTCAATTTTTCCCCCGATAAAATTGATCAAACATGACCCCGTGTAAGAATAAATTCATGAAACGGGTCTGTCAAATGATCAAGCCTATGCTTCAAATCGAATAAATAGGTTACAGATGGGTTCAAAAATAGAGGAGAATGATCGGGGAGGGAAGAAAACAACGTCAAAGAAACCAAAGGGCCAAAGAAGTCAAACACGACCCTGCATAGGAAGAATCAAAGGGTCATTTCAGTCAAATGGGCCTACGTTTAAAATATTGACAGTCAGATTACAGGTGGACTTAGAAATGGAGAAACCAGAGGTCCAAAGAATCAAATGGCATCAAAAGAGTCCAGGGCACATGACAGCAAGAAGGTGAGGAAAGGCTCAAAGTCTTCAGGCTTTGTGGATGATTTAAATCGGGCCCAATTGGCTAAGTAAGGCAGAGACAGACAAAAGCCTCTGCGTGTCCAAACAATACACCTCAAAGGTAAGATCCCCAAGTGGAGATTTAAATGAGTGCCAAGCCCTACATGTCCAGAGCCCCAAAATTTTCATTGGCTGTTGAAAAGTATTCAACTAAGCGGAAGGAACCAAGTGTCTAAACGATGCAACTTCAAAGATAAATCCAAAGAGCAGAGACCCAAATGAGCCACGAGCTTGCCACGTAGTCCAAATTAAAAAAAAGGATAGATTCAGGGGGTTGAATAGTTAAAGAAAAGGCAGGCCAGCAGAGGGAGCCAAGTGTCAGTGTGACAGTACTTCAAGAGTAAAATTTGGGGTGGGCTTCTAAACAAGTGCCAAGCTCCCACAGGGTCAGACTTTTGGCCCTGCCAAGAAAGGAGACTTTGGAAAAATACAAAGGAGCCCAAGGAGCTTATGGAAGCTTCCATTTGTTAGTCTGACATGATTTCAAGAGGAATAAGGAAGGATATGTATCTCCAAGGTGCGCGAGGCTGCCACATGGACCCTGTATGGACAAACTCTTTAAATATTGCGCTCTCGCGACCTGAAAACTTCAAATGGCCATATATTTTGACTGGAAACTCATATTTGGGCGGGAGAAGACATTTTGGAAATTTCTTGACACCCTCTATGCCATGGAAACATAACATATCACTCTTAATAGGATTTAGTAGGTGAAAATGGGAAAATGTCTTCCAGGACATTAATGTAAAATATAATTTCTTCAACTACCAGACTAGATTTAACTTGATCCACTAGGGAACCACAATCGATCATACTATAGGAAAATTTCAGAAGGTAATTGATTAATGGTGTTTGATATTTCAAAGCAGGATTCAATGCATATCTGAAGCTGGTTGAAGTAGGATTCAAATTCTTCATTCCTGTCTCTCAATCTTCCTATATATTGTAAAGAAGGGGCATATTCAAACATTTGGTTGTTGTTTCTCCTCTACCCCCTCTCTCTTTCTTCCTTAGGGTAGAATGAAGAGTGTAAGCCTCCTCTTATGGCTCTGTAATGGAATTTTGTTTCCTCTTGCCCATCGATGTTGTACTGTGTAACATTTTGGAGCAATAAAAATCTATTTCGCGATGCATCTGTCCATCCTTGCTTATATTATTGTATCTTCTCACCTCTCATGGTTGCAGGGTATACTGTGTATACTTCTGATGTCTATTGCATATTTGGGAGAAATGCTTATTGGATTTTGAAGTGGTGTTCCATGTGAAATCTATCTCTTGTCCATGGTGCATTCTATCCACCCTCTCCTATGCTCACCTCTCTCCACTTCAGGCAGTCAGAACTATGATTTAACCACTTCCTTTTCTAGTGTATCACCACTTAGTGTAGGATCTTTCACCCTCTCTCTCTCTCTCTGTCCCCTTGGAATGGTTAGATTAGGATAGAATAGGTTCTTCTTTCACTAGAGTAGCTCATGGTAGGTAGATTAGGAAGCAAGAAATGACTTTCTTCAGAGTTCCATCTCAAGTTCTGTAAGTCCCACAACTTGAGAGATGGTCCCATGTTGTGCAATCACACCGAATGCCCCACTTCACATCCAGGGTGATTTGGGGGTGCTGTGATTCTTCACTAACAATTTTGGCACACCCAGTGGAATAGTTTTGAAGCACCTTACCACTTCATCTTAGTAGGTTGGTGTGTTCCTACTAAGGTTCAGCCTTTTGAGGCACATGCAAACACATCTGGCAACTCCATATGGTCAACAACCCCATCTCTAAAGTTTCTACTCATTTTCATCCATTTTCTTCTTCCATATCTTTCATTTTCTACCATTTCATGAAGTTGTGCAATCATAACTTCATTTCCTTCATGAAATTCACACTTACAGCAGTGCAGTTCACCTCCAATGCATTTCCCAACTCCTTCAGATCAGCATTATAATCAAATCTTGGACCATTATGCTTACCCATATGAGTAGGGTCGCAGTCAGTTTCACCATGGTGCTTATCAAGAACAAGGGGATGTTTATAATGGTGATAACTATGTGGAGAATGCTTATTTGTTGGAGAAGATCCAAAGAATGGAGGCTAACATGATGCAATCCAAGGGTAAAGAAAAAATGAAGGCATTCAAGATTGGTTTCAAGACATCGTGTCCATGGGGAGTCCCTTTTCCAAGACATTACAACCCTCAGGAGAAGATTGACTTCATGGTTGAAATGCTACCTCAAATTACACAATGGATTGAAGATGTTGAGGCTTATGAGTTGGACACAACACAACCTTGTAAATGGGTAGTTCCACTACCTCCTAGCTCTTCATTTTCTCTTTCTCAAACTTTTTCATTTCAGCATGATCAAGATTCAACCCCCTCATCTGCTGCCCCAAGTGTTAATTTTTTTCTCCATATCCTAATCTCCAATCCCACCTAAGTTCCTCTACCATTTTCCCTTCCAAATAGTCATCCCCTCCAAAAAAACAAGAAGTTCCACCTCCCTCCCCACTAAACAAAATTACAAAGCTGGTTGAACACCAACATGCCACTCCTCTTTCCTTCCCAATTCCATATGGGGAAGAGGTTCCAAAGACCATTCATGGAGAACAACAAGAGGAGAAACCCAACAAAGAAAAAATGATAAAGGATCTAAAGAGTTGGGTTTCCAGATTTTGGTTTACAAAGATCCCCTTGATGGTCAAGCCAATAGAGGAGGTCAAGGTTAAAGAGCCAGTGGTGGCTAAGGCTGAGTTTGCACTAGAGAAGAAACAAAAACAAGAATAAGAAGATCAACAATTTTTTTTCTCTAAATATAGTGTCCCTAATGGCACTCTGTCTGAAGAGAATGCTGATCTAATCCAAGCTGCACAACCAGTTAAAGAGGAGGAACAATCAACTCCAAGTCCCATTACAGAGGAGTAGTCAGGAGAGATCAAATTAGTGTCAAAGCCACTCAATGAAGAAATCATCATTGAAGATTCTTTGCTTTCATTTCAAGGGCCTGATTTGATTGAAGAACCCATGATGAAGGAGGACCATACAATTCTAGAGGCTCTAAATGTGGAGCAGGCTACAAAATAACCTTTAGTTCTTCCTTCCACTTCATCCCATTTAATCTATAATGTTGGAGAGGATTTTGAACTTTCAAACTTCATGTTGGAGGATGAAGGGTACCATGGTGAGAAAGTTACAAATGAGGAAGACACCATGGAGGAGGTTGAACACATGTAACAGAACAAAAAGGAGACAAATTATCTGTCTGACTTGGAGGATTACTTTGATGGAGAAGAGCCTATGGAGATTACATCATTTGATCCTCCATCATCTACCTTCCAATCACATGAACCTACTACCATGAAGGAGGAAATTCAATGATAATACCATGCACTTCATAATAGCTCTCTAGGACCAAGGTTGGAAGTTATGAGTCTTCCATGTTCTTCACAAGAGAAGGAAGGGAAAGAGAAAGAGGATTTCATCATCTCTCTCACACTATCCACCCAAGAAGGTCCACAAAAAGACTCCATTTTTGGAGTTAAATATCAGACCAGAGGGTAGATTCAAGGGATAAGACAATGCCCAATCAGATACTTGGATTCATTAGAGCCAAGGGAGAAGCCAAATCCAGTCATGCTTGCTTCTAAGAATGAGGAAGAGCCTCAAAGTGCCAAGGGTCACCATCAACACCTCTAGGACTCCAATGCAAATCAGCTTGAGGAGGTATTTTCCATTGATGTTGATAACTTGATGATTTGGGTTGAGGACCGGCTTATTGTTAGTTTTTCACTCATCCAGGAAGCCATATTCAGTGACAAACCATTTACATGGCTGCTCCTTTTTAGAAAAGGAAGATATTTATCCCTTCATGTGGTAGGATTTGTTTAAGATTTTATTTCTCTCTGGGTAGTGTAGGAGTAGGAGTAGACTTTGTTTTCAGTAGAAGAAGTGATTGTGCACACTCTACATGTCTCATTTGAGGCATGTATGATTTTTTCTTTGTACATGAGTTTTGTTCGCATTACTTCAGAGCTACCAAGGCCAGGCCCTTTAGTATCCATGGAAAAAGACCCATAGTATATTGTGCATACTTCTAATGTCTATTGCAGGTTTTGGGAGCCGTGCTTAATAGGTTTTTAAGTGGTGTTCCGTGTGAAATCTATCTCTGGTTCATGGTGCATCTTTTCCATCCTCTCCTTTGCTCACTTCTCTCCACTTCAGGTAGTCAAATATGTGATTCAACCACTTCCTTTTCTGGTGTATCACCACTTAGTGTAGGCTCTTTCACCCGCCTCTCTCTCTGTGTGTCCCCTTGGAATGGTTAGATTAGGATAGAATAGGTTCTTCCTGCACTGGAGTAGCTCATGGTAGGTAAATTAGGAAGCAAGAACCAACTTTCTTTGAAGGTCCATCTCAATTTTTGCAAGACCCACAGCTTGAGAGATAGTCCCATGTTGTGTAATCACACCGAATGTCCCATTTCACACCCAGGGAAATTCAAGGGTGCTTTGATTCTGCACTAACACCTCTAGTATGCATTCAATCCATTGATTTTCCAATCTCCCTTTCTGGCCTAGCTTTGCGAGCTCATGATAAGAAATTTCATCAATAGTAGAAGAAACTGTCATGGCTGTAGTAGTTGAGAGTCCGGTAGATGGATATTGTTGGGTTACTTTACGTAACAATGAAGTGAACTATTCGATATTGAGTTTGAGATCATCTTTTATGGCCTTATCTTTGTCATATTTTACCAGCAGAGCCCCGAGAGTAGTGTGCAAATATTCTTTGGCTCCTTCATGAGTAGATTTTCCTAATGAAAATAGAGAGATTTGATAATCTACCGTAGTAATTATCTCTTTAGCTTTTCCCTCAATGGGGGTAACAACCTCTACAATTCACTCTCTAGATGGATTGACTGTTAGACTTGAAACAGTTCATGGCCTTTTGTCCTATCTTTTGGGCATCTGTTCCAATATACTGAGATCTATGACATCTCCCACATGTACCTTATTTTTCTTCTTTGGATTCTATCTAAACAACCATTCAGGAATAGCTAATGCTTATGAAGATGGGATAGTAGATTTAATACCTGCAACATTAGATATGGCAAGAGTACTAGAAACATTAGTTGATATTTGGGTAGAAGTGGCCATGATGGATGAGGTGGACGTAAGGAAAGCCATAGGAGTTGATAAAATGATGCTTGGTAATGAGGTGGAGGGAAATGGAAGTGTTAAGGGAAGTGAAGAAGAAATGGGTGACCCAATAGTTTCTCCATATGAGATAACTGGAAGAGATGAGAAAACCTGGGCCATGGAAGGAGATGGGAAGGAAGAAATGATTGTGGAAGTGGAAGGAGCTGATATTGGAAGGGAAAATGGAGGGGGAAGAAGATGTGATGGATCTTGGGAGATACTATGGGAGTCACTGACTTCAACCACTTCAGTCACAGGTGTTGCAGGAGACATGGCCTTAGAAATGGAAGCCTTGGAGAGAGATGAACCACCAATAACAAATGAAATATTTTTGGGAGTCATATGGGTTTTTTGGGTCGAACTTTTCCCCTTTGTGAGTGTTGATTGGCTCATGGTTAGTGGGGCCTCTGTATTTTTAGGTTATTATGCTCCCTTGGGTGAAATTCTCAAGGTAACCAACCAACTATAATTTCTCTGTAGGATGGGCCCCGCCCTCTCCTTTGTATTGCAACATTCCTCTATATACCACTCAATCCATGAAAATGGTGGATTCAAAATATTTTCATTCTTGTAATCCACATCTAAAAATTCATCATTATCTTACACCTCCTTTGGGACATCGGTGAAACTGAACTGCCGAACCTCATCCAAGGTAAACCTCTCATAATCCCTTTTTCGCATGATGTATTCATCCCGAAAATAAATCCAGATATCCTCCAATTAGGGCACGTGGGAACTGGACTGACCTGTTTCACAAAATTTACCCCAATAATCAAAATTAGTTTGTGGATGAAATGTTCATAAAGACACTTTGGCCAATTTTGCATCCACATTTTTGGCCTTATGAATATTTTGGAAAGTGTATCTGTCAATTGAAATAGGAAAATGCATTCTCAATTTGTGGCGATTATTTTGAATTCAATGATAATCCAACAATTTTTGGACCAATTCCAGTAGAACCCATTTATTAGTGGGGAACCTTGGTAATTTGTTAGGGGCACCTATAAATCTTGGAACCTGAATGTAAGTGAATATAGGGAACTATAAATAAATGGCTCCCCACTCATGCACCTCTTTAAAGGATTCATCATAAATCCTTCAGTTGTATAAATCCTTTTCAAAATAGTAGAGGATAACTGTAAAGAAGGCATCAGTGACCCTTCGAAAATTCCTACTCCTTTCACTCAGTATGAGTTAGGCATAGAAATCGTAGATTTGGGAGGTGCTGCAAATACCTTTAGTATTCAATATATAGAAATATCCCATAGCAGTGGTTGTATAAACCAAGAAGGATGTCATATAGAAATTCTTTGTGGAAAGCACCTTGCTCAATTAATAGCAAGTGGAGCTATTGATATGCTCCCCCCATTGGATAAAATCATTATTATTCTTGATGGTAGCAATGTACAAGAACATCCATTCCTATAATTCCTTTGTAGAAGGGAGACTTGAAACTCTTCTTAGTAGCACAATAAGGTCGTTGATCTCCTCAAAAAAATTTGGCGAAGCTCTTAGCCGGATAAGTTTTCATCATGATTTTTGTGCATACTTCCTCTTCCTTTTCCCAATGTTCCAGTGCTGACTCTAGTGAAATTGTGGTGTAATATTCAACATCAGGAAGTTTGAGCAGATCTTCAAAGAAGTCTAAGTCCAAATGGATTACCACCTTATCATCATCATCTTTGATTGACATAGATTCTTTGTCAAAGTGGGATGCTACGGCTAAAATGAAATCTAGGCAATGCATGGATGTAGGAAAACCGATAGCAAGAGCAAGCCCAATGTTGTAGATGGCCTGCATCCATGATTCCTTCTTCAGAGCCTTTATTCTTTCCTAGAAATATGAAAAATCAATTTTTCCTAGGTCAGTGTCCCCTATATTCCCTAATTCGGAAGACAGGAAGGAGTGAGGAGCAACTCCAAGAAATGAATACTTCATATTTTCTTTTCCCTTTGATGTAGAAGTAGACATCAAGCTCTATATGCTGGAATCAAATCCGAAGTTGAAAAATTATGAAAAGAACAGAAGTTTGAAACTCAAAGTGCAATACTTTGAAAGACAGGTCCAAAACTCCTGAAAAATATTAGCTTCCAAAAACAAGAGCTGAAGAGTCCCGAAGAGAAAAACTCTGAAGTTCCAAAAAAGATAGTTTCGATAGAAATTTCCAAAAAAAATCTCCAAAATGGGATCTACGAATTTTTTTTCTAAAATGGAATTTTCAAAAGAAATTTTTGATTGAAATTTCAAAAAATATTTTTGAAGAAAACTTCCAAAAGAAAATTCCAAAACTATTTTTTGAAATGGAAACCTCCGCCAAGTCAAAATCAAGAGTTCCAAAATAGAAACGTACCACCTCTCCTCAAAATCTGAGAAGGAAATCACCAAACAATGCTGATCTCCAAAATCCAAAAAAGTACTGAGAGGAAAAAATGGAGAACTTGAGGAGCTCCCTTGAACACTTTGAATGCCTGTGGAAACTCAAAACATGGAAACATGGTGGACAATGAGCTTGTCATTTCAAGAGGTATAAAGAAGAGGAACCAAAGAAAAACAAACAAAAAATGAAAATAAGAGATCTCAAACCAAAAGGAAAATAATAAGGATAAAATACCTTGAAAATGATGTTGAAAGGTACAAGAAAATGAAATTTTAGAGAAAATATGTCAGGTAAAAATGATGAGTAAAAATCGAGTTTAAATAGAAAACCCGATAATAATGGCAAAAATCTGATCTGTACAGGGTTGGTGAAAAATTAAATACACAAAGGACTTTGAAAGTCCAAAACTCGAAAGCTCGAAATTTCAAAATTTTAGAATTTTGGGGTTTTAGACTTTGGAGATTGGGAGTTAAAAAATGGGAATTGGCAAAGAAAAGTTTAGAAACCAAAAATTGAAACCCAAAATTCAAAAGTGAAAGTTTTCGAGAGAATTCCGAGAATGCTTTCAGACTTCAGACTTCAAAATTCTAAAAGGGATTTAACCAAAATGGGGCCAAAACTTCTGAAACCCGAAATTCTAAAATTTCAGACTTTCGAGGTTTTAGACTTCAAAACTTCGGGTTAAAAAATTGCCAATTAAATAGCAAAAACCCCGAATCCCAAAATCTTGAAAGTATAAAATTCAAACTTTCGAGGTTTTGGACTTTGAAAATTTGTAACGCAATTCCAAAGAGTTGCGCCATTAAACTCTGAAAGAGAAAATCTCTGAAATCTGAAGTCAAAATTCAGATTTCAGGCCTTGGGGGAATTTTCATAAAAATATGACCACTTTTGACATCTGTTTCTCAAGGTAGATTACATGTTAACATTTTTGGTGACATCTAGGGAAAGCTTGCATGCTAATCTTTAGACTAGTAGCCTTTAGCAAAACATTGGGCAAGGGAGTCCTAAAAAAGAAGACTAAGAGAAAATGGAAAAGAAAACAAACAATGTGTAGAGCACTTGGAGGAAAAGAAAAGAACACTATATAGGGTGGAACAATTTCAAAAGCAAGCCTTGAGATGTATCCTATCCACATGAATGGGAAATTCTTCTTTGTTGAGTTTGGATAGCTGAAATGAATTCACCTCTTTTCAACTTGTAATAATATAAGGCCCACTCTAGAGGGCATCAAACTTGGCATGCTTTCCTGGTTTGGCTCTATCTTTGTCCCATTTGAGAACCAAGTCTCGTTCTTGAAAATTCTTATCAGAAGTTTTATTGTCGATGGATTTCTTAACTTGAGCTTGATGTTGGCTTAAATTTTTCATAGCCTTTTCTTAAACTTCCTCCAATTCCATGAGTTTAGCAAACCTCACTGTTAAGGAGCCATTTTCCATAACTTCGAGTTGATGAGCCAATTCCAAAGAAGGTAACTCCAAGGAGATTGGTAGATTTTCCTCCCTTCAATATACTAGCATAAAAGGTGAGTTTCCAATGGACTTTTAGGTGTGATTTGATCTACCCACAAGGTAGTCTTAAGTTGTGTATGTCAGGTCCTTTTGTTAGCTTCCATCGTCCGTTTGATAATCGTTATGAGGTTCTCGTTACTGGATTCAGCCAACCCATTTCCCTGTGGGTAATAATTGGATGAAGTCTTGAGATAGACCCTGTTCCTAAATTCCCACTCACTTAACTTTAGACCAAGAAAATCCATCGCATTATCAGAAATGACGGTAAATGGAACACCGAACCTTGTCATTATAATTTCTATGAATTCAAGGATGGTATTTTCATTGCTCTCCTTCAAGGCCACTGCTTCTATCCAATGAGTGAAATAATCTGTTGTGGTGAAGACCCATTTATGTCCATAGCTAAAAGGAGGATGTATCATTCAAATAAAATCTAACCCCCATTGAATGAAAGGTTGATCTACCTGAATGGGATGCAAAGGGAGAGATTCTAACCTCTGTTTTCCTGCAAAAAGAGCACATGCTTTGCATTTCCTTACCTAGAGATGAGCATATTTGAACAATCCTAGCCAATAATACCTAGCTCACATGATTTTAGTAACATTTTTTCCTATAGAGTAATGTCCTTCGGACAAACCATTGTGAAATTCTTCAAACATCCTATTCACATGCTTTGGCTTGATGCAACATAAAAGAGCACCGTTCAAATATTTTAGGAAAATAACATTATCTACCAAGGCATATGGAATCGACTAGAGATGGAAAGTGTGCCATTGAAATTTATCCATACTTGGAGGATATACCCCTAAGAGGAGGAAATTTTGCATCTTAGTTAACCAATCGTTGGTCATTGCCTTCCTTAGCATTTAGGAGTATACCATCTTATGTATCCTTAATCTCCATGTCTGCAGCCAACTGCTGACATAAACCCTTGACCTTGACAATCGTAGTGACTTTAATGTGTACATCATACTCCATTACTTTTGTAATCCACCCAGCATGTTTCTCATTTAGCTCTTTATTCAATAAAAAGTCTTTGATGCTAGGATGAGACACCATTAAGTTGAATTTGTTGTTGGACAACATGTGCCTAAATTTTTTCAGAGCTTGAATGACCGCAAAGACATGTTTTTCAATGAAGGAATACTTAAGCTCGTATTCCTTGAGAGACTGACTGAAAAAGGAAATTGGTTGTTCCATCAAATCATCATTTTGCTAAGTTAGGATTCCTAAAATACTTTCCTGGTGTGTGAAAGCATAGAGGATGAAATCTTTGTCAAAATTGGGATTTATCAGTGTGGGATCTTGTGAAATGGCCATTTTGATAGCCTCAAAACTCTCCCTCCCCTCCTTCATCCATGAAAATGGAATGTTCTTTTTTAGCATGGCCATGAGTGGTTTAGCTAATGTTACAAACTGAGGGATGAATCTCCGCACAAAATTTATGGTTCCCAGGAAACTTTGGAGACCTTTCTTGTGACTTGGAAGAGATAAGGACATAATGGAATGAATCCTAGCTGGATCAATGGACAATCCCTCTGCTAAAACAATATGTCCCAACAATTTCCCTTCCTGAACTATGAAAATGCATTTCTTAGGGTTCAATGAGACCCCAAATTATCTGCATCTCTGAAAAACCTTCCTTAGATGTGTGATATGATCTTCGGCGTGCTTGGAATAGACAGTTATGTCGTCAAGGTAAACCAAGATAATATCATTGATTAATCCTTTAAAGGCCATATCCATGGCTCTTTGGAAAGTAGCCCTGCATTGGACAACCCAAATGGCATCTTGTTGTAAGCATATGTGCCCCACTTAGTGGTGAAATCTGTTTTGAATTGATCAGATTCTTGGACCAGAATCTGATTATATCCTGAATATCCATCAAGCAAAGAAAACCTTTGAGCCCTTTCCACTGTTTGGAGGATTTTCTCCATTGACGGAAGAGGGTAATGATCCTTCAATGAGGCATGGTTCAAATCCCTAAAGTCCACACACAGCTGAATTTCTCCATTCTTTTTCCTTACTGGCACCAAATTGGCTACCCATGAGGAATGCTTAATGGGAAAAATTATGCAGGCTTTGATAAGCTTGGTTAGATCTTTCCTCATTAGCGGCTCAATTTTGGGATTGATTGGCCTTTTTTTTTACGAACTGGCTTAGAGTTAGGATCCAACTCGATGGTATGTTGAGCTAAACTAGGATCAAAACCATGCAGGTCTTTGTAGCTCTATGTGAAAATATCATGATACTCTTGACATAGTTCAATGAAAGCTTTCTTTTCCTGAGCAGTGCATACCTTACCAACTTTTAATTTTTTTTCACTTGCCACCTCGACTTCTTCAAAATCCTCCTCCTTGACCACCATATTAGTTCTCTGTCATTTAGCTTGATCATCTGAATTGAAGATGGATTCCAATGTAACCAGGCCTTTTGGCAGCTTGTTTCCTTTCAGTTGTATAATTTGATCACCATAAGAATTTTGAAGTTTATCTTGATGTTTGGTAGCAAACTCTGCTTCTTGTTGTAGGAAGAGAACAATCTGTTGATCACTATCAAACACCTGCCAGCTACTTACATTATCTAGTACTATGGGATGGACCACCATTTTGACTATCTATTGCTCTTCTTTCATGATGTCCATAGGTACATCGTACTGGGAGCCAATAGTATCCATCCTGTCAGCATCTTGATTTTGCTTCCTAAGAATTGCATGAATTCCAAAAGCTTTGAAATCTTCTATCAAATCCCAAACCTGATTTTTATATGACCTCAGTAGATAATTTTTTGATGCACTACATGTTGTAACTTGGTGCACAACCAATTCACTATCACAAAAGATGGTCAAGGTTTGGATTCATATTCTTTGGGCTAGCTGAATTCCTTATATACGAGCTTCATATTCAACAACATTATTAGTGCAGCTAAACTACAACCAAAAGGAAGAGAAATATTTGTCTCCTTCTGGAGAAATTAACATAACCCCTGCACCAGATCCATTTTTACTTCATGAGCCATCAAAGAACATTTTCCACAGTTCTTGTGTATCACTTGATGCCTTAACAAGTTGAGGTATGATGGTATTTTCTTCATGAATGCAGTATGTACCCAACCTTGTTTCTTCCAAAAGTAGCAAACCTGATTCTTCATCTACTAATAAATCAGCATAGGGATCATATTGGTGGTTGAATACTTACTTCATCAAGCACTGTGTCAGGAAATTCCTTCCATGAGAGTAGTTGGCTCGTGATCTACATCTTCTTCATCTGGGTCACTAATGGCATAATTTCCATTTATGGGTTTGGCAGTGTATGGTTCCACATGATTATGACAAATAGGTTTAAATCTTATAGTCACCTTCATCCCGTACTGAGTTCTAAGGATCATATGCGACCAGTCTGATGACAAATATCCACCCATCTTAGCAATGAACTCCTGTGATAAGAAAATGGAAAAAAGGGGAGGGAGATCAATAACAGATATGTCTTGCGTGATTTTCAAGCTAGGACATGCATGGATAGTAAGTTGAAGTCCCTTAATGACCCCCATAGTTTGGACTATAGTACTATCTAGTTGAACAAATCCTCTTGAAATTAGAGTATATGGAATTTGTAATATATCTGTGATCTGTTTGGGCATTACAGAAATAATGGCTCCATAATCGATCATACAATTTTCTACCAAATGATCACCAATAATCAACGAGATATAGAAAAGTGGAAGCTTATTGGCTTAGCATAAACGTTTTTTTTGGGTTGGCATAAGCTGGTTGCCACTTCGATTTCTTAACTTGATGATCTGTTGGTAGTGCTAAAGTTGTTCAAATCCTCCCATAGAAAGTTCCTCTGGGAAGGAATCAAGAGTGCATACCACATCGTGACCCTCAAATTGGTCTTCTTCATTTTATCCACAATGTTGAACGGAATCGCCCCCATTTTGCTAATACCTTTTGGGGCATTGGATTATTCTTCTGGAAAATGCCTATTGGGTATTATGATACTTGAAGTCCCATTATTCTTTGTAGACTAATCCATGGATACTTCAGGTGAATTCTTTACCATTCCTTTATCATTTGATATTTGTGTTGTGGACTGAGAAGTAGATTCCTGATCAGTTTTGGAATATTGTGGGTTTATTACCCTTTTCTTGGAACGTGTGTTGGATGCTATAGTGGAGGCATCAGTATTCAAGCCACAAAATTCTTCTTCTTACCAATTTAGTAGTGTAGTTTCATTAGAAGGTTGGTCTTGAATTTCATGAGTGGATGGTCCAACAGATGATTCAGGTTGAGCAGTTATGCTTTGGCCCATAAGGACCTGACTTAGAACTCCATTTGGAAAAATATTTTGGTTGTGAGGCTGAGAAAAATGGTAGCACCACTCATAATCTTGAATGATGTTATTTTGGACTGGCACTATGGCTTTAGATGAACTAGTAATGGAAGGTTTTCAGAAGTTCAAAGGCTTCACATTTTCTACTTGGCTGGTAACCTGATTCTGGGCCTGGTTATTTTCTTGATATTGTGATTGAAATGGTTGAGCATATTGGGACTGTTTCCTTTTCATTACTACTAGCTCGTTTCCAAAGGTCTATAGTAGCGATTTGACTTCAAATAGATCATTTGAAGAGGTTGGGACCGATTGAGCTGGCTGATTAGATGCTACTAGAATAGGTGCAATGATGGGCTGATTATTTGTAAGATCCAGGGAAAATGGAATGGGTGGTCAGGGAGCTATCTTTTCAGCCTAGATCAAAGAATTTTCTATATTTATGGTATGTCATATGCATCAGGTAATGTATTCCCCACATGGATTGAATCATAACTACTACATCGCTATTTAAAGCTCGTAAATAGTAAAAAAATGCATTGTTTGGAGAGGGCTTGATGAGTACCGGAATCCTATTCCACGTCCTATGAAATTGGAAATTGAAATTTCTCATGTACTCCTAGGGAGCTCTCTTTATGGTGGTGAGTTGTTCTAAGAGTGATAGGTTATCACTCTTGTCTTCGAACTATTTGCAGAGCTTCTCTCCTAACTCGTCCTAAGTGGTTATGTTGCCGATACATAACCCTCAAAACCATTGAAGTGCTTTTCCCTTGAAGGAAGTGGCCAGAATTCTGATAGCAACATTATCCTCTGTGACATTGTGTACTACGTAGATGTTGGCTACATCAAGAATGTGTTCTACTGGAGTGACATGAGTTTTTCCTATGTAAAAGGATAAAATTTTGAGTGCCCGCAACTAGGTATAGGGTCACATTGATCCAATTGAAGTGGATTACTTGCATTAAAGGGGGGAAAAACTTGGTTCAGTGCCATAGCAACAAGAGGTTGATTGTTCCTTGATTGAGGAAACCTTTTGTATGGAGGAGTTGAATGACCTCTATGAGATGAAGCTGCAGTTGATGGTGTTAAAATAATTATTCTTCTTCTCTTGGGAGGAGACATGGAAATTTTGATATGTTAATAACTTATGTGCTTTGAAGAAGCTCTTATCTAAATTCTATGCATAAGTGAACGTACTGAGGTTTGGAATCGAGAGCTATAGAGTCACTAGGTACTTTGATCTATGTTGAGAAGAGACGTACCAACTCATCCCACTGGGTGTGCCAAAAACTGTTGTCATCCAAATCACTACACCCTCTGAATGGCAAAAAATGTGAACTAGGACGTTTGGTCTGATTGAGACACATGGGATCACCTCTCAAGCTATGGGACTTGGGCTTGAGGTGAACCAACGGAGAAGGTCAGATTCCTCTTCCTAAACTAAATGCTTTACTACTCCTAGTGTAATAAAATGACCATCTAATCCTAAGCTAACATCTTCATCACTTTTAAGGAAAGATATTTATAGAAACTGAAACTATACCAAGGGTGGTGATGCACCAAATTAAGGGATGTTTAATATTGGAAGGGTTAGTGTGGGGGGATGCTTGCATCATCAGACCAACTTCACCTATCGCAACTTAAAAGGGTACAAAATACCATAAACTAGGGGCATACGTTCCTTTGTTAAATTTGAGCATACATAAGGATAGATCGAATTGGATCAACACACAATTAATTTATCATGAGAAAACAACACATGCATATGTCAAACATCTATTTCTGTAATTAGGAATAATGATAACATAACTTAATACCAAAAGGAAAATAAGGTTTTCACAACTGATATAAAAGATAATCGCATTATTCCTTAACAACATGAAATAGATAACCTAAAATAAAGGTAAGATAATCACTCACACTAAGGAATCATAAATTCACAAAGTAAGCATTGATTAACCATTCAACACAATAAATCAGATTCCCAATTGTAAGGTGTAACTCTGAATATAATTAAAAGGTTTTTTAGAATTATCTGAAGCACTCTTCCAAGCTTGAAGAGTAACCTCACTCAAAAATAATCTGTCCCTACTAGCTTGAAGCATTCAACTATTTATAAGTTCTTAGGCTAAGCCATTACAGTTGGGCCCTTAACTAACATTTTCTAAAAATAGAAATGTCATTAAATTAAGGGAACATGCTCCCATGAAAATTAAATTTGTTGCAAGGGTTTGACTCAGTCAACCCTACAACTTTGACCGATCCAGAGCTTGGATCTGACCCTCCATGGCCGCTCAGCTTTGGCTTGGTTCAGCTATACCTTCCTCTCCTACAATTTTCTATTGTTCTCCTTCCCACACATCCATTTGATGCTTATACTCAATGAAATCACTTGATGATTCCCTGAATGTCTTCATCTCCAGGCCCACATGTGTAGTGATTACCTACATCTACTATCTTGATCTCCTTTTTGATCTTGGCTGGCACTCTTCGAAGTTTATTCATAACTTTCTTCAGCCTCCTTATGAAATTTTGGCATAAGACCAATCGGTCAATGGAGTCACTATTGAAATTTTTGGTGACCTCATCATCACGCTTCACTAAATCCTTGAAATTTTCCTTAATTTGATCTTCGGAAGAGCATCGATGTTTTCATTGAAGAATTTGCAATTAGCAATATCAAACTCTTCTAGATATTTCATTCGGGGCATCCGTGATTTCCACTCGTTTCTCCTCCAATTTCTTAATTAAATCCTGTAATACTTGGCACCAGAATTCCATGGCCATTTGGTATTCAAATAACTTTGAGGCATCATCAATCACCTCTTCCTAAAGAAGAAAGTTGGGGTCTTCTTCTCTGATCTCACTCCATGTTGCCAAATTTAAATTTAGATTATTATTATCTTCAGAAAAAGCCTCATCCATTTTGCAAATAACATCCTTCCCAACCTGCAGATCATTATATATTTCGACAACCTCCTTGATTAAGGAATTAGCTTCCTATAGTATGCGTTCAATCCATCCATTTACCAATCTCCCTTTTTGGCCTAGCTTCTCAAGCTCATGATAAGAAATGTCATTGATGGTAGAAGAAATTGTCATGGCCGTAGTAGTTGAGACTTTAGTAGATGGAGTTTGTTGGGTTACTTTGCGTAACAATGAAGTGAGTTGTTCAACCTTGAGTTTGAGCTCATCTTTTATGGCCTTATCTTTGTCATATTTTTCTAGCAGAGATCCCCAAGAGCAATGTGCACATCCTGTTTGGATCCTTCATGACTAACTCTTCCCAATGAAAATCGAGAGATTTGATAATCTGCCATAGTAATTATCTCTTTAGTTTTTACCGTAATGGGGGTAGTAACCTCTAGAATTCGCTCTCCAGATGGATTCACTGTCAGACTTGAAATAGTTCTTGGACTCTTGGCCTGTATTTTGGGTATGCTGTTCTAGTATCCTGAGATCTATGACATCTCCCAGAGGAACCTTCTTTTTCTTCTTTGGAGTCTATCTAAACAACCATTCAAGAATAGCTAATGTTGATGAAGATGGGACAGTAGATTTAATACCTGCAACATTAGATATGGCAAGAGTACTAGAAACATTAGTTGATATTTGGGTAGAAGTGGCCATGATGGATGGTATGGACATAAGGAAAGCCATAGGAGTTAATAAAATGATTCTTGGTAATGAGGTGGAGAGAAATGGAAGTGTTAAGGGAAGTGAAGAAGAAATGGGTGACCCGATAGTTTCCCCAGCTATGAGAGAACTGGAAGGGATGAGAAAATCTAGGCCATGGAAGGAGATGGGAAGGAAGAAATGATTGCGGAAGTGGAAGGAGCTGATATTGGAAGGGAAAATGGAGGGGGAAGAAGATGTGATGGATCTTGGGAGATACTATGGGAGTCACTGAATTCAACCACTTCAGTCACAGGTGTTGCAGGAGACATGGCCTTAGAAATGGAAGCCTTGGAGAGATATGAGCCACCAACAACAAATGAAATCTTTTTCAGAGTCATCTGGGTTTTTTGGGTCAAAATTTTTTCCTTTGTGAGTGTTTATTGGCTCATGGTTGGTGGGGCCTCTATATTTGTAGGTTGTTCTGATCTCTTGGGTGAAATCTCAAGGTAACCAACCAACTGTAAGTTCTTTACAGAATGGGCCCCACCCCCTCCTTTGTATTGCAGCATTCCTCTACATACCAATCAATCTATGACAATGGTTGATTGGCAATATTATCATTCTTGTATGCCACATATAAAACTTCATCATTATATTGTGCCTTGTTTGGGACATCGGCCAACCCGAACTGCCGAACCTCATCCAAGGTCAACCTATCATAATCCCTTTATCACATGATGTATTCATCCTAACAATGAATCCAAATATCCTCTAATTAGGGCACGTGGGCACTGGAACAACCTGTTTCACCAAATTTAACCCAATAATCAAAATTAGTTTGTGGATGAAAGGTTAGCAAAGTCACTTCAGCTAATTCTGCATCCACATTTTTGGCCTTATGAATATTCGGGTAGGTCTATCTTCCAATTGAAATAGGGAAATGCATTCCCAATTTGTGGCACTTATTTTGAATTGGATGATAATCCAACAATTATCAAACCAAATCTAGTAGAACCTATTTATCAGTGGGGCACCTTGTCAATTTGTTAGGGGCACCTATAAATCCTGGAACCTGAATGTAAGTGAATGTAGGGAACTGTAAATAGATAGCTCCCCACTCACACACCTCTTTGAAGGCTTCATCATAAATCCTTTGATTGTATAACTCCTTGAAAAAATGGTAGAGGATAATTATAAAGAAGGAATCATTGACCCTTTGAAAATTCCTGCTCCCTTCACTCAGTATGAGCCAGACATAGAAATCATAGATTTGGGTGGTGTTACGAATACCTTTACTATTCAATCTAGAGAAATCTCCCATAGCAGCGGCTGCATAAACCAAGAAGGATATCATATAGAAATTCTTTTTGGAATTCACCTTGCTCAATTGATAGCAAATGGAGCAATTGATATGCTCCCCCATTAGATAAACTTGTTATTCTTCTTGATGGTAGTGATGTACAAGAAAATCCATTCCTGGAATTCCTTCATCAAAGGGAGATCTGAAACTTTTCTTTGTAGCACAATAAGGTTGCTAACCTCCTGAATAAAATATAACCGATACATGGTTTTAGGAAATTTGGTGAAGCTCTTAGCTAGATAAGTTTTCATCATGATTTTTTTGCATACTCACTCTTCTTTGTCCCAATGTTCCATTCCTGACTCTTGAAAAATTGTGGTGTAATCTTCAATGTCGGGAAGTTTGAGCAGATCTTCAAAGAAGTCTGGGTCCAAATGGATTACCACCTTATCATCATCATATTTGACTAAGATGGATTCTTTGTCAAAGTGGGCTGCTGCGGCTAAAATGAACTCTGGGAAATGCATGGATGTAGGAAAACTAACAGCAAGGGCAAGCCCACTATCGAAGATGGCCTGCATCCATGATTTCTTCTTCGGAGCCTTTATTCTTTCCTAGAAATCTGGAAAATTAATTTTTCCTAGGTCAGTGTCCCCTATCCACACCTATCCATCCACACAGATCCATCTATCCCTATCTAATATATCTACTTGGAGGCATCCATTCCCATCCCCCCTCTAGCCCTATCTAGAACTCTCTATCTGGTCTATCAAGTCCAACCAATCGATAAGATGAGATATAGTTCTCTAGAGGGGGGGAGTGCCGAGGGGGCCCTCACCTGAGGTGCCATATCTATAAATAGGGGCCCCCTCTCTCTATATGGCATAGCCCCTATCTATTATCCCCCACCCCTCCTAGTTCAGATTGTAGATAGTCTCATTCAGATAGAGAGAGGGGAGGGGGGTCCCCCCTCTATCTATATGGGAGTTCTCTATAGGGCCCCCCTCTCTCCCTCTCTCTATATCTTATCTTATCTATCTACCATATCTACCCATATCTCTATAGGGGCCTCCCTATCTATATTCCCCTACCCTAGAACCCCATCTCTACTCTATATCATTGGCACGGATACTTCAGACCCATATAGATTGCCCCCCTATAGAGAGATCTTATCTTATCTATCTGCCTGAGGGCCCTATCTATAGATATATGGGGGGGGGCTATCTGAACTATTCTATGGGGCTTAGGCTTGCCCCCTCCTATCTATAGATATAGAGAGAGATATAGATATAGAGTTCAGATATATCTTAAGAGAGAGATATATCTATAGAGGTTGGACCACCCCCCACTCCATCTAGAGAGAATGGAATAGAGTGATATTTTAATTGCCCTATATCTATCTGGCCATTCCCATATCTATATAGGGGGCAAAATATAGATCTATAGGCTAGGCCCTAACATTTCTATATATGGGGCTGGGGTTGGGGCCCTATGGGGCACTGGAGTTAGACTGGGGCCATATAGAGATATAGGGGAATGGAGAGTGGGCCCATATAGAGAACTGTTCTTGGCTCTATATAGATAGGGCCTGGGAATCCTAGATAATAGATAGAGCCCCCCAACCCAATATAGATTCATTCTCTCAGGGCCTCCTCATCCTCTATATAGATAGGGCCTAGGAATCCTAGATAATGGATAGGGTCCCCCAGATATAGAGATAGGGCCAATATAGATTCATTCTCTCAGGGCACGAAGTACGTAACATGAATCTGAGTTGTGCATATAGATATGGAGGGTCCCATCTCTCTAGGAAGATCCATCTCATGATTGAATGGATTCTATATGTAACAAGAATCAAATCACTCACTTGGCATTGGATGATCACATGACAATCATGTAGATCATATGTGTCACCCATTACCCATATAGAATCTATAAGTAGGCCACCCAGTGGTTGGGTGGGCCATTCCCTAATTTGGAAGATAGAAAAGAGTGAGAAGAAACTCCAAGAAATGAATACTTCATATTTTATTTGCCCTTTGATGTAGAAGTATACATCAAGCTCTGTATCAGCTTCCAAAAACTAGAACTGAAGAGTCCTGAAGAGAAAAACTTCGAAGTTCCAAAAAAATTCTCTAAAATTGAATCTCTAAAATGGAATCTCCTAAAAATTTCTTTGAAATGGAATTTTTGTAGAAAAAGTTTTGAAAGAAAGTTCTGAAATGATTTTCCGAAATGGAAACCTCCACCAAGTCGAAATCAAGAGTTCCAAAACAAAAACATACCATCTGTCCTCAAAATATGAGAAGGAAATCACCAAACAATGTTGATCTCCAAAATCTGAAAAGTACTAAGAGGAAAAAATGGAGAACTTGAGGAGCTCCCTTGAACACTTTGAATTCCTGTGGAAACTCAAAATGTGGAAACATGGTGGGAAATGAGCTTGTTATTTCGAGATGTACAAAGAAGAGAAACTATAAAAAAATAAACAAAAATGAAAATAAAAGATCTCAAACCAAAAGGTAAATAACAATGATAAAATACCTCGAAAATGATGTTGGAAGGTACAAGAAAATGGAATGTCAAAGAAAATGTGTCAGGTAAAAATGACAAGTAAAAACCGAGTTTAAATAGAAAACTCGATATTAATGGAAAAAATCTGATTCGTATGGGGTTAGTGAATAATTAAATGCACGAAGGACTCCAAAAGTCTGAAACCTGAAAGCCTAAAATTTTGAAAATTTAAGAATTTCAGACTTCGGAGATTGGGAGATAAAAAATGCGAATTAGCAAAGAAAAATTTCCGAAACCCAAAAGCTTGAAATTTTGGACTTTTGGAATTTGGAAGTCTGAAAGGGATTTAACCAAAATGGGGTCAAAAGTTCTGAAACCCAAAAGTTTGAAAGTCTAAAATTTCATACTTTCAGGGTTTTGGACTTCAGAACTCTGGGTTAAAAATTTGTCAATTACATAGCAAAAACCCCTAATCCTGAAATCCCAAAGGTATGAAATTAAGATTTTCAGGGATTCAAACTTTGGAAAATTGAAACACAATTCCAAAGACTCGTGCCGTTAAACTCTGAAAGAGAAAATCTCTGAAATCTAAAGTCAAAATTCAGATTTCAGGCCTTGGGGAATTTTCATAAAAATCTGACCACTTTTGACATCTTCTTCTGAAGGTAGATTAAATGTTAAGATGTACGATCAAGAATGATACACACACATAAGAGTCTATTAATGTCTGTATTCAAAACTCTCTCAACTGGTTGTGAAATGCATGGAAATTGTCCCTTCATTCGCCTTGTCAGAAATTTTCAGAATAAGGTCATGGAAATGCTAGAGAAAACCAGATGAATAAGGGCAAATGAGTGGGATATGGGCACTAGTTCCGCTCGGGATGGTTCCACCAAAATTCGTAGAATTTTTCGGCTTCTTAGTTAAAGACATGATAGTTGTGCGATGGTGACGAGGTGGAAGTGGTGTAGATCAAAAGACCATAATCCAAAGACCCATATCAATGTCACTCTCAAAACAAGTTATGTTAGGCTGCGAGACTCATAGATTATACACTTCGTCTCTCAGTTGTTGTGGTCTCTGAATGGTCATATGGGATAGATAGCTATGGAAAATGAGAAACAATGACCAACAAGTGACCAAGGCAACCTATAGCCAGGTTGATTGGCCCAAAATTCGTAAGCTCTGTCGTCTTCACTGTTTAAAGATCTCAATTGTGAAGTGATAGTAGGAAATTCTGAAGTGGTTCGAAACATGTGAATCTAAATACCTTGATTGATATTTAATAAATATGCCTATTGGTTTGGTTTTGGTACTATCAGCTCAAAGATGTAATCTCTAGGTTCTCTAGGGCTCAAAATGGTCATATAAAGTGTGTATTTAATCAATATAATACTAGAAAGAAAAATAATTTAAATAAAGAAGATATAATCTATGTTTTTGTGATTTTTTAATTATGTAGAAGTAATGAAACAATAAACCATAATCTAATTTAATTAACTAATGTTTTTGGACTTTATACTTTCTGGAAAATAACAGAAGAAATGAAGAAATTGCCTCTATAATTTAATTAACAGAACCTAAAAAAATAAATAACTGGATGTGATTATTTATGTGTTGAAACAAATATAAGATATTCAAATTTAAGAAAAAAAATTCCAAAATGTAATTGTGTATGTGAATCCTCTGTTCTACCTTTGAAGCACGGGAAGAAATCAAATCTTCTCAAAATGTTTTCTTCTGTTGAAACCTCCCCCATAGAAGTAAAGAAGGATTCAATAGAAGTTGTAAATTGGAAATGGATTGTAATTTCCTAAAACAAAAGGAGAAGCTTTCCTATAGAAAATATTTCCTTATAAATCCACAGGGATAGGCAAGGAAGTTATCTATCACCAAAATTTTTACAGAAGAATTCGAAGCTACAATAATTATCTAACTATTGCAATGATTAAATTGAAGTGGTTTTCTACTCTGATTAGTAATGTGCATACAAATTAAATAAATAATTCAAGAAATCTTTAGGAAATATAAGTACATCCCCAACTTGAAATTTGTAGTATAGTGGCAAATCTGGTTGTGGTTTACTTTTGTGTCCCCTCACTTTCTTTTCCAACTTCAATGTTCACCTGAGTCCAGGGAATTGTGTTGGGAATGTAGAAAAGTAAAGAAGAAGGTGTTGGAGCAATGATGGCTTACTGGTAGTCTGGTAGCAATGCAAGTATAAGAATAACACCACAATAGAACAATTCTTCATTGTGTAATTTCTAGCAAGATCATGACAACATAATGACACAAATCACAATAAAAATATTCGGCCATTACTTTGAGAAGAATCATGGTTTTTATAGAACATAGGCTGGGAAATGGTATAAGCCATTTGGTAAGAATGGGATGCCACATCATAAAAATGAGGGGCAGTTAACTCTCAATCAATAATTAGAAGAGAAAGAAAAGGTTGGTACATATTAATCAAGCTCAAAAATCAATAAAATTGACTAGGAAACATGCACAATATGTGAGTTGGAAGAAGTTTACATACATCCAAATCATGCATGGGAAGTCTTGATAAAAACAGAAAGAACCACCAGTCTATACGGGGTGGTGGTTACATAAATGTCGAGGTAGTTGTGTAGCCTCCATTGAGGGTATATCAACATTTTCACAACCACTTCCTAAGTAGGGCGGCGGTTGCATAACCACCACCCACATAGGGCGGTAGTTGAGTAACTTAAGGCCAAAAAATAAGGAAAAACATTGTGGAAATATAACGGAAATAAGGAAATGGATAAGTAGGGAATTCTAAGATACAAATATAAGTTTTAAATAGGGAAAGGGGCTCAAACAACATTGGAAAAGATAGTAATCATCATAAAGGAATTTTAACCATTTCCATTAATGTAGCATATGCAAAATTGGGTGCGTATAGTACCTCATTAGGCCTTATATTTACGGGACCCATATGACACATATTTCTTAGGTTGTGTAGGGGATTCATCTATCTCTTGTAAGTTTATGTTTTTCCCATTTGGTTTTCCTCCATTACTTGAGATCTTTATTGTACATGGGTACCTCATCAGGTGTAACTTTCGGGGCCAATTTCTCTTTTTGAGTTTCCATGCCTCATCCTAAGATAAGATGAAGGGGGGGTGTTGGTGTGAGGGATTTAGTTTACCTCTTATTAGGTTTTCCCATCAAACATGGTAATTCATCTAACTTTAGGTGAGGTCGTAAGTCTCATGTGTCTTTAGGAGTTTATGTCACGTGATATATTCTGTCATAAAATCTATTATTCATGTCAGTGTGTCATATAAGAATTAAAATTCATTTCTAGATCATAACTCTTTTCTCCTTTATAGAGGTATGATGGGTATTGCATTGGGAGTTACAAAAAAATCCTAATTTTACTTCCTTTTTTATCCATGAGAATGAGAAAACCTTTTTCTTACATGCACAATTTTCATGATGGTTATTGCTTGCTTATTACTTGGAGCTATGTCACGGTTCCGCTTGAGTGCCAATTGGTTGACGTGTGTATTCTAGATTTATCCTCATACTCAAATCCTCTCACAAATATTGGGGTTCAACTTATATGGATGCTTCTTGATAGGCTTTGCACCTTCATTTAATTCAATGCACATTTATCCCAAGGATGGGTGTACCCATTTTATTTCACTAAAATTAGTTGGGAAAACATCCTCATAATTGTGCAATAGTTGAAAAATTATAGACATTATCTTTATTCAATAATTCCCAATAGTGTATAGTTTAACTCTTCTTGGAGGTCCAATATATTCCATTATTTTATTCATTGGTTCATCTAATACATTTTATTTCCCTTTTCCTTCATTCTCTTCAAATATTCTTGATCTTTCACTTTCTTTTTTGTTTAGATTACACAAATTATATTCTTCTTTGGTGTATAATTTTTTTCTTGCAAAAAGTGGCATAATATGATTTGGTTCAAAAAATTTGTTTAAGTTCTATATCCTATTCACCATTCTAATCACCTCTATGTTATTTTATATCTCCATTTTTTGGCATACTTATATAATCTGATTAGTGATTTTTATAGAAATCCTTCATTAATATTAGTCATGATTGCATAGTTCATATGTTTTATTCCTTTAGGGTCTCTAAAATTAATTCCTCCTTCCACATAAAAAGTTATGTAATATATGAATTATTTGATGTTATGTAAGGCTACATTTGATATAGGATCATTATCTTCAACTATGAATGTCTGGATAAAGTCTTCTTATACCTTCCTCCAAGTGTGTGTTTCTCTTCTTCATTCCTGGTGGATGTACCATGTATTAGGAAAAAAAGTATTTATTTATAGAAATATATGGACCCACCATTTTGGTTCAATTTTCAAGGTCTTCAATGCCTCAATGTATCCCTAAATGTGTATCAATGGGCACTAGTTTCCACAATATCCTAGCCATGGGTTGTGGGCACCTAGGCTGCTTACGAAACAATAACCTTATACGGTGTTGTTTCAACATTTGTTTCAAACCAAGGATATTCGTTGCTTAATGATGTTCCCAATCAAGAATTTGTAACTAAATTAATAATATGACCTTTCAACTATGTAATTGTACTTGATCTATTGCTGCTAAACTCTCATATGACTGGTTAAGGTACAACGTGCCTTTGAAATTGTAGACCTCAAGATATGATTATCCTAGAGGTATGAGTATGAAAGTATGTTAACAAATAAATGGATTTGTTTATCAATGTGGACCATTCTTCATAAATACTGCTTTTGCATGCTTCCACCACATTAATGGTTTAGGTGCTCAATAGAATGATAGTTTTTTAATTCCCTCACTTATTGATGGAGGTTTGAATAAATATAATTAAAAATTGTTATCCATGTGAGCTCTAAATTCATTGATTTATAACTGAATGTAAAAGGATATACGTTTCCTATCTAATATTATTTGAAGGGGATTTTATTTATAAAAAACATCGTTAGAGGAAAGAATGAATTGGTCAGATTGACCCATAAATATGGGTGTTATGGCATCTCCCAATCTATTATAGTCCCAGATGCATTCGTTCATTGTTGGAATACCGGGCTTGCTTTCTAGATGGTATCCATTTTGATGGATTCAAGTTTGATCGTCATGCTATCAACAAGGAGGTTGTGTATCTATTTCAATAATGAGTGAGAAATAATTTGTTTAAGGATAACATGTTCATGGGATCAAACCATGAGCATGTGAAGTCCTAAGAGTTTTCCATTTGATTCACCGACATGAAATTAATTTTCAAAGATGCAATGCATATGGTGATTTAATGAAATTTCAATATTAATTAGAGGACTATCAACATCATGATAAATATGAATAGTAATAATCAAATGTGTCTATCATGATAATGGAATAAGAAAGTGTGATACAATAGTAAGATAAGAGTGAAGTTAGCTAGTGTAACTCAAACATCTGTAGAATAATTTAATTGGCCGATAAAAAAGTGGAACATTCTAAGATTTGTATTGTACTATGCTAAGCTTCGACTAAAAGACTGGGTATTTGAATTAAGTATTCAGACACTAACTGGCTTCAGATCCCATAAGATAAAGGGCAAGCTAGAATTTTAAATGGGTACTAGTGTCATCGAAAGAAAATTCTCTACTTTTATATTGATAGGGTCCCAATCTGTATTTTTCCTTTCACCCTTTGTCACATCCACTTCACCTTAGGGTTCTTGTGTCACACCTAAACCTACAAAACAAACACTAACTACATGCACAAGACTCAAACAAACATTAGATGGAATAAATAATTCATATGCTTGATTCAGAAGTGACCTTAATGGTCACCCTAATGTGATTGTCACCGAGTGTTGCACTAATTTCCCTAAACTCTATGTAGTTAGAAATTGTGTGTGTGATTGAATTGTGTCCCTTAAAACTAGGTTTTCATTGTGTCAGATTTACATGAAGATAGTCAAGCTACTAACTACTTTTCCCTTAAGATGAATGTGTGACCATGGAATTTAAAATAATCCCCTCTTGAACATTGTAATTAATAATGATGAACCAAAATGGAGTCCTTGAATGTTTCTCTTTTATCCAAGTAAGATAAGAAGTCAAGCCCAAATTCTCCAACCCCTAATAATAGTGAGTAAGTTATGTACAGGATATATATATTATATATATAAGTCATGTATATATATGATTCAATTGTTTGAATTTATTCATTAAAAACTAAAAATGGGTAGTAGCAACAGCCAAGAGTGATAAGGAGAAAGGTTTAATGAAAGAGAAACAAGTAATGTGGTATTTCAAATTTTAGAAAAGGAGGGAAAAGGACAAAAGCACCTAAAGGGGACATGCACTTAAGAATGTTGCTACCCGTCATGGTGCGGTATGCATATTCGGATGCTCTTAAGGATATAATTGAATATATAGATCTTTGTCACATATCTGTCAGCAATGTCCAAAAATAAAGTGGTCATTCGTTAGAAAAGTATATAATAGAAGTATGAAAAGGATAAGCTCAAGGCTGGTGAAAAGAAAAAGTTATAGCAGTGATGGATAAGAAGCCTAGTTTTTTACTTAGAAGAGGATGACATAGAGGATGACATACTGTGAGAACGTAGAAGTGAATGTACTAAGGGCATGATATCTGTGTGCTATCAATGGGTCCAGAAGCTGATATGGCTAATCAGAGATAGAGACGAAAAGGAAAATGGACTCTTTTTACAGTCCATTACTGGGGCAGCATAGCCATGGAGAGGATTCAAGCTATCAAAGGGGAGTTGAAAAGCCATTTCCTGTAATTTTCACAATGTGGAGAAGGAAGAAGCACTTTCGTAGTCTATGAGGACATAAATTAGCTTAGAAACAGCCATGATGTTAAGAATGGAGTAATCAGCGGGATACCCATGTAAGCATAGAGGAGATCAGATTTAGCAATGCTGATAGAATTAAGAGAAGTTACTTCTTTTTAACTGCTGCTCTTTTCATCTCCATACAGATTTCTTTTTAATCTGTCAATCAGTGCATAACAACAGGTTTATTAGTATGCACCATATCCCTACCAGGGATTAACAGAGCTGCAGAAATCCATCGGTTTCACTTTCTAATAGAGGAGGTTGCAGGATTCACTTGCATCAGATTTTGAGGTTACAATTTTTTCATCTACATCAATAGAGTGAACATTTTCCTGGAAGTTCATTTCAGTGTGGAAACTACTACTTATTTGAAAACTCTCTATGCATTTAGCCATCACTTTTTGTGCTTCATCATTCATGAAATTGGCTCCACTATCTTTCATCCCTGATTTGAAATGGAATTAACATAATCAAGTCTTAGCAGTTTTGTAAAAGGTCTATCCCTTCTTGGATTTAGATATTTGTCATCATGTGCATTCCATATATAGGGATACATAGGCATATGCACAAACTGCAGAAAACTGAATCCTTCCTTTGCAATCTCGTAAGTGGAACAATGGACTGCATATGAGGGAATTTATTTTTGCAGCGACATAGAATAGATGGGGGGACATTTAGCAATTTTTTGTTGCTGCATTCTATTATTTTTCCAAGGTGGGATAGTCTTCAGTGTGGTGTTGTGTGTGTACTCTAAAATATGTGTACTATACTTCTTGATCTATATTTGAAGGAAAATTTCACGTAATATGATTCAACTCCCCATAAAGATAACATATAACTTATTTCTATAGGGTTTAGGTCACTTCCTTCTTTGTTGATAACCACATTGATACCCCCCTTATTGTGCACTATACAACCTCTATGGTGAACTCCACCCTTGATTTTGATTAGGGTATCCCCTAAAAGGGAATTGTTATCAAGGGTAACTATATAGGGTTGGATGTCATGAAGGAGGTGCCCAATCCATCATATTTTATGGAGAAGGAAACTATATTTTTTTCTGGATATTGTGGAGTCCATTATGAATTATTTTTAGGGGAAAAAGGGGCCCATTGCTAATTAGTTTGAGGAGATGGAGCCATATCTACATATGGAATGGTGTGTTACATCTCTATATATAATTACTTATGAAATGAAAATAACTTCCTATATACTTCTTTCAAATCCATTAGTGTCACGTAAGCCTTGGAATCATGCACAGTATATTTGGAGAAGATACATACTATTTTATGAGGTTTTATGTACCTAACACGCTACATAAAATGAAATATTATGGTACGATACCATCCTACCCTAAAATTTTTGCAATATTATGCTCTCACATTTATAGGAAATAATTGTTTTTTTTTTTTACACCTTTGGGCATTCATTATTATGATGCCCTTCATCTTCACACTTTATGCACCGAACACTTAGTCTTGGTTTCTTACCTTTTTATAATTCTACTAGTATTCACGTCATAAAATCTAGCTTAGATTCCATCTTTTGAATAAGTCAAACATTATATCCATAATATTCAATCTCTTATACCCTTACAATAGGTTCAATTGTTTTATCCTTGCTAGAAAATTTGGTTTGCACAATTATAAAGTGGATCTTACTCCACAATCTTTCCACAAACTAAGAAACTTTACTAACATCATAAAAATTAAAAGCTATCTTATTCAGTACATCAAAACCTCATATCATACTCCATCACTGATTTTTTTGGCTTTTATTTTATTTTATTTATGACTTAAATAATCTTACCTACACAATTTCTTCCTTTTAAATTAATGGTTAAGAGCATCCCACCTTTCTTATAAGGTTTTCCCACTCAAGTTCATAGATTATTTGATTTATAGAGCTTAGTTATGTAATTATTCTATGAGCTCATACTTCTTGGTATTATCATTAGTTACTCCCTATAAACCCCATCACATTTCACAAGTTAGTAGATAATTTTCTAAATGTTTTGACTTATCATAAGGTTGTATGATTACATGTATATTAGGAATATGGGCCATGTTTTTACATACACTTGGATGACCTCTTGAGTTGTGTTATGTAGTATTTTAGGTTGAAACACTACTATAATTCAAATTGGCTATGCATGTGGATGATTATTTCTCAAACTTGTAATCAAACTTACACTGTTATATTTGTGCTTCACCTCTTCAAAATATGAAGACTTGATATTGGATATTGTGGATTTTAGAAACCTTACTCTTTACATAGGACTCATGGAGTTGTTATTAGTATACTCTCCACTTCCTTCTTTACTTATACCTAGAGGAAGTATGTATAAAGGATGGATACTAAAGATATGCTTGGATTCCCTCACAATATATTCCATGTTTATGTCTACAAGAACTATAGGAAATGTTGCTTATACTTTGTATAACTCGCTCAAATTTTCTTGCAATTATTGAAAGATTCTTATTTTCTCTCAATCATTCAAACAATCCCATGTTATCAATTCCCTATCTAGATCAAAGGACATATATCATAGAAGAGGGGTATTTTCATCTTATACTAGCCTATGTATATCATGTATGTTATCTTCATTGTGGATTACTTCCTCCCTGTTTACACAATACCATGGTATCTAATATGGATTCTCATACTTGAGTTCCAAATGCCTCCTAAACCTACTCTTGACTATCTCTAATAATGTATCCTTCACTTCCTCTTTCTTTTGATCATTCTTCTCTATCCATTTTTTTTTCCACAATCAACATAAATTTCTCCTTGTACACCCTCTCAATCACATTTCTCACCTTCTTGTCTCATCTCCTATATTACCTTAGGATGTTCAGTTCCCCTGTCATCAGTATCTATTTCTATTCTACTTCTACTTGTAGTTGATTTTGAATTCTTTACCGTAGCCCTTAAAATTTCCTATCTATTGTGTTACCTTTCTTCTCTCTGTAGTCATTATATTATCTTATTTTCTTCTCTTTGATCCTTCTTAGACCCTTCAAGGGCCCACTTTGGTTTTGGACCTTTCCCCTTGATACTTATTTTTTTTAGGACTACATCCCTTTCATTCCTACCTAACTACTCATGTCACACAAAATTGGCACCTTCGCCTTTTCCATAGCTAACATTTTTACTGAGAAATGGATTTGTTTGAAAATTTTCCCTCATAATTAAAAAAACAAATTTATTCTTTATAATCAAATGAAAAAAAAATATTCCTAGAAATTTTAATTATTGATGTAGGAGCATCAACTTGGAGGGTCACTCAAGGAAATTTTGTACTTAATTACTTATTTATAGGTCTTCAGAAGTGATTGAAATATATTAGAGGTCTTAGGTTTCAATTTTGGAAATCAAATGGATTTTTCCTCCCAAACACAAATTTGAATTCTTACCTTGTAAAACCATCAAAGTTTGGCCTTTTTTGTGTCATAGTGTGGGTCTAGCTTGGTTTAGGGTCTAAACACAACTCGTGAGTTATCTTTTAAGATCATTAAACCATCAAATGAGTATACATTTTATTTAACCCTATTTTCTTCTCTAACTCAAGCATGTAGCTTGGGTTTAAGTTCTTGAAGAGTCTAGTTTAGTTAGAACAAATAGAAATGTTAGTTAGTGAAGGAGAGAGAGAATTAAAGGTGGTAAAATAAGAAGGTAAGGAGGATAAATATAGATAGAGATAGGTATTTATTGTGATTGGGGATGAGAAATGATGGACTGTACAAGACTGTAATATGGCCTTGCTTTCATTTAATGAATGAAAAATAAAAAATTCAACCATGATGAATCAAACATTTTAGTATAAATGGTATGTAAAACCTATATACTTTGTATTTAACACGTTAAGAAGGAAGAGTTGAGGAAAAATTAGTGAACATGGGATGTGTAAATCCATTTTATACCTAGTTGACTGGTTAAATTGATTTTTGTAAGTATTTGGAGGTTTTCTTGAATGAAAGACTATTTCTGTATGTGAAGAGGAATGTAACATACCTCCACAAAATTTTGAAACTTTAAATTTGTGAATTGTATAAAAAATCCCTAAGTCTATCTCTCTCAAGTTTGTGTTAAACCCTAGTTAGGGTTTAAATGGATTTTTCTATTTTTAGGTCTTGACAAGCTTTTCAAAAGCCTAGAATGGGAGTGTAGAGACTGTTGAGGGAGAAAAATAGGATTTGGGTTTTTGTAGTGAATATGACATTATTGGCTCATGTCAAAGCCTAAGTTTCTCATAGAACCCTATTTTATAGCCTAGAGACCTAATTTTTCTGTTGTATTTATTTGTTTGAGAGACTTAATGTGGGTTGTTGAATCTACAACTTTGTGAGAAGATAAAAATACATAATGGGTGGAAACAAAGGTGATTATATTCTTATAATTCCTTGAAAACCCTTCAAAAAATGAATTTTTCTAAGAAGTATGGATACTAGGAAGATTCTTAATTGGAAGAATATAATATGCCATTTAGTTGCTTCGCATTAAGAGTTTGTCTCTAAAATTTGAGGAGTTATAAGCTCATAAAGGATATCCTGAAAGGTTTAAATTTTTCTAGTAACCATATAGATATTTCCCAATAATAATCTTTGGGTGAAATTAGGACCAAAAGAGATTGAGATAAGTGTAAGGGGAAGAACCGAGTTCGAAAAATTCTTTTGCTTGTAACCCATTAAGGGGTATGAATGCATGGAAATACATTATTTGGAGGATCACGTTGAGTTTTTAATTTTGCAAGAATACTTCATAAGACATAAGTCTATATTAAGAGGACTAGACTTAATACTAGTGAGCCAAACTGAATAGAGAAAATAAAGGAAATTATTACTAACCAAGTTAGTATTCGCTTTTAGCTTCTTATCCTCTATATTAACTATGTACATGTCAATAGTAGTTTGCATATAATATTCTATAGATTAGGTCCACTTTGTATCAATTTTACACAAATTTTCTATATTCTCGTCCATCCATTTGTAATTTTATTTGATTTTGTGCCTAAAATAGTAATATTATAGTTGATATAACCATGTGACTAGCTATTCTATGAGCTTGCACATGAATATTTCATGAATCTCTATGTATATGTGTTTTTACATAATTATTTTTGTGGAAGTTCATATCACAACCTTTTTATTTTCTATAAGGTGGTTCATTCACCCCTATATCCATCTTTCCACATCCCATTGTCTTGGTAGCCATGTTATCATTTTCATGTTCTATAAATGTAACCATTTTTAGCATATTAGAAGGGGTCCCTAAAATCACTCATCAGGACATGCCATAGGTTGTAGTCTAGGAGAAATATAAAATATTCCATTTTATTATCTATAAAATAGTGTGCTAATCTTAGAACATATCTTAACATACATATATGCAATAACTATATAGAAAAATCCAATTAAGGAAATATACAAATAAGAGAGAAATGTGTAATGATAATCTGGATTTATAATACTAAATCAAGAACATAGACATAAACTCATAGTAGAATAAATATCAAGGTTTTACACAAATTGCTTGGATTTATATATTTCAAGGTGAATATTTTCTTACAAGCCCTTCTTCTTTCATTTCCTATCAAAAAGAGGCTCTTCAAAAATTCTCTAATTAATCATAGAAAGTATTATATTTCCATATTATATCATATATATGCTATACATATACCTTAGATATTGCATAATATACAAAAAATATATAAATAAAATTCAACTCAACATTTTTAACCCTATAAAATTCCAACATTTACATAAATTTAGGATAAAATATTTATTGCTTTCAAAGTCCAAAATATAAGATTCAACATTTTTAGAAACATTATTTACAAGTTTCTATCTCAACATTTTGAATTAACATATGTGATACATCATCAATATCGTCTCTTAATGAATAATTTTAAATATTGATATAAGATGCTGATGTAAAAACTTGTACACATTACTTCAAAAAGTGTTGAATCTTAATTTAGGATGTTATTGTAGTAGGAAGTTATGTTCTAAATTTTGCATTATTGGGGTATTTTTTAGTTTTTATGGTTTTTAAAACTTCTCTTAGTCCCTTTAGCTATCTTTATCTCTCTCATATGTTTATTTTGAGATTTTCATCAAGAATGTTAATGACATTTATAGGGGACATTGGGACTATTAATGAAACTCGTGGATCCTCTTATATGCCACTCTTATTATAGTATAAAACACTAGTGTTCATGATCAGTTATATGTTTAATAAAATAATATAATGCTTAGATATCTTCCATGGCGTATTAGGGTTTCATGTAACTATTATAGTAATCCATGTGTATATTTTTCTTATGTTTCCAATGATAAAATAATCCTAGAGTCTCATGTAGAATATATTATTATTGTATAGGTTAATGCCAATGTATGATGAATTATAGTATAAGGTAAAAAAATACCATGTAAAATTTACTAGAGCTAAAAATGTAATAGTCCCTCCTAAAATTTCTCAAATCTAAGGAGAGAATAACCAAAATTTCCCTTATAATATTCCTCAATTTCATTTCATAGATAAGGTTACATATTTATGAATTGTTGGTGAAATAATTTGTCGTATGGGAAAATTAGGGGTTTTCACCAACACTCTGGGACTAGGTCCCTTTGCTTAGGAATTGGGTAACTCCATTTATTCAAAACAAGAAATATTTACACAACTCTAACCATTGTGGGTGGCTTTTTGACTGGGGATCACACAAGAATAATCCACTAAACCTATGCGCAAAAAGGAATTAGAGGAAAGGTGCATGTATGGAGAGTGGAGAAAGTGAGAAGTGAGTTTTGCTCAATAATTAACAAGATGAGTTTATTGACTTAAAACCCAAATATTTCATACTTATCAATAAGAAGACACCATGTTAAGTAACACATAGAAAAACAAAAGTAAATAAAATTTCATTTGCATAATATTGCAAAAGTTACAATGCTCATGGAGTAAAGTTTAAATGGAGAGGAAAATATACGACAAGGACATAAAGTAAATGTAGTTTCTTACCTGTAGTAAAATAATGGGAGATATCAACCAAGAAAATTTAACCCTTTGGAATAGAGAATCCATTCTAATTTATAACTTCACAATATGTCTCTTTATCTACCCCTACATGACATTTCATAGTACCACTACTTGTGTCCTTTCACATTCCTCTAGGAAAGAAGAATAAGCCCCTTTCTTATTAATGAAATGGAGTCATTTATAATGAAAAATTACAATGATCACTTAATTGAATAATACAAAAGAGCCATAAAGTACAATTTACAATGGAGAATTAGAAAGTAGAGAGAGAACAGAGAGAAGAGATGTAGAAAGAATTGGAAATATAGAGATGGGAAAGATATTGCAACTGAGAAAAAATATACTCCTGATGAATCATTAATGAATTTCCTTTCCCTAGACCATTTGTTGAATTCAAACTCTATGGTTGTAAATTCTTCCTTTGGTGAGATGTAGATACAGCTCAAGGAATTTGAATGAGTGTTCAAAAATATACTGGGCATTGCGTTAGTGTTTTTTCATTGATTTCAAGTAACATTGATGTCAAAGGGATTCAGATATGTGTGTATGAGGTGTCATCCATGAAATATCATGAATGTCGATTCGTAGTGTCCTATTTGGTCATGTAGCATGGTGTATTGACATGGTTTAGGGTATGGTTATAGAAATTAGGTGTTGCGTGTGTGATAAAACATTTGTATAAGGTTTCAATGAGGTCAAGCATGTCCAAGAAGATGTGTCAGAGGTTTATGAGGGTCTACAGGTCAGTTATTAAGAAAAAAACATTGAAACAATCATTTCTAGGCCTAATCCTAGACCTAGAGTAAGTAGATTAAGTGGAGGCATGAAGTATGAAGCAGATCAGGTTGGTATTGTTATCCATTTTAACCCCATGGCAAAATGGAAAACTTAAGAAAAATGGACTTGGGAAGATGATAGAGACTTAACGGATGAATCTAAAGAAAACATGTAACTTTTATGATCTTGGGCACTTGTAATTATTTCAATAATTTCACATCTTCTCCCTAGGCTTTACATGTCTAGCACTTGGCCAAGGAATTGCAAAAAAATGGTTAAAAATGGTAAAACTAGCTTGGAGGCACTTTACTAGAAATTTTTCTAACTCCTTGTACTTGGAGGTTTTTTTCCATTTTCTCCCACTTAACCCCATGAAAATAAGATTTTCATGATTTCAACATGAAGAGGAGGTCAATAGATTTCCAAAAAGTCCAAGATCTTAAAAAATGGAGCATCTGGTCAAAAGTTATGGTTCATTAATACTTTCCTTTGTAAGTGGTGAATTGTAAGTACTTTACTTATTTTAAGTAAAGCAGTATGAAATCAACACAAGTCTGGGGAGAAAAGTAAAGTAAAGTGGTGAATTGAAACTACTTTACATATTTTGAGTAAAGCAATAAAGTAAAGTGAAATCACCAAAGGTCTACAAGAAAATTGAATCAAAGTGGTCAATTGAAATTGCTTTAATTATTTTGAGTAAAGCAGTAAAGTAAATTGAACTCATGGTTTGGGAGAAAAGTAAAGCAAAGTGGTGAATTGAAACTGCTTTACTTATTTTGATTAAATCAATAAAGTAAAGTGAAATCACTACGGGTTTTGGAGAAAAGTAAAACAATGTGGTGAATTGAAATTGCTTTACTTATTTTTAAGTGAAGCAGTAAAGCACATTGAAATCGCTGTAGAACTAAAGGGAGAGCTAGTATAAAAGAGAAGTAAAGTAATGTGGTAAATTGAAACTACTTTACTTATAAGCAATAAAGCACATTAAAATTGCCACAATACAAAGGAATTTGAAAAGGTAGTAAAGCCCCTTCAAATCAATGTAAAGAAAAGAAAATGGAAAAGTAAAGTAACACAGAAAAAAAAAAAAAATTTACTTCCCCCAAAAATGAAAAAAGTAAAGCAGTTGGAAAAGTGTGATGGTAAAGGCAGTAGTAAGGGGTTGAATCACCACAATGAATGAGATAAATTTACAGAACTTAAAAAGGCCATATCTTTCCACTCAGAGCTCTGTTTTACACAATCTTGGATTTTTCGAAAACCTCTCGGAGCCCTATATGCACCAGCATATTCAAATTCTAAATTTGGTGAAGGGAAGGTGGAAAAAAATTATATTACTTATTCTACACTCAAATGCACAGTTACAATCAACCACCAACATTAATGAGGTATGGAGGCCAATTCCTTTTGCTACAAGCAAGGGTACATAAGAGATGGGATTTTCAAGTCACCCATTCTTCCTTAACATCGGTAATTGAGTTTGGAGTGCCAAGAAAGGCATACATTTGAGTCACACAAATTCTCTCTCCTCTCTTCCAAATTGTTATAAATTGTAAAGGTTGTTGGCCATTTTTCTCCCCATGCTCCCCCTCTTCTCAAGCTTCAAGCCTTCCTCCAAATCATTGTAATGCCTTCATGCCTATTTATGTTATAATAATACACTATGTAAAGTTTTATGGAGCAAATAAACTATGTATTTGTTGATCTTTCCAACCTCTCATGGGTTATTGTTTGCATCTTACCTCTCATTGTGCTTGCAGGATTTGTGTATACTCTTTTTTCATTGTAGGGTTTTAGTGTGTTGTGTTTATCAGGAATGGTGATTGCATGTGTTATGGTTTGTGGCACAATTATCTGCCATCTCCATTGTGCATTGGTGTAGTTTGGGTTTGTGTTACATCTTGTCCAACCTCCCCAAAATTCACCCCTTATTCATTTTGCAAGTAGGGAAAGTGATTGACACACCCCTAATTTTGGTGCATCACCACTCTCAGTGTAGGTTTAGTTTTATTTCATTCAACCTTTCTCACCATGTCCCCTTGGAAGCAGTAGTTTATCCCTAGTTAATTTTTTTCCCTGTTGTAGGAGTAGTGTTATTTCTAGGATTAAGAAGGAGAAGCCGACTCTCTCCAGAGGTCCACCTCAAGCCGTGAGTCCCAAAACTTGCATGGTGGTACCCATGTTACCCAAATGCACCAGATGCATCATTCTTACAATTGACAATCTAAGGGGTGCAACATTTTGGTGATAACAGGTACAAGCATATGAAATGTGTTTTAAGGATAATTAGAAGGTGTGTAAGGAATATCAATTCATAAATCAGGTGTTAGGTGCATGTTCTAGGTCCTTTGAAGAAATAACTTTGAAGGAATGACATGCAGGCATGGTAAAGTCATGGTGTATGGAGAGTTGCATATGTAACTAAGAATAAATGAGAATTGGGATAGCTAAAGGAGGTTTTTAAAATTTTTTGTTCCAAGTTTTAGGTCCAGGTGTTTAATATTTTGCTAGTTATTGTACTTTTACAAAAATCAGGTTTCTAAAGGTGATATTTTGAGCTAAAACTTGAATTTCAGATTCTCGTTGAGGATTGTATGATTTTCATGGGGACCCAAGATCCTAGGGAAAAATGAGGTTGTTTTATCATCTTGCTTTTTATGAACAATTGGTAAAAAGGTAAAATATTTTTTAATGCTCTTGAAAGCCTAGCTTTGGAGTGAATTGGGATAAAATAGTTTTACAAGTCAATAATTGATTACTTTTGAAAATGTGACGATTTTTTGATGTAGAGGAATATTCCATATTTATTTTTAGGTATTTTAGTGGCTTTGGCTATGTGTGGACTCCACTTAAAAATTCTAGTTTTTGGAACGTTTCAGTTTTTGTTAAAGTTCTCCATTGGACCTATTGAATAATCTATAATTTATTAAATCATGTATTTTTAATTCATGTCCATGATGATTTTAGATCATAGTTGAGTCCCTAGGATGAAAAGTGTGTCCTATTTATGAAAACTAGTTTTTAGGCAGTTTTTGGGTAGTTTGGGAACATAATAGTTTTTTAGGTGCTATATGTGGTTTCATGTATTTACTTGAATTTTTTTATGATCCTAACATCAATATTTTTCCAATGGTATATCATACTTGAGTTTTTGTTGGGATTTGAGTAGGTTATGACCTATTCTCTAAGGGCTAATTTTGAGCGTGATTGGTTGAGCATGGTCTCAAGTACGTTTCATTTCTTGATATGTTGTTTCTGAGTGTTTCATGGTTTTTGAAGTTTTATTAGGTCTTAGAAAACATTTCTAAGTGTGATAAATTCCTTGGTGAAGTCTTTTTTCTCTATAATACTCCATGGTTGGCGATTTTATTGTATTAGTGTTTTAGGGCTTGTTGAGTCCTTAAGGAGGTCTAGAAGGGTCTATATGATATTGGAAAGATATGTGTTCATTTGGGTGATATTTTATCATGTTATTATGATGTGGGAAGTGATTTTACTATATTATGGCTGACCTAGATGATTTGTGGAAAAGAAATAGGTATAAATGCAAGTTAGAAGGCTCATTTGAATTAGTTGTGAAAAAGAGAGAAAAGTGCGACCTACGAGGGTGGCCGAGGAAGATGATGAAGGTCCTTATAATCTGTTTGAGAGGGAAATGAGTATGTGATGTTATGTTAGAGACAACGAAGGTGATGGAGAGCTAGGGAAATTTACAAATCAACTTGAAGGAAGAGGTTTTGGGAAAGAAGGCTTGAGAGATGTTTTGAAGAAGATAGAGAGGAGAGTGAGTTTCATAAATTCATCATTAGTTGTTACAAAAAAAAATAAAAGATGGAATTCATTTCACATGGCCTTAGTTAGGGAAAAGTCATTCAGGTGGTTAATGCCTCCTTATAGGGTTGGTTCTCTACTAAACTATGGGTTGGTTCTCCTTTTGGGGCTGGTACCTCATTAAATCTGAAATAATGGCTATATAAAGTTTTGTTTCAGAAGTTTTTCTTCTCCTTGAGGGTTTTCTACTAAAATATTGTGTCCATGTCTTCTTGTGTTTCTCTTGTATATGTTTTGATGGATGTGTTGCATTGTAACACATCTTAATAGATGAGCTAAGTTTAATGGATGATGAATGAAAATGGGTAAAATATTAAATGATTGAATGTTTTATTACACAGTGATTCACACCCCTCTCATTTTTTGTGTTTCCAAAAATGGGTATCAGAGTGAGGTTATTTTGAAGCAAGTTTGATAATTTAAAGGAGATCATTAAAGCACAAAAATGGGAAAATCATCAGAGGTTGAAACAACATATAAGAATCTAAGAAGTAAGTATGAAATTTTGGATTCCTTGGAAATGGGATTGGATAAATATATCAGTGTTGTGGATGAGGAACTATTTCATGCAAATGTGCAACATGAACTTGCATATTTTCAAGCATGAAAATGGACCCCCGTGTCAAAATGTTTGTGTGTAAAATATCCTGAGAACTTCCCCAGACCAATCTATCGTATGTGTTAGGTCTATCCCTATCCATTCAGTGCCTATTTCCATTCTCTCACACTTTCTCATGTATTGAAGAGGTGAAAACAAGATCACATGATTCTTTTAAGATAACGTATTTTAAAGCATATCTTTTTGCAAGCTTAATAATGGCTATTTTAGCCCTTATAATGTTAGTGAAAATTATTCAGAGAAGATATGAAGCCCTAGATTCATTATGGATGTGTATTAATAATCCTATATCATTTTACAAGTGATTTAGGAAGATTTACAAAATATTTGGAATTTAGAAGCAAGTTCAGCAAAACCGGGTTTTTGAGGCAAAAGGAGCTTACATTGGGAAAAGGCTCTTGAGATTCAAGAGATGATTTTGGTATCTCTAGAATGATTTGGAGGCCAAAAAAATATGAATGGAAATATTATTCAATTCCATACATTGTGGTAATCTTATATTTTTCACAAGACCCATGCATTTCTTTCCACAACTCATTCTTCACAGCCACAACTAGTGGTCATGATCAAAAAGGACATTTTTGATAGGGTTTGTAACACCCTGAACTATTGTTACTTTCACCTAAGCATTCAAGTGTTGATATATGATTTCTCCTGTATAATGACATGTTCCTTTGGTTTCGGGAAGTCATGGTTGATTTGGATTATATATTTTCTGCTCTTAAGATCTTTGACTGAACCGAAATATTCTTGGACTCTTTTGTTTCTTTCATTCTTCACATTTGAGTACAATCTGATTTCTGGATGATTGTGGATTTATCCACCTTTATGAATCAACCTTGGATCATTTGCATTGATCCAAGGGATGTTTTAATTTTATTCAGGATGAGAAAATGGTATCAACTTTTCAAAAGTTACTAAGTCTGACTAAATTTTGAATGTTCAATTTTCGGAGGTTAACTCTTACTGATCATGGTAATTATGAATCTAGTTCTAGTTATCATAACATTAGGAAGGACCTAGACTTTAAGCCAGGTAAGATGTATATGTTTTATATCTAAAGCTTAATGTACTCGATGTCAAATGGAATCTGATCCAGGAATGTTTTATCCTATTTGAACTCTATTACTGACTAGTCCTATTTAGGGGACCTAGACTAGAATCAGTAAGGTTAGTAGTTTTAACCCAAACTATAACCTAATGTTGTAAGGTTAGTTAATCTAACCTAGTCCTAAAACTATGAGCTTAATACTCCTAAGGGTTAACTAAACCTATCACTATGGAGGGTGACTAATGTTATATCCTAAGGAAATGAGACTAAGTCTGTACCTATGATCTAACCTAAGTCACTAACCTATACTAAACTAATGCTATGAAGGGGGAACTAAGGAGGGTTTTGAGTCATGGGCGGTAGTTTCCATGGAATTTAAGAAAGGATAAGGATGAAGGACAGGGAGTGCTGCCAGAGTTCAGCAGAGGGTAAATTTGCTAGAGAGAGTCTTACGTGGCAGTATCTCTAAGGATGGGAATGTTTGTTTATTTTGTTTTGGCATTCACCAAATTTGGCAGTCGGTGACAATGGAAAATAGGCGGGAGGATAAAAATAAATGTAATTAATGAGCATCGGGCCTCGAGCATGGATTACTTGGGAAGGCATGCAAGCAGAATTTTACTTGGTTGTTTTTTTTTTCCATGCATTCCGTTTTTCGCTCTGCATGAGCACTGGTTCTTCGAACCAGTTGTGTACTCTTCGTTGCATGGCAATTTTTGAGAGTTTAAAATTTATTTCTCTATCAAGGGAAGTATATAAGGCATGGAGGTAGCAATATTTTTTTGTTTAATCTTTCGTGGAAGAAGAAGAGAAGGTTGCGAGTGCATTCAGAGGTCTTCTTCAAATTTTTAGCGACACTGTCAGGCATGATAGGCCCTAACTGTTAAAATATTGCTTTCCTTTAAATTTTTTCCTTAGAACAACTCTGTTCTAATGATATATGGCATATTTTGACTTGAATGGTAGACAATGATTTGGGTTTTATGTTGATTTGGGGTTCTGGGTTGTATTTGAATCCTGGATGAAACCTGTCTTCGTTATTCTTCTTTTCCATGTTGTGAAACCATTATGGAGATTTTGCTTTCTGTTTGGAAATGTTGTAAGTCTTCTTTATCTGCTCGAGGGTATTTGATTAGAAACTAGCTCCATGAAAGGATGTGTGTTAGATGGTTACGTGTTTGAGAAACACCACTGTATTTAATCACTGTTCAAATATAATTTTTGATTACGTGCTTGAAAAACACCACTGTATTTATTCACTATTCAAATGTAATTTTTGGGATTACGTGTTTGAGAAACACCATTGTATCTATTTAATGTTCCAATATGATTTAATTATCGATTTTTTGCTTCGTTGTATGGGCTCTATCTATTACTGGTCCATGTTCAGGAAAGTAGGTAATAGAATTTGTGGTTGGAATGTTAGATTAATCAGTGAAACTCGATTGTTTTAGTCACGTGAGTTGGAAAGGTTGTTTGCAATCTAAAGCCTGTATTTTTTTTACTTTAAAAGAGTATTAACATGTTCTTATGAATATAGAGTTCTTGTGAGCATGGAAGTATTTGGTGTAAACAATTTTTTTTGTGATTTTTACATGGATATTAAGAACACGGTTATGTTCAAGGGACAATGTATTTGGACAAACTCTTGTATCTCCTGGAAAATTCACGGATTAATCTTGGATCTGCCATAGTGGGAAATTCATATTTAATGTGTTTGGTTGAGTTATGACTGTGTTTTATCCTAAGGTGACTACGAAGTCTACTTCTTAAGGCCGCATTATACATTGTCAGGAATTCTACTATAACAGTAAAACAACGACTTCAACGTCGTTAAGTTTATTTATGTACAACTAATGCTATTCCTTTTGTAGTTGGAGATTTGGGTGGAAATGATCCACATGCAACAAAATGTTTTATTTATTTTTCACAGTTAAAGCGTTGATAACTACTATGGTATAAGTAGTATGGCTTTTTGAGGCATTGTTGAATCTGTATTTAGAATCCTATTATTGACTCTGTACATCCATTTTTAGTTTAGTATCTTGAAATGATATAACAACTTAACTGTGCAACGGTTGAGATAATTTAGTTTTGATCTATTAATAATAAATAGATAATGGGAAGATTATCCTAACTCTTAGGCCAAATGGTTCGAGAAAAGAAGGAAATGTAAAATGTTTACTTTAGAGAAGGATTGTAGTCTGAGATTAGATCGTTTTCAAAATTTTATGTAAAGAAAACGTTATTTGCTTTTGTTAAATGTATAGTTATAAGATCGTAATGATCTATTGGCAAATCTGAAGGTGGTTCTATTTGACTCTGAGCATGTGGTTAAACGTAAGTATTGTTTTACTTGTCTTCTCTCTTACCTGATTGGATTAGAGTATAGATATGTACATATATATATATATTACTTCTTGGATGTTAGTATAGTTCTGAACTTGATTAAAATAAAGTTATGATTTTTCTCTGCTCCTTCCTCTAAGTTATGAAGGAAAGAAATTATAGGATTTTGAAATACAAAGGTAATCACACTCACTCTCTCTTAAAATATTAGTGTTCTCTTCTTTAGAATTCCTATAAGGAACTCTACTATCTAGTTATGAGATGAAAAGACTGTTAATAATAAGAGGGAAGAAATTGTAAGAGGGGAGATCTTAATCTTAGAAGACTCCTTTCATTTACTTGCAGTACCCTTGTCTTGAATTTAAACTTAGTTTGTTATCTCTGGTATAAAGGTAACCCTGTAGTTAGAATTTTACATACTTATCAATGACACAAAATTGGTATAATAGAGTTAATGATAGTTTGCTGGGTGATCTGGCACGAGACAGTAATTTATCCTTTGCTTAAATTGTTTTTATGCAAACCTATTATATGCTTACCTTAAAAAGGTTTAATTCTTTAATTATAATGAATAAACATGATTGACATTGTTCTTAGCCTTGCGGATGACTAGGTACATATGATACCAAATGTCCTTTCTTCTTTTCTTGTATTATTCAAATCATCTAAAATAGACTAAGTTGAGATTCTGTCTGTTATTTGAATTATGATATACAGTCATTTGAAAAAGGAAACTAGTGTGAGACATGTTTTTGGATTTGACGAAATTGATGTCATTTAAACATGATTGTTTAATGAAAAAAATTAGTGAAATGCAATTTGTTTAAGGATTAGTGCTTATCATGCTTAGTTCACTGAACTGACCTGTGCTAGTAATTTTTGTAGATGGTCATCTTAAGTGGTAAAGGCAGGAAAATCTGAAATGTTGCAAAGACTATTTAATCTGGTTTTTATGAAGAATTCCAACATGATTTTTCTAATTGTACTATAGAAGAAAGTTACTCATTTTACTGAAGACTATTGTATTAAAATATGCAGAGGTGCATAGGTTGTAATTGTATAGATTTGGAAATAAATGAATTAGGGACATATTACTTATGTGGTTGTGTTCTTATTTGTTGAAATGATATTCTTATGTCTATATGAATGAGAGTGCATTCTTACTATTATATTCAATGGAATCTAGATAGATTCCCTAAGTAAGCCTTAGCTAGATATATGGCTGGATACTACTTTTTTCTAGTTAGTAATTCTTTACCTCTTATGATTGTGGTAAAATTGTAAATAAGACCATTGCATTTTTAGGGAACGTTGAGGTTGAACTATGCCCTAAAATGTAGCTTTAACTGGAAGAGTATTCTAATACTCTCTTGATGTTCAAATTCAAAGCAATGAAATTGATGGTTATAAATCACCATGTTTTAATGGTATTAATTCTAAGATGTTTCAGTCTTTAAGGTTGTTACTAACCCTTATTGGTTTAGTTATTCTCCTAATGGGAAAAACTTAGGGCCGTTTTCCTATTCCGAGGGTACAAGGTTGTTAAGTACCAATCAGCAACTTGAAACAATCTTAAATCTTATTAAAACTTTTCTCTGTGAAACTGAACCTAATTAAAAAAGGTAACTCAAGAAGTGTGGGACTCAGGGTTAGGGAAAGATACCCAATTAGGAGGGCCTGTAATCCAAATATAACTCAACATAAGTGAATTCTTGGAGGTATGTACATCTTTCCGAGGCTGTTTCGTAGGATGTTGACACATGTCAACTACAGGGTTGTACCTTCGAGAAGATTAGGATCTTCTCGAGGATACAACAATGCAGATGACATATGGCAACACCCTTCTGCATTGATCGTTAATATTTAGACCTGAAACTTGATTAAGATTTCCCTTTGAGACTGGTTAGGATCATAGACAGGATATGAGGTATCCGATTTGAGACTCAGGGTACCCTGACACATGGGGTTAACATTGGTTGACCCCAGTATGTTAGCTTACCCTTAGTCTTCAAGGGCATCCTTATAATGTGAATTATGATATTAACCCGATCCGGGGTGAAAAATTGGTTCAAGGGGACTGATAGAAGTTAGTATAAGACGTTCTATATAACATTGGAGTGGGGGTGAAGGACGTATTCCAGATTGATGAGTATGCTGTCAATGAATAAGTAACATAAACAGTATGTTTCAAATCTTTGGCCAAAGTATTGCAAGCTGTTGATTGCGTTGTCCTATGTCACCTAGTCTAAGGAATGTGATGCCCGATGAATAATGGTAACAATTATTCAGATGGGTTCCTTGGACATAGCATTCAGAATCCTAGATTAGGGAAGAGAACCATGAGAATGAAGTGTTCTATTAAAAACACCAAACTCTAAGATACTCATGAATAGATCGGTAGTTCACCGAGTCATGGAATGAATAGATCGGTGGTATACCGAGTCATTACACCTACATATGATTATCTATTATAAGAATGATTGTTATGATCTGTGTGTTCTAAATTATGTATTTAGAACTGGAAAACACTAATAATAAAAAGAAATTCTTTTTCTAAAGTATTAAAAATGTGGATGTTACAGGGTTTAAATATTAATCAAACCTTGATACCGATCCCATAATTCTAAAAATTCCATTTCTAGTTAAAATTATATAAGGAAGTTCCCAAAAATTCATCTGAGATCTCTACCAATCTCATTTTCAAGCTCCTCTCAAAGGTACAAGCTCCTTCCATAGCCAAAATTTTAGGGACACGTGTCACCATGAGGATAATGTGCATTTTTGGTGTCCCTTCTTCCCTTTCCAAGGTGGAAATGGAGGACTTAAAATGTTCCCCCCACCTTAAGCCTCATGGACCCATCATATGACTATGGAGACCTTCAATAAGCACCTTTCACCAAATTTTTAACCCTAGCTCCAACTCATGTGTACTTACCACTTATCATCACAAGGATAATGCATAATTATGGTGTCTCTCAATCCCATTCCAAGGGAATAAGTGGGGTAGAAAAATTCACCCCCCCACCATGCTCCTACCAAGTTCGTCACATGACTGAAAACTAGCTCCTAGGTGCTAAAACCAAGCATCTTTGGAAAATCCCTCAGCCCGTGCATGTGTGCCATATGTCACTGTGGGGATATGAAGAAAATTTGGTGTCCCTCTATCCTATTCCAAGGGGAAATGGGGAAGAAGAATTTTCCGCCCTCTACTCTCTCTCTTATGACTATAAAACCCAGAGTTAGCCATTTTTTCCACTCCCACCCACATTGCTCCATTTCTACCCCGAAATATGGCAAAGTTTTTCCAAATTACTTCACCTCCATTTTTATCCTTGCATTAACCCCTTACATTCCATCCGATTGTAGTGGAAGAATTTCATGAAAAATCACAAATTTTTAAAGCTCTAGGTTCATTTTTTGTCATACTGACTCCATAGCCCACGAAGAGAAAATCTTGATAACTTGCAAATTGGTGCATGGATTAACGCAGGATTTTTCACATTATTCACGATTTCTAGGCGCCTTGAGAACACAAGTGATAAGATTTACATGTATGTCCCATATTTTTTACGATGAAAAAACCCTAAATTGATGCCCTCATTTTTATAAAATTTTATTCCCCTTTATTCTAATGATTGGTTTGAGTTAAAACATTGAATGTGAGATAAAGAGAAAAAACCCATCACAAAAAAATTTATTCCGTCAAAATCTGAGTTTGGGAAAGCTACTTTTCAAAAATAGTAAGTCTCTACACTAGCACTTATTATAAAATAGTAAATTCTCATAGTGGGAAAATTCTTCAAAGGCAGTGTGTACAGAGAACATTGAGAGGAACATAAAGGTGATCGAAATTGAAAAATGTGAAAAATGACATTTTTAAAAAATAGTAATTCCTCATTTTGAGTTTTGGAAGTTATAGTTGGTTATATCTCTAGTCATCTCTTAGCTTCACAACATCTTCCCATGTGTTTGCGATAGTGGCATAAGTTCAAATGAGGAATTCATCCTCATGGGGATCCCAAGGCATCACTTCGGTCATGGTGGTGTACATGAGCAAAGAAGAACACTGTAGGGTGTAGTAGTTGCAAGTGGGAAACATCATAAAGTCCAAGAGGATATTCAAAAAAGGTTCAAGAGTCATGAAGATAATCATTGTGAATATACAACTAGGTTGAAGGTATAGGCTCTCCCTAGGTGAGAAAATTGAGTGAGCACAATGAATGGTCCAAAGTGAGTGAAATTATTTGAACTCGGTGGGCTAGGTGAGCAAGTTGTGTTGAATTCCTCGAGATAAGAAAGATCCATCAAGTAGATTAATTCATTTTAGAACATTCAAATGTTTGAGAATGTCTCCACGGAGGTCAGAGACTCCCTAAAATACCAATGAATTAATTCCACAACAAGCTCTTGAAAGTGCTCTAGTGGAAAACACCATGTCAACACCTGATGATACCTTTCCATGGATTCTCGAAATGATCATAATGGAGCCAAGGATAATGCAACATATTACCGTGCTAAGTATCAAGGAAATTTTAGAGATATGGAAGCCCAAAAGGAGAAAGAAAGCTCAAATGACATCCCTTTTATTTAGTAGAGCCTCAGGTAATCAGTATGTTGAAGTTTTTAGACCTAAGGTTGAATTTTTTTTTAAGGAAATAAATCTGTCGGACTATGAGTTGAATTACATCTCACTGTGCCAAGAATCATGTGAGGGTGAGTCCAATCTATTCAAGGAATCCTACTCCCGTATGCTCTCTCATAACGAAGAGTACAAGAAATCAATTCTACAGTTGGAGAAATAGGTAAAATCTCTTAGTGCCTACATTCAACCCTTCTCGAAACTTGAATCAGCATATACCCTTTCAATCGAAGACATTCTTCCAATCAGTAGTGTTGATCCTAAAGTGGTTAAGAAAACACAAGGATAAATGATGCAGAGGAAGGCCAATGATAAGTGGATTGAGAAAATCATCGAGCAAGGAAAGGAATTATGTACAGACATCATTTATTTTATCAAGTATGCTCTTATAACATTGTTTGAGATGAAAAAGGTGAAGGAGTAGTTTTCAAAAGAGATCAGTCATTTGGATGAGGTATTCTCACTGGTGTCTGAGATGAGTTTCTTTGACTCTCGCACCATCGTCAGTAAGAAATTGTTTGCATCTAATACCAATGATTCATCTCAAGTTTCGATCTGCATCATGAATACGAGATATGTAATTCTCAAGAATGGCATATCTGAATTGGAATCTTGTGGGTAGCATGTTTGTGAAATATTGAATGAGGTCTACCACTATGTTCAAATATTTTAGTTTCATTTGCTCACCAAAGACTCATCATCAGAATATATCATCATTGCATTTTAAGAGATGGTCAAAAAAGAGGTAGGTGAATCTCTTTCCTTTAATTAAGACAATTTAGAATCCCTAGCTAGTATCTAAAATTACATTTTTGTAATTGCAATGGATCATGAAGTATGGATCAGTGAGTGCTGGAAGATCACTGATTCCCCAAAACATAGATCATGGTGTTGGGATGCTAGTGCATTCCAGAGGTGCATAAGTTGATGACTATGATAACTTAGTTCAAAAAGGAATTCAAGGAACAAGAACATGAAGCATGAATCAACAATTTCTTCATCAGGAAAGCTTCTTCATTAGTGATGTCAACTTCTTCCTCTTCTAAATCTTCATTGAGCATAATCATTGTATTTTTTCCTATTCACTTAAGTGATACTTTTTTTGAATTGTTAAAGTATTTTCTGAAAATTATAAGAGAAATACTTAATTTGTTTTTTCTAATGGAAAATGAAAAGTCACAAGTGGAATAGGAACATGAAGAGTCATGTGAGGGGAGATGAGAGGTCAATTCACACTGCTATAAATTGGTATGGATTATCCATTCTAAAGGATCCTAAAAATTTATTTCTCTTTAGCAATAGTGGATTGTGATCAATTGTTGAGATTTTTATCACCAATGCACGTTAAATAAAAGCTACATTTCTTCCATTATCCTTTTCTTGTGATCTTGTAATTCTCTTTTTTATGCACTTTGTAAGTAAAGTGATCCAGTAAGAGATTTTTATCTTTGATAGATGAATCTAATTATTTGGTTTTTGGGTTTTTCCATCTCATGAGACAACTTAATTATTTATTTCATCTATATTGAATGTTGAACTACAATTACTGGGTGTGAAATCTATAATTGGCCTACTCAAGGTACTAACCTTTCTTTCCTTATTCATCTCCTTCCCCCTTCATCACTATGATTTCCTCTCTTGTACCTTGTAAAAAAATTTGTATGCATGTTCAATGAAGTGTCCCTATGTGATCCCCGACCTATTTTCCCAACCCACAACATTTAGGTTGGATTAGATTAGTTATCATTCAATAATGGGAGCTACACCATTGAATGTAGAGGGGCATATCCATGTGAACATTATTAGAGGCACCTAATTTTACCAACTAAAAAATTTTCTCGCCAAAATTTTGGGTGACTTCACTGGGGATAGAATTTCCCAAGTACACCCAAAAAATATATTTTCCCAAAAACTATAGAATTAGTAAATATTCAAAAAATTAAAAAATCATATTTCAAAGGAAAATCATTTTTGAAGGTGACTCTGTCAAGTAACAAATTCATGTCACGTTCGTTACTCGTAAGACAATGTAGAGACTTCCATATTGGAGTTAATTTCCAATGAGTGACAACGAAGAATAAGAAGAATATGATTGTTGATAAATGCATATTGTTGATCAGCCATGGTTCAGGACTAGCTCTTGCAAAGAGGAAAACTTGAGAATGTGAAAAAGGTCTCTTTCTTCTAGCAATAACTTGCAATTAGACAAAGGAAAGAAAACATGACATCTTGATGAGGAAGAAGGTAGGGAATTTTTGAAAATCATGCAAAGAATATAAAAAAATGTTTTGTGAAGCCCACAAAGACCAAGAATCTGTAGAAGATAACACTTTCAAAATCACTCAGTTGAATGAGAATCTCTAAGCCATGTCTTTCATCACTCTCCCTTCAGATGATTTCCTTACATATATAAATGATGAGATGGAATCCTTGAAGATTGAGTATGCATAAATAATTATGGACATTGTACAAGGAGATTTTGATCCCCAAATTTTCCTCAAAATTTTGAAATATGTTGAAGTCTTGTAAAAAATGTACACACAACTTGAAGAACTCCATAACAAAGAAGTAGAAGAGGATATTTATCCTATGGAGGAAGACTCTGATGACTTTCCTCGTTATGAGGTATCCATCCCGAAAATATTCTTGGATTCTTCCAAGGAGGGTCTTATCTTTGAACCTTGTAATGAGAATAAAATCAGAACCATGGAGGATTATGAAAGACAAGATGGTGCGGACTCCACTGAAGGCAACTGGTGATAAAGAAATGGAAATTTTGAAAAGAGAATATGTGTATAGGCTTCTGATCATAGAAGAAGGAACTTCAGACCCTAAAACATATAATGAAATTTAGAGGTATGCTTTAGCTTTACAAAGAAGGTATGAACACCTTGAAGCACTTCGCATTGTCAAGGATGAAGAAATTCAATAAAATATTGATGAAAATCCACACTATGATGTGTTCATCTCTGTAATATCCTTTTATGCTTTTAAAGAATATCATATCCTTGAACCTCCTCATGGGAATCCAATCGGCATGGTGGAGTATGATGTAGAAGATATGATGGTTGAATATCTATTCATCAATTTTTTTTGGCTTAAGGCATAACTCATTGATGAAATAATGAATTAAAAGGAGGAATATTCCTTTTTCACAATAGAATATCCAATGCTTTTTGAAGACTCTTCCGACAATGAATAAGTACAAGAATCCTATCTTGCATCTTAGACTAAAGATGACGATTTTAAGGAAATCATGGATATTATCCTTTCAAATCTTGATCTTTCAATTGATGATGGAATGTAGATAGTTAAATAATAAAATTCTCTTCCTGATACAATAATGGAAAAAAAAATGGAAGAGGCCAATTTATTTTATGAAGATGAGGGGAATGAGAAATTTGAGCATATCCTCTTTGAGGAATTGACTCCACCACTCTCACCTAAGGAGTATAATGTTGATCATCAAGGTGAGTATGAAGCCTCTCATTTTCCATATGAGAAAGAGGATTTAATAATGAACAATCAAGATAGATTTGAAAATTCTTCCCATATTTTCCCCCAACATGGTTCTATTATTCCTATTAAGAGGATGATGAAATGAGTTTTGAGATCAAAGGTGTGCCCTTCCCATGAAGCATGGATATATTATCCTTGTCAGAAAATTTTGAAAACTAAGTGTGCCCATTCTTGCAAGAAGGTGAGACTTGGATGACAGATAGCATGGAGGAGGTGAGTGAGGATGTTTAAGAAATTTTTTGGACATGTTTAGATCAAACTTTCAACCATCTCCTGGAGGCAGAATGCCAAGATTCTTCTAATGAAGACGGAGATGAGTATATGGAAAACTTGGAAGAGTTATCTATGCAAGACATCTTGAAGGTTGTGGTATAAATTGAAAACCCTTAGCTTAGTCTCTAGATCCTGACATAGGATATGAAAATGCAAGATAGGTATGAGTCAATTCATGCTTCTCATTTTGATACACCAATTTTTGATGTTGATATGGAATAGATGGATGAGCTTGATGTCTTCCCCAATCACTTGGCTGGTGAGATCAAAAGTGAAACTATTTATTTCTCTTTCAAAATTTGTGAATAATATCATTAATGTAAGAGGAATAGTATTATTTAATCCACAATGAATATTCCCAATCTTGAATACATCTCCACCATACAGGATGATAGTAAGAAAAATGTGGAGCTAGTTTACATTTAAAAGGGTTGTTCAAAACAAGGTGAAATGTTGCAGAGTATTGTGAACTCGTTCTCACCACTATTGAATGGACTACCAATTTGGAATAAGAATCCACACTATAATATTGAAAAAAATAGCTTTAAAAAACAAAGCAGGAATGTTCCTGACTCTTGTGAGAGAATTCAAAATAAGATTACACTAACAATTTCTCAAGCTCTAATTTGTATTGAACATGTTTTTATGCTCCAAAAATTTCTCGACAGTGATGGAGGCCTATAAATCAATGATGTAACTTCTATTTTTGTAAGAACTCGTTAAGATAAACAAAGTGAGATGTCAAGAGAAATTGTTGAATGAGAGGGTCTCACTAATCTAGAAGATGATTTCACATTGCAATTCAATGATGGAAAATTTTCCCATGACAAGATCAATTTTCCCACCCTTAAGGGTAGGGAGGAATGATTTCTCATGATCACAGGACATCAAGAGGAGGCCTCAAGCTACAAGAGTTTTGAGAAGATAAAAAAAAATTCATTGCATGAAAGAAAATTCTCAGTGTAGTGTGAGTATGGAGATGGAATCATGGTTGGTCTTCTTCTTCTCAAGCCATGCAAAGCCATCACAAGACCATGGTATGATCAGATAACAAAAGTTTTGCTTCAAAGGTCAGACTTAAATCTATTATTCCATAATGGCATGTAATTTTCCCAACCCATTACTGGGTATGTGTAGTTTATTTCCCCACCTCTGTAAATATCCCTCCCTTGTAATTTAATTTACCTTTTTGTTGTGTTTTTTTCCACTTTTTGGTGTGTTTCCCTTCCACGTGTTTATTTTTTTGTGTACATGTTGGAAGAAATGACCCCATAAGCCCAATGGATAAAGCACTGGTGCATGAAATTTATTGAGATTCCAGGATTCCTACATGTTATTTCCTGACTTTTCTCGATCCAAAACATGTCCCCAAGCTAGAGCTAGTTGTTTTGAAGAAAATGTGTAACATGAAAATTTCATATTTTCAAGCATGACAACGGACCCCAATGTCATATTTGTTGCGTGTAAAACCCCCTAAGAACTTCCACAGGTCATTCCATCTAATGTTCTAGGCCTACTGCCATCCTTTTAGTTCCCATGTTCGTGGTCTCACCCCTACCCATGTGTTCAAGAGGTGAAAACAAGCTCACATGATTATTTTGAGACAGTTTATTTCAAAGCAGATCTTTCAGAAGGCTTATGAATGATTATTTTTAGCCCATCTAAGGATCGTGTACATTTTTGGGAGTATATTTGAAGCCATATGATAATCAAGGAGGTGTATTTATAATACTATATCATTTTACAAGTGGTTTAGGAATATTTAGGAAATATTTGGAGATTCAGGAGTAAGTTCAGAAAAAAGTGTGTTTTTGATACCAAAGGAGCTTACACTACAAAAGGACCCTGAGCTCCGTGAGATGATTCCAAGAGCTCGAAAACTAGTTGGAGGTAAAATGAAATATCAATAGAAATTTGATTCAATTCCCTACATGGGGGTATCTCATATTTTTCACAAAACCCATGCATTTTTTTCCATAACTAATTCTTCGTAGGCATAACTAGTGGTCATGATAAAAAGGGAAAATTTTGAGGAGGTTGAAACCTGAATCATAAATTTATACCAATCCCACCATTCTCAAAAGTATGTTTCCAGTCGCAATCATATAAATAAGTGCCTAAAAATTCATCCAGGAGATTCGAAAATGTCATTTTCAAGCTCCTCTCAAAGGTACAAGCTCTGTCCTTAGAAAAACATTTTAGGGACACATGTCACCATGAGGATAATATGCACTTTGGGTGTCCCTCCATCCATTTACAAGGGGAAAAGGGAGGCATACAAAATGTGCTCCCTACCTTAATCCTCATGGACCCATCATATGACCCCATGGACCTCAGATAAACACCTTTCACTAAATGTTTAGCCGCCGCTCCAACTCACACATGATTGCCACTTGTAATCACCCGAATAATGTGTAATTTTGGTTTCCATCCATCCCATTAAAAGGTTATAAGGTGGAAAAAAAAATTTCCATTCTCCTGTCAGGTTCCTCACATGACTGAAAACTAGCTTCCAGGTGCTCAAACCAAGCTCCTTTCGAAAACCACACAACCCGTGCATGTGTGCCATGTGTCACTATGGGGATATGGTGCACTTTTGGTTTCCCTTTGCCCCATTCCAAGGGAAAAATTGGGGAATAATTTCCCCCCCTTCCTCTCTCCCTCTCTCTCATGCTTATTAAACCTGGAGTAAGCTATTTTTCCACTCCCCCCAACATTATTCTGTTTCTACCGAAAACTCTAGAATTTTATTTCCAAATTTTTTTACCTCTATTTTTCTCCTTGCATTCACCCCTAAATTTACCTATGATCATAGTGGAATAAATTTCATGAAAAATCACAAATTTTTAAAGCTCCATGTTCATTTTTTGCCATATTGACTTTATAGCCCGTGAAGATAAAATATTCATAACTTGTAAAGCGATGCACGGATTGATAAGTGATTTTTTACATTCTTCAGCATTCCCAAGTTCCTTGCAAACACAAGTGATAGAATTTTCATGCACAACATATATTTTTTACGGAGATAAAACCCTAAATTCATGCCTTCTTTATATAGAATTTTATTTCCCTCTATTCCAGTGAGCAGTTTGAGCTAAAAATGTGTATGTGAGATGAAGATAAAAACCCTATCACAAAAAAATTGGCTCCATAAAAATCCAAGGTCGGGAAAGCCAATTTCCAAAAATAGTAATTCTCTACATGAGCACTTACTATGAATAGTAAATTCTCAAAGTGGTCAAATTATTCAAAGGTAGTGTGTACAAAGAACGTCAAGAGGAACAAAAAGATGATCAAAGTTGAAAAATGTGGGAAATGACATTTTATAGAAATATTAAATAGTTATTCTGAGTGGTGGAATTTTCTTCTATCTCTGGTCATCTCTCTGCTTCAAAACATCTTCCTAGGGGTGTATAGTAGTGGCATAAGTTCAAACGAGGCAATTCATCCTCCATGGGGATCCCAAGGTATCAATTTGGTCATGATGGTGTACATGAACAAATAAAAACACTATAGGGAACATCAGTTGCAAGTGGGAAACATTGTACATTCCAAGATGATATTCAAAATTTATTCAAGATTTCCAAAGATCATCATTGTGAATCCCTAACTAGGTTAAAGGCATCTACTCTCCCCCGGTGAGAAAATTGAGTGAGCACAGTGAATAGTCTGAAGTGAACCATATTAGTTGAACTTGGTGGGCTTGAATTCCTTGAAATAAGAAAGATCCATCAAGAAGATTAATTCATTGTAGAACATTCAGGTGTCTGAGCATGTATCCATGGAGGTTAGAGCCTCCCCGAAGTAATGATGAATTGATTCCACAATAAGATCTTGATAATTATCTAGTGGAAAGCACCATGTCAACACCAGATGAGCCCTTCCTATGTATTCTCGAAATGATTACCGGTGAGCTAACAAAAATGTAACATATTACCGTGCCAAGTCTCAAAGAAATTTTAGAGATAAGGAATCCTACAAGGTGAAAGAAATATCAAATGGCATCTAGATTCTTCATTGGAGCCTCAGGTAATCAATATGTTGATGTTTACAAACCTAAGGCTGATAATTATTTTGAGAAAATAAATCCATTAGACTATTATTTGACTCACATATCACTAGGTCAAACCTCACACAAGGGTGATTCCCACCTATTCAAGGAATCTTCCTCCTGTATTCTCGCTCAGAACAAAGAGCACAAGAAAATAATTTGGAAATTAGAGAAACATGTAAAATATCTCAGTGATTACATTCAACCCTTCTTCAAACCTAAATCAACATTTTCCCATTCAATCAAAGACATTCCTCCAATCAACAATATTGATCCTGAAGCGGTTAAGAAATCTAAAGGATACATGATGTGGGGGAAGGATAATGAGAAGTGGATTGAGAATTTTTTTGAGAAAGTTAAGGAATTATGTCAAGACATAATTTCTCTTATCATGTATGCTCTTACAATATTGTATGAAATGAACAAGGAAATGGAGGAGTTTGCAAAAGAGATCATTCATTTGGATGAGATACTCTCACTAGTGTCTGAGATGAGTTTCTTCAAGTATCATGCCCTCGTGAGTAAGAAAGTGTTTGAATCAATTATCAAGGACTTGTCTCCAGTTTGGATCCACATCATGGATAAGAGATATGCAATGCTCAAGAACGCCATATCTAAATTAGACTCCCGTGGGCAACATGTTTCTAAAATCATGAATAAGGTTTACTACTATGTTTAAATATTTGAGTTCCCTCCACTCACTAAAGGATAATCATTATAAGAGCTCATCATTTCAATCCAACATCTACTCAAGAAGGAGGCATTGAATCTCTTTCCTTCAATTAATAAATTAATAGTCCCTAGTTGGTATCAAAATTTTGTATTGTTACAATTGCAATAGATCATGAAGTATGGATCGATGAGTGCAAGAAGATCAGTGATATCTCTAGAACATGGATCAAGGTGTTGGGCTGTGTTTGCATTCCAAAGGTTGATAAGTTGACAAATGCAATGACTCAGTTCAACAAGGAATTTAAGAAACAAAAATGGGAAACATGAATCAACAATTTTTTCACTAGGAAATCTTCCTCATAAGATATGTAAATTTCTCCCTTTTTCTTCTCTCCCTCTTCTAATTATTCTTTGATTATAATCATTGTATTTTTTCCTATTCAATTAAGTGACACTTTTTACGAATTGTAAAAGTATTTTCTCAAAATTATAAGATAAATACTTAATTTGTCTTTTCTGATGGAAAATGAAAGGTCACAAGTGGAATAGGAACATGAAGAGTCATGTGAGGGGAGACAAGAGGTCAATTCACATTTGCTATAAATTTGGATGGCTTCTCCATTCCAAAGGATCCTAAAAATTTATTTCTTTGTAGCAATAGTGGATTGTGATATATTGTTGAGCTTTTGTATCACCAATGCACATAAAATAAAAGCTACATTTCCTCCATTCTCCTTTTCTTATATTCTTCTACTTCTCTTTTTTATGCACTTTACAAGTATAGTGATCTAGTAAGAGATTTGTATCTTTTATATATGAATCTAAGGACTTGGTGTCTGGGTTATTCTGTCTCACTAGATAGCTTCATTTTTTTCATCTATATTGAATGTTAAACTAATCATATTACTGGTTGTGAAATCTACAATTGGCTTACTCACAATTCCTTTCCTTATTTCTGTTTTACCCCACTCATCATTTTGATTTCTTCCTTTGTACCCCATACAAGTAATTTTTCATAGGTTTATTGGAGTGTCCCTGCATTATCCATGACCTATTTGACCAACCCACATCGTTTAGGTAGGATTATATTAGTTATTATTTAATAATTAGAGTTGTACCATTCAATGCAGAGGGGATTACCCCATGAATGTTGTTAGAGACACCTAATTTTCTCACCAAGTAGGAGCATATTCAAGACACTAAAGAATTGGGATATTAAATTGGGTTTATGATAAAAGCCCTATAAAAAGGAAAAGAAGAAGAATGATGCAATCTTAAGTACAAATTAGAAACCCTAAGAGATATAGAAGAAGATTACATAAGGTATGAAGTTTTTTTGAAGACCTTGAAGATAGCACTGGAGAAAACATCTAGTAAGTTGAAGACCTATGAAAATTTGCAGGAGAGTTGTATAGATATCAAGGAAGGTCCAATTACCCATGAAGATATGAAGGAGAACAAGGATAAAATTCTAAATGGTCTAACGTTATTAAACAACCAAATGTAATGAGGTATGGTTACTCTTTCAATGGCTATTGTTATACATGTAATGAATTTGATCATAGGGATAGATATTACAAAAAAAGTTCCTCAGAGAATTACTATTCTTGGGATTAAGAAAGTTATTTCGTAGTTCATTATTATTTATGTTGTGGATATTGTTTATAAGACTATGGATTGTAGTTGGAATCTCAAATCATATCAATCAAGAGGTAATAATAGTTTCTTGTGTTATAAATATAAAAAATAAGGTCATATTACTAAATTTTGTTATCAAAATGAATCTCTAATATAGAACAGTTGGTTTCAAGATCCTAGAAGGAAAGATAGAAAAGTGTTCAATAAGAAGGAAGATTCTAAGCATGAGAATAAGAAGGTATGGATGACCAACACAATTAAAGAGAAACCTTAAGTTGGAAAAATCATTTTGAAACTAGATCATGTAGATAAGGAGAAAGACACGGTCAAGGAGTCTAAATCAAATCATCCTACAAATCTGTAAGGTGTGTTTTTTATGTTTAAGAATAAGTCAGTGAATGAAGAGTATGATGCATATTTGAAAGGATTTCAATCAGAAGTAGAAAATGAGGAGGATGTTGCCATCAAGTCTGAGAAGCCATCCAAGAAGTCAAGAAGGAAGAAAGACATGGAGGTTTGGGAATCTTCTAAAGATTTAATATTTTCTTAGAGCCCTAAGAAGCATGGGGTGTCTTTAATAAGCTTATTAAATACATTCATCAGTTAACAAAGTAATGAGGTATGTGTTTTTCTTGATTTAGTAGGGTATGCTACTAGAAGAAATCCATCATGGTGGTATGTTGTTATTAGGATGTTTCTAAGAGATGTCATTAGTTATTAGATATTGAAAAAGGATCATTCATGGATTTATGTGCATCGAGATGGTATACCTATGTCTTGTATCATTCATGAGAGGTTTGATGGATGCTCCATGATTTATTAAGAATGTTGATCAAAGATAGGTGACCTTGTTTTGATGTTTCAAGTCATATTACTATGATGGACTGTCATGAAATCATAATTGTTCTATGTATTTAATACCTTGTTGATTGAGGTATTTAAGGCCTTTCTAAGCTAGGAAGTTTTAGTTGAGTTTGTAATACTATGCAAAATTGTATTCAAGATCTAAGACAATATATTATAGGTTTAAAGACATTGTTAAAGTTCCATTTCTTCTTAAGGAGGGTTTATTGTTGGATAATAAGTGTCAACAAAGATATGTAGTACGATGAGGAATGCATGAATATGGCATGATTTAAAATAAATTTACAAAGATATGTAGTACAATGAGGAACTAAGTTTTAAAATAAATTTACAAGTAATTTCCTAAAGATGATGAAGGCTTTAGAAGATTATCAACAAGGTATGTTTCTTAATATAGTAAAACAAGAGTTTGTAAGCGACTTAAAAAGGTATGAACAGTCTCAAGTTGACAATATATTATCATGAGTCAGAAGGACAATTAAAACATCATAAAAGGATATTGTTGTGTATGATATATAAAAGTAAATAAAAGGTTTGTAGCATGTATTGGAGTTGAAGAAAGTATCCAGATATAGGGATGTTCATCATCTCATGAAGCATGAAGAAAGTATCTTGAAGGTTTGTAAAAACCATGGAAGATCTGAGACAAGTATCTTATGGTAGGGCAACTGAGTATAAATAAAAAATGTGGGTTCAAAACGTGGATAGAAATATCTCCATGGTTGAAGTTGTCATAATTTCTTAAAATATGCTATAAAGGAACTACGAATATTGTTTACATCATGAAAAGTATACAAAAGAAATAGGATGACAATGAAGGAATATCACAGAGGTTCTAGTATATTCTTACATAATAGTAGAGGGTGTTTGAAGACTTGACAGGTAGTATACTTCATGAAGAACCAAAATCTAGGTAAGTATGATTTGTCAGTGATTTTGAAGTTACTCAAGAAACTAATTTTTATCCCAGGGGAGATGTTGTGTTCTCAAGGTTGCTTATTCTTGTAAGGCATGCATTTTTATTCATCATGTTCATCTCATGAATTTATATTGTATCATGGATATATATTTCCTATGAATAACATCAAAAATGAATGAGGTTGGAATAATGTTAAAGGAGTCTACATCAATTGCATAATGTGTGCTTATGAGATCGATAAGTTATATTTCTATGTAAATAGATCTTGGAAGTCAAGAAGAAAAAAGGTTTGGTTGTGTAGTCTCAAGATAGTTGTGAAAAAATTCTACAAATTATACGTTATATATATATATATATATATATATATATATATATATATATATATATATATATATAGGTTTTTTTGATGTTATAATATATTGTTCTCTTAAGGTATGGTGTTTCTATGAAAATATGACAATGTGATCAAAGATGCTAGGAAAGATGAAATGTTGTGCAAAAGGATATGATATTCTTGGCTGAAACATCAAAAGGAATAAGATCAGGATTGAAAACCTACAAGATATCTGAGGCAGAGTAGAATGAGCATGAAGGGATTCTACATTATATTGAAGGAGTGAGTTTCATCAGGCATGTTTGATAAATCTTGTTTCAGTTTTGATATTTGATTGAAGACTCTGCAAGTGGTAGTAAGGGTTTTTATAAGGATTTTGTGCTTATTTGACCAAGAAAGAACTTGGTAGCTGTGCAATTAAAAGCTAATAGTCCATCAGATATGTATGGATGAAAGTTGACTATGTATTAATATTTAAAGTGTAGTGTTGTGTTGTATAGTGACTTGAAAAATCATAAATTAGTGTTATGAGACCCATAATGACCTGTACTAGTTGAGACAATCAATTTGGAGATTTATGGACCAGTGAAAGAGTGCATGTTAACTCTTCAAGTTAGTTTAAAGACTACAAATGGTGTCTCAAGTTGTGAAAGAAAATTCTCCATGACCTATTTTGGTGAGAAGTATAATTTTGCAAGTTTTGAGCTTCTAATATTGCATAAGAAGGTATGCAAGTATGTATGATTGATGTCTCATTAGTTAAGGACAATATGAAGAGTGTTACGGTCTAGTAAATATGTGAATGTTGAGCATGTGGTCTTCTAGGAAAGAATTCTATACATTGTATGTTTTTCATCCATTTTAACTATTGAAGTCATCAAGAAGGATTTTGTCATGTTAAGCAATATGTATTAGGGAGTAGGGAAGTCAAATAAGTGATAAATGTTATTTAAAATGTCAAAGAAGCATGTAATCAAAATTTCTAGACAATATAAAGAAAAATATTTTTCAAGGGGGAGTTTCCACCTTGAACATGTTCATAGGTTTAAAAATGTGCTTATATGCAGTTGAGCATGCATTATCTCAGAGGGAGTCAGGTCCAAACTTGAAATAGTGACAAGAAGATGGTGTTAGTAAGTTGTGTGATGTTCATGCTACCTTATATAGACTATGAAGTGACACAATTAGTGACAATGATCAATATACCATGCTCTATCTTGAAGAAGGTAGGAAAATAGGTCAACATGAAGACAAAATGTGGTGTGTAGTTGTTCATATGGAACAATAAAGATGTTGTATAGATCCATGTATCATCCATAACTATTGAAGACAAAAAAGTAAGTACAATCTAAGGGGGAGCAATTAAGTATGTGTCTAAGCATTATTGTTTTTGATTTTTTTTCAAGATGTTATAGGTGACTTTGTCACATATGTCAAATGGGGAGATTGTGCTCGAAAACAAGAAGTTTGAGGTCAATAGGTGCTTACATGCTTGGTTTCCATCAATGAGAAAGGGAAATATTTTTGGGAATTGTTTCAATGTTGTTATCATTTAATTCAAAGGGAGTTAGAGATGTGTGTATGAGGTGTCATCCATGAAATATCATGAAGCTTGATTGGTAGTGTCCTATTTGGTCATGTAACATTGTGTATTACATGGTTTAGGGCATGGTTCCAACAAGTAGGTGTTTTGTGTGTTCTACAAAGGTTGTATAAGGTTTCTATGAGGTCTAACATTTCCAAGAATATGTGTCATAGGTGTATGAGGGTCTACATGTTAGTTGTTGAGAAGCAAGCATTGAAACAAGAATTTCTAGGCCTAATCCCAGACCTACAGTAAAAATATTGAGTGAAATAATGAAGTATGAAACATATCAGGTTAGTACAAGCATTTTAAATGTCTTGTTAGAATTCATAATAGATGTGGAAGGAATAACGAGTCATAAATAAGGCATTAGGTGCATGGTCTAGGTCTTTTGAAGTAAGAACTTTGAAGACAAAACATGTAGGCATTGGAAATTCATGGTATTTGGCCATTTTCAAAGGTAACCAAGCATAAAATATCATTTTGATACCTAAAGGATGTTTTTTAATTTTGTGTGCCAAGCTTCAGGTCTAGGTGTTGAATATTTGTAAGATATTGTACTTTTACCAAAACTGGGTTTCCAAAGGTGATATTTTGAGCTAAAAGTTGAATTTTAGATGATCGTTACAGAGTGTATGCTTTGCATGGGGACCCAAGATCCTAGGGGTAGATAAGTAGGTCAGTTATGAAGATTCTTCAAGAATAATGAGGTTGTTTTATCTTCACATTTCTATGAACAATTGTTAACAAGGTAAATTACTATTTAACCTTGTTGAAAACCTAACTTTGGAGTGACTTGGGAGAAAATGGTTTTACATGTACATAATTGATTATTTTTGCAAATTTTATGATTTGATGATGTAGATGACTCCTCAAAAAAATTAATGTCTTTTAAAGTTCTTGGTTGTGTGTGGGCCCCACTTAGCCATGCTAGTTTATGGAAAGTTTCAATTTATGGAAAATTTATCCATTGGATGTATTGACTAATTTACCATTTATTGAAGATTGAGATTTTTAATTAATGTCCATGACTATTTTAGATCATTGTTGAGGCCCTAGGATGCAAAGTGTTCCCTATTTATGAGGACTAGTTTTTAGGTAGTTTTAGAGTAGTTTTGAGAAGTATGGGAACAAAGATTTTTTTGAGGTGCTATAGGTGGTTTCATGCATTGATTTGAATTTTTTATGATCCTGAAAAATAATATATTTCTAATGGTATATCAAACTTTATTTTTGATTATATTTTAGTAGGTTATGACATGTTCTCTAAAGGCTAATTTTGAGGGTGATTGGTTGAGTATGGTCTCAAGTAGCTCTCATGAATTGAGATGTTGTTACTGAGTGTTTCATGGTTAATGGAGGTTTCTGAGGTCTTAGAAAATATGTATAAGTATGATACATTACTTGGTGAATTTTGTGTGGTCTAGAACACTCCATGGTTGGTGAGTTGCTTATAATGGTGTTTTAGGGCTTGTTGAGTCCTTATGGAGGTCTAGAAGGGTATAGGTGATATTGGTGAGATATGTGGTCATTTGGGTGATATTTTTATCATGTCCTTATGATGTGGGAATTTTTTTACTATAAAATGGTCGACCTAGGTGATTTATGGAAAAGAAACAGGTATAAAGGAAAGTTAGAAGGCTCATTTGAGTTAGTTGTGAAAACGAGAGAGAAAAGTGTGACCTTGATATAACAAATATAAGATTTGTAAAAACCTAATTGTAGAGTCACGTATGATAAATAAACACTAAAGTAAAAATTTGACATAAGTAATAAGGTAGATAAATATGAAACCATAAGTGCAAGAGAGAGAGGACTTAGCTGATTTATGCCTGATGTCAGTATTGTGTAGATTAAAGAAATTTATAACAGGAAAGGAAGACTATCGTAACTGTGCTCAGTAATTTTTGGAGCTGTCATATATTTCTGGACTAGGGCGTCTACACTAGGGCAAGGGTTTCTAGGTGTTAGAGACCTCTTTTGGGTGATTGTGATCGCGCAAGGACTCAGAATCTATTTTTTTGGTGTCACAAGGTGGTCACTAATAGTCATTATTGGTCGCATATGTGTCGCATTATGATCACAGAATTCACCTGTAAGCTATGAAGAAATGATGACCTATAAAACCCTTAAACAACAATAAATACCAAAAATAAAAGATGCAATATGGGGAGTAAGACTGACCCCCAATGGTCACCTGACTAAGTGAACTTACGACTGATCATTTTGTTACATCTCATACTATATTTAGTTCTTGTGAATGTGTGGTAGAATCAGTGCCCTAGGAATCCCTTGTGCCAATGCACTTGATAAAGTGGTAGATAATCTAGATGTACCAATATAAATAGATGTGTTGATGGAAAAAGGAACATCCCTTCCTGATGAAGTGTATGCAGAAAATGTAGTCCCATCTGTCCCTTGAATGAAAGCTAGATGGATGATTTTGATGTTATAAGATTCCTTTGGATGCTAACCTTAGGTGATAATACTAGATGACTTAGATCTTGGTCCTTTATTTTGGTAACATAAAGATTTGTATTTATATGATTCCCTTTATTGAATTTTGTAATTGACAACTGGAAGGCTGACCCATAAGAAATTACAGACAATTCCTAAAAGATAAATTAGAGCCCAAAAAGAAGAGAGCAAGGTAGAAAGAGGTCAAGGGCATGCCCAGAAGGATGACGAGGGCACTTGGGTACTGGCATCCTAGCTGAGCACTAGTGTTTGAAGCCATAAAGGATAAATAAATAAAGTTCAGTACTATACCTATAGGGTGTGTAATACCAGTGATTAAGACCAATAAAGATAGAAAAGAGACCAAAGATAACTGTCAGTTCACTAGTTTTCTCATGTAGTAATCATGTAAATGCAAGTTGTGTTTAGGACCTAAAAATGTACCCAAGTACATGATTTATTGTCTACATTTCCCCCCACTTTATGTCATTGAGTGAATACTCAATAACATAAAGTAGTCAGAATATTCCTACCTTTTGTTCCTTGTATATTGAGGAAAAAAGTGTGCTTAAGTGGACAAGTGAAAGCATGAAGTGATAAAAATGAAGCGTGGAAGCTAAGAAAGAGAAAGTGACACTAATGGTGAAGCGTATTACTTTATATCATGTTGTATCTATTGTTTTGATTGTGTTTACTGATTTAGGGTTACTTCTTGTTGCGTATTAAGGACATACCTGCAAAATAAGAGAAAAAGAGTATTCAAAGTCATGTATTATGAGAACTTTGTAAAAGTATCTAAGAAGTGTGTAAGAGGAAGGTTTGTAATTGATGTAGAAGAGTGTAAAGGATAGAAAATGTTTTGAAATGTTGTAGAAGAGTGTGTTTTATAGGTGATCTCATGCTATACCTAAGTTTTTGGGAAATCTCATGCCAAAGCAGAAGATTCTTAAGAAGAGAGGTCTAGTCTTACTCTCCTTCCATGACTACTTTCAAAATTATACACCACTATAGATGGTTTAGTAATTTTTTATTCCATGTTTAGTTCCCTATTGTTCTGTATTAAATTGAATTGAAATGGAGATAGAATGATTTTTTTTATTGGAGGACTAGTGCATGTTTACTATGAAAAATGGTCTATAAAATGACTATGAACTGTGTTGATATGAGAAAGTAAGTGTAAATTCTCCCTTGTTATAGGCACCTTAGGAATTTTAGGAGTTTCAGAGGAACCTAGGTGCTAGTTTCTATATAAGCACCTTAAGAACTGGTGTTTGTGCTGAACTAAGGACCCAAGTCAGAATTTTGGGTCATTTCTGTATACTGATATTTTGTTTTGTTCATGTACTGTGAACTATACTGATATTTTATCTCTTAGCTATGCTGCATGGGGTGACTGATTAACCCAGTGTATGCCCCCTCTATTTTGGGGTACATATGATGTTTCTAGGAGTAGTGTGGCCCAAAAGCAGATGACTCTATATACTACTCTAAAACTGGATACCCTACAAGGGGTGGGGTATTTGTCATGGTAGAAACCAAGGCACAAGTATAAATAAAGTGGCTAGATAACATGTGTTAGTAGAAGAAGGGTAACAAGAATAGGCTATAGAATAAAATGTAAACAAGCAATAGTGCAAGAAAATGTATGGACCACAAAAAATCAATTTTACATATATGGTACATTGCACTAACAATGTCACTAGATACAGCCAGGGCTGAAGTGGCCAAAATCATACAAGTGTGCACACAAGAAAATCATACTGTGCATATCAAGACAAAGGGGCATAACCCAGCAAACAATGGACATATAATGACAAGTAATGGCTAGTAAATAGAATCAAACCATGGTGGAAAATAGTCCTGTAAAGACAAATGTTACACTTGAAGGACTTGTTAGCATGTCGAAAAGGATAAAGAATATGTCAAAACATGTATATAGCAATTTAACAAGTAGATGTTTTAGTAAGAATATGAAATAGTATAGGAAATGAAAAAATAACATATGTAGTACTGTGTACGAATAAAAAGTGGATGCCCCCATAGGAGCCTCGATGGGATTGATAAGAGGATACAAAGTTCCAAGCATCATTGCTAGCATGTAAATATCTGGTAAAAAATTCTGCATTCACAACTAGAGAACAAGTGAACATGCGTATGTTTATATCGAAAAGATAATGACATACTGAGTATATTTGACTAACATGAATGAAGATAAAGTGGATACATGTAAGTAAATATAACAAACAAAGAGTAAATGTGCAACCAAGATATGCAATATGTTGTCAATGAGTGAGATGGAATGGATATGCAATGTGAAATGTGATAAGAGATATGTTCCCCTCGAGTGGATTTGTATACATGAGATGACGTTCATTTATAAAATAACCATCAAAAGTAAAAAATGAAACATATAAAAAAGTGTTTCATTGGTTAATGGTTTTAAATTGTGTACTAGAAAGATAGATCATGAAGAACGTAGAATCAATAAGAGTGAATGGAGGTGAGGTTCAATTCAGATTTAGACCCTTAACAATTGATTATAAACCATGGGAACTAGAGTGTGATCATAGGGTGATGGTCTGAGATATGTGTGAATAAAGAGATAGAACACAAATAATGTGAAGCGTGAAGAGTGAGTAAGGTGTAGTGTGTGAGGTTCATGGATTTAGTATGCCATTAGATAGTCTAGTATGAACCATAGAACTAGAATACGACATAGGGTGATGGCTATACAAGCTGTGTTAGGATGCTAAAAAGATATGAATCATGAAGCACATTGAACGATGATAGAGTGAGTTAATGAAGTGAGGGGGAAGAATCATAGTTTAGATTCCCTTAAGTAGTATGATTATCAGTAAACCATGAAACTAAATTACAGGGTCATAGGGTGATCCACCCGATATAAGATGTGTGTATCAAGGCATGTGCAATATTGCAATAGAAATAGGAAGGGTATGAAGAAAAGAGTGTAAACTGTAGAAATGATAGAATACCTGAGAATGTTGATACACTTATGTGAAAATAAGCATCATTCCAAAAAGTGTATGATAATGAGTACGCTAGCTGATGAAGGAGATGAAGAGAAATGGTCCTCCACACCGATGTGTGAGGAGATACCTAGGATGTGTGATGAACATTCTATAGAGGTGGTGGTACCTATGAGATTGATGATGTTCCTATGTGAAGGAGACCGAGAAGATGATGAAAACCAATGTGAAGGATACCTAGGAGGTGATGAACACCTATGTGAAGGATACCTGTGAGGTGAAGGATGTGGTAAAATTGTATGTGAAGGGGCTTTACCCAATTATGGGGCCTTAGATCAGTGAGATGGACTAGTAGGATAACGGTGAGGATGAGTGGGTCCTGTGTGAATAGGAGAGCTATGTGTAGAACTAGTTTTTCCTTAGGTATGAGAGGTTCAGGGGGACCTAGATACTATAGAAAGTGCAATAGAAATTATCAAGAGGAGGTTAAGGCCATGGTGTGACATGGCATAACACCTGTGGATAGTGATAACTTACTTGTTGTGAATGAATTTTAGACACAAGTAATTCATGGAGATGATATCTTGAGTGGAATCCAGAGCCAAGGAAGACCTATGAGTATGTCACAACCTTTGACGTTGAAGTGTCCATAGACGAATGGCATAAACATGGTAAGAGGCCTAACTACTAACTAAAATATTGATACATAGGAATAATATTATGGGAAATATGATATGAAATATGAGAGAGTGGATATTTGATACCGACGAAAATTGCAATAGAGTGCACACTAATATGGATGGATGGATCTGATCACTGTGCATTATTGATTGAATATGAGGTCTGGTAGAAGCATTGATGTGTAGTGTAATTAGAAGATAATGTAGCATGATAATTGTGATCAGAGAATGTAATGAATAGGTGGAGATGCATTTGCATTAACAACTATGAAAATCTAGAGGCCCTAACATGATGAGGGAGGCACAACGCAATATGTATGATTGGAAAAATAATACACAAGATTGTCTTGTCATGCTGTAGGTATAGGATCATTAAATTTTTTAATAGCTTTTTATCTTTCATTAACACATGTATAGATGCTAAATGCTCAAGAAGCTTCAATTACATTTTGGTCAATAATATCTTGAATAAGATGCCTGAGTTTGAAACAAAAATTAATATGATTCCCAATGCATTAATGATTTTCACATCTAGATATTTTCATCATAATTGAATCATTTAGGGAAATATGGATCTAGATTTAGTGGTGGTGGTAACTGTAATAATATTTATTTCAATAATTTTTGGAAATATGATGTCATAGGTGCACAAGGTAATTTTTTGAATGTACGCTTTAGAGGTTTCCATTGAAGATTTTCAAGAGTAGAGATAATGTTAATGGTATACTTTTTCTTCATGGTAGGATTTTGAGATGGCCTGAAATTTGAATTTATTTGAAACTAAATTTTAAGATGATGAAGCTTGATCATGGTACTTGATTTTCCCCATAGAGATAAGTTTTCCTTCATGTAATTTATAAGAATATGACATCAGTGATCAAATAAAGGATATGTCTCAAATATGACACTCTCTTAAAGATGGAGATAAGAGGACTTTGGAAAAAAATATATTGTAATTTAGAGTCAATGAAAGCACATTGATCATCTTAGCTAAGTTCTTCTTCTAGTCGCAATACATAGTACGTTCAGACACTCATTAGATCACTTGTTTGATTTATGCTAGTTAAGCATATGATACCTTATAACTAATATTGATATGAAACATTGTGTGAGATAAAAACATCAGACTAAATGTGTAAATGATGCTACTGAATGAATAGGCAGATCCTAGAACCAATTCATAACATAATATTGAAGACTTATAGGAAAGATATTTGTTAGTAGGGTATGATCATCCACATAATCTAGACTTTCCACATGAAAGGCTTGAAGATGCACTTGAAAGGAATTATGGCCTTTGAAGGTGGGAAAATTAGGGGTGACAAAGTTTAGAGGACGTTCATAAGTGGAAATGACAGGTGTAAAAGGAGAGTGAAGGAGTAAGGTGGAATCAATATATGGATATGGATGATGAGTATCCTACTAAAGTTGATGGATTTGAGGTCTAAGTAAGGAGATCAAGGTCTTGATAAAGAGAGGCTAGATCTTGAGTTCCAGAAGAGGATACTTGCCACATATGAGAAATAAGAGGTGGAGTGGAATGTGGGATAGGAGTAGGAATAGAAGAGAGAATAGTGGAAGTAGGTGGAGTGGTAGAATTATGAGGATGAGTAGCAATAAGTATAGAAGTGGTATTGGATGTAGGATAATTAAGCTCAACTAGATTGGTGACCTCCTCATGAGAAGAGAATAAGAGCATATCTAGATCTTGTGGAGTTTTAATGAGATGAGAATTGAGTTCTTAAAGGTGGGATCTAGTAAGGGGTTCATAAGATTGAGCCATGATAACAATATTGCAAGAAAATGACTACAAGCAAGGTTGGGTTTGAGCGCCCTTGGTTCACCAATTGATTTAAGAAATATAGAAACTTTAAAACCCTATTGTATTGTAGAGTCACGTATGATAAATAAATTCTAAAGTATATATTTAACAAAATTAATAAGCCTAAGTAACATGCAACCCTAAGTAAAAGAGAGGGAAGGAGTAACTTAGTTAATTTGTACTTGATCCATAAGTATTGTGGACTATAAAAATGATGAACAAGAAGGGAAGACTGTTGTAACTATTCTTAAGAAATTATTAAATTGTTGGATGAAGATGGACTAGGGTGTCTACAATAAGACTGGGGAGCCTAGGCACTAGATACCTCAGTTAATCGCTTGTGAATGTGAAAAATCTTGGAATCTAGTTTGTTTGGTGTTGCAAGATGGTCACTGATAGTCACCTGTATGTCACACTATGATAACATAATACACATGTAACTTGCAAAGAGAATATGAACTGGAAAAACCTCAAACTACATCAAATCCCAAAAATAAAATATGTAAAATGGGGAGTCAAACTGACCCTGATGGTCAACCAACTGAGTGAACTTACGACCAACAGTTGCAATGCATCTTAGAATCCATACAGTTATTGTTAGTGTGTGATAGAATCATGCCCTAGGAATCATTTTTGCTAACGCACTTGATAGTGGGCGATAGCTAGATGTACTAATGTAAATAGATGTGTGGATGGAAATATGAACTTCCCCATCTTATGAAGTGTATGCATAAAATGTAGTCCCTTGTCCCTTAAATAAAAGCTAGATGGATTCCTTTGATGCTCTTAGATGCAACCTTAGGTGATGATAATAGATGCTTAGAGATTGGCCCTTTATTTTGGTCACATAACATTGTATCTATATTATTCCCTTGGTTGAATTTTGTAATTGACAATTAGAAGGCCGACCCCTAAGAAAATAAGATTCCCAAAAGGTAAAAGAGACCCAAAAGAAGTAAGTAAGATAGAAAGGGGTCAGGGGTGGCCAGAATAATGAGGGCACTAGGGTACTCGTAGCCTATCTGGGCACTAGTGTCTGAAGCTATAAAAGGTAACGAAATAAAGTTTAGAATGGGTTGTAGTGTGTAGAATACCAGAATGAAGAACAAAAATCAAGAAAATATTCCAAAGGTAGCGTTCACTTAGTATTTTTCTCACTTAGAAATCATATGAATGTAAGTATGTGTTTATGTACCTATAAATGTACCCAAGTGTGTGATTTTGTGTCTATAGACCTAGGAGGGTGATTGAGTAAGGTGATGAAGGTACTTGTGACCTTTTTGAGAGGGAAATGAGTATGTGATGATTTTTTGGAGAGAGATAATGTGTTGGTGAGCTAGGTAAGATGTGAAAATCAGCTTGAAAGAATACATTTTGGGAAAGAATGCTTGAGAGATGTTTTGAATAAGATCGAGAGGAGAATGAGCTTCATAGAGTCATCATCAGTTGTTACAGCTATAAATCAGATATGAAATTCATTTCATATGGTTTTATTTGGTGCTAAGTCATCTCAGGGGTTTGTGCCTCCTTTTAGGGTTGGTGCTCTACTAAACTAGGGGTTGGCGCCTCGCTTTTTGGAATGTGTGTGCTAGTGTTTTCATTGATGTAAAAGATGTAAGGACATTGATGATAAAGGGTGATGAAAAGGAGTGCAAGAGGAATATTTAATTGATGATGAAATGGGAAGATAAGCAGTGGCATGGTTATAAAAAAGAAGAAGGTGAGTGTTTTTTGGCCAAGTAGGCCTAATCACAAGGTCTATTTAACATAGGTGATGATTCATGATGGATAGAGATACATTGAGGCTTATGAAGCATGGTAGAGGCATGGAGAACATGTTGGGATTATGTTGAGACACTCATATCAGTCTCAAAAGATGATTTCAAGGTGTGACCAGGGTTTGTAGGTCTTCATCTAAACCTAGTCTAGGTGTTTGGTGGGTTAATGGATTATGAAGATTATTTGTAGAGGTGTGTGGGCCTATGAGGACATGAAATGGTGTGGTACATTTTTTCTCAAGGATTTTAGGACATTTTAAAGATATTTGAAGAAAAAGAATGGTGTTTATGTACTATGTCTAGGTCTAAACATGACCTAATTTCATGACCTAGTTAGGAAAGTCATGGTGGTTGAGAATATTAAAAGCTAAGTATGATAAAATGAGAATTGGGGAAGCTGAGAGATGTTTTCCTAGAGTTGTGGGACAAATTTTAGGTCTGTATCATGAGAATATTGCAAGATATGATTATTTAAGTCCTATCGAGCTCAAGAAGGGGAGTTTACCAACTCAATATGAGATGGATTTTGTTAGTTGGTAGGTGTAAAGTTTACATGGGCACCTAAACCATTTATGGATGTTTTTTCATAGAGATAATAATGTTTTAGAGTTGGAATAAGTCAAAAAGATTCCCTGAGATTTAAGAACAATCACTAAGAAGCTACGGTGGTCAAAATCCCTACCTAAACCCTAGTTCATGAGCGAAGGAAGAAAAATTTATGGTTTGAGCTCAAAATGCATAGGATCATCAAATTTGATGATTTTAGGATGGAAAATACTCTCCCCGATTTCTGATGGTGGTGGTTTGGAGTCTTGACAGTAGGTGGAGCACACTCATATTTGCATGTTTCTAGGAAAATTTGGTTTTCTCTCAGGATTTCCATTAGATCCAATATCTTAATTTATTTTTTGAGTAGAATGGAAGATATGATAGATTTTTGAGGTGATTTTAGATCTTGGTGAAGTCATTAGGGGGTCTACACAAGTCCAAAGTGAAGACTGGTTCTTAGGCCTTATAGGTAGTTTTTGACAATCATGGAGAAAGATGGTTTTTGGGTATATGTGGCCTAAGTAGATGAGTATAAATCATATGAGAGAATTTTATTCATCCAATATGTTATGTTATAGGATTTGGTTGTGTTCTGAAGATCTCATTGGTTGGCAAGGATGAGGTCACAAGTTGACCTAATTGACATAGTTAAGGATAGTGATAGTGAAATTGGTCTAGAAGACCATTATCTTGGCTTGATTCATACTATATAGCTATTGGAGAGTGATGAGGGGTTAAAATTGATCATATTACAAGCATTATAGGTCTTGAAGATGTCATTACAAGTGTGAGAAGGTATTGTTTCCAAGACTTGTTTATGGGAAACATATGTATCCTAAAGGACAAAGATGTTTTGATGGATCTATGGGTGGATTCATGAAGTTTATGTTGGTTTTAAGTGTTCCTTGTGTTATTTTCTTTCCAATGAGTGGTTTAATTCCATGGTTGAGGTGGTATGTTGAAGCTAGGTCTTCATCTTTTAAAAGTGGTCTGCTACAGGTGCTCTAATTGAGTAGGAAAATTTCCTACTTAGTGGTGTCATAAAGGAAATGAATGATGAAAAGGTTAATGAGGCTTTGGAAGGTGTTGATAGGATGTTATTGACATGTGTGAATGTTTTGTATCCATTATGGAGCTGGTTTTTTCCCTTGGAGTCCAAGTGTAGACACTAAATCACACACTTTGGGTATCTATCTAGTCCTGATCACATACTACTATTCACATGATTTCAAAGTAAGAAAAGTATTAATTAACCCATGTATTTGGCCATATTTTCTTGCTTTCTATTTCCACTTTTGGTCTTTCACACCTTCTTGCATAGTCTAACCATCAACTCTTTAGTTTCTTTGATTTTGGATACCAACGCCTAGCCAGGACTCCATTGTTAGGCGCCCCTATCCACTCTGGGTGCCTGTGACCTCTTTGTACTTTAATTACATCTTTTGGGTCCTTTCTAGCCATTTGGGCATCTTATTTTTTTGGCAGTTAGAATTTTTAGGGTTAATTATGAAATTTAAGCTAAGGAATCATATAAATATAAAGTTATGTGATCATAATTGTAGACACCAAATTTGTGTCTTACGATCCCTTGTGACCCACATCTCATTTCACAACCTAACCCCATCACCTAAACCTTGCACAATTATTTATTAATTACCTTGTAATTGATAAATCCACATCACCTTACCTGCCACCTCACTTTTCCACCTCATCATGACCTAGCCCTAACCCTAAACTACCCTAATTAAGACCCATGACTTGGTCTAGACTCACATCCATAACTAATGCCTCCTTACTCGCACCAAAAGCTGACCTTCTAGCCACTTGACCAAGCCCACAACTAATCTCTCGGGAGAAAAGCAGGGAAGGTGGGCTATTTTAGTAAAAATAGCCTACTTTTTCCTTACCGATGCCGGTTCCTACTCAACCGCCGTCGGTTACGCAACCGCCATCGGTTCCCTGTAAATGGGCTTCCCAAACCAAAACAACGGATCGGAATTTCATTTTGGAGATCAGTCGAAGGATTTCTGGATCAACACAGAGCATTGCGAGCGAGGAACAGAGTCCAGATCTTCATTTGATAGAGCAGAGACGAGTGGAAATACCAGAAGTGTTTACAACCAAGGAGATCAACTTGCATCTTCGTCAAAATCAGTAAGTCACATCTTGCATGTCCTTCGGTATAACATTTCTTATGCTTCTTGGATCTCAGTACTCCTAAATCCATTTCTGAATCCATTATCCAACGTACCATTGCCTCTAACTGTCATTCTTTTGCTTCTAACCATCCCATTTCCTAATACTATCCAAGAACCAGCCATTACAAACACCACAACCAGCCCAGAAGATCCTATCACCCACCGGTATCAGTTATCAGTAACCGGCATCGGTTATAGGTAACCGCCATCGGTTCCTTTGATCAAAACCAGGAAAAACAACCTTTCCCCTACCCAGTTCAACGAAACAATTTAATTGATATTTTACTGTCTTTTGTGTTAATTCACGTTAGCAGGGAAACTGACCACCTTCGAAAGGAAGTTTTATATTTCCTGGGCCCAAGGTAGTTTCCTCATTTATTGTTTAATCAAATCTTGTGGTCTTGTGTTCTTATTTGCAGGTAGTCCTTCCCAGACAAAAAGGAGTTCTCTGCAGTCAACCTGATCTTTCTCTACGGTACGCGCACATCATCTCGACATTCTACAGGTATTCCTCCTAACCCTAACCTTATCTGTTTCTATAAGGAACGAAGCATTTCCGAGTGAAATTTTGGCACGTCCGGTGGGACCCATTTTGGGTTTTTCTTTATTTCTTGCTTGCTTTCATTATAGGGAGCATACTTGCTGTTTTCTTCTTCTAAAAATATTCACGAGGTATTTTATTATTTTGGTAAAGGAACTTGCTTTGTTTTTGCATCTTGCATTAGTGAAAGTCATCTCTTTTGCTTCATCAAATATAATTTTCGATTTGGGTTTTAAAACACATGCATTGCATTCCTGCCTGTTGTTTTTCAATTCTAGTGAACATAGATTAAGTAACAGGTCGTACACGTGGGGGTGATATCCACGGTATTGACAGGAAATTAACCTTAGTTTCACTGCACAACACATACCGAATCACTTCACAATTAACACAACAGCTCAAACATCCCCCCTTTTCCGCGGTATTCCTCCGCCCGATTGGAGGTAACCTTATAAGCCAAAACAAACTTGACATTTCCCCTAGGTCTTGTTGTTTAGGATTCTGACATCATCTTACATCTAAAGGCATAAGCCCACGATAACTAAAATTAACCCTAGGGTTAGTCTCTAGATTTACGTGTGCCTCTTGCTTGTTTTCAAATCCTGTTTTCTCTGTCATACTTTGTCTTCTGTGATCATAAGTTGCTAAATATCCTCAACGCTGCTAAAAATCAAATCAGCAGCCTTTTATATCTTTTTATCCTAGACTTTTGACACCGGCATCGGTTAAGAGACCGACGTCGTTTGCTCCGTGACCGACACCGGTTACTAAACCGATATCGGTTACTGTCTTCATCAGCCCCTGACAAACCAGCAACTTGCCAAATTCATCATTCTGAGGTTGTTTTTGTTCTTGATAGATTGAAACTTTCTTGTGTGTTCTTGTCTATGGTTGTCATCACTCGGAAGCAAGCTACCGCCATGGTTTCACATGCCTGCTCTGTGTCTTTGCCTGAATCACCCCCTTCACATTCTATAGGGAACCCTACGGACACCAGTGAGATCCCCCAAATTCCTGTAGGAGACAAGGACTTTGCCAAATTTTTGGATGCTAATCCCAGCGCTGTACAATACTATTTGTCTCATGCCCCTGACCGTACGCCTGATGGTCAGCTCCTTATTGGCATGCCTATTAGTATAGCTGCTCATTTAGCTCCCACTCCTCCTGATAACACTGCCTTACTTCCTGCATCTCTAGCCCCGTCTCCCAATCCGACGGCTTCAGAGGTTCATACGACCCCGATTAGCTTTCCTTTGGTTAATCTTGGACCCCACGTATCGTTACCACCAACTGCCCCTATCTCATCTCTCTTTCAGACCACTCCATTCATGACTTACTCTCTGCCACCTATTCACACGAGCTTTCCTTCTCAAGCTCCGCCTACCTTTTCATTCCCATACACATATCCAGTAACCTCAACACCTTATATGGGACATCCCTATTCTGTGGCACCATCATCTCATCCAACCACAGATTTCATCAAACAAATGATGGACAAAATGCAAAACCTGGAGGCTTTCGTTTCAGGAAGTCGTAGCGCCTTGACATACGAGCAAGTTTGTCGGGAGCCCATTCACCCTTCTGTCCCCCTCCATTCATATCCTCCTCAATGGGAGTTGCCAAAGTTTACTCGTTTAACAGTAAAGAGGATCCTCAACAACACTTGCGATCATTTAGACATGCTTGTTATTTGATTGCCCATGATGATGCCTTGTTACTCCGCACCTTTCCCATGTCCTTATCAGGACCTGCCTTGGAGTGGTACAGTGCTTTAACTCAGCACTCAATCTTCTCTTTTAACCAACTAGCCCAATCTTTCTTGGATCATTTCTCCATTAACATTGCCCAGAAAGTATCTATCACTGACCTCTATGCCATCCGACAATTTGAAGACGAATCTATCGCAGATTTCGTTGGACGATGGCGGGGCCTTATCAACCAACTTACGTATGCCTTGCCTCAAACCGAACTCATCGAACTATTTACGCGGGCCTGCACTAAGCACATCTCCCCTACCCTCCAAATTCAAACTTTCTGCACATTCGATGAGGCCTTTACCATGGCTCGGAAGCTAGAAATTCGAGCCTTAGAAGAAGAGAAATTGTGGTTGCGTAACAAAAACCCCAATTTCCGAACTCCTGATTCTACCAACAAGTCAACACCATCACTCCTCACGCGTCCACTTCTTCTAAATCAAAAGGAGCTGTCCACGCGGGTCTAATGGTCAAATCTCAAACACCGTCCAATGCTCGCCGAAAACCACTTATAAGTACAAAGCCGAGCCCACCAATTACACTCCCTTGGGAGAAACTTATGGCGTCATCCTGGAGAAATTGCTCAAAGCTGGGGCTATCACCTTGCCCCCTGTTTTAAACCTCACTCTGGGTTTGACTCCACCCGCACAATTACCCTTCCTGGTACAAAGAAAATGACTTTTGTAACTTTCACCGCGTAAAAGGACATAGTCATGAAAACTGCAAGATGTTGACAAACATAGTGCAGGAAATGGTTGACGCAGGGATATAAACACTCGATAATCCTAACGCCCCTGCCTAACTGAAATCTGAAAATTTTCAACAAGCCATTCCCGAATCACTCGTCCAGCAAGTAACGTGAACCAAGATATCTTAGCTGAGGAGAGTGTTCATGAGATCCATGCAGTCTTCGATTCTCAGCCAAAGCCTCTATTGAAAAAATTTTAAATCAAGCCTCTCCACCACACAGGAGTTTGAATCTCCTTCACCACCCTCAAGCCAAAGTGAACTTATTCCTGTACCCATAGACGCGTTAACTGCCGGACTTCTTTTTCTCATACACTGAGTCTTCGTCACAACATCCCTACAAGACTGTGAGCGGAGGTATCTAAGTTATCTATTTCCCAAACATCCCTTCTCCACTCTGCGACACAAGAGGAAGGCTCACCACTCTTTTGA